>OX422210.1:93222440-94704597 GCA_949130495.1 Sambucus nigra | reverse complement strand
GTCGTTCAGTCAGGGCAAACAAAGGAAAACCCCAAATGCCTCAAAGGAACATGACTACGGATGATGTTGCCAATATTGTGGCACAGGCGGTCACTGCTGCCGTTTCTACGATGGCTCAGCAATCTGTTGCTCGAGTTGCCCCACCCCATTTAGGATTGTCTTTATGGAGAGAGTGAAGGAAGATTTTAGTAAGGGGCATCCTCCCGAGTTTGCAGGGGGAGTTGATGCAATGGCTGCAAGTCAATGGAAGAATAGTATGCAGAGGCATCTTCGTATGGTTGAGTGTAGTGAGGTGAAGAAATAATTTTTAGTCACCTTTAGGTTATCGGGTGCAGCTCTTAAATGGTGGGAGTCTGTCACCACATCTGAACAGAGAGATACTCTACCTATAAAAGAATTTTGGGAACTTTTTGATCGAAGGTATTTGCCTTCCCCTACTCAGAATATGGAGATTTTTCAAGGAAATAGAACGGTGGCAGATTATGAAGAAGATTTTTCTCTATGGGCGAGATTAGTACCTAATGAGGTAAATACGGAAGAGAAACATATATCGAAGTTTGTTCGAGGTTTAGATTGGAAAATCCAACAACATTTGTTAGAAAGTCCTAAGTTAATGACTTTCATCGAGGTTGTGGATGCGACACTATTAAAGTGTCATGAACATCGTTTTCGTTCTCAAAAGAGTAAGAACTTTGGAGATTCGAGTTCATCAAGTAAGTTTGGCAAAGAGAGTGCCAGTAATGCGAGTGGGCAGAAAGGATTTGTGGGTAAGTGTTTCTTTTGTAAAGAAATAGGTCATAAAAAGAGAGATTGTCCTAAAAGAGGTAAAGGACCGCAATTTGATGAAATTTTGGAAGTGCAACCCCTACAACAGATTCGAGGTCGCTTTAGACCGGGGGACTATGTTTGGGAGCCCATTGATGAGGATGGGCAATTGGATTAGAGATGAATGAGGTAAGATTAATATTCCTTTATAACTAGGATTATTAATAGGTAAAGTTTTGGAATATCGTATGAGATATATATATAAATTGGGTAGTGCTATATCCCTTTTATATTTATGTATGGTATGAAATGACCCTAAGGGGAATTTTGAGCAAGAGAAGCTCTTATTCTATTATTTAGAAAAAGGATTGGTAATTTTGCAAGGTGCTCATAAAGAGCTGTAAACCTTGTAGTAAATGTAAGAATGGTTATGGTGATAAGTAGTAATGATAAAAGCTACTTCATTTATATAGTCATGATAGACTATTGTGATTGTTGAATTCCAGATATGGATGTGCCTTATAAAAAGGCTATATATATTGAAATGATGTGAGATGTTGTTTATGTTTGAATGTTGAGATTGTGGTTTGATGGGACGCAGGTAAAATTTTAGCTCATGAGTATGATAATATTTTTGAGCTACATGTTATATAGATGATGATCTATAAAGACCTTGTGTTGGACATGAGGCATTTTATATTATATTATTATATATAAACCGTTTTCAAAATAAACTATTTTCAAAATAAAACTTTTATCGGCCTTCGGGCCCTTTCAAAATAAAATTTTCCACTAAAATATTTTCAAATTCTAGTCCGGATTTAACAAACTCTCAATCCCCGACATCGCCACACAGTAGTGTATTGGGAGGGTTCCTTGTTTGGATTTCGCTTTTGTGAGACGTCCCCCGCACGAAAGTGGTGATTGTCAGGAATTGAGAGGAGTTATTTCTTTGGACCATTCAAATTTTCTATCCATAAATGTTAATATATTCTATATTGATGGTAATGTGGAACTTTCGAGGAAAATAAAGCCTCATTATGATTGGTACGAGTGCTAACTCGAATATAAAGGGTGTATGGGCGCCCTTGTTGTGGAAATTGGTTTTATTTAATTCATGATCAGCTTAAAATAAAATAAATTAAATTAATTCGTCGTGGGAAGTTAGAAATTTGGAGATAGGATTAGTGATGATGGGTAGAGTAGAAGTAGTTGAGCTTTGGAGAATTAGGCTTAGCTAAATTTCGAGGACGAAATTTTTGTAAGTGGGGAAGTTTGTAACAACCCAAGCCTCTCGGAACATTAATTATTTTATTTTCGGAGAAATAAATAATATTTTATTGGAGAAATAATTAAGTTGGCAATTAAAGTCAAAATTTGGAGTTGTTAGAAAGTGTGTCGAATGGAAATTCTGAGGGTACCATCGTGTCCGGAAGGGTCGAGAAAGTCGAAATAACTGTACTTGGGGTCTATTTAGGTTCCGAAATAAATTAGGACCGTTTGACTCGAATTACAGTTATCGAGTCATTTAAAGTGTGTATTATCATTTAAAGATGTGTATTTTGGGAGAATAGGCTTAAAAGCCTACGGGAGATATTTCTCCAAAAGAGAGAAAGAGAAAAAGAAAAGAAAGAAAGAGAGAAGAAGAAGAAGAAGAAAAGGAAGGAGAAGAGAGAGAGAAAGAGGATTTTCCCGCGGATTCAGACTCTACGAACCCGAGGCAAGTGATTAAACTTGCTAAATAATTGTTGTGTACCATCTATTGCATGATTTGTGGATTAATTTTTGGGATTGAGGGTTAGTTTTACAAAACCTAACTTTTGGGTATAATCTTAGATTTAATAGGTAGATCTTTGATTTGAGGATATAAACTAGTTTATATGTATTCTAGGATGATTATTGATGTTATATTTGTGATTGGGTTGAAGAGAAATGGAGAGAAAACCATGAATATGGATTTTGGGTATTTTGGCTTACTTAAAAAGTAGCCATTTTCGAGCCTCCAGGTAGGCCGAATCGATTCGGCCCCTTAGCCGAATCGATTTGGAAATATGCAGGTGCCCAGGTCTGAGTGACCGAATCGATTCGGACTCCA
Source organism: Sambucus nigra (assembly GCA_949130495.1). Taxonomy (NCBI): domain Eukaryota; kingdom Viridiplantae; phylum Streptophyta; class Magnoliopsida; order Dipsacales; family Adoxaceae; genus Sambucus; species Sambucus nigra. Next base: position 94,701,737 of record OX422210.1, on the reverse strand, counting down.
GCCGAATCGATTCGGCCTGAGACAGAATCCCAGGTCTAATGACCCGAATCGATTCGCCTTCCTGGCCGAATCGATTCGCTGGGCCGAATCGATTCGGAATAAGCCCGAATCGATTCGGAAACAGGGCTTTTGGAGGGATTGTTTTTCTAAAGAGAAATTCATCCCGTTTTGTTTGAAGTTATCGATTGGGGATCTCCATAGGAGATATTTGGAGCATGTTTTGGAGACTTTTAGCGAGTTTCCCCTAAAAGAAATTTTGGAGTCATGTTCACTAAATTAGAGGAATACCGATTAGGGACTTTGGTATTTTTCTAAGTGGGGAAGCCCACTTTTATTTGAGGTTTATTTTGTGATGATAACAACTAAACGATTTGAAAATGAGGTTGATTTAGAGATGCCGGATCTTAGGATCCAATCCCAAATTGGGATAAATTTAAAGGTTCACAAAATAAATTGAACCCTATAATGGATGGAGAATTATGAATGCTATTTGATGTGCATATGGATATAGAAATATCCTTATTAATGACTGATTTGGGAGATATCTCATACAACGAGAAATGCTAATTGAGGTGCATTAGGATATAGAATATCCTTAACTTAAAAGAATTGAAAGACAATTCATACTAGAAGCGACATGAGAGCTTCAAGCGAGAATTAGTATAGCATATACTAAGCGGGATTAATGTGTGAGGTTGGGCGTTTGTATATCTTGAGAGAAATATACTAACCAAATGATGTTAATCAAATTTACGCCTAAGAGCGTATAATGAATATGAAAATGAATATGATGTTGCAGGTATACCTTATATAAAATGGTGTATCTTTATTATGTGGGATGTATGTATACCTTATATGATGGTGTATATACATGTTACGCATACCCCCTCCTTGCTATCATTGGGAAGTTTCGTGCGTAGAGGGTGAGCATTCTGACTAGAAAAGCAGGATGTGGATATTCCCCAGGTCATAGTCGTCCTTTGTGGTCAGCAAATGACATTTATGATATATATATCTATTTATTTTGGGAGTGAGAGGTCGGGGGTATGTGATGCTCTCACTTGCCGGTTAGGAACTATGACCGCTTCCCGGTACGTCGTGTGCGTGAGTTGATCACGAGGTGGGTGTCGTTGAACCGCACCAGGTGGCCCCAGTTTGCTACGTATATGGGCTGCTGGAAGATGATAGCATGTGAGCCTGCGTCCTTCGAGTTATAGCTCGGTTGGATGGTTATTACTGCTTGTGTTTGTATTTGGGTGTCAAGGGCGTAATGGACCTCAATGACCCAAATTTCCAGGATTAGTGTATCGGGGGGGTTCCTTGTTGGATTTCGCTTCGGCGAGACGTCCCACGCACGAACCGCAGTGTAATGTTGGAACTTGGGGATAAGTTTAGTCCTTAATGATCATCATTATATATATATATATATATATATATATATATATATATATATATATATATATATATATATATATATATATCACCTATCCCGACAATCGACAGTGCCAGGAGTAGTGTAACGGGGGGGTTCCTTGTTTGGATTTCGCTTCGACGAGACGTCCCACGCATGAAACGTCGTGCACTGTTGAGAATTGGGAATATTAATTAATTAAAATTGGATAATAATCATTTGGGTTACATGCATCTTGCATTGAGGGCATAATGAGCCCCGAGGATTGATACGGTCAGGAGTAGTGTAACGGGGGGGGGGGGGGTTCCTTGTTTGGATTTCGCTTCGGCGAGACGTACCACGCACGAAACGCAGTACCGTGTTGAGAATCGGGAGGAGTTTAGTTCTTAACTCTTGATGCTAATAACTCATCTATATTAATTATATATATGATTTCATGCCTTATATGGGCATCACTAGAATATAAATTCTAGTAAATGAGATTGTGGATGTATCATGATGATGTGGACATGATTGGATCATGTAACTTTATATGTTCAACAAATGAACATTATAAAGATAACTGTAACTATTACATTAAAGTTATAGCATTTAACTTAAAGATAATTGAGATAAATATAGATTGGGAGATAGGTTAGACGGTTTCACTTAAATACTTTATTTGGGTTTAAGTTAGAATCCTCTTACCTAACTAGAATCGGACATCCTTTTGGAGACACGTGCATACGCTTAGTGCGCGCTTTAGATGAGAGGTGAGTTGAATTTTTATGGAGTGTTCGATTCCAACTAAATCATGTAATAATGCATTTATAATTATTATGCATTTTAATACACTTGCTATAAGCTGTTTTGAAACTCGGGTTCTGACCCGTTTATATTTTCCTCCTCTATGTATATATATTGTATTACTTCAGGTGTTCCTCCGCAAGGACGCCTTTGATATTCCTCCATTCAGGATTTGTGGAGCTGTGGCAGTAGCGGACTGTTGCGGCACGTTGCTTTAGTCGATTCCTATCTATTGTACATCTAGATTAGGATTCAGTTGTATTGTGATAGTATTCAAGTGTTATAGATTAACACTTTCATATTTTATTTATCAGATTATTGTATTGTCTGTTGCCCGACAGCATATTCGGGTATTTCATTGTTGAGATTTTGTTGTACAATGTATTGTACTCTTTCATATTATTGGAGCATGCACTTTTCACTCATCATAGTTAGATGTATATTGTTGGTTATGTGCATTATTGGTTTTGTTGTTGTTGTTAAAAATAAAAGTTTTAAACTTTTGGCATTCGCACTTTATGATTTCGGGTAGTTAGCCTTATATTATAGTGTTTAGTTGTTGATGTTGAGACTGTACCATCTGAGATACCTGATTTATGTAGTATAGGGATGGCCACCCGTTATTATTTGGAGCGGGTTGTCACACATATTAGCATCTGAGTTGCCAAAATATTTTGTTATAAATTATGGCCTACCCAAATATACATTTTGTCATCTAATATAATTTTGAGAAGTTAGACAGTTAACTCTAAGATGGCGGCTTACTTATTTCAGTGTTTAATTTTTTTTAGATTTTTGCGGTTCAAATCTGTTCCAGGGCTACACTTACTAAATTGATGTTTTATAAATTCTGCACTTAGAGATCCCGCACTTAGAGATCCTGCTATTTCATGTTTTATAAATTCTAATAATTCAAATTTGTTCTTTCAATGAATAAATTGGAATTATTTAATATCACACGTGGGAATGAAAGTTTATAGAGATGATATCTTGATCCCTTTGTAAAATATCACAAGCCGAGTTTTTTTAAAACTTTTTCATGTTTGAACGATCAGGTAATCTATCTACTTATTCACAAAAACTCACATTTTAAACATCTATGTGAGTTAATTTCAAGTTTGACATAACTTACTTTTAATGGAGCAAAAAGCTTAACAATACTAACTGTGAAATGTAGCCAAGCTTTTGTGATATGTGAAATGTTTTAAATGTGAAATGTTTAAATGTAGCCAAGCTTTTGTGCTTGGTGAAATGTAGAAAAACTCGTGTTTTAAATGTTTCAACTGTGAAATGTGAAATGTGAAATGTAACTGTGAGATGTTTGAAATGTGAAATGTAGCCAAGCTTTGATTTGGTTAGGTGGGTTGTATCATTTGTAATTTGTTCATAGTGTAACTGGATATGGACAAATTGGAATTATATATCCTGTGATTTAGCAAGTTGTGTTGTTTTTTAGGGTTCATCGGTAAAATAAATTATTTTGTTTTGCAGATCTGATTTGTAATACCACATGATTTATTCACTAATGGAGTTGAGTGGTGCATATATTATCTTTGATTATGTATCACGATGAAGAAAATCACATATTCCTCTCATTTAGTAAAAGTTTTATATCTTTATGCTTTTATTTTATGTATATTAAATGAGAGTGTGAACAGTTACAACACATATGCATGTTATTGTGCTATAAAATAACAATTTTGAAGGAAATAGGTCTTGCTTTCCCTTTTAGGAAAAATGGTGTGAAGATGCTGTAATTGCTGCTATGAAAAGCAAAGGTGTATAAATGTTTTGATGGAAATAAGGGTCAGGTATGCAGAATTATATGATTTAGGATCATATTTATGGACTCGAGTGCTAATTTTTGGTTTCTTCGTTGCTCTTAGGTATCGTAGGTGTAAAACTAGCAAAATTGATGACAGATGCATTATTTATTCATGGATCCGCTCTCAGGTATCGTGGGTGCTAATATTTGACATAATGGATCCATGATAAATTGTGTGAATCCATGAAGACGCATTATTAATTCATTCCCACCATCTTATAAAAGAGGATGAAATAATTCATCTAGAGCCCGAATGATCTCAAAGTTGTGATTCATCACTATCAATATTTCATTAACACCAACCCTCAAATGCAGTATGAAAAAGTAATTTTGTTCTCCCAATTGGTATTTATGCGTTATGCATCTGAGCTGTTCATTTTTTCTCGATTGATTTTTAGTAGCTTGACATCAAACTTACTCTCTCTGTCTCTTTGTCTCTCTTAATATATGTACATATAGATTTTTCCAAACACGGTGTGGCTCTCATGTCCTTCAATTCTACCCTGAAGCACAACAATATGGATGTGGAAAAGCTAAAACTGATTGGTGGTGCTATTCGCACTGGTGAAAAGGGAAGAATGGGAAGAAAGAAGAAGGCAGTCCACATGATGTTGTGCACAGTGAGCAGCGTATGTATCTAATTTTCGAATATCTGGACTTGGATTTGAAGAAACATGTGTGCTAAATATTTTTTTGTACCAAATGCTCCGCGTATGCTAAAAATGTTTTTGTACCAAATGCTTTGCAGTATAAAGCATTGTCATTATCATGTGTCTCTAATGTTTTGACACTGCGAACTCTTGACACTGCTATTGCATAATGAGTTGAGAGTTGTATAAATGATAGCAGATGTAGATTGTTTGACATATTGTTTTAAGCCTTTAAATTATGCTTAAAAAATTGGGTGGGTTTTCTAATTTGCAGGTTCTTTTACATAACGATATTAACTTGAGTAAGTACAAGAACGAAAGAGAGGTTAGCCTTCATGGAAGGTCTTCAAGAACTTCCACAGAGGTCAAACTCAAGAATACGAATGGAGAGAAGACCTCTTCTCCCCAAACCCAACCATCTAAGGGAAAATGAGGCATGAATGTTTATGTAGAAAATACATTTCTTCCCAGTCCCGCAGCTGCTATATTGCAAGAGAATAAATTACCAGAGTGGGATGGTCAAACGTGGTAGCAGGAAAATACAATATTTAGATTTTGATTATGTTTTTTAATTTTATAGTTCTCAATTTGATTTCTTATTAGATTTTGTGTGTCTATGTAATGTTTATGTGTTCATATTTTGAAGTAACAACGTCGTCAGTTAGTCATTCATCTATAGTGATCTTTAAGTTGGGCGAGTTTATGTTATAAACAACTCTAGAACTACACATCTGTACATCTTTTGCTGCGCGAGTTTGTGTAGTTTTTACATCTGGAAAGTTCGTCTTACCACCAGTTGAGTAGAAATGTTCAACAATAACCTTCTTAGACTAGAAATAATCACACAACTACACAATATTAACATACCCTGCTTTTTTTTTTGCAGCATGGCCAGTGAATGAGAAGCAGGACTGCTATTTTTTTTCCTTTAAGGTACAACTTATGGCTCGAAACCTATAATGTTACATTTGGAAAGTTTATCCTTGGTGCAAGCCCGAGAACTGAAGTTGTGGCTGCCAGCTAATTAACGAACATTTTTAGTCCGTCAGCCTGAGAAATGACACTGTGGGTGCCATCTGGAATGTTTGTCGTTGGTAATAGCCCAATAATTGGTGCATCGTAATTTTATTCTCCCTTGGCAGAAGTGAAATGTGTTTTAAGATTCAGAGTGCTGATCTTTCTTAAGTGGGGAAGAATAATGTGCACGACCCCAATCAATGGTTTATTTAATGTTTATCATAAGTACTTAGGATGCTAGGGGGAATATCCCCTTATCCTCCCCATATATTGTTGCCCGTTTATTGAGAAATAATCAATAACTTTTTAAGTAAATATGAATTGTGAGAGATTTGGATGTCCTATTCTTTATATGTTGTTTGTAAATGTTCTGTTGCATACATCAGAAAGCCTAACAAAATTGTTTTAATTACTATGGAGGTTTCATCCAATTGTTTTAAGCTTGATAAGGATTTCATCTTTCAGAAGATGAAAGATAACACCATCCAAGATAGACGTTGTGGGAAAAATGCTATCATTGATAGAAAAGCCAATATAGAACCAAACGGTGAGCAGTTGGTCTATGCTGTTGTACCAACAGTGTTTGGGATGATCAAACTGGTAAATTTTTTGAAGTTGTTCCATTGAACAATGGCACATTGAAAATAAGGAATGGGATGGATATATCGTGGAAGTGCACAAAAAGGCGTAAGCATAAGCGTATGGTGGTGTTTTGATACAATAAATATATGATTACGATTTACTGCAATGAAGGTATTTAGATATATATATATATATATATATATATATATATATGAAAGGACTGGGTGAATTTTGGTATATGATGCACTCAGCCTCCGAGTTGATAGGAAAATTGGAATCTGGTTGTTCTGACCTGATATTAGGTATAAATTCATGCCTAAAGAGTGAGATCACTTTAGAATGCATATTTTTCCTTGTTTATGTATTCTTTTACTTAAGAGAAAAGAATATACTTAAAGACATGGTGTATATAATTTTACTTGATGTAAATGAGTTAGACAAATGGTGTTTCTCTATACAGGTATAGTGATACCAAGATATTAAACATGTAATTCTTAACAAAGTTTTTTCATTCCTAAAGAGTGATACTTGATATAGTTTAATTTTTGTACCTGCGCATTTTTCACGAATTACATGTTTTGGAAATGTAATTCGTATTTTGGGAATTACAGTTACATACTTGGGAATTTTTGGTCATTTTACGACTACGTATTTTGGAAATGTTTGTCGTGCGTTCAGGCATGGCCATTCCGCTAGTGTGTGTGTGTGTGTGTGTGTATATATATATATATATATATATATATATATATATATATATATATATAAGTGGGGGGTGTCTGTGTGTGCGTGCACGCTTAGGATTTGGCATAGGTTCCCCCTACACACCTAAGGAAACACTTTTAATAAAAAATCATTAAAATACTTTCTTAGTCCAAAATCAAAAGTCATGATTTTCTTTTTAGTCCGTCCAAATTAGTAGTCGCATTTTCAAAAAGATTATATAAAACTAGGTAAGATAACAAAATTATAGGAGGATATATTTGAAAGGCAAAAACATTTCAACAAATATTTGTTCAAACAATGAATGGATGGAGTAAAATTTGTACATATATACAAGTTCCACCTCCTAAAAATAGTTAAATATAATTTTTTATTTTAGCCATATGCTAATTTATATTTTTCTTATGTGTGTAGAACTTCTTCAAAGGCGTCCCATATGTCCTGAATGTGTATGGCGCACACCACCACTTCAAGGCTCATGTTGCCGTTGTTGTGATGGTTCTAGTTCCATTGCTACACAATCTCACAATTATTCGCAATGATGCAATACATGACATCCAACTTAGCCAATTTAAATTAAGATAAATTTACCATAATTTATGGCCTAAATAATATCATGTCAGCGAAATGTGTTGTTTTTATTGTTCTTACCATTTTGTTTGGTAAAATATTTGTAAAATGCACCATCTTTCATGTATTTGTTGTTCAATAAATAAATACCATTGTGTTAAGTTTTCTATAACTTTTTTTAGGAAGTTAAATTTAGTCAAACCATCTATAATCTCTGCCAAAAATAATTTTATTGGAGAAAACAACATAAAGTATGCAAATCAATACCGAAATAACCCCATGGCACCCCTATTGTTTGCAAACCTTGTGAAAATTTTAAACCATGTTATCTCTGTACAAAAAAAACATTTTTTGACAAATATAAATTGCCATCAATGGCTGAATACTGGGAAGATTTTTAGAGACATTTTTCTCAATATTTTAAAGCTCCGTTAATAGCTATAGTGGTAAATTTTCCATACAATTGTAGAAATTCCAGGAAATGTTACCTTCATTGATTGGTCTCGATTATGAAAATGTAATGAAAGGTACTACTTTCCAATATTTAGGTAAGTGTTAGAAACATCTTTGTGACGCATTCATAAAAATGCATGGAAAAAGCTTTACCAACATTAATAAATATAAGGGGAAAATGATGTTGCATTATTAATTAGATGTTGAGAAATATTTCTCGGATGATATTCAAAAATTGGAAACTATTGTTACATTAGAATTGATGTTGGTAAACTTTTTACATTTGGAATTCAAATAAATTAGATGCTATTATTGGAAAAAATACATTTAATAGAATTAGTTTTAAGTGCTATGATTTTTTTTTCTAACTCACTATTGTTGATTTGGTTGCCCAAGAGATACATCTTACATTGCCTAGGTGAGTGAAAATAAGGGTTTATGTATGTATATTTGCATTATTTTCACATCTAGGAATTTATAAGTTATGTGATCGGTGATACAATATGTTAGGAGTTCCAACCTCATTGGTGCCAGTTTATGGAAACGAGTCAAAATAAATGATCATACCATTGTGTGCGATGGTTAAATGGGTACAATCTCAGTGGTGGTATAATGGGGTATTACACAATGGTATTAGAGTCAATACCCTAACAGAATAAGTGTGATAATGTGTTATGTGATGGTTGATTTCATCCCAACGAGAACGTTTCCCTCCATAAGGGAGTGGGTTGTAATGTCATGTTTGATTTTCTACCCTAAGATGTACGTCCCACATCACCTGGGTGAGAGAAAACAATGGTTCATATATGTATATTCTCACTCTTACAAGATCGAGACTTTTTCAACTGAACTGGTAATCCATGTGGTTGGTCAACTCCTTGTTTTTCCCCTTAATGTTGGTAATGAAGATATGGTCTTCATTGCTAAAAAAAATTCCAAGACTTGTCAAAAGCGATTGCAATCCTAGGGCCCTACAAAACCCTATCTGCTAGGTTTGAAATTGATCACGGAAGTGGAGAAAAGAGGTTTGAATCTATAAAACCCATTACATATTTCACTTGTGGTGGTCGAGGGCATATTTATAAGAAATGCCCCTTGGATTTGAGTCAAGGTGGTGGAAAAAATACATATTAAGCCACTTTTAGTTATGATGATTAGACTCGGAAGAAGACTTCAAGGAAGTGTATGTGCCTCTTTTGTGGCATGAGAGAAGTTTAACGAGTTACGATATTTACAGTATTTCGACGTTCCTCACTAGGTTTATGTATAAGTTGTTACTTTCAACAAATATTTTAATACTATTGAGTAAAAGGAAGATGATCTTTACATTAATCTTTATGAGAAGTCGGTAAACCTCGAAAGAAAATATATAGAACTCTCCTCCATGCATTCCAATGATGAAAATGAAAGGGATATAGTGAGTGAGAGTAATGTGAGACTTTTTATGCTCAACATGTGGTGAGTAGAAAATCAGGTTAAGAGAGAAATGTTAACAACTTTCTTTATCTTGAGATAGAGTTCCTAAGGAAATCCTTACATGAGTGTGAAAACTCCGGAATAGACTTGGTGAAGAAAATTTGTTTACTTGAGAATTAATTATTAATCATATCCACTCTAAAGATAAATTTAGGGGATATATATCAAAATTTGGATAAGATGTTACTTGGACCCAAACAATTATTTACACCATATTAATACCACCCAGTTAGGTATTGTCACGTAATAACTAAAATCGGAAAAAATAGGTGGTTTACTATGTGTAAATACAAATTAGTGGGTAACATGCATGGGCGACACTTGCCACTATGTAGGACGTGTTAATGTTAGTGGGAACTAGCTCATGTTAGTGGTCAACATGCATGGGCGACACTTTCAAAGTTTATTAAAATATTATTTCCTTTTCATTTGTTCTTATTAAATTCCCTGCAAATCTTTACTCTACTCGTAATCCACTTTCTTGCAAATCTTTACTTTAATTGTATTTTTCCTTCTTTTATTTACAAAGATTTTCTTTTCTTTAATTCATGAAATTTACTATTTTTATGCTACTTAATTAATTAGCACTCCCTTCAAAGTATTCCCTAAGGGAACCAGTAGTCCTCTTAATTAAGTATTGAATGCCACACAATCGCCTGATAATTGTCACTAGGCTAAAATCTTTAATTAACAAGATCACAAATCTTTCTTGGCACGCTCGCAATCCTAATTAACTATCAAGCCAGTTAAAATGACCAAACATATTTAGGGCACATCCTATGGGACACCAGTGTTGTGTAAAGGTTATAAATCGATAGGACACGTCGAAGTGAAGATACAACTAAGAATGTTGGCAAAAACGGCTCCAGTATACTGCATAATGCCACTTAAGAACGATTATTGGTCGAACTAGACCAAGAGTTGGAACCAATGAAATCTAGTCAGGAACTAAATATTCCAATGTCTTCCAGAGACAACAATATTCAAACTTCACCAGCAGTTGGTGTGCCTACAAACATCCAAGACCAATTGATCAACTAACTAAATCCAATTTTTAATCATTTTGCAAACATGGTTCAAAATCTAAACAACATGATCACCACGATGACCAGTATATTTTCCTTACCTAGTGGAATGACAACTACTATTCAGTTTTATGCACCAAAATTTGGAGATAATACCAAGACTCAACCAAATCCCTCTAATTTTTTCTATTATAGACCAAATAAATGTGAAATTGATTTTATAAATAACATTAGGATAAGTGGATATGCTAATATAAGTGATCCAAATGTAAGTTATCTTATAGAAATAGTAGGACCATCCAAGTGGGTTACAATAACCCAATGTGGAGGACATCTCTCTTAGAGGTATGAAGGACTAGGCTATATCCAAATGAGACTGATGTAGGCTTCCCAAGTGCTTTGAACTATAAAATCATCAATAATTCAGTGTTCGAACCAGAACTCGGGGGGTGGGTAACCCTAGGAGGTTAAATAATCAAAATCCTCAAGTATCTTAAGATATGCCTTATCAAATGCAGGAGAATGTTCCTACACAAATTATACCACCCTTGGTACAACCAACTCCTTTGGTAAACTAAATAACTGCCCTGCAAAATAGGTAACTGTCTAGGAGAGTGAAAAGGAATGAAATTGTGGACATGATACATGAAAAATACGGACCATTAGCTCTGGGGGTGCATACTCCAGAATATAGAAAGTCCTATCCAGATTGGGTAGATAGAACTAAAATGCCTAAAGGCATCAAATTCTAAACTTTTATCCTTTTTCAAGGGATGGGAGTCTGTCTACAGTATAACGCATTATTGGGTTCACTATAGCTAATATGTTGATGCTAGAACAAATAATTACTTAAGGCTACATTTGTTTTCTAGTTTCCTCACAGATTCAGACTTTGCATAGTTTATAAGCTTTCCACTAAACTCTATTTAATTTTGGCAACAAATGGAAGACTCGTTTCATGCTCAGTTCTTCCAAATTGAACCAGAGGTTTCCATGGAAGGTTTGGACACGCTAACCTAAAAACCTGATGAAAAGGATACTATATTTATAAACAGGTTAAAAGGGGCTACAAATAAATGCAAAATAGTCTTACTTGAGTTGGAATTTGTAAGGATGGTTCAAAATGGTTTGGAATTTAGGCTTCAATAACAGTTTGATACCACGAAATTTAAAGGTCTGGTATAATTAACTACAAAAGTATATGGATATGAGGATCTTCTAGAAGAAGATCATGAAATGAATACATCTTCCTTTAAAACATATTATAAAGATCCTAATTTTGAAATAGATGCTACTTAAATTGTAGGACTAAAACTATAATATGTGAACCATTAGTTCAAAAGGAAACTAGTGTAAAATCCTTTGCGCCAAAGTCATAGGGAATGATTAAAAAAAATACACTTTTGATATTACTAAGGCTGATGAGATCTTTAAATTTCTCTGAATGTCCAGAATCATAAAACCACTTGATGATGAAAAAAAATACATATGAAATTAAAGGAAAGAACTAATGTAAATGGCATAATGTGTTTTCTCATCCCTCACATGCCTGTTTGTATTTCATGATAGGGTGCAAGAGTTAATCAGGTGGGGGAGGATTAAATTCCCTACAAAAGAAGAAAGCACGATGGGAGTTGATGATGACCCCTTACCCAATGTTAAAGAGGGGGGGGGGACTAATGTGCAATCAATCCAAATGCCTATAAATAAGGGGCATGTGGAGTTCAAAGTGAAATTAAGACTGAGTCAAAGACTTCAAAGCTTGACACCTTTGAAGACACTGATCAAAATGTGATAAAACACTTGTGTATCAGGTGTGAATAATATTACTTTGATATTTACTAATTGGTGGCTTAGAAGAAGAAGAATCGATATAAGAAGAACAATAATGGGCATAATGGAAATCCAGCTAAGGCCCTAATGTTCCAAGAATAAAAGGTTCAAAGCAACCCCCCTGGGATAGTAATTCCATATTTTGTTCATTTTCATCGCCAAGGAAATGCTAAGATACCAAGAAATAACCACTACATCAAAAATATCTTTAGAGAGGACAAATCTCACAACCATAGAGGCAATTTGGGGCGAACAAAATTATCGAAATAGATGGCTATCGTGAAAGGTATACCAGACTGGTTCGTAGCTCAGGATCCAAAGATCGCATAATAATTAAATAGTATGCCAAAAAAACTGACGCGACCATAAATGTGTATCTGTGTGCGATCTATCTAGGCTCAAGCGCAAACCTATCGCTCAAGTAATAATCTCGATAAGTTGGGTATTGATCCTCAGGGAAATATGACGATGAAATCATGACAACGGTAGAAAGAACGAGAATGTTTATGTTCTTATTTTATCGTTCCTTCTTGATGTAATCGAGACCTCCTTCTATGAGGTTCTCAACGGTATTTTTCCTAATAATGAAATAAATTAAGATTTTGAGTATCTTGCCGTGCCTTACCTTAATTGTCTTGATTCTAATCAAAGTCTTGATGATGATGATTTTGCAAATGAACAATTATTAAATGATCTTAATAAGGTTAATAACAAACAACATAATTGCATTTAAGTTAATGAAGATAAAACTGTTGTTATTAATCTCGGTTCTAGCACAACACCAAATCCTGCAAATGGTCACGCCTAGTGGGTCACGGCCCAAGTCCATGACCAGCTGGTCGCGAACTTGGTCCGTGAGCAACTCAATATTTGGCATGACCATATTTATTACCACACTAAATTATCGATGCTCTAGAAGTGGTCACGAACCAAATCCCTGACCACTGTGGGTCACGGACTTAGACCGTGACCAGGGTGTGACCATCTTGGTGCCAAATTTTGCGCCAAAATTCCCTCCAAACTGGTCGCGAATGGGTCACGGACTTGTGTCGTGACCAAAGGCATGACGAAGAAGAAAACACACACATTGAGGGTCACGGCTGGGGGCCATGACCATTTTCTGGTGTGGGTCACGGCTATGGGTCGTGACCATACCACATTCAAGAAATAGGGTTGATGGGAAAAAGGTCGCACATGGTGGGTCACAGATCTAGGCTGTGACCAGGTGCAAGCCAGGAACACCTCCTTTCATTTATTGGTCGCGTGCATAAGTGTCACGGCTCTAGGCCGTGACCAGATTCAGGTCTTAAAAAAAAATCATTGCTTGCCATTTCATTTCTACGATTTATAAGGCTGTCTAAGGGCTCATACAATTTTGTGTAGATTTCGGTTGGATTTGCAAGGGCTAAGCGATTTCAGTTGGTTTTCATTTGGATTAACCCCTGGTATGTATTGATTCATTTCGATTTCATTTTGATTTCATGATTTCTATCTAAAGCCCTAATTTATGTGTATGTATGTGTAGATTTATGTTTGTATGTGTGTATCTGTGTGTATGTATAGATTTATGTTTATATGTGTGTGTATGTATAGATTTATGTGTATATGTATGTTTATGTGTGTAACTATGAACAAATAAATTATTTTTTTGTCAATAAACCCTATATTGTATATGTGTGTATGTATAGATTGTATGTGTGTGTATGTATAGATTTATGTCAAAAAAACATTAGGGTTTAGTAAACCCTAAATATTATGTGTGTGTGTGAGTATAGATTATGTCAATAAACCCTAGATTATATGCGTGTGTATGTATAGATTATGCCAATAAACCCTAGATTGTATGTGTGTGTATTTGTTTTGACAAAATATAATTAAATGGATTTTTAATGAGTAAAAAAATTTACATCCACCTTGTCATGATTTTATTGGGGGTTATATGCGTGCCATCATATTATATTGGGGGTTATATGCATGTTGCGATTTTTTCACTACAATATGTGTGTAAGTACTACAATATGTGATTTTTTACATTTACCTTCTGCAGTAGTGTTTATGCATTCGTTGTTTGTTTGCACTACAATATGTGTGTAATTACAGTGTGTGTTTCTATTGATTCTGCAGTTTGTATGTTTATTGAATAGATAATACACATATACTTTTAAACTCTCTCATAATAAACCCTAATAAAACATGTTATAAACAATTACGGAGGGTTGTTGTTGGAATTTCACATATACTTTTAAACTCTCATAACTTTCAAACCTGAACCTTAATATTAGGACTTGTATTCATGCCCTTGTATACTTTTTCTTAGGAAAAATGAGGCACGATGATAATTACTGTCAACAAGAGTGGGAGAGGTTGCAATTAGACCGCACATATAACTCTTTATTAGTGTGCGTCATATAGAGGGTACTCATATTTACAGGTATGGAAATAAAAAGATCGAACAATTTAACTACCTTGTAAATCGTGGAGTTGATCTCCAGAAATATTACTTGTTCGATCGTACTCTATTTTCTCTACCATAAAACTGGGATGATGTTATAGAAAATATATTTCACACACATAATCCCGACATAGCCCTGACCTTGGTTACGTTGTTGGAGAAGGAGGAAAAAAAATTCACACGTTATGGATACAACTGCGTACAGAGAGCATTGACATAGATTGTGATGTCTCGCGACATATGCACATAAAACTGAATCTTTACAACAAGTTGAGAAATATGGGATTCCGAGTTCATGTCACGGATATCTACACATCAATCATAGATACCACTCCTAGTTGTCCATGTGAAAAAATTCATAGGTTCTTAAAAACTAATACTGAATGGATGGAGATCAGACACATTGAACTTTTTCTAAAGTCGTACTCTGAAAAGGTATCTATCTATCTGTATATATATAGTCATAATCTTGATTAATTAGTTAGAATTTCATATTATTATAATTATTTAGTCACTTATAGTTTTTCATTTTTGAAGATAATGTCGCGAGGAAACAACCCAATGGTACTAAGTGCCGAGGTGACACCACAAAGAGGTTCACCATCTCGTGCAGAACCCGAATTCTCAACACCAATGGCTGAGTAATTCACAACTCCACTAATGGTTCACTCCTCACCAAGTTCAACTCCAAGTGCTCCTATGCCCCAATCCAGCACTCCTGTTGCTTTAACTCCCCCATCCTGCACTCCTGATGCCTCCCTCTCAAATGAAATGAAGCCTATTGGGTTCTCCCTTTTCGGGAATAACCCGATGGGTGATAGGAATGATGTGCTGAACTTTAAAGCCCGGTGTTTGTCGCTAGGAAAAATAAACGTGGGAGTTGGTAGACAAGACAATTGGAACCTTGTTGATCAAGCTGTTAAAGATGACGTACATGACCAAATTTGCAATCATTTCTCATTTCCTGACCGTTCCAAGAATAGGGTTCTATCTCGGGTTGCTAAAGGATTAAGGATATACAGGAGAAACCTTCAGAAGAAACATTTACCGAAAGAGGCAACAAGCTCATATATTTTGGCTTTGAAAGAGAGAGTGCCTCTCAATGACAAAATGCCGTTGGAGCAGTGGAATAATTTTTTGGAGAATGAGGCGAAGGAGAAAAAGTTGGTGTAGAGGGATCAAAATAAAAAAAATAGGGCACAAAAAACCGATATCCATAGTATAGAATCCAAATCATATAAGGATGTGAAGAATGAATGGGAGAGTAGGATAAAGGATGGTCGAGATATCGGTAAAAACACAAATCAGTCCAATTTATTCATTTATGCTCGACGGGACAAAGATAATAAATTCCCACCGCACTTGGCTAAGATACTGGAATCAATAGAGGCCATCAGCAGTCAATCTGATTCGAGCCCTACTGATGACTTTGACCTTGAAAATGATGCCCTGGCACAGACCTTTGGAAAGGACAAAAGGGGGAGGACGAGAGGTGTTGGCTCACATATGCCTAAAATAAAACTTCAACACACTACACCTCTTGTGGACGAGCTTTCTTCGGTCAAGAATCGTATCTCATCCCAAAAGGATCACCAGTTGAAGACCGATGGGGATGTCCATGAGATTAAAAATATCCTGGGATTATTGACAAATCAAATTAGGAAACTTGTGAACTTTTTTGAAAGTTATAGGCCCCCAATTCCTCCTCAAGGTTACCCTACCCTACTCCTACTCAAGGTTTCACACGTCCTTCCCCTCCAACATTCCCCTCCCAAATGACTCCTCCTCCAACATTCCCCTCTCAAATGCCTCATCCTCCAACATTCCCCTCCCCTGCACCTCCTCCAATCACAGGACTTGGATCATTGTCAACAACTCACGATGACTATGGTGAAGAGTACTATATCAAGGATATGGGCAGTTCGAGGTTTGTTGGTGTGTGCATAATCATCTCCATAGTTCCTGAAACTCCAGTACATGGCAGACCTTTGGAGAAGGGTGAGGCTAAAATAATGGTCGATGAAATATACAACGGCTGCAGAGATGTACCTATGTACGTTAACAGCGGGGATGGGATAGAATTGAGGAATTATGCAAAATCTTTTATTACTTGGCCAGATTTTCTGTTGGCCAAGATGCAATAATATTTTCTTTTGTTTCAGTTGTAATAAAAAAAATTTGTTTTAGTTGTAAGAATATTGGTTTTGTTTTGTTTGTAATGATATTTTTTTTTCAGTCGTAAGAATATTCTTTTTGTTTCAGTTGTAATAATATTTTTTAACATATTACCACAGGACTGGAATTTGAAGATTATTACATGGATTTCCCACAATACAAAGAGTGGATGGGAGAGACTAACTGGATATCAAATAATCATGTAAAGGGAGTTTATGAATTTGCTAAATACGCTCCCAAAAATCTTAAAAGTGAGAAGATTCCGTGTCCGTGCACTCATTGTATTAACAGAAAATATAAGTCATTGGAAGATGTTGAGTTGCATTTACTAAAGTGGGGAATCTGTCAAGACTATATAATATGGACATACCATGGTGAAAAAGTTATACCTTATGTTCCAGAAGAATTATCGGCCCCCGACTGTGTAACGGAACCCCAAGGAGTAGAAGTGGTACATGATTCACCAACACATCTTCCATTGATCGACTTAATTGATGATGCTTACGGACTCCACAACCATCAAAACCAGCAACATGTGGATACAAATAATGCGCATTATGACCAAGTAAATGAACAAATTGATGTTGAACTACTAGGAGATCGGGAATACAAACGGTTGAAAGCCAATGCGGATAGACCGTTGTATAAATATTGCGATGAAGATCACATCGTATTACATGTAATGATTGGTTTGCATAATTTGAAGTGTCAATTTGGTTTGTCTGGGAACAGCGTAACCGAAATTCTTTAGTGGGTTAAAAAAATTCTCCCAAAAGAGAACACGTTACCAGACAATTATCCTACCATGAAGAAGAGCTTGAAGGGTTTATGTTTGAAATACAAATCTATTCATGCTTGCAAGTATGATTGAATATTGTACCGAAACGAGCACGAAGAGAAGGATGAAAGTCCTGTATGCAGTGAGACTAGATATGTGGTTTGTGAGAATGGAACATACAAACATGCAAAAAATCACAAGTGCTCGCAAGTCCCATAAAAGGTTTTAAAGTATTTTCCACTTGGGCCACGGTTAAAACGGTTTTTTACTGTACCATGGATAGATAAGGCCATGATATGGCATGCTCGATGCGAGGTGGGTGGGAATTTGATGCGTCATCCGGTTCATTCACTCATCTGGAAAATTTCAAATGCACAACACCATTAATTTGCAAAGGAACTGAGCAACGTTCATCTTGCAATATCAACCGATGGGTTTAACCCTTTCGGTAATTTGAGTATTAGTCAGAGTTATTGGCCAGTTCTCATGACGCTTTTAAGTCTTCCTCTGACATTATGCATGAGAAAGGAGTTCGCATTGTTATCTTTGTTGATACCCGGGCCGAAGGCTCCCAGTGATGACATTGATATATTATTAGCACCATTAATCGAAGAACTTAAAGAGTTATGGGATAAAGGCATGATGGTGTTCGATTCTCTATTATTGAGAGGGTAAGTTAGCACTGAGGTACGTGGTACCTTTACCTATTATTGAGAGGGTGGGACCGGTAGCATATCGACTGGGATTATCGGAGCATCTTCAGCAGATCCATATGGCATCACTGAAGAAATATCGAAGGACTGAGAGGGTCTTCTGGCACATTCCACTCGAGGAAATTGATTTACATCCAGACATCTCGTATGAGGAGAGACCGGTGGCTATTCTGG
Organism: Sambucus nigra; assembly: GCA_949130495.1. Lineage (NCBI taxonomy): Eukaryota > Viridiplantae > Streptophyta > Magnoliopsida > Dipsacales > Adoxaceae > Sambucus > Sambucus nigra. The sequence goes on along the minus strand of OX422210.1, from coordinate 94,683,097 downwards.
ATCGTAGTGAGCGAAAGTTATGATCCAAAGTTATTCCACTAGTTAGAGTACAGTGGGGTCACCACAACGTTGACGAGTCTACCTGGGAGCGGGAGGAGGATATGCGAGAACAATATCCAGAGCTTTTCACCACAGGTACGACCTAATTTCGGGGACGAAATTCCTTTGTGGGAGGGGAGTATGTAACACCCCATATTTTTGTGTATTTAATATTTAATTAATTCGAAAATTTAAAATTACTTGTGTGTCGTAATTTTAATCGAATTAAGTATGGAAAAAAATATTTAAATATTAATCGGGGAGTGAATGGTTAATATTTAGGGAAATTTATTTACTAAGTGAATAGTAATAATGTATTTACGTCATTTCGTGTATTAATGACGGGGTGTGTACTTATCTCAACCGGGAGTCGGTATAGACTAATTTGGGTGTGAGATAAGGATTTTTATAAATGAATTTGGATGCCAATTCTGAGTCTACGGTTGTGTCTAGATGGGCCGAGATAGTCGAAAAATTATACCCGAGGATAGTAAACGGGTCACGGAACGTTTTTAGGCAAAGCCGGGCCCACACGGGGGTATTTGGGTCACTTGGGCTAGGCACATTAGGCAAAAAAATGGGAATTAGCCTAATTAAACAATTATAAGGAAAAAGAGAAAGGTTGATTAACGTTTAGAAAATACTTAGTGGGATAGGAAACCCTAAGAGGCAGTTACAGAAAAATTCGGGGGACAAAGAAAAGAGCCAAAAAAAAAGGAATTCGTCATCAACCTTGGGAATTCACAATCGCAAATCAGACCCTACGAATTATAAGGCAAGTGGTTAACTTTCTCGATTCATATTTATGTGATTTGAATAATTCAAATTCGTTTTGGGATTTAAAGGGTATAAACATGGGGTTTTTGAAAACCAATATTCTGATTTCTAAATTTTGTAAGAAATTCATATGTAATCTGAGAGTAGTATATATATATATATATATATATATATATATATATATATATATATATATATATATATATATATATATCTAGTAGGATGTAATCAGGATGAATTCGAAACGAATTTAAGGCAAGGATTTGATGTTTAAAGGGGTTAAAGGTTAAATCAAATTTTTCCTCAATTTATGAAAACAGTAGAGGACGGAAATTAAATGATGTTTGAGGACTTTATGGGGGTCTCTCAGGAGGTTTTTGGTGTATTTTATTTATGAGAAGATTTGCGTCCATGGATGAAATAGACGACTCGGAGAAGACGATTACATGTTCGATCGATTGATCGAGGGTTGGGGATCGATCGATCGAAGGTCGAAAATTTCTCCCAGTTCGGCCATATTGTATATATAAGGGAAATTAAATTTAAATCTTTTCCTATACCTTCTGAAATGAGAAACAAATATGGGGGTACAATCAAATTAATTGGGAGGGAAAATTAATTAGGATTTGAAGGAAATTATGTGTGTCACACCATGGTTAAATTTTGGGAATAATATTTCAAAATAATTAAATACGGATTGAGTGGGCAAGTCCGAGGTTATTGGTTGAGCGATACCAAGACGTTAAATTTATTTAGAATGAAGGCTAAATAATTTAGAATCGGGAATTTAGACTCGGGTATTGTTTATTTCGGGCCACGTAAGTCCGAATATATTGGTTGGGGGGCGACACCAAAAGTAATTTAATTAACTAATGTGTTAATTAATTAATAATTAGAGTTGGACCATAAATTCTTAATGATTTGAATAGGCGTGTGTTACAGACTTAGCACACGGGATAGCCGGGATAGTTTATTTTAATTATATATATATATATATATATACGGTGTGCGATAGTATATATATATATATATATATATATATATATATATATATATATATATATATATATATATATATATATATATATATGGTGTGTGCATTAATATCAGTGGCTAGATATTATTAATACATATACTCTAGTGCTATAGGTGGAGGTTGCGCGTAGTGGGTGAATCCCCTAGCTTGAGGAGTAGGGCGAGTATATTCCCAGGTTATAGCGTCCATTATATGGGTGAGGGGCATCTCACTTTCAGGGAAGGAATATGACCGCCTCCAATTTTTACGTATTATCCAAGTTAGTGAGCAATTCTGACTTGGGGTAACTAGGTTATGTGAATCTTCCTAGTGGGATAGCACTTTAGAGAATTTACATCCGATGAGTTATTACTCGGGAGAATGTTCAATATTAATTATTATTCCATCATGTTTGTGAATGTTGTAACATAATTATACGTATATAATGAGGTAAATAATTATATACGGGTAAATTAATACAGGTCGTGAATTGTATTATACATATAATGGGTGTGAAAGTTATATGATTTTAAAAAGGAAAATCATTAATTAAGTTAATGTTAATAATAACTTAGAAAGCATAATTATGGCACACTCGGTTAGAGTGGGGTGGTTGAAAGGGTTATATTAGTTATCTAGTCATGGGATAAATGACTAGGTAAATTAATTAAGGTTTTGTAGTGCACATTAGAGAAGGGGTGAGGATGTTCTCAAGGGAGTGAAGCACTAACTAAAATATGAAGAGCATGCATATATATTTATTACTGCAAGTTAATCATTTTCTAAATGTTTTCCAAATGTTTTGGGTACTAACCCTTGCTATAAAAACTTAAAAAAACCTTTTAGGTGTCCAGGCTTGACTCATTCTGGGGATCCGTTGTTTCAGCATGTGTGGATGTTGCGGGAGTTTGATTGGTGCCTCGTTCTTTTTATTCTTAGTGTAGAGACTTCCTATCAGTTATTCGAGCATGTTGCTCACGGTTTTATTCAGTACTTATGTCAGACTTGTTGAGATTTAATTGCTTGTCTTTACTTCTATTGGATTTTGAACCGATGGTTTATTTGGTCAGTTATTTAACTGTGGATGGTTGAATTTAGTTAATTGTGATTGTCATGTTATTTTGTTTTCGCATGAGTATTTCATTTAAGTTAATGAAAGATAAAATTGGCACTCATCTAATTTTCTAACTTAGGTGGTTAGTAATTAAAAAGGTGACATTGATGCTAAGAATGAACCAAATGAGAACCCTGTTCTAATTTAATTTAGGACTGATCATCCGGGGTTAATTAGGCGGGGTGTCACAGATGGTATCAGAGCATCAGGTTCTAGGGTCCTTTGGATATATGCGTCTTACTACGTTTCAGCATAGCGTTCAGTTAATGTTGAGCCCTATTATTAGGACTGTTAATTCGTTTTCCGCTTTTGAGTTATCATATTTCTGCGATTAGATATTTTTGTATAAACTGTGTAATTATACGATTTAATCTATTTTCATATGCCACCGAAGAGGCAGAGAGTGAAGAGGGAATAGGCTAGGGATGAGTTAAGGGAGGCTCGTCAGGAGCCACAGGTACTCCCCCGCCCCCCCACCCGAGTTGATCTCCAATACTCAGGTCGCCGTGATAGTGGCCCAGGAAGTTGAGACAACAATGAGGGCTATGGAAGCCCATTTTCCTCAGCCCCAGGCACCACCTCCCATGGCACCAGCAGTTCAAGCTCCAGTGGGGTCATCGTCTTGGCAGCGAGTTAGGGAGACATTTCAGAAGGGTCACCCACCCAAGTTCCAGGGTAGCACCGATGTGGTAGAGGCTTGTGACTGGAAGAAGAATATTCAGCGCCATCTGCGCATGCTGGAGTGTACTGATGTGAAGAAACAGATGCTTGCTACCTTTCGTCTGTCGGGGTAGCCTTACAGTGGTGGGAGTCAGTTACCACCGCTGAGGAGAGGGATTTGATGACGATATTCGATTTCTGGGTGCGGTTTGACCACAAATACTTCCCCCCAGCGATAGAGACTGAGATGCGGAAGAAGTTCAGTGAGTTAGTGCAGGGTGATCGGTCAGTGGAAGATTATGAGGAAGAGTTCACCCATTTGGCAAACTTTGTGCCAAATGAGGTGAGCAATGAGGAGCGAAAGAAGTCGAGGTTCATGGATGGATTGTCCTGGAGGATCAGGGAGCATTTGATTGGGAATCCGGCGTTAGTGACTTATACAAATGTCGTTAATGCTTCCCTTGTACATTGCCAGGATCATCGCTTCCATGCTAAGGGGAGCAAGAGAGTAGCGGAGCCGAGCCAGCATGGCAAGGCAGTTATTGGTGGTGACACAAGTGGTACTTAGCAGTAGACTAACAGTCAGCAGGGGAATCAGGCTAAGAAATTTAGGCCTAGTGGGTTTCGACCGGGAGGACAGGGGTTCAGGTAGGGGAAGGTAGGCCCAAATTAGCAACGACAGGTTCTTCGGGGTCGTCAGGTCTAAGGGAACAATGGGGGAGGCCAACAGGGCCAACGCCAGGGGGACGACCAGAAATGCTACTTTGTCTGTGGCCATCTAGGACACTTTAAGAGGGAGTGCCTGCAGAGGGGCAGAGGTCATCAGAAGGGTGACCAACAGGGGCAGATACCTCCAGCAGCACCAGCTCCACCCGCCCCATAGTAGCAGGGGCTAATTCACTACGTGAGTGTGTATAACGTCCGTGATGATCCCAAGCCTCCAATATAGCAGGCGCCGCCAGTAATTCAGGGTATGTTTCTCATTCATGGTCATGAGGGTAATATACTTTTTGACATGGGAGCATCGCATTCATTCATTAAATTTAATTTTACTAAACGGGCCGAATTACTAGAGACTGCGGGTAGTCTTCGTATGTGTGTATAGTCATCAGTGGGCAGCGGGGATTTGATTCACTTGATTTATCGGGGGGGGGGGGGGGGGGTGGACATTTTAATTGGGACGCTTAGTTTAGCAGCAGACCTCTTAGTGTTAGATATGGAGGGGTACGATGTCATCCTGGGTATGGGTTGGTCAGTAGGTTATCGGGCAACTGTGGATTGTTACGAGTGGACAATCGTGTTCTCCATTTCGGGACAGGAGATGTTCCAAATAGCGATGCCTCTACTGGAGGGAGGGTCACGCACCCACTTATATTACATTGAGTTGGAAACCTCACAGGAGGTGGTGGTTCCGTTGGACTCAATACCAGTAGTAAAGGACTTTGTGTAATACCCCGTATTTTTGTGATATTTATTTATGGGATTAATTGAATTAAATGTGTATTAATTGAGAATTAATCCGGATAAAATACTAACGAGATGTGAGTTGGTATTTGATTATAATGCGTATATATGGCAATATATGAATAGCGAGAATATTAAAATTGTCGCGAGATAGAAATACGACAATTTGGAAATTTTGTTGGGACGCGTGTGACAGTCGCGTCTGGAAAATATTTAATTTAATTAAAAACTGAATTTTATTTTTATTAACCATATGGTCATTTTGAGTGCGCCAACGTGTCCGGAAGGGTCGAAATAGTCAGAAAACACAAGCCGGGGGTTTAGTTTGGGTCCCGGGGCATTTTTAGGCCATACCGGCAACTTAAAACGGTAGTTTGGTAATTTTGGAATTTTGGGATTTATGACTAACGAATTTTAGGAGTTTAAAATAGAAAATTTAATGACCCACTAAACCATTACCAGCAATTAACTGATTAGAGGGCTACGGGGGTTTCATGAGAAGTTAGGAGAAGTTCCCAAAGAGAGAACCCTAACCCCATCTTCAACCTTCAACCTTGGGAGAAGAGGAGAGAGCAACCTACATCCAAGATTCAACACCAAATTCAGAGAAAGATCAGAGGCAAGTGGTTTAATTACGTTAATTTCAAGTGAATACTTCTTCCATGCTTAGAAATTGATATTATTGCATTGTATTGGGAGACTTGTAAAAACCCATGTAATTGGACTTATAAATTCATGTTTTGATAAAGAGATTACATGTAGAATTATGTTTGGGCGATTATATTGTTAGAAATACATCTTTTATATTACAAAAACGGATTTAATTGCGGATATTGATGACTTTAATTTTCTAGGGTTCATATTCATAAGGGTTGGGGGAATATTGGGATATTTCATAATTGGGTGTTGTTTAGGGAGACTTGACCCCATAAATATGTTAAAATACGACCTAAGTATGTTTAGGAATGATTAGGAACCTTAAAACACTGTTGGGATAATGTTTGGATGAGTTTTGAGAAGAGAAAGTTGGAGGAAAAACGAATTTAGGAATTCTGGGCTCGAAACTGTCACCTCGTTAGAAGACCTTCCCAGGTCGTTCGAACGAGCTCGTTCGAACGAGCTTCTAACGAGTTGACAGTTTGCCTTCTAACGAGTTGGATGTTCGTTCGAATGAACTCTCGTTCGAACGACCTCGTTCGAATGAACTCTCGTTCGAACGACAACGAGTTGACAGATTGACTTTTTGGCCTCATTTGATTTCTAGTGTCCCGTAACCTTGTGTAATTGTAGAGATAACATTTCCTTGATGACTAATTGATATAATTGGAATATTCGGGATATATTGAGGAGGAAAATATAGAAGAATGATTTGAACCAAATGATATTGGTAGATTAGGACGCGAGTGACTAATCACGATGCGAGGATGATAAATGACTTAAATGCATATAAACCGGGGGCATATAATTTGTGTGACATTAACACTTGGTATAAGAATGAGAAGTATACCACTAATAATTTATGGTAATTACTAAGATGTGTGTAGGCTTAGTATATGTATATGATTTTATGTGTATGACATACCTACCATGCTTGCTATCACGGGAGGTTTGCGTTCGCTTAGGGCCATCGATTCTTTGTGTGCCTACGGGGGGATATAGATTGGTACCTCGAGGACATAGGTCAGAGAAGGACTTATTGGGAAGTTAATAAGTCTGCTGATCATGGGAGCGTAGGTATGTGCGTGACCCATGTGATGTGACTGTATTCGCCTCCATTGTTTGTGATTGTTGTTATCTGAGAAGGATTCCTGAGAGATTCGGAATGCGTGATCCTTATGTACGTGATGTACCGGGATGGATAGCAGAGTATGTGTGCACCGCAGCTTAGTCTCCAGGTGCTTGTATTGTATATTTATGATGTGAATGATATACGGTTAAATGAACAGACTCGCCATGTTTAATTATGAGAATAATTTATAGTAACTCCTTGAGAAGATAAATTAGAGGATAACTTCCAGTAAATAGTAATGCTAATAATTGAGAATCCGAGTTTAAGTAAAGCTATCTATTCAAGTGATAACATTGGGAATTCATATTGTGAGTCGAGTAGATGGGTCAGAACTTATGTCGGTTTAGTTAGATATAAATGTCACTTAGATGGGTACGGTACGTTAGGAGTGCACAATTAGTCGAGAGGTGAGTATTTCATGTGAGTGCATGTCCTAACATGTATTTTGCATTCATTGTTTTAATGTTATTAAAGCACTTGCTATTTTTAAAATACTCTCCACTTTCGGGATCTGACCCGTTTACTTTCAAATCTATTTTTGTAAAAACCTTTTAGGTGCCCAGCTACAAGGACACCATGCATAGGATTTCCATTCAGGTGACGAGCTGTAGCTGTTTGTGGAAGTTACAGCGCCTTGCTAGTAAAAGCTTCTTTTGTCTTGACTCTATTCAGTTTTCATCATTTGTAGGGCATGTCGCCCATTTCTATTAGAGACATTTCATATTTCATTTATTCAGATTGTTGGCATGTAATTAATTCAGGATATACTGTTTTATTTATTTCGGTGGTGGGATTGTTGTGGGGAGTTTTCCTCCGGACTTATTATTATTTGTTGGTTACTTTATTGAGACTTTATGGTGTATGGTTATGATATTCTTTCATAATTTTTTTATTGTTCTTTTATTGTATGTTAATAAGACTTAATTTAAAATTTGACATCTTTGTTTTTAAATACTAGGTGGTTAGTAATGATTAAAAATGTTTTCGACAGTGATGCTGTTAACTAGACCAACTTGACATTTTGTATTAATTTAATAAAGGAGTAGCTACCCGATATTTAATTAGTCGTGGTGTCACAGGTGGTATAAGAGCATCAGGTTCTAGTGTCCTTTAGGATCTGTACGGCCTATTATGTTTCCGCTGAGCTTTCTTTGATGTAGAGCCCTATATTTTAGGACTGTTGTATTCTTTTATGTATGCTACGGTCTTCAGCTATTTTGGGTTTATAAATGTGAACTTATAGACCTAACTCTTATTTCAGATGCCTCCACGACGTGCACCACGGGTTCCTAGGGATGCACAGCCAGAGCCCAAGCCAGCACCAGTACAGGGCACCATGAATGCCGCTGAGGTTGCAGCCATTGTAGCCCAAGCGGTAAATGCCGCTCTAGCAGTTGTACAGCAGGAACCACCCCAGGCGCCAGTAGCCACGCCAGTTCAGGCACATGCATTCCCGTCTTCTTGGGAATGTGTACCTGATGCTTTTCAGAAAGCGCACCCGCCGGAGTTCCCAGGTAGCTTCGATGTTGTGGTTTCAAGTCAGTGGAGGAAAGACATTCAGAGGAACTTGAGGATGTATGAGTGCACCGATGTTCAGAAGTAGGTACTAGCTACTTTCAAGCTAGTGGGATCTGCACTGCAGTGGTGGGAGTCTATTACCACCGGGGAGGAGAGAGACACTCTCACGATACAGGAGTTTTGAGTGCGGTTTGACCGCAAGTATTATTTGTCAGCCGTTCACATGGAAATGAGGAGGAAGTTAATGAATCTCAGACAGGAGGGAAGGACTGTGGCCGAGTATGAGGCCGAATTCACTAATCTACTGAATATTATTCCGGATGAAATATCGACAGAGGAGAAGAAGATCTAGAAGTTTACAGATGGATTGACATGGAGGATCCGTCAGCATTTATTGGGGAACCTCTCGTTGGCCACTTATTCTGACGTGGTTAACGCTGCACTGTTACACTACCAGGATCACCGCTTTCACATGGCTGAGAACAAGAGATCAGGAGAATCCAGCCATCAGGGCAGTACTGGAGGAAATGGTGCCAGTGGGGCACAATCTTCTCAGGGGCAGAGGCAGGAAGACCAGGGTTCCCAGCAGGGGGATCATAAGAGGTTCAGATCAGGGATTTTCAGGCACGGACAGGGAGGTTTTAGGCAGGGCCATCAGGGTCCGAACGGCCATCAGGGCCAGCAGGGGCAGAATGGTCAACAGTAGTTTTAGCAGGGCCAGCATGGCCAGGGGAAGAATGGAAACGACCACCAGGGCCGAGGGAAGTAGGGACAGAGGGGGGAACTTCCCGGGGAAGTGTTACGGTTGTGGAAAGACTAGCCATAAATGCCAGGATTGTCCGAATAGGGGTAGGGCCCCACAGCAGCAGCAGCAGCAGCAGGGTGCTCGACAGGAGCCGCAGAGGCCTATGTTTCCCGCCGCCCTCCCAACACCACCACATATGGAAGCATTACCACCCATTCCAGTAGTCCCAGTTCAGTAGGGACAACTTCAGTATGGGAGAGTGTATCAGGTCCAGCAGGCCGCAGCCCCACCGGATCCACCAGCCATTGAGGGTATGTTCTCTATTCAGGGGACTCTGGGGCGTATTTTATTTGACACGGGGGCTACACATTGCTTCATAGCTATGAGATTTGCAGGCACCATTGGGTTGTTAGACACCGCCGAGAGTACGGTTGCTTGTGTAGATTCACCGTTGAGTAGGGGTTCTGTGATTTCCCTTGTATGTAGAGGCGTGGGTATAGAGATTGAGAGGTTTACTTTACCCGCGGATATGTTAGTGTTAGAGATGACCGAGTATGATGCCATTATTGGTATGGATTGGCTAGTTGCGTACCGATCCATGATTGACTGTTTTAGTAGGAGTATTATCTTTGCCATTCTCGGGAAGGAAATGTTTTTAGTGGCGATGCCTCATCCTGAAGGAGGATCATCCACTCATTTGTACTATATAGAGGAGGAGACCTCTAAGGAAGTGGTGATACTACTTGATTTGATTCCGGTTGTTCGAGAGTTTACCGATGTATTTTAGGATATACCTGGATTACCTCCGAGTAGAGAGATAGATTTTGTGATCGATTTGATGTCGGGCACTCGGCCTATTGCCCGCGCACCTTACTGTATGGCTCCAGCTGAAATGAGAGAGTTACGAGATCAGATTGAGCAGTTGTTGGGTCAGGGGTTTATACGGAGGAGTACTTCGCCGTGGGCTGCCCCTGTGTTGTTCGTAAAGAAGAGGGATGGATCGTTGAGGTTATGTGTAGATTACCGGGAGTTGAATAAGGTCACGATACGGAATAAGTATCCGTTGCCCTGAATCGATGACTTATTCGACCAGCTGAGAGGAGCTTCTTTCTTCTCAAAGATTGATTTGCGATCGAGATACCATCAGTTGCGTATTAGGGAGGAGGACGTCTCGAAGACTGCTTTCTTAACGAGATATGGTTCCTACGAGTTTCGGGTTATGCCTTTTGGTTTGACCAATGCTCCAGCCGTGTTTATGGACTTGATGAATAGGGTCTTCAGAGAGTTCCTAGATCAATTCGTCATTGTCTTCATTGATGATATTCTGGTTTATTCCCAGACAGAGGAGGAGCACGCCGAGCATTTGAAGCAGGTTTTGCAGACGCTAAGCCAGAACGAGCTGTATGCAAAGTATGAGAAGTGCGGGTTTTGGCTGAAAGAGGTTTAGTTTTTGGGGCATATTATTTCCGACCGGGGGATATCTGTTGATCCGTTGAAGGTATCCGTGGTAAGGGAGTGGGGACAGCCCACGACACCGACTGAGATCCGTAGTTTCTTGGGCCTAGCAGGATACTACAGGAGGTTCATTCGGGGTTTCTCCAAGATAGCGGGTCCTTTGACACATCTGACTCGTAAGGGAGTGCCATTCATCTGGAGTGATGCCTGTCAGTTGGCATTCGATGAGTTGAAGGACAAGTTGACCTCAGCACCTGTGTTAGCATTGCCGAGACCGGGAGTTGAGTATCTAGTTTACAACGACGCGTCCTTACAAGGACTTGGAGGTGTATTGCAGCAGGAGAGTCAGGCCATAGCCTATGCTTCCCATAAGCTTAAGCCTCACGAGAAGAATTACCCCAGCCACGACTTGGAATTAGCGGCAGCGGTGTTTGCCCTTCGGATTTGGAGACATTATCTCTTGGGGGAGAAGTTTCGATTGTTCACGGACCACAAGTCCCTACAGTACCTATTCACGCAGAAGGACTTGAATATGCGGCAGCGAAGGTGGCTTGAGTTTGTGAAGTATTATCAGTTTGATATCCAATATCACCCGGGGAAGGCTAACGTAGTAGCAGACGCGTTGAGCCGTAGGCCAGTAGATGAGGTGGAAGGGGTGTGGAAGGAAAAGTGGAAGGAGTTGGGACACCAGGATGCAGTGGCCCGATCGTTCAGGTCTTTGATGACTGTTACATCGCAGATTGTCACAAAGGTGGTAAAGGCACATGAAAATGTCTCGTTCTGTCAGGAGCAGATAGTTCAATTATTAGCAGAGGGAGCCGAGTCCTATACTGTTAGCTCAGACGGGGGATTACACTTCAATGGCCGACTGGTAGTTTTGGAAGGGGAGGAATTGAGACACGGGGTGATGGCAGAGTCGCACGGCTCACGGTTCGCGGTACATACCGATGGGGACAAAATGTACCAAGATATGAGACGTCTGTATTGGTGGAGCGGGATGAAGAGAGATATTGCCGTGTTTGTTTCTAAATGCGCCACTTGTCAGCTGGTAAAAGTGGATCATCAGAGACCGCCAGGACTTCTACAGCCATTAGAGGTCCCGATGTGGATGTGGGAGAACATATCCATGGATTTTATTACGGGGTTACCCACGTCACAGGGGGGTCACCACTCCATTTGGGTAATTATGGACATGTTGACCAAACTCGCTCATTTTCTACCCGTAAGAACAGACTACACTACGGGACAGTATACCCAGCTTTTTATTATAGAAATAGTGAGACTTCACGGTGTGCCCCTAAATATCGTGTCTGACAGAGACAAGATATTTATTTCACGATTTTGGGAGAGTTTTCAGGAGGCCATGGGCACGGAATTGCGGTTGAGTACGGCATATCACCCGCAGACCGATGGGCAAACCGAGCGTGTAAACCAGATGTTAGAGGACATGTTTCGTATGTGCATCATTGATTTTGAGGGTGGATGGGAGCAGTACCTTCCACTGGTGGAGTTTGCTTACAACAACTCCTACCAGTTCACCATTGGCATGGCTCCATTTGAGGCATTGTGCGGTAGACCTTGTCGTTCCCCAATATGTTGGTTGGAGGTGGGGGACAATAAATTACTTGGGCCGAAAATGATTCAGGATACTTCGGCGAGGATAGAATTGATACGGAGTCTCATTCGGGTAGCTCAGGATCGACAGAAGAGCTATGCTGATGCGAAGAGGTTCTTCAGGGAGTTCCAAGTGGGGGACCAAGTTTTACTCAGAGTATCTCCTATGAAGGGGATTATGCGGTTTGGGAAGAAGGGGAAGTTGGCACCGAGATATGTGGAGCCATTTCCTATCATCGAGCGGATTGGGTCTGTTGCATATAGACTTGGGTTACCGGAGCATTTGCACAGGATTCATGATATGTTTCATATTTCCTCGCTAAGGAAATATCTTAGGGACAATTTGGTTCAATCTCACATTGCTTTGGAGGACATCGATCTCCACCCTGATAGCTCCTACGAGGAGGGGCCGATTGCCATTTTGAACCGAAGTGAGCAGAAACTGCGGTCAAAGATAGTCCCGTTAGTACGTGTTCAGTGGCGGCATCATAATGCCGTGGAGTCCACATGGGAGCGCGAGGATGAGATGCGCGAACGTTATCCAGAGTTATTTGTACCAGGTACTTTCTAGTTCCGAATTTCGGGACGAAATTCTGTTATTAGGGGGGAAGTATGTAATACCCCGTATTTTTGTGATATTTATTTATGGGATTAATTGAATTAAATGTGTATTAATTGAGAATTAATCCGGATAAAATACTAACGAGATGTGAGTTGGTATTTGATTATAATGCGTATACATGGCAATATATGAATATCGAGAATATTAAAATTGTTGCGAGATAGAAATACGGCAATTTGGAAATTTTGTTGGGACGCGTGTGACAGTCGCGTCAGGAAAATATTTAATTTAATTAAAAAGTGAATTTTATTTTTATTAATCGTATGGTCATTTTGAGTGCACCAACGTGTCCGGAAGGGTCGAAATAGTCAGAAAACACTAGCTGGGGGTTTAGTTTGGGTTCCGGGGCATTTTTAGGCCATACCGACAACTTAAAAGGGTAGTTTGGTAATTTTGGAATTTTGGGATTTATGGCTAACGAATTTTAGGAGTTTAAAATAGAAAATTTAATGACCCACTAAACCATTACCAATAATTAACTGATTAGAGGGCTATGGGGGTTTCATGAGAAGTTAGGAGAAGTTCCCAAAGAGAGAACCCTAACCCCATCTTCAACCTTCAACCTTGGGAGAAAAGGAGAGAGAAACCTACATCCAAGATTCCACACCAAATTCAGAGAAAGATCAGAGGCAAGTGGTTTAATTACGTTAATTTCAAGCGAATGCTTCTTCCATGCTTAGAAATTGATATTATTGCATTGTATTGGGAGACTTGTAAAAACCCATGTAATTGGAGTTATAAATTCATGTTTTGATAAAGAGATTACATGTAGAATTATGTTTGGGCGATTATATTGTTAGAAATACTTCTTTTATATTACAAAAACGGATTTAATTGCGGATATTGATGACTTTAATTTTCTAGGGTTCATATTCATAAGGGTTGGGGGAATATTGGGAGATTTGATAATTGGGTGGTGTTTAGGGAGACTTGACCCCATAAATGTGTTAAAATACGACCTAAGTATGTTTAGGAATGATTAGGAACCTTAAAACACTGTTGGGATAATGTTTGAATGAGTTTTTAGAAGAGAAAGTTGGAGGAAAAACGAATTTAGGAATTCTGGGCTAGAAATTGTCACCTCGTTAGAAGAGCTGCCCAGATCGTTCGAACGAGCTTCTAACTAGTTGACAGTTTGCCTTCTAACGAGTTGGATGTTCGTTCGAATGAACTCTCATTCGAACGTCCTCATTCGAATGAGACTTCTAACGAGTTGACAGATTGGCTTTTTGGCCTGATTTGATTTCTATTGTCCCGTAACCTTGTGTAATTGTAGAGATAACATTTCCTTGATGACTAATTGATATAGTTGGGATATTCGGGATATATTGAGGAGTAAAATATAGAAGAATGATTTGAACCAAATGATATTGGTAGATTAGGACGCGAGTGACTAATCATGATGCGAGGATGATAAATGACTTAAATGCATATAAACCGGGGGCATATAATTTGTGTGACATTAACAGTTGGTATAAGAATGAGAAGTATACCACTAATAATTTATGGTAATTACTAAGATGTGTGTATGCTTAGTATATGTATATTATTTTATGTGTATGACATACCTACCATGCTTGCTATCACGGGAAGTTTGCGTTCGCTTAGGGCCATCGATTCTTTGTGTGCCTACGGGGGGATATAGATTGGTACCTCGAGGACATAGGTCAGAGAAGGACTTATTGGGAAGTTAATAAGTCTGCTAATCATGGGAGCGTAGTTATGTGCGTGACCCATGTGATGTGACTGTATTCGCCTCCATTGTTTGTGATTGTTGTTATCTGAGAAGGATTCCTGAGAGATTCGGAATGCGTGATCCTTATGTACGTGATGTACCAGGATGGATAGCAGAGTATGTGTGCACCGCAGCTTAGTCTCGGCGTTCTTGTATTGTATATTTATGATGTGAATGATATACGGTTAAATGAACAGACTCGCCATGTTTAATTATGAGAATAATTTATAGTATCTCCTTGAGAAGATAAATTAGAGGATAACCTCCAGTAAATGGTAATGCTAATAATTGAGAATCCGAGTTTAAGTAAAACTATCTATTCAAGTGATATCATTGGGAATTCATATTGTGAGTTGAGTAGATGGGTCAGAACTTATGTCGGTTTAGTTAGATATAAATGTCACTTAGATGGGTACGGTAGGTTAGGAGTGCACAATTAGTCGAGATGTGAGTATTTCATGTGAGTGCACGTCCTAACATGTATTTTGCATTCATTGTTTTAATGTTATTAAAGCACTTGCTATTTTTAAAATACTCTCCACTTTCGGGATCTGACCCGTTTGCTTTCAAATCTATTTTTGTAAAAACCTTTTAGGTGCCCAGCTACAAGGACACCATGCATAGGATTTCCATTCAGGTGACGAGCTGTAGCTGTTTGTGGAAGTTACAGCGCCTTGCTAGTAGACGCTTCTTTTTTCTTGACTCTATTCAGTTTTCATCATTTGTAGGGCATGTCGCCCATTTCTATTAGAGACATTTCATATTTCATTTATTCAGATTCTTGGCATGTAATTAATTCAGGATATACTGTTTTATTTATTTCGGTGGTGGGATTGTTGTGAGGAGTTTTGCTCCGAACTTATTATTATTTGTTGGCTACTTTATTGAGACTTTATGGTGTATGGTTATGATATTCTTTCATAATTCTTTTATTGTTCTTTTATTGTATGTTAATCAGACTTAATTTAAAATTTGACATCTTTCTTTTTAAATACTAGGTGGTTAGTAATGATTAAAAATGTTTTCGACAGTGATGCTGTTAATTGGACCAACTTGATATTTTGTATTAATTTAATAAAGGAGTAGCTACCCGGTATTTAATTAGTCAGGGTGTCACAGGTGGTATCAGAGCATCAGGTTCTAGTGTCCTTTAGGATCTGTACGACTTATTATATTTCCGCTGAGCTTTCTTTGATGTAGAGCCCTATATTTTAGGACTGTTGTATTCTTTTATGTATGCTACGCTCTTCAGCTATTTTGGGTTTATAACTGCGAACTTATAGACCTAACTCTTATTTACGATGCCTCCACGACGTGCACCACGGGTTCCTAGGGATGTACAGCCAGAGCCCCAGCCAGCACTAGTACAGGGCACCATGAATGCCGCTGAGGTTGCAGCCATTGTAGCCCAAACGGTAAATGCCGCTCTAGCAGTTGTACAGTAGGCACCACCCCAGGCACCAGTAGCCATGCCAGTTCAGGCACATGCATTCCCGTCTGCTTGGGAATGTGTACGTGATGCTTTTCAGAAAGCGCACCCGCCGGAGTTCGCAGGTAGCTCCGATGTTGTGGTTTCAAGTCAGTGGAGGAAAGACATTCAGAGGCACTTGAGGATGTATGAGTGCACCAATGTTCAGAAGAAGGTACTAGCTACTTTCAAGCTAGTGGGATCTGCACTGCAGTGGTGGGAGTCTATTACCACCGGGGAGGAGAGAGACACTCTCACGATATAGGAGTTTTGGGTGCGGTTTGACCGCAAGTATTTTCCGACAGCCGTTCACACGGAAATGAGGAGGAAGTTAATGAATCTCAGACAGGAGGGAAGGACTGTGGCCGAGTATGAGGCCAAATTCACTAATCTACTGAATATTGTTCCGGATGAAATACCGACAGAGGAGAAGAAGATCCAGAAGTTTAGAGATGGATTGACATGGAGGATCCGTCAGCATTTATTGGGGAACCTCTCGTTGACCACTTATTCTGACGTGGTTAACGCTACACTGTTACACTGCCAGGATCACCGCTTTCACATGGCTGAGAACAAGAGATCAGGAGAATCCAGCCATCAGGGCAGGACTGGAGGAAATGGTGCCAGTGGGGCACAATCTACTCAGGGATAGAGGCAGGGTGACCAGGGTTCCCAGTAGGGGGATCATAAGAGGTTCAGATCAGGGAATTTCAGGCACGGACAGGTAGGTTTTAGGTAGGGCCATCAGGGTCCGAACGGCCATTAGGACCAGCAGGGGCAGAATGGTCAACAACAGTTTCAACAGGGCCAGCATGGCCAGGGGAAGAATGGAAACGACCACCAGGGCCGAGGGAAGTAGGCACAGAGAGTGGGGAACTTCCCGGGGAAGTGTTTCGATTGTGGCAAGACTGTCCATAAACATCAGGATTGTCCGGATAGGGGTAGGGCCCCGCAGCAGCAGCAGGGTGCTCGACAGGAGCTGTAGAGGCCTATATTTCCCGCTGCCCTCCCAGCACCACCACAGATGGCAGCATTACCACCCATTCCAGCAGTCCGAGTTCAGCCGGGACAACTTCAGTATGGGAGAGTGTATCAGCTCCAGCAGGCCGCAGCCCCACCGGATCCACCAGCTATTGAGGGTATGTTCTCTATTCAGGGGACTCTGGGGCGTATTTTATTTGACACGGGGGCTACACATTGCTTCATAGCTATGAGATTTTCACGCACCATTGGGTTGTTAGACATCGCCGAGAGTACAGTTACTTGTGTAGATTCGCCGTTGAGTAGGGGTTCCGTGATTTCCCTTGTATGTAGAGGCGTGGGTATAGAGATTGGGAGGTTTACTTTACCCGCGGATATGTTAGTGTTAGAGATGACTGAGTATGATGCCATTATTGGTATGGATTGGCTAGTTGAGTACCGAGCCATGATTGACTGTTTTAGTAGGAGTATTATCTTTGCCAATCCCGGGCAGGAGATGTTTTTAGTGGCGATGCCTCGTCCTGAAGGAGGATCGTCCACTCATTTGTACTATATAGAGGAGGAGACATCTAAGGAAGTGGTGATACCACTTGATTTGATTCCGGTTGTTCAAGAGTTTGCCGATGTATTTTAGGATATACCTGGATTACTTCCGAGTAGAGAGATAGATTTTGTGATCGATTTGACGACGGGCACTCGGCCTATTGCCCGCGCACCTTATCGTATGGCTCCAGTTGAAATGAGAGAGTTACGAGATCAGATTGAGCAGTTGTTGGGTCAGGGGTTTATACGGAGGAGTACTTTGCCGTGGGGTGCCCATGTGTTGTTCGTAAATAAGAGGGATGGATCGTTGAGGTTGTGTGTAGATTACAGGGAGTTGAATAAGGTCACGATACGGAATAAGTATCCGTTGCCCCGAATCGATGACTTATTCGACCAGCTGAGATGAGCTTCTTTCTTCTCAAAGATTGATTTGCGATCGAGATACCATCAGTTGCGTATTAGGGAGGAGGACGTCTCAAAGACTGCTTTCTTAACGAGATATGGTTCCTACGAGTTTCGGGTTATGACTATTGGTTTGACCAATGCTCCAGCCATGTTTATGGACTTGATGAATAGGGTGTTCAGAGAGTTCCTAGATCAGTTCGTCATTGTCTTCATTGATGATATTCTGGTTTACTCCCAGACAGAGGAGGAGCACGCCGAGCATTTGAAGCAGGTTTTGCAGACGCTACGCCAGAACGAGCTGTATGCAAAGTATGAGAAGTGAAGGTTTTGGCTGATGGAGGTTCAGTTTTTGGGGCATATTATTTCCGACTGGGGGATATCTGTTGATCCGGGGAAGGTATCCACGGTAAGGGAGTGGGGATAACCCACGACACCGACTGAGATCCGTAGTTTCTTGGGCCTAGCAGGATACTACAGGAGGTTCATTCGGGGTTTCTCCAAGATAGCGGGTCCTTTGACACATCTGACTTGTAAGGGTGTGCCATTCATCTGGAATGATGCCTGTCAGTTGGCATTCGATGAGTTGAAGGACAAGTTGACCTCAGCACCTGTGTTAGCATTGCCGAGATCGGGAGTTAAGAATCTAGTTTACAACGACGCGTCCTTACAAGGACTTGGAGGTGTATTGCAGCAGGAGAGTCAGGCCATAGCCTATGCTTCCCGTAAGCTTAACCCTCACGAGAAGAATTACCCCAACCACGACTTGGAATTAGCGGTAGTGGTGTTTGCCCTTCGGATTTCGAGACATTATCTCTTAGGGGAGAAGTTTTGATTGTTCACGGACCACCAATCCCTACAGTACCTATTCACGCAGAAGGAGTTGAATATGCGGCAGCGAAGGTGGATTGAGTTTGTGTATTATTATCAGTTTGATATCCAATATCACCCGGGGAAGGCTAACGTAGTAGCAGACGCGTTGAGCCGTAGGCCAGTAGATGAGGTGGAAGGGGTGTGGAAGGAAAAGTGGAAGGAGTTGGGACACTAGGATGCAGTGGCCCGATCGTTCATGTCTATGATGACTGTTACACCGCAGATTGTCACAAAGGTGGTAAAGGCACAGGCAAATGTCTCATTCTGTAAGGAGCAGATAGTTCGATTATTAACGGAGGGAGCCGAGTCCTATAATGTTAGCTCAGATGGGGGATTATGCTTTAATGGTAGACTGGTAGTTTCGGAAGGGGAGGAATTACGACACGAGGTGATGGCAGAGTCGCACGGCTCACGGTTCGCGGTACATCCCGGTGGGGACAAAATGTACCAAGATATGAGACGTCTGTATTGGTGGAGAGGGATGAAGAGAGATATTGCCGTGTTTTTTTCTAAATACGCCACTTGTCAGCTGGTAAAAGTGGATCATCAGAGACCGCCAGGACTTCTACAGCCATTAGAGGTCCCGATGTGGATGTGGGAGAACATCTCCATGGATTTTATTACGGGGTTACCCACGTCACAGAGGGGTCACGACTCCATTTGGGTAATTATGGATAGGTTGACCAAAGTCGCTCATTTTCTACCCGTAAGAACAGACTACACTACGGGACAGTATGCCCAGCTTTTTATTGCAGAAATAGTGAGACTTCACGATATGCCCCTAAATATCGTGTCTGACAGAGACAAGATATTTGTTTCACGGTTTTGGGAGAGTTTTCAGGAGGCCATGGGCACGGAATTGCGGTTGCGTATGGCATATCACCCGCAGACCGATGGGCAAACCGAGCGTACAAACCAGATGTTGGAGGACATGTTGCGTATGTGCATCATTAATTTTTGGGGTGGATGGGAGCAGTACCTTCCACTGGTGGAGTTTGCTTATAACAACTCCTACTAGTTCACCATTGGCATGGTTCCATTTGAGGCATTGTACGGTAGACCTTGTCGTTCCCCAATATGTTTGTTGGAGGTTGGGGACAACAAACTACTTGGGCCGGAAATGATTCAGGATACTTCAGCGAGGATATAATTGATACATAGTCGCATTCGGGTAGCTCAGGATCGACAGAAGAGCTATGCTGACGCGAAGAGGTTCTTCACGGAGTTCCAAGTGGGGGACCAAGTTTTACTCAGAGTATCTCCTATAAAGGGGATTATACGGTTTGGGAAGAAGGGGAAGTTGGCACTGAGATATGTGGGGCCATTTCCTATCATCGAGCGGATTGGGTCTGTTGCATATAGACTTGGGTTACTGGAGCATTTGCACATGATTCATGATGTGTTTCATATTTCCTCGCTAAGGAAATATCTTAGGGATGATTTGGCTCATTCTCACATTGCTTTGGAGGACATCGATCTCCACCCTGATAGCTCCTACGAGGAGGGGCCGATTGCCATTTTGAACCGAAGTGAGCAGAAATTGCGGTCAAAGATAGTCCCGTTAGTACATGTTCAGTGGCGGCATCATAATGCCGAGGAGTCCACATGGGAGGGCGAGGATGAGATGCGCGAACGTTATCCAGAATTATTTGTACCAAGTACTTTCTAGTTCCGAATTTCGGGACGAAATTCTGTTATTAGGGGGAAGTATGTAATACCCCGTATTTTTGTGATATTTATTTATGGGATTAATTGAATTAAATGTGTATTAATTGAGAATTAATCCGGATAAAATACTAACGAGATGTGATTTGGTATTTTATTATAATGCGTATATATGGCAATATATGAATATCGAGAATATTAAAATTATCGCGAGAGAGAAATACGGCAATTTGGAAATTTTGTTGGGACGCGTGTGACAGTCGCGTCAGGAAAATATTTAATTTAATTAAAAAGAGAATTTTATTTTTATTAACCATATGGTCATTTTGAGTGCACCAACGTGTCCGGAAGGGTCGAAATAGTCAGAAAACACTAGCCGGGGGTTTAGTTTGGGTCCCGGGGCATTTTTAGGCCATTCCGGCAACTTAAAAGGGTAGTTTGGTAATTTTGTAATTTCGGGATTTATGACTAACGAATTTTAGGAGTTTAAAATAGAAAATTTAATGACCCACTAAACCATTACCAACAATTAACTGATTAGACGGCTACGGGGGTTTCATGAGAAGTTAGGAGAAGTTCCCAAAGAGAGAACCCTAACCCCATCTTCAACCTTCAACCTTGGGAGAAAAGGAGAGAGCAACCTACATCCAAGATTCAACACCAAATTCAGAGAAAGATCAGAGGCAAGTGGTTTAATTACGTTAATTTCAAGCGAATGCTTCTTCCATGCTTAGAAATTGATATTATTGCATTGTATTGGGAGACTTGTAAAAACCCATGTAATTGGAGTTATAAATTCATGTTTTGATAAAGAGATTACATGTAGAATTATGTTTGGGCGATTATATTGTTAGAAATACTTCTTTTTTATTACAAAACGGATTTAATTGTGGATATTGATGACTTTAATTTTCTAGGCTTCATATTCACAAGGGTTGGGGGAATATTGGGAGATTTTATAATTGGGTGTTGTTTAGGGAGACTTGACCCCATAAATATGTTAAAATACGACCTAAGTATGTTTAGGAATGATTAGGAACCTTAAAACACTGTTGGGATAATGTTTGGATGAGTTTTGAGAAGAGAAAGTTGGAGGAAAACGAATTTAGGAATTCTGGGCTCGAAACTGTCACCTCGTTAGAAGACCTGCCCAGGTCGTTCGAACGAGCTCGTTCGAACGAGCTTCTAACGAGTTGACAGTTTGCCTTCTAACGAGTTGGATGTTCGTTAGATGCCCACTTCATTCGAATGAACACTCGTTCGAACGACCTCGTTCGAACGAGACTTCTAACGAGTTGACAGATTGGCTTTTTGGCCTGATTTGATTTCTAGTGTCCCATAACCTTGTGTAATTGTAGAGATAACATTTCCTTGATGACTAATTGATATAGTTGGGATATTCGGGATATATTGAGGAGTAAAATATAGAAGAATGATTTGAACCAAATGATATTGGTAGATTAGGACGCGAGTGACTAATCACGATGCGAGGATGATAAATGACTTAAATGCATATAAACCGGGGGCATATAATTTGTGTGACATTAACAGTTGGTATAAGAATGAGAAGTATACCACTAATAATTTATGGTAATTACTAAGATGTGTGTATGCTTAGTATATGTATATGATTTTATGTGTATGACATACCTACCATGCTTGCTATCACCGGAGGTTTGCGTTCGCTTAGGGCCATCTATTCTTTATGTGCCTACAGGGGGATATAGATTGGTACCTCGAGGACATAGGTCAGAGAAGGACTTATTGGGAAGTTAATAAGTCTGCTGATCATGGGAGCGTAGGTATGTGCGTGACCCATGTGATGTGACTGTGTTCGCCTCCATTGTTTGTGATTGTTGTTATCTGAGAACGATTCCTGAGAGATTCGGAATGCGTGATCCTTATGTACGTGATGTACCGGGATGGATAGCAGAGTATGTGTGCACCACAGCTTAGTCTCGGGGTGCTTGTATTGTATATTTATGATGTGAATGATATACGGTTAAATGAACAGACTCACCATGTTTAATTATGAGAATAATTTATAGTAACTCCTTGAGAAGATAAATTAGGGGATAACCTCCAGTAAATGGTAATGCTAATAATTGAGAATCTGAGTTTAAGTAAAGCTATCTATTCAAGTGATAACATTGGGAATTCATATTGTGAGTCGAGTAGATGGGTCAGAACTTATGTCGGTTTAGTTAGATATAAATGTCACTTAGATGGGTACGGTACGTTAGGAGTGCACAATTAGTCGAGAGGTGAGTATTTCATGTGAGTGCACGTCCTAACATGTATTTTGCATTCATTGTTTTAATGTTATTAAAGAACTTGCTATTTTTAAAATACTCTCCACTTTCGGGATCTGACCCATTTGCTTTCAAATCTATTTTTGTAAAAACCTTGTAGGTGCCCAGCTACAAGGACACCATGCATAGGATTTCCATTCAGGTGACGAGTTGTAGCTGTTTGTGGAAGTTACAGCGCCTTGCTAGTAGACGCTTCTTTTGTCTTGACTCTATTCAGTTTTCATCATTTGTAGGGCATGTCGCCCATTTCTATTAGAGACATTTCATATTTCAGTTATTCAGATTGTTGGCATGTAATTAATTCAGGATATACTGTTTTATTTATTTCAGTGGTGGGATTGTTGTGAGGAGTTTTCCTCCGGACTTATTATTATTTGTTGGTTACTTTATTGAGACTTTATGGTGTATGGTTATGATATTCTTTCATAATTCTTTTATTGTTCTTTTATTGTATGTTAATCAGACTTAATTTAAAATTTGACATCTTTCTTTTTAAATACTAGGTGGTTAGTAATGATTAAAAATATTTTCGACAGTGATGCTGTTAACTGGACCAACTTGACATTTTGTATTAATTTAGTAAAGGAGTAGCTACCCAGTATTTAATTAGTCGGGGTGTCACAGGTGGTAACAGAGCATCAGGTTCTAGTGTCCTTTAGGATCTGTACGACTTATTATGTTTCCCCTGAGCTTTCTTTGATGTAGAGCCCTATATTTTAGGACTGTTGTATTCTTTTATGTATGCTACACTCTTCAGCTATTTTGGGTTTATAACTGCGAACTTATAGACCTAACTCTTATTTCGGAGGCCTCCTCGACGTGCACCATGGGTTCCTACGGATGCATAGCCAGAGCCCCAGCCACCACCAGTACAGGGCACCATGAATGCCGCTGAGGTTGCGGCCATTGTAGCCCAAGCGGTAAATGCCTTTCTAGCAGTTGTACAGCAGGCACCACGCCAGTAGCCACGCCAGTTCAGGCACATGCATTCCCATCTGCTTGGGAATGTGTACGTGATTGTTTCAGAAAGCGCACCCGCCGGAGTTCGCAGGTAGCTCCGATGTTGTGGTTTCAAGTCAGTGGAGGAAAGACATTCAGAGGCACTTGAGGATGTATGAGTGCACCGATGTTCAGAAGCAGGTACTAGCTACTTTCAAGCTAGTGGGATCTGCACTGCAGTGGTGGGAGTCTATTACCACCGGGGAGGAGAGAGACACTGTCACGATACAGGAGTTTTGGGTGCGGTTTGACCGCAAGTATTTTCCATCAGCCGTTCACACGGAAATGAGGAGGAAGTTAATGAATCTCAGACAAGTGGGAAGGACTTTGGCCGAGTATGAGGCCGAATTCACTAATCTACTGAATATTATTCCGGATGAAATACCGACAGAGGAGAAGAAGATCCAGAAGTATACATATGGATTGACATGGAGGATCCGTTAGCATTTATTGGGGAACCTCTCGTTGGCCACTTATTCTGACGTGGTTAACGCTGCACTGTTACACTGCCAGGATCACCGCTTTCACATGGCTGAGAACAAGAGATCAGGAGAATCCAGCCATCAGGGCAGGAGTGGAGGAAATGGCGCCAGTGGGGCACAATCTACTCAGGGGCAGAGGCAGGGTGACCAGGGTTCCCAACAGGGGGATCATAAGAGGTTCAGATCAGGGAATTTTAGGCACGGACTGGGAGGTTTTAGGCAGGGCCATCAGGGTCCGAACGGCCATCAGGTCCAGCAGGGGCAGAATGGTCAACAACAGTTTCAGCAGGGCCAACATGGCCAGGGGAAGAATGGAAACGACCACCAGGGCCGAGGGCAGCAGGGACAGAGAGGGGGGAACTTCCCGGGGAAGTGGTACGTTTGTGGAAAGACTGGCCATAAATGCCAGGATTGTCCGGATAGGGGTAGGGCCCCGCAGCAGCAGCAGCAGGGTGCTCGACAGGAGCCGCAAAGGCCTATGTTTCTCGCCTCCCTCCCAGCACCACCACAGATGGCAGCATTACCACCCATTCCAGCAGTCCCAGTTCAGCGGGGACAGCTTCAATATGGGAGAGTGTATCAGCTCCAGCAGGCCGCAGCCCCACAGGATCCACCAGCCATTGAGGGTATGTTCTCTATTCAGGGGACTCTGGGGCGTATTTTATTTGACATGGGGGCTACACATTGCCTCATAGCCATGAGATTTGCACACACCATTGGGTTGTTAGACACCGCCGAGAGTACGGTTACTTGTGTAGATTCGCCATTGAGTAGGGGTTTCGTGATTTCCCTTGTATGTAGAGGCGTGGGTATAGAGATTTGGAGGTTTACTTTACCCGCGGATATGTTAGTGTTAGAGATGACTGAGTATGATGCCATTATTGGTATGGATTGGCTAGTTGCGTACCGAGCCATGATTGATTGTTTTAGTAGGAGTATTATCTTTACCATTCCCGGGAAGGAGATGTTTTTAGTGGGGATGCCTCGTCCTGAAGGAGGATCGTCCACTCATTTGTACTATATAGAGGAGGAGACCTCTAAGGAAGTGGTGATACCACTTGATTCGATTCCGGTTGTTCGAGAGTTTGCTGATGTATTTTAGGATATACCTGGATTACCTCCGAGTAGAGAGATAGATTTTGTGATTGATTTGACACCGGGCACTCGGCCTATTGCCCGCGCACCTTACCGTATGGCTCCAGCTGAAATGAGAGAGTTACGAGATCAGATTGAGTAGTTATTGGGTCAGGGGTTTATACGGAGGAGTACTTCGCCGTGGGGTGCCCCTGTGTTGTTCGTAAATAAGAGGGATGGATCGTTGAGGTTGTGTGTAGATTACCGGGAGTTGAATAAGGTCACGATACGGAATAAGTATCCGTTGCCCCGAATCGATGACTTATTCGACCAGGTGAGAGGAGCTTCTTTCTTCTCAAAGATTGATTTGTGATCGGGATACCATTAGTTGCGTATTAGGGAGGAGGACATATCGAAGACTGCTTTCTTAACGAGATATGGTTCCTACGAGTTTCGGGTTATGCCTTTTGGTTTGACCAATGCTCCAACCGTGTTTATGGACTTGATGAATAGGGTGTTCAGAGAGTTCCTAGATCAGTTCGTCATTATCTTCATTGATGATATTCTGGTTTACTCCCAGACAGGGGAGGAGCACGCCGAGCATTTGAAGCAGGTTTTGCAGACGCTACGCCAGAATGAGCTGTATGTAAAGTATGAGAAGTGTGGGTTTTGGCTGAAGGAGGTTTAGTTTTTGGGGCATATTATTTCCGACCGGGGGATATCTGTTGATCCGTGCAAGGTATCCGTGGTAAGGGAGTGGGGACAGCCCACGACACCGACTGAGATCCGTAGTTTTTTGGGCCTAGCAGGATACTACAGGATGTTCATTCGAGGTTTCTCCAAGATAGCGGGTCCTTTGACACATCTGACTCGTAAGGGTGTGCCATTCATCTGGAGTGATGCCTGTCAGTTGGCATTCGATGAGTTGAAGGACAAGTTAACCTCAGCACCTGTGTTAGCATTGCCGAGATCGTGAGTTGAGTATCTAGTTTACACCGACGCGTCCTTACAAGGACTTGGAGGTGTATTGCAGCAGGAGAGTCAGGCCATAGCCTATGCTTCCCGTAAGCTTAAGCCTCACGAGAAGAATTACCCCAGCCACAACTTGGAATTAACAGCAGTGGTGTTTGCCCTTTGGATTTGGAGACATTATCTCTTGAGGGAGAAGTTTCGATTGTTCATGGACCACAAGTCCCTACAGTACCTATTCACGCAGAAGGACTTGAATATGCGGCAGCGAAGGTGGCTTGAGTTTGTGAAGGATTATCAGTTTGATATCCAATATCACCCGGGGAAGGCTAACGTAGTAGCAGACGCATTGAGCCGTAGGCCAGTAGATGAGGTGGCAGGGGTGTGGAAGGCAAAGTGGAAGGAGTTGGGACACCAGGATGCAATGGCCCGATCGTTCATGTCTATGATGACTGTTACACCGCAGATTGTCACGAAGGTGGTAAAGGCATAGGCAAATGACTCATTCTGTCAGGAGCAGATAGTTCGATTATTAGCAAAGGGAGCCGAGTCCTATACCGTTAGCTCAGACGGGGGAATACGCATCAATGGCAGATTGGTAGTTCCGGAAGGGGAGGAATTGCGACACGAGGTGATGTCAGAGTCGCACGGCTCACAGTTCGCGGTACATCCCGGTGGGGACAAAATGTACCAAGATATGAGACGTCTGTATTGGTGGAGCGGGATGAAGAGAGATATTGCCGTGTTTGTTTCTAAATGCGCCACTTCAGCTGGTAAAAGTGGATCATCAGAGATCGGCAGGACTTCTACAGCCATTAGAGGTCCCGATGTGGATATGGGAGAGCATCTCCATGGATTTTATTATGGGGTTACCCAGGTCACAGAGGGGTCACGACTCCATTTGGATAATTATGGACAGGTTGACCAAAGTCACTCATTTTCTACCCGTAAGAACAGACTACACTACGGGACAGTATGCCCAGCTTTTTATTACAGAAATAGTGAGACTTCACGGTGTGCCCCTAAATATCGTGTCTGACAGAGACAATATATTTGTTTCACGGTTTTGGGAGAGTTTTCTGGAGGCCATGAGCACGGAATTGTGGTTAAGTACGACATATCACCCGCAGACCGATGGGCAAACTGAGCGTACAAACCAGATGTTGGAGGACATGTTGCGTATGTGCATCATTGATTTTGGGGGTGGATGGGAGCAGTACCTTCCACTGGTGGAGTTTGCTTACAACAACTTCTACCAGTTCACCATTAGCATGGCTCCATTTGAGGCGTTGTACGGTAGACCTTGTCGTTCCCCAATATGTTGGTTGGAGGTGGGGGACAACAAACTACTTGGGCCGGAAATGATTTAGGATACTTCGGCGAGGATATAATTGATACGGAGTCGCATTCGGGTAGCTCAGGATCGGCAGAAGAGCTATGCTGACGCGAAGAGGTTCTTCAGGGAGTTCCAAGTGGGGGACCAAGTTTTACTCAGAGTATCTCCTATAAAGTGGATTATGCGGTTTGGGAAGAAGGGGAAGTTGGCACCGAGATATGTGGGGCCATTTCCTATCATCGAGCGGATTGGGTCTGTTGCATACAGACTTGGGTTACCGGAGCATTTGCACAGGATTCATGATGTGTTTCATATTTCCTCGCTAAGGAAATATCTTAGGAACGATTTGGCTCATTCTCACATTGCTTTGGAGGACATCGATCTCCAACCTGATAGCTCCTACGAGGAGGGGCCGATTCCCATTTTGAACCGAAGTGAGCGGAAACTGCGGTCAAAGATAGTCCCGTTAGTACGTGTTCAGTGGCGGCATCATAATGCCGATGAGTCCACATGGGAGCGCGAGGATGAGATGCGTGAACGTTATCCAGAGTTATTTGTACCAGGTACTTTCTAGTTCCGAATTTCGGGACGAAATTCTATTATTAGGGGGAAGTATGTAATACCCCGTATTTTTGTGATATTTATTTATGGGATTAATTGAATTAAATGTGTATTAATTGAGAATTAATCCGGATAAAATACTAACGAGATGTGAGTTGGTATTTGATTATAATGGGTATATATGGCAATATATGAATATCGAGAATATTAAAATTGTCGCGAGATAGAAATACGGCAATTTGGAAATTTTGTTGGGACGCGTGTGACAGTCGCGTCCGAAAAATATTTAATTTAATTAAAAAGTGGATTTTATTTTTATTAACTGTATGGTCATTTTGAGTGCGCCAACGTGTCCGGAAGGGCCGAAATAGTCAGAAAACACTAGCCGGGGATTTAGTTTGGGTCCCGGGGCATTTTTAGGCCATACCGGCAACTTAAAAGGCTAGTTTGATAAATTTGGAATTTTGGGATTTATGACTAACGAATTTTAGGAGTTTAAAATAGAAAATTTAATGACCCACTAAACCATTACCACCAATTAACTTATTAGAGGGCTACAGGGGTTTCATGAGAAGTTAGGAGAAGTTCCCAAAGAGAGAACCCTAACCCCATCTTCAACCTTCAACCTTGGGAGAAAAGGAGAGAGCAACCTTCATCCAAGATTCAACACCAAATTCAGAGAAAGATCAGAGGCAAGTGGTTTAATTATGTTAATTTCAAGCGATTGCTTCTTCCATGCCTAGAAATTGATATAATTGCATTGTATTGGGAGACTTGTAAAAACCCATGTAATTGGAGTTATAAATTCATGTTTTAATAAAGGGGTTACATGTAGAATTATGTTTGGCCGATTATATTGTTAGAAATACATCTTTTATATTACAAAAACGGATTTAATTGTGGATATTGATGACTTTAATTTTCTAGGGTTCATATTCATAAGGGTTGGGGGAATATTGGGAGATTTGATAATTGGGTGTTGTTTAGGGAGACTTGACCCCATAAATATGTTTAAATACGACCTAAGTATGTTTAGGAATGATTACTAACCTTAAAACACTGTTGGGATAATGTTTGGATGAGTTTTGAGAAGAGAAAGTTGGAGGAAAACGAATTTAGGAATTCTGGGCTCGAAACTGTCACCTCGTTAGAAGACCTGCCCAGGTCGTTCGAACGAGCTCATTCGAACGAGCTTCTAACGAGTTGACAGTTTGCCTTCTAACGAGTTGGATGTTCATTAGATGCCCAATTCGTTCGAACGAACTCTCGTTCGAACGACCTCGTTCAAACGAGACTTCTAACGAGTTGACAGGTTGGCTTTTTGGCTTGATTTGATTTCTAATGTCCCGTAACCTTGTGTAATTGTAGAGATAACATTTCCTTGATCACTAATTGATATAGTTGGGATATTCGGGATATATTGAGGAGTAAAAATATTGAAGAATGATTTGAACCAAATGATATTGGTAGATTAGGACGCGAGTGACTAATCACGATGCGAGGATGATAAATGACTTAAATGCATATAAACCGGGGGAATATAATTTGTGTGACATTAACAGTTGGTATAAGAATGAGAAGTATACTACTAATAATTTATGGTAATTACTAAGATGTGTGTATGCTTAGTATATGTATATGATTTTATGTGTATGACGTACCTACCATGCTTGCTATCACGGGAGGTTTGCGTTCTCTTAGGGCCATCTATTCTTTGTGTGCCTACAGGGGGATATAGATTGGTACCTCGAGGACATAGGTCAGATAAGGACTTATTGGGAAGTTATTAAGTCTGCTGATCATGGGAGCGTAGGTATGTACGTGACCCATGTGATGTGACTGTGTTCGCCTCCATTGTTTGTGATTATTGTTATCTGAGAACGATTCCTGAGAGATTCGGAATGCGTGATCCTTATGTACGTGATGTACCGGGATGGATAGCAGAGTATGTGTGCACCGCAGCTTAGTCTCGGGGTGCTTGTATTATATATTTATGATGTGAATGATATACGGTTAAATGAACAGACTCGCCATGTTTAATTATGAGAATAATTTATACTAACTCTATGAGAAGATAAATTTGGGGATAACCTCCAGTAAATGGTAATGCTAATAATTGAGAATCCGAGTTTAAGTAAAGCTATCTATTCAAGTGATAACATTGGGAATTCATATTGTGAGTCGAGTAGATCGGTCAGAACTCATGTCAGTTTAGTTAGATATAAATGTCACTTAGATGGGTACGGTACGTTAGGAGTGCACAGTTAGTCGAGATGTGAGTATTTCATGTGAGTGCACGTCCTAACATGTATTTTGCATTCATTGTTTTAATGTTATTAAAGCACTTGCAATCTTTAAAATACTCTCCACTTTCGGGCTCTGACCCGTTTGCTTTCAAATCTATTTTTGTAAAAACCTTTTAGGTACCCAGCCACAAGGACACCATGCATAGGATTTCCATTCAGGTGACGAGCTGTAGCTGTTTGTGGAAGTTACAGGGCCTTGCTAGTAGACGCTTCTTTTGTCTTGACTCTATTCAGTTTTCATCATTTGTAGGAAATGTCGGCCATTTCTATAAGAGACATTTCATATTTCAGTTATTCAGATTGTTGGCATGTAATTAATTCAGGATATACTGTTTTATTTATTTCAGTGGTGGGATTATTGTGAAGAGTTTTCCTCCGGACTTATTATTATTTGTTGGTCACTTTATTGAGACTTTATGGTGTATGGTTATGATATTCTTTCATAATTCTTTTATTGTTCTTTTATTGTATGTTAATCAGACTTAATTTAAAATTGGACATCTTTCTTTTTAAATACTAGGTAGTTAGTAATGATTAAAAATGTTTTCGACAGTGATGCTGTTAACTGGACCAGCTTGACATTTTGTATTAATTTAATAAACGAGTAGCTACCCGGTATTTTATTAGTCGGGGTGTCACACTTTGAGGATGTGTTCTAAGAAATACCAGGGTTGCCACCCAGTAGGGAAATCGAATTTGTAATCGATTTAGCACCAGGAATGAGGCCGATTGCTCGAGCACCTTATCGTATGGCCCCTTCAGAGATGCGTGAGTTGAGAGAGAAGATTCAGCAGCTCCTGGGTTAGGGTTTCATTCGGGGGAGTACATCGCCATGGGGTGCACCAGTGTTTTTTGTAAAGAAGCGGTATGGTTCACTTCGGTTGTGCGTGGACTACGGGGAGTTGAACAAGGTGACCATACGGAATAAGTATCTGTTACCTAGGATCGATGATCTTTTTAACCAATTAAGAGGGGCATCTTACTTCTCCACGATTGATTTGAGGTTAGGGTATCATCAGCTATGCATCCGAAAGGAGGATGGTTCTAAGACTTCTTTCCTATCGCGGTATGGATCTTACGAGTTCAGGGTGATGCCATTCGAGCTCACCAATGCACCAGCAGTGTTCATGGACCTCATGAACAGGGTTTTCAGGGAGTATCTCGATCAATTTGGCATCGTGTTCATTGATAACATCCTGATCTACTCGCTCACCAAGGAGGAGCACACAGAGCATATGCATATGGTTTTACAGACACTACGGGATCATCACCTCTATGGCAAATTCAGGAAGTGTGGATTTTGGCTGCGGGAGGTACAGTTTCTTGGCCACGTGGTGTCAGGCCGGGGTATTATGGTGGATACAAGTAAGGTTTTGGCAGTGAGGGAGTGGGGACAGCCCACGATACCAATTGATGTGTGCATTTTTCTAGGATTGGCCGGGTATACGGGTGGTTCATTAAAGGATTCTCAAAGATTGCGGGCCCTTTGACGAATCTGACTCGGAAAGGGGTGCCTTTCACTTGGAGTCATCATTATCAATTAGCTTTTGACGAGCAAAAGGACAAGTTGACATCTACACATGTACTTGCTTTGCCGAAGGGTGGACTAGAGTATCGGGTTTAAACTGACGCATCCCTATAGGGACTTGGGGGTGTGCTTCAGCAGGAGGAAAGGGATATAACTTATTCGTCCAGAAAGCTAAAGCCCCATGAGAGGAATTTCCCCACTCACGACCTGGAGCTAGCAGCGATCATTTTTGCTTTGAGGATATGGAGACATTATCTTCTAGGAGAGCAGTTCACTTTATTCATGGATCACAAGTCACTTCAGTATCTCTTCACATAGAAGGATCTAAATTTGAGGTAGAGGCGGTTTATAGAATTCGTGAAAGACTACCAGTTTGATATTCAGTATCATCTTGGTAAGGCTAATGTGGTAGCAAACGCTTTGAGCCGAAGACTGACTAGGGAAATATCAGAAGTCTAGAAAGCAAAGTGGAGAGAGCTTCGATATGAGGATGATGTAGACAGGGCCTGCAAGTCAGCATTATCCATCACACCTGAGATCATTATGCGGGTGGTGAGGGCTTAGGCAGAGGATCAGATCTGCCGGGATAGAGTGAGCCAGTTGTTAGCTGAGGGAGCAGAGGGTTACTCGATCGGCTCAGAAGGAGGCCTATACCTTAATGGGATGTTAATTGTGCCAGAGGATGAGGAGTTGAGGCACGCTGTTATAACAAAGTCCCATGGGTTGAGATTTGCGGTACATCCCGACGGGGATAAAATGTACCAGGATATGAGGAGACATTATTTGTGGGCAGGAATGAAATGAGACATAGCAGAGTTTTTTTCGAAATGTTCCACATGTCAGCTTGTGAAAGTGGACCATCAGAGACCATTAGGGATGCTACAGCCGCTAGAGATTCCCATATGGAAGTGGGAGAGCATCTCAATGGACTTCATTACCGGGTTACTTGCATCATAGAGGGGTCACAATTCCATATGGGTCATTATGGATCGGTTGACCAAGGTGACCCACTTCCTGCCGATTCGCACGGACTTTGAGATGATGTGTTATGCACAGCTATTCATAGAGAAGATTCTTAAGCTGCATGAGGTGCCGATAAAAATTGTGTCTGACAGAGATAAAAAAAATTTGGCACACTTTTGGCAGAGCTTTCAGGAGGCCATGGACACGGAATTATGTTTGAGTACAGCCTATCGCCCACAGACCGACGGGCAGACCGAGAGAGTCAATAAGATACTAGAAGACATGCTCAGAATGTGCATTTTAGACTTTGGGGGAAGTTGGGAGAAATACCTTCCTGTGGTAGAGTTAGCGTATAACAACTCTTATCAATTCACGATTGGTATGGCACCATTCGAGGAGCTGTGTGGGAGACCTTTTCGTTTACCGGCTTGTTGTTTAGAGGTGGGGGACAACAAGCTATTGGGGCCGGAGATTGTCCAGGAGACGTCTGCCAAGATAGAGTTAATCCGAGGGCGGATTCGGATACCTCAGGATAGACAGAAGAGTTATGCTGATGCTTCACAGAGACATGTTGAGTTAGAAGTTGGGTATCATGTATTGGGTCAGGTGTCCCCTATGAAAGGGTTGATGAGGTTTGGAAAGAAGGGTAAGTTAGCACCGAGGTACATGG
The DNA here is from genome assembly GCA_949130495.1 of Sambucus nigra. NCBI lineage: Eukaryota > Viridiplantae > Streptophyta > Magnoliopsida > Dipsacales > Adoxaceae > Sambucus > Sambucus nigra. Next base: position 94,649,418 of record OX422210.1, on the reverse strand, counting down.
GACATTTCCCTATTATTGAGAGGGTGGGACCGGCAGCATATCGATTGGGATTATCGAAGCATCTCCAGCGGATACACGACGTGTTCCATGTGGCATCACTGAAGAAATATTGAAGTAGTGAGAGGGCCTTCTGGCACATTCCACTCGAGGAAATTAATTTATAGTCAGACATCTCGTATGAGGAGAGACCGGTGGCTATTCTGGACCTTAGTGAGCAGAACTTACGATCCAAAGTAATTCCACTAGTTAGAGTACAGTGGGGTCACCACAACGTTGACGAGTCTACCTGGGAGCGGGGGGAGGGTATGTGGGAACAATATCCAGAGCTTTTCACCACAGGTACGACCTAATTTTGGGGACGAAATTCCTTTGTAAGGGGGGGAGTATGTAACACCCCTTATTTTTGTGTACTTAATATTTAATTAATTCGGGAATTTAAAATTATTTGTGTGTCGTAATTTTAATCGAATTAAGTATGGAAAAATATATATAAATATTAATCGTGCAGTGAATGGTTAATATTTAGGGAAATTTATTTACTAAGTGAATAGTAATAATTTATTTATGTCATTTCGGGTATTAATGACGGGGTATGTACTTATTTCAGTCGGGAGTTGGTATAGACTAATTTGGGTGTTTGATAAGGATTTTTATAAATTAATTTGGATGCCAATTCTGAGTCTACGGTTGAGTCCGAATGGGCCGAGATAGTCGAAAAAGTGTACTCGGGGGTAGTAGACGGGTCATGGGATATTTTTAGGCATAGTCGGGCCCACACGGGGGCATTTGGGTCACTTGGGCTAGGCCCATTAGGCAAAAAAGGGGAATTAGCCTAATTAAACAATTATAAGGAAAAAGGGAACAGTTGATTAGAGTTTAGAAAATACTTAGAGGGAGAGGAAACCCTAAGAGGCAGTTACAGAAAAATTTGGGGGACAAAGGAAAGAGCAAAAAAAAGAGGAATTCGTCTTCAACCTTGGGAATTCACAACCGCAAATCAAACCCTACGAATTATAAGGCAAGTGGTTAACTTTCTCAATTCATATTTATGTGATGTGAATAATTCAAATTCGTTTTGGGATTTAAAGGGTATAAACATGGGGTTTTTGTAAACCAATATTCGATTTCTAAATTTTGTAAGAAATTCATGTGTTATCTGAGAGCAGTATATATATATATATATATGGTAGGATGTAATCCGGATGAACTAGAAAATAATTTGAGGCAAGGATTTGATTTTTAAAGGGGTTAAAGGTTAAATCGAATTTTTCCCCATTTTATGAAAATAGTAGATGACGGAAATTAAATGATGTTTGAGGAATTTATGGGGGTCTCTCAGTAGGTTTTTTGTGTATTTTATTTATGAGAAAACTTGGGTTTGCTGGTATAAGAAGTTAGGGTTTATAGATTTTCTTCCATGGCTGAAACAGACAACTCGGAGAGGATGATGACGTGTTCGATCGATCGATCGAAGCTCGAAAATTTCTGACAGTTCGGCCAGCTTGTATATATAAGGGGAATTAAATTTAAATCTTTTCATATACCTTATGAAATGAGAAATAAACATGGGGGTACAATCGAATTATTTGGGAGGGAAAATTAATTAGGATTTGAAGTAAATTATGTGTGTCACACCTTGGTTAAATTTTGGGAATAATTTTTCAAAATAATTAAATACGGATTGAGTGGGCAAGTCCGGGGTTATTGGTTGAGCGATACCAAGATGTTAAATTTATTTAGAATGAAGGCTAAATAATTTGGAGTCAGGAATTTAGACTCGGGTATTGTTTATTTCGGGCCATGAGAGTAAGTCCGAATATATTGGTTGGGGGAACATCAAAAGTAAATTAATTAATTAATGTGTGAATTAATTAATAATTAGAGTTGGACCATAGACTCTTAATGACTTGAATAGGCTTGTGTTACGTACTTAGTACACGGGATAGCCGGGATAGTTGTTTTTATTTATATATATATATATATATATATATATATATATATATATATACGGTGTGAGATAGTATATATATATGGTGTGTGCATTAATATCAATGGCTAGATATTATTAATACATATACTCTAGTGCTATAGGGGAGGTTGAGCATAGTGGGTGAATCCCCCAGATTGAGGAGTAGGGCGAGTATATTTCCAGGTCATAGCTTCCGTTATATGGGTGAGGGGCATCTCACTTTCAGGGAAGGAATATGACCGCCTCCAATTTTTACGTATTATCCAAGTTAGTGAGCAATTCTGACTTTGGGTAACTAGGTTATGTGAATATGCCAAGTGGGATAGCACTTTAGAGAATTTACAACCGGTGAGTTATTACTCGGGAGGATGTTCAATATTAATTATTATTCCATCATGTTTGTCAATGTTATAATATAACTATACGTATATAATGAGGTAAATAATTATATACGGGTAAATTAATATAGGCCGTGAATTGTATTATGCATATAATGGGTGTGAAAGTTATATGATTTTAATTAGGGAAGTGATTAATTAAGTTAATGTTAATAATAGCTTAGAAATCATAATTATGGCACACTCAGTTAGAGTGGGGTGGTTGCAAGGGGTTATATTACTTATCTAGTCATGGGATAAATAACTAGGTAAATTAATTAAGGCGTTAGTAGTGCACATTAGAGAAGGGGTGAGGATGTTCTCAAGGGAGTGCGGCACTAAATAAAATATGAAGAGCATGCATGTATATTTATTACTGCAAGTTAATCATTTGCTAAATGTTTTTCAAATGTTTTGGGTACTAACCCTTGCTATAAAAAATTTAAAAAAAACCTTTTAGGTGTCCAGCCACAGGGACTTTAGGCGTGACTCATTCCAGGGATGCGTTGCTGCAACATGTGTGGATATTGCTGGAGTTTGATAGGCGCCTCGTTCTTCTCATTCTTAGTGTAGAGACTTCCTATCAGTTATTCGAGCATGTTGCTCAATGTTTTATTCAGTACTTGTGTTAGACTTGTTGATATTTAATTGCTTGTCTTTACTTCTGTTGGATTTTGAACCGATGGTTTATTCGGTCAGTTATTTAATTGTGGATGATTGAATTCAGTTAATTGTGATTGTCATATTATTTTGTTTCCGCATGAGTATTTCATTTAAGTTAATGAAAGATAAAATTGGCACCGGTCTAATTTTCTAACTTAGGTGGTTAGTAATTAAAAAGGCGACAATGATGCTAAGAATTAACCAAAGGAGAAACCTGTTCTAATTTAATTTAGGACTGATCACCTGGGGTTAATTAGGCGGGCTGTCACACCCGACTACTTTCACTTTGACTACTAGTGAGAAGAAGACCCTCTTAGACACGTTGTTCAACTTGAAGACTCCAACCGATTATTCTGGTAATTTACATAGGGTAGTAAGCTACCACGCAAATGACTTAAAACAGTGCAAGTCTCACGACTGGCACGTAATCATCCAATTAGTCCCTTTGTTATTTTGACATTGCTTATATGAACACAAAGATATCCATCGGGCAATTATGCAAATCAGTTAGTGTTTTACCCTACTTTGTGCATAAGTGGTAAACAGAAGGCACATTAAAGCTGCGAAATCAACTTTAGCCAAGGGAGTTTGTGTATCAAAGAAATATCTTCATCCGTCATTCTTCGATATCAGTATCCACCTGCTTGTGCATTTATGCGATGAATCTTTATTATGTGGTCCCGTGAGGTATCGTTAGATGTATCCTTTTGAGCACTTGATGAAAACCTTCAAAGATTATGTAAAGAATACACGGTATATTGAAGGGTCGATTGCTGAAGAATACGTAACGGTTGAATCATCGCTATACGCTAGGCAACATATGCCAGAACAAGACGTGAGGAGGTTTAATCCTCGTGTAGAATGAGTGATAGAGTAACCTGACGAGTTTGAGGACGAATTGTCGTTTGGTGACCCTGAAGAGGTGAAACTCATAAACCTACAATACAAGCAAGAAACTCATCATGTCTTCAAATCGCAAGATGAAGTCGAAGACTGGAGAGAGTGAGTATCTATTGAATTCTTCTTCTTTGATTATATGTATTTTTTTATTTTATGATCTAAAGTTTACAATTTCTTGGTAGGAAGTACGAGAACGAAATTATCCAAAATCAAAGGAGAAATTACACAACAACTGATTTTAGGGCATGGGTGTTAAAAGAGGTACTTTTCACATCTTATGCGTGTGATTATTTATTCATGTGTGGTAAAAACATTCCCTAATATAAATTCATTAATAAATGCAACTTCTAAAAAGAGGTGACATCTCTTCCAGACTTTCACACCTAGCAAAAAGTCCTAGTTTTTGTGTGAAAGAGTTTAAAAAATTCCGCACAAGCGGTTTTGATTTCATTTCATATCCATAGGAGGAAAAGCTTTTGACGCAAAACAGTGGAATATCAATTTTTTCCTTGACCACCTGTATCGCTAGCAAAAGTGATAAAAATCCAAAGAATACGGTGCTAACCTATTATGGGATAATTCAACAAATCCTAGAACTTGATTACTTAGATTTCACAGAAATCGTATTCTATTGTGATGGGGTAAAGGTGGAGGATACAAAGAATGCTTGCAAAGTTTATCCCGACTCCAGACTTATTATGGTATATTTATCAAAGCTGAAGACTAAAGACAGCATAGTCGACGAGCCTTTTATTTGTGCATTTCAGAACGTAAAGAATGTATTCTACTCGAAGTGCATAAACGATGGAAATTGGTCTATTGTTGTGCGTGCACCAAAGGGTGTGACTACTGAAGTAGACGCATTAAAGGCTCCAAAAGAGTTCTAATCAGCTCTTGATGACAACCCTAATTTGATCGATCTTTTAGTTGATTTAAAGGAAGATTGAGTATCAAAATATTATTCTATCCCCGTAAATCTTATTTGTATCCTATTATGATATTGACATTGTATCAGCACTTTACTTTAATGTATGAATGTCATCTACTTTTAAGTATAATGTCTTGCTATTTGTGCAAATGGTATGTTATTTATTGGTTATTTTGTTTTGAATAGACATGTTTTCATTTATTTATTTTTATCATTTGTCTTTAGAGTGTGAAAACCTGTAACAGCTCTCAAACGGCCCCGTGAGAGGCACCAACACCTCGTACGGGACCAATGTAACTCGTAGGAACTGACCGTGTGGTCAAGGGACTCTTGGTTTGAGAATATGATGATAACTTGAATATATGTAGACTTAGGTTTAAAACTTGGCTTCAGGGTGTAAAAACCTAAAACAGTCATGTGAGAGGCACTAACACCACGCACGAGACCAATGTAACTCGTAGGAACAGACCGCGTTATCACGGGACTCCGAGTTTGAGAATATGTTGATAATTTGAAAATAACTTGACTTAATCTTAAAAAAAATGGCGTTAGAGGGTGAAAACTCGAAACAACCCCCGAACAGCCCCGTGAGTGGCACCAACACCTTGCACGGGACTAATGTAACTCGTAGGAATTGATCGCACGATCATGGGACTGTCGGTTTGAGAATACGACGATAATTTGTGTATTTCTAGACTTTAGCTTAAAAACATGGTGTTAGAAGGCAAAAACCCGACACAACATCCGTTAGGATCGTCTTCGTTTATTACACTGATAATAAGATCGTCTCGTCGAGTATGAAATGAATAGTAGCAACCAACGGTGTGCAAGCGTTCGCTAACTTATAAGTACAGGTAGGTGTAATATGTTATAGCTGGCAACTCCGGAGCTGTAGTAAAAGGCTTATTTCTTATCAAATAAAGTGATTGAACTATCTTACTTAGGAGGATGGGTAGAAAGAGGCGACATATGTACATATTGAACATCAGAAAAATCCGAGCGCTTGCTAGTAGTTTAATTGACACGTTTTGGACATCAAATTTTTTATGTGTTGGTCTTTGCTATCCTAAAAAAGTCTTTTCTATCCTAAAAAAGAAACTAGTTTGAAAATGTGTCGTTAAAGCAACTAGCTTGAAGATGTGTTGGTCTTTGCTATCCTAAAAAAGTCTCTAGCTTTTTTATGCATCAAAAATATAAAAATTCTCTTTTTGCAAGCTCTTATGGCTCCCATGTGATAAAAGGAATCAGATCTATAGCTGGCTTAATTGATGACATTATTATATCAGATGGGGAATCTAAGGTATGGACCCTTACAATAGATGGCCTATTCTCTTTTAAGTCTGCTTATGATTTTTGCAAATCTCATAAACCTACTTCCTTAATTTGGAAATGCCTATGGTCTAGCTCCCAGCCTTTAAAATTGTATAATTTCTCCTAAAAGATTTTGCATAATGCTATTCTTCTGCAGTCTAAATTTATGAAATTGAATATATATTCAATTTGCCTCTAGATGTAGATGTTGTTATGAACATGAGAAATCTCTCTCACACACTTTCTAAACTGTTATATAAAAGTTATATAAACTGGTATATAACAGTTTAAATAACTGTTATATAAAAGTTTATATAACTGGTATATAACAGTTTACTTAACTATTATATAAAAGTTAATATAACTATTATATAACAGTTTATATAACTGTTATATAACATAACAATACTAACATTTCACAAACTTGGATTTGGGGTTTAATCCTAACCATGTGCACTTCTATTTTGAACCTAATTTCATTTAGACTTTCATAATTGTTTATGATCTTGAAGGATCCTGGGGTTACTAGTCTATGCATTTTTTCATCAGGTGGCTTCTCTGGGTAATAACATTGCCATTCATATCACTGCTTGAAGCAACCTTAAGGTTTGTCAACTGACTAGGTCTTGGTGATGATGCTAATAGCTGGAAAAAATTAATGTTGATAGTATCTTTTATATATAATATACAGGCAGAATACAAATATTATCATAGGGACGGTAACTTAATGCTGTAGAACTTTATAATTATCTCTGGGGCTTTTGAACTTTTTGTTTCTCAACTCCCATATATCCATTCAGTGAGATGGGTGAATGCATTGTTTATTTTTAGTTCAATTGGGTTTACTGGTATAACCATGGTGTGACAATTTATAGTGGTATGCTTCAAATACACATATCCATTTGTTTCTTCTTGTTTCTATGAGGAGATGAGCGAATCTATTTCTCCACAGAGGCTTATATCAGAAAACGATTTCTTCCATGATTAGTATTGCTACCATTGTAATTATCACCACTTAGTACAGGCAAACACCATTATGTATTGGGACCGGACCTTCATTGGTTTAGAAATAAAAAAAATAAATGAAAATACGATGATAATTTGAAAATATGTATACTTAGGCTTAAAAACATGGCATTAGTGGGTGAAAATTTGAAACAACCCCCAAACGGCCCCGTGAGTGGCACCAATAACTCGCACGGGACCAATGTAACTCGTACGAACTGATCGCGCGATCATGGGACCCCCGATTTGACAATATAATGATAATTTACAAATTGCTAGAATTAGGCAAAAAACATGGCATTAGTGGGGAAAAACCCGAAACAGCCCCCGAACGGCCCCGTGAGTGGCACCAACACCTCGCACGGGACCAATGTAACTCGTAGGAAGTGATCGCACGATCATGAGACCCCCGATTTGAGAATACGACGATAATTTTCATATTTTTAGATGTAACCTTAAATATGTGGCATTAGTGGGTGAAAACCTAAAACAACCATCGAACGGCCCCGTGAGAGGCACCAACACCTCGTACGGGAGCAATGTAAATCGTACGCACTAACCGTGCGATCACGGGACCCCCGGTTTGAGAATACGATGATAATTTAAAAATATCAGGACTTAGGCTTAAAAACATGGTGTTAGTGGGGGAAAACAAGAAACAACCCTCGAACGGCCCCGTGCGTGGCACCAACACCTCGCAGGGGACCAATGTAACTCGTAGGAACTGACCGCGGGATCACGGCACCCCAGGTTTGAAATAGGATGATAATTTGCCTATTTATAGACTTAGGCATAAAAACATCGCGTTCGTGGGTGAAAACTCGAAATAGCCCCTGAACGGCCCCGTGAGTGGCACCAGCACCTTGCACGGGACCAATGAAACTCATACGAACTGACCACGCGATCACGGGACCCCCGGTTTGAGAATATGATAATAATTTAAAAATATCAGGACTTAGGCAAAATAAGGCGTTAGTGGGGTCAAACCCAAAACAACTCCCAAACGGCTTCGTGAGAGGCACCAACACCGCGTACGGGATCAATCTAACTCGTCCACACTGACAACACGATCACAAGACCCCTGGTTTGAGAAAATGATGATAATTTGCATATTTCTAGACTTAGGCTTAAAAACATGGCGTTAGTGAGTGAAAACCCGAAATAGCGCCCGAACGGCCCCGTGAGTGGCACCAACACCTCGCACGGGACCAATGTAACTCGTACGAATTGACCACGGGATCACGGGACCCCCCATTTGAGAATACGACGATAATTAAAAAATATCAGGACTTAGGTAAAACATGGCTTTAGTGGGGGAAAACCCGAACGGCATCTTGAGACGCACCAACACCTCGCACGGGACAAATGTAACTCTTACGCACTAACGGAGAAATCACGGAACCCCCGGTTTGAGAATACAAAGATAATTTGTATATTTTTAGACTTAATCATAAAAACATGGCGTTAGTGGGTGAAAACCCAAAACAGCCCCCGAACGGCCCCGTGAGTGTAACCAACACCTCGTACGGGACCAATGTAACTCATAGGAGTTTATCGCGCGATCATGGGACCCCGATTTGAGAATATGATGATAATTTGCATATTTCTAGACTTAGGCTTAAAAATATGGCGTTAGTGTGTGAAAACCCTAAACAGCTCCCGAATGGCCCCATGAGTGGAACCAACACCTCTTATGGGACCAATGTAACTCGTACGAACAGACCACGTGATCACGGGACCCCCAGTTTGAGAATAAGACGATAATTTAAAAATATTAGGACTTATGTAAAAAATGGCGTTATAGGGGGAAAACTCAAAACAGCCCCCGAACGGCCCCGTGAGTGGCACCAACTCCTCGCACGGGACCAATGTAACTCGTAGGAACAGATCACGGGACCCCCATTTTGAGAATACGATGATAATTTTCCTATTTTTAGACTTAGGCTTAAATACATTAGTGGGTGAAAACCCGAAGAGCCCCTGAACTGCGCAGTGAGTGGCACCAACACCTCGCACAGGAGCAACGTAACTCGTAGGAACTGACTGCACGATCACGAAACCCCCGATTTGAGAATACGATGATAATTTTCATAATTCTCGACTTAGGCTTAAAAACATGGCGTTAGTGGGTGAAAACCCAAAACAACCCTCGAATGGCCCCGTAAGTGGCACCAACACCTCACACGGGACCAATGTAACTCGTACAAACTGACCGCACGATCACGAGACCTCCTATTTGAGAATACAATGATAGTTTAAAAATATCAGGACTTAGGCAAAACATGGCGTTAGAGGGGAAAAACTCGAAATAGCCTCCGAACGGCCCCGTGAGTGGCACCAACTCCTCGCTTGGGACCAATGTAACTCGTAGGAAATGACTGCGCGAACACGGGACCTCCGATTTGAGAATACGAAGATAATTTTTATATTTCTAGACTTAGGCTTAAAAACATGGCGCTAGTGGGTTAAAACCCGAAACAGCCCCCGAATAGCCCCGTGAGAGGCACCAACACCTCGCACGGGACCAATGTAACTCATACGAACTAACTGCGTGATCACGGGACCCACGATTTAAGAATATGGCGATAATTTAAAAATATCAAGACTTAGGCAAAACATGGCGTTAGTGGGAGAAGACCCGAAACAGCCCCCGAACGGCCTCGTGAGAGGCACAACCACCTCGCACGGAACAAATGTAACTCGTACACACTGACCGCGCGATCACGGGAGCCCCGGTTTGAGAATACGACGATAGTTTACATATTTCTAGACTTGGGTTTAAAAGCATGGCTTTAGTGGGTGAAAACCCGAAACATCCCTCGAACGGCCCGTTGAGCGGCACCCACACCTCGCACGGGACTAATGTAACTCGTACGAACTGACCTCACGATCACAGGAACCCGATTTGAGAATACGATGATAATTTAAAAATATCAGGACTAAGGCAAAACATGGTGTTAGTGGGGGAAAATCCGAAACAGCCCTCAAACGGCCTCGTGAGAGGCACAACCACCTTGCACGGGACAAATGTAACTCGTACACACTGACCGCGCGATCACGGGACCCATGGTTTGAGAATACGATGATAATTTGCATATTTTTTAGACTTAAGCTTGAAAACATGGCGTTAGTGGGTGAAAATCTGAAACAGCCCCCGAACGGCCCCGTGAGTGGCACCAACACCTCGAATGGAACCAATGTAACTCATAGAAACTTACCGCGCGATCATGGGACCCCCAATTTGAGAAAATGATGATAATTTGTATTTTTCTAGACTTAGGATTAAAAACATGACGTTAGTGTGTGAAAACCCTAAACAACCCTAGAATGGCCACGTGAGTGGCACCAATACCTCGCACGGGAACAATGTAACTCGTACGAACTGACCGCACGATCACAGGATGCCCGATTTGAGAATACGATGATAATTTAAAAATATCAAGATTTAGGCAAAACATGGCATTACATGGGAAAACCCAAAACAACCCCCGAATAGCCCCGTGAGTGGCAGCAACACCTCGTACGTGACCAATTTAACTCGTAGGAACAGACCGCATGATCACGGGACCCCCAGTTCGAGAATACGATGGTAATTCGCATATTTCTAAACTTAGGCTTAAAAACATGGCGCTTGTGGGTGAAAACTCAAAACAGCCCCTGAACGGCCCCGCGAGTGGCACCAACATCACACACGGGACCAATGTAAATCGTACGAACTGACCGTGCGATCATGGGACCCCCAGTTTGAGAATACGACTATAATTTAAAAATATATTGACTTAGGCAAAAACATGGCATTAGTGGGGAAAACCCAAAACAGTCCCCGAAGGGCCCCGTGAGAGGCACCAACACCTCACGCGGGACCAATGTAACTCGTACGCACTGACCGCGCGATCACGAGAGCCCCAGTTTGAGAATACGACGATAATTTGCATATTTCTAGACTTAGGCTTAAGAACATAGCGTTAGTTGGTGAAAACTCAAAACAGCCCCCGAACAGCCCGTGAGTGGCACCAACACCTCACACGGGACCAATGTAACTCGTACGAACTGATCGTACGATCACGGGACCCCCTGTTTGAGAATACGATGATAATTTTAAAATATTAGGACTTTGGCAAAACATGGCGTTACGAGGGAAAACTACCCCCGAATGGCCCCGTGAGTGGCACCAGCTCTTTGTACGGGACCAATGTAACTCGTAAAAACTGATCGTGCGATCATGGGACCCCCGATTAAAGAATACGATGATAATTTTCATATTTCTAAAAACAGGGCACTAGTGAGTGAAAACCCGAAACAGCCCTCGAACGGCCCCATGAGAGGCACCAACACCTCACACGGGACCAATGTAACTCGTACGAACTGACAGCGCGATCACGGGACCCCGGGTTTAAAAATACGGCGATAATTTAAAAATATCAGGACTTAGGGAAAACATGGTGTTAGTGGGGAAAACCCGAAACAACCCCCGAATGGCCCCGTGAGAGCCACCAATGCCTCGCACGAGACCAATGTAACTCGTATGCACTGCCCGCGCGATCACGGGATCCTCGATTTGACAATACGATGATAGTTACCGTATTTCTAGACTTAGGCTTAAAAATTTGGCATTAGTGGGTGAAAACCCAAAACAGCCCCTGAATGGCCTCGTGAGTTGCACCAACACCTCGTACGGGACCAATGTAACTCGTAGGATCTGACAGCACGATCACGAAACCCGTGATTTCAGAATAAGACAATAATGTGCATATTTCTTGACTTAGGCTTAAAAACATGGTGTTAGTGGGTGAAAACCAGACACAGTCCCCGAACGGCCCCAGGAGTGGTGCCAACATCTTGCACGGGACCAATGTAATTCGTTTGAACTGACTGCGTGATCACAGGATCCCCGGTTTGAGAATACAGAGATAATTTAAAAATATCTAGACTTAGGCAAAACATGGCATTATAGGGGAAAGCCCGAAACTTCCTCTGAACGACCCCGTGAGTGGCACCAACACCTCACACGGGACAAATGTAACTCGTCAAAACTGACCACGGGATCAGGGGACCCCCAGTTTGAGAATAGGATAATAATTTGCATATTTTTAGGCTTAGGCTTAAAAACATGGCGTTGGTGGGGGATAACCCTAAACAGCCCCCGAACGGCCCCGTGAGTGGCACCAACACCTCGCACGGGTCTAATGTAACTCGTACGAATGGACCGCACGACAACGGGACCCCCCATTTGGGAATACAATGATAATTTGTACATTTCCATACTTAGGCTTAAAAACATGGCGCTAGTGGGTGAAAACTTGAAACAGCCCCCGAACGGCCCCGTGAGTAGGACTAACATCTCGTAGGGGACCAATGTAACTCGTACGAATTGACCCTGCGATCACGGGACCCCCAGTTTGAGAATACGGCTATAATCTAAAAAGATCTGGACTTAGGCAAAATAGGGCGTTAGTGGGCGAAAACAAGAAACATCCCCTGAATGGCCCCGTGAGAGGCACCAACACCTCACACGGGACCAATGTAACTTATACGCAATAACCGCACGATCACGGGAGCCTCAGTTTGAGAATACGACGATAATTTGCATATTTCTAGACTTAGGCTTAAAAACATGGCGTTGGTGTGTGAAAACCTGAAACAGCCCCCGAACGGCCCCGTGAGTGGCACCCACACCTCACATGGGATGAATGTAACTTGTATAAACTGACCGTTTGATCACGGGACTACTCCCTGTTTGCGAATACAAAGATAACTTTAAAATATCAGGACTTAGGGAAAACATGGCGTTATGGAGGAAAACCCGAAACAGTCGCCGAACGGCCCAGTGAGTGGCACCAACTCCTCGTAGGGGACCAACGTAACTCATAGGAACTGACCGCACGATCATGGGACCCCTGATTTAAGAATACGATGATAATTTAAAAATATTAGGACTTAAGTAAAACATGGTGTTATAGGGAAAAACCCAAAATATCCTCCCGAATAGCCCCGTGAGTGGCACCAACACCTCGTACAGGACCAATTTAACTCATAGGAACATACCGCATGATCACGGGATCCCTAGTTTGAGAATACGATGATAATTCGTATATTTCTATACTTAGGCTTAAAAACATGGCGCTAGTGGGTGAAAACTCAAAACAGCCCCTGAACGGCCCCGTGAGTGGCACCAACATCATTCACGGGACCAATGTAACTCGTACGAACTGACCGTGCGGTTACGGGATCCCCGGTTTGAGAATACGACTATAATTTAAAAATATATTGACTTAGGCAAAACATGGCGTTAGTGGGGAAAACCCGAAACAGCCCCCAAAGGGCCCCGTGAGAGGCACCAACACCTCGCGCGGGACCAATGTAACTCGTACGCACTAACCGCGTGATCAAGGGAGCCCCGGTTTGAGAATATGACGATAATTTGCATATTTCTAGACTTAGGCTTAAAAACATGGCGTTAGTTGGTGAAAATTCGAAATAGCCGCCGAACGGCCCCGTGAGTGGCAACAACACCTCACACGGGACCAATGTAACTCGTACGAATTGACCGTACGATCACGGGACCCCCTGTTTGAGAATACGATGATATTTTTAAATTATTAGGAATTTGGCAAAACATGGCGTTACGTGGAAAAACAGCCCCCGAATGATCCCGTGAGTGGCACCAGCTCTTCGTAGGGGACCAATGTAACTCGTAAAAACTGACCGCACGATCACGAGACCCCCAGTTTGATAATACGATGATAATTTTCATATTTCTAGGCTTAGGCTTAAAAACAGGGCACTAGCGAGTGAAAACCCGAAACAGCCCTCGAACGGCCCCATGAGAGGCACCAACACCTCGCATGGGACCAATGTAACTCGTACGAACTGACAGTGTGATCACGGGACCCCCGGTTTAAAAATACGGTGATAATTTAAAAATATCAGGACTTAGGCAAAACATGGTGTTAGTGGGGAAAACCCGAAACAACCCCCGATGGCCCCGTGAGAGCCACCAATGCCTCGCACGGGACCAATGTATCTCGTACGCACTGCCCGCGCGATCACGGGATCCCCAATTTGACAATACGATGATAGTTACCATATTTCTAGACTTAGGCTTAAAAACATGGCGTTAGTGGGTGAAAACCCGAAACAGCCCTGAATGGCCTCCTGAGTGGCACCAACAACTCGTACAGGACCAATGTAACTCGTAGAAACTGACCGCACGATCACGAAACCCCCAATTTTAGAATAAGATAATAATTTGCATATTTCTTCACTTAGGCTTAAAAACATGGTGTTAGTGGGTGAAAACCAAACACAACCCCCGAACGGCACCAGGAGTGGCGCCAACACCTCGCACGGGACCAATGTAACTCGTACGAACTGACTGCGTGATCACGGGATCCCCAGTTTGAGAATACAGAGATAATTTAAAAATATCTAGACTTAGTCAAAACATGACATTATAGGGGACATCCCGAAACTTCCTCCGAAAGTCCCCGTGAGTGGCACCAACACCTCACACGGGACAAATGTAACTCGTCAGAACTGACCACGGGATCAGGGGACCCCCGGTTTGAGAATACGATAAGAATTTTCATATTTCTAGGCTTAGGCTTAAAAACATGGCGTTGGTGGGGGATAACCCCAAACATCCCCCGAACGGCCCCGTGAGTGGCACCAACACCTTGCACGGGTCCAATGTAACTCGTACGAATGGACCGTGCGACAACGGGACCCCCGATTTGAGAATACAATGATAATTTGTATATTTTCATACTTAGGCTTAAAAATATGACGCTAGTGGGTGAAAACATGAAACAACCCCAGAACGGCCCGTGAGTGGCACTAACATCTTGTAGGGGACCAATGTAACTCGTACGAACTGACCCTGCGATCACGGGACCCCCAGTTTGAGAATACGACTATAATCTAAAAATATTTGGACTTAGGCAAAACAGGGCGTTAGTGGGGGAAGACAAGAAATAGTCCTGAACGGCCCCGTGAGAGGCACCAACACCTCGCACGGGACCAATGTAACTTGTACGCACTAACCGCACGCACGATCACGGGAGCCTCAGTTTGAGAATACAACGATAATTTGCATATTTCTAGACTTAGGCTTAAAAACATGACGTTAGTGTGTGAAAACCTGAAACAACCCCCGAAAGGCCCTGTGAGTGGCACCCACACCTCACATGGGACCAATGTAACTCGTACAAACTAACCGTGTGATCACGGGACCCCCTGTTTGAGAATACGAAGTTAATTTTAAAATATCAGGACTTAGGGAAAACATGGCGTTATGGGGGAGAACCCGGAACAGCCCCCGAACGACCCAGTGTGTGGCACCAACTCCTCGTAGGGGACCAATGTCACTCGTAGGAACCGACCGCACGATCACGGGACCCCCGATTTAACAATACGATGATAATTTTCATATTTCTAGACTTAGGCTTAGAAATAACGCGCTAGTGAGTGAAAACCCGAAACAACCCCCGAACGGCCCCATAAGAGGCACCAAAACCTCGCACGGGAACAATGTAACTCGCACGAACTGACAGTGCGATCACGAGACCCCCGATTTGAGAATACGATGATAATTTAAAAATATCAGGACTTAGGCAAAACATGGCGTTAGAGGGGGGAAACTCAAAACAACCCCCGAATGGCCCCGTGAGTGGTACCAACACCTCGCACGGGACCAATTTAACTCGTAGGAACAGACCGCACGATCACAGGACCCCCGGTTTGAGAATATGATGATAATTTGCATGTTTTTAGACTTAGGCTTAAAAACATGGAGCTAGTGGGTGAAAACTCGAAACAGCCCCCGAACGGCCCCGCGAGTGGCACCAACATCTCGTACGGGACCAATGTAACTCATATGAACTGATCGTGCAATCAAAGGACCCTCGGTTTGAGAATATAGCTATAATTTAAAAATATTTGGACATACGCACAACAAGGCGTTAGTGGGGGAAACCCGAAACAACCCCCGAACGGCCCAACGAGAGGCATCAACACCTGGCACGGGACTAATGTAACACGTATGCACTGACCACGTGATCATGGGAGCCCCGATTTGAGAATACGATGATAATTTGCATATTTCTAGACTTAGGCTTAAAAGCATGGCGTTAGTGGGTGAAAAACAGGAACAACCCCCGAACGACCCCATGAGTGGCACCAACACCTCACATAGCACCAATGTAACTCGTAGGAAATGACGGTACGATAATAATTTTAAAATATCAGGACTAGGCAAAACATTGCGTTATGGGAGAAAACCTGAAACAGCCCCCGAATGGCCCCATAAGTGGAACCAACTCCTCGTATGGGACCAATGTAACTCGTAGGAACTGACCGCACGATCATGGGACCCCCGATTTGAGAATATGACGATAATTTTCATATTTCTAGACTTAGGCTTAAAAATGAGGCGCTAGTGAGTGAAAACCCGAACGGCCCCATGAGCGGCACCAACACCTTGCACGGGACCAATGTAACTCGTACGAACTGACAGCACGATCATGAGACCCCCAGTTTAAGAATACGGTGATAATTTAAAAATATCAGGACTTAGCTAAAACATAGCGTTAGTGGGGGAAAACCCAAAACAACCCCTGAATGGCCCAGTGAGAGGCACCAATGCCTCGCACGGGACCAATGTAACTCGTACGCACTAACCGCGCGATCAATGGAGCCCCAGTTTGAGAATACGACCATAGTTTCCATATTTCTAGACTTAGGCTTAAAAACATGGCGTTAGTGGGTGAAAACCCAAAACAGCCCCCAAACAGCCTTGTGAGTGGCACCAACACCTCGCACGGGACCAACGTAACTCGTAGAAACTGACCGAACGATCACAGAACCCCCAGTTTGAGAATAAGATGATAATTTTCTTATTTCTGTACTTTGTCTTAAAAACATGGCGTTAGTGGGTGAAAACCAGAAACAGCCCCTGAACGGCCCCGTTAGTGGCACCAACACCTCGCACGGGACCAATGTAACTCGTATGAACTGAACGCGCGATCACGAGACCTTCCGTTTAAGAATATGATGATAATTTGCATATTTCAAGACTTAGACTTAAAAACATGGTGCTAGTGGGGGAAAGCCCGAAACAGCCCCCGAACGGTCCTGTGAGTGGCACCAACACCACGCATGGGTCTAATGTAACTCATACGAATAGACTGTGCGATAATGGGACCCCCGGTTTGAGAATACGATGACAATTTGTATATTTCTAGACTTAGGCTTAAAAACATGGCGTTAGTGAGTGAAAACTCAAAATAGCCCCCGAAACGACCCCGTGAGAGTCACAACCACCTCGTACGGGACTAATGTATCTCGTATGCTCTGACCGGATGATCACGGTACCCCCGGTTTGGAAATACGACGATAATTTGTATATTTCAATACTTAGGCTTAAAAACATGGCTCTAGTGGGGGAAAACACGAAACAGCCCCCGAACGGCCCCGTGAGTGGCACCAACACCTCGCACGGGTCCAATGTAACTCAAAGGAACGGACCATGCGATCACGGGACCCCCAGTTTGAGAATACGATGATAATTTACATATTTCTAGACTTAGGCTTAAAAACATGGCGTTAGTGGGTGAAAATCGAAACTGCCCCCGAACGGCCCCGTAAGAGGCACAACCACCTCGTACGGGACTAATGTAACTTGTATGCACTGACTGTATGATCACGGGACCCCTGATTTGGAAACCCAATGATAATTTGCATATTTCTAAACTTAGTCTGAAAAACATGGCGGTAGTGGCGGAAAACCGGAAATAGCCCCCGAACGGCCCCGTGAGTGGCACCAACACCTCGCACGGGTCCAATGTAACTTGAAGGAACGGACCACGCGATCACGGGACCCCCAGTTTGAGAATACGATGATAATTTACATATTTCTAGACTTAGGCTTAAAAACATGGCGTTAGTGGGTGAAAACTCGAAACTGCCCCCGAACGGCCCCGTGAGAGGCACAACCACCTCGAATTGGACTAATGTAACTCGTACGCACTGACCGCACGATCACGGGACCCCCGACTTGGAAACACAATGATAATTTACATATTTCTAAACTTAGTCTTAAAACATTGCATTAGTGGGGCAAAAGTCGAAACAGCCTCCGAACGGTCCCGTGAGTGGCACCAACACCTCGCATGGGACCTATGTAACTCGTAGGAACTGACCGAGCAATCAAGGGCCCCCCAGTTTTAGAATACGATGATAATTTGCGTATTTCTAGACTTAGGCTTTAAAACACGACGTTAGTGGGTGAAGACCCGAATAAACCCCGAACGGCCCCGTGAGAGGCACCCACATCGTGTACGGGAGCAATGTAACTCATGCGCACTAACCGCACAATCATGGGACCCTCGATTTGAGAATACGATGATAATTTTCATATTTCTAGACTTTGGTTTAAAAATATGGCGTTAGTGGGTGAAAACCCGAAACAGCCCCCGAACGGCGCCGTGAGTGGCACCAACACGTCACACAGCACCAATGTAACTCGTACGAACTGATCGTGTGATCACGGGACCCCCAGTTTGAGAATACGATGATAATTGTAAAATATCAGGACTTAGGGAAAACATGGCGTTACGGGGGAAAACTCGAAACAGCCCCGAACGGCTCCGTGAGTGGAACGAACTCCTCGTAGGGGACCAATCTAGCTCGTAGGAACTGACCGTGCGTTCATGGGACCCCCGGTTTGAGAATATGATGATAATTTTCATATTTCTAGACTTAGGCTTAAAAATGAGGCGCTAGTGAGTGAAAACCCGAAACAGCCCCCGAGCGGCCCATGAGAGGCTCTAATACCTCGCACGGGACCAATGTACCTCATACAAACACACAGCGCGATCATGGGACCCCCGATTTAAGAATATGGTGATAATTTGAAGATATCTGGACTTAGGTAAAACATGGCGTTAGTGGGGGAAAACCTAAAACAACCCCCCGAATGGCCCCGTGGGAGGCACCAATGCCTCGTACGGGACCAATGTAACTCTTACGCACTAACCGTGCGATCACGGGAGCCACGGTTTGAGAATATGATGATAGTTTTCATATTTCTTGACTTAGGCTTAAAACCATGGCGTTAGTGGGTGAAAACCCGAAACAGCCCCCAAACGGCCTCGTGAGTGGCACCAACACCTCGTACGGGACCAATGTAACTCGTAGGAACTGACTGCAGATCACAAAACCCCCAGTTTGAGAATAATGATAATTTGCATATTTCTAGACTTTGTCTTAAAAACATGGAGTTAGTGGGTGAAAACCTGAAACAGCCCCTGAACGGCCCCGTGAGTGGCAGCAACACCTCGCACAAGACCAATGTAACTCGTACGAACTGAACGCGCGATCACGAGACCCTCGATTTAAGAATATGACAATAATTTGCATATGTCAAGACTTAGACTTAAAAATATGGTGCTACTGAGGGAAAACCCGAAATAGCCCCCGAACGGCCCCGTGAGTGGCACCAACACCTCGCACGGATCCAATGTAATTCGTACGAATAGACTGCTCGATAACGGGACCTCGGTTTGAGAATACGATGATAATTTGTATATTTCTAGACCTAGTCTTAAAAAGATGGCGTTAGTGAGTGAAAACTCAAAACAACCCACGAAACAGCCCCGTGAGAGGTACAACCACCTCGTACGGGACTAATGTAACTCGTATGCTCTGACCGCATGATCACGGGACCCGCGGTTTGGAAATACAACGATAAATTGCATATTTTTAAACTTAGGCTTAAAAACATGGCGTTAGTGGGGGCAAACCCGCAACACCCCCGGAACGGCGACGTGAGTGGCACCAATCCTCGCACGGGACCAATGTAACTCGTACAAGTTGATCGCACGATCACGGGACACTCGGTTTGAGAATACAATGATAATTTGCATTTTTTGAGACTTAGGCTTAAAAACATGGCGTTAGTGAGTGAAAACCCGAAACAACCCCCAAATAGCCCCGTCAGAGGCACAAACACCTCGCACGGGACCAATGTAACTCGTAGGAACTAACCGTGCAATCACGGGACCCCCGATTTGAGAATACGATGATAATTTGCATATTTCAAGACTTATGCTTAAAAACATGGCGCTAGTGGGGAAAACCCGAAACAGCCCCCGAACGGCCCCGTGAGTGGTACCTACACCTTGCACGGGTCCAATGTAACTCGAAGGAACGGACCATGCGATTACGGGACCCGCAGTTTGAGAATACGATGATAATTTGCATATTTCTAGACTTAGACATAAAAACATGGCGTTAGTGGGTGAAAACTCGAAACTGCCCCCGAACAGCCATGTGAGAGGCACAACCACCTCGTACTGGACTAATGTAACTCGTACGCACTAATCGTACGATCATGGGACCCCCGATTTGGAAACACAACGATAATTTGTATATTTCTAAACTTAGTCTTAAAAACATCGCGTTAGTGGGGGAAAAGCCGAAACAGCCTCCGAACGGCCCCATGAGTTGCACCAACACCTCGCATGGGTCCTACGTACCTCGTAGTAACTGACCGCGCAATCAAGGGACCCCGATTTGAGAATACGACAATAATTTTCATATTTCTAGACTTAGGCTTAAAAATATGGCGTTAGAGGGTGAAAACCCGAAATAGACCCCGAACGGACCCGTGAGAGGCACCAACACCATATATGGGACCAATGTAACTCATGCGCACTAACCCCGCGATCACGGGACCCTCTATTTGAGAATACAATGATAATTTTTATATTTCTAGACTTTGGCTTTAAAACATGGCATTAGTGGGTGAAAACCTGAAACAGCCCCCGAATGGTCGCGTGAGTGGCACCAACACCTCGTACGGGACCAATATAACTCATACGAACTGAACACGCAATCACGGGACCCCCAATTTAAGAATACAATGATTATTTGAATATTTCAAGACTTAGGCTTAAAACATGGTGCTAGTGAGGGAAAATTCGAAACTGCCCCCTAACGGCCCTGTAAGTGGTACTAACACCTCGCACAGGTCCAATGTTACTCGTAGGAATGGACCGGGCGATCACGGGACCCCCAGTTTGAGAATACGATATTTCTAGACTTCGACTTAAAAACATGGCGTTAGTGGGTGAAAACTCTAAACAGCCCCCGAACAGCCCCGTGAGAGTCACAACCACCTCGTACAGGACGAATGTAACTCGTACGCACTGACCGCACGATCACGGGACCCCTGGTTTGAGAATACGGCTATAATTTAAAAATATTAGGACTTAGGTAAAACATGGCATTAGTGGCAGAAAACTCGAAACTGCCCCCGAACGGCCCCGTGAGAGGCACCAACACCTCGCACGGGAGCAACGTAAATCGTATGCACTGACCGCGCGATCACGGGAGCCTCAATTTTTAAATACGATGATAATTTGTATATTTCCAGACTTAGGCTTAAAAACATGACGTTCGTGGGGGAAAACTTGAAACAACCCCCAAACGGCACCGTAAGTGGCACCAACATCTCGCACGGGACCAATGTAATTCATACGAACTGACCACGTGATCACATGACCGCTGATTTGAGAATCCGGCTATAATTTAAAAATATCAGGACTTAGGTAAAACATGGCGTTACCGGGGAAAAACCCGAAACAACCCCCAAACGGCCCCGTGAGCGGTACCAACAGCTCGCACGGGACCAATGTAACTCGTACGAACTGACCGCACGATCACGGGACCCCCTGTGTGAGAATACAATGATAATTTTAAAATATCAGGACTTAGGCAAAACATGGCGTTATAGGGAAAAACTCGAAATAACCCCCGAGCAACCCCGTGAGTGGCACCAACTCCTCGCAGGGGACCAATGTAACTCGTAGGAACTGACCCCGCGATCATGGGACCTACGGTTTGATAATACCACGATAATTTTCTTATTTTTAGACTTAGGCTTAAAAACATGGCGCTAGTGAGTAATAACGCAAAACAACCCCCGAACGGCCACATGAGAGGCACCAACACCTCGCGCGGGACCAATGAAACAACTTCGAACTGATCGTGTGATCATGGGACCCCCAGTTTGAGAATACGATGATAATTTAAAAATATCAGAACTTAGGTAAAACTTGGCGTTAGAGGGGGAAAACCTGAAACTGCCCCCGAACGGCCCCGTGAGAGGAACCAATGCCTCGCACGGGACCAATGTAACTCGTACGCACTGACCATGCGATAACGGGACTACTGGTTTGAGAATACGACGACAATCTTCATATTTATAGACTTAGGCTTAAAAACATGGTGTTAGTGGCTGAAAACTCAAAATAGCCCCCGAACGGCCCCGTGAGAGGCACAACCACCTCGTATGGGATTAATGTAACTTGTACGCACTGACTGCACGATCGCGGGACCCCCAGTTTGGAAATACGATGATAAATTGAATATTTCTAGACTTAGGCTTAAAAACATAGTGTTAGTGGGTGAAAACCCGAAACAACTCCCGAACGGCCCCATGATTGGCACCAACACCTCGCACGGGATCAATGTAACTTGTACGAACTAATCACGCGATCAAGGGACACCCGATTTGATAATACGAAGATAATTTAAAAATAACAGGACCTAGGCAAAACATGTCATTATAGGGGAAAGCCCGAAACATCCCCCGAACGGCCCCGTGAGTGGCACCAACACCTCACACGGGACAAATGTAACTCGTCGGAGCTGACCACGGGATCACAGGACCCTTGATTTTAGAATACGACGATAATTTGCATATTTGTAAGCTTAGGCTTAGAAACATTGCGTTAGTGGGGGAAAACCTAAAATATCCCCCGAACGGCCCCGTGAGTGGCACCAACACCTTGCACGGGTCCAATGTAACTCGTACGAACTAGCTGCGCGATAACGGGACCACCAATTTAAGAATACGACAATAATTTACATATTTATAGACTTAGGCTTAAAAACATGGTGTTAGTGGGTGAAAACTCAAAACAGCCCCCGAACGACCCCGTGAGAGGCACAACCACCTCGTATAGGATTAATGAAACTCGTACGCACTGACTTCACGATCGCGGGACCCCCGGTTTGGAAATATGACAATAAATTGAATATTTCTAAACTTAGCCTTAAAAACATGGCGTTAGTGGGGGAAAACCCGAAACAGCCCCCGAACGGCCCCGTGAGTGGCACCAACACCTCACACGGACCAATGTAACTCGGACGAACTGACCGCGCGATCACGGGACCCCCAATTTGAGAATAGGACGATAATTTGCATATGTCTAAACTTAGGCTTAAAAACATAGTGTTAGTGGGAGAAAACTCGAAACAACCCCTGAACGGCCCCTTAAGAGGCACAAACACCTCGCATGGGACCAATGTAACTCGTAGGAGCTAAGCATGCGATCAAAGGACCCCCGTTTGAGAATAAGACGATAATTTTCATATTTCGAGAATTAGGCTTAAAAACATGGCGCTAGTGGGGGAAAATCTGAAACATCCCCCGAACGGCCCCGTGAGGGGCACCAACACCTTGCACGAGTCCAATGTAACCCGTATGAACGGACCGCGTGATCACGGGACCCCCGATTTGAGAATACGATGATAATTTGCATATTTCTAGACTTAGGCTTAAAAACATAGTGTTAGTTGGTGAAAAATCGAAACAGCCCCCGAACAGCCCCGTGAGAGGCACAACCACCTCGTACGGGACTAATGTAGCTTGTACGCACTGACCGCACGATCATGGAACCCTGGGCTTGGAAATACGAAGATAATTTGCATATTTCAAGACTTAGGTTTAAAAATGTTGCGTTAGTGGGGGAAAACCCGAAATAGCCCCTAAACGACCCAGTGAGTGGCACCAACACCTCGCACGGGATCAATGTAACTCATACGAACTGACCACGTGACCACGGGAGCCCCAATTTGAGAATACGACCATAATTTGCATATTTCTAGACTTAGGCTTAAAAATATGGCGTTAGTGGGAGAAATCCCAAAATAGCCCCCGAACGGCCCCGCGAAAGGCACCAACACCTCGCACGGGACCAATGTAACTCGTACGCAATGATCGCGTGATCACGGGACCCTCGATTTGAGAATACGATGATAGTTAGCATATTTCTAGACGTAGGCTTAAAAACATGGCGTTAGTGGGTGAAAACTCGAAACAGCCCCCAAACGGCCCCGTGAGTGGCACCAACACCTCGTACGGGACCAATGTAACTCGTAGGAACTGACCGCGCAATCATGGGCCCCCCAGTTTGAGAATACGATGATAATTTGCATGCTTCTAGACTTAGGCTTAAAAACATGACGTTAGTGGGTGAAAACCTGAAACAACCCTCGAACGGCCCCGTGAGAGGCACCAACACCGCTTAGGGGACAAATATAGCTCGTACGCATGACTGCGCAATCACGAGAGCCCCGGTTTGAGCATACGATGATAATTTGCATATTTTTAGAGTTAGGCTTAAAAACATGGCGTTAGTGGGGGAAAACCCGAATTAGCCCTCGAACGGCCCCGTGAGTGGCACCAACACCTCGCACTGGACAATTGTAACTCGTAGGAACTGACGGCGCAATCACGGTACCCCCATTTTGAGAATATGATGATAATTTACATATTTCTAGACTTAGGCTTACAAACATGGCATAGTGGGTGAAAACCCAAAACAACCCCTGAATGGCCCCGTGAGTGGCAGCAACACCTCGCATGGGACCATTGTAACTCGTACGTCCTGACCGCGCGATCATGGGACCCACGATTTGAGAGTACGATGATAATTTAAAACTATCAGGACTTAGGGAAAACATGGCATTAGTGGGGGAAAACCGAAACAACCCCCGAACGGCCCCGTGAGTGGCACCAACACCTCACATGGGATCAATGTAACTCATAGGAACTGACTGCACGATCACGGGACTCTCAGTTTGAGAATATGATGATAATTTGCATAGTTCTAGACTTAGGCATAAAAACATTGATATGTTGATAATCATAACTCAGATATGCAATTTTTCAGCTTGAATATTTTTTTTGTAAAACTACTTGGTTACTGATATCATATCTTTTCTAGCCTATCTTTTGTAGGATTTTTGCACTTGGAACAAATGAAGAAGGCAATGGGTTACGACATGAAGATTGTTTATATAATGGTGTGGGGATTAAGGATTATGTTTTTTATGTATTACAGTCGTGTGGGTTTTTATTGTTTAGTTTTATGGCCGTGCGGGCTTTTATAATTTGGTTGTTAATTTTTATGGTCGCGCGGGCTTTATAATAAGCAGGTTTTATATTTACAGGGTTTGGAATGTCCGGAAAATAGAGGAAACTCTGCCTAATTTTTTTTTTGTCTGTGAATTATTTAGACGTGTAATATTTTTCAATTTGTATATATATATTTATTTATTAACAATGTTCCCGATTAGCAATTTGTGATTTTTTTTATTATTTTTCAATAATAAATATTCGCAACCGTGCAGTCACAGGATCCCCGATTTTAGGATTGGACCAAAAAAGGACTTGTTTTTTAAAATTATAGTTATATATGGTCAAGGACTTTGTCCATGACCATTTTTATTTTTTCGGTCATGCATAAAAATGGTCCCGGCCAAAGTTCTTGAACCCTAACTGTGACGAAAAATGGTCGCGGCCAAAGTTCATGACCATTTTTTTCCTTTTTTTTCCATCGCAGCGTGGGTCACGGACTTTGGCCGTGACCAATTTTTATCACGACCAAAGTTCGCGACCATTTTTTCCCCGTCGCGGTATGGGTCACAGTCCAAGTCCGCGACCATCTGCCATGACCCACTGCGGTCCGTGACCATTTTTTTGTCACGGACTTGGGCCGAGACCCACGAAATTGGTCACTCCCGAAATGGTCAAGACCCAAGTCCACGACCCACAGTCTTAGTAAGGGATTTTAGCTATGACCAATCGCCAGTTTTGGTGTAGTGTAGTATAAAACTCGTGCCGAAATAAGGAGGGAAGGTTTGCATGTGCGTTGACAATAAAGATTTTAGCAAGGCCTCCCCGAAGGATGATTACCTGCTACCCAATATCGACACGATTGTAAATAACATGGCTAGTCACACTCTTATGTCTTCGTTGACGAGTTTGTTGAATATAATCAGATCAAGATGCACCCAGATCATTAAGAGAAAACCGCATTTATCACCCCTTGGGGAACCTTTTGCTACACCGTTATGCCATTTGGTCTAAAAAAATGTACGGGCTACCTACCAGAGGGCTACCACAACCATCTTGCATGATCGGATACACAAAGAAATCGAGGTCTAAGTGGATGATATGATTATCAAGTCTAAGACTAGGGAATGTCATGTTCTCGCTCCTCCAAAATTCTTCGAGCGATTACGACAATATCCGATGCGACTTAACCCACAAAAATGCGTCTTTAGCATTACCAAAGGGAAGCTATTGGGATTCATGGTTAGTGATAAAGGGATAGAAGAAGATCCTACCAAGCTAAAAGCCATACTTAAAATGCCACCACCCCTAACGGAGAAGAAAGTTCAGGGATTCTTTAGAAAATTCCAGTATATCAGCGGGTTCATCATCTAGTTGACTTTTATCTATGAACCCATATTCAAACTCCTCTGAAAGGATTAAACCAAGGTTTGGAATGAAGCTTGCCAAGAGGCCTTTGATCGAATCAAGAAATACCTAACCTGACCTTCGATACTCATACCACTGCAACCTGGTCTTCCCCTACTCCTATACCCAACCGTAACAGATACTGCAGTAGGGGCTTTGGTAGCCCAATACATTGAAGAGTCTCACAAAGAGAGATCCATTTACAATGCCAGTCGAAAATTGATCGGGTACGAAGTTAAGTACACTGCCTTAGAGAAAGCATATGTCCCCCTTATCTGGGTTACCCAAAAACTATGACACTACATGCTCGCCTTTCCCATCAAACATGTATCGTGAATGGATCCCATTAAATACCAACTCAAGAAACCTACCCTGTCTAGCCGAATGGCCCGATGGTTGATGATTTTTGCCTAGTTTAATATTGTGTATGTCACGCAGAAAGCCATAAAAGGAAGATCCATCTCTGACTACCTTGTTGAATACCCTAAGAAAGAAGCCGACGTTTGGAATTTTGAATTTTGGGATGAGAATATCCTTTGTACCTCCCAAAAATTCCTCCGATGGCAAATGATCTTTGACAATGCCACCAATAAGAAACTGCATGGCATTGAGATACTCCTAATTGACCCTAATGACGCTCACACTCCCATTGTCATCAAGCTTGATTTTTCCTGCACCAACATCATGACTGAATACGAGGCATGCATGGTAGGCCTCAAAAATGATTTCAAGAGAGGAATTTTATACCTTGATGTCTATGGGGATTCATCCTTCATCATTGGTCAAGTACTCAAAATATGGAAAGTCAAGGATGAGAAACTCATGCAAACCGAGGAGAGCTAGCCTTTCAATTCCAAGATGTCACCTTCGAATACCTTCCCTGAGCAAAGAAAAACCTAGCCGATGTCCTTGCTACCTTAGCCACCATGATTGACATACCCAAAGGAATAAAAATGGCTCATTTCCAATTCCAAAAGCAAGCTAAACCTACCCATTGCTACCACAGTGAGCTCTGTAAGGACAAAATTTCCAATTGAGTATGTTGTATAGTTTTGACTTATTCTCAAAATAAAACATATTTGAGTCATAGGAAGATTTTTATTGTCACGATCTAACATAGACTATGACGTGTTGATGTTTAATTGAAGATGTTGCGGCAAAGATTTTAGGAATTAACTATGCCGAATGTTTAATTGGTGCAAGTTTATTCGTCTTCAAGTACAATTACGTCTCGAGATCACTCGGGTATGAATGCGTAATTTTAATGGGACTCGAAATTTAATTTTATAAGGATAAGGATGTTATTTTATGAAATAAATGGTTTTAAAATGTTTTATAAGTGTTTGAAATGTTTTACACTTCATTTAAATCTGAAAAGGACGGATTAAAGTAGAGTTTGATTAGGACTCTAATTCGATGCATCGTTCAAACAACATACACTGTCGTTCAAGTGAGATGCCTATGTCCTTCGAATGACATAGTCATCGCGTTCGAGCGACAGGTCAATTCGCTCGAGAGAGCAGCCGCCTCAAGAAAAGTATTTATAGGTGTGGTTCCTTCAAATTTTGTTAGTGTGCATTCTGGAAAAAACTATTTACGAACTAACACATTTTTTCACACAAGTTTTCTAAGTTTTTCGAACTAAATGCACCATTAGAGTTTCAAAGATCCGAGTTTTCATTAATATATACTAGAGTGATCTTTATGGCACTAAAGATGAGTTTTTCTACACCTGAACATTGCGGGGTTTCGCAGTGAAGAAGTGAAAGATCCGTGTTCAACATAGTAGATGTTGAAAGCCATATCGGTGGACACCGAGACATACATGGGCGCGTGTGTTGTGGACATGTATTGTGGAAGAAGAAATTTCTGTGTGGGCAATATGAGAGGAATGGTTGAAGATCAAAAGGGCGTCAAGTCTCATGGGGTAACGAGTTGTTGAGTAAGACTTGTGTTTGTTCTTTGTAATTCCACATTCATAGTGATTGTCTGGCTTGGGTTGTCTGAGGTTTTTTCCCGTTGTTATTTCCTCGTACATCCGGTGTTGTGAGTATTCTTTACTTTATTTTAGTTACTTTAATCACTAGATGGATGTTTAGGATTAATCAAGATAAATTTTGGTTATGTTAAAATTGGTTCACATCTTGGTGTGAATTTAAATTGGAAAAAGGTTTTTTCATAAAAAGTGAAATTTGTTTTGTCATCCTTAAAACACTTTCCTCTTAAGAAATAAAAAGGGACCATCAAATTGGTATCAGTGCAAGAAGCATATTTTTATTGTGTTTGATCCCTTGTGTTTTTCGAAATGAATTTAGGAGGTTTTGAAAGTTTTCGTGCTCCTATTTTAAATGGAACAAAATATGCTTATTGGAAAATGCGAATGAGAAGTGCCTCAAAATCTATTGATGAGCGTGTTTGGTTAGCGATTGAAAAAGGTTGGACACCAGTCACACGAGAAGGTGGGATCACTAGTTTGAAACCCGTTGAGTCATAGACTGAGGTTGAATATAGGCTTTCACTTTACAAGTATAAAGGTTTGCATGTAATTTCCTCACATGTCACACTTGAATAGTATAATATAATCATGAGTTGTGAAACTTCAAAAAAGGCTTAGGATACACTTGCACTTATTCACGAGGGCACTGGCAAGGTTAGGGCATCTAAGCTACAAAACCTCACTACACAGTTTGAGATTATTAATATGTTAGGTAATGAGTCATTTTTGATAAGTTCTCTGCTAGGTTGTCTAATATTGTCAACTCGTCATTTAACTTAGGAGAAAGGATTCCCAACAATCGTGTGATAAAGAAAATTTTGAGATCTTTGCCGAGTAGATTTGATGAAAAAGTGATTGTTTTAAAATCCTTACGAATGCTTGATTCGACGAAACTTGAAGAGATTGCCGGTGAATTAAAAACCTATGAACTCGATATGTTTACCTACAAGAAAGTGACAAAGAAAGAAAAGGTCATTGCTTTGAAATCCTGGAAGGAGGAAACTAAAATTACGAATGACGATTCCGATTTGATTTTAAGGATGTCTCCTTGTTGGCAAAGAAGCTCAATTATTTTTAACTTTCAA
Organism: Sambucus nigra; assembly: GCA_949130495.1. Classification (NCBI taxonomy): domain Eukaryota; kingdom Viridiplantae; phylum Streptophyta; class Magnoliopsida; order Dipsacales; family Adoxaceae; genus Sambucus; species Sambucus nigra. The sequence continues at coordinate 94,619,572 of OX422210.1, read as the reverse complement.
AAGTAATTAAAAGATGCCAAAAAGTTTGAGAAATTCAAGAACAACAAGGTAGAGTCAACCCCAAAAGATAAAAGTGAGAAATTTAATAGGGGTTAGTCAGATAGGTGTTTTGGGTGGGTGTGAGGGTTATGGTCATAAAGTTTTCGAGTGTCCCACCAGAATTAAGAAAGAGGGAAAGAAACCGATAGCTTATAGTGTCTCCTTAAGTGATAGTGATACAGAAGAGGGAGAGAGCTCCCCCAATGAGAGAAAGTGTGTTGCTTTCTTGGCATTTCATGTGAGCGACGATGATAAATCTTTCCATGAAGATTCTCGTGTGAAAGAGTTGTAAGTTTCATTTAATGAGTTGTATACCGAGGCGGTGAAGGTGAAAAAGGTAAAATCTAAATTACAAGCTAGGTTGAATGGGAGTGCCATAGAAAATAACAATGATTTGACTGAGGATCTTAGGGCATGAGATAAGATGCTTAGGGAGACAATATAGTACATTGAGAAAGAGAGAGATAGTCTTCGTGGTTTGATGGAGACTTTGGAAAAGGAGTTGCTACATTTTAAGGAGTCTAGGCGTGTGCTTGAGTCTAGGATTTGTGAGTTAGATGAGAGATTGAAATACGCGAGTAAGGTTAAGTTTGACTTGGAATATAGTTTAAAAAAGTTGGATAGGATGTTAGGCACCGACCAAGTCAAAAGTGATAGGTGTGGTATAGACTATGATGGTAGAGTTGTTACCATTCCCAAAGCCAATACCAATCGTGTGAGAGAGACCACTAGGAATGTGAGGAGAGGTCGACATTTTGGTTATCATTCCCGCCATGTTTACACTTGTTACCATTGCGATAGGAAAGGTCACCTTAAACGTTTTTGCTATGACCTTAAAAATGTTCCTAGGAAGTTTACAAATAAAGTCGTTTCGGTTCCCAAAACCCCCCACCCGTCATACTAAACCTACTTGTGTTAGGAAATCAGACTTAGTGGCTTTTAGACTAAAACTTCATGGTTCTCATTTGGTTGCACTTGATTCTTCCCATGCTAAATCAAAAGGATGATTATGTTACCATGTTTGTCATACGCTAGTCTTTGCATCATGATTTATATCTTGATAGTGTTATGATATATGTATAATTTGTATTGTATTTTTCATTTGTTGAGTCTTATTGAAAAATACAAAAATATTGTTGGTTTTAAATATTTTTTGAGAAAATACAAAAAGATTTTGCTTTTTTTTTTGTCAAAATATATTGAAAAACCAAAAAGATTTTCGGTTTGTTTTTTAGTTTACATGTTTGATGTGGCATATTAGTGTGCTTGGACCCCCTTCCTTTCAGTATCCATGTGTCTAGGACATTTGGTCATAATTATTGATTCTTTTAATGATCTTAACCATTGTACTATGGGGTTATTTCGAAGTTGATATGCATTTTGATTCAATTTTGTATATATGCCATCTTTGCACACATGCACGAGTTTATATAAATGTTTGACATCTCTTGCATATCTGAGTTTAATGAGGTGTTCTTATCTTAATTTTTTCATCTATGCGTAAGTAAACATAAGGAGGAGGTGTGCATGTAAGAACCGTTTACCGTGAGGATTGTAATTGCAAAAAAGATGAGTGTTCACAAGAAAGGGCTGCGAGAATGAAAAATTGACTCGTCATGGAAACCACCGTTTAAAAGGGCCCGAAAAAATTAAAGGCAATAAAAAGAATCATCTGCCAAAATATAGGCCATTTAGTTTTTGTTCATTCAAAAGAAAATTTGACATATTTGAGGGAGTTTGGATGGATAAATTAAATGGTTTTTCACCGCGAATCCCAATGTTGAAAAATCATGTCATGACACTATTGTTTATAGAATCGTCAAAATTCTGGATTTGTGTCCATGTTTGATTGTTTAGCTCATTTAACTCACACTTTAACTGTCACATATGACTAAAATAAAGTTTGATGATTTATACCTATCAATTAGAGCTTCTAGACCCTTTCAATGTGTTTGAATTGTGATTCATTTGTTGTAGTTCACGGCCATACATTCCATGTTCATGTTTGAGCACATCGGTACTATGTTAGCATGTAACTCTTATTGTTTTTGTAGTTTAGTACAGTTTTGCAGTTTTGAGCCCCTCCAATTAGTTTTTTCATGAAAAGTTTTCACTGGGAAACACTGTTTAATCTTCTGAACTAGAACTGGGAATTTTGATCACTCACGCGAAGTTATCGTTCTAACGCCAAGGTTTTATCGTTCAAGCGACATATCATCTTCGTTCGAGCGATGTCTGAAGTTTTGCAATTCTTCTATTTCAGTACCTTGCTGCATATGTGTTATATTTTTTGGTACTATTGAGTTGCTTCTGGACAATTTGTTATATGCAAATTCGTAGTGACCACATCTTTTGTTGCATTGAGTACGTTTAGTCACACCTCCTTAGATTTCTTATTACTATTGTGTGATTATTGTTTACTAGTTACGGAGTTATTACTATTGATAATTATTAGGTGGTTGTTTCATGATTATCTAGATATATTTCATTGATTTATCTCTTGATAGATTTGTTTATCTTTTCACTGGGTTGTCTATTCGAGACAAAAAGGGGGACAGATGTATGTGATGTAGGGGGATATTTTGTGTGATGAGCTTGCTATCCTGATTTAATTGTTATTTACATATTAGTATCATGATTTTCTCACATAAAAAATGATTTGAATTTATTCTTTCATATTGATTTTTATATAATTTGTTCCTCCATACTTCACTGGGTATTTTTATGTTTCATGTGTGAAAGTATGCTTTAAGAGATTTAAAATTTCAAGACTACATCACATTCAGAGACAGTTCATGCTTGTCGGACCATTGTTTTCTAGTCTTGTCCGATAATTCTTTATTTTGGGTTTATGGGATGGGATTTAGGCGTCATAAAATTTGACGGCCCGGCTAAGGCATTTCACTATTGGTTTTGTCCTGGAATAGTCAAAGGGGGAGATTTGTAAGGAAAAAATTTCCAATTGAGTTGGTTGTATAGTTGTGACTTATTCCCGGAACAAAACACGTTTGAGTCATAGGGAGATTTTTATTGTCACGATCCCACACAGACTATAATGTGTTGAAGTTTAATTAAAGACGTTGCGAAAAATCTTCAAGGAATTAACTATGTCGAATGTTCAATTAGTACAAGTTTATTCGTCTTCAAGTACAATTTCATTTCGAGATCACTCATGTATGAATGCATAATTTTAATGGGACTCGAAATTAAATTTTATAAGGATAAGGATCCTATTTTATTAAATAAATGGTTTTAAAATGTTTTATAAGTGTTTAAAATTATTTACACTTCGTTTTAAATCTAAAAAGGATGGCTTAGAGTAGAGTTTGATTAGGAATCTAATTCGATGCATCGTTCAAACGACATACATTGTTGTTCAAGCGAGATACCTCTGTCGTTCGAACGACATGGTCATCTCATTGAGTGATAGGTCAATTCGTTCGAGCGAGAAACCGCCTCAAGAAAAGTATTTATAGGCGTGCTTACTTCAGATTTCGTAAGTGTGCATTTTGGAAAAACTGTTTACGAACCAGTATGTTTCTTCACACAAGTTAACTAAGGTTTTCCAAAGTAAATACATCCTTAGAGTTTCAAAGATCCGAGTTATCATTAATATATGCTATAGTGATCTTTGTGGCACTAAAGAGGAGTTGTTCTACACTTCAACATTAAAGGGTTTTGCGGTGTAAAAATGGAAGAGCCGTGTTCAACATCATAGACATTATACGCCATATCGGTGGACACCGAGACATACGAGGATGCGTGTGTTGTGGACAGGTATCATGGAAGAAGGACTTTCTGTGTGGGCAATATGAGAGGAGTGGTTGAAGATCAGAAAATCGTCAAGTCTCGTGGGGTATCGAGTCATTGAGTAAGGCTTGTGTCTCTTCGTTGTAATTGCATATTTATAGTGATTGTCTGGCTTGGGTCATTCGAGTTTTTTTCCCGTTGTTATTTCCTCGTACATCCCGCGTTGGGAGTATTCTTTACATTATTTTACTTGCTTTAATCACTAGATGGGTATTTAGGATTAATCAAGATAAATTTTGGTTAAGTAAAAATTGGTTCACATCTTGGTGCGAATTTAAAATTGGAAAACGGTTTTTTCATAAAAAGTGAAATTTGTTTTGTCATCCTTAAAACACTTTTCGCTTAAGAAATAAAAAGGGTCCATTAAGCTCATCACAGAATAAGACCCTGATATAGTTCATTATTGGTACTATGATATTTGGTGCCTCCTCAAGCATGGTAAGAATCCCCAAGGTTCTAATGAGAAAGATCGAGCAACTCTTCGCAGATTGGCTGCCCAGTACATTGTTTCTAATAAAGCACTGTTCAAAAGAAAATTTGATGGAACCCATTTGCACTGCATCGCAGGGGCTGACATTGAAGAGATGATGCAGAAAATCCACAGTGGGGAATGCAGACCCTACATGAATGGCCATATTCTCGCCAAGAAAATCATTCGACGGGGTTACTAATGGACTACAATGGTTCAAGATTGCACTTCCTATGTTAGAAGATATCTTAAATGCCAGCAGGTTTCCAACCTCCAGCACTTACCGCCACGGGAATTATACAACATGACTTCTGCCTAGACATTCTCCACATGGGGCATTAATATCATAGTTAAGGTTACACCCAAAGCCTCCAATGGGAAAGATTTCATTCTAGTTGACATTGACTACTTCACTAAATGGGTTGAATTCGAGTCATATGACGTTCTAAATGCCAAGAAGGTGGACAAATTCATCCAAAAAATATCATCTATCGGTATGAGGTCCCGCATGAGCTAGTGTCAGCCAATGGGTAGTATTTCGAGTCAAAAGTCATAGAGGTGCTCAACAAGTATAGGATTTAGAGACATAAATCTTCTCCCTACCGCTCTCAAACCAACGGTGGAGTTGAAGCATCTAATAAAAACCTCAAAGCCATCATCATCAAGATGACTGAAATCTATCGAGATTGGGCTAACTAGATCCCTTATGCCCTTTGGGTCTACCACACTTCAGTTCGAACATCTACTGGGGATACTCCTTACTCTCTAGTATACAACATTGAAGAAATCCTACACATGGATCTAGAAATTCCTTCACTACGCGTCACGCTTGAAAGAAAAGTCAGTAAGAAAGACTGGCATCAAAGACGTCTTGACGAGTTGTCACTCTTGGATGATAGGAGACTGAAGGCTCTGCATCACATATAAGGATACCATCTCTGAATAGCACGATCATTTACTAAGAGACTCAAGGATCGTGGTGTCTGAGAAGGGGATTTATCCCTTAAAGAAATTATAGAGCCCATCCCCAAAGGTAAATTCAAGCCCAATTATAAAGGCCCCTATATTGTAAATAAAATAATACCCGGTGGCTCCGCTATGCTCACCGACCTTGATGGGGAAGTGATGGCCCATCCAGTCATCCTAGATTCTCTCAATAAATTCTATCCTTAATCCCGATGTGCTATGACTCTTCTGATCTCACTTATATTAAAGAAATTCTTCATATCCCTCCACTCAGAACTACGTAGGGTCTGATACTCTAAAAATATTTTTACTTTAAAAAATGAAACTAATTTTTTTTTCAAAACCCCCAGAGGAACGGAGGCTGCTCATACGCTTTACTTGAGCACGTACCCATTCCTTTTCACAAAATACTATTCTTTTTTCTTATCCCCAAGAATGAAGATTCATTTTTATCATTTATATGCACAAAATGATTATGTATGCCTTAGCAATTGGTATAGATAATTCACATGCAAAAACTCATCAAGAGGCACAATAATATAATTAAAACTTTCTTTATTTCATTGAATTTCATGTTACAATTACATCGGCATAGGGAGTCAAATAACTTCCCATACCAATCTAACCCTATCTCTCCTAAAACCAAACAAGAATAAACAGAAACCAAATACTCCTAAATAACCTTCCCCACACAAACAAAACAACCAGAATCATTACCAAACACATTACAAAAAATTCACAAATAAAATCATAGGGATCCTACCCATAGCTTCCACCGGAACCGACCCCATCACCATCCACATCATGGGGTCCACAAACCTCCCCTGCCTGAATACATTGCTGCAGGCGCTCCATGGAATGGTAAGCCCGGACCATCCTAGGGAAAAATACAACACCTCCCTCCATGGTGTCTGATATGGAGAACCACCTCCGCCCGGTCTCCATAGTTAGCATCTTGGAAACAAATCTCCTCCACAACCACTTTATGTAATCCTCAGAGACATTCCAGACTCGACGAACAGATTGGGAAGCACAGGTCAATGGTCGACAATTCTCCCACAGATAGCCTAGCCGCATGCTCATACACTCTATCAAGTCCTCCACTGGAAAGAAATCCAGTGTCCAAGGTGGCAGAATTTGTTCCCAGCTAAATTGGCACAAACGCCGTCAGGGAAAGTAGAAAGAGGTATTCCTGAGGCCAACCAATCGAACATACTGGTATTCCCCCAGTTCCAGAATGGGCAAGATCTCCTCCCACCATGGCACTGATTAATGCAGGCCTAGGACCCTGTGCTCCACAAATAAGTTCTCCCAACTCTCAATGTACAGGCCCCGGTGATAAAGTAGCATCAAACGAAGTTTGGCACATTCAACAAAGATTAATTAGGAGGGACTGCTATACGGAATCTCTCTCACAACCACATAAACAGCATTACAGGGCTACCACTAAAAAAGTCAGAACGGCCTTCCATCCAGGCATACAGACCATTCAAAGTCTCCACCAATATCACCACCATAGGATTGAGATGGTACGACATCCATGAAGCAATGTCTACGAGTTGGGGGTCCATCAACAGTTCCCCAGTCACCAAAAATAATTTTGAAATCAAGCCCAAAATGACGGATCCGGTATAGCCAACATCACCAACATCCTGTAAATGCACAGAATGAAGCACGACAAGAAGAGAAATCATTCCTCCCATAACTAGTAACCTAGTCGTCAAAGGCGACATATGGAGAAGTACCACTAACATCTCCCTAGGAGATCGAGAAAATTCAGGCATAGCTGCTGCAACACTGGGATCTAAACCCAACATAGATGAAAAGTTTTCATAGGTCGGACAGACTTCATCCAACCCAAATAAAAAAACATGGTCTTCAGGGTACCAGAGTCCACCGCTGCCATCAACATGTTCCACTCTATTAGCTTGTTGCGCCATAATGAAACTCGATGCATGGTTAAAGCGTCGTAATCAACATTGTATGAACACATCGCCTCCAGGATTTCGAGGTAGGTAGCAAATTCAACACTCCCATGGATTGCCATACCGGAAAATAATGAGATAAGAAGCTATAAGAATGCAAAAGAAAAGAGAAGGAATGTGGAGGTGTGAATATAATGCTCCACCCACACCCCCTATTTATACTTGGAAAACCTCAACCAAAGACAAAGCCCTGCAGAAATAGGAGAAAAACTTACACCGCCAAGTACCAAGAAATTAAAGAAAGTGAAATAAAGTCCTTGGGTTGATTAGATTGGAGTGACAAATCGATAGGTAGGACAAGGGTCATGCCGATCGACAACCCTCTATTTTTGGAAGATTCCCTTTTTCCTTTTTGTCAAAATAAAACAACTCAATAAAAATAATTTTTATTCTTAAAGAATTCTGAATTTCCTCTTATCTATGTTTTTACTTATCTAAAATCATTCTTTTTACATTCTCACCAGCAAAGTAAAAAGGGCATGTGCATTAAGTCACTAAAAGCAAAAATTAATAAAAAATTTATTGCATAGATATTGCTGTGTTACACTGATTTTGCAAGAAGAAAAGAAAATACAATGGGACTCATCCTGAACCCACCTATATTATCTCTCTCTCTTTCTCTCGCTCTTTTTCCCTAGGATCCTCCTTCCCTGTAGCGCGCTCACTTTCCCCGACGACGAGATGACGTACGTCGACTTCCCGATCTAGACCCTTCCTCAAATAAGGCAAATGGAACCAAGCAAGATGGAATCCGTATCTCCTCCTGAATGTGAGCGGTCGCCAAATCTATCCACTCCAAAATATCCTCCATCCAGGTGGTTGATACTTGGTTGTGCTATATGAAAAATAGAAAAAAAGCAAATCAGTGAGTCTGAGGTAAAGAAAGAAATCAGTAAATCAAAAGACAAAGAGATGAAAAGTATATCACTGGTTGGAGAACCTCCTCTGTCAAGCTCAGCTCCTCCAGATCCATCTCATAGGGACGGTGTCATATACGCATCGACCCTCCGTCAACCCACCAAATGTTATAATAAGGAAGGGCCAACCGCACAAAGGGAACCTTCGAAGTCGTCTCTACCGCCAATGTCGATGCACCACCTGCGTTGTGGGAAGAACCCACTGGGTGACTCAAACCCGCCTAGGGGAGAGGCATCAAGTCATATATGATGGGTGTCATTAACTAGATCGACATGAAATTGAAATAATCATAAGTCACAACCGTGTCGGTATATGATGAGTAAGGCTCACCCATTATCATCACTACTTGCTCATCCTCTGACATCTTTCGCTCTCGCCTCATGTACATAGGGGGCCTTGCAGGTGGAACCATAGCCTCGTCCTCCACCACCTGTCAAACTAATATCTCCCCATGATACCAGGAGTAGACGAACTCTGAATCGATCATCCTCATCCCTTAGGTTCGCACAACTGACCTTTTTCCTAAACATTATATGGTGTTTATTCGACAACTTTCACTTTCTCAAGCTCACTCGTCAAGGGAATCTATAGACACCACATTATATGGACACCTAAGTCACTCCTTAGGTCCCTAATACCTCCCCATTTCACTACAGACCCTAGGTTATACTCCGAGTACCGATCTAGAGGCCATCGGGTGCTCCCGAGCCCCGTTTGACTCCGATCAACTCTATTGTCAGAGCGAAAGCTACTTTAATCTTTGAAGGTATCTGAATACCCTTTCCAATAGTATGCCCCGTGAACAAATTCGCATAACGGTTTAGACAAATGGACCATTTTACTACTAAAAATCGATTTGAAGGCTATCGGGCACTCTCGATCCTCGATTTTACATCGGTTAACTTCATCGTCAGAGAAAAATATCTTTGAATCTTTGAAGGAAACTGAAAACCCTTTCCAATGGTCCACCTCGTGCACAAAATGACATAACTGAAGTCGCCCGGAGCCCCCCCCCCCCCCCCCCTCCCCGGTTTTAATTTCTTATAAAATTATATTTCCTTTTTATGAAAATCGATGCGGAAGCGTAAAGGTGATGGTTCAACTAATAAAACAAATTTTAATTTCTTCTTTCAAATTAAAATTAAACTTGAGTGAAATTAACTCATAACACACACAATTCGAATTTCACTTAAACCAAGTTAATTAATCCAAGTCCTAGAATTTGCCTAAGTCATATATATTAATATTTCGAAATTAGGCCAAACCAGTTTTAACAATAGACTTGAATTAAATAAACAAAACATTAACCAAATTTAATTAGCACCCAACTAAATTAAGTGTGACAATTAAAACCATTTTTATCTTGAATTATCCTAAGCATGAGTTGTAAGTCATTATGCAAGATAAAAATAAATCAATCACACTACGCTACGATGTACGAGGAAAAACCCAAAACGAGAAACAACCTTGGACGACCCTAGCCTCAAATCCACTAAGTACGAAATTACATTTACAAGAAAAATGACTTACTTCTGCAACTCGAACCCTCTCAAGCCTTGATGCGTCTTCTTGTAACCACCTCTTCCTAGCGGATAACCACGGAGCTCCATCGCGATCTTTGACTCACCAATCGGACAATAGGTACACCGTCAACCACACGTGGTGTCTTTTACCACATGAGAATGCCGCAGCAAAATGAACTCTTCTTCTTTAAGGGATGTAGAACAAAACCAAACAATCTCTTCAATTCGGTGTAGAGATAAACGCGGTGCCAAACTCCAAGCAAGATGTATATATATGAACTTGGATAAATAAAACTATGGGTGAAAAACTAGAGTGATAGATGATTTTGTTTTTGAAAATTCTCACTCAAAACATGATATTTTTCTTTAAACAATTTTGTTCTCAAAACACTCTCTAGGAGTTAAAAGGATATGAAAAATATTCCTTTTAAAAATTTATTCCCGCACATAATAAAGTCTGAGAAAAATCAGTTAAGAAACAAGTGGGGAAGTGGGAGAAAACTGCTTAAAAACTGCCAAATACTATTCCCGCCTGATATCTCGTTCGAACGACATTTCATTCGAACGAGTCTTATAATGAAGTTCTAGTATGACCTCTTTAGAAACTCATTGGAAATCTCGTTACAACGACCATCTCGTTCGAACGATATTTCGAATGAAGTTCCAGTATGCCATAATGGGAAGTCGTTGGCAATCTCGTTCGAACGACTTGTGGTTCGAACGACAATCTCATTCGAACGACACTTCGAACGAACTCACAGAATGTTCAAAAATTCTTTTTAAGCCCAGAAACTTTTATAGACTTTATATATAAGTTTTAATAAAAACCATTCTGAAAACAAAACGCAGTTTTTAAAACCTAACACCAAATATAAACATGTTCCAAGCTCCTATATATATACATAAATGCATTCATACCTCGGGAGCATGGAACTACTGTTGATGACGTACAAACGAGGCACTTAAACTCGACATTTTGATGAAGCTTTATACACTTGGCCGCTACGTCTTCAACTAAACACATCATAGGCTTGAGTAGGTACACTTGAACACTATCCTATGAATAAATTTTTTTGTCCGGAATTGAGCCTAAACTCTTATAGGACTCAATTGGAAATTTGTGTCCTTACAAATCTCCCCCTTTGGATATTCCGGGACAAAAACCAGACAAAAATCCTAAAGGGCCGTCAAGCTCACTAGACTAAAAAATAATGTCCCACCCAAAATAAAAATACAATGCTTGACTCAAACAACCCAATGATCAATATCATTGCCGATGTTGAATGTTGCCATTTTGAAGTATTCCTGCACACTTAAGCAAACTATCAAACGCATAGGGAATATCAAAATATTAAATGCAATTAAATAATTACTCCCCCTAAATTAATTCTCCCCTTTATCAAACAAATGACCTACTTAGAAAGACATCTCCCCCTAAGATAAATCTCCTAAACTCCTAAACTAAGATAGGATTAGATCTAGATACCATTTCTCCCCTCGCATTCTCCCCCTTTTTGTTCAGGAATAGACAAAGGCTAAAGAATCTAAACAGTAACTTATCTCCCACAAATTGTGCATATAGTGATGAGAACGTTAAAGCATATGGGCAACAAATGTTCAACTAATCCAAACAATAACATCGGATACCAACTAGGATGCAATAAAATGATACCAATATGATATATAAATTATTAAGCATGTGAGATCAACAAAGATTGCAATAGGATGGATACCAAGTATGAATTAAAGCATATATGGATTAGAAATCAAAGCAAAGAGTAAACAAAAATATCAAATATATGTATACATAATATATATCAAAGAGACTCAAGTACACATATATAGATATAAACACACAAATGACACACACAAATATAATATGAGTCTTTCACACTGGTATGGCAAAAATGTGTCATATGGAAATGAAAGTGTTGAGGTGTGAACTAGTAACGATTAAATTTAGACCCAATCACTTAAAACATGTTCACGGAGTTCTCAATTGATTGCAAACTTCATCACATTTGAATATAACCTCATGTGACAATATAAATTGAACTCAATAAACAAACATACACAATGCATACAAGCCTAGCATATTGATGATTCGACAAACCAATAGAGTCATGACATGAAATATGAAACTAGGATAAACGGACATTGTGCAGACCATTGATATACCATCCAATCTCCCTCAATATGCATTTATATTAAATTTTAATGAATATATCAATCAAACATAGGCCTTGGCAATTAGTTTTCTTTTTAATGCCATATTTTCTGTTTTTAGGCCTTTGGACCACGTATTTATTTAGGTCCATTTCAAATGGTGGCTTACAATCGCAAAGGATTGTTATTCCTTTCGGAGCCCTTCCCCGTGCGCATTTATATTAAACACGTTTTCATTTTTCACACAAAGCTCACGTGCAACGGATTTTGACATGCACTAGTCCTCCTAAGTCACAAATATGTAGATGACAAGATTGGAAGAAGAACACCTCACATAGCTCAAATATACATATGAAGTTAAAATTTCAAAAGAGCTCGTGCATGTGTGAATAGAGGCATATAAAAATAGAATCCATTTAATCAACACAAAATCCAACTACTCCATAAAAATATGGTAAATAACATTTTAAGGATTGACAATTTAAACCAAAAGTTCTAGCCACATGGGAGCGTTAAAGGAGGGATTCAAACACAAGTATATGCCACTTAAAGTGTGTTAAACCAAAAATACACACAAAATAAAAACTTTTTGAGTTTTGGACATTTATAACCAAAAATAAATATACTCAAAAGACAAACAAAAATCACTTGAATTTTTCATTAATCTCAAATTACCAAGAGATAAAATCCAAATGATAAAAAAGAATATTTTTGTATTTTTCATTTAATGCAAACAAAATGAATGAAATATAATACAAAAGATAAACAAAAATCATAATTCTAGCATGTGATAAGCATGGAGAATAGACTAGAAAATGATTAAACAAGCATACATGTAGCATGTGAATATAGCATGAAGTACAAAACCTAAAGTATGAAAACACTAACACATTCATACTTTAGATTTAGCAAGGGAGGAAGCATGTGAAAGTAAATGAGAATCAAAAACCCCATTTTGCAAGGCAACCAAGTCGGATTTACTAACCCAAATTAATGAAGAATGACTATCCTGGGGTGTAGGATTTTAACTACCTTGGTTGCTTTACGTTGGGATTTTCTAGGAATACGTTTAAGATCAAAACAAAATTTCCTAAGATGACCTTTTCGAGCACAATGTGTACAAGTAAAAACATGTTGAAAAGATTTACCTAAGGAGTGATCTCTAAAGACTTTCCTAGTAGATTCTCCTAAAACATTGTTTTTGGCGTTATGAGTAAATTCAATATAAGTATTGAAGCCTAAACCACAAGTGTCATTTTTAATTTGGACCGTTCCTAATATTTTATCTCATTTTTCCGAACGACACTCCAAATCAAATTTGACATTACTAGAGTCTTTTAATTTATTTTTCAATTCTAAAATGTTAGACTCTAATAAAACATTTCGCTCTTCAAAAGCAAGAAGCTCCTTTTACAAGGATTCCATTATGCCCCTAAGGCTATCTCTCTCGCCTTCTATATATTCAAGCTTCTCTAAAAGAGCTTTCTCTCGTGTCCTAAGGTCTTCAACTAACATACTATCATCAACGACCTTGACACTCTCTCTTAAACTAGCTTCTAACTTCAAATTATCTCTTTTCAATTTAATAGATTCATTATAAAGTTCGTGAAAAGTATTTTGAAGTTCACTCACACTAACCTCTTATTCATTTTCACTCTCTCTTTATTCTCCACTCTCACTATCATAAAAAACAAGGGAATAAAAAATTTTGACCTCGGAAGTGTCATGAGTTTGAGTATCTTCATGAGAAGATTCACTTTCGGTGCTCACATGACTAGCCATAAAAGCCACAAATTTGGCTTAGTGGGGGAATCGGGTCCCTCTTCCTAATCACTATCACTAAGGGTCTCATTATATGAAATGGGTCGTTTACCCTCTTTCCTTAGTTTAGTGGGGCACTCAGAAGCCCTATGGCCATAACCCTCACAACCAAAACACCTATTAGACTCGCTCCTTTTTAAATTTTCATTAATAAGTTTAGGGATTTTCTCGGTTTTGTCATGCTTAGGAGTTTCAAATTTCTTAAAATCATTTTTGAATTTATCTTTGTTAAATTTAAGAAATTCTCTAAATTTACGAGCAAACAGAGCCATGTCTTCTGAGTCACTATCACTCTCACTCTCTAAAACTTGTTTGACCACTTTTCGGGCTTTTAAAGCAACACCCTTTTCAATTTTCTTTTCAGTTTTAGAGGGAAACATGTCTAGTTCATAGGTTTGTAAATCAACTACAAGCTCTTCTAATTTCGTAGAGGCTAAAGTTGGTAAAGAATTTAAAACGGTCACTTTTGGAATAAATCTATCGGGAAGGGACCTTAAAATTTTCTTTACAACTCGAATGTCGGGTATTTTCTCTCCCAAGTTACAAGATGAATTGACAATATCGAAAAGCCTAGCATAAAATTCATCAAAAGTTTCATTATCGTTCATTTTGATAGTTTCAAATTGAGTGCTGAGGTTTTGGAGTTTCGAAGCTTTAACGACCCTTGTACCTTCGTGAGTGGGTTGTAAAATATCCCAAGCTTCTTTAGCGGTCTCACATGTCATAATATGGCAGAATTCGTCGGGTGTGACAGCGCTAAACAAGGCATCTAAACCTCGGGAATTAAAGTTAGAAAGTTTAAATTCACCCTCACTCCATCTATTGGTGGGGTTGGGAACACGCTCATTATCAACTAAATAAGTAAGTGGGGACCACCCGTTAACAATAGACATCGAAACTCTTTCATCGATAGATTTGAGTGCCGATTTCATACGCGCTTTCCAATACGCATAATTAGAACCATCGAAAATAGGAAATTTTGAAAATGGGGAAAATTCCATTTTAGCCAAAAATGATTTAAAGGATCTTTAACGAAATAATTTATCGCTTTGGCTCTGATACCAATTTGAAGTCGCCCGGAGCCCTCCCCCCCCCCCTCGATTTTAATTTCTTATAAAATTATATTTCCTTTTTATGAAAATCGATACGAAAGCGTAAAAGTGATGGTTCAACTAATAAAATAAATTTTAATTTCTTCTTTCAAATTAAAATTAAACTCGAGTGAAATTAACTCATAACACACACAATTCGAATTTCACTTAAACCAAGTTAATTAATCCAAGTCCTAGAATTTGCCTAAGTCATATTTATTAATATTTCCAAATTAGGCCAAACCAGTTTTAACAATAGACTTAAATTAAATAAACAAAACATAAACCAAATTTAATTAGCACCCAATTAAATTAAGTGTGACAATTAAAACCATTTTTATCTTGAATTATCCTAAGCATGAGTTGTAAGTCATTATGCAAGATAAAAATAAATCAATCACACTACACCGCGATGTACGAGGAAAAACCCAAAAAGGGAAACAACCTCGGACGACCCCAGCCTCAAATCCACTAAGTATGGAATTACATTTACAAGACAGATGACTTAATTCCTCAACTCGAACCCTCTCAAGTCTTGATGCATCTTCTTGTAACCACCTCTTCCTAGCGGATAACCACGGAGCTCCACCGTGATCTTGGAGTCACCAATCGGACAATAGATACACCGTCAACCACACGTGGTGTCTTTTACCACATGAGAATGCCGCAACAAAATGAGATTCTTCTTTAAGGGATGTAGAAGAAAACCAAACAATCTCTTCAATTCGGTGTAGAGATAAACCCAGTGCCAAACTCCAAGCAAGATGTATATATATGAACTTGGATAAATAAAACTTTGGGTGAAAAACTAGAGTGATAGATGATTTTGTTTTTCAAAATTCTCACTCAAAACATGATCTTTTTCTTTAAACAATTTTTCTCTCAAAACACTCTCTAGGAGTTAGAAGGATATGAAAAAGATTCCTTTTAAAAAGTTATTCCCACACATAATAAAGTCTGAGAAAAATCAGTTAAGAAACAAGTGGGGAAGTGGGAGAAAAGTGCTTAAAAACTGCCAAAAACTGTTCCCGCTTGACATCTCGTTCGAACGAGTCTTCTAACGAAGTTCCAGTATGACCTCGTTAGAAATTCGTTGGAAATCTCGTTAGAACGACAATCTCGTTCGAACGATATTTTGAACGAAGTTCCAGTATGCCATAATGGGAAGTTGTTGGCAATCTCATTCGAACGACTTGTGGTTCGAATGACAATCTCGTTCGAACGACACTTCGAACGAACTCACAGAATGTTCAAAAATTCTTTTTAAGCCCATAAACTTTTATATACTTTATATATAAGTTTTAATAGAAACCATTCTGAAAACAAAACGCTGTTTTAAAAACCTAACACCAAATATAAACATGTTACAAGCTCCTATATATATACATAAATGCATTCATACCTCGGGAGCATGGAACTACTGTTGATGACGTACAAACAAGGCACTTAAACTCGGCATTTTGATGACGCTTTATACACTTGGCCACTAAGTCTTCAACTAAACACATCATAGGCTTGAGTAGGTACACTTGAACACTATCCTATGAATAAATTTTTTTGTCCGGAATTGAGCCAAAACTCTTATAGGACTCAATTGGAAATTTGTGTCCTTACAATAACCATTTGGACACCGATTCGTTTTCCCCCGAAAATTAATATGGATCCCGGGATTCGTTTGACCGAGGTAAACTCTTTTTAGCTTGAATGAGACTAAATGAATCTTCGAATGGAAATGAATACCCTTTCCAAAAATTAGCCATGTGTGCAAATCAGCGTTATGGTATGGACGAACGATTCGTTTTACTCCAAAAGGTCACCATGAGCTTCCAGGCCCCGGTTGACCAAGGTCAACCGAGTGAAGCTCTTTGGAATGTCGAAGTAACTCGCATAAACTTTCCAATGGTATACCTCGTGCGTTATTCTTACTTACCTTTCGGATGAACGATTCATTTTCGTTCGACGATCTCCCTTCCAAAAGACTGACGAGCGCTTCCGAGCCACATTTGACCCAAAATCAACTCCCGGACTCGGGAGCGAACCAAGGACTCTTGAAGGTCTCTAAATTACCTTTTTAATGGTATACCCCCATGCACGATTTTGATCAACAAATTGCATCCTATGACCCTTTTTTTGAAAAATTTGCACGAGAGTGCCGGTTAGCAGGTTCCTACCCCTACCTATCGACAGTATGTCTAGGGTTACCTGCTGATTGGCAGGGCTAGGGCTATGTCGATTGGCACTAACTTACCCTATAAATAGAGGGCATGATCTTATTCCCAACACACCTCAGATCCATCAGCATCAGTGATCTCAACAACATTCTCTTATAATCAGGGATCCCTCAGGGTTCTCAAGTCACCCCTTCCTCTCTAGCCCTATAGTCCTCCTCCTGATAAGGGATTTTAATTTACACCCATAGTTTGGAATTTTTTGAACTCTTTAAATTTAGACCAATCTACCCTGCCTCCCACCTTACTAGTTTTTCCCGTGTCAAACATGGGGTAGTCCCCCGCGCCATTTATTGAAGTACTTTCGCTCGCTACTACTATTCCCACCTTACTAGTTTCCTCCCAATAATTGAAATTTTGTATGTTACTTGTTGATGAATGTATAAGATATTATTAATATATCTTAGCAAGTACAAATTTGAGTTCTATAGTGCTTTTAAGAGATTTCACAAAATTGTTGAAAATCGGTTTTCTAAGAACATTAAAATCTTCCAATGTGATGTAGGAGGAAAGTGTTGTAAAACGGAATTTATTAATTACCTGAATGATTATGGAATTGTGAGGCATATTTCATTCCCACGAACACCTGAGCAAAATGGGATAGTTGAGAGAAAATACATGCATATAGTGGAGACTAAGTTAACATTAATGTTTCATGCAAAGTCACCATTATATTTATGGGTAGAGGATTTTTCTTACTCCTTCATATCTTACAAAAAAACTATCATCGATCTTGCTTAACAAGCAAGCCCCGTTTTATAAACTCTGTGCACTACACCATATATCACCAATGGTCATGATTTTGGACCGTGACCACCCCTATAGGTCACGGTCCAAATTCGTGACAATATTAAGTGTGACAAAACTAGGGTTCACGGACCAAACCCATAACCACCATGTCACGGGGAGTCACGGTCCAAAACTGTGACCCAGATGGGATAATGAGGGTCACACTACAAAGTCGTGATCACCATGTCATGTGGGATCACACTAAATATAAATATAAATGTGTATATATATATATATATATATATATATATATATATATATATATATATATATATATATATATATATATATATATATATAATAAGATAGCATAGTTTTTGAAATAAAAAAATGTAGGGGCACAATAATGGCTCAGATTCGTTGAAAAAAATTAAATGGTTATGATGAAATCTCAAATTTTATTATCCCACCCAAAATTTCCTGATCCCAATTATCTAGGCCCGCCCAAATTCTTACTTCTATTTCACATTATTTATGGATCCCAAATATGCGCACACCACCCAAAATCCCATTCATCCCCGAATCAGGCTCTCTCTTTATTCACTGACTGTCCAGGCTCTCTCTCCACTCTTTAAACCTCACGTATACCCTCTCCCTTCTAGCACCATGGGATTTTTGGTTTTGAAGAGTTTGAATTCTAGGGTACTATATGTTCTCTCTCACCATCACCATAGTATAACCTCTGCTAGGTTTTTTAGTGTGCGAACCTTTAAGGGTTTGGGTAATGTGAGGTTTGTTCTAATTTAATCTATTTTGCATATATAAGTTTTTTTAGCTCCATTTTACAGGTATTTCTCTCTCTCTCTCTCTCTCTCTCTCTCTCTCTCTCTCTCTCTCTCTCTCTCTCTCTATATATATATATATATATATATATATATATATATATATATATATATATATATATATATATATATATATATATTTGTTCGGGAATTAACTCGAAATATGTTCTTTTTTGTAACGTTGGTTTTTTTAGTTTAAAATATTTTATTGAGAGTTTTGAGTTGGGTGTTTCATGTATACTCCCTGTTTTGGTGGTGCTATGAGAAAATGTGAATAATTATTTTGTGTGGATTTATCTTCACATTGGTTTAGGAGTGGGTGGGATGATGGGTATTACTGCTTTCAATGGTTTAAAATTGATGGGACTAAAGGGATTCAAAGTTGGGGGTTTTGGAATTTGTTTGGTATATTTAGTTTGGGACAATAGATTTTCCATAGTGGGGATTAATTTTAGAACTGGGCTAATATTTAGGTTAATGTTACATATTCTTAATTTTCTAGTCAAATTAAGGTTCCCAAACATATTCTTAAAAAGTTCCCTATAAATTTTATGTTTTTTAGTTGGGTGTTATATTCCTTTTTTCATGTTTGGTAATTTGAATATTTTCAGGTCAAAATGATGTCCCGGGGAGTCAATCAGTGGTCGGCATCAATTTCATGATTTTAAGGAGTTTTTTTCTCTCTGTTCACTTCTTTTATTCAGATCGGTGAGTCAATTGAAGCAAATGCACATATTTTCATAGTTGCAAGAGCTATATTGAACTTGATGCAGTTGGCAATAATGAGAGGAGAGAGAAAGAATAGTGGTAGTTGGGGTAAGTTGGTGATATAGCAACTTAGATTTTGTAATAGGTTTGTAGAGTTATCTTTGGTCTTCACTCATATTCATCCAATCATTAAAATTTTCATAAAAAGGCATAATTGTTCAACACCCACAAGACACATGGTAAATCATACAAAATTTTCATATTATTTGATGATTGTTTCTAGGAGGGATATTTTGTTATTATGTGAATTTAAACATATATTTGGATTGCATCCTAATAAATTATTTTTGTGGAGTACATTGTATATTTGAATTGCGTGCTATAAATGTATTTGGATTTCTTAATTCATTAATTTTTTTGACATCATGGTGTTATGTAGTTGCAACCAAATTAATATATAAATGTAATATGGTTTATAATTCAATAAACACAACGTTAACTTTTGTGTCAGTTATTTCCAAACTGTTTGATAGTTTAAATTGCCACTATCCTTTGGGTTCAATATATATCTGAACAAATACTTTTCATAAATTTTATGTGAGATATATCCTACTGATTTTATTACTCTCCATATAATTCAATGACAAATCCACACACAAAATGAGGAATACTTATATTTTTGTGTTTATTTTATGATGGGTGATCATAACTTACATGTTAAAAACTAACCTCTTAGGTGGTTGATAAAATGCTTAAAACTAATTTCAAGGTTGGTTTTATTGTTGTTCAAGCGCAACTACGGGCAGTGTATGCACTGTCTTATAAGTAATTAGTGTTTGCCGTTCTCTCTTTGCGTTAAACTTGGGACTTTAAATCTGTTTTTTTTAATACTTATTTTCGAATGGGAATAGTTTGTTTTGTTTACTTTTTATTTCATTTGTTTTTCTCACATTATACACCCTTGTATATCTTTAAAGGCAACAAGACAACTCCTACGTTAGATTTGTAAAAGGACTTTTTTTAAATGAATAACTTTTCTTGGTAATAGCTATACTAATATGGGTGTAAACTTTGTCTTGGAAAGATCATTGCTAAACTAAGATGGGTATTAACTTTGTCACATGAAATTTTTATTGTGAATGATTGATATTCATGTATAAACCCATTTTTTAGAACCATATGAACATAGTATGTTGTATATAATTTTCTTCAATTTCATATTGTTGTGTATATTTAGCATGTTGGTTTCTAAAATTGTCACCCTTAATTGGCCTTTTACATGTAAAACTCTCCCTCGCACTCCACCTACACTATGCTCAAAATTAGGAAAATTGATGAGACATAGCGAGAAGGATTTTTTTTACCTTTTAGCAATCATTCTTACTTGGGTTGGCATCAATTTCTAACAAAATTATTTTGGCACGTGGTGTGCTTATACCATTCATGTCACAAGAATGTGTTATATTTTTTGCGAAGTTTAAACCATGCCTTCAGGCACGGGTATATATATATATATATATATTAATGCTCTAGTGCGGATCAGTCATCATTTTAAGAGTGCAGACCGGACATGTGTCACTAGGCTGTGAGCCCAGAAAAGAGAGAGTGTATGCCTATAATTTAGTCGATAATTTCTAAGCTCATCACCAGGTGACACATGTTTGGTCCGCACTCTTAAAATGCGGAATGATCCGCAAAAGAGCAGTATTGTATATATATACTCACACACTCCACTTTATACAAATATTTACCACACATATACGCACAATCTTATGATATGTACACCCATCACACACACACACACACACACACACACACACACACACACACACACACACACACATATATATATATATATATATATATATATATATATATATATATATATATATATATATACACGCGCGCGCATAACTCGATACCTACCCACCTTGCCGAACCTCCTTCCACCCATCAACAGAAACTCCATTTAGCCCCATACCTTCTAACTCACCTCCATAACCCATAACCCTTAGAACTAGACCCGAAATCCACCCCATCTAGCCCGACCTTTAACCCACTACCCAAAACAGCCACTTCATCCCGGAATCCTCTAAACTAGACCCGAAACCAGACCCACAACCATGCAGCTGCCTCCTATGCTAACTCGAACCACAAAAACTAGGATACCAACCAAGTAGCTTCAAATCATACCCGAGAACACACGTGTCCAAGCTACACTTTCTCTTTCACTGGGGGAACTCAAACACTGCTCAACATACACACATGCTTATATATATATATATATATATATATATATATATATATATATATATTGTCGAGTGTCTCCCCACGATTCATTACTCTTACGCATCTATATAATAAAGGAGGAGGGATTTTTTTGTCTAAGCCAACTGATGGCTGAGATTAAATCTTAAGAGTTTGGTGTTTATCAACTGGTGGTTCAGATTTAATCTTGGGAGTTTGAATCTAACGGTTGTGAATGTTTTTACATGGATAATATTCTTTAGTCATTACGCCTTACATCACAAGGCTCGAGGTAACTAATTCCTAATAGAGCACAAGGCTCGAGAGGGCTCTCTAATTCATTTCAAGCTTCTCTGTCCCCAACTTTCTTTCTCTGGAAACCTCTCCTTTTTATTTGATTTCATATCTCGGTTCACATGGTCTCAGGTAAACCTCATTTTTATTCCCTTCATTTTTTTGTTCTACAAATCTCAGGCACTACAAATCTCATGTATACGGTCCACATGGTCTCAGGCACTACAAACCTCATTTTTTTTGTTCTACAAATCTCAAGTTTCTCTCTTTGGTGGAAAGATTTGAGGTGCTCTCTCTCTCTCTCTATCTCTCTCCACCGGTCCACATAGTCCACAACTGGTGGTAAGATTTGAGGTACTTTCTTCTTCACCGGTACAACTGGTGGAACAGATCTTTCATTTTATATTTTTTCATTTTATTTTTAGTTTTTAACTATTTGTTTGTGATTTTGGTGGAACAGATGAAGTGGGTCTTTATAATTTGAACACGCAATCCATCGCCGAAGAAGCCCATCGCAACCACGTACAGAACCAAAATCAAATCCAACTGATTAATGTCTTAACCCATTAATCCAATGAATTAATGGCACAAATAGGTATTCAACATAAATATAAACAGTTTTTTTTTGTTTTTTCTGTTCAAATTATATACCAATTTTTTTTTGTTTACAGTTATGTCCGTTTTTGCCCCAACATTTAGTTTTTAACTGCTTGTTTGTGATGTTGGTTTTGAAGATTTTGGTATCTAACTGTTTGTTTGTGATTTTGGTGGAACATATGAAGTGGGTCTTTATAATTTGAACGCGAATCCATCCCTGAATAAGCCCATCGCTACCACGTATAAAACCAAAATCAAATCCAACTGATTAATGCCTTAACCCATTAATCCAACTAATTAATGGCACAAACAGGTATTCGACATAAATATAAATAGTTTTTTTACTTTTTTTTTGGTTCAAATTATATACCAATTTTCTTTGTTTGCAGTTATGTCTGTTTTTTCCCCAGCTTTGAAGTAGCGTTCATCTAACTCATTCTTGCCTCTCATTTCCATTTTGTATTTTTTTTGAGTTCTGATGTTTTATTATCTGTACAGATTACAGCAGGAAGAAATTTATTTGTTGTCTTAGCAACCTAGAGTGGCGGCAAGATCAGACGTAATATGTTATCTTTAACCTTTCTCTCCACGCATACAACCATGGGATTCACTCTCAGTGTAATTTTTTTTCTTTCAATTTGCGTGTTTTTGACATTTGAAAACATGTTAATAAGTTCTGGGTTATTTCTTTCGATTTCTGGGTTTCAAGAACGAGGGTTTGGGTTTCTGATATTTTTAATCTGTGTATGTTTTTTATTCGGGATACAAGAGGTTATTTGGTGTGTTATGCAATGACTGAGGCAACTGTTGTTTTCTATTTTTTTTCTCTATTTTACGCTCGGAATTGTATGTGTTGATGAAATTGTAGATCTGCATATTTGAACTCATTTTTTGAGATTTGAATTTTATCATATTTTAATTTATTGATTAACTGAGATATGGGTTTTGTGTATCTTCCATTTCTTTCAACGAAGAAATATAAACCGAATGAGTTTACTCCTTTGGAAATTGTTGTTAATTAATATTGACAAAATTAATCTTATTGTTGTTAATCAATACTGACAAATTAATCCTATTGTTTTTTGTATTGATTTTTTACTACTGTCATGGAATCTGCTATAAGGGTGGTCCCAAAGCCGGCGTAGAACTGAAATAGAAAATACCTAATAAAAAATATAAATAAGCATGTATGTATGGTGTAGGAGATAAGATTTTGATAGTACAAGTCACGTGGCTTAAGGCCATTTTGATAGATTACTTCAATAGTGGGTAACTAAGTAAGCTTTATATATAACTTATATATATAAGAAAATGTTTTTGCTGACCAAAAGAAAGAGTATAAAAATATGTATAATATCAAAAAAAAATTGGGCAAAAATTAGATTATATATTATATGATTTAAAAGTTGCATGGAAATATATATATATATATATATATATATATATATATAGTGATAATGTATAGTTTTGGTCGCTGGATGTCTTGAGTGAAGACATACACGGAGTGCAATCCTGACACACAAGCCATGCCTAACATGAGAACAAACATTTTGAATCATGGGGCCTAGAGTTCAAAGAAGCTAACAAAAGTTTTAAACAATTTTTAGTTTACTACATTTAGTCAGCACTGAGTCATTTTATGAGTCGATAAGAAAAGTCTCGATACTCCAAATAATACATAACCAAATATGTATTTTGTCCTTGAAAAAGTACCCCACTTCCCAATTCAATGGGAATCAATAATCATGGTGGATGACAAATATGATCTTAGATTTGACATCTAAAGAACATTCAATAGTACAAAATCAAATATTCAAATGAATTCTTTTGCGGGAACAAAATATCACGGGAACAAATTTATCGTCATGTCATTGGCACGTGAACAATATCACGGGAACAAATTTATCTCCCATGCCATCGGATTATTATTAATGATAATAAGAGTATAGATTGTACAAATAATAGTATTATTAAGAAATAACAATATTATTAAGGGATAATTGGTACTTGACACACCGAGCATGTTATGAACTTATCATCATTGTGTTTGATAGTCAAGTAAACTTGCGACTTTTTTGTCTTTTTACTGTTAATGCTTTAAGTGTAGAATTTCATCACGAGAACAAAATATCATGAAAAAAAATTAGCACGGGAATAAATTATCGTCGTGCCATAAGTACGGGTACAAAATATCACGGGAAAAAAATTATCGCCGTGCCATCGGCACGGGTACACCCTAGTACTTATATATATAAGGGAGGACCAAGGGACATTCTCGGACAATTGAGCAAGAGTGGACAATTCTGACAATACAAAGTTGTTGGGCCAGAACTGAATATATTAGAGTTTTGTCAAGTGTAAATTTGGAGAGGGTGTTATCTTTGCAAATGAGATGTTTTTCTATTGTAGGGTGTGAGTGATTTTACTGGGACGAAAAAAAATTATTGAGTGTCAGTGAGTGTTGTACATTATTAAGGGCATGGTTTCAGATTATTGGATATAATATTTTTTGAATCATTCTGATAATATATGAGTATATTTTTTTTGTTTTAAAAGACTTGATAATAAATATCAATTCTCTTATATTCTTGTGTATTCTCCTTAATGGAATCATTAAAACTTTAGGTTTGTGTTAGTCTCCAAATGAGTGACTAAAATCCCTATTCAAAGGCTGGAATGATGCATTTAATTTCTAAGTCTTAGTCATATTATTATTTCTTTATCACCCCCTTAAGATACCATTATTGTTACTATGAAATTTTTATTTCATAACTTAAGAAAGCATGAATTTATTTTCTGGAGAAAATAATAATTTCAAAGTATAAATCTTGTTCGAAATTAAGCTAGAAATAGACTTTTCTCAAACTTTATTTTGTATTTTGATATTATGCAACTCTAATTTAATTTTTTTTATCATAAAAATGATTTTAAATATTTATTCTTAGCGGAATAATTATTAGGGATATTTATAAATCATCATTTGAAAGAGTTTATTAAAGTAAACTAATAGTATTCTAAAATTATAATTGTTAAAATCTCTAGTAGTAACGAGAGTTATCTAGTGACTTAAATAATTATATTGGGTCATTTTCAATTGAAAATTAAGAAATTAAAGAAAAAGAATTGAATAGCTAATTCCACCATTTGACTTGTCGCATTTGCTCATACTTAATATTTGTATCCTAAATTTTAATTTTATTTGTATTCCTTAATAATTGTTCAATATTTTAGATAAATAAAAACTCTTGAAAGACTAGTTTGAAAATATGAAAATAATTTTTAGTAGCCTCATTTGACCTCTCTCTTATTTAAGAGCATGAATTGACCCCTTACTTACTATTATACTCTATTTCTCACTACAACCACGAAGCAAGGGAAAATTTTATTTATCAGATATTATTATCAAGAGTGACAATAACACTCTTGGTACCACCATCATTGGCAAATTAAGTTCTAATTTTGCTATTATATATTTAGGTGGCATTTGATTTTACCTCTTAAGTCTGAATCTGAATTATTCAGACTTAAGATTTGTTTGCTCATCTTCTCAGTTGGATGATATTCTGACAAAGCTTTTGCTCTAGTGGTATTTTTACAACTTTAGAAACGAGCTTGGTGTCCTCTCTCTTGCCACATTATGCTTGAAGGGGTTGTTAGATTTATTCATCCTACAAAAGAGTCTCACGTAACTAAAAGACCCACATAGTGAACACAAGCTATATAAGTATGTTTAGGAATAATCTAACTCCCTCTCAGATATCTCTCATTTAATTATTAATAAAGCTAGGTGTACCCACTTTGGTACCCATTTTCCATACACAATACATATAAATGTTATACCTTGTTATTGTGAGTTCCATCGTGGCATAAAGTACAAATTTTTATTACCTTGCCTTATTAGGCGGGCATGAAAGTGGGTATGAAAGTGTGTAAGTGTAGTGATAATCTTTAATTATTCTCTCTTCCCTCTTTTGTAGGCAACAACATCTTATCTCTTGTAACAATCTATCATATTTGTAACTGTGTATATAGTGAATTAAGATTGTAAATAAAACATATATGGAGAGAGAGAGAGATTCATTTGATGGACTTTATTTTTCTTCAATTCTTGGTATATCACCAAACACACTTTTATATTACTAAAATCACACACCAAAACCAAAAACCAAGATTATGTTTTTATTAATGCCAGATGTTAATGATTTTAGGAAAACACACACCAAAACAAATTTCTTAGTTTTTTTTAATGATTTAGTTTCTTAGTATAAGGATATAAAAGTAACACAAAACACACATTCATATGAATAAAATCATACATTGAAACATAAAACTGTGATTTTTGTTTTTATCAAAGAAACATGTTAATGGTTTAGAAAAAATAAACCAAAAAAATAATTAGTTTGATATAATAATTTAATAATGTTTATCAAATATATTAGCTTTACTTTGTTTAATATCACATGAACACACAATGGTAACTTCCTTGTGCCATAAACTCTCAACGTTCACGTCCATATTTTCCCACATCTCTGGAACTATGATCACATGTGATATAGTTTCAGACCTTTCCCCTTCTTCATTTCTTCACAACCCATACACCCACCTACATACCTTGAGTACTATGTATATTTTTCACTCAAACCCATGTGTCCAACCCACCAAACTCAAACCCACGAAAATCAATAAAGAAATAACACCCAACAAAATCGATTTTATCCAAAAATTGAACCTTTGAAATAATACCCATCAAACTCAGTACGGAAACCCAACCCAATCTATTTTTAAAGTGTTTGGGAGAGAGAGAGAGAGAGAGAGAGAGAGACTAAAACCAGCACACAAACACATTTACAAAACAACCTTAGAAATAATGTCTAGCACACAAAGGAAGACCAAAAATATGTGTAAACATTTTCAAAATTGAAGACAAAAAATATACATACAAATTTAATGTTACAAATATATTTATCCTTATATGATGTGCCTCTCAAGGGGATATAAATTTATAATGAGACATTATACATGTAAAATCTTATAATAGATATCTATTAATCAATACTATTTGACAATCATAATACCGAATATACACCATAATGTTACATCGTGTAAAAAAAGTTGTGTCATGAATTCAGGATGTTTAATCTTCACGTAATCACAAAATCGTAAGTTATTTATAACTATGATAAAAACTAACCTTTGTCCATTGCAATTGATTGGAATAAGATGACTTAAATGTTCTTGTCAAAGCTTCCTTTGAATCCCTTCTTGAATAGCCCAGAATTACTCTCTTATGTGACCAAAATATTTGTCAAAAAATAGGAATAATGAGAATTTCGAATTTTCTCTCCCTCCTTAGAAACAATGTGTATTGAGATGATTGTAGATGGTGTAGAGGTCTCTATTTATAAGGGGAAGAGGGACGGAATCCTAGTAGAGGTGGGACTCTTTTCAAGTCTCCCACTAATGCCACTAACCATCATATGACTAACGGATAAGATTTACCCAATCTTTTAATATCTTTATTTATCATATTCCTAATTAATTATCTAACATTTATCAAGACCACATAAATAGGAAATTCGTAATTTAATAAAATTAAAATTAAATAATTAATTTCATCACTTAACATTAATTTTCAACAGTCTCCTACTTGGTCTTAATAATTCGTATAATTAGATTAGGTATCATAAGGTGCACAATCATTGATAAATTTAATTTGCTAAATTAAATTATTCACGGATTCGAGTCATGGCGGTTCCACGTTATTCAAGGGCATGGTTCCTTCCATGTACCACAACACCAATGTTTCATTCAACTGAGACTTTAATATTGGGTATCATAATGGCCTCATAATGTCCTTTTGAATAAGGACTATTTCTATCAAGAATAATTCAGAATTATATGCATGCATTCACAAAAGGCAGAAATAATAGAAATCAGAAACATTTTTATTGAATTCAAGTAATAGTGTCAAACAACTAAGCCAAAATAGCAATCATAATCTAACTAATTGAGACCCATCTCTTTGACATGTTCCATGAAGGTCTTCGAAGATAGTCCTTTCATAAGAGGATCTTCTATGTTATCACACGTACTAATGTGATCAATTGACACTCTTTGTTTTTGAACTTCTTCTTTAACTGATAAGTATTTCATATCAATATGCTTAGCAGCCTTAGTATACATATAGTTCTTCGAGAAGAAGACTTCTACGACATTATCACAATAAATTTTCAGCGGCTTAGATATTGAGCCCATAATTCTAAGTCCTGAAATAAAGTTTCGCAGCCATAATCCATGATTTGTAGCTTCGAAGAAAGCTACGTATTCAGCCTCCATAGTAGATGATACAATGACGCTGTGCTTAGCACTTTTCCATGAAAAGGCTCCTTCAGCCATAAGGAAGACATAACCCGACGTGCTCTTCCTATTGTCAAGGCATCCCCCAAAACCTGAGTCTGAATAACCAATCACCTCAAGGTGATCAGTATTTTGATATGTGAGAATGTAATCCTTGGTCCCTTGCAGGTACCTCAGCACTTTCTTTGTAGCTTTCCAATGGTAAATCCCCGGATTGCTTTGATATCTGCCTAGTATCCCAATGGAAAAACGAATATCCGGTCTAGTGAAGACTTGCGCATACAACAAACTCCCTACGAACGAAGCATAAGGCATGCCTTTCATATGCTCCCTTTCTAAATTACTTTTAGGGCATTGACTTAAGATGAAATTATCCCCATTCTGAAGTGGAACATTAATGGGATTGCAACTTTTCATGATAAATCTTTCTAAAACTTTGTTAATGTAATCTTTTTGAGATAATCCTTACATTCCTCGTGATCTATCCCAAGATATTTCTATCCCGATCAAGAAGGATGCCTCACCTAAATATTTGATTTCAAAGTTTTTAGAAAGGTACTTCTTGGTTTCACTTAAAAAACCAAGATCACTGCTGGCGATAAGTAAGTCATCAACATATTGTACTAAAAACACAAACTTACTCCCACTGATCTTCAGGTATATGCACCGATCAACAGTGTTTTCCTTAAATCCAAAGGATGTAATGGTATCATGGAACTTAATGTACCATTGACGAGAAGCTTGCTTTACACCATATATTGACTTCTTTAACATACAAACCATGTTTTGTTGTCCTTCCTTTATGAAGCCTTGTAGCTGTGCCATGTAGACTTGTTCTTCTAAACTCCCATTTAGAAAAGATGTTTTTACGTCCATTTGGTGCAACTCCAAATCATAATGAGCCACCAATGTTATTATGATTCTTAATGAGTCCTTCTTTGAAACTGGAGAAAAGGTCTCATTATAATCAATGTCTTATCGTTCATTAAAACCTTTGGCAACAAGTCTACCTTTATGTTGTTCAATATTGCCTTTTGAGACAAGTTTGGTCTTAAATATCCACTTGCACCCAATTCATTTTTGTCCTTCTAGCAATTCGACCAACTCCCAAACTTTATTATTATTCATAGATTTTATTTCTTCATTCATGGCATCAATCCATTTATCGAAATCATCACTATTTATAGCTTTTTCATAAGAATCTGGATCATTAGTATTCCCTATGTTAAATTCGGCCTCTTGAAGATATACCACCTAATCATCCATAATTTTCGATCTCCTTTCTCTTTGAGATCTTCTTAATATCACTTCCTGTGGTGCTTCAAAAGTTTCATCGGTTATAGTCTCATTATGTGGTTATTCACTTGGTTGATCATTCACTTGTTGTTCATTATTATTGATTGGGTCAATGACTGGTTTAACAACTACATTAGGAACAAGTGGTATGTTATGAACTCTGGGTATAGGAATTTGTACCCTGACTTCTCGAATGATTACCTCCTTTTGTTTTATACTCCCACTTACTTCACCTTCTTTAATGAATTTAGCATTTTCAATTTCTATGATTCTAGTTGTATGATCTGGATAATGTAATCTATATCCCTTCGACTTTTCTGGATACCCGATGAAATGACAAGATAATGTCCTAGGATTCAATTTCTTTTCATGAGGGTTATCGATTCAAGCTTCCGCTGGGCAGCCCCACACATGTAAATACCTTAAATCGGATTTATATCCTTTCTAAAGTTCAAAAGGGGTTTTTAAAACTGACTTACTAGGAACCCTATTTAAGATGTGTACAGTGGTATTTAATGCATGTGTCCACAAAAATGTAGGCAATTGGGTCCTACTTATCATACTTCTAACCATTTCTATAAGGGTACGATTATGCCTTTCAGCTACACCATTCTACCAAGGTGATCCTGGCATTGTGTATTGGGTGCAAATACCTAATTTTTCAAGGAGTTTAGCAAATGGGCTAGGGCGTTGCCCTGACTCGTCATATCTACCATAATATTCACCGCCTCTATCAGACCTAATAGTTTTCACCTTTTTGCCTAGTTGCCTCTCAACCTCATTAATGTATATTTCAATGACGTTCACAGATTGAGATTTATCATGCAACATGTACAAAATGCAATAATGTGAAAAATTATCTATAAAGGCGATGAAGTATTTTTCTCCACCAATGGATGGAATATCAAAAGGTCTACATATGTATGTATGTATTATTTCAAGTAGCTGGTTACTTCTTGTGGCTCCTTTCTTTGTATGTTTTACTCTGTTTTCCTTTAATACAGTCCACACATACATCATAATTGGTCCAATCCAGGTTATGGAGTATTCCATTTTTAATGAGCCTTTCAATTCTCGGCCTGGATATGTGCCCTAATCTTTTATGCCACAAATAAGAAAATTTGCCATCATTAAGTGTACATTTCGTACCAACATTAGGTTTCAGAAAAATTCTTTTCAAGATTCAATTGATATGAATTATCTAATAAAAATACAGAACCAACATTATTAGAATTTTTAATCAAACCAAAACCATTGTACTTAAATTCAATCGCAAAACCGTGTAAAGCAATTTTGGAAACAAAAATTAAATTCCTAGAAACTGTGGGAACATAAAAAGTTTCTTGCAAATCTGAAATAAATCCAGTGCTTAAAATCAGTCGAAAGACTCCAATAGCTTCTATTTTAGCCTTCGCTTTATTGCCCATGTAGAGAAAATGCTCATTTGGATTTGTTTTGCGGATCGAAGTGAAGCCCTACATCGAATTAGAAACATGACACATAGAACCAGAATCAATCCACCAAGTGTTAGAAGGAGCGTTAATAAGGTTTGATTTTAAACAAACATAAATAAAGGGATTACCCTTTTTCTCGAACCAGGTTTTTCGTTTATGACAATCCCTCTGGAAATGGCCCTTCTTTTTATAGAAGTGACACTTGTCGTTCTTTTCCTTCTTCACAGCAGCAGTTGATGGTTCAGCTTGATGAGACGGCACAGGACCTTTCTTAATTCCCTTGCTAAACTTCTTCTTGAAATGAACTCCTTTAACTGGCAGATTTTCCACCTGTCCCTTAGTCACATGGCCATTCTGTTGCTTAAGCCTTCCTTCCTCCTGTACCAACATGCATTGAAAATAACTTACATTCCACTTATCTTTTATAGTGTTGTAATTGATTTGGAACGACCCATACTCAGGAGGTAGGGAGTTTAGGACAAATTGGACGAGAAAAGACTCATCCATTGTCATGCCCAAAACTCTAAGTCTAGCAGCCAGATTGGTCATCTCTATAATGTGCTCATTCATGGTTCGAGTACCATCGAACCTCATAGTGGTGAGGTCAGCCATCAGTTTCCCAGCAAGGGATTTATCAGCAGTGAGAAAGCGTTCCTTAATGTTGTTCAAATACTCTTTCGCTTTTGTAGTTTCAAGTAAGGAGGTCTTAATGTTAGCAGCAACGCACATTCGTATAAACATAAGGGATAGCCTATTGGATCGACACCATGCTTCATGGACAGCAATTTCATCCTCGCTACTGGCATTAGTAATAGCAGCGGGTTCATCACACATAATTGCCATATCCAGGTCGAGAACCCCTAGGCTGAACTCAATTTTCTCATTCCATTCAAAAAAATTGGTTCCATCAAATTTGTAATAGGACTGAGCTTGCGAATACAGGTTAAGGGAAACTGCAATTAATAAAAATGTTCACAAATTAAATTTTCACACACAACAAAAATTGCAAGGGTCGAATATTGAATTGTTGACTAAAATTTTTGGCATATTTCATTTACAATCTGAATATCACGGAATTTATGTTAATCATCACATAATGTTCAGTTTGTAAAGATATATTACCCTATAATTCATTTATCATGGTCCCATAATTTTGGCATCTGTGTTTGTTCCCTAAACATTTAATACCATGATTAATGGACTGAATGTCAACTATAATGTTTTCACAAAACTAGTCTTAATGTTGTTTAATTCAGAAATTAGAATGTGTTACGCCTCAATCCAATTTTATAACTAACATTAGAATAAACCTTTAATGAATGTAAGTGTATTATTCGTACATGCAGTCTGAGCCTGTGTTTGGCCTTTGATTTAACTCAAATGAATAAGTGCTTACATGTCTTAATTTAAATATAGTTAATCATGCATTAAATATTAACTATAATACATAATCTATCAGTAATTATAAAGATATCAATAGTAGCTTAAATGCCTCAAAACAGAATTGCCCACGTATAGTAAAAAACACATAATTCATGAATTTTTCCAAAAATGGAAAAAATGAGTTTTCACCATAGAATTGAAGTAAAACATGCCAGAAAATCAAAACTTTTTGCGGAACGTTAATATCAATTTTCTGTAAAGATTTATAAGCCCCGAAATTATTTTCTAAAATGGTAAAAACAGGGTTTTGAGGGCCTTAAAGGGACTTGGATTGTCGAAAAACACATTACATCACGGCCAAAGGCCGTGAAATTTGATCGTTGGCCCATTTCCAGTCAACATATCAAGTTTCAAGTCAATCGGACACCAAAAATTTTGAAAAACACTATTCACTACGCAAAAAAAAAAAATCTCCCAGAATCTGTTTTGCGCCAAATCACAGTTTTCACGTAATTAATCTTAAAAACATATTTGTTTTCTTATCATGATTAATAAAAGTGTTTTCTAGATTGCTTACACAACTTGAAACAATAAAATAATGCTAACGGCATATTAGGGTTCCAATAACACGAAAAGGGGTTGAACAATAATGGAACAGTTATCATAAGATAATGACTGTTTGCAGTAATTTCGTTCTTAATATCATACATAACACAAATTCGACTTATCATATGTATGATTATCAGATTACTTAAAAATTCTAGATTTCCAGATTTTTTGAATAATTTTTTTATTCAGATTTCTAGTTTTTCAGATTCATCAAATAAAAAATTCCAGATTTCCAGATTGCTCAAATAAAAATTCCAGATCTCCAGATTCATCAAATAAAAATTCCAGATTTTCAAAGACCATAAATCAGAATTGTTATAAATAAATTTTCATTAACGAAAAACATGAGATTATAAACCGAAAGCTCTGATATCACATGTTAATCAATACTGTTTTGAGAATAATACTACCGAATATAAACCATAATGCTACATCGTGTAAAAAATAATTTTGTCATGAATTCAGGATATTTAATCTTCATGCAATCACAAAATCGTAAGTTATTTATAACTATGATCAAAATTAACCTTTTTCCATTGCAATTGATTGGAATAAGATGACTTAAATGCTCCTGTCAAAGCTTCCTTTGAACCCCTTCTTGAATAGCCTAGAATTACTCTCTTATGTGTCCAGAATATTTGTGAGAAAATATGAATAATGAGAATTTCGGATTTTCTCTCCCTCCTTAGAAACAGTGTGTATTGAGATGACTCTAGATGGTGTAGATGTCTCTATTTATAAGGGGAAGAGGGTAGAATACTAGTGGAGGTGGGACTCTTTTCAAGTCTCCCATTAATGCCACTAACCATCATGTGACTAACGGATAAGATTTACCCAATCTTTTAATATCTTTATTTATCGCATTCCTAATTAATTATCTAACATTTATCAAGACCACATAAATAGGAAATTCGGAATTTAATAAAATTGAAATTAAATAATTAATTTCGTCACTTAACATTAATTTCCAACAATATCTTCATATGAAGTAGTGTACATATACAATTATATCAACACATTATCTAAGACATAAATACTTTACCAATACTTTTAGAACACAGAAATAGCATCATTGTAGATACCTTAAAAAATTATATTAATCCAAAAATAATTTCCAAATCACATAGAATTTTTCTTAAAAAACAATTTGACGCACAAGAAAGAAAGATCGATCCATTGGAGATGGCAAAGCGAAGGGATTCAGTGAGGTACAATGAAGAAGTAGAGTTTTATCAATACATCGGTCAATACACTATTGAAATGTGCTTATAAATATTGAACAAAAACATCCTTCTCATTGTTTATACTCCATCCGTCCTAAATTAATAATCCACTATTCTATTTTGTATTATCTCAAATTAATATCCACTTTCTTTTACCATACTCAACAACTGATTGAGTTTACGTCACTCTTTCATGATAGTGAATGAGTGTTAATATTGACAATTGATTGAGTGTATCCTTAATCTATGCCCCTCGAAAAGAGAGAAACACTCAAAATTTGTGACAGAGAGAATATAAATATTTAACAAAAGTGACCAATTTTCGGAACAACATGCTCAATATAAAAAATAATAACACAAAAAGATTTATAGAATGTTGTATTAGTAAGAGCATTCAACGCAAATCAAGTGAACTTGTATATTTATCAGAAAATACTTGCGACTCGATGAACATTCCATATCTTGACCATATCAACCTCTATTCTTTTACACACAATGGAAAAGTTATTTATTATTAAATTTACATGAGCGTAAAGTCATTTATGGATACGCAAATCAATCAATTGGTTAAAAATAGAGAAATCACTGCATAGTTATCATTATTGATTCAATTAAAAGCGTAACATGGTTTTGTTAATCCTTAGTAAGCGAGGAGCAACAAATTAAAATTCATGCATACAAGGGGCACACACATTCTCAGCCTGTATTATCCTTTAGAATATTTATTGAAAGCAAAATAAAAATCTGACTAAGTTAGAGAATTCACATTTCGAAATAGGAAAGTCCAAAGGAATTAAAAGCCCCAGTAAGCAGCCATAAACCAAACAATTTCAAACCTTCCATTCAAATAATGTGGACTTGCGGCAAGTGTACGTAGATGCATAATGTGTTACATTTTTTTACTCAAATACCCTTATAGTAGCCTATATAAAGATGCTTCAACTGTATACAGAAAGTACATCATATTATCTTCAAATAACAAATATCCATAACCTAGCCATAGAATTTTTTTCTCCAATGTCTATTATGGTCATACTTGTCATCTTTATCATTGTTCTCTCTCATGCGCTACCATGTGAAGTAGCTCATTTCACTCGTCGAGGTAAGCATATGCAAGGAATCACCATCTTCATGAACTTTCCACATCATGATCATAATAATAATTAAAAAAAAAGTTTTATATACATATTTCATAACAACATTTATTTGATACATAAATTGATGAATTATCGGTTGAATTTGACATACTTATTGTCTAAATTATAAATTTAAACTTAACATGCATATTTTCTACAAGATGCATAAAAACTATAGGCTCGATTAGTATTTATATATTTTTCTTAGTGTTGATAGCTACATAATTTTAGTTTAAGTTGTGTAATATCGACAAGGTACTTTCTAATCTCGGGTTAATTATGTTTTAAAATGGAAAGCCATTATAAATTTAACTGTTAAGTTATTAAATTATGTAACCATGATAATCTTGTCTAGTTTGTTAGCATGATACTCCCCACTAAGTCTCACTAAAACATTCAATCAATTTGTGGGCAAAAAGAAAATATAGTATATATTGAATTTTCAACTTTTGAAACTTCGGATAATCTTACTCATTTATTGATTGATTGTTTGGCTTATATAAAGTTTGGTGTTGATGATATCATAGTGATAGATCATGGGTATTGAATTTCATCCTATAATTTATTCAATTACTTTAAAAACGATAGTTTTATTCGTATGTTTAAAGAGCACCATTGTGTATGCTTCAGCTAAGGTCCCCTGCACATAAAAATAAAAAATAAAAAATAAAACTTAACAAAAACACTAAAAGTAGTATCTTTGTCCTAAATCAATAATTATGGTTTCCTTCATTTTTAGTTCGTCCCAAACTCATAGTCTCATTTTCTAGAATAGTATATACAAATATGCCAGAGTACAAAATTATAGAAGGATAAATATGGAAAGTAAAATATTTTTTAAAATTTTAATCAAAACAGCAATTGGAGGGAGTATAATTTTTTCACATATACAAGGTTTTACTAAAAAATAATTAAATATATATTTATTATATTAGCCATATGCTAATTTGTTTTTTCTTACATGTGTACAAAACTTCTTCAAAGGCCCCCCATATGTCCTGCATGTGTATGTTGCACACCACGACCTCCAGGTGGATGTTGTCATTGTTGTACTGGTTCTGGTACCATTGCTACCCAATCTCACAACGTTTCAGCATGAGACCTTACATTCCGTCCATCTTAAGCACTTTAATATACGGACTTTATGGTCCTAATAATACCACATCAGTGAATAATGTTGTTTATAATGTTCTTACCAACTAGGGAGTTGAAATATTTGTAAAATACATTGTGTTTTACGTTTTATGTATATGTTCTACAATAAATAAACACCATCATTTTATGTTTTTATAAGTTTTAAAGTTCAATTTAATTAAAGCAACATTTATCACTGGCGGATAATAATT
Source organism: Sambucus nigra (assembly GCA_949130495.1). Classification (NCBI taxonomy): domain Eukaryota; kingdom Viridiplantae; phylum Streptophyta; class Magnoliopsida; order Dipsacales; family Adoxaceae; genus Sambucus; species Sambucus nigra. Next base: position 94,582,335 of record OX422210.1, on the reverse strand, counting down.
TTGTTGGACCAAACAACATAATGTATTATAACTAATACAAAAATCACCTCATGATATTGTTATTTAAAATATATGTGTTTTGTATTTTATCAAAAATAAAATATTAAATAAATTATATTTGTGCAATAAATAATAAGATCAAATAAAAAAAATAGTTATAAACGAAGAAGATAACTGAGTCGAGTGTTGGACACTTCTCTCCTTAAGACAAAATGTGCTTCGATTATGATGCTTACGGTGATAAACAATGGACGTTTGCCTCTCAGGATGAAACGGATGGAAAGTACTGAAAAATATTTTTTCTCTCTTTCAAAATGAAGACAAGTTTTGTATTTATGGAAAATAAAGTGTTCTTTCATGAAAAGACATGTTTTTTTATTAACAGTCACTTTAGGATTGTTTTTCATGAACTGTCACAACTAATAGCGGTTCTGAAAAACCGTCACTATATAGCGATTACTCACAACCTTTAGCAACGGTTCAAAAAATTCGTCCCGTAAAATTAAATAAAATTTTTAGCAATTTTCACACAAAAATGGGGAACTTTGAAACCAATTTCTTATTCATTATTTGTTCATTTTTAAAAAATGAGTATACCACATGACTCGTTCTGCTACAAGGAACACACATGTACTTGGTTCCTTCATGTTTGAAGTGTGGGTCCTACTTTTTTAATGACTCAAAATTTACCAATATATTAATTCGGTAATAATAATAATTTGTGTAAAAACCCAATATTTTCCAACAATCTCCCACGTGAGTGAAATTTGGGAGAATAATCAAATTAGGATGAAGACAAATTAGAGAGTATCAATGGAAAAGAGTTATATCGGTAAAGATAGTTTTTGTCTTTGAATCTTTCCTAGTGAGAGACGATCGAGTTTATTGGTCAATCAATGAACGCGATGTCTTAAATTGATCAATCTTTCTATGTAAACCGAGACAATAGAATTCATACGGTCCTTCTCTGAATATTCTTAGTTCTCATTGTTGTGTCCATTTTAGTCTTGGAAACCTCCAGATTTCATGACTGAGTTAAAGAATTTAGCAATGTATCCACTGGTTATTCTCATAGAAGTGGACCTTTCTCACTCACATAGGTGATTTCTATATAGTGTATCCTATTAATACCCCACTTGACCCATATGTTCAAGATATAAAAATCATTAAAAATAAAATTTATCTTGTTACACGTGAAAGATAGTGCACTGACTCTTCCTAGGAATGTGAGGAAGATTTTATTTTCTTCTCAGTGCTAACTTAATTTCCCATAATTAGGTTGTCCCGTTGAACCTAATTCTGGGCATCTCTAGTAATTTAGGTTAAGTTTCCATTATGGAAATTCTTTTAGGTTTTAATCGGCTTTAAGCTCATTACCCTTAATGAACTTCTCTTACTCTCTTAGTAGCGGACCAACAATTATCTTATTAGGCCTAATGTTATCACTAAGAGAGAGGAATTTATTTATGGTCTTATGGCATGACTAATAAGTCGTGACTTACCATATTATTCTTTACCTTTTAAGTCAATGATTGCCAATCACAACAACAAGCATTCAAATTTTTATCTAGGGTCATTCTTTTTGAAATTATTAAAAGTACTTTGCTTTTCCAAGAAATAAATTCATATTCTATCAGTAACCTTGTACAAATATTATTAATAGTATTTGGAAACATTATCATTTTCAATTGTGCTAACATTTTTACTCGGAACAACGAGCCTCAAGAATCATATATATCTCGGTTGAGAAAAATCTATGTTATCTTGGTCACCACATGAGGACACGAAAAAACTTATTTATACTTTACGATCTTTGATCCATTATCTTCCTTTTGAATATTCATGTACACTCTTAATCATTTTCCAATCTTAGAATATGATCAAAGTACGAAAGTATTAATTAACGTTTAATGAATCATGCATATTTATATATATACACTTCTGAATTCAAATCCACATTAGAACTAGTACATTATTTTCCTTTAAAGTTCAATGATTTTGACTCGAAAAATCATTTATTGCTAGTTCTGTATATTTTGAAGATAAACCATTTTTTCAGTCTAAAGCAAAGTTAGCAGAGATACTTTTATCTACTTTAGTAACAATTCACTTGTAACAATTCTTAGCATTAAACTCAAGTTGTGTCACACGTATTATATATGTCTCAAAACCATTTGTACGCATTCTATGATTATGGATTTTAAAAACATGTACTTTGGTTAGTTGCCCTTCTTGGAGTTCATTAGTTGTGGAGTCTTGAGATTATACATATGTGATAACCCGCTCAAAATAATAACGGGTGGCCAACCCTATACTACATTAAATCAGGTATCTCAGATGGAACAGTCTCAACATCAACTGACAATACTAAAAATATAAGGCTAACTACCCGAAATCATTAAAAGTGGATTGTCAAAATTTTAAAACTTTTTATTTAACAACAACAACAAAACCAATAATGCAACTCAACCAACAATATACATCTAACTATGATGAGTGATAAGTGAAAACTTCATTAATGTACAAGAGTGCAATACAAGGAACAAATAAAATACCTGAATATGTTGTCGGGTAACAGACAATACAATAATCTGAGAAATGAAATACGAAAGTGTTGATCTACAACACTTGAAACTAACTCAATATACAACTGAATCGTAGTCTAGATATACAAAGATAGGAATCGACTTAAAACAAAGTGCCGCAACAGTCCGCTACTGCCACAGCTCCACGAATCCTGAATGGATGAATATCTGAGGCATCTTTGCAGAGGAACACCTGAAGTAGTACAATATATACATGGAGGAGAAAATATAAACGGGTCAGAGCCCGAGTGGAAAAACATTTTATAGCAAGTGTATTAAAATGCATAATAATTATAAATTCATTATTACATAATTCAGTTGGAATCGAACTCTCCATAATAATTTCAACTCACCTCTCATCTAAAGCGCGCACTAAGCGTATGCACGTGGGATGCCCGATTCTAATTTAGGTAAGAGGATTCTAACTTAAACCTAAATAAAGTATTTAAGTGAAACCAACTAACCTATCTCTCAATCAACCTTTTATTCCTATAATCTATAAATTACATACATTATCTTTAATGTAATAGTTATAGTTATCTCTATAATGTTCATTTGTTGAACATATAAAGTTACATGATCCAATCATGACCACATCAACACACTACATCAACATTGTCATTTACTAGAATTTTATATTCTAGTGATGCCCTTATAAGGCATGAAACCATATATATAATTATTATAGTATCTATATATGAGTTATTAGCATCATGAATTTAAAGACTAAACTCCTCTCGATTCTCAACACGGCACTGCGTTTCGTGCGTGGGACGTCTCGCCGAGGCGAAATCCAAACAAGGAACCCTCCCGTTACACTACTCCTGACCGTATTAATCCTCGAGGCTCATTATGCCCTCAATGCATGATGCATGTAACCCAAATTATTATTATCTAGTTTTAATTAATTAATATTCCCAATTCTCAAGAGTACAAGGCGTTTCATGCGTGGGACGTCTCGCTGAAGCGAAATCCAAACAAGGAACCCCCCCCCCCCCCGTTACACTACTCCTAGCACTGTCAATCGTCGGGATATGTGATATATATATATATATATATATATATGAGCATTAAGGACTAAACTTATCCCCAAGTTCCAACATTACACTGCGGTTCGTGCGTGGGACGTCTCGCCGAAGGGAAATCCAAACAAGGAACCCCCCCGATACACTAATCCTGGCAATGTAGGTCGTTGAGGTCCATTGAGCCCTCGATACCCAAGTACAAACACAAGAATAATAACCATCCATCCGAGCTATAACTTGAAGGACGCAGGATCACATGCTATCATCTTCTAGCAGCCCATATACGTAGCAAACACGGGGCACCTGGTGGGGTTCCACGACACCCACCTCGTGATCAACTCACGCACACGACGTCCCGGGAAGCGGTCATAGCTCCTAACCGGCAAGTGAGAGTGACACATACCCACGACCTCTCACCCCCAAAATAAATAAATGTATATAAATATGTCATTTGCTGACCACCATGGACGACTATGACCTGGGGAATATCTACACCCTGCTCTTTGAGCCAGGATGCTCACCCTCTACGCACGAAACTTCCCAATGATAACAAGGAGGGGGTATGCTTAACATGTATATACACCATCATATAAGGTATACATACATCCCACATAATAAAGATATACCATTATATAAGGTATACCTGCAACCTCATTTTCATATTTATAATGCGCACCTTGTCAAAATTTGCTTAACATCATTGCTTAGTTTATTTCTCTCAAGATATACTAATCGTCAATTCTCACACATTTTCCCCACTTAGGATACACTATACTATTTCTCACTTGAAGCTCACATGTCGCTTCTAATAATGAATTGTCTTTCAATTCTATATAAGTTAAGGATATTCTATATCCCAATTCACCTCAATTATCATTTCTCATTGTGTGAGATATCTCCCAAATCAATCATCAATAAGGATATTTCTATATCCGTATACACATCAATTAACATTTGAAATTATCCGTTTATAATAGGGTTAAATTCATTTTATGAACCTTTGAAGTTATCCTATTTGGGATTGGATCCTAAGATCCATTATCTCTAAGTTATTCTCATTCTCAAATTGTGAAATCGTTATTATCCCTAAATAAAAGTGGGCTTCCCCAATTAGAAAAATACCAAAATCTCTAATCGGTATTCCTCAAATTTAGTCAATATGACTCCAAAATTTCTTATAAGGGAAACTCGCTAAAAGTCTCCAAAACATACTCCAAATATCTCCTATAGAGATCCCCAATCGATAACCTTGAACAAAACGGGTTGAAATTCTTTTTAGAAAAACAATCCCTCAAAAGCCCTGTTTCCGAATCGATTCAGGCCAATTCCGAATTGATTCGGCCCAGCGAATCGATTTGGCCAGGAAGGAGAATTGATTCGGGTCTTCAGACCTGGGATTCTGTCTCAGGACGAATCGATTCGACTGGGGCCGAATCGATTCGGTCACTCAGACCTGGGCACCTGCATATTTCCGAATCGATTCGGCTAGGGGACCGAATCGATTCGGCCTACCTGGAGGCTCGAGAATGGCTACTTTTTAGTAAGCCAAAAATCCCAAAATTCATATTTATCATTTTCTCTCCATTTCTTTTCAACCCAATCACAAATATATCATTAATATTCATCCTAGAATACATGTAAACTAATTCCTATCCTCAAATCAAAGATCTACATATTAAATCTAAGATTATACCCAAAAGTTAGGTTTTGTTAAACTAAACCTAAAACCCAAAATATCAATCCACAAATCTTGCAATAATTGGTACACAATAATTATTTAGCAAGTTTAATCACTTGCCTCAGGTTCGTAGGGTCTGAATCCGCCTTGAGATCGCATATTTGGCCAGAAATGTCCACTTTCTCTCTCTTTCTCCTTCTTTCTCTTCTTCTTTCTTTCTTTCTTTCTTTCTATTTCTCTTTCTCTCTTTGGAGAAATATCTCCAGTAGGCTTAATAAGCCTAATCTCCCAAGATACACATCTTTAAATGATAATACAGACTTTAAATGACCCGGTAACTTTAATTCGAGTCAAACGGTCCTAATTTATTTCGGAACCTAAATAGACCCCAAGTACAGTCATTTCGACTTTCTCGACCCTTACGGACACTATGGTACCCTCAGAATTGACATTCGACACTCTTTCTAACAACTTCAAATTTTGACCTCAACTGCCAATTTAATTATTTCTCCAATCAAATATTATTTATTTCTCCCAAAATAAACAAATCCTCGTCTCCAAGACCTCGGGTTGTTACAAACTTCCCCACTTACAAGAACTTCGTCCTCGAAATTTAGCTAAGCCTAATTCTCTAAAGCTCAACTAGTTCTAATATACCCATACTCACTAATCCTATCTCCAAACTTCTAACCTCCCAAGACGAATTTATTTAATTTATTTTATTTTAAGTTGATTATGAATTAAATAAAACCAATTTCCACAACAAGGGCGCCCATACACCCTTTATATTTGAGCTTTGTGCTCACAACAATCATAATGACGCTTTATTTGCCTCCAAAGTTCCACATTTCCATAAATATATTACTAACATTTTAATAGAGTAAAATTGTTTGAATGGTCCAAGAAATAAATCCTCTCAATTCCTGACATTCGCCACTTTCGTGCGAGGGACGTCTCGCAAAAGTGAAATCCAAACAAGGAACCCTCCCAATACACTACTATGTAACGACGTCGGGGATTGAGAGTCTGTTAAATCCGGACTAGAGTTTGAAAAATTTAATTTTATGAAAATCATTTTGAAAGGGCCCGAAGGCCGATGAAAGTTTTATTTTGAAAATGGTTTATATATTATAATATAATATAAAATGCCTTATGTCCAACACAAGGTCTTTTAAATCATCATATATATAACAATATGTAGCTCACAAATATTATCATAATCATGAGCTAAAATTTTCCTTCGTCCCAACAATCCACAATCTCAACTTTCAAACATAAACAACATCTGACATCATTTCAACATATTGCCATTTATAAGGCACATCCATAACTGGACTACAACAATTATAATAGTCTATCATAACTATAAAAAGAAGTAGCTTTTATCATTACTACTTATCACCATTACCATTCTTACATTTACCACAAGGTTTAAAGCTCTTTTTGAGCACCTTGCAAAATCATCTATCCTTTTAGAAAATAATAGAATAAGAGCCTATCTTGCTTAAAATTCCTCTTAGGGTCAATACATAGATAATAGGGCTATAGTACTACCCTTTCACAAATATCTTACATACGATATCCCCAAAACTCATTTTAGTAATTATCCTATTTATAAAGGAAAATTAACTTACATCATTCATCTCTAGTCCGATTTCCCTTCCTCATCAATGGGCTCCCAAACAAAGTCCCCCGGTCTAAAATGACCTCGAATCTGCTATACGGGTTGTACTTCCAAAACTTCCTCAAACCATGGTCCTTTACCTCTTTGAGGAAAATCTCTCTTTTTATGACCTATTTATTTACAAAAGAAACACTTACCCACAAATCCTTTCTGCTCACTCATATTACTGGCACTCTTTTTGCCAAACTTACTTGACGAACTCGAATCTCCAAAGTTCTTTCCCTCTTGCGAACGAATACGATATTCATAACACTTTAATAGTGCCGCATTCACTACCTCGACGAAAGTCGCTAACTTAGGACTCTCTAACAAATGTTGTCGGATTTTCCAATCTAATCCTCGAACAAACTTCGATATACGTTTCTCTTCCGTATTTACCTCATCAGGTACTATCTTTGCCATCTAGAAAAATCTTCCTCATATTCTACCACTGTTCTATTGCCCTGAAAAATCTTCATATTCCTAGTAGAGGAAGGAAAATACCTTTGATCAAAAAGTTCCCAAAATTCTTTTATAGGTAAAGTATCTCTCTGTTCAGATGTGGTGACAGACTCCCACCATTGAAGAGCTGCACCCGATAACTTAAAGGTGGCTAAAAATTGCTTATGCACCTGACTACACTCAACCATACGAAGGTGCCTCTATATACTATTCTTCCATTGACTTGCAGCCATTGCATCAACTCCCCCTGCAAACTCGGGAGGATGCCCCTTACTAAAATCTTCCTTCACTCTCTCCCATAAAGACAATCCTAAATGGGGTGGGGCTGCTCAAGCGACAGATTGCTGAGCCCTCGTGGAAACGGCAGCAGTGACCGCTTGTGCCATAATATTGGCAACATCATCCGTAGTCATGTTCCTTTGAGGCATTTGGGGTTGCCCTTTGTTTTCCTGGACCGAACGACCTCCCTTCGGTGGCATCTGAAACAAGAACAATTATATCAGAACGCCTTTCAAATATTTTCGATTCACATAAAGATATGGACGTATGAATGTAACCATCCTAGCAATAAGGATCTATATCAAGAACGCTTACGGAAGATCGTAGTAACGCACACAGATCCTAAAGACACTAGAACCTGATGCTCTGATACCATCTGTGACAACCCGCTCAAAATAATAACGGGTGGCCAGCCCTATACTACATTAAATCAGGTGTCTCAGATGGCACAGTCTCAACATCAACTGACAATACTAAAAATATAAGGCTAACTACTCGAAATCATTAAAAGTGGATTGTCAAAATTTTATAACTTTTTATTTAACAACAACAACAAAACCAATAATGCAACTCAACCAACAATATACATCTAACTATGATGAGTGATAAGTGCAAACTCCATTAATGTACAAGAGTGTAATACAAAGAACAAATAAAATACCCAAATATGCTGTCGGGTAACAGACAATATAATAATCTGAGAAATGAAATATGAAAGTGTTGATCTACAACACTTGAATACTAACTCAATATGCAACTGAATCCTAGTCTAGATATACAAAGATAGTAATTGACTAAAACAAAGTGCCGCAACAGTCTGCTACTGCCACAGCTCCACGAATCCTGAATGGATGAACATCTAAGGCGTCCTTGCGGAGGAACACCTGAAGTAGTACAATATATACATGGAGCAAAAAATATAAACGGGTCAGAGCCCGAGTTGAAAAACATTTTATAGTAAGTGTTTAAAATGCATAATAATTATAAATGCATTATTACATGATTTAGTTGGAATCGAACTCTCCATAATAATTTCAACTGACCTCTCATCTAAAGCGCACACTAAGCGTATGCACGTGATCTCCAAATGGATGCCTGATTCTAATTTAGGCAAGAGGATTCTAACTTAAACCCAAATAAAGTATTTAAGTCAAACCAACTAACCTATCTCCCAATATACCTTTTATTCCTATAATCTATAAATTATATACATTATCTTTAATGCAATTGTTATAGTTATCTTTATAATGTTAATTTGTTGAACATATAAAGTTACATGATCCAATCATGACCACATCAACACACTACATCAACATTCTCATTTACTAGAATTTTATATTCTAGTGATGCCCTTATAAGGGATGAAACCATATATATAATTATTATACTATTTATATATGAGTTATTAGCATCATGAATTTAAAGACTAAAATCCTCTCGATTCTCAACACGGCACTGCGTTTCGTGCATGGGACGTCTCGCCGAGGCTGAATCCAAACAAGGAACCCCCCCGTTACACTACTCCTGGCCGTATTAATCCTCGACGCTCATTATGCCCTCAATGCATGATCCATGTAACCCAAATTATTATTATCCAGTTTTAATTAATTAATATTCCCAATTCTCAAGAGTACAAGTCGTTTCATGCGTGGGACGTCTCGCCGAAGCGAAATCCAAACAAGGACCCCCCCCCCCCCCCCGTTACACTACTCCTGGCACTGTCAATCGTCGGGATATGTGATATATATATATATATATATATATATATATATATATATATATAGATAATTATGAGCATTAAGGACTAAACTTATCCCCAAGTTCCAACATTACACTTCGGTTCGTGCGTGGGACGTCTCGCCGAAGCGAAATCCAAACAAGGAACCCCCCCGATACACTAATCCTGGCAATGTTGGTCGTTGAGGTCCATTGAGCCCTCGATACCCAAGTACAAACACAAGCAATAATAACCATCCAACCGAGCTATAACACGAAGGACGCAGGATCACATGCTATCATCTTCCAGCAGCCCATATACGTAGCAAACACGGGGCACCTGGTGGGGTTCCATGATACACACCTCGTGATCAACTCACGCACACGACGTCCCGGGAAGTGGTCATAGCTCCTAACCGGAAAGTGAGAGCGACACATACCCACAACCTCTCACCCCCAAAATAAATAAATGTATATAAATATGTCACTTGCTGACCACCATGGACGACTATGACCTGGGGAATATCTACACCCTGCTCTTTGAGCCAGGATGCTCACCCTCTACGCACGAAACTTCCCAATGATAGAAAGGAGGGGGTATGCTTAACATGTATATACACCATCATATAAGGTATACATACATCCCACATAACAAAGATATACCATTATATAAGGTATACCTGCAATCTCATTTTCATATTTATAATGCGCTCTTTGGCGAAATTTGATTAACATCATTGCTTAGTTTATTTCTCTCAAGATATACTAATCGTCAATTCTCACACATTTTCCCCACTTAGCATACACTATACTATTTCTCACTTGAAGCTCACATGTCGCTTCTAATAATGAATTTTCTTTCAATTCTATATAAGTTAAGGATATTCTATATACTAATGCACCTCAATTAGCATTTCTCATTGTGTGAGATATCTCCCAAATCAATCATCAATAAGGATATTTCTATATCCGTATACACATCAATTAACATTTGAAATTCTCCATTTATAATAGGGTTAAATTCATTTTATGAACCTTTGAAGTTATCCCATTTGGGATTGGATCCTAAGATCCATTATCTCTAAGTTATTCTCATTCTCAAATTGTGAAATCGTTATTATCCCCAAATAAAAGTGGGCTTCCCCACTTAGAAAAATACCAAAATCTCTAATCGATATTCCTTAAATTTTGTCAATATGACTCCAAAATTTCTTATAAGGGAAACTCACTAAAAGTCTCCAAAACATACTCCAAATATCTCCTATAGAGATCTCCAATCGATAACCTCGAACAAAACGGGATAAAATTCTTTTTAGAAAAACAATCCCTCAAAATCCCTGTTTTCGAATCGATTCGGGCCAATTCCGAATCGATTCGGCCAGGAAGGAGAATCGATTCGGGTCTTCAGAACTGGGATTCTATCTTAGGCAGAATCGATTCGACTGGGGTCTGAATCAATTCGGCCTACCTGGAGGCTCGAGAATGGCTACTTTTTAGTAAGCCAAAAATCCAAAAATTCATATTTATCATTTTCTCTCCATTTCTTTTCAACCCAATCACAAATATATCATTAATATTCATCCTAGAATACATGTAAACTAATTTATATCCTCAAATCAAAGATCTACATATTAAATCTAAGATTATACCCAAAAGTTAGGTTTTATTAAACTAAACCTAAAACCCAAAATATCAATCCACAAATCATGCAATAATTGGTACACAACAATTATTTAGCAAGTTTAATCACTTGCCTCGGGTTTGTAGGGTCTGAATCCGCCTTGAGATCGCGCATTGGCCGGAAATGTCCACTTTCTCTCTCTTTTCTCCTTATTTCTCTTCTTCTTTCTTTCTTTCTATTTCTCTTTCTCTCTTTGGAGAAATTTCTCCCGTAGGCTTAATAAGCCTAATCTCCCAAGATACACATCTTTAAATGAAAACACACACTTTAAATGACCCGGTAACTTTAATTCGAGTCAAACGGTCCTAATTTATTTCGGAACCTAAATAGACCCCAAGTACAGTCATTTCGACTTTCTCGACCCTTCCGGACACTATTGTACCCTCAGAATCAACTTTCGACACTCTTTCTAACAACTTCAAATTTTGACCTCAACTACCAATTTAATTATTTCTCTAATAAAATATTATTTATTTCTCCCAAAATAAATAAATCCTCGTCTCCAAGACCTCGGGTTGTTACAACATAAATCTTCAATGAGACCATAATTTAGTTCTACCTTCTTAAAAGCAGTCCTGAAACTACTCGATTTTGAATCCCTTGATCATTTTCATCGATTTATGATTTAATTCTATTACATCTTTAATGCAGTCGTTAAACCACTCAGTTCTGAATTTTAAATCGTAAATCCAATGAAAAGATATGTAATTATACCACACTAGTTGTTCGGCGTTGAAGAGTACATTTGGTAATCAATTTAGACAAATCCATTAATTTAAAGTACAAAATTCTTCTAAAAGGAATTTATACATTATGGAAAGGAATATATCACGTTATATCAACTAAAGACTTTCATGTCTTTTCACTCTTCGTCGCAGTTAACAATATAATGTAGTGTTGAATTCATTGAGGATATAACAAATGTTAAGATAGACTAATATTAATTATTGACCCCTCTTTATTTAACTCCCATTGAATTTTCAAGCATTTATTTACAATAAATAGAAAAATTCAAATATATTGTAATATTATATCACTTATACCCATGATATTATAATACCTTTAAATACAGTGCCTAATTTGTTTAACATTACACAATAGTTAAATGCAGATGTAAAAAGAATGCATGCATTGTAATGTTTAACATACACACCAGTATTAATGCACAATGCATTATACTTTTTCTTGGCACATGAGATTAAAACTAATTTAAATGTAATGTCAAGATTAAATGAATTATCACAATAATTAAATATTGTAATTGTGCATGTACTGCAACCCCGGTCAGGTAATCAAATATAAAAAGTCAGACATTAGTGATAGTCTCATTTAATTTAGTGCACAATACATAAAATGAGCAACTAATTGTGTCATCATATTTTAATAAAATAGAATAACTCAAAAGTTATGTAATGATACTAAAGTAATATTATCAAACATATACATGTTACCACACAAGCAACCATAATACATGTATTATTGTCACATTAAAAAAATGCAAATAAGAGCTTCACCAAAGATGTGATTGAAATCCAACATCTTATGTACATGCATAATTACACATTTGACTATCATTTGGATACACATCATTATCATGTCACTAGACGTGTGATAACATCATTGAATACCACTGCATCTCCACGATATAAGAATTACATAAAACTTTTACAAATATGACTTTTCAAATATATATTATTATGTGTAATTAAACATTGTCATTAAAAAATTATCTACTTAATAACTTAATTTCAATTTATATACGTCATATAATAAACAAGACAAGATTTTTATCAATTACATTTGGTTTTCTTCCCAGAGGAACCTTTTAAGAACACACCTTTTTGGACCACGTCTTTAACCGATTATCATCATTTGAAGAGATGCATTATATTCTTCATGAAGTATCCTAAGTTCGTAGCAAGAATTAATCAATTAAAATAGCATATAGTATATATTCGTTAGTGACACAAATTCCCAACCTTTAATGCTCGTGTTCTGTAACACCCCATACTTTTGGACTGTTTATTTAGCTCGTCGCGATAACAAGGCGAAAAAAATATTTTTTTTAATTGGGATTATTTTTTAATTTAAAAATGGTGATTTTATTATTTGTGAAATGAGATTTTATCATAATTTAAATCGGGACTAAAATTTGAAAATTATGATTTTTTTACCTTAAATCGTAGGGAGCTTTGTTGGTCAAGCTGATTGGACCGGTTCAACCCTATGGGTGAACCGGTTTGCACCGGCAGTGGATCAGAGAGGGGCACTTTTTTTATTAGAGCTTAATTTGGATTCAATCACTTTCTTTTCTTAAAATATAAAGGCTCAAGTTTAGGGTTTTTAAAACACATTTTATCCTTCTCAAAAAGCTATAGGCTCCCATGTTTATACCTCCTCCCATCTAAAAATCCTAAACCCCATTTAAATCAACTTTCAACCTAAGTTTTTAATAGATAAACCAAGTTTTCTCAACATCGTTCAAGAACGCGTCTTTATTGTTTTCTCGAGAGGAACGCAACCATCCAATAAGATTTTTGAAATGGATTTTTACAGATATGAATACTTCTATTGTTCCCTTTTAGTATTATGCATTTTAAATGTTTCATAAACACTAACAATCATTGTTTTCTTGAATTAATTAGAGATTCTAATTAGGGAAAGTGAAATTATAGTTGAGACTATTTTTCTTCAAATCTCTAATACGAATTAAGACTTAAAACTCTCGCATGCTTAGATTAGAGGTTGAGATTCCGTTAGAATATATGGACGTTCGCATGTTAGAATAAATCGTATGAATTTAATGAAATGAATTTGACTTGTAAAATCATGTTATTTATGTGTAGCTCGTAGACTAGAAATTTATTCTTGTATGAGCCAAAAATATATATATGCATGGAAATTATACAAGTTGTTGGAAATTAAATTCTTTAATTAATATTATGATTAAAAAAACATAATTTAGATATAGAATTCTTGTGGTTAGTTGAGAGAATTGTTGTTATAGGTTGAAATATGCCTTATGTGATCATTAATTGTGTTAATATTCGATATCGCGGGGAGGACATAAATTTTTGCGGTATTTATGCTTCACCTTATTTTTAGGTTGTTTGCTAGGTATGGGACTAGTAGGTAGACCTTTGTTGTTGGTAATACTTTCTAGGTATAGAACTAGTTAGTGTTGAATTTTATGGATGGGCATCTCTGGGTGGGGCTAAGTAGTACACTTTTCGGTTGTTCCGTTAGCCTAGGGGCAAGACAAGGTAGAAATTTTTTTATGTATTCTTCTCAAGTCATAGCCTAGGGTATGCTTGGGGTTTTGGAGATCTCTAGGTATAGGACTATGGATGATTTGATAATTTAAGGCTTTCATAAAGAGTAGGGCTAAGAGAGAATAACGAACTTGATAAAATGAAGAATTTATGCCTAAGATAATAAACGTGTGTAAAAATGAATTTGCTTCACCAATATGTGCAGGGATAACAATAAGGGGCAAACTGCCTATAGTGATGTGGGTGTGTGTTGACGTCACCAATATGTGTAGAGTAAACGAAATTTGGCTAACTGACTATATAGTGACATGTCGTGCATGGAACCTCAGCAATATGTGCAGGGCTAACGAAATTGGGCGAATTGGCTATAGTGTGGGGAATGTGTGTGGTATAAAAATTTTAAACATGCCAGCAATATGTGCAGGACTCGTAATAAGGTGAACTGGCTATACTAGTGCCACACAAATAATATGAGTTGAATTGATTTAATTAAATTGTGGAAAATGAATTAATAGCTTTAACATAATTAGATATTGTAATAATATAATTGGACTTAAATAGTGGGGTGGCTTAGTTATGTGGGTAGATAATGCATGTTTATATATATCTCATTTAAATTTAAAATACTCTATTGTGAAATTTATCATGTATAATGCTTATGTTTGGGTTCACGAACCCTAATTGAGAGGAGTAGCTAATGATCATGCGGTGGGCTCTGACCGCTTTGTGTTGACTTACATTTCATATATAGTTACTGGAGTAACTACATAGGATGGATTGGACATTTTTGGGAGTGCATCTGGAGATTTATTTTATCTTCTTTAGTAGTTTAAATCTACTTTCCATTATGTCATTTTTATTATGAGATTATCATTATGAATTTAGTGGGCTAATAGGTTCCACAGTTGTTTATGGTTTCAGTCAGATATTTATAGCTAGATTATTTCATTTGAAGTTTTAACAATTTGGAGTTGAATTTATTTTGGAGATAGCATGGGGATGGATTTTAATTTACATCAATGTTTATATTTGTTGGACAAACCTGAATATTAACTTTTTTTTAATGTCTCATGCTTTTGTCACATGTTGAGAATGGTAACTTATTTAGTGACACACGATGCAGTTTGGTGGCTACGACGGCGGGCTACCTCGCTTGCCAGAATAAATAGAGTGTTACATGTTCTAACAAAAACAAAATTTAAATATATATTGTATATTTAATAAAAATTGTAGCAATAGCCATAATTTGGTCCCGAAAACTCTGCTCAATAGTTATCAATGACTTTTAAGACCACAACATTTACCAACTGTCATAATATACAAAATTCGTCGCTTGAATAATTAAGTTCCTATTCAGGATTAAACCTTGCAACGCATAGCCATGTATGTGCAAAAACATATTAAAAAATTTCATAATAAAATGTTATTTAATGAATTCAGCATACCATCAATTCAAACTTTTACATACATATTAAACATAATGATATAAATATTTATTAGGCTTATATATATATATATATATATAGGCCCCATGAGAACAAAGTTTCCCTAACTAAGTCCTATTGACTTTTTAACCAATAAATATGTCCAATTCCTAATTTTTTAGAAAAAAAATTTCACAATTTTACCCTTTTAAAATCGATCATCCGCAACATCTTGTGGAAAGTAACATAAGTGGTTAAACTTTTTTTATCTTATTTTTTATCTTATTTTTTATCTTCAAATGATCATAACTTTTGATTGACAAATCTATTTTTGGCAAAATTACTATTTTTGAAATCTGCTTGCTGAGAACTATCAAACAAGATCCATGAAGCCTATAAAATTTCAAAGAAAAAATATTACACATACAGTAAACTTTACTGTATGAACCAGAAAATGAAATAGTTTTATATCTATGGCATTTTTGCAAACAGTAACATTGTTTTAATATAACACAGATTACAAAATTTACTGTATTCACAAAAAATGAAATCTATATATTTATCAAACAAGATCCAGGGAGTTCATAATATTTCAATGAAAAAGATTACACATACAATAATATTTACTGTGTAAACCTTTAAAAACAGAACTTAATTAATGCTTGAATAGTCAATAGGACTTCATTAAAAAAGTCAAAAAATAAGAATTACATATAGTTATACATATTAAATGGGTTGTCACAGTAATTGTTAGGATTGAATAATAATACAAACAAATGGATTAAATAAATGTTTCAATTAATGCATAACCCCCCCCCCCCCCCCCACACACACACACACATATATATATATATATATATATATATATATATATATATATATATATATATATATATATATATATATATATATATATATAGTTTGTCTCTCCAATATACCTCATTAAACATACCTACGAACATATCTATTTTTTTAAAATATTAAAAAATAACTTTGAGTTAATATTTTTTATACGGTTCCGTGATATTTCAGTGTGCCCTGTTAAAATATTCAGCCCAAAATAATGTGTTTTGTTATGTTTAAAAAATAGGTAAAAAAAAACCTAATAGTTTTATAGGGGGTTTTTGAACTATTTTTTAAAAATGAGAAAAAACTTTATTTTCAGTTGATTTTTTTAGAGGGACTTACTGAAATATCATGAACCCATAAAAAAAATATCATCTTAATTTTTCTTTACTATTTTAAAAAATGGGTATGCTCATAGGTATGTTGCTATGAGGTGTGTTGGAGAGTCTGACTGTATATATATATATATATATATATATATATATATATATATATATATATATATATATATATATATATATATATATATATATATATTGCTCTTGTCCGGACTATCCTTCATTTTAACAGTACGGACTGGACATATGTCACCTGACATGGTGAGCCAAGAAAAAAGAGAGAGGGTGCATATAATTTAGCAGATAATTTTTGGGCTCACCATAAGGTGACACGTGTCTGGTCAGCACTCTTAAAATTCTCTCTCTCTCTCTCTCTCTCTCTCTCTCTCTCTCTCTCTCTCTCGCGCGCGCGCGCTCTTATATATATAGTAAAATTTACTGTATGCACCAAAAACTGAACTAGTTTTATATTTGTGAAATTTTCATAAACAATAAAATTTACTGTATTAATATTGCAAAGGCGGTAAAATTTACTATGTTTATTATCCTATACTCATAAGAACAAGACAAAAATTTTATCCCTGTATGCCATCTACCTTGCCTGGTCAATAGGTTGAGCGTAACTCCTGTAACGGAACTGACCCATGATTTCTTGCAATGGTTATATATCCATGATCTCGTCATGTAGTTGCCTCCTGCCTCGCTTTAGGCAATTATGATTCCTGTGTCCCATCTCTCCATAACCATAATAACTTATAGAAAAACTCTCTTGCTCCTGGCCCTGACCCTGTTGGTCTCCCCCGCCTTCCCTTAGTCCTAACGACCCTGAGGAACCGACTACTGCTACTTCTCTTGAGGACTCTTCTGGTCCTTCCTGATCTTGTGACACCCCCCCCCCCCCCCAATTAAATATAGGGTGATCAGTCATTTACCAATTTAAAACAGATTGTTCAGTTGGTTCATTCTTAGCGTCACTGTCACAAAACTTATAATAATATTAATCACCTAATATAGAATTAAGCTAGGCGTAAAACCATTTTCCTTATTAAATATAACCAATAAAAACATTTCTCAATTTAATTATTAAAATATAAATCATTCATCATACACAAGAATATACTATATACTGAACATTAATCAAATACTGAAATAAAAAAGACCGGGTAAAACCTCCGAGTTCGAAATTCCAATTCACAGACTCAGAGTAAAATTCCATCCAACTAAAAGAACTGTAAAGTAAAATGAATGATAACTCTGATGAAAACTAGGAATGGACAACACATGCCCCAACTGAGATGTCAAGATAAAACGGAATGGGAATTATGGATGCGTTTAATGCAAGGACCTAAAACTTCCACAATAGCTGCAGCACGTAAAGCAATCCAAATCTTTAGTTCTGGTATCCATGTGTCTAAGCACCTGATATAATACATATATATCGCAAAAGAGAGAAGATATGAAAGAGACGGGTCAGAGCCCGATGTTTTAAAAATATTTAGCAAGTATTTAAAACTGCACTAAAGCAAGTATTATATGCATGTTAGTTATCGAACTCTCACATGAGATTTTCACCTCTCATCTACTGTGCACGCCTAACGTACATCTAATTTCCCTTAGTTATGCTACCCAGTCTGATTAGTCTGAATCCATTCTAATACTATCTATACTCACTAGTAGTGTTCTCGTATCGCCCATACAATACTCTATTAAATTAGCCTATTTCGAATAGCTAATTAACATGTTTCTCAATTTTCATAATAAATCCGTTCTACGTTAAGATTTATTTTATATACCAATATTCTTATATCTACTAGTTTCACCAGATAGAAAAATTCCCCAAGTATACTCGTATATATATAGTCACACCATCCCTATATATATATATATATATATATATATTCACTAATCATGCACCCTTAGGTTAAGACCACTTGGTGCAAAGAATTTATTATTATTTCCATATCTACTAGTTTCACACATTGGAAATATTCACAAGTTCATAAATATATACACACACACATAGTCACTTCATCCTCATACATATATGAAAATCCTGCACCCCCAGGCTAAGACCCATTAGCTCACCGAACCATAATAATCTTGCACCCCCGGGTTAACACCCATTAGCGCACTTAACAATAATATTCTTGCACCCCCGGGTTAACACTCATTAGCGCACTTACCAATAACATTCCTTGTACCCCCGGGTTATCACCCATTAGTACACTTAATAATATAATTCTAGCACTCCCGAGTTATCACTCATTAGTGCGCCTAGCAATAAGATTCTTGCACCCCCGGATTATCACCCATTAGTGCACTTAACAATAATCTGACATAATAGGCATACATACATCCTATTAGAATTCATAGGTATTTTTCCCAACCTAATTATATACTTCTCTTATGTATTACACTCTGATCACTACATATAGTATAAATATTTAGACTACTATCTTTCTCGTAATCTCTAAGGTACATTCTCTATAACGAATCATTAAAGTATTAATTCTCACATACTTTCTCGAAATTCTACCCTATTTCAGACTCACTACCTGGCAGTTTCTCTCACTCTAATAAACTGGTAAATTCAAAGCTGGACTCTAATAAAATTTCCAAAATTCACTACATCGCTCGAACCAGAAAGGATTGTCGCTCGGACGATTGCCACGTTTCGTTCGAACGACATTGCGCGAGATGCTGGTCTTGCTCGAACGAAACTTCGCGCGACATTACAATGTAGCTTGAATGACCCCCTTCACGCGACTTCGCGCGAGACGTACTAGTTCGTCTTTTTGCCCAGATTTCAGCGTTTTCCCACCATTTTCAAGCCTAAAAACCTCTATAGCTCATCACCTAACACCTCATCATCAATCCCAATCAATCATAACAGGTTATATATCACTCCTAACATCCTAGGATCGTTAATTCGTCATCAATCATCAAGATTATATGAAATCCCCAAATTAATTCATAAGAACCCTAGTTTCCAATTTTTCAATTAAAGAACCTAATCAATCTAGATTCATTCATCAATATATAATCCAATTTCGTGATTAATCATCTATATACATGAAGGAATTTAAACTACTAATTAAACCAGTCCTTAATCATAATTTAAATCTCCAATTTTCACCCAATTCACATGTAAATCACGATTAATTTCACCTACACTAACATGAGCATGATTATTGCTCAAAAAAAGCAAGTAATAAACACTTGCCTCAAATATGACGATCTGATCCACTGGTGATGTTGGTATATATGCATTACTCTCTTCGCGATCTACACTTTAGTGGGATTTGTAGTGTGGGAGCTTGAGTTTTGTGCCAAGGACACTAATGTCTTCCTTCCTCTTCCTCCGTGGTTCTCTCTCCCTCTCTCTTTACATTTAGAACTGATAACTCCCCTGTCCACCATGTACTCTTAATTTAATTTAATTAATTTTCATCATTAATTAAACTCCCAAAATCCAAAATTACAAAACTACCCTTACGGGGTGCTAGGTTGGCCTAAAATATTTCGGAGTCCAAATAAAATACTCGGGTAGTGTTTTCTGACTATCTCGACCCTCCTGAACTCAACGGCGCACTCGAAATGACATTACTAGTTAATAAAAATAAATTCTCTTTTTATCCCATTCAATTAGTTCCGACACGACTCACAGGCGTGTCAGACTTCAATTACCAAACTGTCATTTTACTCACTCTCGATAATTTATCAAAGTGTATAATTCCATATTACATATCACACAGTAATATTCAATTAATAAGTATTAACCCTTGTCACGCTAGTTAATAATTATTTTAACCCGAATTAATTAACAAAAAATTTCTCGCACTTTCAATTTAATCAATCATACAATAATAATTAATCACATAATTATTTAAATCGTCAAAAATACGGGGTGTTACACACTTCCCCTCTTACAACGGAATTTCATCCAGAAATTCGAAAAAAGTATACTAGGTACAGATAACGGTGTATAAATATTGCGCATCGCATCCTTGCGCTCCCAAGTAAGCTACTCCGTACCACTCATATAGTACACTATCGAATACCCTTGATAATGAACACTTCACATCTGCTTGTTTTAAACTCTAGGTTAACCTGACATATAGGTTCTTGCCCAAGCCTCACTAATTAAGTTCCACTACTTAAACTTTATATTAGACATTCACTATATAGACTGCTACTATTTTCACCTTAATAGATTTATCCTCCTTTCGTATCCATACGAACTCATCTCATGTCGTTCGTACGAGTAAATTGAGTGTGCCATATATATTTCACATATGATATACACGAAATCATACTTGACCCCCACCTTTAAATATCAAGAAGGACAGTAACAAAATTGACCTCGCCACGCCTCTACTAGTACTCTGCCCAAACGTGAACTTATAGGGGTTATTTGGACACAAACTCCACTAGTAGAAGGTACTGCTCTCGTCCTCCCCTAAGATTTAGGGTTACACATAAAATTTCTCTCCAGCATCCGATTAGACCACTTATTCTGCCCATCCTTCTACGGATATTAGGTCATACTCAATCGCATCTCGGTACCTATAGTCTCACCATCTCAGATACATGAGAAGATCCTTGGGGATACTCTCCTATTCACTAGTGGAAGAAGCCCCTACTGGTTTCGGATTGTCCACCCTTTTTCCAACAGTGAGGTAACCCACTGCAAGACGAACTTTGCAATATTACTCTACATCATAACCCTTCACCACTGTTATTTGGGACCTGATACATTTTATACTCTCTCGAATGTACTTCTAATCGTGGTACTTGTGACTTTGCCCCAACCGCGTGACACAAGTCTTTTCCCTGTTCTGAAATTCGGTTTCTTATGAATTGTAGGCCTCTGTTAAATTTTACAGAAAAAGCTTTGGCTTTTTCAACTATGTGTTGTCGAATTCACATGACTGTCATAATTCACTATCTGATTCGATCACCTAAGGCGCCCACACATCCTCTCGCACTCGGCGTGCTGATATAGTAGGGGTGTACCAAAACCACCTCACTAGTCATAATTTAATAACTCTTTCAGTGGCATCATTGCTCTATTCAGAATGATACTAGGACTAGGCGACTCTACTGGCCTAAAGTTATAATGGAATTATCAGCTCTCAAATATATTCTTCTATAGGTACAATAACCAACGTACCAAACTTATGTACTATCGACCAAACTTCTCTCCAACTCCTGACGTCCGTTAGTTTCATGCGTGGGATATCTCGCAAAGCGAAATCCAAATAAGGAACCTCCCTGATACACTACTATCTAACCTAGTCAGTTGTCGAGGTCCGTATGTCCCTCAATCCATACTATGCACCTTCCCATAATCTTCATATATGTACATAAAATTTTGCTCGTCCACTCTCATGTCCCTAATAATAACATGAAGCATGGCGCTCTCACTACCCCAACTACTCGGCGTTACATATATCTAATGAGATATATCTCGCTGCTTTATAAAGAACACAATGTATACTAAGTCTTATCAGTCAAATAAATTCCTACGCACCGGAATCACATATAACTAGACAACATACTCGCTGAGGTCTACACTACCATGAAAGTTTCATGTAGACATATATATGGGCCCAACCCTATTTCAGGTGGCGCCGCACAAAACAAAGATTACTTCCCCCCGGATTACCCGACACGATAGTCATATCTTTCAATTTACTATCGTTCAAACATACGGTAATTAATCACTAAACATTACCATAATATACTCTACTAATTCTAACTCAATGCAGTTAGAAAATTACAACAACATATACTCTTCAGGCCCACCCGATTCACTCACGGGCGACATCAAAATGCCTCGCTATAAAAAAAAATATGTTTGTAACAAGACTGTTAAAACTAAGGTTTCCACTAAACTCGAACCACACTCAAATTTTAGGATTTTCAATTTATATATAAGTTGTAACACACCCATGCCACTAGAATAAATCCTTCACTCACAACGATGAAGCAAAACCTCACCAGTCTCGCCTAACTATAGGGTCCCAGCACGTGGCTGCTAACATGACATATGAACATCTACAATCATGATACATCTAGGATTTCATCCAAAAGTTCTCCCCTCTCATTGTGGACAATTTAATCCATCATGTGGATTTCACGACCATTATTGAAACGTTGGCCCAAAATCTCTAGGCCTCAATTATGGCCTTACTGACCTCTCATTTACATCCCGAGACCCATTGACCCTGACATACTATATGTTACTCTTAGAGAGGACTCCACTGGTCCAGCTTGAACCCATCACTCTCGGTTTGTAAATTTCCTGGGCCTAATTCTCTTGACCCAAATTCCTTTGTTGGAAGTCTCACTCCTCCAGTTGTTATGCCTAACTGGAGTGGTTTACCATTTCCAATCTCATCAGTCTCACTTCTCAAATATGGACACATTCAACACTTGTAGTCCTACTCTCTTCTCATAGGGAAACATCATGAGCCATTTCCCCATCACTAGTACTACTGACCTATGACAACCCGCCTAATAAGATACCGGGCGATCACTCCTATATCAAATTTTAACAGGAGTCTCATATGGATCATTCTTAGCATCACTGTCGAAAATCCAATTAATTACTAATAACCTATTAGGCTGGCGTCAAAAAAACTTTTTCTTAACTACTCTTTTTAACAATTGTAAATAAAACATCCACATAATTATGCGTAAATAAAACTGAAATGAAAATGAAATAAATTAAAATAACCGAACACTCGGTTCAAATTATACAACCATATCCAATGATGCTTTAAAAGAATAAATAAATGCAATTGGACCTTTGGCCCGAATATTTATACAGTACCTCCTATATAGAGTAAAAGAATAGAGGCGTCTACGGTAAACCTGCACGCATCCACAACTGCTACAGCTGACGTCGGATCCGAAAGAAGCGTCATCCAGGCGTCCCTGTGTCTGGACACCTATATAATATATAATATATATAGCGAGAGGAAAAGTAGATAAACGGGTCAGAGCCCGAGTTGTGAAAATATTTAGCAAGTGCATAAATGCTTTAAAAATATGTTTTATCTCATATTTAAATTGGAATCGCACTCCTATGAGACACCCCTCACCTCTCTTATATCAGTGCACACCTTGCGCATCTATTAAGAACATTCTAGACATCCTAGTAAAGCTACCATCCTAAACTAGTCTATCACCCAACCACTATCAACCCTAGATAGTCCAAGTAATGTACAAAGGGCTAAACTTCTCCCCAGTCTGAACACTAAGCCATGTTCATGCGTGGGGTGTCTCTCAAAGCGAAATCCAAATAAGGAACCCCCCCGATACACTACTACGCGGAAAGGTCGATCGTCGAGATCCGCCAATCCCTCAGTACATAATATATAACTATATATATATACACCATATAATAAATCTTATTATAAGAGAACTAAGGATTAAACTTCTCCCCGGTCTCAACACATTGCCATATTCGTGCGTGGGGTGTCTCGCAAAGCGAAATCCCAACAAGGAACCCCTCCCGATACACTACTATGCAGTAAGGTCGATCGTCGGGATCCATTAGACCCTCGGTACTCGATTCATCCATATATACATATTCGTATTAAAATATACATCCGGATCTATCTCCCGGACTGAGGATTCATATACAAAGTATTTATCAATACTTTTCATTTGTATGTCAAAACTTTCCATTTCCCTTCTCATATCCAGGAAATGTATTTAATAGCCAATTCATTATCATGAATTGCTTTCACAAATCTTATAACTTTTTAAAAGCCAGTTTTATTATCATAAAATGCTTTTCCGTTTCAAAATATCCCAGTTCCCTTCTTATAATCAGGAAATGAATTTAAAAGCCATTTTTATTATCATAAAAATGCTTTTACCATATCATATGCTTCCACATCCCTTCTTCCATCCGGGAGTGTTACCGAAGCCAAAACCTTTATCCTATTTCCCTTCTTCCATCCAGGAAATGTAAATTAAAGCCAATTTATTATCATAAACTGCTTTAACAAATATATAACGCGTTCTAAGACCGCCCGTACGGCGCGCTCCTAAATGACCATCATCTTCTAATGCCTATCAATTACGACACATGGGCAACTATACGCAATACGTCGGGAAGCAGCCATATGCCTGCGGGCTAGTCATAACCACACCCCAAGTTACCTAACCATCGCAGAAAACATAACATAACATAAACGCTCATATGGCCTAGACGACTATATGCACCCTGCATTCGCTAGCCAAGGGGCTTCACCTCAGCGCGCAAACTTCCCTTATGATGTCATTTAGAGAGGGTGTTGACTATAAATCAGTAATTAAGAAAATCATTTCTTTTTCCATTTTGAAAATATTCCTTTTTACATTTTCAAAATCATTAACATCATATCATATATATACTTTAATCGCATAGTATATATATATATATATATATATATATATATATATATATATAAAATAAAGTAGAAAATTTATGTATGTCATAAACTTCAAGTATGATGTCATCAGGTAAATTTTTAATGTCCTACCTATTTTGCCCTTTAGAAATTTTAGTTCCCCCTCATTTTTACTCTCCAAACTTTCATTTTGAATTCAAAATTGGGGTATTTTAGTAAGTCGTTCAAACAACTACCAGCTATCATGGATACTAAGCCACGAAAGGGTCGACGACATCCTTTCTGGCTCTAATCTTTTCTCACTCCTTCATTCTCTCTCTATCTCTATGTCTCACACATTTTCTTTATTTTCTCTCCTTCTGTTATCTAACATGTTTATTTTCTAACGAAGATCTTTTACACATCAGCAGTTGCGTTAGGTTGGGAATCGATCGTCAGCAGTTGTGTTGATTTAATTATGGTTTGAACATTTTTAAAAAGATATTTTTTTGCCTAATCAAATGGACAAATGAAATTAAAGCTTAAATATTTATTCTTTGGCTTGAGTGTAATATTTGAGTATTCTCTTTTGAATTTTTTGCAGTTTCTCATTTGTGGAATTGCTTTTTAGCGGGTTATTTGGTAAATAAATAAATAGAGGGATTTTGTTGAAATTTTAATTTGTTTATACCAATTGCCAAGCTTGACCATGCGCGGATCAAGACTCGATGTTCCAAGTGATTTTGACACCACTGCGGTAAACAATAAAGGAAGCTGACGGAGTCAGCTATATGCGGCTACCGAGGTACAAAAAAGATGGGGAAAAATAAGTTCGTAAATAGTGATAAAACGTGGGTTAGGCAAATCAAATAGGTATGATGTTTGTGTGGCTCGAGATAGGACTGACAAAATATATATATTAAAACCAATTCCTTATGTTCCTTTGAAGTTTGAATTATGTATGCATGTACAGTCTGATGAATATTGTTCTTCCCAACGGTAGATTATGGTTTGGCTCAAGAAAGGAAAGCCTGACACATGACATGGAAAGCATATACACATTGGCATGTTAAAATAAAAAGGAACTTTAATTCCTATACAAAGGATGGAGTTGGGTTCAACAACTTAGATAAATTGGAAATCTAAATCCGTTAAAAAAAATCGAGAAATTCCACTATATTTTTGTAGTGTTTTTAATCCAACCAAACTTTTTTTATGCACTAGAGGAAGATGCGAAATCCTATTTTTCAAGTTTTTTTGAACATGACTGAATAAAAAGTGACATAACACAATGTTGAGACTTGAATATAAAAATAATATTTTACGTTGCATCATTTTTATTTTAGTCAGCATCGTATTTTGTTTAAAAAAACATTTTTTGTTATGCCACTTTTACTTAGTTCGGGTGCGAATTAAATATGACGTATGATTATATTAACGATGTGTACTTTTAAAAATTAGCATCGTGCCGTTCGGCACGGGCATAAAAACTGTTTTATTATATAGTTACAAAAATAAGATAATTTTTTAAAATAAAATTGGACATGTTTTATTATATAAAGTAAAATCGTTTTTTTAAATCTTTATTTTTTTTAAAGTGGACATATTTTGAAATAATTTTAAAAACATCTTTAATTGTAAACTTCATTAAATAAAAGTTTCGTATTAAAGTTCAATTCTTTAATACTGATTGATTAGTATCAACTCCATCTAAAAAATCGTTAAACATTGAAAAAAAAATAACAAATACTGAAAAGGTTGTTTTCTTATTTTGCAAAAAAAAAAAAAACAATTTTCTTATTTTGAAAAAATAAAACTGTTTTTTTTTTATTTTACAAAAAAAAAGAAGCTATTTTCTTATTTTAGAAAACGTTTTTTTTTTCTAAAATAAAAAAAATTGTTTTTCTAAATAGGAAAACATTTTTCTTTTTATAAATTAAGAAAACCGTTTTTTTTTTAAATAATAAAAGAGATTTTTAAATGACTAATTTTTAAACACTTATCTATTTTAATGATCATTTAATGGAGAGAAAGAAAGAATGAATAAATGATGAAGTAATGAGGTAAGGGTTAAATGGTCATTTTCAATAATTAGGAACCAGCGTTGGAGTGCATTAGGATTTCATGGAGAACCAATAGTGGCTCCCATAAAACATTTATACATTTATGTTGTAAACAAATTTTTTACTTAAATTTACTCGATTCTACACTTTGAAAATTTACACTTCTAACATATAAAACATTTATTATTTATATTATTGACGACTTTATGCTTTTCAAAATTATCAGCGTGCCTTCAGGCACGGGTATACCCTACTATATATATATATATATATATATATATATATATATATATATACCACATATTCCTCCTCGAATATATATATATATGGCCATATTTGCCAATCTCATCAAGCGATGACCAATAAGTCCAAAGATTTTCTCAAAGAATCATAATCATGCATTCATATAAGCATGATACTAAACCCAAAGTATTTCCTCATGTACATTCAATTACATAGATACCTAGGCTCGATGGTATCCGAACTCTATCTCTCAAATCTTATTAGTCCCGAACGTTAACTATGTTCGTTCCCCGGATTATGCCCTACACCAATCCAAGGCCTTCTCCTCATGAAAAGGTTAACTAACCCTCAAAACCATCATTTGGGAGTCCTGGTATCATAATTAGTATCCCACATATAAGACCCCAAATTGTAATTTAATCCCCCTATACTCTTTAAGGGAAGAAACTGGCAATCCTGCCCAAGGCGAATTGATTCGTCCCTTTTGCGAATAGATTCGGGCAGGCGAATCGATTCGGTTCCCCATCTGAATCGATTCGGAAATGGTTTTGCAAACAGGTCCCTAAATGGCGAATTGATTCGGTCTAAATCTGAATTGATTCGGCCCACTGCAGAAACCCAATTCCCCTTTGGGCGAATCGATTCGGCCTGGACCCGAATCGATTCGGCCCATTCGAGGGTCACTGTTTGGGCGATTTTTCAATCTCCAAAATACCCAAAACTCAATACAAATTCATTTTCATGGTTTCTAATCTACACCAAAAATTATCCCAAACATCTACACAATTAATTCGAGCCTTTATTTTTCCAATTTCCGATTTGATTTCCAAGTTGGTAATTTCAACCTGGAACTGCCATCTTGTAAAAATCATATCAAATCGTAGAAAAATAAAAAAAATACGCGGTCGGTTTCCACACGACCGTATCGAAAATATTTACAACTTTTGTGTTTTGGCCAAGAGCTAAATTATTTATCTTCCTGGCCGAAATAGCCCCACAAGCTACGGGTTTACTATTCATTGTCTTCCCCCAAAATCCCAAACTCCATTTTTCTCCATTTTTGTTGTTTCTAACCTCATCCAACAACTCAAAAAACATCTAATCTATGTTTTACAACTAACACATCCATTATTTTGGGGTATTAAACCACTTCTCTTAGTTTTAAACCCTAAAACCATAAAAATCCCAACTTTGGCATTTCTCCCATTTCAATTCAATTTTATACTCCACTAACATGGTTTTAACACTAAAAGTCTTTAAGAGTTTACATTACATCAATATGTAAACTTATATTTAAGTTTTCCCAATTCTATTTTTGGGTTCTACCAACTATGATATGAAATAAATTCGTAATTGAAATAAAGCAAGTAAACACTTGCCTGGAGGATGAAATCCGACGACCTCGAGTCGAATCCGGCGAAGTTTGGCCCGAATCTCCATTTTCTCCACCTCTTTCTCCTTCCTATCTCTCTAATCTCTCTTCTTTCTCATTTCTTTATCTTTTCTCTCCCTCTCCCTCCTTTTATAAGGAGAAAAAGGGGTTTAACCTTAAAAACCCAAAAACGACTCGTTTATCCAATTACGAGTTACTTTTACCTCTAAAATTACCCGAAACTCAATTTCGACTTTCGGACACTCTTTTTCGACTATCTCGGACATTCCGAGACTCATGGAGCAGTCCAAATTCCCATCCGGGGTACTTGACCTGAAATCACTATTTGAACCCAAAATAAAAAAAGATGCGGTATTCCCATTAAAATATTTTCTTCTGTCGCCTTACCCGACAGCGACATATTATTAAAATACTCCAATTTATTTACTTAACACCAAAAGTAAATGTACCATCCATCGAAAATCATGTAATCCTCGAAAATCCTAAAAATCACTATTTCGAGAAATTCTCAAAATTGCCAATTTATTCTCAATTAGGGAATTTAATGGTCTCCAAAAGGACGGGTTGTTACATACTCCCCCCTTACAAAGGAATTTTGTCCTCGTAATTTAGATACGACCTACACCACCAAACCTAGGATCGCTCCAAATCCTAATACATCAAGGGGAACGATACTAATCCAATGGTTCCCAACCATACACTACACGGCTACCGCAGTCGTAAAGTGACTCCAATAGCGTCACATTGTACACATCATTTCTAGTGCCTTCCGACATAAAACTTCTGCTTTACATACCACGCCCCTTCTATTTCAGGCAGCATATAAAACCAACTTACTAAGGTGCCCATACACCTTTCTAACCTGTGCACATCTGCACATCCATTGTGAACGTTCAACACGTAACACTCTCTCCAAATATGGGTCTCCTTTCCTAGGTGTAATACTCACACATGGGTCCTCCCAACCCGCGAAATTCATTCTCCTAACATCAACGCCACTGACTCTACTAAACTTACATCCTAACAATACTACGGTCTATGCGTTATCCTATCTACGCGAAACGAGTACACTCCTAAGTATCCCTAGTGCCAAAGGCCTCTCTCAACTCCCGACATTTGCTTGGTTTCATGTGTTGGACGTCTCGCTGAAGCAAAATCCAAATAAGGAACCCTCCCGTTACACTACTCCCTCGCGTTGTCAGTTATCGAGATATAACGACCTAAGGCACACCAGCGGGATGTCCTAAATCCTACTACGCTAACCTACGATCGCATTCCTACTATTCTATCCTTCCGCCCATACGAAAAGGAAATATAACTAATCGAAGTGACAACTCTCTGTAAAGCACTACGAAGATCATACCCAATTCATACTTCATCAAAGTTTGCCTTTTCATTAAGGCCTGGCCATCAGCCTTGAATCAATCTCTCTGAGTCCTATTCCACCCACCTACTTGTGGCGAGAGGACCACTTTAGTGCTTTTCCCATAGCACAATATTTCCATAAACATACCATCATCATATGGCTCATAGTCTATAGTGGTTCATCCACACTATAAGACTTTTCCACAAAACCATCATCCTTTCATCCTATAACATCTCTCCACTCCCGACACCGTTAAGATTCATGTGTGGAGCATCTCGTAAAGCAAAATCCAAACAAGGAACCCCTCCACACACTCCTATTTAACTTCGCCAGTCATGGATGTCCGTTATTTCAAATATGCAACCGGGATACCTTATACCCTCACTCAACAAAATGTGGTCTGAACTCCCGACTCTATCTAGGAGCCACACCACTAAGCGCATCGTAGTACACTCAGTCTCTGCGCAATCAATAATGAGCTTAGACTCACAGCTCAATAATAATTCGGGCACACCTCAAATCATATCTATAAGGTCGCCACATCCTCAAATCACGATAATGAAACTTATGCTCATCGAAGTCCCATTTACCCATAATAATATCGGCGAACTCAACCTTTATCCAGGTGAGAAATCGCAACAATAATCCGTTCCACCCTGGAACTGCGGACACGATAGTCTTGCCATCATTAGCTTGCTATCGCTCCGAACAACTAATAATATTATATGATCACCATATTACCATACTCGTATAAACATATAAAACGAGTATCACAAGCCTATATATATATATTTAAAATATCAACACCCGCCTTTATATAGAGAATGAAGGAAAATAAAACTCTGTTGTTGCGGAAAACACATAGATATGCATTATATAATGTTATCGAGACCGCCACAAAACTCAAATTACACACACGAGTCTAGGGATCATAAACACCACAACTTATCTAGCCACGCCAATTATACCTCTTCCTTCTGAAGTGAAACTTATAATAATAACTTTGCCCGGCTCCTTACAATCATCTTACTAGTCCTCTTAACTTCTTCGTTAAAAGGAAACTCCATTACGAGCTTCAACCTTAAAGCTCCAACTAATCCCCACCTCCTGGCGCCTTCCTCGATCATCACACCATTCTCGAACAAGCGCACAAAAGATTTCTATAATCTTATAATATGGCAGGAGAACGAAATCTGATAAGAGAAATCAACAATCCTAATCCTGAGGCTCTATATCAAATCAAGAGCAACGCTGAAAGCGTAGTACGTCCGCACAGATTCCTAAGGACGCTAGAACCTGATGCTCTGATACCATCTGATAACCCGCCTAATAAGATACCAGGCGATCACTCCTATATCAAATTTTAACAGGAGTCTCATATGGATCATTCTTAGCATCACTGTCGAAAATCCAATTAATTACTAATAACCTATTAGGCTGGCGTCAAAAAAAGTTTTTCTTAGCTACTCTTTTTAACAATTGTAAATAAAACATCCACACAGTTATGCGAAAATGAAACTGAAATGAAAATGAAATAAATTAAAATAACCGAACACTCGGTTCAAATTATACAACCATATCGAATGATGCTCTAAAAGAATAAATAAATGCAATTGGACCATTGGCCCGAATATTTATACCGTACCTCCTATCTATAGTACAAGAATAGAGGCGTCTACGGTAAACCTGCACGCATCCAAAACTGCTGCAGTTGACGTCTGACCCGAAAGAATCGTTATCCAGGCATCCTTGTGTCTGGACACCTATATATATATATATATATATATATATATATAGCAAGAGGAAAAGTAGATAAACGGGTCAGAGCCCGAGTTGTGAAAATATTTAGCAAGTGCACAAATGCTTTATTTTAAAAATATGTTTTATCTCACATTTAAATTGGTATCGCACTACCAAGAGATACCCCTCACCTCTCTTCTATCAGTGCACACCTAGCGCATCTATCTAGAACATTCTAGACATCCTAGTCAAGCTACCCTCCTAAACTAGTCTATCACCCAACCACTATCAACCCTAGATAGTCTAAGTAATGTACTAAGGGATAAACTTCTCCCCAGTCTGAACATTAAGACATGTTCGTGCGTGGGGTGTATCGCAAAGCGAAATCCAAACAAGAAACCCCCCCGATACACTACTACGCTATAAGGTCGATCGTCGAGATCCGCCAATCCCCCAGTATAGAATATATAACTATATATATACACACCATATAATAAATCTTATTATAAGAGCACTAAGGATTAAACTTCTCCCCGCTCTCAACACATTGCCATATTCGTGTGAGGGGTGTCTCGAAAAGCAAAATCCAAAAAAGGAACCCCCCCGATACACTACTATACGGCAAGGTCGATTGTCGGGATCCATTAGACCCTCGGTACTCGATTCATCCATATATACATATTTGTATTACAATATACATTCAGATCTATCTCCCGGACTGAGGATTCATATACAAAGTATTTATCAATACTTTTCATTTGTATCTCGAAACTTTCCATTTCCCTTCTCATATCCAGGAAACGTATTTAAAAGCCAATTCATTATCATGAATTTCTTTCAAAAATCTTCTAACTTTTTAACAGCCAGTTTTATTATCATAAAATGCTTTTCCGTTTCAAAATATCCCATTTCCCTTTTTATATTCAGGAAATGTATTTAAAAGCCATTTTTATTATCATAAAAATGCTTTTACCATATCATATGCTTCCATATCCCTTCTTCCATCCGGGAGTGTTACCGAAGCCAAAACCTTTATCCCATTTCACTTCTTATATCCAGGAAATGTAAATTAAAGCCAATTTATTATCATAAACTGCTTCAACAAATATATAACGCGTTCTAAGACCGCCCGTACGACGCGCCCCTAAATGACCATCATCTTCCAGTGCCTATCAATTACGACAGTTGGGCAACTGTATGCAATTCGTCGGGAAGCAACCATATGCCTGCGGTCTAGTCATAACCACACCCCAAGTTACCTAACCATCGTAGAAAACATAACATAACATAAACGCTCATATGTCCTTGAGGACTATATCCACCCTGCATTCGCTAGCCAGGGGGCTTCACCTCAGCGCACGAACTTCCCTTATGATGTCATTTAGAGAGGGTGTTGACTATAAATCAGTAATTAAGAAAATCATTTCTTTTCCCATTTTGAAAATATTCCTTTTTACATTTTCAAAATCATTAACATCATATCATATATATACTTTAATCGCATAGTATATATATATATATATATATATACCACATATTCCTCCTCGAATATATATATATGGCCATATTTGCCAATCTCATCTAGCGATGACCAATAATCCCAAAGATTTTCTCAAAGAATCATAATCATGCATTCATATAAGCATGATACTAAACCCAAAGTACATTCAATTACATAGATACCTAGGCTCGATGGTATCCGAACTCTATCTCTCAAATCTTATTAGTCCCGAATGTTAACTATGTTCGTTCCCCGGATTATGCCCTACACCAATCCAAGGCCTTCTCATCAAAAGGTTAACTAACCCTCAAAACTATCATTTGGGAGTTCTGGTATCATAATTAGGATCCCCCATATAAGACTCCAAATTGTAATTTAATCCCCCTATACTCTTTAAGGGAATAAACTGGCAATCCTGCCCAAGGCGAATCGATTCTCCCCTTTTGCGAATCGATTCGGGCAGGCGAATCGATTCGGTTCCCCATCTGAATCGATTCGGAAATGGTTCTGCAAATAGTTCCCTAAATGGCGAATTGATTCGGTCTAAATCCGAATCGATTCGGCCCACTGCAGAAACCCAATTCCCCTTTGGGCGAATCTTTCGGCCTGGACCCGAATCGATTCGGCCCATTCGAGGGTCACTGTTTGGGCGATTTTTCAATCTCCAAAATACCCAAAACTCAACCCAAATTCATTTTCATGGTTTCTAATCTACACCAAAAATTATCCCAAACATCTACACAATTAATTCGAGCCTTTATTTTTCCAATTTCCGATTTGATTTCCGAGTTGGTAATTTGAACCTGGAACTGCCATCTTGTAAAAATCATATCAAATCGTACAAAAAAAAATACGCGGTTGGTGCCCACGCGACCGTATCGAAAATATCTACAACTTTTGTGTTTTGGTCAAGAGCTAAATCATTTATCTTCCTGGCCGAAATAGCCCCACAAGATACGGGTTTACTATTCGTTGTCTTCCCCAAAATCCCAAACTCCATTTTTTTCCATTTTTGTTGTTTCTAACCTCATCCAACAACTAAACAAACATCTAATCTTTGTTTTACAACTAACACATCCATTATTTTGGGGTATTAAACCATTTCTCTTAGTTTTAAACCCTAAAACCATAAAAACCCCAACTTTGGCATTTTTCCCATTTCAATTTAATTTTATACTCCATTAACATGGTTTTAACACTAAAAATCTTTAAGATTTTACATTACATCAATATGTAAACTTATATCTAAGTTTTCCCAATTCTATTTTAGGGTTCTACCAACTTTGATATGAAATAAATGCATAATTAAAATAAAGCAAGTAAACACTTGTCTGGAGGATGAAATCCGACGACCTCGAGTCGAATTCGGTGGAGTTTGGCCCGAATCTCCATTTTCTCCTCCTCTTTCTCCTTCCTCTCTCTCTTCCCTCTTTTCTTTCTCTTTTCTTTATCTTTTCTCCCCCTCTCCCTCCTTTTATAAGGAGAAAAAGGGTTTTAACCTTTAAAACCCAAAAACGACTCGTTTACCCAATTACGAGTTACTTTTACCTCTAAAATTACCCGAAACTCAATTTCGACTTTCGGACACTCTTTTTTGACTATCTTGGACATTCCGAGACTCACGGGGCCATCGATTCCCATCCGAGGTACTTGACCGCAAATCACTATTTCATCCCAAAATAAAAAAATATGCGGTATTCCCATTAAAATATTTTCTTCTGTCGCCTTCCCGACAGCGACATATTATTAAAATACTCCAATTTATATACTTAACACCAAAAGTAAATGTACCATCCATCGAAAATCATCTAATCCTCGAAAATCCCAAAAATCACTATTTCGAGAAATTCTCCAAATTGCCAATGTATTCTCAATTAGGGAATTTAATGGTCTCCAAAAGGACGGGTTGTTACATGACCATTTTAAAATGTCCTTCTCTCGGACCGAGTAGTCTTAACTCACTGGCTACGATGGCCTTTCGGAACTATGTTTGGCCTCCATGGCCCTGATTGACTTCATCATCACCTTATAGAAAGTTAATCCCTCAAAATTATCTAACAGAGTTCCCTATTGGGTATACTCTCCTATGGTGTCTCACTAGCACTGTTAAGTTCAGTTCTTCTCTTCGGCCAGATTCTCTAGCCCTCCTAGCTCACTTCTTCTGGAAATGCTGCAATAACTTGCCACCGTATAACCTTGATGACACCAAAATTAGTCATTATATCTGGATTTCTCATCCATGATCGTATTCTACACACAGTCCTTATTTAAATATAAACCCTTTTATAGTTATATGCCCCCTTTCCAGGTATGAAGTTCGTTATGCAATTCAACCTTTTTCTCATGATTGGTCTCTAGTTTACCCCCTGTGCTAAGTTTTAAAATTTCATTTGCATCTCTATTACAACATCGAATGGGAGACCTCACGGTCAACTCATACCCATTTTTTTAAAATTTCAAGCACACTTTTTACACGTGGTGATTGATTCTAATCACTTTATGTCTTCTCTCGAGTTTCTTCTCCTGTAGTCCTTCTTACGTCCCTCGCTGGTCGTCCTAAAATGTTTAGTGTTCGAATCACACAAAATTTCGTATAATGAGTCACATCCATAATAATTCATAGTAGGAGAACGTATGTCGCATACATTAGGGAACACAACAATCCTATCATAAGGCTCTACATCAAAGAACGCTACACTGAAACGTAATAAGCCGTACAGATCCTAAAAGACTCCAGAACTTGATGCTCTGATACCACTTGTGACACCCCGCCCAATTAAATATAGGGTGATCAATCCTTTACCAATTTAAAACAAATTGTTTAGTTGGATCATTCTTAGCAATACTGTCAAAAAACTTATAAACATATTAATCACCTAATATAGAACTAAGCTAGGCGTCAAAACATTTTCCTTATTAAATATAACCAATAAAACCATTTCTTAATTTAATTATTAAAATATAAACCATTCATCATAGACAAGAATATACTAAATACTGAACATGAATCAAATACTGAAATAAATAAGACTAGGTAAAACCTCCCAGTTCAAAATTCCAATTCACAGATTCATAGTAAAATTCCATCCAACTAAAAGAACTGTAAAGTAAACGGAATGATAACTCTGATGAAAACTAGGACTGGGCGACACATGCCCCAACTGAGATGTCTAGATAAAACGGAATAGGAATGATGGATGCGTCTAATGCAAGGACCTACAGCTTCCACAACAGCTACAATGCCTAAAGCAATCCAAATCTTTAGTTCTTGTATCCCTGTGGCTGAGCACTTGATATAATATATATATATAGCAAAAGAGAGAAGATATGCAAGAGACGAGTCAGCCGATGTTTTAAAAATATTTAGCAAGTAAATAAAACTGCATTAAAGCAAGTATTATACGCATGTTAGTTATCGAACTCTCACATGAGATTCTCACCTCTCATCTATTGTGCACGCCTAACGTACATCTAATTCCCCCTAGTTATTCTACCAGTCGGACTATTCTGAAGCCATTCTAATACTAGTTATACTCACTAGTAGTGTTCTCGTATCGCACATACAATACTTTATTAAATTAGCCTATTTCGAATACCTAGTGAACATGTTTCTCAATTTTCATAATATATCCGTTCTACATTAAGATTTATTTTATATACCAATATTCTTATATCTACTAGTTTCACTAGGTAGAAAAATTCCCCAAGTATACTCATATATATATAGTCACATCATCCCTATATATATATATTCACTAATCCTGCACCCTTAGGTTAAGACTACATGGTGCAAAGCATTCATTACTATTTCCATATCTACTAGTTTCACACAGTAGAAATATTCACAAGTTCATATATATATATATACACACACACACACACACACACACACACGTAGTCACATCATCCTCATACATATATATATATGCAAATCCTACACCCCCAGGCTAAGACCCATTAGCGCACCTAACCATAATAATCCTGCACACCCGAGTTAACACCCATTAGCGCACTTAACAATAATATTCTTGCACCCATGGGTTATCACCCATTAGCGCACTTACGAATAATATTCCTTGTACCCCCGAGTTATCACCCATTAGTACACTTAATAATAGAATTCCGGCATCCCCGAGTTATCACTCATTAGTGCGCCTACCAGTAAGATTCATGCACCCCCGGGTTATCACCCATTAGTGAACTTAACAATAATATCACATAATAGGCATACACACATCCTATTATAATTCATAGGTATTTTTCCCAACCTAATTATATCCTTCTCATACGTATTTTATTCTCATCACTACGTATAGTATAAATATTTAGATTACGATCTTTCTCATAATCTTCAAGGTACATTCTCTATAACGAATCATTAAAGTATTAATTCTCACATACTTTCCCGAAATTTTATCCTATTTCAGACTCACTAACTGGAAGTTTCTCTCACTCCAATAAACTGGTAAACTCAAAGCTGGACTCTAATAAAATTTTCAAAATTTACTACGTCGCTCGAACCATAAAGGATTGTCTCTCGAACGAATGCCATGTGTGAGAAAACATGACTGTGTGATAATTGATTAAATTTATTCGCAAGTTTTCAATTCGGCACACTTATTTAATTAGAGTCTATTTTTTAAACCAAATTAATCCAACCCCTAGACATGCATCAAAAGTGCGTTTGTCAACCCATAAATAATTAAAGCATGTGACACAAATATTCAGGAAAAATCCCCAAAAAGGGCAAAACCTTTTATTTCTATAACCTTGAAGAATTCACAAGACCATTGACTTAAATACAACCTGATAATCGCCCATAAGTGTAACGCACGGTGTCTTCGTCAAACCTCAAAAGCAACGACTAGAAATATTGACACAGAAATACCCGCAGGTGTCGGTTCTGATGTCGTCGGCTGGAACTTTCCCTTTCCAGGAGGGCAACAATGAAGAAGAAAATGGCTTCTCCAGAAGATGTGAACTTTATAAGGACTTCCTCCACAATAGCACGCAACTGTCGGTTGTAGAGCTCTCCCCACAAAGTATGAACAAAAACAAAATATGTTCTTGGGTTCCACAAAACAATTCACATAAAAGTACTTGGGATTTTATGAATTAAAAACAAAACATTTGAACCCTTAAAATTGTTGGAGAAAAACTTTATGACAAAAGGTATTTAATTAAATCTAGGAAGATACACAAAAGTTTGAAAAAGATAAAACACTTCAAAGCTGAAACTGTTCTCCACATTTTTCTAGGCTGCCAAGACCCCTTTTTATACAAAATCTGAGTTGGTCAAAGGATAAGCATTACAGGAGCGTGTCAGCCTAAAAGTTATCTCGCGTGAACGAGATCGCGCGTCGTTCAAACTACTACGCACGACTTCCCATTGTCATTCGAACGAGATTGATATCTCGCTTGAACGACCTTGGCGTCAAAATCGAGGAACGTTTACTACTGAGGCAGTTTTTCACAAACAGTTATAAAACCTCTTTAAAAAAACATTTTTATATAAAAGCTTTTTAAAACCTTTTAAAAATATCTGAACACTCTTAATATGAAATGTAAATGAAACTTTAAAACAATATCTTACCAAAGTTCATATTGTTGGGCTTGAATGTTGAAGGCAACTGGTAATTCGGATCCGTCTTTTGTAGATGCAATCTTCACAATTCTTCGACGACTTGTAGAGGTATACGACATAATTAATTGTGACGGACTTATTAAAAATACATCCTTACAAATCTCCCCCTATGTCTATGCCGGTACATACATAAAAAAATCCGAATTATCAAAAACCAAATTGCCTATACAAATCTACCCTCCCATGAATCCCAAAACTGAAAACGTAAAATTTGTAAGTTCTCAAATTTTTCTTCAACATCAAAACTCTTAAAGCTTTTCACATCAGGGTGTGCAACATCATGATCTTCAATCTTTGTACCTACACACATGAGATAAAGCAAAAACCTTCATGACGCATCGAGTTTGAAATGATATAAGAATAAAGCATTAATAAATCAAATCTCCCTCATAACGCAAAAACTCCCCCATAACTGATAATTCTTTCTCCCCCTTTTTATGATGTCCCCAAATAGACAGATAAGAAGAAAAAATAAAAACATGGAGTTTCACGAAAAAAATGCATAGAAAACATGGATCAAACTACATGCATACAAAGGTATGTCCCCAAAAATTTCACAAACTATTTTTGGATTTTTTTTATACAAAAACAGGATACAAAAAAAATCACACCGTGGATTTAAACACAAACAACCAAGTCATGGAAATGAAATGAATGGGTGTGAACACATTCGATAGGTAAATCAACTCAATCAAGCATATGTGCACGATGCATATTTGTACCCCTAACGAATGAACATAAAAAATATCCCTATGTGTAAAATTTTGTTGAATTTAAATTACCTCGTCTTATACAAATCAACAAATCAAAGTCAAATGATTTCCACACCAATAACGTTCAAAACTATTTAGCTCTATTTCAAGATTTTCAAGGACGTGCAAACCCGTTTAAAAACTCCAACCAAACTCCCTCATATATATTTTCTTTTTGAGGTGAATAAACTAAATTCTCAAACTTTGGAGAATTGGTGCAAAAACCTAAATGGCCCATAATTTGGCATGAATTTCTTTTTATTGCCTTTAAATTTTTTCGGGCTCTTTTAAACCTCTTTGGACCCCGGATAATAAAATTCCTCCATTTTTTAGGTCCAATTTAACGGTGGCTTAGTATTCGCAAAGGCTAAATGAACCTTTCGCAGCCCTTCCCCGTTTTTAAACAAAGCACACAAACTCACAAAATGATTCTTATATGCACAATTTCCTTATCAAAATTTATCGCGCTTGGTTCGTTTTAAAGAACAGGATTGAAGTGAAAATACCCAACCAACATGTGATAAGACAAGCACAATAATCAAACAAATCCGTGCATGTGTGGAATAAAGGAAATCATGAGTCAAACTTGTAGGAAGTAACACTAAATTACATCTCAATGATTCCAAACATTATAAAGCACAAGGATGAATTGACATATTGTCTCAAAACACTATAAAATAGTCACATGAAAATAATGGAATGATGTTATGACTCGGTCATCCAAAGTGTCCATCCATAAACGGTGCAAACAAAAAACAAAAATCTTTTTGTATTTTTCAAAAAATTTATCAAATACAAAAATTAATACAAAAAGTACATGTCACAACACTAGCAAAAATATATCAAAAAGCATAACTAGCGTATGACAAACATGCAAACACAATAATCTATATGATATGGCAAGAGAAGAATCATGTGCAAGCAAACGAAAACACGCTCGTCAATAGCTTTTAAACTAGATTTCATGCGAGCTTTCCAATAGGCATAATTATTCCCATAAAAAATAGGCACCTTATTAAATGAACGTTCCATTGGAAAATTGCGATTTTTCACAAAACTGATTTAAAAAAAATCAATATCACACAAATTTTGCGAAAAATAGGATCACGCGATAAATTAGCGTAACTCGCTCTGATACCAATTTGAGAAAACGTGATTGTGTGATAATTGATTAAATTTATTCGCAAGTTTTCAATTCGGCACACTTATTTAATTCGAGTCTATTTTTTAAACCAAATTAATCCAGACCCTAAACATGCATCTAAAAGTGCGTGTGTCAACCCATAAATAA
Source organism: Sambucus nigra (assembly GCA_949130495.1). Taxonomy (NCBI): domain Eukaryota; kingdom Viridiplantae; phylum Streptophyta; class Magnoliopsida; order Dipsacales; family Adoxaceae; genus Sambucus; species Sambucus nigra. The sequence continues at coordinate 94,540,986 of OX422210.1, read as the reverse complement.
ATAAAGCATGTGATACAAATATTCAGGAAAAAAAATCCAAAGGGGCAAAACCGTTTATTTCTAGAACTTTGAAGAATTCATAAGACCATTGACTTACATACAACCTGATAATCACCCACAAGTATAACGCACGGTGTCTTCGTTAAAACTCCAAAGAAACGGCTAGAAATATTGACACATAAATACCCGCAGGTCTCAGTTCTGATGTCGTCGGCTAGAACTTTCCCTTTTCAGGAGGGCAGCAATGAAGAAGAAAACGGCTTCTCCATAAGATGTGAACTTTATAAGGACTCCCTCCACAATAACACGCAACTGTCGATTGTAGAGATCTCCCCACAAAGTATGAACAAAAACAAAATATGTTCTTGGGTTCCATAAAACAATTCACATAAAAGTAATTGGGATTTTGTGAATTAAAAACAAAACATTTGAACCCTTAAAATTATTGGAGAAAAACTTTATGCCAAAAGGTATTGAATTAAATATAGGAAGATACACAAAAGTTTCAAAAAGATAAAACACTTTAAAGATGAAACTGTTCTCCTCATTTTTCTAGGCTGCCAAGACCCCTTTTTACACAAAATCTGAGTTGGTCAACGGATAAGCATTACAGCAGCGTGTCAGCCTAAAAGTTATCTTGCTCGAACGAGAATGACATCTCGCGCGAACGAGATCGCGTGTCATTCGAACGACTATGCACGACTTCCCATTATCGTTCGAACGAGACTGATATCTCACTTGAACAACCTTGGCATCGAAACCGAGGAACGTTTACTGCTGAGGCAGTTTTTCACAAACAGTTATAAAACCTCATTAAAAAACATTTTTATATAAAATCTTTTTAAAACCTTTTAAAAATATCCCAACACTCTTAATATGAAATGTAAATGAAACTTTAAAACAATATCTTACCAACGTTCATATTGTTGGGCTTGAATGGTTAAGGCAACTGCTAATTCGGATCCGTCTTTTGTAGATGCAATCTTCACAATTCTTCGACGACTTGTAGAGGTATACGACATAATTAATTATGACGGACTTATTAAAAATACGTCCTTACAACGTGTCGTTCGAACGACATCGCGTGAGATGCAAGTCTCGCTAGAAGGAAACTTTGCATGACATTACACTGTCGCTTGAACGATCCCCGTCGCGCGAAACGTACTGGTTCGTCTTCTTTCCCATATTTCGGTGTTTTCCCAACATTTTAAGCCTAAAAACCTCTATAGTTCATCACCTAACACCTCATCACCGATCCCAATCAATCATAACAGGTTATATATCACTCCTCGCATCCTAGGATCGTTAATTCGTCATCAATAATCAATATTATATGAAATCCCCAAATTAATTCATAAGAATCTTAGTTTTCAATTTTTCAATTAAAGAACCTAATCAATCTAGATTATTCATCAATATATAATCCAATTTCGTAATTAATCATCTATATACATGAAGGAATTTAAACTACTAATTAAACCACTCCTTAATCATAATTTAAATCTCCAATTTTCACCTAATTCACATGTAAATCGTGATTAATTTCATCTACACTAACATGAGCATGATTATTGCTAAAAGAAAGCAAGTAATAAACACTTGCCTCAAATATGACGATTTGATCCGCTGGTGATGTTGGGATAGATGCGTTCCTGTCTTCACGATTTACACTTTGGTGGGATTTGTAGTGTGGGAGCTTGAATTTTGTGCCAAGGACACTAATGTCTTCTTTCCTCTTCCTCTGTGGCTCTCTCTCCCTCTCTCTTTAGGTTTAGAATTGATAATTCCCCTCTCCCCCATGTACTCTAAATTTAATTTAATTTAATTAATTTTCATTAATCAAACTCCCAAAATCCAAAATTACAAAACTACCCCTACGGGGTGCCAGTTTGGCCTAAAATATTTCGAAGTCCAAATAAAATACTCGGATTGTGTTTTCTGACTATCTCGATCCTCCCGGACTCAACAGCGCACTTGAAATGACCATACGAGTTAATAAAAATAAATTCTCTTTTTATCCCAATCAATTAGTCCCGACACGACTCACAGCCGTTTCAAACTTAAATTACCAAACTGTCGTTTTACTCACTCTCGACAATTTATCAAAGTGTATAATTCCAAATTACATATCACATAGTAATATTCAATTAATAAATATTAACCCTTGTCACGCTAGTTAATAATTATTTTAACCCGAATTAAATAACAAAAAATTTCTCGCATTTTTAATTTAATCAATCTTACAATAATAATTAATCACATAATTATTTAAATCGTCAAAAATACGGGGTGTTACAGATCTCACCTCCCTCAGGTTGGTAACCTTTGAACTTAAATATCTTTGTCATATTCTCCTACCGGAACTCTCACTCTTGCGGGTGTTCTTGTACCCCACTGGCACCATTCCCATCTACTTTCCTAGTTAACTGGTCTCACTTTCTTGTTGTGCACAAGCTCAATAAAGGTGGCCCTACTCTCACACATAGGACACCTTCCTCTGCCATCCCCTGTCTCTAGACCTCTTAGCCATGTCAGGGTGTCTTTCCTTATGACATGGTCGTCTTGTCTCCAGATGCTACCCCCGTTGTCCGTTTTGGCTCCGCTAGCCCTATAAAACTCAATACTGGCCTTGATAGCTCTGGCCGAATCCATCGTCGCTTGATAGGACTTCCATTTATATCAATCATTTAAATAGTCCCCTACTGTGTATACCCTCTTGTGGTGCTTCACTGGTACCGTTTAATCTAGTATTTCTCTTCAGCTATATTCTCCAACTCTTTTGGCACCCTTCTCATGGAATCGTTGATATAAACTTGTAAACGTACGACCTTGATGACATTGGCACTAGTCATCCTCGCCCAATTTTCCATTCACGCTTGTATATTCTACTCACAAGTCCATTATCAACTTACATACCTTTTCTCTTCTCCGTATCTCATCTTTCGTATACGAAGTTCACTAAACAAGTCAACTTATCGCTCACGATTCGTCTTTATCTGACCCACTTATGATAAGTTTCGAAACTCCATTTGTATATCTGTCTGAATAGCAAATGGAAGATCTTATGGTCAAATCGCACCCAGAATTTCTTGTTATAAATGTATCTTTCCATGGTTCTGGTGGCTAACTCCCATCATTACAACGCTGCTCTTATGAACAAAAATGATTTTGCCTGAAATTTAATCCTGGGTGTCGTTACATTCCACCCTACTCAACCTTAGTTGGATAATCTCTTACTATTTGCACATCACACTTCCTCTATTCCACGAATTCTTATAGATGACTCTTCGAAAGAGTTCCCCCGGCTCCCTCCTTGCTGACTACGTGGTTAAAAAATAGTTTATATCACAAATTAGTCAGTTTATTTTGTTTAAAAAACAGTTTAAAAAATATTTTTTATTTAAATATAAAAAAAAGTTTTTATTTAGTTAAAAAAATAGAGACACTTCAATGCATTACTATTTTTTTAGACTTTATTATAAATTAGTCCGTTTATTATACTTTGGTATATTTTTTGTTGCTAAATATCAAAATTTCTCTACAGAAAGTTTTTAGTATTAAAACTGTTTTTTATTTTATTAATTTATTTTTGAAAAAATATTTTTATTCTTTTAGAAATGATTTTTTGTTAAAAAATCTTTTTTTTTCATTGAAGTGTTTTTATTTTTCCAAAAACAGTTTTTTTCGTATTTTTTTCTTTAAAAACTGATTTTTTTAAACATATTGTTTCTTTATTATAAAATGAAATTATTTTTTTAAAAACTGTTTTGTTTTGTTGGAAATTATTTTTTTTATATAGTTTTTATTTTGTTAATTTTTTTTCATTAAAACTGTTTTTATTTTGTCAAAAACTATTTATTTTAAAAACTATGTTGTTTTCATAAAAAACTAAGGAGATTTACATACCCCTCCCTCATATACTTTTTGTATACATGTAGATCCTATTTATGGTCTTTTAAACAAATCGGTCCTTCTCTTAACTGTCTGACGCTTTAACAGGGAACATAACTGTAGACACCCCATTCTGTTACCCCCAACTCTCCTTAGGTCCCTAGTATCTCCCTTCATCACCACAAACCCAGGTCATGTCCCGAGTGCTGACCTAGAAGCCATCGGACACTCCCCGGCTCAGTTTGACCAAAAAGTCAAACTCTTCATATTGACTAACACTGAATGAATCCTCTAAGGGCACTAAATACCCTTTCCAACGGTCCATCCCGTGCGCGATTCCGACTTACCATGCGGACGAACGATCCGTTTGCGTCCGAAACTTGACCAGAGGCCATCGAGCACTCCCGGGCTCTTTTTGACCTAAGTCAACTCTTCATCTCAACCGAGGCTAAATGAATATTCAAAGGGAACTGAATACCCTTTCCAACGGTCCATCCCGTGCGCGATTCCGACTTACCATGCGGACGAACGATCCGTTTAACTCCAAGAGGTCACCGAACGCTTCCAGAGCCCGGTTGACCAAAGTCGACTCTCCAAATTGGGTCAAACTCTTTGGAATGTCCAAGTACATCTCCTAACCTTTCCAACAGTCTACCCCGTGTGCGATTTGGACTTACCATGAGGACGAACGATCCGTTTGTATCCGAACGATTCCCCGTCCAATGGACTGACAAACGCTTTCGAGCCATATTTGACCTAAAGTAAACTCCCTAACTCGGAAGAGGTCCAAAGGAATTTCGAAGTCTCTGAATTACCTTTCCAATGGTCTGCCCCGTGCGTGATTCTGACCAACGATTTTCCCTCGACAACCTATTTCCCAAAAAGGCCTGAAACACACTGCCAAATGCCTATCGGCAGGTGCCAATAGGCAGGATCAGGTCTATGACGATCGGCAGTGACTGGAGCCTATAAAAGGAGGCATTCACCTCATTTTCAAGGGAGTTGAGATCTGATAAAATTCACTCTCAACGAATCCTAGAAACCTCTCTCGAAAGCAGCGTGATTTCAACCTCCAAATCCATTTTTACTTCCACTTTTCATCATCCTTTTCATCAAACTTGGTGAATTAGCCACTCTCCATCATCATCCAAGTTCAAGGGCTGCTCTCCAACATTTAAGATCAAGCTCAAGATCTTCAAGAAGGTCCAACTTTCTCAAACTCTCTCTTAAATCCTCTTAAATTCTCAATAACTTGTTTTCTTACTTAGCACTTTTATTATCTCATCCCGCACATCCTAATATACTTTTTATTTAGTATTATTGCACATCTCTTATTTTCATATAAATAAAAACCCCAAAAACAAGAAAAGAGGGATTGCTCATAAATTCCAAATGGGGATTCTCACACTTTTGTCACCACTAAAACACTTTTTCTACACGCACACACACTCACAAATAATAGATCCCCCATTTTAATTTATGGGATAAACCCCACCCCTCATTTTGTATGCGAACTACGTGGACTTTATTGCCTTTATAGGCTACGTAGGCGTCTCGGGGTAAAACTCGAGACTCGAGTCCTTTTCTCACTTTTTCTCTTATTTTCCTATTTTCTCTAAATCTAATCTTCTTATATTCTATATACTTGCCCTTAGTGACGTATTACTCCATATGCATTGTCATTCCGTTATAACGATCAACGTAGGGGTAATTGGGTAAATCTTATTTTTCTAATATTATTCTTAGATCTTCCTACGGATGACTCATTTTATCTTTTCCATGATACAAGTTAAGGATTCCTATCTCCATTATATATACACACATGCACACATATCACGGGGGGGAATATAAAGGAAAATATCAAATATCCATGAGAGACCGAAAGGGCGGAATGGGTGCCTAACACCTTCCCATTTCGTAACTTAACCTCCGAACCCTCCTCGAATCATTTTGGTTTTGCATGCACCAGTATGTCTTTGTATGCCATCCTTCGGGATGGCTTCCCCTTCTTCTTTTGTCTGTTTTGAGTAAAATAGACTGGCGACTATGAATCTATTTACATTTTTTACACCTTATCTCGAATGACGTCGGTCGAAGAGCTCTCAAGAGGGATGCGCGGGACCCGAGGATCCTTTCCCTTCGCGTGCCCGCCCGCGCGGCGAGGATCGGGGATGGCCACAGTGGTGACTCCGCTGGGTATATGTGTATTTTGAGGGCTTGACTCTATTTGCATGGATGCTATAATTGTTTATGTTTCCCCCCATACCTGCATGTTCCCCCTTTTCCATATGTATCCCATGCTTATGATTATGTTCACACACTTGTAGAAAATTCTCCATGTAGACTTCACACCACGTGTACCTAGGATCACATATATCCGCATGTTGCACGCATCACCCATCCATACTTGGTGTACCTTTGGTACTTGTACTTTGCTCCCTGTTTGGCATAATCAAGAAAGGCATTCTCATCATAAGATACTAATAAGAGAATCATGCATGATTCACACGACATCACCAAAGAGCATTGTTATTGACCAAATCTTACCCAGTAACTAGAGGGTCACTTCGTGATGGGTGCTGGTCCGACAGGTCGCAGTTAGCCTAAGCGATATGACTCTCACCTTCCATTGGCCAAGTACCTTCGACGTATATCGAATGGTTCCCCCGCATCGTACCGCTTGACCGAAGTCATGACGGGAGGTATATCACAGGGAATTCGTTCACGTACGCCGAGTATATCGAATTTTCTCTCACAAGTACCGTCCCCACGAGGTATTTAGTGAGGCAATTCACGTACACTCAGGTATATCAAATGGCTTGTCCACACGTACCGATTTCCCGCAAGAGCAAGACGTATATCATGGAAGTCACGCCAAAATGGGGAACCCGTGCCGATTCACCCAACCAACTGTATACCCGCATATAGGTGTCAAACCTAGGACACGCACTTTAGATTGCCAGTTTCAACCCGAAACTCTGCCAAAATTCCGGGTCGATCTGCCGCCCAATTTTTGTGCATTTTTAAAATGTCACCCTGTCCGCGAGCCTAGTTACAAGTCCAAACTGTAGCTTTGCATATATTTAAAAAAATCCCACTTTTCCAGGCTCGGGTCCCGTCCGACATTGCATTTAGAAGAATTAAATACAAGTGAGAACATAATAATCATAATAATCATGCTGAGTTCCGTCTCTAAAAACAATTCTCCCTTCTTTATCAAAAATCCAAAAACATTTCTCCAATTATTTCAGCAAACTTTGACGGGTAGTGCCCTCCGATGGTTTTTATCCCTTGAGGAATCCAGAATCCGTAGCTGGGAGGATGCATCCCAAGAATTCACGTCGCAATAAAAATACAATGAAGATCTTGAGGTCACCTGTCGTGATTCAGAGCTACTCAAATAGAATCCAGGAGAATCAGTCAGTAACTTTATAACCCGGTGGAGGGAGCAGGCAGCTACCATGACTAATCAACCATCCGAGGAAGAACATGTCAACATAGTGAAGAAGAACTTCCTGCCCCATGTCCGAGCGACGATGGGAGGATAATACTATCCCCACTTTCGAGCTCTCGGAGAAGCAGGAGTAGAAATCTAGGAAAGCCTTGTTAAAACAGAGGTTTAACCGAAGAAGGTGTCCGGACAGTTCACCCCTAGAAAGTATGACAAGCCTGTCAGTGCTAAAGTCTCAACTATCAATAATATCTCTTAACCAACCACATCGTGGGCACCAGAAAGCCACCCTGCCCCCATCTGAAGGGAATACACTGAGATCCATGCTCCCCTCTTCAAAGTTTACCAAGCCCTATTAAGCCGAAACCTCATCAAACCCTTGGATCCACGTCCATTGCCAAATCCACTCCCAAGAAACTTCAAGGTCGATGCTCATTACGCCTTTCACCAAACTGCCGGCCATACCACTGACCAATACTTTCACCTTCGAAATATAATCCAAGATCTCATTGACCATGGTACCATCGCCCCACCAGGCAATCCTAAGCCAAACACTACTCACAATCCACTTCCAAATCATGTCAATGCCCTCTTCTTAGAAGAAAACCCAGATTTCGATCCATCAAATCAAATCACACCCATATACTCTCCTAAACCTCTTCAAATTTTCCCATATTTCCTCCTACACCCTACTAGCCTCGCTGATCAGGCACTGTCACTCCTTACCAGAGCATGCATCACTGTCCATACCCGTTCTGAAAATGGAAGTATGGAATTATCAAAAGTGTTGAACCAACTCCTAAAGTTCGGGCTGAAATTGCCCTCACAGATGGTCATCGATTGCCAAAGGTTCAGTACACTATTTTTGGAAGCACAGAAATGGGCTTGAGATTTAGACAGGTGGGTGGTACCAACCGATGGAGTCAGCCTAGATAATGTTGTCTAGATTATGGCAGAATTATTCGGGCAAACCAACATCATTTGTAGTATCACCGGGTTACTTGACACTTTGAAGCTACAAGGGTGCTTGGTCCCTTCGATCACACATATCCCCACAGAATGGGAGGACCTGTATGAAGAAGCTTTTTAAGTTGTGAAATGCATTGACTTTACATGGAAAAATAGAATTGTTGCCACCGTATGGGGGGAAGAATTCGAAGATTCGAGCGAAGAACAGGCTTCAGGAAGAGCTGGCCCAGTAGCCGACATATGTGGGATGATATCATTTGAAGAACTCCATGAAAAAATAAAAAGGGTGGCAGAATAACCTGAGATTGATGAGAAAATGGGATTCATGTTATTTCCTTCTTCAGAAAATCACATGACCAGATCAGGGAGACATTACCAGGTTCCAAACACACTACCAGCAAATGACAAAGGGAAGGGCGTTGAAAACCTTCCTATGCCAGAGATGACCATTGAGGAGAGAAAGATCCTCGATCAACTGAAGAAAACTCAAGCTAACATCACTCTATGGGGACTTTTCATGTCTTCCTAGCTACACAAAAATGCTTTAATCAAATTTCTCACTGGACCCACAGTTCCTCCCTCTACCTCACCATAAGAAGCGATAAATCTAGTCGGATCCTTGACCTCTACCCAAATTCTATCATTTTTTGAAGAAGAAATTCCCAGAATTGGGCGAAATCACAATCATGCACTCAACATCTCCGTCGAAGTTATAGGGAAGGCCATGCCACTCTCCATTATCGATAACGGATCCGCCTTGAATGTTTGCCCTCTGAGAACCTTCAAGTGTTTAGGCCTGAAAGAAAGCACCAACCTCCGCCACTGTACATGCCTACGATAATACTCGTCGTGAGGTGATGGGATCCATAAAACTTGTCATAGGGGTTAGCCCTATAAACCCTGTCATTGAATTCCAAGTCATAGACATCCCAGATTGTTTCAACCTATTGCTAGGACGACCCTGGCTCCACAATATCAAGGGTTTGTCTTCCTCACTCCATCAAAAATTGAAGTTCTTCGTCGACGGGCGAGTCATCACCATTTTGGGCGACGAAGAAAATATCGAGGGTGCAAGCACCAGCAGTCCAATTCTTGAGATACAGCACGGGTCAAATGTTATGATCCTATCAGGATTCCGAATTGAGCCACTCCTACTCCCAGCAGGGGATGGTTTCAAAGAAAGGGTTTGTCCTGAATATGACCCTCATGTCAATGTCAATGTGATTCAGATGTTCAAAAAATGCACTTCATGCCCGTACTGGGTCTAGGGCAAAGGCGGCAAGGGATACTTGAGCCCATCGAACTGAAGAAAGCTTTCCATCCTTGTGGCTTGGGGTATCAACCATCAGAACAAGATCTTAGAATGATCCACCAATCCTGACCAAAGAGAAGATTAGACTACATCCCAACTATCTTAGGAGACTCCTTGAATGGACGATTCATCAAAGAAGGAGAAGACTTCCCCTTTTGCAGTTTTCCAGGACCATGGTATGACCACACAGACAAGAAGATAAAACCTGGAATGGAGATCTTTTTCCAAGACAGCTACCCATGGGTCGAAAGTTTCCAACACCGCGTACAACCGCTCATCAAAGATAGCAAAGAGACTGAGGAAAGTGATTCTGAAGATTCCTTCAACTTATTGACACTGGGGCTGACACTCTGCAAGGTTTATCAGGCACTACATCAATGGATCCATCCCGTCTGATTAAAGAAGCTGATATACCCCTCCTCAATTAGCATGCTGCGCCAGTTCTACCTCTTGAGATCTCCCCTAACCCCAATGTTTACCCTATTTCTTCTTTTGTTGTCTATCCTTGTTCAAATGTAATCGAGACCTCTTTTGATAAGGTTCTCAATGTTGTTTTTCCTATCAATGAAATAAATGAAGATTTTGAGTATCTTGTTGTGCCTTACATTAACTGCTTGGATTCTAATCAAACTTTTGATGATGATGATTTTGCAAATGAACAATTCTTAACTGATCTAAATAAGGTTAATAATAAACAACATAACCGCGTTCAAGTTAATGAAGAAGAGATTGATGTTATTAATCTCGATTTTAGTAGCCAACTGGACTAGATTAGGATAGGGGCCACCCTTGACAAGTATGAGAATGCACAACTCGAAGAATTGCTGAAGGAGTTCGTGGATGTCTTCGCATGGTCCTATGATGATATGACCGGCATTGATCCTGAAATAGCTCAGCATGAGATTCCCACTCTCCCAGATTACAAGTCGGTTAAACAAAAATTGAGAAAGCTCCACACCAAATAGTCGCTCAAGGTCAAAGAAGAGGTGGTCAAATGGTTGAACGTGGGCTTCATTCGTGTGATCGAATATCCCATGGCTAGCCAACATAGTACATGTGCCAAAATCTGGAGGGAAGGTTTGAATGTGTGTAGACTATCGAGATTTAAATAAAGCTTCTCCAAAGGATGATGATTCTCTACCCAATATCGACATGATCGTGGATAACACAGCCAGTCATGCTCTCAAGTCATTCGTCGACGGGTTTGCCGGATACAACCAAATCAAGATGCACCCTGACCACCAAGAAAAAACCGCATTCATCACCCCATGAGGAACCTTTTGCTACACCGTTATGCCATTTGGTCTCAAGAATGATGGGGCTACCTACTAAAGGGCTACCACAATCATCCTCAATGATCTGATTCACAAATAAGTCGAGGTTTATATGGATGATATGATTATCAAGTCCAAAACTAGAGAAGGTCATGTTCCCGCTCTCCGGAAGTTCTTCGAACGACTGCGACGGTATCATATGCGACTTAATCGACAGAAGTGTGTCTTCAGCGTTACAAAGGGAAAACTCTTGGGATTCATGGTCAGCAAAAAGGGGATAGAAGCAGATCCTGCAATGATGAAGGCCATACTTGAGATGCCACTACCCCGAACAAAGAAAGAAGTTTGAGGTTTTCTTGGAAAATTGCAATATATCATCCGGTTCATCAGCCAGCTAACCTCCATCTGTGAACTAATCTTCAAGCTCCTCCGAAAGGATTCAACAAAGGTTTGGAATGAGGCATACTAAGAAGCTTTTGACCGAATCAAACAATATCTGACCCAACCTCCAGTGCTTATGCCACTACAGCCTGGTTTCCCTTTGCTCCTATACCTAACCATAACCGACACTACAGCTGGAGCGTTTCTAGCCCAATACCTTGAGGACTCCTGTAAATAAAGAGACATCTATTATGCCAGTCGCAAATTGGCCGGGTACGAGGTCAACTACACTTCTTTGGAAAAGGCGTGTGTCGCACTTATCTGGGTCACCCAAAAGTTACGACACTATATGCTCGCCTTCCCCATCAAACTTGTATCCCGAATGGACCCCATTAAATACCTGCTTGAGAAACCCGACTTATCCAGTCGAATGACCCATTGGTTGATGCTCCTAACAGAGTTTGTTATCGTGTACGTCACCCAAAAAGCTATTAAAGGAAGAGCCATCTCTGGCTACCTCGCCGATTACCCTGTAGAAGAAGCAGATGCTAGGATCTCCGAATTCCGAGATGAAAATATCATCTGCACCGCTCAAGATCGCCTTCGATGGAAAATGTTCTTTGATGGTGCTGCCAAAAAGGGATATGGCATTGGGATACTTATAATCGCCCCAGTTGACTCCCACACTCCCATCGCCATTAAATTGGATTTCCCTTGCACCAATAACATGACGGAATATGAGGCATGCACTGTATGCCTGAAAGCTGCTCTCAAGAAAGGTATTCAATACCGTGATGTCTACGGGGATTCTGCCCTTATCATCGATCAAGTGCTTAGAAAGTGGAAGTCAATGACGAAAAGGTCCAACCCTTCCATGCCCACTTAGAAGATTTAGCCTCCCGATTCAGAGATATCACCTTCCATTACCTATCCCAAAGCAAAGAATAACCTAGACGATGCTCTCGCCACCTTGGCCTCCATAGTCGACATGCCCGAGGTAATAACAATGACCCCCTTCCTAGTTTAAAAGCAAGACAAACCGACCCATTGCTACCATATTGAGCTTGTCTCCACTGAAGATCCCGAACTAACCGATTGCTGGTACTATGATATCTAGAGCCTTCTTAAACATGGTAGGTATCCTGAGGGTTCCAATAATAAAGATCGAATGACCCTCCAAAGACTGGCTGCCCAGTACATCATCTGTCATAAAGCTCTACTCAAGAGGAACTTCGATGGAACTTATCTACACCGTATCGTAGGGGCTGAGATTGAGAAGATAAAGGCTTCAAACGGATAGGAATTCATCATAGTTGCCATTGATTACTTCACCAAATGGGTCGAAGCTGAGTCATACGCAGTGTTAAATGCTAAGAAAGTGGACAAATTCCTCAAGAAGAATATTATCTGCCGATATGGGGTCCCACACGAGCTAGTATCAGATAACGAATTGCATTTCGAAGCAGAAGTCAGAGAAGTAGTCAACGAGTACGGGATTTAGAGACATAAATCTTCTCCCTACCGACCTCAGACCAATGGTGCAGTTGAAGCCGCCAGGAAGAACCTCAAAGCTATCATCAGCAAGATGACCGAAAGTTGTAGGGATTGGGCCGACTGAATCCCGTTCGCCCTCTGGGGCTATCGAACTCAATCTGAACCTCTACTGGGGCTACCCCTTACTCCCTGGTCTATGGCATGGAAGCAGTCCTACCCGTGGAGTTGGAAATACCCTTGCTACGCGTCATGCTCGAAAATAAAGTTTGCGAAGAAGACTGAATACCAAAGCCGTCTTGATGAGCTAGCCCTTTTAGATGAAAGAAGATTAAAATATCTTTACCACATACAGGGGTTCCATCACCGAATAGCGCGATCATTCAATAAGAGATTCAAGGACCGTGGTGTCGGGGAGGGGGACTTATCCCTCAAAGAGATAATGAAACCCATTTGGGACCCCATAGGGAAATTCAAGCCCAATTGGAGCGACCCCTACATTGTGAAAAAAATCTTATCCGGCGGTGCCGCTATTCTCACTGACCTAGATGGGGAAGAGATGGATCGTCCAATTAACCTGGACTGTCTTAAGAAATTCTACACCTAGTCCGAAATCTTGGCGCGCTACGACTCTTCTCATCCCCCTTCTACTCTAAAAAAAAGAAACTCTCCATTTCCCTCTACCCAGAACTACGTGGGCCTGATCCTCTGCAAAAAACTATTTTCAAACAGATAAAAAAAACTTTTTTAATAAAACCCCAAAGGTGCGTAGGCATCTCATACGCCTCACATGAGTGCGGCCCTTTATTTTTCACAAAGTACCATTCTTTTCTTACCTCCGAGAACGGCAGTTCATTCTAAAGAATACTTGAACAAAAGGATTATGTATGCCTTAGCGATCAGTATAGATAATTCAAAATACAAAACTCATCAAAAGGCACAGCTGGATGATCAGAAACTTGTTTATTTCATTAATAAGAAATTACAGCACGGATTACATAAGAAAAAGAATGAATAACTCCCTTCCCCCTACTACAATAAAAAGCCAAATAAAATCCCCGCATATATTACACAAATAAACTCTCCAATAGTCCTACCCACAGCTACTAGAGAATCCTGCACCCTCATCATCTACATCCTGAGGTCCCCATGTTTCCCCTGCCTGAATAGAGTTCCGTAGACACTCCATGGACCGATAAGCCCGAACCATCTTCGAAAAGACCTCAACACCCCTTTCTATGGTGTTAGATAAAACAAACCATCTTTGTCCAGTCTCCCCTGCCAACATCTTACTAACTACTTTCCTCCACAAACACTTCATATAATCTTTGGGGATATACCAAACTTCCCCGACAGACTAGGAGGGACGGGTCGACGGACGCCGATTTTCCCACAGAGATCCAAGCAACAGACGCAGGCGCTCAGTCAAATCTTTTATCGAAAATAAATTTGAGATCCGAGATGGCATGACCTGGGCCCAACCAAATTGGCGCAGAAGCCGCCAAGGGAAATAAAAGGAGGTCTGCTTGAGACCAACCAGCCGCACATATGAATACTCTCCTAGTTGCAGAATAGGCTGCAACTGCCCCTACCAAGGCACTAACCAATACAGACCAGGAGCCCCATGCTCCACAATCCAATGCTCCCAGTTCTCAACATACAGACAAACACTGATGAAGCAGCGTAAAAAGAAGTTGGGTATGGCCGACAAGGGAAATTCTGGAGGAGTCGCCAAGCGGAATCTTTCAGACAACCACATGAGCAACATTCAAAAAGTTAGAACGACCTTCTCTCCAGGCATTCAGGTCATTCAGGGTCTCCACCAATATCACCACCATAGGATTTTGACGGTAAGACATGCATGAAGTAATGGATGAAAGTTGTGGGTCCACCTATAGTTCTCCAGTCACCAACAACAATTTTGAAACCAGACCTAGAACAATGGCTCCAGCTTAGCCAGCACCACCTACTTCCCGCAAATGAACAGACTGTAGCACCGCCGAGAGGGAGATCATTCCTTCAATAACTAATGATTTGGTCACCGAAGGCGAAACAGGAAGAAGCCCTGCGAATAAATCCCTGGGAGAGCGGGAAAATTCGGGCAAAGCCAGAGCAACACTAGGATTTACACCCAACATGGAAAAAAATTCCTCGTAAGTAGGACAAACTTCATCCAACCCAAAGCGGAATACGTGGTCTTTGGGGTACCAGAATTGTACCGCCTCCATCAGCACGTTCCACTCAAGAGGCCGATTGCGCCACAAGGAGACTCGACGCATGTTGAAAGCATCATAGTCGACATTATAAGAGCACATTGCTTCCAAGGCTTCGAGGTAATTAGCAAACTCAATGCTACCAAGGAGAGCCATCTTGCAAGGCTAAGAAATAATGGGCAAGTAGGTTAAAATGTAAAGGTGTGATGAAAACACTCCACCCTTACCCCTTTTTATACTTGAAAACCCTCACAAGAGACATAATCCCTATAGAAATCGGAGGGAATCCTACCCCGCAAGGTACCAAAGTATGAAGAGGGTACCAATCAAAGCTTTGAATTGATGGGACTGGACTGAACTAACGATAGGCAGGTCAGGGCGCTTGCCAATCGGTAACCCCCCCATTTTAGAAATTTCCTCTTTTCCTCTTTTGTCAAATCAGAAAACTCAATAAAAATAAATTGATATTCTCAACAGAATTTGAAAATCCCTTTAATTTCCCCTTTTTAATAAAAAACTTTCCTTAAAAAAAAATTCAAAAATATTCCTTTTTACGGTCTCAACAGTAAAGTAAAAAGCGCATGTGCCTGCATTCATTCATCATTAATAAAAGATAATAAAAAAACTCCATTGCATTGCATATATCTATTTTCTGTGTTACATCATTTTAACAGGAAATAAAAAGAAAAAGAAAAAACAACGGGACTTAGCCCAAACCCACATTCTCTCTCTCTCTCCCTCAAGAGCTTCCACCCGTACGATGTGCTCTCTCCCCCCTAAGGCGAGATGACGCACCACCACTACCCAAGCCCGAGTCCTCTTCGGACGAGGTAGATGGCACCAAGCAAGAAGGAACAGGAACCACGTCCCGAATATGGGTGGTCACCAAAGATATCCAGTCTCTGATGTCCCTTAGCCAAGTGGTCGACACCCGAACTTACTGCAAGAAAAGGCGAAATCAATATCAAAACAGAGATGACCAAAACAAAAAAGCAATAAAGAGAGGAACAGAAAGGTATACCGCAGGTCGAAGGACCTCCTCTGTCAAACCCAATTCCTCTGAATCCATCGCATGAGGACGGCGCAACATAGGCACCATCCCTCCATCAGCCCACCGAATGTTGTACGAAGGGGTATGCAACCATACAAAAGGAACCTCTGAAGTCGCCGCCACCACAGATGCTGACGGACCACCGTCGTTGTGGGAAGATCCCATCGCCCGAATCAAACTCGCAGGAGGGAAGGTAGGGCATCATATATGCTGGGCGCCATCAACCAGTTCGTCATAAAGTCCATATAGTCATACAGCGCAGCCGTATCGGTGTACAATAAGTAGGATGCGCCGATCATCACCGTGATCCTCTTATCATCTGACAGCAGTCGCTCCCTCCTCATAGACGTAGGAGGTTACGCAGGTGGCACCACCACCTCCTCCTCAGAAATCTGACGAACCACCCTCTCCCCTAGGTACCAGGGATGGCCGAACTCATACACCAGCAAAAGCCTCATCTGCGCATTCACCCCAGTGGCCCTCGCATCCTAAATGGCTGTCCCCCAAGGATAAAAGGTCACCTGAAAATCTCCAAGCAGGCATAAATCAATACAAGATCAGAAGGTGCAAAAAACCAAGACTGAAATGGAAAGAGCCTTACCCTACCTCTGGCCAGGTCATTCAAGACCTGACGCACCACCTCCAAAGAGAGAGATCCCTTCGACTGACGATTGGCCTTACGCCATCGATATAATCGACATAAGTCCCCAATAGTGTCATCCTTCAAAGCGATCAGCGAGGTATTGAACCTAATCACCTCGTTGAACTATGTCTGAACTCACAAAGCAAAAAGAGACGCATAAGGAAAATGCGAATGCATGAAAGGAAAATGCGGATGCATAAAAGGAAATGCGCGAACCAAAGAATACCTCATGAAGGTATGTGGCACCAGTAAAGGTCTGTCGGCAGCACCGGCTAAATGCATCCAGAGAAGAGTAAAGGGTCGCCAAAGTCAGCCTCCCCCAATCATAGAAAAGGGATGTTCGAAAACATCCTCAGGTACGACAAGAACCACAAATGGACGACGTCGTCGCTCGACACCACCATGAAACCTCCCAACACAAGCACAATGAATAACCGGGCCATCTGCCTCACTTGCATCCCATCCTCCACATCAATCACCCTTCTCAGTAGAACATCCTTTAGCAGGGACAATCGGATAGAATCGCCAAAAACTATCCTCCCTACATCACCAAGTGCCGCACGCACTTCCTCCGGTCTCACCCGTAAAGAGCGATCCACCTCTATCTGCTCTCCATCACAATCCAGGCCCAATAGCTTCTTCACATCTATGGGAGTCACAGTCATCTCCCAGAAGCCGAAATGAAAGGTGTGGGTAGTATCCCACCACCTCTCTCCCAAAGCGCACATGACCGCTATCGAACGTGGCGTCTCATCCAGCACCAATGCCAACCGCCCAAAACCCGCTGATGATACCACCCAACACACCACAGGTAGGAGATGCTCCCAGACATCCCTAAACCCCATCGTCTCGCGGGCGCGCATGTTCTTCAAAGAAATATCAGACTGGCAAAAAAGGAAAAGTCTCATCAAAAATCAAGAAAGAAAGAAAAATCACCAAAAAGAGAAGAATGCCAAAGGTCAGGTTACTTACATAACTGTCGGGACTCACTCTCGAAGAGTTATGATGCGATGGCTCCCGCAGCAAGGTCCGCTCATCTGCAACAGGCTCGAACACATCAAAGGAGTTATCACTCCCCAAGGCAAGAGGCGCCCTAGCCCTCCACTCCATATTCTCCTAGTCATCAACGGTCAACCACTCCCAGTGGACTGCAGTGCTCACAAAAGTATCCATTTCTTGAAGATCGGAATGCTAGAATGATTTGCACAGGAATCGCAGAAAGAGAGAAAGTAAAGAAGTAGTGAAAAAAATGAAGGGATTCGCTCCCTTTATATAGGATGCCAAGCGCCATGCCGATCGGCACTTCCCCCCACCATACCGATCGACAATGACTCCTTAACTTCCCGAGGTAGCCCAAAAGTATGTGCCACTGCCGAATGGCACCCCTCATACCATGTCGATCGGCACCCCCCTTAAATTTCATACAGACATTCCCAGAAAATAGCAGAAAGCCTCGAAAAATCCTCGAAAAATTCCTAAAAAACCCAGGAAGGATTTAGAACATCTTCACCAAGAAAAAATTGCATTCGCTCGAGCGGAACCCCTCTTTCCCAGCGGAATCCTCAAAAAACTAAGTGAATCTCCTCTCGACAAAGCGTCAGAGGATCTCTAAGAATCTCCTGATCACTTCCCTAGTGTAGTTTTTTCAGCACCAAAATGGGTTGTTCCCCCTCCCCCCCCCCCCCGCGAGGTCTCCTAAAGAAACAAAAGCTTCCCCAACTATCAGTTCCCTTGCTCAAATCAAAAGGAACTTTCTCAAGTGAAATCAAAATCCAATCTTTATCCACTCTTAGGTCAGAGTTGACCTCGGTCTTGGATCGTCACCTGAGTTGGGTCAGAATTGACCCCGGTCCTCGATCGTCACCACTCTTAGGTCAGAATTGACCTCGGTCTTGGATCGTCACCTGAGTTGGATCAGAATTGACCCTGGTCCTCGGTCGTCAACGCTCTTAGGTCAGAATTGACCCCGATCCTCTGTCATCACCACTCTTAGGTTAGAATTGACCTCGGTCTTGGATCGTCACCTGAGTTGGGTCAGAATTGACCCTGGTACTCGGTCATCACCACTCTTAGGTTAGAATTGACCTCGGTCTTAGATCGTCACCTGAGTTGGGTCAGAATTGACCCCGATCCTCGATCGTCACCACTCTTAGGTCAGAATTGACCTCGGTCTTGGATCGTCACCTGAGTTGGGTCAAAATTGACCCCGGTCCTCGGTCGTCGCCGTTCTTAGGTCAGAATTAACCCCGATCCCCGGTCATCACCAATCTTAGGTCAGAATTGGCCTCGGTCTTAGATCGTCCCCTGAGTTGGGTCAGAATTGACCCCGGTCCTCGATCGTCACCACTCTTAGGTCAGAATTGATCTCGATCTTGGATCGTCACTTGAGTTGGGTCAGAATTGACCCCGTTCCTCGATCGTCACCACTTTTAGGTCATAATTGACCTCGGTCTTGGATCTTCACCCGATTTGGGTCATAATTGACCCCGGCCCTCGGTCGCCACCACACTTAGGTTAGAATAGACCTCGGTTATTAGATCCTCATCCTAAGCTCGTAGATTCGGCTTTGACCCATAGAATTGGTCATCCCCCAACACAACTTCAGGTCCTCAGAATATACCTAAACCTTTGATCTTCATTTCATCCCCAGCACACTCCTTAGGTCCTCAGAATCGTCCTCGACCCTCTGAATCAGTCATACTCCCTCAAAAGCATCATGTGGTGTCTATTCGACGGTTATCATTTGTTCCAAACTCACCCATCGAGGGGCTCTATAGACACCCCATTCCATTACCCCAACTCTCCTTAGGTCCCTAGTACCTCCCTTCATCACCACAAACCCAGGTCATGTCTCGAGTACTGACTTAGAAGCCACCGGGCACTCCCCGGCTCAGTTTGACCAAAAAGTCAAACTCTTCATCTCGAATGAGACTGAATGAATCCTCGAAGGGCACTGAATACCCTTTCCAACGGTGCATCTCGTGCTCGATTCTGACTTACCATGCTGACGAACGATTCGTTTGCGTTCGAAACTTGACCTAGAGGCCACTGGGCGCTCTCGGGCTTTGTTTGACCTAAGTCAATGCTTCAGCTCAATCAAGGCTGAATGAATCTTTGAAGGGTACTGAATACCCTTTCCAACTATCCATCCCGTGAGCGATTCTGACTTACCATGCGGACAACCGATCCGTTTAACTCCAAGAGGTCACCGAACGCTTCTAGGGCCTGGTTGACCAAAGTCAACTCCCCAAATTGGGTCAAACTCTTTGGAATGTCCAAGTACATCTCCTAACCTTTCAAATAGTGCACCCCAAGTGTGATTTGGACTTACCATGCGGACGAACGATCCGTTTGCGTCCGAATGATTCCCCGTCCAATGGATCGACAAACGCTTCCGAACCATATTTGACTCAAAGTCAACTCCCGAACCCGGGAGCGGTCCAAAGGACTTTTGAAGGTCTCTAAATTACCTTTCCAATGGTCTGCCCCGTGCGTGATTCTGACCAACGATTTTCCTTCGGTAGCGTATTTCGCGAAAAGACCTGAAATTCACTACCAAATGGCAGGATCAGGTCTATGCCGATCGGTAGTGACTTGAGCCTATAAAAGGAGGCCTTCACCTCCATTTCAAGGGAGCCGAAATCTGATAAAATTCACTCTCAACGAATACCAGAAACCTCTCTCGAAGGCAGCGTGATTTCAACCTCCAAATCCCTTTTTACTTCCACTTTTCATCAAACTTGGTGAATTAGCCACTCTCCATCATCATCCAAGTGCAAGGGCTGCTCTCCAACATTCAAGATCAAGATCAAGATCTACAAGAAGGTCCAACTTTCTCAAACTCTCTCTTAAAACCTCTTAAATTCTCAATAACTTGTTTTCTTACTTAGCACTTTTATTATCTCATCTCGCACATCCTAATATACTTTTTATTTAGTATTATTGCACATCTCTTATTTTCATATAAATAAAAACCCAAAAAACAAGAAAAGAGGGTTTGCTCATAAATTCCAAATAGGGATTCTCACACTTTTCTCACCACTAAAACACTTTTTCTACACGTACACACACTCACAAATAAGAGATCTCCCATTTGAATTTATGGGATAAACCCCACCCCTCGTTTTGTATGCGAACTACGTGAACTTTGATGCCTTTATAGGCTACGTAGGCATCTCGGGGTAAAACCCAAGAATAAAGTCCTTTTCTCACTTTTTCTCTTATTTTCCTATTTTCTCTACATCTCATCTTCTTATATTCTATATACTTGCCCTTAGTGACGTATTACTCCATATGCGTTGTCGTTCCGTTATAACGATCAACGTAGGTGTAATCGCGTAAATCTTATTTTTTATAATATTATTATTATATCTTCCTACGGATGACTCACTTAACTTTTCCATGATACAAGTCAAGGATTCCTATGTCCATTATATATATACACATGCACATATATCACGGGGGGAAATATAAAGGAAAATAGCAAATATCCATGAGGGACCGAAAGGGTGGAATGGGTTCCTAACACCTTCCCATTTTGTAACTTAGCCTCCGAACCCTCTTCGAATCATTTTGGTTTCGCATGCACCAGTATGTCTTTGGATGCCATCCTTCGGGATGGCTTCCCCTTCTTCTTTTGTTTGTTTTGAGTAAGATAGACTGGCGACTCAGAATCTCTCTACATGTTTTACACCTCATATCGAATGACGTCGGCCGAAGCGCTCCCAAGTGGGATGCACGGGACCCGATGATCCTTTTCCTTCGCGCACCCGCCCACGGGGATGGCCACAATAACTGATATACCCTTTAAATAATATAACAAATAAAAATTTTAGTATCTAGTCTCCTTAAATCAGGTTGGTAATTTAACTTTGAATCTACCTATTTGGTAGACACTTTAGTGCTTTTTTTTTTTAACTTTTGTTGATACTTATACACTAGTTTGATAGATACTTTTATGCTGGGTTTTTAATTTTTGTAGATAATCATTACATAATTGTTAGATACCAAGCATTCTTAGACCCCAATTTAAAGTAACTGGTATCTATCTATGCTTAAAAAGGCATCCAATTCTTGTTGACATTATTTCAGTAGACAAACCCAATTACCCAACACCCCTTCATGCTAGCGACTATGAGGTTTCAATTTGATTAGGGTGTCAATTTTTGTTGTTGACTTTGTTGAAGATCTGATATTTTTATTGACATTAATGTGGTTAGATTGTGGCTTTTATGTTTTTTTCCCGGTTCCAAATAACAATTCTTCATCTTTTATATTTATCCAAACCAACTTCCTAATATCGCGGATCATCCTATCATTTCGGGTTGTGGCCAATTTACATGGGGTATCTATATATACAAAGGGCTCTTATACAATCACTCTTAACCTAGGTTTAGTTATAGAGAAAATATTATCTAGGGGCCGGGTATAGTTGTCCATAAAAATTATTCTTAAAACTATTTATTTATGTTTTAAAATTTTATTATATTTAAATACTTAAATGATGTTATGTTTTAATGAAATAGGAGAGGGTATTTTGGTCCTTATATGTTGGATTTGTTAAAAGGGTGTGGGGATAGCCTCACCCTATATATATATATATGTGTGTGTGTGTGTGTGTTTATTCATAAGGATTGAAATTTTGAAAAATTCCAGAAAACGTACAGTGGTTCGAGATCGGGTCCCCGATCACAAGGCAGAAACTCGAGGTAAACCTCCCGAGCCAACTTTATATTTTTTTTGTTCGAACTCAGTCCATTTGTTATAAACCTGCCGAACTGATGCATTAAATTTGGGATTATCACCCCGAACCAACTATACCTGGTTCGTTAGATTTACCCCGAGTTGCAAATATATATTCGGTGTATTGACCCCAAAGTAAATAAATAAATTCGATATATTCATGCCGAATGGAATACAAAGATACAAACCTATCCAAGTGATTAAATGATGTGGTGGCCTTTAGGAAACATACAATGTAATTCAAGCATACAATGTAATTATGTTATAAATTACATTACAAGTATGCTATCAAATTTAATTATGTTGTCATAAGGATTGAAATGATGTGATTCAAATTCCATTTATTCCCATATAATAAGAATTTTACCTATGCAACATGCCTTCGTTGATTTTCACTCCCTGTTATTTGATCAGGCTTTAGTGAATATCGATATACCCCGTAACTAGGGGTGTTCGCGCTCCGGTCCGGTCTGTTTTTTATGTATTTTGGGACCGGACCGCATTAATCGTTCCTTAAAAATTATGAAATGAGACTGAAACGGAATAATCAGTCTCGTTCCTATTCGGTTTTAAGACGGTCTGGGTTCGATTTCGATCTTGTTCGGTCCATAAACAACTAATATTAAAAAATAGAGCACAAAAAAAATAGATTAACATAAAAAATTGATAGATAGAAAATATATATAAACGATACCAAGAAAAAAAATTGATAGAGAGCAAATATATAACAGATGCACACACACAAAAATAGACTTACACAAAAAAAAATGATACATGTGGTTGTGAGTGTGGTTGAGTTACCTCATCAAAACCACTAAGCCCCTCCATTTTCCAATCTGAAATCTGAAAGAGGAACAATGATAAAAATCAAGAGCCAATAGAAAATTATGAATCGTATATAGGTCCCAAGCCCCCAACCCAACCATCTTTGCAAAAGCTATTCCATGAACCATAATCCCATTTTCATTGCAAAATCATGATTGGTTCAGTGGACTTTCCTTTCCTTCCTAACATAATACCATTTCCTTTCCAACAAAAAAAATCACACTGATAAAACAAAACCAAATCATGAACCACTAACCTATAATACGATGTAATTTTGTGTGATTTTATTTTAATTATGGAATTTGGACTAATTGATTTAAATGGAGAAAATTTAACTTATAATTGATGCGGATTTAATTGTAATAATTACTCGCGTGACAAGAGTTAGTATTTATCGGAAATAAGTATGTTGAATATTAGTTATAGAGTATAGTAATATATGATACGAGAATATTATTTTGGCCTGGAGTGAAAAGTACGGCAGTTGCAACACACTTAATTGGGACGCGGGTGTGAGTCGTGTCAGTATACTTTATCGGACTAAAAAGGATGATTTATTTTTAAGTAGCTCATATGGCCTTTTTGAATGCTCCAGTGTATTCGTAAGGGTTGAAATAGTCAGAAAATACTAATCGGGTGTTCCATTTGGATTTCGGGGTATTTTAGCCCAAAACGACACCCAGAGGGGTATTTTGGTCTTTTGAGATTTTGGGGAATTAAAATGGATGAAAATAGGAAATTAAAAAGAGAAATAACGTTGGAATTGGGTTATCTGATAGTTTCCAACCTACGTGAGAGAGAAAGAGGGAACCAAGAGGAAGCAGAAGAACTCTATAGGTGCTTTGGGCAAAGGACTCAAGTTCTTCCACCAGAAATCACACCAACGCGTAGATCGCGATGAGAGGATCATCCCCATACCAATTTTGTTCAACGATTTGTAGGTTAACGAAAAGGAAAGTGTTTATCTTTCTAAAAATCTGAGCATATATGATTCGTGTTAACCCTAGTTGATGAGATAACCATGGAACTATGAATTTAAGACTGAATAGTCAATTAATTTTGAAATTGGAAGATAGGTTTGCATGTAGATGAATGACCCTATTTTTGTAATGTTAAATCTGGAAATTTTAGGTTGAAATACTGAGATATAACCGGGAGTTTTAAATGGTTGTTAATTGTGGGTTCATTATTAAGGAACTTGTAAAGATTTATGAATTTGTTTAGGTTTTCTTTGATTATATAAGGATTTCTCATTTAAATCATGTTAGAAAGTACCCAATTATGATTAGGAGTAGTCTAGAGTCATTGATTGAGAGTTGGAATTAGTTTAAACGAATTTGGATGAAGAAAAGTTGGGAAAAATCGAATTTCGAAAGAGTAGATGTGGTCTCGAAATTCGCGTTCGAAGACCTGCCCAAGTCGTTCGAACGACCTCGTTTGAACAAGAATTCCAATGAGATTTTCAACGAGATTTTGAGTTCGTTCGAAGTGAGTAGTTCATTCGAATGCCCTCGTTCGAACGAGGATCCTAGACTTCTAATGAGATTCCAGAATGCTCATTTTTTGGCTCGGACAAGTTAGAATCTTTCTAGGTTGGTCCAAAAGAGAGAAATTAATCCACGCTATCATCGAGCCATTTAAATTCCTAGTTAGTAGTTAGTTGAGAGCATGATTATTCAAGCGGATATAGCGGGATAATAGTGCCTTAAAGATAATGTACTGGTCAGAGAGATAAGTTGTATGGTTGAAACATTGTGAGTAGTAGGCACGTTAATGCTACATCTAAACTCGGGGATTTGGTTATGTGAAATTCCTATTCTATATAATAAGTTGTGTGTATACTTATTAATAAACGATTATGTGTATAACATACCTACGCTGCTTACAATCGAGCGGAGGCTGCGTGTTGTGGAAAATCATGCCTTGAGGAGCTTTTCGGTGGGATATTGGTTTGTACCACTAGAGCATAGGGACTATGTTCGCCTCCAATATATGTGTTTTGTTTTGATGGTTCGCGAGAGACTGAACCTTTAGTCCTTTATGAAAATGAGCGATGCAATAGGACATGATAACAGAGTATGCAGGCACCGCAGCTGTGTCTCGGGGTGCAATATTGTATATATATATATATATATATATATATATATATATATATATATATATATATATATATATATGATAGAGTGAATACATGTATTTACTTGTGTTGATATCTACTGTGTGAATTTAGTAGGTAAAATTTATAATGAAATCTGAAATGAATTAAGTAGCGAGCACTTAATTATATTAAACTGAAAGTGTCTATTTATGATAAAGTGAGATTGATTATATGTATTATACATTGGGAGGGAAATAGTCAGGAATGGTATCAAACTATGATGGGTTATTAGATAGGAAGTACTAATTATTATGGGAATAGAAGTAGTGGGATTTGAATATTCGCTAGGCATGCACACTAGATGAGAGGTGAGCATTCCCAAGTGAGTTCGATAATTTAACATGATAAATATATGTGCTAATCAATCGTTTTAAGCACTTGCTGATTTTTAAACTATTTTCAACTCGGGCTCTGACTTGTTTCTTGCAAATCTCTTATCTTGTCAAATTACTTTAGGTGATTAGCCACAAGGACACCAGGCTTAGGAGTTCCATTCATTCGACAAGCTGTAGCTGTTGTGGAAGTTACATGACTTTTGTAGTAGACGCCTAGGAGTCTATCATTCCTGAATTTCGAGTTATTTACATTAGTTGGACATGTCGCCCCTTTTATTCACATATTCAGAGATTTGAGAATTAGTTCATTATCCATCTCAGTTGTTGGCTTTATTTAGTTGGATTAGTGTATTTGATTTTTGACTGGATATGTTTACTCCAGCACCTTTATATTATGTTAATTATTGCATTTCTTTATGAGTTGGTTTGCGTGGTGAATGTTTACTTATTTCCTTAAATGGTTTGTATTAATTGACAAGATAAAATTTTGGCATCAACCTTTTAAATATTAGGTGGTTGTTTTAAATAATAAAAAATTTCGACAGTGATGCATAATTTGAACCAACTGGATATTCTGATTTAATTAATAAAGGACTGATCACCTGGTATTCAATTAGGCGGGGTGTCACAGGTGGTATCAGAGCATCAGGTTCTAGATCCCTTAGGATTTATATGGCTTACTATGTTTTCTGCAACGCTATCTTTGATGTAGAGCCCTATATTTAGGACTGTTGTATTCATTAATTGCGCATTTTATGTCTTCGGCTATTTTAGATATTTACTGTGGACTTATAAATCTTCTCTCTCATTTTGGGTGCCTCCCAAACGTGCATAATGAGACAATATAGATGCCCAGCCCGAGCCCCAGCCAACTCAGGCCTAAGGAATGATGAACGCTGCGGAAGTTGCTACTATTATAGCACAGGCAGTTAACACAGCATTAGCCATGGTACAGCAGACTCCACCACAGGCACCAGTAGTGGCTCCAGCACCAGTCCACGTTCTCCCTTCTACATGGGAGGATGTCAGAGATTCCTTTCTCAAGGCACATCCTCCAGAGTTTGCGTGGAGTTCAGATGCGGTAAAGGCGAGTCGGTGGAGGAAAGATATACAGAGGCACCTGAGGATGTATGAGTGCACCGAGGTGAAAAAGTTGATTCTAACTTCCTTTAAATTTGTAGGATCAGTGCTACAATGGTGGGAGTCCATCACCACTGCGAAGGAGATAGACAGCATGACTATCTGAGAGTTCAGGGTGCGGTTTGACCGTAAGTACTTCCCTTCTATGGTATAGCCAGAGATGAGAAGGAAATTATTGAACCTCAAATAGGAAGGGAAGACGGTTGCTGAGTATGAGGAGTTTACCGATCTTCTTAATATTATCCCGGACGAGATACCAATAGAGGATAAGAAGAATCAGAGATTCATGGATGGTTTGACTTGGAAGATTCTCCATCACTTGTTAGGGAATGTTTCATTAGCCACGTACTCTGATGTGGTTAATGCTTCCCTATTACATTGTCAGGACCACTGCTTCCACCAGCAGGGAATCAAACGAGTTGGGAAGTCCAACCAACTGGGTCGAACAGGAGGTAGTAGTACTGGTGGGACACCCGCAGCTCAGGGATAGGTCCGTCGGATTTAGTAGGGTTTCCAGTAGGGGATCCTGCTAAGCGGTTCCATTCTAGAGATTTCATATAGGGATTGGGAGGTTTTAGGTAGGGCTAGTTGAGTCAACAGGGCCATCAAAGATAACAGCAATTTCAGCAGGGCCAAGGGAGGGGAGGTAACGGCCATTAGGGACAGAGGGGAAGAAATTTCCCAAGGAGGTGTTTTACTTGTGGAAATACTAGCCATAAGCATCAGGACTGTCCCCAGAGGGGTAGAGCCCAGCAGCAGCACCACGGCGCTCATCAGGAGACCTAACGACCGTTATTTCCATCCGCCCTCCCAGCACCACCCCAAGTTCCGGCCTTGTCAGCTACTCCAGCAGCTCCGATACAACAGGTTCAGTTGTAGTATGGGCGTGTCTACAATGTCCATCAGGCCCCAGTTCATTAGGCACCACCCACTATTGACTGTAGGTTTCCTATCCATGGTACTATGGGGTGCACACTATTTTATATGGGGGCATCACACTATTTTATAGCTACTAGTTTTGCACGGGCCACAGGGTTGTTAGACACAGAAAAAAGTACAATAACTTGCGTATACTCACCATTAGAAAATGGGTCATTGATTTTCTTTATCTGCCGGGGAGTAGGTGTCGAGATTGGGAGTTTGAGTTTGCCAGCAGATATGCTAGTCTTAGATATGCACGAGCATGACGCTATTATTGGCATGGATTGACTTGCTTCTTATAGAGCCACGATAGACTATTTTAGTAGGAGTATCATCTCTACTATAACAGGACAAGAGATGTTCCTAGTGGCAATGCCTCATCCTGAGGGAGGATCGTCCACCCATTTATATTACATAAAGGAGGAGACCTCTAGAGATATAGTGATTCTCATCGATTCAATCCATGTAGTCCGTAATTTTATCGATGTGTTCCAGGATATATCGGGACTACAGCCTAGTCGAGAGATTGATTTCTTCATAGATTTGATGTCGGGCACTCGTTCGATAGCCCGAGCACCCTATCGTATGGCTCCAGCTGAGATGAGAGAGTTACGGGATCAGATTGAGCAGTTGTTGGGACATGGCTTCATTCGTAGGAGTACCTTTCTTTAGGGCGCTCCCGTATTGTTTATAAAGTAGAGAGATGGGTCATTAAGGTTGTGTGTGGAGTATCGAGAGTTGAACAAAGTCACGCTATAGAATAAGTATCCGTTGCCCCGAATCGATGACTTGTTCGACCAATTGAGAGGATCTTATTTCTTCTCCAAGATAGATTTGATATCGAGATATCACCAGCTAAGTATTCAGGAGCAGGATGTGTCGAAGACTGCTTTCTTGACAAGGTATGGATCCTACGAGTTTCGGGTGATGCCATTTGGACTCATGAATGCTCCAGTCGTTTTCATGGACTTAATGAACATAGTGTTCAGGGAGTTCTTAGATCAGTTTTTCATCGTCTTCATTTATGACATTTTGATTTATTCCCAGACTAAGGAGGAGCATGACGAGCATTTGAGGATGGTTTTACAGACATTGCATGAGCATGAGTTATATGCAAAGTATAAAAAGGGTGGATTCTGGCTGGGGGAGGTTCATTTCTTGGGTCATATAATCTCTAAGGAGGGGATATGGGTAGATCCAAGAAAGGTTTAAGTGGTGAGGGAGTGGGGATATCCCACTACATTAACTCAGATTCATAATTTCTTAGGGCTGGCAGGATACTACAGGATGTTTATTTGGGGATTCTCGAAGATAGTGGGCCCGTTGATAAACTTGACTCACAAAGGAGTGTCGTTTATATTTGATGATGCTTGTTAGCTGGCCTTTGATGAGTTGAAGGACAAGCTCACTTCGACACCAGTTCTAACACTACCCAGGCTCTGGTTGGACTACCTAGTCTACACTGATGCATCATTGTTAGGACTTGGGGGTGTTATCGAGTAGGAGGATAAGATAATTGCTTATGCTTCCTGTAAACTTAAGCCTCATGGGAGGAATTACCCCACCCATAACCTAGAGTTAACGACAATCGTGTTTGCATTGCGAATATGGAGGTATTATCTCTTGGGGGAGAGGTTTCGCCTTTTCACAGATCATAAATCACTGCAGTATATGTTCACGCTGCGGGGGATGAATATGCATCAACGGAGGTGGCTTGAATTTGTGAAAGGCTACCAGTTCGACATCCATTACCACCCAGGAAAGGCTAACGTGGTAGCAGACGTGTTAAGCCGTAGGCTAGCAGGTGATGTGGCTAGGGTGTGGAAGGTAAAATAGAAAGAACTCGGGCATTAGGATGCAGTTTCCTGCTCATTCATGTCGGTGATGACGATTATACCCGATATAGTTACTAGGGTGATATAGGCTCAGGTAGAGGATTCCTTCTGTTAGGATCGAATTGTACAGCTTGTATCCAAGGGAGCAGAGTCCTTCTCAGTGAGCTCGTATGGGGGGCTACGTTTTAATGGCAGACTATTATTCCCAAAAAGGGAGAAGCTACAACATGCGATTATGGCAGAGTCGCCCCGGTTCACGATTTATGATACATCTCAGAGGGGATAAGATATACCAGGATATGAGGTGACAGTATTGGTGGAGCAGAATGAAGAAGGACATCTCCGAGTTTATTTCGAGGTGTTCCACTTGTTAGCTGGTGAAGATAGACCACTAGAGATCGGGGGGACTACTAAAATTGTTGGAGATCCCTATGTGGAAATGGGAAAGAATTTCCATGGATTTCATTACAAGACTACCTACATCGCAGAGAGTTCACGATTCCATATAGGTGATTGTGGATTGATTGACAAAGGTAGCTCATTTTCTACCAGTTCGGACAAACTACACTACGGGCAGTATGCTCAAATCATCATTGTTGAGATAGTGAGACTCCACGGGGTGCCCCTTGATATTGTGTCCGATCGGGACAAGATTTTTGTGTCCATATTTTGGGAGAGTTTCTAGCAGGCTATGGGTACGGAGTTACGGTTGAGTTTGGCCTATCACCCGCAGACAGACGGGAAGACAGAGCAGATGAATTAGATGTTGGAGGACATGTTGCGAATGTGTGTCCTAGATTTTGGCAGGGGATGGGAGCAGTACCTTACACTGGTGGAGTTTGCTTATAATAACTCCTACTAGTTTACGACTGGCATGGCTCCGTTTGAGGCATTGTATGGCAGACCTTGTCATTATCCATCACGTTGAGTTGAAGTGGGGGACAACAAATTACTTGAACTGGAGGTGGTTTAGGACACCATGGCTAAGTTCAAGTTGATATGGAGTCACATTCAAGTTGCTCTGGACCGGTAAAAGAGTTACGCCGACGCCAAAATATTTTTTTAGAGATTTTAGTGTTGGGGATCAGGTGCTTTTGCAGGTATCTCCTATTAAGGGGGTAATGCGATTTGGTAAGAAAGGGAAGTTGGCGTCGAGGTATGTGAGGGCATTCCTTATTATTGAGCGGATTGGGCCAGTAGCTTATCAACTTAGATTTTTGGAGCACTTGCATAGGATTCATGATGTGTTCCATATTTCGTCGTTGAGGAAATATCTTTGGGATGATTTGGCCCACACCCATTTCGCCTTAGAGGAGATTTATCTACAACCCGATAGTTCCTACGAGGAGGGACGAGTAGCCATTCAGGACCATAGTGAGAGGAAGTTGAGGTCAAAGATAGAGATGTTAGTACGAGTGCAGTGGCGGCATCATAATGTAGAGGAGTCTAGCTGGGAGCGTGAAGATGACATGCGAGAAAAGTATCCAGAGTTTTTTCCCCCAGTTATACCTTGATTTAGATTTTTTCTGAATTTGGGGACGAAATTATGTTATTAAGGGGGAAGTATATAATACCCCGTAATTTTGTGTGATTTTATTTTCATTATGGAATTTGGACTAAATGATTTAAATGGAAAAAAATTAATTTATAATTGATCCGGATTTAATTGTAATAATTACTAGCATGACAAGAGTTAGTATTTATTGAAAATAATTATATTGAATATTACTTAGAGAGTATATTAATATATGATACGAGAATATTATTTTGGTCGGGAGTGAAAAGTACGACAGTTCCAACACATTTAATTGGGATGCGCATGTGAGTTGTGTCAGTAATACTTTATTGGACTAAAAAGGATGATTTATTTTTAAGTAACTCGTATGGCCATTTTGAATGCATCAGTGTGTTCGTAAGGGTTGAAAGGGTCAGAAAACACTACTCGGGTGTTTAATTTGGATTCCGGGGCATTTTAGCCCAAAATGACACGCTCGAGGGGTATTTTGGTCTTTTGGGAATTAAAATGGACGAAAATAGGAAATTAAAAAGACAAAGAACGTGGGCATTGGGATATCTGACAGTTTCCAACCTACGTGAGAGAGAAAGAGAGAACCAAGAGGAAGAAGAAGAACTCCATAGGTGCTTTGGGCAAAGGACTCAAGTTCTTCCACCAGAAATCAAACAAATGCGTAGATCGCGAAGAGAGGATCACACCCATACCAATTTCATTCAACGATTCGGAGGTTCACGAAAAGGCAAGTGTTTATCTTGCTACAATTCTGAGCATATATCATTCATGTTAACCCTAGTTGATGAGATAACCATGGAACTATGAATTTAAGACTAAATGGTCAATTAATTTTGAAATTGGAAGATTGGTTTGCATGTAGATGAATGACCCTATTTTTGTAATGTTAAATGTGGAAATTTTAGGTTAAAATCACGAGATATAAGTGGGAGTTTTTAATGGTTGTTAATGGTGGGTTCATTATTAAGGGTCTTGTAAAGATTTATGAATTTGTTCAGGGTTCCTTCGATTATATAAGGATTTCTCATTTAATTATGTTAGAAAGTACCCTATTATGATTAGGAATAGTCTAGAGTCATTGATTGAGAGTTAGAATAAGTTTAAATTAATTTGGATGAAGAAAAGTTGGGAAAATTGAATTTTGGAAGAGTAGAGGTGGTCTCGGAATTCTCATTCGAAGACCTGCCCAGGTCGTTCGAACGACCTCGTTCGAACGATAATTCCAATGAGATTTTCAACGAGATTTTGAGTTCATTCAAAGTGAGTAGTTCGTTCGAACGAGAATCCTAGACTTCTAACGAGATTCCAGAATGCTCATTTTTTGGCCCGGACAAGTTAAAATCTTTCTAGGTTGGTCCAAAAGAGAGAAGTTAATCCACGCTATCATCGAGTGATTTAAATTCCTAGTTAGTAGTTAGTTGAGAGCATGATTATTCAAGCGGATATAGCGGTATAATAGTGACTTAAAGAGAATGTAGTGGTCAGAGAGATAAGTTGTATGGTTGAAACATTGTGAGTAGTAGAGACGTTAATGCTACATCTAAACTCGGGGATTTGGTTTACGTGAAATTCCTATTCTATATAATAAGTTGTGTGTATACTTATTGATGAACTATTATGTGTATAACATACCTACGCTACTTGCTCTCGAGCGGAGGCTTTGCGTTGTGGACAATCACGCCTTGAGGAGCCTTCGGGTGGGATATTGGTTTGTACCACTAGAGCATATAACCTAGGTACGGACTATCTGTGAGAACGATAGTGATGATGGTTGTATGGGTGCGTAGGTATGTGTGTAGCCCATCGGCTTGGGACTACGTGCGTCTCCAATATGTGTGTTTTGTTTTGATGGTTCGCGAGAGACTAATGTAACACCCCGTATTTTTGTACATTTAATATTAAATTAATTCGGGAATTTTAAATTACTTGTGTATTGTAATTTTAATGGAATTAATTATGGCAATATATAAATTTAAATATTAATTGGGAAGTGAATGGTTAATGTTTAGGGAAACTTATTTACTAAGTGAATAGTAATAATTTAATTACGTCATTTCGAGTATTAATGACAAGTATACACTTATCCCAGCCGAGAGTCGGTATAGGCTAAATTAGGTGTGAGATAAGGATTTTTATAAATTAATTCGGACGTCAATTCTGAGTGTGCGGTTGAGTCCGGATGGGTCGAGATGGTCAGAAAAGAGTACTCGGGGGTAGTAATTGGGTCTCGGGGTAATTTTGGGCATAACCGGGCCCACACGGGGTGAGTTGGGCCACTTTAATTAAGCCCATTAGGCTAAAAACGGGATGGGGGGTTTTTAACCTAAGTGAGGGATTAGGAAATCAGCAGCCAACACAATTCTAAACCTAGGGTTTGAGAGGGGATTTGGGGAAAAACAAATCAAGAGAAAATTGGAGGTTATTGGAGCCAAATTGAGGGACTACGCCAACGGATCTGACACTACGAACACTTACAGGCAAGTGGTTAACTGTTTTGATTCTTAAAGTGTGATAATCAATTCATATCATAGTTATGTGTAAACCAAAATTCGTTTTGGGGATAAATGGGTACAAAAAGGGGGTTTTGTTAATGGAACCATTGAATGAAATTTAAGGTAAGAATTAGTGGTGATATATAATTCTGAGTATGATTATCTGGTTTGAATGAGAAAAATCGAAATATAAAAGGATGGAATTTGAATTTGAAATTGGGATTTTACCCTAGAAATTTGTGTTCTTGGGTGGGTCAAGATTTATAGTGTTAATGATGTTAAAAGGTTTAGATGATGTTTGTGGTTCATGAGAAATGTTATAAGATGATTAATAGACTGATTTGAGGTTGGATTTTGAGGAAAGAAACCTTGAAATTTCGTTAATGGTGGAATTCAGCGAGGAAGGAGCGCTGGCACGAAGGGATCGATCGATCGATCGGGGGGCATCGATCGATCGACGATGGGAAATTCTGGGCAGTTCGGCCTTGGGTGAGGTATAAGGGGGAATTAATTATAAAATAATTTCCATACAATTATTAGTGGTAAATAATTGTGAAACAAATATTCCTAGCAATTATGGGAGAAAGTAATTGGGACTAGAATGAATTTATGTGGGACATTTAATGGATAAATTTGAGAGACTTTATTCCAAAATTGTGAGGTACGGATCAAGTGAGTGAATCCGGGTATATTGGTAAAGCGACCCAAGGTAGTGAATTAAGTTTGGAGATAAACTAAGTAATTTAGAGTCGGGATATAGACTCGGGAAATATTTAATTTTGGGCCAAGTGAATCGAGTCCCGGTATGTTAATAATTATAGGCAAATATAATTGGGAAAATTCTAGAAATAAAGGTGTGACACATTGTAGGAAAAAATGTGGGTATTATATTATGAGATGTAAATTGGACCAAGTGAGTGAGTCCGGGTATGTTGGTTAAGTGACATCAAGGTATTAAATTAATTATAGAGAGAAAGTAATTAGTTTGGAGTCGGAACATTGACTCAGAAAATGTGGAGGTAAGGGCCAAGTGAGAGAGTCCGGGGATAATGGTTGGGTGACACCAAGTTATTAAATTAATAAATGTGATAATTAATTTAATTAGAGACGGATTGCAGACTCGGATATGTGTTGATTAATTAATGTGTAAATTAATTAAATAAAAGTCAGATTGTAGACTCGGGTAAGTATTAAATTAATATGTGTGATAGTTAAATTAATTAGAGTTGGACGATAGACTCGGGAAGATATTAAATTAATATGTGTGTTAGTTAATTTAATTAGAGTTGGGTGATAGACTCGGGGAGACGGTAAATTATTAAGTGAGAAAATTTATTACGTTGAGTCGAGCCACAGACTCAGGAAATTTCAGGCAGTATACGGGATATTTAGTACACGGTAAGGCCAGGGTTATAATATATATATACGGTGTAGTGATAGTGTATATATATATATATACGTGTCTATTGTGCGTGACATTTAAATTTCAGGTAGTATACGGGATTTTATGTACACGGTAAAGCCGGAGTTTATATTATATATATACGGTGTAGTGATAGTATATATATACGTGTAAATATTGTGTGTGACATTAAATATCAGTGACTAGATATTTATTCAAATTATATACTCTAATGCTATCAAGGGAGGTTGCGCGATGTGGGTGAATCCCCTAGCTTGAGGAGTAAGGTGAGTATATCCCCAGGTCATAGCGTCCGATACATGGGTGAGGAGATTATCTCACTTTCAGGAAGGAATATGACCACCTCCAATTCGTTTATGTAGTAGACCAGGTTGGTGATCGAATCCAACTTGGAAAACTAGGTTTTGTGAGCACACCTAGTGAGATGGCATTTTAGAGTGAATCATCCGGTGAGGGTATACTCGGAAGGATGGATACGCGTATGATATATGTGGGGATGTTAGTAAAGGTACGTATAATATGATAGTAAATATTATATGTAGGTGATAATACAGTGTGTGATGTATTTACCTTATCTAACTCGGGTTACGATTATATGCTATTAATTAATGAGAAATTAATTAAGTTATTCATTTGCTGGAATAATACAGTGTGTGATGTATTTACTTTATATAACTTGTGAGACGGTTATAGGCTATTATTTAAGAGGAATTAATTAAGTTAATTATGAAATAACTTATAATTCAAGAATCATTATACTCGGGTTAGAGTAATATGGTAAGGGAAGGTTATATCAAGACTAGTTGGACAGGGTAGTACAACTAGGTGGGGTTAAGGTAACCGGTTGGTGTGCACAATAGTGGAGGGGTGAGAATGTCCTCAAGGGAGTGCGACACTAACTTAAATATGAAGCGCATTCATGCATTTTAAATTACTGCAGTTAATTCCCTTGCTAAATATTTTGAAAATGTTTTGGGTTCTAACCCTTGCTATAAAACTATTTTCAAAACCTTTTAGGTGTCCAGCCACAGGGACGCCAGGATTGATATTCTATTCCAGGGATACGGAGCAGCGGCATATGTGGATGCTAGCAGGAGTTTGGATTAGACGCATCTTTCATTCATTCCTAGAGTACGAATCTTTTATCAGTCTCAGTTTTATTTAGGGCTTGTAGCCCAGACTTCTCGGTACAGTTTTCAGAGGTAATTCATTCAGGTGTTGAATATTTGTATTGGATTATTTATGTGGTGGACAGTGATTTATTCGGCAAATTGTGTAATTATTATTCTATTTACTTTCATTCAGTTGTGTGAATGGTTTATATTTTAATTCCGCATGTATTGTTTTTTTTAATTAAAAAGTTAAAATTGGCACCAGTTTTTGGAATACTAGGTGGTTAGTAAGTTTTAAAAAGTTTTCGACAGTGATGCTAAGGATGATCCAACTGGGATTCCTGTTTTAATTTGGTATAGGAATGATCACCCGGTATTTTATTAGGCGGGGTGTCACAACTAAACCTTTAGTTCTTTATGCAAATGAGCGATGCAACAGGACATGATAGCAGAGTATACAAGCACCGCAGCTGTGTCTCGAGGTGCAATATTGTGTGTGTATATATATATATATAGTGAATATATGTACATACTTGTGTTGATATCTACTGTGTGAATTTGGTAGGGAAAATTTATAATGAAATCTGAAATGAATTAAGTCGTGAGCACTTAATTATATTAATCTAAAAGTGTCTATTTATGCTAAAGTGAGATTGATTACATGTATTATACATTGGGAGGGAAATAATCGGGAACGGTATCGGACTATGATGGGTTTTTAGATAGGAAGAACTAGTTAGTATGGGAATAGAATTAGTGGGATTTGAATATTCGCGCGCACTAGATGAGAGGTGATCATTCCCAAGTGAGTTCGATAATTTAACATGATAAATATATTTATTAATTAATCATTTTAAGCACTTGCTAATTTTTAAACTGTTTTCAACTTGGGCTCTGACCCGTTTTCTGCAAATCTCTTCTCTTGTAAAATTATTTTAGGTGCTCAGCCACCGGGACACCAGGCTTAGGATTCCATTCATTCGATGAGTTGTAGCTGCTATGGAATCTACATGACTTAGGTAGTATACACCTCGGAGTCTATCATTCCTGAATTTTGAGTTATTTGCATCAGTTGGACATGTCGTCCCTTTTTATTCACATATTCAGAGATTTGAGAATTAGTTCATTATTCTTCTCAGTTGTTGGCTTTATGTAGTTGGATTACTGTATTTGATATTTTACTATATGTGTTTACTCCAACTCCTTTATATTATGTTAGTTATTCCATTTCTTACGATTTGGATTGAATGGTGAATGTTTAGTTATTTCCTTAAATGGTTTGTATTAATTGACAAGATAAAATTTTGGCATCAACCTTTTTAAATATTAGGTGTTTTAAAGGAATGATCACCCGGTATTTAATTAGGTGTGGTGTCATGAACCCAACCATCTTGCAAAATCATGAACCCAACCATCTTGGAAAATACCACTCGTGACAGCTTGATAGGGGGTGAGAGAGAGGAGAAATAGGGGGACTTACCCGTGACAACCATCGGGATAGGGGTTTAGCCATCGGGTCGTCGTGAAGCTATGACAGGGGGTGAATACCGAAGGTTGACCATATCGGAGATCATGATCCGAGATAGGGGGTGGTGAGAGAGAGAAGAGGGAGGAGAAGGAGAAGAGAAAAGAAGAAGAGTTGTTCTAGAACTTGTAGATGTCGATCGTAGATAGAGAGGAAGAGATGTTGTTACTATGTTAACTTAGGGTTGGGTAGTTAAAGAGAGCGTGCGTGTGTATTAGTTAGTCAATTAAATATATATATATATATATATATATATATATATATATATATATATATATATATATATATAATAAATGCAGTCCGATCCGGTCCGGTTCGGTCCAAACCCGTTTTTTAAGACCCAAGGCTAAGACCGGACCGAAAAATGTGGTCCTTCACATTTTAAGACCGAATTAAAAACAAATAAAAAAACGTAAAGGTGGGTCTGGTCCGTTTCGGTTTTTTCGGTCCATTCAGATTCGTGCACACCCCTACCCATAACGAGCAGGTATTATAATGTCGATTAGTGATGTAATAGATATATATATTATAATTACTGTGTACTGATTAATTATATTTTTTATTCTCTGATATTTTCCACTCAATAAGCATTAGTTGCTTGGGCTCAAGAGCAATCCCGATCCGTTAAAACATAGATTGTTATCACCAAGTCAAAGGCACTTCTACAATGCATAAGAGATGTCTACACATGGGTTGTGAGAGGGGTGGTGATCACTGTTGACACCACATTCTATGACCCCCTAAGTCTCTCTTTAAGTCCCTAGCACCTCCCCATTTCACTACAAACCCTAGGTTATACTCCAAGTACCGATCTGGAGACCATCGAGCACTTTCGGGCCCCATTTGACTCCGATCATATATATCGTCAGAATGAAAGCTCAATGAATCTTCGAAGGGATCTAAATCCCCTTTCTAATGGTCCACCCCTTGCGCGAACCGTCTTAATGGTTTGGATGAACGAAACATTTTACCAGAGAAAATCGATCTGGAGGCCACCGAGCACGCCTGGGCCCCGATTTGACCCTAATCAACTTCATTTCCAGAGAGAAAGCTCTCTAAATCTTTGAAAGGTACTGAAACCCCTTCAAATGTTCCTCCCATGCATGAAACACATAACCGTTCAGACGAACTATCTATTTTCCCCGAAAAACAAATCCAAAGGCCACTAGGCGCTCCCCGGCTCCATTTGACCAAGGTCAACTCTTCAGCTCAAACGAGACTGAATGAATCTTCAAAGTGCACTGAAGACCCTTTTCAATGGTCCGCCACGTGTGTGAATCAGCCTTACAGTACGGATTAATGACACATTTTACTCTAAAAGGTCACCGTGCGCTTTCAAGCCCCGGTAGACCAAAGTCAACTTTTTGAATCGAGTGAATACCTTTATAATGTCAAAATAACAACCTTTTCAACGGTCTACCCCGTGCATGATTCTAACATATCATTCGGACAAACGATCCATTTTCGTCCGACGATCTCCCATCCAATGGATCGACGGGGGCTTTCGGGCCACATTTGATCCAAAGTCAAATCCTGGTACCGGGAGAGGACCAAAGCACTCTTTAAGGAATCTGAATTACCTTTCTAACGGTATTCCCCGTGTGCAATTT
Organism: Sambucus nigra; assembly: GCA_949130495.1. NCBI lineage: Eukaryota > Viridiplantae > Streptophyta > Magnoliopsida > Dipsacales > Adoxaceae > Sambucus > Sambucus nigra. The sequence continues at coordinate 94,501,664 of OX422210.1, read as the reverse complement.
GGATCAACGAATTGCGTTATACGACCATTTTTTGGAAAAATTCTGCACGAGATTGCCGATTAGCGGGTCTATTTTCCTGCCTATCGGTAGTGTGCCTAAGGTTACCTTCCGATTGATAGGGCTAGGGTTATTCCGATCGACACCCCCACCATACAAATAGAGGGAATGACCTCACTCCCGAAGGACACCTTAGATCCATCAAAATCAGTGATCTCAGCATCATTCTCTTGCAATCAGCGAAGTTTCCTTATGTGAAATTCCTTTCCATCTTACATTTCCATCCTTTCCATACCCAATTTAGCAAAATCTATGTCTCTCACATCCAACATCATCTTAACATCCAAGGGAGTTCATCCAAGATCAAGATCAAGCTTCAACTCTTCAAAGAAGGTCCAAAATCCTTCTCTCTCTCTTTAAATTTCTTATTTTCTCATTAATTACATAAATTATAATCTAACTTTTACTTTAGTTCATACACATTAATTTCTCACCCTTTTATTAGTTATATTGAACATACTTTATTTTCTATAAAAAAACCAAAACAAACAAAAAGAGGCTTATACCTATAATTTTAACAGGATTATCCATCACAATTTTTCAAAACCAGAATACATTTTCTACACACACACATATAATAAAATTCTGTTCGAATCTATGGGATAAACCCCACCCCTATGCTGCATGCAAACTACGTGGACTTTTATTCCTTCATAGGCTACGTAGGCGTTTCAGGTTAAAACCCGAGACTCGAGTTCAATTTTCCAATTTTGCAATTTTCCCAAATTTCCCATTTCCGCATTTGTCTCCTTTTCATCAATACATTATTTTAATACATATTCTGTTTTTTTTATCTTGATTAGCGTTTTCTCCAACATATGTTATTGTTTCTTCATAACGATCAATATTTCGATAAATGCATAAATCGTATTTTTTCTAAATATTATTTTAGGAACATTCCTATGGATGACCCCACTCTATCTTTTCGATGATATCAGTCGGGCGATTCCGATCTCCATTATATACACACACACACACTTCACGGAGAAATAAAGGAAAACAGTAACACAAGCCCATGAGAGACCGAAAGGGTGGTATGGGTGACTAACACCTTCTCATTCCGTAACTTAGCCCCCGGACCTTCGAACTATTGGTTTCGTAAGCATCAATTTGTTTTTGATGCTTCTCTCTCTAAGCAACGACATGTTCTTGTGCCTATTTTTTGAAAAATAGGTTGGTGACTCCATCTTTATAAATTCACTCCACACTAACGACAGTCGAAGCGTTCCTAGAGTAAAGAGAGCGTGAGACCTTCACCCCCTTTCTCCTCCCCCGGGAGAGGAGATGATCCAGGATGGCCATAGTGGCGACTCCGCTGGGGACAATTTTCATAAGAGGGCTAGACTCTATTTGCATGGGTATTTTTATTTTCTGCTTGTGTGCATATTCACCTACCTGTATGTTCCCTTTTTTCTCTTTTATTATTTATTACACATATATACCTCATGCTTATATCACTACTCACTCACACACTTGTAAGTATTCTCCATGTGCACTTCACACTACTTACACATAGTTTCACTTATATCCACATGTTGCACACACTACTTAGAATATCAATGCTTAGGTGTCACTAACAAACACTTTCACTTATCACACTTGTATGTATCCACGATCCCTCACACTTGTCACACACCACTTGTAGTTGATCCATGTTTAGGTTCACTACCACACACCCACTTGTAGATATTCACTCACCCTCACATATTCATGCTTAGTATAATCTCCATGCTCCCTATTAGATTTACCTTCTATACCTATACATTTTTCCTATTAGTATAATGCTCATCATGATAAATAAAGATACTTTCTCCATAATATACTAATCAAGAATCATGCATTTTGCACACTACATCCCCAAAGAGCATGGCTATTGACCAAATTTGTCCCGTAAATGGGGATTCACTTCGTGATGGGTGATGGTCAGACATGTCGTAGTTAGCCTAAGCGATATGACTCTCACCTTCCATTGGCCAATTACCTTTGACGTATATTGAACGGCTCCCCCCGCATCCTACCACTTGACCGAAGTCATGATGGGTGGTATATCACAGGGAATTCGTTCACATATGTTGAGTATATTGAATTCTCTCTCACACATACTATCCCCATGAGGTATATAGTGAGTGAATTCACGTACACTCAGGTATATCAAATGGCTTGTCTACACGTACCGATTGTCCTCAAAACAAAGACGTATATAGTGGAAGTCATGCCAAAGAGGGGAAACCCTCCAATTAACCCAACAAATCATATAGGCGTCAAACCTAAGGAACTCATATTTAGTTTGCCCGTTACTACCCGAAACTCTATCGAAATGATGGGTCGGCATGCCGCTTAAATTTTTGTGCGATTTCATCTTTTTTAAAACGAGACCCTGTCCATGAGCCTGATAACAAGTCCAACCATATTTTTACATATTTCCCAGTCTCGGGTCCCGTCCGACATTTCTTTTTTCATTTAGGTAAACTTAATGCAAATGAGAACATATTAAACATAATAATAATCATGTTAAGACCTTTCTCTCATTTTTTCTTCTTTCTTTACCAAAAGTGTTAAAAATATTTTCCCCCTCTTTTATCGAAAATACCAAAAGCATTTTTCCTTCCTTATACCAAAAATATTTTTCCTCCTTTTGTTACCCAAAAACATTTTGTCCTCCTCTTTTCCAAAAAAATGTCAAAAATATTTTCCTCCCTTTTCAATAACAGTTTTCCCCCTTCTCTTTAAAAAAATAAATCTGAATTTTTCTCCTTCTCGGGTCAATCGCACATTTGACGCTTGGCCTGGCTCCCTATTGGCTTTGATCTTACGTCGAACTACCCCGAGGATGCGTCAGTTCCCTCGCTACTTCCTCTGAGTAAGGAATTCATCTTCACCCACTTTCTATGGAGAACACAGACTAAGTACCGAATGTGCAGTCGAATTTGATGATGGTACTAGCCTAACTCACTGCCAAGATTGACCACCTTCAAATCGAGGTTCATGGGATGTAATGAAATCGGGTCCCTATTCTTGAAGATCCCGATGTCCTCTTCCCTTATGCTGTGGGTACGCCCGCACCTGAGCCTATTTGGGTCCCTAAGGAATATCAATACGCTCCACACGCCCCTCCTTCTAATGGGCCACCGCCAGCTTAGCTCCCTATACCGAATCTTACCCAGCTAGAGGCTAACCTACCCATAACTGTTGATATGAAGGAGGAAGAATTGAACAAAGTCAAGGAGGACCATAATATATTGACCAAGAAGTGACCAAGTCATCTCTGGTAACTACATGGATTACACTTATATGTCTCCCTATCCTAAAGCAAGGCTATCGAAAAAGTTCAAGATTCCTAACATTAAAAAGTTCAAAGGTAGTGGACCCTTGATTGTTCATCTCCTAAGTTACCACCGAGCCATGACTCTCCTAGGTTCCTTTGAGGAAATAATGGCCCAAATGTTCCAACAGACCTTGAAGGACAACACACTTCGCTGGTTCTTATCTTTCGAGGAGTCCATAATTCGCAGTTGGGAGGATGTTGCATGTGAATTCATGTCATAGTGCAAGTATAACGAAGAGTTGGAGGTTACCCATCGTGATTTAGAACTTCTTAAACAGAACCCTGGATAGCATGGTGGAGAGATAAAGTGGTCACCATAACCAACTAGCCTTCCAAAGAGGAGGAAGTTAGTATTATGAAGAAAAACTTCTTATCCCATGTCTGAGTGATGGTGGGAGGATAGTACTACCCTAATTTTTTATCCCTCTGGAAAGTAGGAGTGGATATTGGAGAAAGTCTTGTCAAGAAAAAAATTAAACTGAAGGAAGTATCCGGACAGTTCACTCCTAGTAAGTATGAGAAGCCTGCCAATACCACAGTTTTAACCATCAACAACATCTCTCAGCTTGCCACTTCATGGGCACTAGAAAACTTCCCTAACCCAGTAAAAAAGGAATACATCGAGCTTCATGCTCCCCTCTCCAAAGTTTACTAGGACCTAGTTAAAATCATATCAAGCCATTGGACCCTCGTCTATTACTAAACCCACTTCCCAAAAATTTCAAACCCGATGCCCATTGCAATTTTCATCAAAGTTCTAACCATACCACTGATTAGTGTTTCCACCTCCAAACTCTAATCCAAGGTCTGATTGACCGGGGTATCATCGCCCCACCAGCCAATCTTAAGCCAAACACTACCCACAATCCACTCCCAATTCATACAAATGCCATTTTCCTAGGAAGAGGACTCAGACTTTGATCCATCTACCCAGATTATACCCAGAAAATTTCCTATTATACCCATATATTCCCTTTAAACCCTCCAAGTTTTCCCATATTTTCTCCTTCACCCTACCTTTTTTGCCGACCAGGCTCTGTCACTCCTTACAAGAGCATGCATTATTGTTCGTACCCTCTTTGGAGGGAAAGGTATGGAATTATTAATAGTTTTGAACCAACTTCTAGAGTTCGGGCTGAAATTGTTGTCTAAGATTACCATTGACTACCAGAGATTCAGTAAGCTGTTCTTGGAAGCTCAAAAATGGGCTCGAAATCCAAATAGTTGGGTGGTACCTACTGATGAAATCAGTTTAGATGACATCATCCACATCACGGCAGTCTTCTTCTAACAAATCGATGAAATTTGTAGTATGTCTGAGCTACTTGATGCTTTGAAACTACAAGGTCGCCTAGTTCCTTGACTTCTACATCTCCTTGTCGAATGGGAGGATCTATACAAAGAAGTTGTTGAGGTTGTGGAGTGTATTTACTTCTCTTAGAAAGATGATATCGTTGCCACTAGATGGGGGACGAATTCGATAGTTCAGATAAAGAGAAAAACCCAAAAAAGACTATCCTAATAAGCAGCATATGTGGGGTGATATTGTTTAAGGAGCTTCTATGAGAAATCAACAAGGTGGATGAACAACCCAAGATATATGAGGAAATGGGTTTCTATTTTTCCCCTTTTCTGTGAACCATATGACTAGATTAGGGAGGCATTACTAGGTTCTGAGCCTGTAACCATCAGCGATTGATAAGGGAAAAGGTGATGAGAATCTTCCTATGCCAGAAATGACCCTCGAGGAGAGCAAGATCCTTAATCAATGGAAGAAGACCCAAACTAACATCACTCTGTGGGGACTCTTTATTTCTTCCAAGCTACACTAGAATGACTTGATCAAACTACTCATTGGGCCCACCGTCCTTCCTTCCACCACACTAGAAGAAGTAGTGAATTTGGTCGAATCTCTAACCTCTACTAAAATGGTCTCTTTCTCTGAAGAAGAAATCCTTGAGATTGGTACAAATCACAACTATACTCTCAATATCTCTGTCGAAGTCATGGGAAAGACCATCCCACTTTCAATTCTCGATAATGGAATAACTTTTAATGTTTGACCGTTAAGAACCCTCAACTTCTTGGGACTCAAAGTGACCGACCTTACTCCAACCTCTATCGTGGTGCGCGCTTATGATAATACTCGTCGGGAAGTAATGTGATCCATAAAGCTTACAATAAGGGTTGGCCTTATAAATACTGATACTTAGTTCCAAGTCATCGATATCCTGACTTGTTTCAATTTGTTGCTCGGATGACCATGCTCCATAATATCAAAGGTGTGTCTTCTTTCCTCGATCAAAAACTGAAGTTCTTTACCAATGGGAAGGACATCACCATCATGGGAGATGATGAATACTGATAATAAAAGCACTAGTAATCTGGTACTAAGGATATAATATGCGGTAAATCATATGCTTTAGTCAGGTTTCTAAATCGAACCACTTTTGCTCCTAGCAGGGGAGGATTTCAGAGATAGAATTTGTCCAGAACATAGCCCTCACGGTAACGTCAATGTGATATAAATGTTCAAGAACAGGCACTTCATGCTCGAACTGGGGCTGGGTCAACAACAATAGGAAATACTTTAACCTGTAGTACTGAAGTAGGAATTTCCTCCTTGTGGCCTTGGTTATCAGCCATCAGTAGAAGAACTCAAAATGCTCCACTAACATCGTTTAAAGAGAAGGCTAGAAATTACTAAGATTGTCTCAAGAGATTCCTTGAATGGAAGATTTTTCAAAGAGGGTGAAAACTTCCCCTTTTACGTCTTTCTCGAACCATGGTATGACTATGTGGACAAGAATATGAAACTAAGAATGGAAATATTTTCCCAAAACAGCTACTCATGGGCTAAAAGTTCCCAGCATCATGTGCAACCACTCATTGAGAAGACTATAGATGTTACCAGAGATTTTGAGGAAAGTGACTCCTTGGATTCATTCAGCTTGTAGACACTGGGGCTGACACTCTGCATAGTCCACTCAAGCGTTACATCATCGAATCCATCCTGCCTGATCAAAGATGCTGATGCACCTCTCCTCGATTAGAATGCTATACCAGTTCCACCTGCTAAAATATAACCCAAATCAGATGTTTATCCCATTTCCTCTTCTTTTGTTGTTCCTCCTTATTATGATGTAATCAAGACCTCCTTCGATGAGGCTCTCAACACTGTTTTTCCTAATAATTAAATAAATGAAGATTTTGAGCATCTTGTTGTGTCTTACATTAATTTCCTTGATTCTAATCAAAATCTTGATGATGATGATTTTTGTGAATGAATAATTCTTAACCGGTCTTAATAAGGTTACTAATAAATAACATAACCATGTTCAAATTATTAAAGATGAAACGGTTATTATTAATCTCGGTTCTAGTAGCCAAATGAGCGAGATTAGGATATGGTCTACCTTGATGATCAAGAGCACGCGCAACTCGAAGAATTATTGATGGAATTTATGGATGTCTTTGCATGGTCCTACGACAACATGCCCGGAATTGATTTCGAGATTTCCTAGAATGAGATTCTAACTCTCCCAAAATGAAAATCGGTCACACAAAAATTATGAAAACTCTGTACCGAATGGTCACTCAAGGTTAAGGAAGAAGTTGTCAAACAGTTGAACATGGGTTTCATTCGTGTAATTGAATATCCCACATGGCTATCCAATATCGTACTTTTGCCAAAATCCAAAGGAAGGGTTTTTATGTGCGTTTATTATTGAGATTTGAACAGGGCCTCTCTAAAAGATGATTACCCGCTACCAAATCTCAACATGATTATGGATAACATGCCCAGTCATGCTCTTAAGTCATTCATTGATGGGTTTACCGGATATAACCATATCAAGATGCACCCGATTTATCATGAGAAAACTGCATTCATCACCCCTTGGGGAACGTTTTGTTACACCGTTATGCCATTTGGTCTAAAAATGCAAGGGCTACCTACCAAGGGGATGCCTCAATCATCTTGCATGATCTAATATATGAAGAAGTTGAGGTCTATATGGATGATATGATTATCAAGTCTAATACTAGGGATGGAAATGTTCCCACTCTCTAAAAGTTCCTTGAGGGAGTACGGCGATACCAGATGTGACTTAACCAATAGAAATATATTTTTGGAGTTGCCAAAGGAAAGCTCTTGGTATTCATCATTAGAGAGAAAAGGATAAAAGATGATCCTGCCAAGCTGAAAGCCATACTAGAAATGCCACCACCTCAAATGGAGAAGCAAGTCCAAGGATTCCTTAGAAAATTACAGTATATCAGTCGGTTCATTAGTCAACTGACTTCTATATATGAACCCATCTTTAAACTCCTTCGAAAGGATTCCACTAAGGTTTATAACGATGCTTGACAAGAAGCCTTTGACTGAATCAAGCAATACCTAACCCGACCTCCGGTACTCGTGCTGCCACAACCTAGTCTTCCCCTACTCCTATACCTGACCGTAACAAATACTGCAGCTGGAGCCTTGCTAGCCCAATACCTTGAACAGTCCTGTATAGAAATATCCATCTACTATGTCAGTAGCAAGTTGACTGGATACAAAGTTAACTACACTGCCTTGGAAAAAACATGTTTTTCCCTTGTCCGGGTCACCCTAAATTATGACACTACATGCTTGCTTTTCCCATAAAACTTATATCTGGAATGGATCATATCAAATTCTTGCTGGAGAAACCTGCCATGTCTAGCCGAATGGCATGATGGTTGATGCGATTAGCTGAATTTGATATTATGTATATCACACAGAAAGACTTGAAAGGAAGATCCATCTCTGACTACCTCGCTGACTACCCTATAAAAGAAGTTGATCTTTTGATTTTTGAGATCCCACATGAGAATATCCTTTGTACCTCTTAGGACAATCTTCGATGGGAAATGTTCTTTGATGGTGTTGCTAACAAAAAGGGTATGGCATTGGGATACTCTTAATTGCCCCTGATGACTCTCACACTCCCATTTCCATAAAACTGGATTTTCCCTGAACCAACGACATGATCGAATATGAGGCATGCATGGTAGGCCTTAAAGTCGCTCTCAAGAAAGTAATTAGATGCCTAGATGTCTACGGAGATTCAACCCTCGTCATCATTCAAGTACTCAAAAGATGGAAAGTCAAGGACGAGAAACTCTTACCCTTCCATGCCAACCTAAAAGAATGATTTCCCAATTCCAAGATATCACCTTCCACTACCTACCCCGAGAAAAGAACAACCTATATGATGCCCTTGCTACCTTAGCCTCCGTGATTAACATGCCCGAAGGAATAAAGATGGCCCCCTTCCTAGTCCAAAAGCAAGACCTACCCATTATTACCACATTGAGCTCATCACAAAAGAAGATCCTGACACAATCGATTGCTAGTACTATGATATTTGGCACCTCCACAAGAATAATATGTATCCCTAATATTCTAACAAGAAAGATCGAGAAACCCTCCACAAACTGGCAGCCCAGAATATTATCTGCGATAAAGCACAATTCAAGAGAAACTTTTATGGAACCCATTTACACTATATCGCAGGGATGCAGAAAATCGAGAACGGGGAGTGCGAAGCCCATATTAATGGCCATATGCTCTCTAATAAGATCATTCGACAGGGTTAATATTGGACTACCATGATTTAGGATTGCACGCCTCTGTTCGAAGATGTCTTAAATGCCAGTATTTTTCTAATCTCCAACACTTACCTCCGCGAGAATTATATAACATGACCTCTTCCTGGATGTTTTCATATGGGGCATCGACATCATAGGGAAAGTTCCACCTAAAGACTTCAACGGGAGTGAATTCATTTTGGTTTCCATTGATTACTTCACCAAATGGGTCGAAGTTGAGTCATATGCAGTTATGAATGCCAAAAAGGTGGCCAAGTTCATCCGAAGAAATTTTATCTGTCGATAAGGGGTCCCGCATGAAGTATTGTCAGATAACGGGTTGTATTTTTATGCAAAGGTCACAGAAGTGGTCGATGAGTATGGGATTCGGAGGAACAAATCTTCTCCTTACTGACCTCAAACTAACGGTGCAGTCAAAGCCACTAATATAAACTTAAAGCCATCATCAACAAAAATGATCGAAACTGTAGAGATTGGGCCGATTGGATCCCGTACGCCCTCTGGGGCTATCACACTTCAATTCAAACATCTACTGGGACTACCCCTTACTCTTTGCTTTATGACATGGAAGTAGTCTGATAAGCACCTAAAGGTGTACATTTTATACCCCGAATAGGAGTATTTTAGTTGCTAATTCTCGGCAATTTGGGTCTTATGTGCGTAAATATTTAATGTGCATGCTTGATTGCGTTTACGGTTCAAAAGGTATTATTTCGAGGCAATTTGCATTCAAATGGAGCTAATTTCCCATTCTCAAAGCCCGTGTGTGATTAGTTTGTGCCTTTTTAAAAAAAATTAGATTTTTAGTTTAAGTCGTTTTTATTTTTAGGGTTTATTTTAGAATTATCTAGAACTTCTAGGTTTTATTTTTATATTTTATTTTTATTAGTATAGTTTTATTTTATTTTTGATTTTGATTAGGTTTTAGTTTTTTATTACGATTAGATTTTTAAGTATTTCATTTATTTATTTTTAGTTTTATTAGATTTTAGATTTATTTAGGATTTTAGCTTTTAGTTTAAAAGATATTTTTTTATTTTTTTTATTTCCTTTTAGTTTCATTTTTAATTGAGTATTTATTTTATTTTTAGAGTAGGAATTTAATTTTTAGATTTTTAATTTTAGTAATTTTATTTTTATTAGTTAGTTTTATTTTATTAGGATCCAAATTAAACACACACATAAACTCACTCACTCCTTTAAACCCAATGCACAACCTCACACCCAAACACATCCTAACCTACACATATTTCTATCACACACCAAAACACCCCTCCATCATCTTCCTCATCTCTCACCCACCTTTCTCTCCCCTACTCCATTACCAAACAACCCAACACCCTCTTTCCCTCTCAACCACCAAACCCATTTAACCAAAAACCGACCAGCAACGCCTCGCAAACGGGTTAAAAAATCGAGCAACATGCATCCCATAGCCCAGCTGCCCCGATCTCAACCCGAACATCGGACCTGCTCGGAACCTGTGAAACCCCCGCCGCGACCCTCCTCACCTCCGGCATCCCACTGCCCCGCCGTAGTCCCTAACCCGCGACTCCAGCCAAACCCGCTTTCGCAACCCCTAGCAAACCTCTGAAGTCCGACCCGATCACCGACGACCCTATCCAGTCGGTCCCAATTCCATTTGACGCAAACCCATTTCTAAGCCACGATTTCCTTCTCCACCTATTAACAATACCCAAGTAAGTCAAAATCAAATAAAACTCCCATGTGTCTATTAAACCCTTTAACCCATTTTTCCAATATACACTCAACTCTTCCTAACTAACAAATCTCCCACATGCACAATTAAAACCCCAAAATACCCTAACCCAAATCAGATTTTTATATCCTCACAACCGCATGCTCCTCTCACCATTTCCATGCACACTCATGTCAATTACCCAAATTAGCCCCTAGATTCTTCCACTTATAAATGCAAGACTTGGTGCCGTTTTAGAGGGATCTCAAATTTAGTTTTTAAACTCTTGTGTGATAAATTTCTCTACACTCCTCTATAGAAAGTATTTGCATTTTTAGCAAATATCTCAATATAATGGTGTGTAGTGAAATTTATCTCTAGGGTGAATTCAACCCCACCCATCTATAATGATTGTCTTGCATTTTTAGCAATTATTTCATAATAGATTGATGCAGTTGAATTCATCCATTTTAAAAAGAAGGCTTTTTCATATCAATTTTAGAGAGAGAAACACCATTTTTTAGTTTAGTTTTTTTTAGGTTAGAATTTATTTTATTTTACTTTTTTTAGATTAGTGAGAAAAATTAATTAGTGAGAATCCATTTTTTAAGTGTAATTGTTAATGTAATTTTAGTTTGATCACACAAATTGGAGGGATGTAAATTGCAAATTCAAGGATTGGAGTTCAATTTCACTCAAAGAGATTTGGTTTGATTGTTCTCTTCTCTATTTTTATTTTAATTGGGGTGAACCCTTATTTGATATTATTTTAATTTAATTAGTTTGATTACTTGAAAATTCCCTTTGAATATTAATTTTGATCCCTCACCCTTAAATTTACGCCTCGAGAGAGGGTAAATGTTTTTCGAGAGAAAATCAAAATTCTGAGTTATAATGCCCATTTTAGATTCGAACTAGAGATAGGGGTTTCTTAAGGGTGGTATTATTCCTTGAATTTCAACTCTAAATTTATTTTCAAAGATTTACATAAATTTTAATTGATCGATCCTAGGGGTGATTAATTAAAAGGAATATAGATCTATTTTCGAGAGTTGTGGGGGGTTAAACTTAATTTTCTAAAAAGTTACTATTAAAATTACATTTGTAATGAGAGTTGATTTGTAATTTTGGTATTAATTTGTGAAAATTCAAATAAATAAATTAATTAGTTAGAATAGCTAAAATTTGTGGTGTAGTCTCACTCCTTGATTGTCCTCACATTTATTTACCTCACTTTATCTCTTATTTTTGTGTTAGACTTTATTTTTCATTTTAGTCACTTTTTAGTTTGTCATTTGATCTTCCATTTAGTTTAGTGTTATTTCACTACATCTCACCCAAAAATTGTTTTAATATTGAAAAAGCTAAAAAAATAGAAAAAGCAAAAATCTCCGCCACCCTCCCCCCCCCCCCAAAAAAAAAGTGAATTACAATTGAGTGGGAGGCAATTATTTTTTTCTTTATCTAATGGCGTCGTTGCCATTCTTGGGAGCGTGAAGCACTCGGAGTGGATTCAATTTTGTAGTTCATTTATTTCCTATATTTTGTTGTATTTTAGTACCATTTTTCTTTATTTTAGAAGGCTTGTATTAGGTTTATTTTATCATTGCTTGTATTGGGGTGCATAGAGACACCATATTTTTTCATTTTAAAAATTGTAATAATTGAAGAAAGCGTGATAGAAAAACCGGACAAGGTAGAGAGAGGGCGTCCAAAGCGAGGATTTAGAAGCCTCTCTACATTAGGTCAGTAGGACTCCAGGGGCCGACTGAGATAGGCGTGATCTCCCCCCGATCGACTCAAATTTTTCAGAACCCCATGGTGTAAAAAACGAGGGAGGTACATTTCCAAACCCTCGCGCCTCTCCTGTTAGCGAGTCCATTGTTGTGTGTGCTTATGTGCTCTTATGTGATTTTATTCTCGTATTTATTTTCGAATGGTGTGATGAATTAAATTGCTAAAACCTACATCTGGTCAATCACGAGAAGGGATTTCATCACCCGACCCACTCCTTACCATTGTGTGCTACCCTAGCCATCACTAAATTTAAAATCAATCAAATAGGTAGCCCTATAGGATAACATTTTTGCAAAGGCGATCACAAAGATATTTACGTGATTTTTATTGCCCGCGGACTTAATTAAAATTTGACTACCCCTTTCACTAATTTCAAGATAAAAATTGGCTATGTGCTAGTTAGGAATTCTTCTTGACGTGTGTGTGTCCAATTTCAAATTTTCGATAGTCGGTTTTAGTTAGTTCGTGCAAATTCAAAGAGTCCACCTATTTTTTCCACTCTTTTGTTCCAAAAAAAATCCAAAAATATTTTCTTTCCTTTTGAAAAAAAAAATTAAAAGAGTCCAAATATTTCCCCACTCTTTTATTCCAAACAAAAAAAAAATCCAAAAATATTTCATTTCTTTTTCTAATTATTCAAAAACCACAAAAAAATAGAACATGTTGAAAATAAAAAAATAAAGTCGTGATATGTGTTTCTTCACCCTCACCTTTGTCAATGTTATCCAACAAGACTGACGCTTCAGTCTTGTTTGGGGGTGATTCTCCTCACCCAATTTTTCTACCACCCCGCGCTTTCATAGATTCTATCCTTAGGGTGAGATCCCTTCAGTCTGGCTGAAGACATTAAACTTAGCGCTACCGGGAGGCAACCCGTGGTTTCTTATACTAGTCTCATCCTGTTTGGGGGTGGTGTTTCACATCACCCAGTGTTTTACCATGTTTATAGACTCGTACACATTTTTATCTTATCATTTTTTATTTAGGTTTCTTTTTATCCTCATCTGTATACTTCATTAGGGGTTGATTATGGTAATCTCTTTCCTACCCTTTTGCTCTCAATTTTAAAAATCATTTTACTTAACATCGGGGACGATGTTCCTTTTTGTTTGGGAGTGGGGAATTTTATCAAAATCGTACCTCTTTTTGAATTTGTTTTTTTATTTTTAAACCTGATTTTTTTTTTAAATTTCGTGCAGTTTCTTTCATCTTAATCATTGATGTGAATTTTCTATCATCCATCTTCTTAAGTCTAGGAATCAAGCTAGAGGCGTTATCTTTTATAAATAGCTTATGTAATACGTAACAAGTCATGTTGCACTATGAATTTCTAGACTCAATAAAATTTGCACACTTATCACGCCACTGCGGTTTAGAGTTGAAGAGCACTACAATTCTCAACAAAACCTTATGGATAACTAGTAAAAACTTTAACTTGTGAGATTTTTACCTTTCAACCTTTCAGAGATTTTTACGCAATCTCTGAGTCACAAGTTGATTCAACTTCCTTTGGGTCCGTACTTTAATCTTTCTAATATCACATTATTCTTCACTAAAATTTTGGCTTGATCACTGAGAACGACATCACTTTCGAGCTGTAAGAAACATGTGTCTTGAAATTTGTCCCGAGCACTAGGTTTTCCCCCATATCATACTCCCATTCACTTCACCAATTACATTACCATATTGTACCCTATGCACACATATTCCCCACACCCTCGCCTATCATCCCCATTTATATTTCATCCATCATTTTTTGAGAAAAATAGTGTGATTTCCAATGTAAATGTCTTCATTGTTGGTTTAAAAAGAAAAGAAAAAAAAGAAAAAAAAGAGAAGAAAAAAATGTAGAGAGAAAAAAGAAAAAAGAAAAAAAAAAAGAAAAGAGAAAAGGAGAGTTTGAAGTCAAGTCTTGTAAAATAAACACATTTGTGCCTAAAAAGTATCATTCACTCTTCTCGCATATCCATCACTCATCCATCATCCATCATATCACCCATCCTATCCTACCCACATCATCATATCCTTCCCATCTCATTTCCCCCTCACCCATTGTCATCCATGTTCCCCTAAGTGTTCGGAAAAATAAAAGTCAACGTGGTGAATAACTCGACGTTCTCACTATAGTGCTTAACATTTTTTCATGAGATGATTTTTTTTCTTAATGTTCGTTATTTCTTATATGTATGTGAGACGTTTGAACTTGCTTACATTTACTCACCTCCTCACACACAAGAGCAATACACCAACCCTAATCTCGAGAGTCCGTTTGAGAGAGCTATATCCAATGAGATTTGAAATTGAAGCAATGATTCCGATAAGACAATCTAGGAATTACTCTAAGGATACGCGACCCGTTTTGACCGATTCACACTACACACGTTGAGTTCTAGGAAAGATGTGCCTTGAGTATTTACTTAGCTAAACTTTTTACAAATTCTAGCTTATATTTCTGAAATCATTTATCTCCTGATGGATTGTGCGATTATTCAACGCCTAATAAGAGATTGACTATCGTTTGCAAATAAAGAATTTTGTGGGTAAATTTCCTGCAAACCCTCTTGAGACACAACTCGTCTTGTAGGGAAACCTATAGGTTTAAAGGCTTGTTGCACATGCAAAGTGCAATCGCAAGTGCCCGCGAAAGTGGTACACTTTTGGTTTCTTATCTTTCTCTTTCTCTCTATCTTATTGCTCGAGGACTAGCAACGCTCTGTTTGGGGGTGGTGTGATGATCACCTTAAAGTGTACATTTTATACCCCTAATAGGCGTATTTTAGTTGCTAATTCTCGACAATTTGGGTCTTATGCGCGTAAATGTTCAACGTGTAGGCTTGATTGCGTTTGCGATTCAAAAAGCATTAATTTGAGGCAATTTGCAGTCAAATGGAGCTAATTTCCCATCCCCAAAGCCCGTGTGTGATTAGTTTGTGCCTTTTTAATATTTTTTAAATTTTTAGTTTGAGTCATTTTTATTTTTAGGGTTTATTTAGAATTTCAAGGTTTTATTTTTATATTTTATTTTTATCAGTATATTTTTATTTTATTTTATTTTTTATTGTGATTAGTTTTTAGTTTTTTATTAGGATTAGATTTTTTAGGATTTCATTTATTTATTTTTAGTATTATTATATTTTACATTTATTTAGGATTTTAGCTTTTAGTTTAATAGATTTTATTTTTTTTTATTTAATTTTTATTTCTTTTTAGTTTCATTTGTAATTGAGTCTTTATTTTATTTTTTGAGTAGGAATTTAATTTTTAGATTTTTAGTTTTGGTACTTTTATTTTTATTAGTTAGTTTTACTTTATTAGGATTCAAATTAAACACACACATAAACTCACTCACACCTTTAAACCCTATACACACCCAAACACATCCTAACCTACACCATATTTCCATACACCCTCACACAACAAAACACCCCTACATCATCTTCCTCACCTCTCACCCACATCTCTCTCTCCTACTCCATTACTAAACAACCCAACACCCTCTTTCCCTCTCATCCATCAAACCCATTTAACCAAAAACTGGCCAGCAACCCCTCACAGACGGGTTTAAATATTGAGCAGCCCACATCCCATAACCCAGTTACCCCGATCTCAACCCGAACATCGGACCTGCTCGGAACCCGTTAAACACCCGTTCTGACCCTCCTCACCTCCGGCGTCCCACTGCCCCGGAGTAGCCCCTAACCAGCGACTCCGGCCAAAACCGTTGTCGCAACCCCCAGCAAACCTCCGAAGTCCAACCCGATCACCGACGACCCTATCCAGTCCGTCCCAATCCCATTTGACGCAAACCCATTTCTAAGCCACGATTTCCTTCTCCACCTATTAACAAAACCCAAGTAAGTCAAAACCAAATAAAACTCCCATGTGTCTATTAAACCCTTTAACCCCTTTTTCCAATATACCCTCAACTCATCCTAGCTAACACATCTCCCACATGCACAATTAAACCCCAAAATACCCTCACCCAAATCAGATTTTAATATCCTCACAACCCACATGCTCCTCTCACCATTTCCATGCACACTCATGTCAATTACCCAAATTAGCCCCTAGCTTCTTCCACCTATAAATGCAAGACTTGGTGCCATTTTAAAGGGATCTCAAATTTAGTTTTTAAACTCCTGTGTGATAAATTTCTCTACACTCCTCTATAGAGAATATTTGCATTTTTAGCAAATATTTCAATATAGAGGTGTGTAGTGAAATTTATCTCTAGGGTGAATTCAACCCCACCCATCTATAGTGAATTTTTGCATTTTTAGCAATTATTTGATAATAGATTGATGTAGTTGAATTCATCCATTATAAAAATAAGGCTTTTTCATATCAATTTTAGAGAGAGAAATACCATTTTTTAGTTTAGTTTTTTTTAGGTTAGAATTTATTTTATTTTACTTTTTTGGATTAGTGAGAAAAATAAATTAGTGAGAATCCATTTTTTGAGTGTGATTGTTGATATAATTTTGGATTGATCACACAAATTGGAGGGATGTAAATTGCAAATTCAAGGAGTGGAGTTCAATTTCGCTCAAAGAGATTTGGTTTGATTGTTCTCTTCTCTACTTTTATTTAAATTGCCTAGTTTATTTTATTGTCATGTTTAATATCATGTTAGGCTAAATCCCCTTTCAAGGGATGGGATGAACCCTTATTTGATGTTATTTTAATTTAATTAGTTTGATTACTTGAAAATTCCCTTTGAATATTAATTTTGATTCCTCACCCTTAAATTTATGCCTCCAGAGAGGGTAAATGATTTTTTAGAGAAAATCAAAATTCTAAGTTATAATATGCATTTTAGATTCGAACTAGAGATAAGGGGTTTCTTAAGTGTGGTATTATTCCTTGAATTTCAACTCTAAAATTCATTTTCTACATTTACATAAATTTTGATAAATCGATCCTAGCGGGTGATTAATTAAAAGGAGTGTAGATCTATTTTCTAGAGTTGTGGGGGGTTAAACTTAATTTCCTAAAAGATTACTATTAAAAATTACACTTGCAACGAGAGTTGATTTGTAATTTTGATATTAATTTGAAAAAAATCAAATAATTAAATTCATTAGTTATAATAGCTAAAATTTGTGGTGTATTCCCACTCCTTGATTGTTCTCACTATTATTTACCTCACTTTATCCTTTATTTTTTTGTTAGACTTTATTTTTCATTTTAATCACTTTCTAGTTAGTTTTTTTCATCTCTCTTTTTAGTTTAGTGTTAATTCACATTCTCACCTAAAATTGTTTTAATATTTGAAAAGCTAAAATTTTTTTAGAAAAAGTATAAAGAACAAAAAGAAAATAAAAATTCAATTACAATTGAGTTTGTCTATAGCTTTACCCCCTTGAAGTTGATTGATACCCTTACTTATCGCTCTGCACTTTAGATTTATATTATTTTGAGGTTTTGATTAGAGGACTTTCAAGTAACGACGAAATATACTGAAAAGTTCCTTTATCATAGTCCTACCCGTTGAGCTATAAATTCCTTCACTACGCGCCAGGCTTGAAAGCAAAGTCAACGAGGAAGACTGGCATCAAAGTCGTCTTAACGAGTCGTCGCTCTTGGATGAGAGGAGACTAAAGGCTCTATATCACATACAAGGGTTCCATCACCGAATAACACAATCATTCAATAAGAGAGTCAAGGACTATGGTGTCCGAGAAGGGGACTTAGCCCTTAAAGAAATTGTAGAACCCATCTGGAACCCTATAGGGAAATTCAAGCCCAATTGGAGTGGTCCCTACTTTGTGAAGAAGATCCTATCTGGTGGCGCCGGTATGATCACCGACCTCGATGGGGAAGAGATGGATCGTCCAGTCAACCTAGACCATCTCAAGAAATTCTACCCTTAGTCCGAAATCTCAGTGTGCTATGACTCTTCTCATATCCCTTCTATTCTAAAAAAATATTCATTTCCCTCTACCCAAAGTTACGTGGGTCCTGATCCTTTACACATATTGTTTCTTTAAAAAAAGAAACTCATAAAATTTTCAAAACCCTTAGAGGTACTTAGGCAGCTCATACACTTCACGTGAGCACAACCCCCTTCTTTTTTACAAAAAGCTATTCTTTTGTTATCTCCCAGAACGACATTTCATTTTTATCATGTACATGAACAAAAGGATTATGCCTTGGTGATTGGTACAGATAATTGCACTGCAAAAACTCATTAGGAGGCACAACAATATAATTATAATTTTATTTATTTTATTGATGAAATTTCCCGTTACAATTACATCGGCATAGGGAGTCAAGTAACTTCCCCCACCAACCTAACCTTATTTTCCTAAAAACAAAACAAAACAAGCCAAACTACACCTAAATAACCTTTCCAAATTTATTCCCATACACAAGCAAACAACATTACAAGAGCTTTACAAATAAATTCCCCAGGTATCCTACCCGCAGCTGCCAGAGGAACAAGCCCCATCATCTTCTACATCCTGGGGTTCCCAAACTCCCCCCCCCCCCCCCCCCGGATGGAATACCGAAGTCACTCCATGGAACGGTAAGCCCAGAGAAGCTTAGGAAAAATAATAACACATCCCTCCATGGTGTCAGGTATAGCGAACCACCTTTGCCTGGTCTCCACAACCAGCATTTTGGCAACTACTCTCCTCCACAACCACTTTATGTAATCCCTAGAGGCATGCCAAACTCTACCAATAGACTGGGAAGGATGGGCAGACGGTCAATAATTCTCCCATAGAGAGCCCAACCGCATGCGTAGATGTTCTGTCAAATCCCCCATTATAAAAAAGTCTAGTGTTCGAGGTGGAACAATCTTCTCCTAACCAATTTGATGCAAGAGCCGCCAAATAAAGTACAAACAAGTTTGCCAAAGGATGACCAACCTAACATACTAATATCCCCCAAGTTCTAGAATGGTCTGCAGCTTACCCCACCAAGGCACTGACCAATGCAAACCTCGAACCCCATGCTCCATAAACCAGTTCTCCAAGCTCTAGATGTCTAGGCCCATGCTGATAAAGTAGCGAGTAAAGAAGTTTGGTACAACTGCCAAGGGATATTCAGGAGGGATTCCCATACGAAATATCTTTGATAACTACATGAACAACATAATGGGGCTACCCCTCAGGAAGCCATAACGGCCTTCCCTCTAGGCATCCAAACCATTCAGAGTCACCGCTAGTATCACCGTCGCAGGATTACGATGATACGGCATCCAAGAAGTGATGGCTATAAGTTGTGGGTTCTCTAAGAGTTCCTCAGTCACTAATAGTAATTTTTAAACTAAGCCAATGACGACAGCTCCAGCATAGACAGCATCACCAACATCCTGCAGATGCATGGAATGTAGCACAGTTGGTGAAGAGATCATCCCCCCCCCCCCCCCAACCAATAACCAAGCCGCCGGGGGCAAGATATGGAGAAGTCCTTCTAATAGCTCCAGAGGAGACCAGGAAAATTCAAGCATGACCACCGCAAAACTGGAATTTATCCCCAATATGGCAGAGAACTCTTCGTAAGTCGGATAGACATCATCTAAGCCAAAGCGAAAGACATGGTCCTCGGGGTACCAGAATTCTATCACCGCCATCAGCATGTTCCATTCAATAGGCCGGTTGCACTACAATGAGACCAGACGCATGTTGAAAGGATCGTAGTCTACATTATATGAGCATATAGCCTCCAAGATATGACGGTAAGAGGCGAATTGAATACTTTCGGGGAGAGACATATTGTAAAATGAAGAGACAAGAAGCAATAAGTATTCAAAAGAAAGGAAATGTGGATGGGTGAAGAAAATACTCCACCATTACCCCTTTTTATACTTGAAAAACTTAGCCAAAGACAAAAATCATGCAAATTCCGGAGGAAAACCTGCCCCACCAAGGACCAAGTAATTAAAGAAAGTGTAATCAATGCCTTAGGTTGATTAAACTTGACTGACCTGCCGATAGGGAGGACAAAGGGTATGGTGATCGACAACCCCCTATCTTTGGGAAATTCCCTTTTTCCTTTTTTGTCCAAAAAAAAAATCTCAATAAAAATAATTTTTATTCTTACGAATTCAGAATTTCCTTCTCCTTATATTTTTACTTATCCCGTTTTAAAATAAATTTTCTCTCAAATCAATTTAAATCATTTTTACGGTCTCCACGACAAAGTAAAAAGTACATATGCATTAAGTCACTAAAGCAAAAAATAACAAGATTCAATTTCATTGCATATATATTGCTTTATTACATTTGTTTTGCAGGAAAATACAAAAACAAAGGGACTGAACCCGACTCCCCCCCCCAAATAATCTCTCTCTATCTGTCACCTTTACCTACATTCTCTCTATATCTCTCTCTCTCACTTTTTATTTCTCTATCTTATCTTTCTTTCTCTCGCTCTCTAAGAACCTCCATCCCTATGGCATACACGTTTTCCCCGACAACGAGATGATGAGACTCCACTCCCTGAACCAGACCCCTCCCCAGATGAGGCAGAAAGCACCAAGAAGGACGGAACTAGGATCGATTCCCGAATATGAGAAGTTGCAAAAGCCACCCAATCCCGAATATCCCTCAGTCAGGTGGTCGACACCCGAATGTGCTACAAGAAAAATAGAAAAGAGAAAAAAAATCAGTCTAAGGCAAAGAAAGAAATCAAAAAATCAAAAGAAAAAGAAATGAAAGGTATACCGTCGGCTGAAGGACATCCTCTGTCAGCCCTAGCTCCTTCGGGTCCATCGCATTGGGATGATGCAGAATACCACCGACCCTCCGTCAAACAGTCAGATGTTATAGGAAGGAGGAGCCAACCGCACAAATGGAACCTCTGATGTCATCTTCGCTATCGATGTCAATGCACCAAGTGCACTATGGGCATACCCCACTGGCCGAAATCGTGCCCCTACCAAAGTCCGGGGAGGAAAAGTCATAACATCATAAATTTTGGGTGGCATCAGCCAGCTCGACACAAATTTCAAGTAATCATAGGTCCCCACTGTGTCGATATACGACGAATAAGGCTCACCGATCATCAGCGCCACCCTCGCCTCCTCTGACATCTCATATTCTTACCTCATATAAATCGGGGGCCTCACATGTGTCCCCATTACCTCATCCTCCACCATCTTTTGGACTACCCTATCCCCTAGATACGAGGAGTAGCCTAACCCATGCACCTACAGACAACCTAGCTGCGCGTTCCCCCCGGTCACCCCCATGTGCTGGATGGCCATCCCCCAGGGATAGAAGGTCACCTAAAAGATCCCCATTGGAAAATTATTATCTTAAATGATCATCAAGGGAAAATGGTCTCAAAAATAAAGAACGATTTACCCGATCGCTCGTCAGGCCATTCAAAACCTGGCGGACCACCCCTAAAGAGAGGGACCGCCTTGACCGTCGATTGGACTTCCGCCACAGGTACATAAGGAAGAAGCCCCCAGTAGACTCATCCTTCAAATCTATCAATTAGGCATTAAGCCCAATCACCTCATAAAACCATATCTGTAATGGAAAAGGGTCAATAATCAGAAGAAAACAATAAAGGAATCAAGAATAAAATGCACAAAAGGAAAATGCATAAAATAAAGAATACCTCCAATAGATACATGGAACGTATAAAGGTCTGTCGGCATCATCGGATGAATGCGTCCAAAGAATAATAAAGGGTCGCCAAAGTTAGGCCCCCCAGTCAAAAAGAAGGATTTTCGAAAATACCCTCAAATCAGGAAAAACCCATAAATGGATGACGTCGCCACTCATCGCCACCAAAAACCCTCCCAATAATAGCAGAATAAATAAATGGGCCATCTGTTGCATCTGCAGTCCGTCAGTCTCGTCGATCCGCGACTCAACAACACCTCCTTTAAAAGAGAGAGAGAGATATATGGAGTCTCTAGATACTGTCCTCTCCACATCACCTAATGCTGCCTCCACCGCTGTCGGTGTCACCCATAAAGTCTGAGCCACCTCTATCTGGGCCACCTCATAATCTATCCCCCAATAGCTACTGCACATAAATAGGAGTCACTGTCAACTCCCTAAATCCAAAATGCATGGTGTGGGTGGTATCCCACCACCTCTCCCACAAAGTGAAAAGGACAGCCGTCGAACGAGGCATCTCGACCAGTGCAGATGCCACATGACCAAAGCTAGTCGAAGATACCACCCAATGCACCACCAGTGGAAGGTGCTCCTAGAGATCCTTGATCCCCATCGTCCCTCGAGAACGCGGGCTCGACGCAGAGATATCAGTCTATCAAAGCCAAAAGGAAAAACCCTTCTCAAAATTCAGAAAAAAAATAAGGAAACATCACCAATACCAAAGGTCATTAACACTTACATAGCCTCTAGGGTTCACCAACCTAGAAGATCTATGGTGTGCCGACTCACGCAAAAGAGTCCCCTCATTCGTAATTGGCTCGAACGAGTCAAAGGCATTCTCACTACCCAGCACTAGGGGGCCCTGGCCCGCCATTCTAAGTGCTTCCAATCGTCAACATTCAACCACGCCATGTGGATCGCACTGCTTGAAAAATCTTCCATTTCTTAGCTTTGGAAGAGAAAAGAATGGTAGAACAATTTACCAAAAGAAAAGGCAAAAGAGAGAAAATATGGAAGCTGTGAAAAATGAGAAAATCTCGCCCCTTTTTATAGGAGGCTAAGGGTCATGTTGATCGACATATCCAAGTAGCATAATGATTGGCATTGTCCCTTCACCAGCCCAAGGAAGCCCAAAAGACCATGCCACTACCGTTTGGCACCTCCTACACCCTGTCGGTCGGCACTTCTTTGAAATTTTGTACAAAAAATCCTAGGAAATGTCAAAAAATCCTGAAACATGCTGAAAAAATTCCTAAAATTTCCAAATAAAAATTTAGAACATTTTTTACCTCGCCTACTTCCCTAGAAGAACAGTAATTCCCAAACCAATTGGATATCTCCTCACCAACGTCTCCAAAGGACACCGCAGAAATAAAAAAAATTCCCCAGCAAGCCTGCGCCCAATCCTCAGATTAATTTCTTTTCCCTAGGGGAGTGTCCAAAATTCCCCCAAGAAAACTACAACTTAAGCCCTCAGAATTGGGTCCGACCCTTAGAATTGGTCACCTCACTTAAGGTCCTAGGGATTAACCTCGACACTTAGAATTGGTCACTACAACTTAAAGCCCTCAAAATTGGGTTTGACCCTCAGAATTGGTCATCTCTACTTAAGCCCTTAGAATTGTCTTTGACCCTCAGAATTGGTCATCTCTATTTAAGGTCCTCGGAATTGGACTCGGCCCTTAGAATTGGTCATTTCTACTTAAGCTCCTCAAAATTGACCTCGGCCCTCAGAATTGGTTGCTCATACTTAACCTTGACCTGAAGAATTGGTCATTCATACTTAAGCCTTCAGAATTGGTTTTAACCCGCAGAATTGGTCGCTATAACTTAGAGCCCTCAAAATTGGCTTCAAACCTCAGAATTGATTGCCCCTCTTAAGGTCCTCAGAATTTACCTCGACCCTCAGAATTGGTCACCCCCACTTAAGCCCTCATAATTTGCTTCGACCCTCAGAATTGGTCATCTCTACTTAAGCCCTCGAAATTGGCTTTGACTCCTAGAATTGGTTGCTCCCTACCCTAGGTCCTCCAAATTGACCTCGGCTCATAGAATTAGACATCCCTACCATTCCCTTAGGTCCTTAGATACGTCCTCGACCCTCTGAACCGGTCATCCTCGTCCCTTAGGTTCGTAAAATCAACCTCTTTCCAAAACATCATGAGGTGTCTATTTGATGATTATAATTTATTCCAAGCTCACCCGTCGAGGTGATCTAAAGACACCACATTTTAGGACCCCCTAAGTCTCTCCTTAGACCCCTAGAACCTCCCCATTTCACGAGAAACCCTAAGTCATACTCCGAGTACTGATCTAGAGGCCATCGGGCCCTCTTAGGCCCCGTTTGACTTTGGTCATCTCTATCGTCAGAATAAATGCATAATTAACATTTAAAGGGATCTGAATCCCCTTTCCAATAGTCTACCCCATGCGCAAATCGATATAACAATTCAGATGAATGGACCATTGTACCACTGAAAATCTATCTAAAGGCCACCGAGTGCTCCCGGACCTCGATTTGACCCTAGTCAACTTCATCGTTAGAGCGAAAGCTCTTTGAATCTTTGAAGGGAACTAAAACCCCTTTCCAACATTCAACCCAATGCATGAAACAACAAAACTGTTCAAATGAACGATCCATTTTTTCCTAAAAATTTATTCGGAGGCCACTGGGCACTCCCAGACTCTGTTTGACCAAGGTCAACTCTTCAGCTCAAATGAGACCGAATGAATCTTTGAAGGGAACTGAATCATATTTTCAATGGTCCATCATGTGTGCGAATTAGCCTTACGGTACTGATGAATGACCCGTTTTACTCTAAAAGATCATCAGGAGCTTTTAGGGCCCCGGTTGACGAAAGTAAACTTTTCAAATCGAGAAAAGCTCTTTGGAATGTCAATATAACTCGCATAAAATTTCCAACAGTCTACCCCATGCATGATTGTGACCTACCGTTCGGACAAACGATCCATTTTCGTTCGATAATCTCCCATCCAAAGGACCGATGATCTCTTTCGAACCACGTTTGACCCAAAGACAACTCCCAGACACGAGATCATACTAAAGGACTCTTAAAGGTATTTTAATTACCTTTATAATGATATTCCCCATGTGCAATTTGGGTCAACAAATTGCATTATACGACCATTTTTTTGAAAAATCTACACGAGACTTTCGATTGGTAGGTCCATTTCCCTGCCTATCAGTAGTGTGCCTAGGGTTACCTGTCGATTGGCAAGGTTAAGGCTATTCCTATCATCACTTCCCCTGCTCTATAAATAGAGGGCATGAACTCACTCCCAAAGGACACCTCAGATACATCAATATCGGCGATCTCAGCATCATTCTCTTGCTATCAGCGAAGTTTCCTTATGTGTAATTCCTTTCGATCTTACATTCCCATCCTTTTCACACCCAATTTTGCAAAATCTCATTCTCTCACATTCTTCATTCATCTCAACATTCAAGGGAGTTCATCCAATGTCAAGATCAAGCTTCAATTCTTCAAAGAAGCTCTAAAATCCTTCTCTCTCCTTACATTTCTTGTTTTTTCATTAATTACATAAATTTGTAATCTATCTGTTACTTTAGTTCATACACATTAATATCTCACCCTTATATTAGTTATATTTCACACACTTTATTTTCAATAAAAAAACAAATCAAACAAGAAATAGGGTTATACCTATAAATTCCAACGGGATTATCCATCACGATTTCTCAAAACTAAAACACATAAATTGTATTTTTTCTAAATATTATTTTGGGAACATACCTATGGATGACATCACTCTATCTTTTCCATGATATGAGCCAAGCGATTACGATCTTCATGATATATACAGGCACACACACTTCATAAAGAAATAAAGGAAATGGTAACACGAGCCCATGAGAGAACAAAGTGCGGGATGGGTGCCTAACACCTTCCCATTTAGTAACTTAGCCCCCAGACCTTCGAACTATTAGTTTCGTAAGTATCAGTTTGTCTTTGATGCTTCTCTCTTAAAACGACAACATGTTATTTTTTCTAATTTGTGCAAAATAGACTGGAGACTCCATCTCTTTACATTCACCCCACACCGACTATGGCCAAAGCATTCCTAGAGTAAAGAGGGTGCGAGACCTTCACCCCCTTCCCCTCGCGAGAGGAAATGATCCGGAATGGTCACAAGTACCAAGATCATCACGGGAAGAATAATGGGAATAAAGGGAGTAGTCAAGGGGAAAATTTTTGTAAGAGGGACACGACCACTCGTAAGTGCAATTGTCCATTTTTGTTAAAAGCCATTCCACTTGACAACGGATAGTAGATGTTTTCAGTTGTTAGTATTGTTCACAATCACTAATTGTCGAAATCATTAGTTGGACATGCATATGCTGGTCGACTCACTTCGGAGGAGAGAAACATTATTAAAGAGATGTCCTGAGTGGGGTAAAGTTGGCCTCCATTCTAACTATGATAAAAAGTCATAATGTTACTAATGTTTCATCCCTGAAAATCATTTACAATACCAAGGGAAAGTTGAGAATTTTCGAAAGAGAGGATAGAACGACGATGCAACAGTTAATAAAATTACTTAGGGATAAACACTACGCCTATTGGTATAGAATGAATGGGTCTACCATTGAGGTGGAATATATTTTTTGGTCTCATCCAAACTCAATCCAATTGGCCAAGTGTTTTCATTCTGTTGTCATTATTGACTGCACGTACAAGACCAATCGATACAAGATGCCTTTAATCGAGATGGTCGGTATAATATCGTGCGAAAGGACATTTAATATTGCATTCGCATTTTTAAAAATGGACAATGAAAAGAAGTATCAATGGGCATTGGGAAGTTTAAAATCCCTATTCGATCTGTTTGCATGTCTCATGTTTTTTATCACAGAACGGGAGTACGTATGCATGAACGCATTACGGGTTGTGTTCCCCGGGGAGAGATCTATGGTTTTCACTTTCCACGTTCATATCAATATGAAACTCCCTACTAGAAAAGAGATCCACAATGATCATTCATTCAAGAAGTTCATGAGGGATTGGATGCATTTGGTTTAATCCCCAACGGGAATGATTTTAATGAAATGTGGATTCTATTTCACTTTGATTGGGTTACATGCCCCAACACACTTAACTACATAGGTTGCACATGGTACAATCTAACAAAGAGATTCATTCATGCCTAGTCAAATACGATTAAGCACCGGGGTAACCGAACTACCAGCCGTTGTGAAGGAGCACCTGGTAAGTTAAGGAGGCACTTGGAGATTTCTCAACTTCCTTTTGACAAGGTTTTTTTCAGTATGCACAACTACATTGAGTTGCAAGTGACCAAGATTAAGAGGGAGTTTGAGGATTATTTACAAAAAAATTAAAGCACTCCCATAATATCCCTATTTTCCGTGAGCTCATCAGTCGTGTTTCTCACTATGCCACTAACCTAATTATTAGGGAGCTAAAGACTTATAACACTGTTGGCATGGATGTTCAATTGTTCCTACACTTGGCACTCAATATCTATGATGTACCGCAAGATCATGAATTGATCATTTACCAGACGGAGGGTACAGCAATAATATGGGGGGATATCGATGCACATTAGCGCAAATTAATAATGGTGCTCGAATTAGATAACTACCACATGATTGATTATGAGCCAAAAATGATACTTTTGAAACAGAGGTGGGAATGTTCAATATTGATGAGTAAAGGTCCATGTTACGAAAACTCAAGGAGATCGGTTATCCCACCACTTCTAGGTTATTTGAGCCATCCATACTTAAGCAATGCAAGGGTCGTTCGAGAGGTCAAAAATGAATTTCTTGAGAGAAAAAGCATGAGATGTCAACTAAAAGGGATCC
Source organism: Sambucus nigra (assembly GCA_949130495.1). NCBI lineage: Eukaryota > Viridiplantae > Streptophyta > Magnoliopsida > Dipsacales > Adoxaceae > Sambucus > Sambucus nigra. The sequence continues at coordinate 94,473,696 of OX422210.1, read as the reverse complement.
CACGGGCTTCGAACTTGCAGGAAATCAATGAAAAGGGAACACCTTGTGATTCAAAGGCCTAAGAAGAAAATTGATTTCACGGAGTTCACCCGCCTCGCCCCTTTGTACCCTAACTACTCCTCTACATATAAAAAGTTCATCAATGAGATACTGGAATTTTATAAAGGTTTCGAAGAAGATATCGTGGAGGTTGATGCTGATGGCAATTGTGAGTTTATACAAATACCTAAGATTTGGACCCGATGAATGGAGACAGGTGAGATCGGACTTGATGAAGAAGTTATGGCAAATAATAACTTCTATGCACACCATTTTGGTAATTAGTTTCCGAATACTATGCTACATATGTGAGACGATTATACAAGCCCTTGTACACCGAAGTCATGCTAGAGTGTGGATATCTTTTAGCTGAAACTTACAAATGTGTGTGCTTCCTCATCTCGAAGAGAAAGTGTCTCACATTTCTACCGATGAGACAAGAACGAACCGTGCATCTAATGTTCATAGAGATTCCTCATGTTTGCGGGAATCACTATGTAGTTTTGAAGTTGAAGTACGGCTACTTGATTCCACCGGTAACAAGTCACTGGCATAGTTTTTCATTGCCTAAAGTAAAACCTTGGATTGATATATACTCGAATCAAGTATCAAAGTTCAAGAAAATCTGCCCAAAGGATGTAGCGACCAACGATCAACCTATTGAGATCAACTAGTTATAGATGTCATTATTTTATGAAATCATGTAAAGTTTGGTGATGTATTTGTATGAAACTTGTTGATAATAAAAGGAAGTTGAATTGAAATGAAGTTGTATGAAATGAAATGAAGTTGAATTAAAATGAAGAATTTGTATGAAATGAACTTGAATTATTAAATTTAAATTGATTGGATGTTGGAAATAATGTAAAACTTGGTGTCTTATATAAATTGAATTGATAGTTGTTGGAAATAATGTAAAAATTGGTGGCTTATATAAATAATGTAAAACTCGTTCTTCATTTTCTTATCAAGCTTAGATTTTCTTATCAAACTTGTAATGAAAAAAGTGGCCTCATTCGCTTCAAACATAGCGAGTAGTTAAGGATTTTTGTTAAGATTATAGCAAATGAATTCTTTCCCCGTCACCTTTACTCACTGTGAGGGAGGTTTATCCTGCACCAAATCCTAGTCAGGGTCTTTATGACGAATATTGTGCACTATGTCGCAATGTTCATAGCGAACGAACCCTTGCCGATAACATGGATTATCCACTGTCAGGGAGGTTTATCCCAAACCAAATTCCATTTCAGGGATTTATAAAAAAATATTTACCCCTCTCACTATGTTCATAGAGAATTAGCCCTTCCCAACAAAAGGGATAAACCATTGTCACAGAGGTTTATCCCGAACCAGGTCTCATTCGTATGTTTATGGAGATTATTTTATGGTCATTCACTATGTTTTTAGAGAATGAAGGCTAAACTAATAAAGAGTTCAAACTCCTAAGTTAAATTATCTCCAATGTTAAACCAACTCCAATTTCAACTAATAATTAATTCAATTCAACCAATAATGAGTTCAAACTACAATGTTAAACCAACTCCTATTTCAACCAATAATAAGTTCAAAATCCAAAGTTAAACCAACTCCCATTTCAACCAATAACGTGTTCAATTCAACCAATTTCAAACCATAATGAGTTGACAATATATATGTTAGAGTTCAATTTTAATAACATATATTACAATATATATTTTAAAGTTCAATTCAAACAAATATGATAATATATATGTCAATAATAATGAGTTACCACTGATGAGTTCAATTTCAACCAAGATTCATATTCAAACCAACTACAATCAAGTTTTATACTCAAACCAACTACAAACAAGTTTCAACTACAACAGTCAAAAATAAAACGGGCATCTTATCATTTTGTTTTCCTTTTTTGGGATCCTTTAGCAACTGTCTCTTTGCCTTTTCCATTCGTCTTACTTTTCTTTGTGACACTCTCTTTACTAACAATCGATCATCCGACCTCAATAGCTATAACAAGGATATCGTAAGCTTGGACATTGCGTGTAATCAGTTTTTCAGGATCTGTAGCAATTCCATCATCCATGTTATTCTTCAATAATTTCATCGACTTACGTAACTCGTCCGCATATCGAAAATATCAAACCATGAAATTAGTAATGAAATTACTAAAAATAAACTAGTTAACACATTTGAAATTAGGAAAAAGATAAAACTTACCAAAGATGTTTGCATTTGTTTGGACTTACGGAAGGCAGGGTTTTAGACTTTGGGATGGGATTTGGATAGGAACCACTCCACATAATCTTTACTACAATCCTAGGGTATCGATATGGATACCAACCTAGACTTATCCGATATAAGGTGGTCTTGCCAATTTTGCTGGTACCATTCCTTCATATTAAATTTAATCTTGTATCGAGAGGCCTTGTTTCTCCTCTAGTCCTTTAAAGGTGTCATGGGATCTCGGGGTATAATTTTGAGTCGGCCGAATTGTCTCTGTGGCCATCCCCGATCCTCGTGGGGGCGGGCGAAGTGACGATCCTAGGTCCCGCGCGTCCCTCTCGGGAGCACTTCGGCGTCATTTGGTGAGGTAAAAAATGTAAAAAGATGGAGTCGCCAGTCTATTTTACTCAAAACAGATAAAAGAAAGGGAGCCATCCCGAAGGACAGCATCCAAAGACATACTGATGCATACGAAACCAAAATGATCAGAAAAAGGGTTCGGAGGCTAAGTTACGAAATGGGAAGGTGTTAGGCACCCATTCCACCCTTTCGGTCTCTCATGGGTTTTTTGCTATTTTCCTTTATTTTCCCCGTGATATGTGTGCATGTGTATATATAATGGAGATAGGAGTCATCGACTTGTACCATGAAAGAGGTAAAGCAAGTCATCCGTATTAATGCAAAAATAATATTAGAAAATAGGTTTTACGCGATTATCCTTACGTTGATCGTTATGAGGGAACAATAACGCATATGGGATAATACGCTACTAAGAACAAGCATACAGAATATAAGAGAATTAAGTTTATAGAAAAATAGAAAATAAGAGGAAAAGGTAAAAATAGGACTCCAGTCTCAGATTTTACCCCGAGACGCCTATGTAGACTATAGAGGCATCAAAGTCCACGTAGTTCATATGAAAAATAAGGGGTGGGGTTTATCCCATAAGTCCATTCGGGGGATTCTCTTATTTGTGTGTGTGTGTGTAGAAAAAGTGTTTTAGTTGTGAGAGAAGTGTAAGAAAAGTGTGAGAGTTACCGTTTGAAATTTATGAGCAAACCCCCTTTTTCTTATTTTTTGGGTTTTTATATATATGAAAATAAGAGATGTGTAATAATAATAAATAAAAAAGTATATAAGATATGTGAGATGAGGGAATAAAAGTGCTAAGTAATAAAACAATTAATGCGAATTTATGAGAATTTAAGGAGAGAATTAAGAAAATTGGACTTTCTTGAAGATCTTGAGCTTGATTTTGAATGTTAGAGAGCATCCCTTGCACTTGGATGAAGATGGAGGGTAGTGAATTAACCATGTTTGATGAAAAGTATGATGAAAAGTGAAGGTTGGAAAGGGTTTTGGATGTGGAAATTATGCTGACTTCAAGAAAGGTTTTCTGGATGTACTGAGAGTGATATCCATCAGATCTGGGCTCCCCTTGCAATGAGGACAAGCCCTCCTTTTTATAGGCCCAGAGCATGGATGATCAGCATATACCAGGTCCTGCCAATCGACAGGTGTGTTTAGGCACATTGCCGATAGGCAGGGTCTGGGACCTGCCGTTTGGCAGTGTCTTTCAGGCCTTTTCAGAAAATTGATCGTAGAGCGCAAACCGTTGATTCGAATAGCACACAGGGTAAATCGTTGGAAAGGTAATTCAGATACTTTTGAGAGTACTTTGAACTGATCCCGGGTTTAGGAGTTGACTTTAGGTCAAATATGACTCAGAAGCGCTTGTCGGTCCATTAGACGGGGAATCTTCGAACGCAAACGGATCGTTCGTCAGCATGATAAGTCTGAATCGCGTACGGGGTGGACCATTGGAAAGGTTAGGAGATGTACTTCAACATTACAAAGAGTTTGATCTGGTTCAGAGAGTTGACTTTGGTCAATCGGTCCCTGGAAGAATTTGGTGACCTCTCAGAGTCAAACGGATCGTTCATCCGTACCGCAAGTCAGAATCGTGCACGGGGTAGACCGTTGGAAAGGGTATTTGGTGACCTTCGAAGATTCATTCAATCTCAGTCGATCTGAGGAGTTGACTTAGGTCAAATGGAGCTCGGGAGCATCCGGTGGCCTCCTGGTCGAGTTTCGACGAAAACGAGTCATTCGTTCGCATGGTAAGTTAGAATCACGCGTGGAATGGACCATTGGAAAGGGGTTTCAGTGCCCTTTGAAGATTCATTCAGTCTCGGTCGAGCTGAAGACTTTGACATTTGATCAAACCGAGCCTAGGAGTGCCCGATGGATTCTAGGTCAGTTCTTGGGGTACGACCTGGGTTTGGGGTGGTGAAGGGAGGTGTTAGGGACCTAAGGAGAGTTTAAGGGGTAACATAATGGGGTGTCTACAGAGCCCCTCAATCGGTGAGTTTGGAACAAATGATAGCCATTAAATAGACACCGTATAATGCTTTTTGAAAGAGGATGACCAATTCAGAGGGTCGAGGTCGACTCTGAAGACCTAAGGAACAAGGAGGACCAATTTAAAGGGTTGAAGCCAGTTATGAGGGCTTGGAGATGAGGTGACCGATTCTGCAGCTCAAAGCCAATGTAATACCCCGCATTTCTGAATATTCCAAATAATTCTATTTAATTAGATTGGAGAATTGAATGAGAAAATTTCGGCTTAATATAAATTACGTAAGAGTAGTAATTTAAAGAGTTTTATTTAAAAATTGTAATTATGGAATATTAATCGAGAGATAGATACCGGTTTATATTGCCTCATTTTATTTACTTAGTGCGAGTGGTAAATAGTTACTTAACGCATGTAGACCGTGTTGGGGTGAGAACGAGTAATATTTTTTAAGTGACTCAAATGGTAATTTAGAGGTCACCGATGAGTCCGGAAGGGTCAAATTAGTCAAAATAGTACACCCGGGGGTACTAGTTGAGTCTCGGGGTAATTTTGGACTAAACTGAGACCGTTCGGGGGCGTTTTGGCCTTTTAACATAAGAGGGTATGGAGACCTACGAAATTGAGAGTTTTATATCAGCCGTATGATAGAGGAATTAGGGTTAGAACACCCATGACAACACCAATACCATTAGAGAGAAGAGAGGCACAACTTTCTAAGGCAAAAGGAAGAATTGGGAAGGATTCAAAAGGATTTTTACCATCAACTTGTTGGGGAAGAAGGATTGAAGGATGAAGATCATAAATCATCAACAACAACCACGAAATCAGACCCTACTGATCATAAGGCAAGTTGTTTATTGCAAAAACTATAAAGTTATAATACCCATGTGTAGTGTTTTTGAATAGTGTTGTTTAAATCATTATTTTGATTGGAGAAAGATGATATTTATACATGTTGGGATAGGAATCGCATGTAGAATGATTTACCTTATGTAGAAGTTTAAGATTCAGATTAGACTTGATGATTTTTCGGATTAAAATCTGGATTTTTAATGATAATATGGGAAGAACACCATAACTAGGGTTTCAAGAAATTCTGGATTTTAATTCATTATTTCTTTAAAGTAATTGGAGTTTTGATGTATTTGACACATTAGAAACTGTCCTAGTATATGTGGAAATATGTTAGGATCATTGGGTCAAAGTTTGGTGGACTATAATGGAGTTTGAAGGTTTGTTAATGGAGGAAAAATCTTAACGAAGAAGACAACTGCGTCTGTCCCTGTTCGATCGATCGATCGATCTCGAACTATCGATCGATCGAATATGTCGATCGATCGAACCCAGTCGTCGATCGATTGACGCAAGCTGTTTCCCGAAAATTTTGTGTTAAATTCTTCGTTGAGTTCGGGAATGAATAAGTATTCTAGGATTTACATTATACTTATATGGGAGTGAGAATAAGACCAGTAGGTATATTGTTGAGGTCCGATAAGGCCATTGGGTGTAGGGCTTGGATTACGGACCAAGGACAATAATCCGATTTAGTAAAGGATCGGGGATTTCGAAAATTGAGTTACGGGGCGAAGTAAATTCAATTTAAGTAATAGACCAGTAGGGTAAGAAATAACTACTGAAATTATATGTAAGGGGGTAACTAGTACCCTTAGAGTTGTGTGAATACTCAAATAAATACGATTAATGAGATAAATCGTAAAGCGAATATTGTACGGTAGATATATGAGATTAAAATATTACGTACGTATATGATTAATAGGTCGGGCGTGTACCTACTGAATTATGTGATCTTTTAGGTAGAGAGATTATACCTAAATTAATTATGTTAGGGTCGATGAGACATTCCGAACTAACATAAAGTTATTATATGTTTGGGGTCGATGAGAAATGCTGAACCAAACTTTGAACTGGTGTCGCGATGAGAGAGTCCCGAACCAGAATATGTATATATATATATTTTTAAAAATAGTTGGGGTCGATGGATAATTCCGAACCAACTCTCACTTGGGGTCGATGAATCATTCCGAACCAAGAAATATTTATTTGTGTATATAAATAATTGGGGTCGATGTATCATTCTGAACCAATTCTTACTTGGGGTCGATGAATCATTCCGAACCAAGAGTCCTTTACGTGTATAAAAAGGGCAAAATAACAATGACTGATATTTAGTATATATTGTGTGTGAAATATATATACTTGATAATATCCTACTTCTGTGTGTTAGTAGATTGATACATATTATGTATTTAAATATACATACTGAATTAGTAAGTTAAGTATTGAAACTTAATTGCGAAATGCACCTTTAGATAGAGAAAAACTATTTAGTAATTCAAGTAGTGAAACTTAATTACATAAGTGGGAAGTCAACAATTGTGAGAATTGTAGTAATTTTAGTAGTGAAACTAAATGGGAAGTCTTGAAAAATAACATAGATTAAATGTTACTTGAGAATTAATTAACATACGCGAGATGTTAGTGAAACGGTTGTACTGTATGGGCGGTACTGGAACTTGGGTACGGATAAGTTCAATTGACTACTTTGGTTTTAGTTAGCTTGGGAGGTATGGCTAGATAAACTAAGTGTAGAACGTTAGGTGTGCACAAAAGATGAGGGGTGAGTAACTCAAGAGAGTGTACGAGAACCTAACATGTGTAATCAATAACCGCATTTTATATTGTGATAAACGCTTGCTAAATGTTTTCAAAATGTTTTGAGTACTAACTCTTGCTATAAAATATTTTCAAAACCTTTTAGGTATCCAGCCACAGGGATGCCATGTATGATGATTCCATTCCAGAGACTCGGAACTATAGCACAGTGGATGCTTACAGGATTTTGACTAGACGATATCTCTCATTCAGATCTAGTACAGGATCTCACACTCTTCTATGCATGGACTTGTGGTCCGGTATTAGTCTCAGTTGTTAGTTTCAGACTAGTGGTCATTCTATTGTTGTTGGGAATTTTTAGCCGATGGTTTATTCGGTAGTACTTTTGTTCTGTTGTACTTTTACTTTGTTTTTTGAATTATTGTACATGATTGTTTGTACTTTGTTCCACATGGTTGATTTATCTGTTTTAAGAAAGATAAAATTTCGCACCGGTCTAATTATACTTAGGGGATTAGTAATTAAAAAGTTTTCGACAGTGATGCTAAGAATGAACCATTTAAGAAACCTGTTTTAATTTAATAAAGGCCTGATCACCCGATGTTTAATTAGGCGGGGTGTCACAGCCAATTCTACGGGCTTAAGTAGGGATAACCAATTCTACAGGTCAAATCTAATTCTGCGGGCTTAAGATGAGGTGATCGATTCTACGTGTCAAAGCTAATTCTGCGAGCTTAAGTAGAGATGACCAATTCTGCGAGTCAAAGTCAATTCTGCGGGCTTAAGTAGTGATGACCAATTCTGCGGGTAGAAGCCAATTCTATGGGCTTAAGTAGAGATGACCAATTATGAGGGTTGAAACCAATTCTGTGGGCTTAGGTTGGATGACCAATTTTGCAAGTCGAAGCCAATTATGAGAGCTTAAGTGACGATCCAAGCTCGAGGTCAATTCTGACCTAAAAGAGGTGGCGACCAAGGATCGAGGTCAACTATGTCCTAAGAGAGGTGACGACTGAGGACCGAAGTCAATTTTGACCTAACTAAGGTGACGATCGAGTACTGAGATCAATTCTGACCTAACTAAGGTGACGATCCAATACCGAGGTCAATTTTGACCTAAGAGAGGTGATGATCGAGGACCGAGGTCAATTCTTCCCTAACTAAGGTGACGATCCAAGATCGAGATCAATTCTGACCCAAAAGAGGTGACGATTGAGGACCGTGGTCAATTTTGACCTAACTAAGGTGACGATCCAAGACCGAGGTCAATTCTGACCTAAGAGAGGATAAAGATTGGATTTTGGGTTCCGCTAGGGACAAATACCTTATGATTTTGATTTGAGCTGGGGAGATAATTGTTGTGGAAACTTTCTTATCTCTTGGAGACTTTATGGGAACAACCAATTTGATGTTGTAAACTCCACTAAGGAAGTGATTAGGTAGTCTAGGTATTGGATGTATTGCTTGGGAGGTTTCATACCTTTGGGGTATAGGAGGTGATCCTTAGAGATCCCCGAGGGTTTCTCCGGGAGGAGATTTACTTGGATTTTGAGAGTTCCGCTGGGGGAAAAAGAGGTTTTGCCTAAGGGAGTGCGGAATTTTCTTGGCAAAAATGTTCTAAATACTTCTGGGGATTTTTAGGAATTTTCTGAGGATTTTTCAGGATTTTCTAGTATTTTTTGGAATTTTTGTACGAAATTTTAAGGGGAGTGCCGGTCAGCATGGTGCAGAGGGTGCCATTCGGCAGTGGCACAGACTTTTGGACTACCTCAGGAAGGTAAAGAGGTAGTGCCGATCGGTGGGTGGGGGTCAATACCGATCGGCATGACCCTTGGCATCCTATATAAAGGGGGTGAATTCCCTTCTTTTTTCATAGCTTCTTGCTTTCTCTCTCTCTGCGATTTTCGTATGCAAATCGTTCTAGCATTTAGATCTCTAAGAAATGGCTGCCTTTGTGAGCACTGCAGGACATAGGGAATGGTTGACTATCGATGACTAGGCGAACGTGGAGTGGAGGCCCAGGGCGCCTCTTGCTTTGGGGATCAAGAATTCTTTTGATATGTTCGAGACGGTTGAGAATGAGCGGACCTTGCTATAAGAGTTGTCGTGTCATCTCTCTTCGAGGGTGGTGAGCCCCGGTGGTTATGTAAGTAACCTGACTTTTGGCATTTTTCTCTTTTTCTTGGTGACTTTTCCTTCCTTCTTGAATTTTTGACAAGGTTTTTTTCTTTTAATAGTCTGATATCTCTCTGAAGAACATGCGTTCCCGTGGGTCGATGGGTCTTAAGGACGTATGGGAGCATCTTCCACCTGTGGTGCATTGGGTGGTATCATTAGCGGGTTTTGGGAGGTTGGCGTCTGCGCTGGATGAGACGCCTCGTTCGACAGCGGTCTTATGCGCTTTGAGGGAAAGATGGTGGGATACTACCCACACCTTCCATTTTGGTTTCGGGGAGATTACCGTGACTCCCATAGATCTGTAGCAGCTACTGGGGCTGGATTGCGATGGGGAGCAGATAGAGGTGGATCGCTCTTTGCGGGTGAGGCCAGAGGCGGTGTGAGCAGCGCTCGGTGATGTGGGGAGGATAGTCTCTAGGGATTCCATCCGGCTATCCTTGCTGAAGGATGTTCTGTTGATCAGGCTGATTGATGTGGAGGACGGGCTGCAGGTGAGCCATATGGCCCGGTTGTTCATATAGTTGGTGCTGGGAGGTTTCATGGTGGCATCGAGCGGTGACGTCGTCCATTTATGGTTCTTCCCGTATTTGAGGATGTTTTCGAACATCCCTCTCTATGATTGGGGGAGCCTAACTTTGGTGCCCTTCTATTTTTCTTTGTATGAATTCAGTCGGTGATGCCGGTAAACTTTTACTGGAGCCACATATCTTCTTTAGTTATTCTTCATTTTACGCATTTTCCTTTCATGCATTCACATTTTCCTTATGCGTCTCTTTTTTATTGCGAATTCTTATCTTTAGCAGACGTGGTTCTATGAGGTAATTGGGTGCAATAGCCAGCTGATTGCCCTGAAGGATGAGACTGTTGGAGACTTCTACCGATTGTATAGATGGCGGAAGGCCAATCGACAGTCGAAGGGATCTTTCTCTCTAGTGGTGGTGCGTGAGGTCTTGAATGGCCTGACCAGTGGTAGGGTAAGACTCTTTCCTCTTTAGTCTTGGTTTTTTCAGGTTTTAATTTTGTTATTGACCTATGACTATTGGGAACTTTTAGGTGACTTTTTACCCTTAGGGGACAGCCATTCAGGATAAAGGGGAAACTGGCGTGAACGCGCAGATGAGGCATTTGATGGCGCATGAGTTTGGCCATTCTTAGTATCTCGGGGAGAGGGTGGTTCGGCAGATTGCTGAGGAGGAGGTGGTGGTTCCACCTGTGCAGCCTCCTATGTCTATGAGGCGGGAGCAGCTACTACCGGAGGATACGAGGATCAAGGCGATGATCGGTGAGTCCTATTTGTTGTACATTGATACGGCTGTGACATATGACTATATGGACTTTGTGATGAGCTGGTTGATGGCGCCCAGCATATATGATGCCTTGCCTTTCCCTCCTGCGGTTTCGAGTCGGGCGGTGGGGTCTTCCCACAGCAGCGGTGGTTCGTCGGCATCTGCGGTGGCAACGACTTCAGAGGTTCCCTTTATTCGATTGCATACCCCTTCGTACAACATTCAGTGGGACGATGGAGGGATGGTCCCCATGTTGCACCATCAGAGGAGGTTCTTCATCCTGGGGTATACCCTTTTCCTGTTCCTCTCTATCTTTCTTTTCGGTTTTGATCCTTTTTTCTTTGATACTGATTTTGCCTTTTACTTGCAGCAAGTTCGGGTGTCGACTACTTGGCTGAGGGACATTCAAGACTAAATATCTTCGGCGACTGCCCATATTCAGGATGCGGTCCCGGTTCATTCTTGCCTGGTGTCGTCTGCGTCGTCCTGGGAGGACTCTGGCTCGAGTAGCAGTGGTGCGTCGTCTCACCGCAGGGGAAAGAGAGCGCGTCGCAGGGGTGGAAGCTCTTAGAAAGAGGATAGGTGAGAGAGAGAATGTGGGTTCGGGCTGAGTCCCATTGTTTGCTTTTCTTTATTTCCAGCAAAATTTGATGTAACACAGAATTGAATATATATATATGCAATGCAATGCAATGGGATTTTTTATTATCTTTTGTCAATGGTGAATCCATGCACATGCACTATTACTTTACTGCTGAGATCGTAAAAAGAGATATTTTTGGTATTTTGGAGGAAGGTTTGAGAAATTATATAGGGGTGGAAGAGGATTTTTGAAATTTTGTTGAGAATATCACTTTATTTTTTCTTGAGCTTCTGATTTTGGTAAAAAAAGGAAAAAGGAAAATTTAGGGGGTTGTCGATCGCAAGACCCTTGTGTTGCCTATCGGCAGTTAAGTTCAGTCCTATTGATTCAAAGCTTTGATTAGTGCCCTCTTCAGCCTCTTGTACTTTGTGGGGAAATCATCCCATTGAGTGGAACATGTTGATGGCGGCGGTACAATTCTGGTACCCCGAAGACCATGTATTTCGCTTTGGGTTGGATGAAGTTTGTCCTACCTACGAGGAATTTTCTGCCATGTTGGGGACAAATCCTAGTATTGCTGTAGCTCTACCTGAATTTTTCCATTCTCCTAGGGATTTGTTGGACGGAGTCTTCGTATTTCACCTTCAGCGGCCAGACCATTGGTTACTAGGAGAATGATCTCCCTTTCGGTGGTGTTATAGTCCATGCACTTGTAGGAGGCTGGCGATGCTGGATACGTCGGAGCTGTTGTTTTGGGCTTAGTATCAAAATTGCTGCTGGTGACTGGGGAATTTCTTGTGGACCCAGAACTTGCAGCTATTATTTCCTGGATGTCATACCATCGTAATCCTGCGGCGGTTATATTGGCAGATACTTTGAATGGCTTGGTTTCCTGGCGAGAAGGTCATTCTGACTTCTTGAGGGGTAGCCCCGTGATGCTGTTCATGTGCTTGTCTGAGAGACTCCGCCTGGTGACTCCTCCAGAATACCCTTCGTCGATTGTACCCAACTTATTTTTGCACTATTTTATCAGCATTGGCTTAGATATTGAGAGCTGGGAAAACTAGTTTGTGGAGCACGGGGATCTAAATCTGTGTTGGTCAGTGACTTGGTGGGGACAGTTGCTGCCTATTCTGTAGCTGGGAGAATACCCATATGTCCTGCTAGTTGGTCTCAGATAGACCTCTTTTTATTTCCCTTGACGGCTTCTACATCAATTTGGCTGGGAACAGGTCGTGCCACCTCGGACACTAGACTTCTTTCCGGTAGAAGATTTGACAGAGCGTCTGCGCATGCGTCTTGGCTCTTTATGGGAGAATCGATGTATGTCGACCCGTCCCTCTCAGTCTGTTGGGAGAGTTTGGCATATACCTGGGGATTATATGAAATGGTTGTGGAGGAGAGTGGTCAGTAAGATGTTGGCGGTGGAGACTGGACAAAGGTGGCTCGTCTTATCTGATACCATGGAGGGAGGTGTTGTGGTTTTTTCAAATCTCGTTCGGGATTATCAATCCATGGAGCGCCTACGGCACTCTGTTCGGGCAGGGGAAGATTGGGGACCCCAGGATGTAGACGAGATGACGGAGCGGGCTCCTCTGGTAACTGTGGATAGGACTCTTGGAGATTTTATAAAGGGGAATAAATGTGGGGGTTTAATTTGGCTTTTTAGGAAAGTAAGGGTAAGGGAGTTATCCGTTCCTTTTCTTATGTAATCTTTACCGAAATTTTTTATTAGTGAAATAAATAAGTTTTTGATCTTCCAGTTGTGACTTTTGATGAGTTTTTTGTTTTTGAATTTTCAATATCGATCGCTAAGGCATACATAATCCTTTTGTTCAAGTATATGTTAGAATGGACTATCGTTCTCGTAGATAAGAAAAGAATCGTATTTTGTGAAAAAGAAAGGGTCATGCTCATGTAAGGTGTATGAGCTGCCTACGTACCTCTGGGGTTTTGAAATTTTTTTTTTGTTTAAAAAATGGTTTTTGCAAAGGATCAGGCCCACGTAGTTCTGGGTAGAAGGAAATGAAGAGATTTTTTTTATTTTTTTAGAATAGAAGGGAAATAAGAAGTGTCGTAGCGCGTTGAGATTTTGGACTAGGGGTAGAACTTCTTGAGACGGTCCAGGTTGACTGGACGAGCCATCTCCTCCCCATCTAAGTCAGTGAGCATGGCGGCACCGTTGGACAAGATCTTCTTGACAATGTACGGGCCGCTCCAATTGGGATTGAATTTCCCTCTGGGGTCCCAGATGGGTTCTATGATCTCTTTGAGGGATAGATACCCTTCTTGGACATCACGGTCCTTGACTCTCTTATTGAATGATCGCGCTATTCGATGATGGTACCCTTGTATGTGGTATAGAGCTTTTAATCTCCTTTCGTCTAGGAGGGTCAGCTCATTAAGATGGCCTTGGGACCAGTCTTTGAAGGGTTGCTCGATCTTTCTTGTTGGAGCCCTCAGGATACCTACCATGCTTAAGGAGGTGCCAGATATCATAGTACCAGCAATTGTCTATCCCGGGATCTTCTGTGGTGACGAGCTCAATGTGGTAGTAGTGGGTTGGTTTGTCTTGCTTTTGAACCTGGAAGGGTGTCATTTTTATACCTTCGAGCATGTCGACCATGGAGGCCAAGGTAGCAAGGGCATCGGCTAGGTTATTCTTGGCTCGAGGTAGGTAATGGAAGGTGACGTCTTGGAATTGGGAGGCTAGCTCTTCTAAGTGGGCATGGAAGGGTTGGAGCTTCTCATCCTCGACTCTCCACTTTCTCAGCACTTGACCGATAATGAGGGCGAAATACCCATAGACTTCTAGGTATTGAATACCTTTCTTGAGAGAAACTTTGAGGCCTACTATGCATGCCTCGTATTCATTCATATTATTGGTACAAGGGAAATCCATCTTGATGGCGATGGGAGTGTGGGAGTCATTCAAGGCGATCAGAAGTATACCAATGCCATATCCCTTTTTATTGGCAGTGTCGTCAAAGAACATTTGTCATCGAAGAGTATACTGGGCAGTGCAGAAGATGTTTTCATATGGGAATTCAGAGATCTAGACATCAGCTTCATCCATGGGGTAATCACTGAGGTAGTCAGAGATGGCTCTTCCATTCATGGATTTCTGCATGATGTACACGATATCAAACTCATCTAGGAGCATCAACCATCATGCCATTCGGCTAGATAAGGCAGGTTTCGCAAGCAGTTATTTGATGGGGTCCATTTGGGATACAAGTTTGATGGGGAAGTCGAGCATGTAGTGCCGCAACTTTTGGGTGACCCAGACAAGCGCGACACATGCCTTTTCCAAAGCAGTGTATTTGATCTCTTATTCGTCCAATTTGTGACTGGCATAATATATGGATCTTTCTTTATGGGAATCTTCAAGGTATTGGGCTAACAAAGCCCCAACCGCAGTGTCGGTTATGGTTAGGTATATGAGCATGGGGAGACCAGGCTGTGGTGGCATGAGTACCGGAGGTTGAGTCAGGTATTGTTTGATTCGGTCAAAAGCTTCTTGGTAGGCCTTGTTCCAAATCTTAGTTGAATCCTTATGGAATAGTTTGAAGTGAGGTTCACAGATGGAGGTTAGCTGGCTGATGAACCGGCTGATATATTGTAATTTCCCAAGGAAACCTCAAACTCCTTTCTCTATTCGGGGAGGTGGCATCTCAAGTATGGCTTTCATCTTGGCAGGATTTGATTCTATCTCATTTTCACTGACCATGAATCCCAAGAGTTTTTCCTTTGTAATGTCGAAGATGCATTTTTGGGGGTTGAGTCTCATCTGATACTATCGCAGTCGTTCGAAGAACTTTCGGAGAGAGAGAGCATGTCCTTTTCTAGTCTTGGATTTGATAATCATATCATCCACATAGACCTCAACTTCTTTGTGAATCAGATCGTGCAGGATGGTTATGGTAGGCCTCTAGTAGGTTGCCCCCGCATTCTTGATACCAAATTGCATAACCGTGTAACAAAAGGTTCCCCATAGGGTGATGAATGCTGTTTTTTCTTGGTGGTCTGGGTGCATTTTGATTTGGTTGTATCTGACAAACCCGTCGATGAATGACTTTAGAGCATAACTGGCTGTGTTATCCACGATCATGTCGATATTGGGTAATGGATAATCATCCTTTGGAGAGGCTTTGTTCAAGTCCCAGTAGTCTACACACATTCGAACCTTCCCTCCTAATTTCGGCACAGGCACTATATTGGCTAGCCACATGGGATATTCGATCACACGAATGAAGCCTGCATTCAACTATTTGACCACATCTTCTTTGACTTTGAGTGACCATTCGGTGCGGAGCTTTCTCAACTTTTATTTAACCGTCTTGTAATCTAGGAGAATGGGAATATCATGCTGAGCTATTTTAGGATCAATACCGGACATATTGTCATAGGACCATGCGAAGACATCAACGAAATCCTTTAGCAATTCTTCGAGTTGTGCACGCTCATGCTTGTCAAGGGTAGCCCCTATCCTAATCTCATGCAGTTGGCTACTATAACCTAGGTTAACAACAACAGTATCTTCTTCATTAAATTAAACGCGATTAGGTCGTTTATTATTAACCTTATTTAGATCAGTTAAGAATTGCTCATTTGCAAAATCATCATCATCAAAAGTTTGATTAGAATCTAAACAGTTAATGCAAGGCACAACAAGATACTCAAAATCTTCGTTTATTTTATTGATAGGAATAATAGCATTGAGAACCTCATCAAAGGAGCTCTCGATTACATTTGAGAAAGGATAGACAACAGAAGAAGAAATGGGGTAAACATTAGGATTAGGGGAGATTTCTGCAGGTATGACTAGCACAGCATGCCAGTTGAGGAGAGGTGTATTGGCAGCTTTGATCAGTTGGGACGGATCTGGTGATGTAGTGCCTGAATGAACCGTGCAGAGTGTTAGCCCTAGTGTCTGGAAGTTAAAGGAATCTTCGGAGTCACCTTCCTCAGTCTATTTGGTATCTTTGATGAACGGTTGTACATGGTGTTGGGAACTTTCGGCCCATGGGTAGCCGTCTTGGAAAAATATCTCCATTTAGGGCTTCATCTTCTTGTCTATATGGTCATACCATTGTTCTGAAAAGCTACAAAAGGGGAAGCCTTCACCCTCTTTGATGAATCGTCCATTCAAGGAGTCACATGGGATAGTCTGGATGCAGTCTAGTCCTCTCTTTGGTCAAGACTGGCGGATCATTCGGAGATCTTGTTCTGATAATTGATACCCCAAAACACAAGGAGGGAAAGCTATATTCAGTTTAATAGGCTCAAGTATACTTTATTGTGTTTGTCCTAGCCCCAGTCCGGGCATGAAGTGCATATTTATGAACATATGAATCACATTGACGTTGCCATGAGGGTTGTATTCTGGACAAACCCTTTCTTTAAAATCGTCCCCTGCTGGGAGTAGGAGTGGCTCAACTCGAAATCCTGATAGGAGCACATCATTTGACTCGTGTTGTATCTCAAGGATCGGACAGCTGGTGCTTGCACCCTCGGCATTGTCGTTGTCGCCCAAAATGGTGATGACTCTTCCATTGGCGAAGAACTTTAATTTCTGATGGAGTGAGGATGACACACCCTTGATACTGTGGAGCCAAGATCGTCCTAGCAACATATTAAAATAAGATGGGATGTCAATAACTTGGAATTCGATGACAGGGTTTATAGGGCATCCCTTATTACAAGCTTTATGGATCCCATCACCTCCCGACGGGTATTATCGTAAGCACACATAGCAGTGGAGGTTGGAGCGAGATCTCTTTCTTTCAGTCCTAAATATTTGAAGGTTCTCAATGGGAAGACATTCAAGGAGGATCCATTATCGACAAGAGAGAGTGGAACAACCTTCCCCATAGCTTCGACGGAGATGTTGAGTGCATGATTGTGGTTTGGCCCAATCTTGGGGGTTTTTTCTTCTAAAAAGGATAGCATTTTGATAGAGGTTAAGGATCCGACCAAATTTACCGCTTCTTCTTGTGTGGTAGATGGAGGAACTGTGGGTCCAGTGAGCAACTTGATCAAGGTGTTTTTGTGCAGCTGAGAAGATATGAAAAGCCCCCATAGAGTGATGTTAGCTTGAGTTTTCTTTAGTTGATCGAGGATCTTGCTTTCCTCGATGGTCATTTCTGTCATAGGAAAGTTTTCAACGCCCTTCCCTTTGTCATTGGCTGATAGTGAGCTTGGGATCAGGTAATGCCTCCCTGATCTGGTCATGTGATTTACTGAAGAATGGAAGAACATGAATCCCGTGTCCTCATCGACCTTGGGTCGTTCTGCCACCCTATTTATTTCTCCAAGGAGTTCTTCAAATGATGTCATCCCATACATATCGGCTACCGGGCCAGTTCTTTCTGAAGCTTGCTCTTCGAATTCTTCCCCCCATCTGGTGGAAATAATTTTGTCTTTCCGTGTAAAGTTAATTCAATCCACAACTTCAACGGCTTCTTCATACAGGTCTTCCCAATCGGTGGGGATGTGTAAGGGTGAAGGGACCTGGCGCCCTTGCAATTTCAGAGTATCAAGTAACTCAGCCATATTGTAAATATCATCGGTTTACTTGAATATCTCTTCCATAACCTGGACAACGTCATCTAAGTTGACTTCATCGGTTGGTACTACCCAATTGTCTGACTCTCATGCCCATTTTCGTGCTTTCAAGAATAGCATGATGAACCTCTGGCAATCAATGATCATTTTTGGGGGCAATTTCAGCCCGAACTCCAGGAGTTGGTTTAAGACTTATTATAATTCCATACTTCCATTTTCAGAATGGGTTCGGACAACGATGCATGTTCTGGTAAGGAGTGACAGTGCCTAATTAGCGAGGCTAGTAGGGTGTAGGAGGAAATATGGGAAAATTTTAAGAGGTTTCAGAGAGTATATGGGTGTGATTTGGGTTGAGGGATCAAATTTTAGGTTCTCTTCTAAGAAGATGGCATTGGCATGATTTGGGAGTGGGTTGTGAGTAGTGTTTGTCTTAGGATTAGCTGGTGGGGAAATGGTACCCCGATCAATTAGACCTTGGATTACGTTTCGGAGGTGAAAGCATTGGTCGGTGGTATGGCCAGTTGTTTAGTGAAAGGCGCAATGGGCATCTGCCTTGTAGTTTCTTGGGAGTGGATTTGGAAATGGACGGGGATCCAAGGGTTTGATAAGGTTTCGGCTCAACAAGGCTTGATAACTTTGGAGAGGGGAGTATGGAGCTCGGTGTATTCCTTTTGGACTGGGAAAGGGCGGCTTTCTAGTGCCCATTAGGTGGTTGGTTGAGAGATGTTATTGATGGTTGAGACTGCAGCACTAGCAAATTTTCATATTTTCTAGGGGTGAACTATCCAGTCACCTTCTTTGGTTCGACATCTTTTTTAGCAAGACCCTCCTCGATTTCTACTCCTGCTCCCCCGAGAGCTCGGAAGTGGTGATAGTATTGTCCTCCCATGGTTGCTCGGACATGGGGCAAGAAGTTCTTCTTCACTATGCTGACTTGTTCTTCCTCGAAAGGCCGATTGGTCATGGTAGCTGCTTTTTCCCTCCATCGGGCTATGCAATTAGTGATTGATTCCCCAGATTTCTATCTGAGCAGCTCTAAATCATGATGGGTGACCTCAAGGTCTTCATTGTATTTGTACTGTGACATGAATTCTCTGGCCACATTCTCCCAGCTACGGATTATGGACTCCTCAAGTGACAAAAATCATCGGAGGGCGCTATCCTTCAGAGTTTGCTGAAAAAATTGGGCCATCGCTTCTTTAGAAGCCCATAGTAGAATCATGGAATGGTGATAGCTGCGAAGATGAACAATCGGGGGTACACTTCTTCCAAATTTCTCGATATTCGGTATCTTAAACTTCTCAGGTAACCTCGCTTTAGGATAAGGGGACATGTGGGTGTAGTCCATGTAATTACCAGAAATTATGACTTGGTCAAACTTCTTAGTGAGCATCTTGAGGTCTTCTTTAACCTTGTTCAACTCATCCTCTTTCGGATCAATGATCATAGGCAAGTTGGCCCCATGCTGGGAAAGGTTCGGCATCGAAAGCTGGCCAGGCGGCGACCCATTAACAGGAAGGACACGTGGAGCGTGATGATACTCTTAGGGAACCCAAATGGGCTCGGGTGGATCCATATCACGAGGGAATAGGGCCTCGGGATCTTGAGGGATGGGAACCTGGTTTCGTTGCATTTCTCGGACCTCAGTTTGGAGGTTATCAATCTTGGACACGAGCTGAGCTAGGACTGCTGTCAGATCCGGCTGCAAAGCGGATACTTGATCTGTGTTCTCCGTGGAAAGTGGATGGATTCCAGACTCAGAAGAAGTAGCAGGGGAACGGACGAAACTCGGGGGTGATCTGACTGAAGACCGAAGCCAATAAGAAGCCAAGCCAAGGGTTTGCGATCGACCTGAGAAGGTGCAAAAATGGGATTTATTTTTTATAAAGAGGGATGAAATTTTTTTTCCTTTTTCCTTTTGAGATGAAAAGACAAAATATTTTTGGATTTTTGATAAAGAGAGGGGATATGTTTTTGTCTTTTTGATAAACAAGGGAGAAATGTTTTTGGATTTTTTTCAGTAGACGAAACTCAACATGATTATTAGGATTATTATGTTCTCACTTATATTAGATTCTATGACATACAAAATACAATGTCGGACGGGACCCAAGCCTGGAAAATTTGGGTTTGTAATATATGAAAAACTATGGCTGGACTTGTGACCAGGCTCACGGACAAGGTCCCATTTTAAAAATGCGCTAAAATTCGGGCAGCAGGTCGACCCAAAATTTCGACAGAGTTTTGGGTAGAAACCAGCAATCTTATATGTGTGTCCTAGGCTTGACACCTATATGCGGGTATGCAGTTGGTTGGGTGAATCGGAAAGGGTTCCCCCCTTTGGCGTGACTTCCATGATATACGTCTTGTTCTTGCGAGCAATCGATACACATGGACAAGCCATTTGATATACCTAAGTGTACGTGAATTACCTCACCATATACCTCGTGGGGACGGTACGTGTGCGAGAGAATTTGATATACTCGGCATACGTAAACGAATTCCCTCTGATATACCTCTCGTTATGACTTCGATCAAGCGGTACGATGCGAGGGAACCGTTCGATATACGTCGAAGGTACTTGGCCAATGGAATGTGAGAGTCATATCGCTTAGGCAAACTGCGCCCTTCCGGACCAGCGTCCATCACGAAGTGACCCTCCAATTACTGGAAAACATTTGGCAATAACAATGCTCTTTTGTGATGTTGTGTGAATCTTGTATGATTCTCTTATTAGTATCTTATGAGAATGTTTTTTTATAATACCAAACAGGGAGCAAAGTACGAGTACCAATGGTACACCAAGTATGGATGGGTGATGCGTGCAACATGTGGATATATGTGATCCTAAGTGCACGTGGTGCGAAGTGTACATGGAGAATTTTCTACAAGTGTGTAAATAGAAGCATAAGTATGGGATATACATGGAAAGGGTGAACATGAGAAAAATGGGGGAAAA
Organism: Sambucus nigra; assembly: GCA_949130495.1. Lineage (NCBI taxonomy): Eukaryota > Viridiplantae > Streptophyta > Magnoliopsida > Dipsacales > Adoxaceae > Sambucus > Sambucus nigra. The sequence continues at coordinate 94,452,889 of OX422210.1, read as the reverse complement.
TATAAACAACGTAACACCCATGTAAACAGAGTCTATCCCTCAAAATAAAATATCCCCAGCGGAGTTGCCACTGTGGCCATCCCCGATCCTCGCGGTGGGCGGGCGGAGTGAGGATCCTAGGTCCCGCGCATCCCTCTCGGGACCGCTTCGGCCGACGTCATTGGGTGAGGTGAAAATGTAGAGAGATGGAGTCACGAGTCTAATTTACTCAAAATAGATAAAAGAAATGGAGTCATCTCGAAGGACAGCATCCAAAGACATACTGATGCATACGAAACCAAAATTATTCGAAAAAGGGTTCGGAGGCTAAGTTACGAAATGGGAAGGTGTTAGGCACCCATTCCTCCTTTTCGGTCTCTCATGGTTTTTTTTTTCCTTTATTTTCCCCTTGATATGTGTGCATGGAGATAGGAGTTATCGACTTGTACCATGGAAGAGGTAAAGCGAGTCATCCGTAGGAATGCAAAAATAATATTAGAAAATAGGTTATACGTGATTATTCGTACGTTGATCGTTATGAGGGAATGATAACGTATATGGGATAATACGCTAGTAAGAACAAGTATATAGAATATAAGAGAATTGAGTTTAGAGATAAATAGAAAATGAGGGAAAAAAGTAAAAATAGGACTCGAGTCTCGGATTTTACCCCGAGACGCCTACGTAGCCTATAGAGGCATCAAAGTCCACGTAGTTCGCATGCAAAATGAGGGGTGGGGTTTATCCCATAAATCCAATCGGGGGATTCTCTTATTTGTGTGTGTGTGTGTATGTAGAAAAAGTGTTTTCGTTAGGAGGAAGTGTAAGAAAAGTGTGAGAATTATCGTTTGGAATTTATGAGCAAACCCTCTTTTCTTGTTTTTTGGGTTTTTATTTATATGAAAATAAGAGATATGCACTAATACTAAATAAAAAAGTATATTAAGATATGTGAGATGAGGTAATACAAGTGCTAAGTAATAAAACAAATTAATGCGAATTTATGAGAATTTAAGGAGAGAATTGAGAAAGTTAGACCTTCTTAAAGATCTTGAGCTTGATCTTGAATGTTGGATAGCATGCCTTGAACTTGGATGATGATGGAGGGTAGTTAATTCACCAAGTTTGATGAAAAGGATGATGAAAAGTGAAGGTTGGAAAGGATTTTGGATGTGGAAATCACGCTGACTTCGAGATAGGTTTTTTGGATGTGTTGAGAGTGATATCCATGAGATATGGGCTCCCCTTAAAATGAGGAGAAGCCCTAATTTTTATAGTCCTGGGTCATTTATGATCGGAATCGCCCTGGTTCTGCCAATCGACAGGTGTGTTTAGGCACACTACCGATAAGCAGAGTCTGGGACCTGTCGTTTGGTAGTGTCTTTCAGGTCTTTTCGGAAAATCGACCACAGAGCGCAAACTATTGATCCGAATCGTGCACAGGATGGACCGTTGGAAAGGTAATTCTGATAACTTTGAAAGTCCTTTTGACTGATCTCGAGTTCGTGAGTTGACATTGGGTCAAATGTGGCTCGGAAGTGCTCGTCGGTCCATTGGATGGGGAATCGTCGGAGGCAAACAAATCGTTCGTCCGCATGGTAAGTCCGAATCATGCATGGGGCGGACCATTGGAAAGTTTAGGAGATGTACTTAGACATTTCAAAGAGTTTGATCTGGTTTGCAGAGTTGACTTTCGTCAATTGGGCCCTGGTAGCATTCGATGACCTCTCGGAGTCAAACGAATCGTTCGTCCGTATCGTAAGTTGGAATCGTACATGGGATGAACCGTTGGAAAGGGGATTCAGTGCCCTTTGAAGATTCATTTAGTCTCGGTCAAGCTGAAGAGTTGACTTAGGTCAAACGGAGCTCGGAAGCGTTCGGTTGCCTCCTAATTAAGTTTCGAGGAAAATGGATCGTTCGTTCGCATGGTAAGTCAGAATCGTGCATGGGATGGACCGTTGGAAAGGGGTTTCAATGCCCTTTAAAGATTCATTCATTCTCAGTTGAGATAAAGACTTTGATTTTTGGTCAAACAGAGCCTAGGAGTGCCCGGTGGCTTCTAGGTCAGTACTTGGGGAACGACCTGGGTTTGTGGTGGTGAAGGGAGGTGCCAGGGACCTAAGGAGAGTTTAAGGGGTAACATAATGGGGTGTCTATAGTCTCAAACAGCGTTGCGGGTAATAGGGCTCCCAAATATCAAAACATATTATAATTTGGCTATAAAATTATACTTCGGGAAGTGATAAGCTGCCCTAACATCTCTATAGGGATCCCAAAGTACCTATAAACAAACAAAACATAATTTGAGGTCGAAAAATGTCCAAGTTAAAAGAGAACTCAATAAACTTACACAATAAATCACTTACATTCCCAATAATCATGTCATCTAACGGCTCACGAGAGTTGATTAAATTTTAAAATGTATTCTTATGGGAGGTTGATTGCAATGACCAATGTGCAATACTAGGCATTATGTCATCGAAATCCATATCAATGCATTCGCCCACCTCAAACATTTGGTCATAGATCCATGACTGCAAAACATATATAATGATTTCATAATATGAATTTAAAAAAAAATAGAAAACTTATAAATGATATTATAATATGAATTTAGAATATTATTAATTACCCGAATAAGAGAGAGGCGATCACTCATTTGCTTCACACTAGGGCGAGAGGTTAGGACCAGTAGCCTATATACATGCACAAGGATACCGATTACCCAGGCTAATTTCCCACGTTCTTCACGTCTTTCAGAACATGAAGGTAAAATACTGAAATCTTGTTCTTTGTCTTAATGGGGAAAATTGTGCACCCGATAATATATAGTAAGTACGCCCTGGCACAATAGTCTTTTATTTCAGTGGAGGCATTACTACCCTTTTATCTTTCGTTGAAATTATCCATTATCCACTTCAATCGAAAAACACAATGCTCACCACATTCTTGTTGAGTAATGTCCCGGTTAACACCTAAAGTATCCAGTACTAGGTCAACAGCAGATAAAACCTCAACATCATCCTCCTCCTCCTCAACTTCGGGATGCAGGCTAAAAGGAGGTAAACCAACTAGTGGAATGCCCAAGATCTTCGCTACATCGTCGAGGGTGATAATCATCTCCCCGAATGGCATTTGAAATGTGTTGGTCTCTAGATGACACCTCTCGACAAAAGCAAAAACAAGGACGTAGTCTATGTAACGACGGCTATATTTTATAAGCCCATAAAACTTAGTCCTTTTTATCCTCTTCTGTACACTATGACTAATATCATTGAATTCCCATTCGCGGATCTTTGTCCAATGATTGATGCAAAGTAAAGGCACACGCTCCATCTACAATATAAGAAAAAATATTATCAAAATTAATAAAACTAATGAATTGTATAAATTATTAATGATATAACTTAGTTAGAAAATGTAATTACCACTAAACCCGTCCAAATTCCGTAAATAAACTCAGATCGCTGGGGGCCTCGTAAGCTATAGTCGAGGGGCCTTCTTCAGAGACCTTCTTTTTCTTACTATACTGAGCAGCAATCTCGTGTAATATGTTAAACGGGTTATGTGGTCGAAAGGATAGTACAACCTGTAAGGACATTTTTGTCCATTATCTGTTTGTATGTCGTAAGCCGTTACACCGTTGAAGAAATTAAAGATCGCCTCTACATCAACGGATCTGAATATTAAAAGTATCTTCACTTGGAATTTGGTTTCTGCATAACCGGACCAGGCCGCCCCTTTTAAAAAAGAATCGATCCGCCTCCGGACCGGTCCGCCTTCATACCGGACCGATCCGCTATGCATCAGAACCAATATACCCCGGATCAAATTCAAACCGATGAATCCACTTTTAAAAATGAACCAATCCGAGGTCGGACCGATCCGCCTCCAAGCCGGACCGATCCGCCTGAGATAAAATTGACCAGATCTTCTTGAGATTTTTCAGGCCCAAGTTTCTTTATTTAAACCAACTTCGGGGAGTTGTTTTCCAAGACTTTTATAGACGATTTTAAGAGTCCTAAATACTCTAAGTCTTCACCCTTTTGAGACCCAAGACTCATGTTTTGATTCACACAATTTTTCATACCTTTGTGAATACTTTGTAACCCAAGAACACAACCTTGTGTCTATTCATACTCTTGTGGAGAAGACCGTCCTTCTTCTTTATTGTTGCCCTCTTGGAAAGGGAAAGTTCCAGCCGCCGACATCAGAATCGACACCCGCGGGTATTTCCGTGTCACTATATTTTTACTTTAATCCGTGTAATCGTTCCTTACAATATTATAGTAAAAATAAAAGGTTTTTCCCGTTTGGGAGATTTTTCCTCACATGTGTGTGTTTGAATGTTCTTGCTTGTTTCATCATCTTATTCAATCACACCTAGATGAATGTTTAGGACTTAATTGATAAAAACTGTGTTTAATTAAATAACTTCCCTATTTGAACGTAAGCGCATCTTCTCAAATTGGTATCAGAGCAGGTTGCGCTAATTTATTGCGTATTCCTATTTTTCGCAAAATTGTGTGATATTGATTTTTTTTTTAAATCAGTTTTGTGAAAAATCATAATTTTTCAATGGAACACCCATTTAATGAGGAGCCTATTTTTGAAAAAGTTGACGACCGTGCTGAAAAATTAAAAAGTTTGAATTTGAACCTTTGCAAAAGAATTAAAGTTTTGGAAAAAGAAAATTCTCTCTTTAAAAGTAAGATTGAATATTTGCGAGCGTTTCAAACTAAAAGTGATATTTGTCGTGAGCACTTTGGTAATTTGTGTATTGATTTTGATTCTTTGAAAATTGCCAAAAAGAAGAGTGATGATAGAGTCCTTATTTTAGAGAAGAAATTAGAGGACTTAAAAAATTCTAGGGTTCCCGTTTGTGCCGTCGAGGATAAAAAATTATTCGATTTTACGGCACGTGAAAAGACTCTTAGGGATAAGTTTTTTTTAATTAAGGGGGAGCGTGATACACTGTTAAGTTTAATTGAAAATTTGAAAAAGAAATCCCTATCTTTGGAAGAGTCTAATTCTTTGCTTGAGTAAAAAATTTTGAAGTTAAAAAATGATTTGACAGACTCAAGTAGGTTTGATATTTATGATAATGGCTCATCTTGTTCTCATGCTTCGAGTGTAAAAGCCAAAACCATATTTTGTTTTAGAGGGTCAATTAATCCCAAAGACGTTAGAAAAGATCACACCTTAGGTAACATTTCTCCCGTTTACCCATGTTCATATTGTGGAAGGAAAGGTCACCTTAGACGATTTTGTTTTGATCCTAGAAGAGGTCCTAGGAATTCGAAGTCTAGTGTTTTGTTGGTTCCCAAAACTCTGTTGACATGTTACATCCACTTGGGTTAAGAAATCACTTTTGGATACGCTAGATTTTAGAATAGTTGATTCTCATTTGCTTCCACATGATTCTTCTCTTGCCATATCATATAGATGATTGTGTTTGCATGTTTGTCATACACTAGTTGTGATTTCACGATATATTTTCGCTAGTGTAATGACATGTACTTTTTGTATATATTTTTTGTTTTGAAAAATTTTGAAAAATACAAAAGGATTTTATTTTGATAAAATTTTTAAAAAAATTCAAAAAGATTTTTGTATTTTGTTTGCACCGTTTATGGATGGACACTTAGGATGACCGAGTCACAACATCATTCCATTATTTTCATGTGACTATTTGATAGTGTTTTGAGACAATAGGTCAATTCATCCTTGTGCTTTATGATGTTTGGAGTCATTAAGATGTAATTAAGTGTTACTTCCTACATGTTTGACTCATGATTTCCTTTATTGCACACATGCACGGATTTGTTTGATTATTGTGCTTGTATTATCACATGTTGGTTGGGTGTTTTCACTTCAATCATGTTCTTAAAATGAACCAAGCGCGATAAATTTTGATAAGGAAATTGTGCATATAAGAACCGTTTTGTGAGTTTGTGTGCTTTGTTTCAAAAACGGGGAAGGGATGCGAAAAGTTCATTTTGCCTTTGCGAATACTAAGTCACCATTAAATTGGACATAAAAATTGAGGAATTTTATTATCCGGGGTCCAAAGAGGTTAAATGAGCCCGAAAAAATTTAAAGACAATAAAAAGCAATATATGCCAAATATGGGCCATTAGGTTTCAGCATCAATTCTCCAAAGTTTGAGAATTTAGAATGCCTCTATTCAAAATATAAATCTGAGGGAGTTTGGTTGGAGAATATAAACGGGTTATCACTTCCTTGAAAGTCCTGAAAAAGCATTAACTCGTTTTGGACGTTATTGGTGTGGAAATCACTTTGAGCTTTGTGTAAGAGGGTACTTTAGATTATATATATGGAGGCGTAACCCCTATTGAGTATGGTAATCACAAGTTAAATTAGCCAAAACCCTAGACTAATTATAGGGAATGCACACACAAACTCAATGAAGATGAACTCAGTTTAAACTCTCAAATCTCTCGTGTATAACTCAGGTCATGCTAATGGACCTTTAGAAGTGGCTTAGCTAGAGGGAGGGAGAAGTGAGCACCCTAGATACACCCTGATAGGCAGGTAGAAACACACCAAACACCCTCAAGAATCTCTGTCCAATATTAAAAGCTTCGTAATAAATGACAATGGTGAGTCAATGAGCTCTCTAGTTTGCAATAACTCTTTTTAATTCTCCAAAAAACAGGATCCTCTCCTCAAAGGTGGTTGGGGTCCTTAAATATCCCCCCACACCACCCCCGATGCAACTCAGTCATTAAAGACTATGAAAAGACATCCCTCATACTTTATGTCACAACATTAAATGCCTGATGCACTAGTTGTCTCCATGTCATAAACATTAAATGCCAAGACATGCCTTTTGCCTATCCACTGTGTGTCAGGGGGTTGTTGTCGCAGAGGTGGCTCACCAACTGCCTGACAGCCCTAAATACCACAGTGGTTTACTCAAGTGCATGTCTGACAACGTTTAGATGGCTAGTGACATCACCCACAGTAGATGTGACATTAAGTAGAGGGTCGTTTGGTCCATAACTCAATGCCCGATGGAACTCCAAGCTGCTCCACTTGAGGTTCCACGGTCAGGGTCCTTCGGTGTTTTACCAGGTGTATCTAAGATGGTCAGGACAAGCCCCAACGGTGCCTTACTTCTCAATCCTCCAAACCAGGTCCCTCTAAAGTTCCCACGGTGAGGTCATTCGATAGAGCATGAAAGCTCTCCCAGACCCTGCCAAGCCTGGTCTCTCGCAAGTACCGTTTGACCTCATACAAACCCTTCAGTTATTATCGTTACGTCATTACAATCGTTAAAGCTTACAGAAATCAATAATGAAAGTACGATGTGATTAAAACCACAAGCTAAAATATGAGTTGCCACGCTGAGCTGCCTCCCCAAGCTTCCACGCTGAGCTGCCTCACCAAGATGTCACGCTTGAGCTGCCACGCTGAGTTGCCTCACCAAGATGTCACGCTGAGCTGCCTAACCAAGGTGTCACGCTTGAGTTGCCACGCTGAGCTGCCTCACCAAGATGTCACGCTTGAGCTGCCACGCTGAGCTGCCTCACCAAGATGTCACGCTTGAGTTGCCACGCTGAGCTGCCTAACCAAGGTGTCACGCTTGAGTTGCCATGCTGAGCTGCCTCACCAAGATGTCACGCTTGAGCTGCCACGCTGAGCTGCCTCACCAAGATGTCACGCTTGAGTTGCCACGCTGAGCTTCAAGCCCCCTCTACATTTGCCCCCTCGTGGAGAGATTTATTGGGACAAGAAATGTCTGCACGAAATGACTCATCTTGATGGATTTTTTCTTTGTGTAACCGTTGGAACATCTTCTTCGTTGTGGCTCCGTTGGATAAGTCTGACAAGGAGATCGGCGCCAAAACTCAAACTTGTTGAGGAAGGCAACGCTTCCAGTTCTCTATGCATCATTTCATTAGTGACGTGCGCTGTCTTTTCAACTGTCACAGTACTTCCCGAAGTGCCACGTGTTCTTGTGAAATGATTACAGGCGGCCGTGCACGTGCGATGGTGGGAAAATCTAAACGCCAAACTCGAAAGTCTCAACAGCCATTTTTCAAAATACTTTGAAGCTTAACCACGTGGGCCTAAAGGGTCTGTTTATACTTCTTCTTTCTTCTTCACTTATTTCCTTACTTCATTGTTATCTTCTTTCCTCAGACTATCGCTTCTGTTCTTATAAAGAGAGAGAGAGAGAGAGATACGCCATTGTTGCAGAGAGCTATAACACTACTTGTGATCGTCCGTCTCCATTGTTGCCTTCAATCCCTTTTCTCTCGAAGCTTTCTTTGTTATGGCTTCAAGCACCATTTCTGCCATGGCGTCTTCAAGCAAACCCACCATTTCTGCCACCAGTGTTCCGTCTGCCACCACCACTGCTGCCTCCGCTCAGGGTGCTGCTCGCTAAGAACAGTTGAGATTTTACCGTCGCTCTCCCATTTTTGGGGAGGGTGATGGCTTTGCTGTTGCCTGTAAGGCTGTTTGATTTTCCTCCAAGTTTGACGCCTTCTTGCTGGGTGATGAAGACGAAGAGGTGTCTAAGTGGGGATTTTTGCCCCCAGAAGGAACTCTGAGATTTCGCTTAGAGCGAGGGGACTTTCCATGGTCCCATATTGATTTTGAAGCACCCGGGGGATCCCCCGCCCACTTTGCTGCCTGGAACTCTCACATGCAGAGTTCCTATGCTGATATTCTTACCAAGATTGGGCTGCAACGGGCTAAATGGTTTGGTGAGTTCACCATCTCAAAGAACAATGATGCCCTTCCTGTCTTGATTTCTCGATGGAACGTGGATACTCATACGTTCATTGCTGCCTGGGGTGAGTTTACCATAACTCTGGAGGATGTGTGTGAGCTCTTGGGCCTCGATGTGACAGGCCATGAGCCTTACACCGAAGAAGCTCTTGATGCTCAAGAGACTGCGGATCGTTCGGAGTTGGATCGCATATGCCGAAGCTGCATCGGCTCCTCCAACAAAGCTACTTTTTCTCCCCTGATCAACTATTTCTTCCAGAGTTCTAGCGAAGGCAGCTCTTCATCAACTGCCCCTGGTCAAGGTACATCGTTGGAGCTTCCTGCTTACATTCTTGTGATTTTATCCCGGTTCTTTTTTACGGGCAAGCCTAACGATCAGCCCCGAAGAGACCTCATCAACCTGTCCCTTCGCCTAGCTCGAGGCATAAAGCTTCCCCTGGCTGCAATTGCCTTGGGATCCTTGTACACCTGGTTGGACAGGACTTTATTCGACATGGAACGCTCCATTGGTCGTTATAACTTGGCCAATTTTGCCAATAGTGTGCTTCTGACTAGCTTTCTTTACTTCCGCTTTCCTGCCGTAGCGGCCAAGCCCAACAGACCTCCTTCGGCTGAATCGATTCTGCCTCCTCGGTCCTTAATTTACCATAAGAGGCAAAGCCGAAAGGAGTTGATTTCAGTGATTGACCGTTTTGAGAGCTTCGTTATGAGGCCTTATCAAGAAGAGGCCTTTTTCCACACTTGTAAGTTTTTTCATCTTGATGCCAGAATGATACGGGATCCCTCTCCTGACATCGAGGACCCCTCGCTGGGCGTAGTTCTTCTTCTTTCTCCTGGATATCTGCCCTCCTACACCGAGTGGGGATACTCGAGCGAGCATTACAACCCCAACCGATGCAGCCGTCAGTTTGGGTTTGACCAGGGGGTGCCACGTCCAGTTTTCCAATCATCAAACCCCAAAGTCTCCTTTGGCGAGGCATGTTCGTTGTTTTCTTCAACTGCTGCGTGGGGATATCCTCAGCAATGGCTGGTCGTGTCACCGTTCCTAGTATTACTAGGCGTGGGGATGTGACCCCTCTTTTTGCCACCAAATATTGGCCAAGACAACTAGCTGAAATTGCTAAGTTCATCGAACAAGAGCCGGTGTACCCTCCTGTTTGCTCATTTCCTGCCCTAGAGTTGGGGCTAAAGGGCAACTATGTGCTTGGGATAGAGTTCCCTCTGAGTTCAACCCACAAAGCACCTCCCAACGAGCTGCCCCCACTTTGTGCCATGGTCCCAGTTGCCACGCCTAAGTAAAAAACTGCTGCTGCAAAGAAGGCTGCCCCCTCTGCTGCAGCTACTACTGATGAGGGAGCTTCTCAACCTCTTGCTAAGAAAGCAAGGACGGCCAAGAGTGGGACATCGAAATCGAAGTCGAGGCCCCAAACTCCCGTGGAAGCTCTTCCCATAGCCTCCGTTCCTCCTCCCATGCCCGTTGAGATGGCTGAGCGTGTGAGGAGGGAGGCCCAGGCAGAACTGGACCGAATAAATGCTGAGTATCAACGGCATGCAGTCGTTGTCCCTTCCTCCGTTGCTTTCCCCACGGTGGTGGTGGGTCCTTCAGAGCCAACGGCCAAAAAGAGGAAAAGTTTCAGGGTTCCTCAAGGGGTCAGCATTGGTGCAACTAGCTCGAGGAAGAAGACTCTGGGCACCAAGTCCCAGAAGAAACGGACTCCTGAAGTACACCTTACCCCTGAGGTGCAATCCACCCCTGCCCCCTCAATTGCTGCCACTCCTCCCACTTCGCCCGTGGTTGTGCCCTCCCGTTCTTCTTCTGAATCGTAGGTATGTATGGCTGACTTAATTATTATCTCCTTTTTGCTTGAGGATGACTGTCTTTGCTTGTGTGTTTACTTATCCCTCCCCCCTTTCTTTGACAACTGTTTTGTAGGGGGTTGAAATAGAAAACCCAGACCCTTCTAGTCCTCCCGGGAGCCGTTTTGTGGGGGGACGCTTCAGTGCACCTCATACCGATGTAACTCCTCCCCGTTCCTCCATGACGGGGCTCACGTATTCTCGCCGTGGAGCCAGCCAACGTACGAGGGAAGCTTTTGTGGGATGTGATGACGTTGATCGTGCGAGTGATTCCTCGCCGGAAGTGGTAATCTTGCCCGAAGTGGCACATCCCGAGATAACCTCCTTTGTCCCTTCTGAGTCACAGGCCTCACCTGAGGTTCCTCTCCCCATTGTACTTGTGGTAGAGAATGAGCCCGAGGTATGATGTGATCTATAATTTGTTTGTTGTAGTCCTTTCGGTCATACTCTTTTCGTATTTGGCTCACTGAATTGTGATATGTGTTGGGTATCCCAGGTGGAAGTGTCCTCGTTGTTGGCGAGCATTCTTCTTCCAACGGTGCTGCTAAGGCCCCCGCCTGTCATTCCTTTGTTTAGCACCCTAACCGAGGTAAGTAACACATCAAGATATTTCTTCATAATTTCAGTGCCCATTCTTCTTTTCTAACACTTGGCTTTGTGCACAGTTGTCTCCTGATCTTGCACCAACTCCCGTAATGAGGGCCCAGGTTGGTGTGTTTACACCTCCTCCTGACGTGGCTTTGTTTGAGGGCCCCGTGTCTTCTCATGATGATCCCAATATGCTGGCCCTTGTGCCCTATACGGGTGATCATGTTTGGACAAGCGTGGAGGCTTCTGCGCCAAGGGACCCCGTTATGCCATCTGAGGCAATAATCGCTCCCCCAACGGTTCCTGTCCCTGTGGCTGCCTCAATGGCTCCCGTTGTGACTGAGGTATATTTTCCTTGCTATCTTTCGTTAAGGTTTTCCATTATCTCCATCTTATGATTTTTATGTAAGATTGTTCTTAAGCTCCTCCTTGTAACGGTGACTTAACAACGAAAACACTTGTTAAGTTTTTTTCACAAACTCCACCTTATAACGGTGACTTAACAACGAAAACACTTGTTAAGTTTCTTTCACAAACTCCACCTTATAACGGTAACTTAACAACGCAAACACTTGTTAAGTTTCTTTCACAAACTGCACCTTATAACGGTGACTTAACAACGAAAACACTTGTTAAGTTTTTTCTTTTTCACAAACTCCACCTTATAACGGTGACTTAACAACGAAAACACTTGTTAAGTTTTTTTCACAAACTCCACCTTATAACGGTGACTTAACAACGAAAACACTTGTTAAGTTTTATTATCACAAACTGCACCTTATAACGGTGACTTAACAACGAAAACACTTGTTAAGTTTTTCTTTTTCACAAACACCACCTTATAATGGTGACTTAACAACGAAAACACTTGTTAAGTTTTTTCACAAACTCCACCTTATAACGGTGACTTAACAACGAAAACACTTGTTAAGTTTTATTATCACAAACTCCACCTTATAACGGTGACTTATCAACGAAAACACTTGTTAAGTTTTGGCCTTTTCTTTTCAGGTTGCTCGGGAAGATTCGCCCTCAGTCCTCTCACCTGTAGGCTCGCCCTTCCGAGAACCTGATGCTTCGGAAAATTCTATTCATGATGATCAAGGTTCTACAACTGGTGCTACAGCCGAGAGCGAATCTGGGTGTGAATTGCGTCTTCCCAACCTAGCTCCTCACTTGTTCTGCCTCATGGAGCTTCGGCAGTCTCCTCAAATGCCCGTCAACCATCGCCTGGTGATTGAGCAACTGGTGGATCGCCATCCTGAGACCTTCACACCGGATTGCCTGCATTCAAATATTCATGTGATGAGTCTCAGACTGCAAGGCATGGTGATCGTTATTGCTGAAATTGTGAGTACCCCCACTGCGAGTGTTACCAGATCCCTTCTCAACCAATTTCTAGGTTTCCTGAAGGAGTTGGGACGTGATGGTTTCCATTTTGACTGGCTTACTATGTATCTGAAGACCTTGAAAAACCAGCAACTGATCAGCCATAGGGAGGTATTGCGCAAGCACCAAGAGGACCAGCAAGCTGAGGAGGCTAGGTTGGTCGTGTTGGCCCCTCTTTTGGAAGCGGTGGAACAAGAGGTGAAGGACGCCGAAGAATCTTTGTGCCTGGCCAAACTGAAGCGTGAGAGACTCCTGATCGAACGTACGCAAGTGCAAACGAGGCTGGAGGTTTCCATTAACGCCCAACGTTCCTTCACAGCAGCTTCTTCGGGCCTGCCTGGAGATTTTTTCTCTTCCTCGGATTTATCTTTTCTTTTAGGGTAGTTACCTCTTGTGTACAGATCTTTTATTTATTTTTCTCTATGTAAGTCTTGGGCAATAGCTTCCAAAGGAAATTTTGTAATACTCTATTGTTTATGAATGAAGAACGCATACTTTTCAATCCCTTCATGTGTTGTGACTGTTGTTGTGTGCTATAGAGTTTTGTGTTTCTGCAATTCTTTATTCAAAAAAAAATGTCACCCAAAACTTGTATATCTATAACGATATAACATCAACTCAAACTTGGTTATTTTACACATGATAAACCTTCAACCACTTATTGTTAATCTTAAATGGCTTGTCTTCTTCTATCTTCGAAATTAAGCAATAACCTGAGTCATGCGCTTCCTTCACAACGTAAGGTCCCTCCCAGTTGGCTGCGAACTTTGGTAGAGGAAGTCCCCTGATGTGTTTTACTGCCGCTTTCAATACGAGGTCTCCTTCCACGAACTTCCTTGGTCTCACCAAGTTGTCATATGCTCTGGAGAGTTGTTTCGTATATATTTGAAAGTGTTGCATCGAGTTATCTCTGTGCTCATCCAACGCTTCCAGCTGTATATGTCTACTATGAGGGAGCATGCTACTTCTCAAGGCATAACGGGCAGAGGGTACTTCCAATTCTACCGGGAGGATTGCCTCAGCCCCATAGACAAGAGAGAACGGCGTGTATCCTGTGGGTTTTCGCTTGGTTGTTCGATAGGCCCACAAGACAGCTGGTATCTTGTCATCCCACACCCCTGGAAACTCTTCCATCATTTTGGCCAAAATATTAATCAGGGTTTTGTTAGTTGCTTCGGCCTGACCATTTCCCTTTGGGTATGCCACCGTTGAAGTGTGATGAACAATGGAGTATTTGTCCGTGAGCATTGTTACTTCAGAATTGACGAAGGGGGTCCCATTATCTGAGAGAATTACTTTTGGGATCCCAAAACGGCAAATGATGTATTCTTTGATGAAGTTCTCACCACCCCAGTCGTTGCCCGTTTGAGTGGTATTGCCTCGGCCCATTTTGTAAAACACTCCGTTGCTACCAGTATCCATATCTTGCCTCTCGAAGAAGGGTGTATTGCCCCCACTAGGTCAAACGCCCAAGTATGAAATGGATAGGGTGTTGACAGAGAGTGTAAGTCCACCGATGGGGCATGTATCATATTTCCATGAAGTTGGCAAGCTTTGCATTTTCGAACGAACTCAGCAGAGTCTTTCTCCATCGTTGGCCAATAATACCCCAACGTCATCAACTGATCATACAACTTAGCCCCTCCTATGTGTGCTGGATCGTGCGCTTGTTTGAGGACCTCCGCTGCTTCTTCCTTTGTGACACATCGCAAGGGCCTGTTAAAGTACCCCTTTCGATAAAGCTACCCCTCCTGGACGTAGAACCTTGGAGCCCTTCGTCTTAAACCCATTGCATCTATTTTCTCCGTTGGGACAACCCCCTCCAGAATGAAGTCGATGTAGGGCTGCCTCCAGTCCGTTTGGGCTTCAATAAAATGGCACTCAGCTGCTTCAAAGAATAGTTCACACTTGTTTCATTTCCGTTGTAGCTCTGCCGCATCCTGCTTCATTTTAGGCCAGAAATACCCCTCCCTTTGAATTCTCCTATATAGAGGTGTCTCAGTCGTCTCGCAATGCTCCTCATGCGTTTTCCTCAATATTTGCTCGGCCTCCTCGGGGCTGACGCATCTTGACAACCATCCTCCTGTATTTCTGAAATAGAGATTTCCCTGGCATGTAAAATATTGGGCCAACTCTCCTAGCCGCATCGCCCCCTCGCCAGACTCCAGTTGCTTCTTAATGTCTCTTCTCCAATCCGCATCTCCCTCCATCGGTAGTATTGACTGCACCACCGAAGGAGATGTTCTTCGTTGGATCGTAACGATAGTCGTATCGCTCCTCATGACCATCTTTTGAGCAATAGTGGCATAAGCGTCTGGATGTCTGTTCATCGTTCTGGGATGTCTTCTGATTTTGGTCCGATGGAACTGGCTGAGGAGCCTTTGAATGATCGTTCTGTACGGTGCCAAACTCATGTGCTTCAACGCATATTCTCCATTAACTTGCTGAATTACTAAGTTCGAGTCACCCTTGATGCAGAGTGAACGAATTCCCCTTCGAAGAGCCTCCAGCAACCCTAGTACCAACGCTTCGTATTCTGCTTCGTTATTGGAGCAAGGGAAGTCTAGTTTGTAGGAAAGGAAAATTTCCTCCATTCCTTTTGAAAGGATGACCCCTGCCCATCCTTTTTTTTCAGCCGAAGACTCATCGAACTGCATCGTCCATTCCTCATCGGTTGTATCCAGATAGTTGGCTTGTAAGTCGTCTCCCGGAACGTCTTCTTTAGGTGGTTCAAACATTCCCGATGGAAAGATTGCCAATAGATCAGCATACGCCTGGCTCTTGATAGCACGAGGAACCACACACTTTAAATCATATTCGGAGAGAATAAGGAACCACCTAGCTGCCCTGCCAATCAAGATAGTTCTAGCCAACAAATACTTAATAGGATCACATCTAGTTACAATGTGAATTGTAAAAGACAGCATATAATGTCTAAGTTTTTGTGCTACAAAGACTAAGGCCAAACAATGCCTTTCTAGGCTGCTATATCTAATCTCTGGCCCATGTATGATCCTGCTGACGTAATATACTGGCCGTTCTTGCCCGTCAATATCTTGCGCCAGCAAAGCTCCAACGGACCTTGCAGTGGAGGTGAGGTACAGCTGCAACGGTACTTCTGCCTGTGGAGGAACCATGATTTGTGGTGAAACGAGCAGCTTCTTCAACTCATCGAGAGACTCCTGGTGATCCTTTTCCCACCTGAACTTTGTGTTCTTTCGCAGCAGCTGCATCAACGGGTGTGTTACCTCGGCCAATCCTGGTACAAATCTTCTAAGGTAGGAGACTTTACCGAGGAAACTTTTCAGCTCTTTCGCCGTTCTTGGGCACGGAATTTCTAAGATCGCGCGTTGTTTATCCTGGTCCATCTGCACCCCTTGTCGATCAACCACAAAGCCTAGAAACTTCCCACATGTTACTCCGAAGACGCACTTCAATGGGTTCATCCTTAATTTATA
This sequence comes from Sambucus nigra, assembly GCA_949130495.1. NCBI lineage: Eukaryota > Viridiplantae > Streptophyta > Magnoliopsida > Dipsacales > Adoxaceae > Sambucus > Sambucus nigra. The sequence continues at coordinate 94,436,855 of OX422210.1, read as the reverse complement.
CTTCCTACATCGAGTAAACACCTTCTTTAAGTCGTTTAGGTGGGACTCCTCCTTCTTCGATTTGATGACCAAATCATCCACATAGAATTCTACAAATTTGTGGAAGAAATCGTGAAAAATGGCCATCATTGTTCTTTGATAAGTAGCTCCCGCGTTCTTAAGTCCAAACGGCATTACTTTGTACATGAAATTTCCCAACGGGGTTCTGAATGCCGTTTTCTCTGCGTCCACGGGGTCCATCTTGATCTGGTTGTACCCTACGTACCCATCCATGAAGCTATACATCTCATGCCCAGCCGTGGCGTCTATCAAGATATCAATGGAGGGTAGAGGGAACTCATCTTTGGGGCAAGCCCTGTTCAAATCTCTAAAATCCACACAGATCCTTATTTGATTCTTGTCCTTTTTTCCTACTGTCACAATGCTAGATAGCCAAAGGGGATGCTGTATTGGTTTGATGAATCCTGCTGCCAACAAACGCTGAACCTCTTCCTTAATCTTCAAGTCCAACTCAGGTTTATAAGTCCTTGTTGCCTGCTTTACCGGGATGGCTAAAGGCATCACGTTTAGCTTGTGGCAGCTCACTTCCTCATCAATCCCTTCCATTTCGGTATACTTCCATGCAAAGACATCTATGAACTCCCGGATTAGCCCAACAAAGGCTTCTCATTTCTCCTTACCGAGATCCTTCGCGATGAAGATGGGCCTTGGGTCTTCCCCTTCTCCTGCTAGGTTCAACTGCTCCAACTCTTGTGCCTGGGGCTTCGGTTGATTTGCCATGTAGTCTGGTTCTTCGGCGACCTCCTCCACGAACTCTTGTATGTTGGAGTTGTCTATCACCATACACTGTCCCTGTTGATCTACCAAGAAGCACTCATATAACGGGTCAGCCCCATCCTCGGTTTCTTCGGCCGCCCGCTCACATCGTTATAAACGGTATACCACCTTCCCCTCTTCAGTGACCACCTTCTTGCATTGCCTGTTGGTAACTGTTGCCACGGCCTTCCACTTTCTTTATCTCGAAGCCTCAGCGATTCTTCCACCTGAAAAGCGACTGAGCACGCTTTGTCGTTGGACCTCATGCTCCACAGGATCCATTCTAAGCCTTACTTTGTTTTTGAGCTGCTTCGTGGTACCTTGGGGTCGAGGGATCACCTGATGGGTTTCTTCGGCCCTCACCCCTTCGTTACTCGCGGCTTCTTTGCCTTGCTCGTTCAGAGGCCCCATTCTATCTCTGATCGAGGGAATCCATGCCCCCTCCATTCTTCTCGTTAGGACTCGAGCATCCTCCTCCAACTCCGTATAAAAGGACACATCTACGAAGTGAGCTTCCTCGATAGCAAACGGCCTTTTTGTAGCCCTAATGGTCACTTCTGTTCCTTTGACATTCGCCTTGGCGCATTGATGATATGTTGAAGGAACTAAACCTTGATTGTGCATCCATACTCTTCCTATTAGTAAATGATAGGAAGTTGCACTTTCTATTACATGGAACTTGATGTGGGAACTCAGATTTCCCATTACAATTCCCACATTCACATACCCAATGGATTTGGAAGATTGGTTGTCATACCCTGAGATTACCAGAGGCATGGGGACCAACCTTTCTTCTGGGATATCAGCTGCGTGGAAGGAGTTGATCGGCATAATGTTAATGGAAGCACCCCCATCCATAAGCGTTCTTGCAAAACTAACCCCGTTGATACTGGCCGTCACATACAAGGGCCTGTTATGAGGGAACCTTACAGCTCTATCTGCATCGCTGAAGGTCACCTCTGATAGGAACTTTTTCACCAGCCTCGCCATGGGTCCCCTCCATTTCAGCGAGGGAACCGCGTCCTTCTTCGCGATGTCAAGGATCGCCCGAGTTATTTTTAGTCTGCTCTCCTTTGGTATCCCCACTTGATCGAAGAACCAAGCGAACTTTGTGGATTTTAAAACTGCGCTATATTCTATGACTGGATCCGTTTCCTCGCCCTCAACGCTATAGGCGTCTTCTACTTCCCTAGCACTTGCTTCATCATACGCCAGAACTACGTTAGCCATTCCCCTAGTGCAATACTCCAGTGCTTTATCGAACTCCATCGTTGCCCCTCTCCCCTCTCGCTCTGCCTCCTTATCGTAGGCCGTCACAACATTGGCCCCATGCGCCGGGAGCGGGTTATTATTAACCTTTTGTGGGGGGATTTGTAGCGTTCCCACCTTCACGTACTTGTCTATGATTCTTCGCAGCGTGAAGCAGCTTTCTGTTGGATGCTGGACCTTTCGATGAACCTGACAATATTTGGGATTTGCCCTAGTTCCCGCGTCGGGCTCCTCCACCGGGACGCCTTTTGGCTCGTAAACCGTTCCGCCTTGGACCATTGCGTTATAGCAACTCATAGCCTCCTCCACCATACAAGGCAACGGTGACGGGTCTTCTCTATCCCTTCCGAACTTTCTTTTGTTGTCCTTCCTCTGAGCCTTGCCCCCATCTTCTCTCTCGACATATCCTACCCGTGGGGCCTGAGACCTTCCCCCGATGGGTTGTATCGTCTGTCTGAACATCATGGGGGCTACTACCGGGCTAGGTCGCACCACCAACGATATGTTTCTTGTAGATTTTAAGAAAGCTGAAAAAGTTCCCTCGCGTGTCTCATTGATCAGGTGACAGATATACTCAGGAAGTAATCCCTCAGCGCAAATTTGTAGTAACCTGGCCTCCTTAGCTTCTTCCCTCACATCGAGGGACCTTTCCCTAAACCTTCGGATATAGGCCACTACCTCTTCCCCTGGCCTTTGCCTCTCCCTGCCAAGTTGGGTTAGGGTGAACTCATCTTCTGCCAAGAAGAACTTTCGGACAAACAACACGTGCATCTCCTCCCACGTGGAGACACTATTGGGTGGCAGGTGAGAGTACCAAGTGTAGGCTTTATCATTCAGGGACTTGGAAAACTCCCTCAGCCTAAGCTTTTTGTCATTGCAATGCGCCCCCAAGTGTTCAACGAAACGCTTAATGTGTTCCTTCGGGTTCCCACCCTTCCCTGAGTATTTTTCAAAAGTAGGGGGAATATAGTCCTTCGGGTAGGGTTCGTCATTGTACTCCTGGGGGTAAGGTGTTCGAAAGTCATCGTAGACCGAAGCCACCTCGCCCACGGCCTACGAGGAAGACTGCATGAACTTCAGCATCTCCTTCTGCATCTCTTTTCTTATCTCTTCCAGGGGCGAGGCTACTGGGTCCACCTGCAACGGAGCAGACGGTTGAGCGCCCGTTGCAACCGGAGCGAACATTATCGGTTGCGCCGTTGAAACTCCTGAGCCGCCCACAGTGGGATTCACAACAGAGGGTACACTTGCTGGGACCGCTCCCATAATGCCTGCCCCTGGTGGGGCCCCTAGGGCCACTCCCGGTGTTACGAAGGCATTAGTCTCCAGCCCTCCGAGTATAGTTGAAGCTACTGGGGTTTGCAAAAACTCGTAAAATTTGCTCATGAGGAGCTCCATCTGGGCCGGTCCTAGCCCCGCGCTCGTGGAAGGTTGTGCCGCCCCTGGGACGCCTATCGTTGTTGGAGCCAGCGGTACCTCTACTCGAGGAGCCCCATCTCTTAGGGCCTCCTGCTCCCTCGCAGCCTGTTCTTTATTATGCTGTATGTCATCGAAATTGAGTCTCCTAGTAGCGTTATCCTGCGCCATACTCCTTCTCTAGAAGGATGCCTCCCCAGCAGAGTCGCCAAATGTAAGAGGGTACTTTAGATTATATATATGGAGGCGTAACCCCTATTGAGTATGGTAATCACAAGTTAAATTAGCCAAAACCCTAGACTAATTCTAGGGAATGCACACACAAACTCAATGAAGATGAACTCAGTTTAAACTCTCAAATCTCTCGTGTATAACTCAGGTTATGCTAATGGACCTTTAGAAGTGGCTTAGCTAGAGGGAGGGAGAAGTGAGCACCCTAGATACACCCTGATAGGCAGGTAGAAACACACCAAACACCCTCAAGAATCTCTGTCCAATATTAAAAGCTTCGTAATAAATGACAATGGTGAGTCAATGAGCTCTCTAGTTTGCAATAACTCTTTTTAATTCTCCAAAAAACAGGATCGTCTCCTCAAAGGTGGTTGGGGTCCTTAAATAGCCCCCCACACCACCCCGAGGCAACTCAGTCATTAAAGACTATGAAAAGACATCCCTCATACTTTATGTCACAACATTAAATGCCTGATGCACTAGTTGTCTCCATGTCATAAACATTAAATGCCAAGACATGCATTTTGCCTATCCACTGTGTGTCAGGGGGTTGTTGTCGCAGAGGTGGCTCACCAACTGCCTGACAGCCCTAAATACCACAGTGGTTTACTCAAGTGCATGTCTGACAACGTTTAGATGGCTAGTGACATCACCCACAGTAGATGTGACATTAAGTAGAGGGTCGTTTGGTCCATAACTCAATGCCCGATGGAACTCCAAGCTGCTCCACTTGAGGTTCCACGGTCAGGGTCCTTCGGTGTTTTACCAGGTGTATCTAAGATGGTCAGGACAAGCCCCAACAGTGCCTTACTTCTCAATCCTCCAAACCAGGTCCCTCTAAAGTTCCCACGGTGAGGTCATTCGATAGAGCATGAAAGCTCTCCCAGGCCCTGCCAAGCCTGGTCTCTCGCAAGTACCGTTTGACCTCATACAAACCCTTCAGTTATTATCGTTACGTCATTACAATCGTTAAAGCTTACAGAAATCAATAATGAAAGTACGATGTGATTAAAACCACAAGCTAAAATATGAGTTGTCACGCTGAGCTGCCTCCCCAAGCTGCCACGCTGAGCTGCCTCACCAAGATGTCACGCTTGAGCCACGCTGAGCTGCCTCACCAAGATGTCACGCTTGAGTTGCCACGCTGAGCTGCCTAACCAAGGTGTCACGCTTGAGTTGCCACGCTGAGCTGCCTCACCAAGATGTCACGCTTGAGCTGCCACGCTGAGCTGCCTCACCAAGATGTCACGCTTGAGTTGCCACGCTGAGCTTCAAGCCCCCTCTACACTTTGATTTGTTGATTTGATTGAGTCAATGTCTAATATTTCCAAATTTTTACACCAAAGGAAGATTTTGAGTTCATTTGTTAGTAGTATCTGATATTCATCGTGCACATATGTCATGTTTGTATGCATTGATTTTCCTATCGAATTTGTTCACACCTCTACATTTACACTATCATCGACTTGGTTGTTTTGGGTTCGTTCATGGTGTGATTTTTTTGTTTGTTTTGTTTTAAAAAAAAATTGAAAATTTTCAAAAATAGTTATTTATTCCTTGTGACACCCCGGCTTTCTTTGTTTGATTTATTCTTCTCATTTGTCTATTTGGAGACATCATAAAAAGGGGGAGAAAGAATTATCATATTATGGGGGGAGTTTTGAGTTTTTGAGACTTGATAAAGTATGCTTTCATCAAAAATTGGTATCTATGTTTATCTCATTTCAAACTCGATATGTCACTTGGTATTTGCTTTATCTCATGTGTGTAGGTAGGAAGATACGAAGATTAAAGATCAATTAATTGCACACCCTGATGATAAAAGTTTTGATTATTTTTGAAGACTTGAAGAGTAAATGATGAAGAATTATTCACTTGTACCTTTTCAATTTTGGGTTCATGGAAGGGTAGATTTGTATAGGCAAATTTGTTAGTTGATAATTAAGATTTTTATGTATGTACCGGCATAGATATATGGGGAGATTTGTAAGGACATTTTTGTCCATTATCTATTTGTATGTCGTAAGCCATTACACCGTTGAATAAATTCAAGATCGCCTCTACATCAATGGATTCGAATATCAAAAGCATCTTCACTTGGAATTTGGTTTCTGCATAACTGGACCGGTCCGCCCCTTTTAAAAATGAACCGATCCGCCTCCGGACCGGTCCGCCTTCATACCGAACCGATCCGTTGTGCATCAGAACCAGTATACCTCGGATCGAATGCAAACTGATGAAGCCACTTTTAAAAATGAACCGATCCAAGGTCGGACCAATCCGCCTCCAAGATGGATCGAGCCGCCTGAGATAAAATCGACCAGATCTGCTTGAGATTTTTCAGGCCCAGGTTTCTTTATTTAAACCAACTTTGGGGAGTTGTTTTCCAATACTTTCATATAAGATTTTAAGAGTCCTAAATACTCTAAGTCTTCACCCTTTTGAGTCCCAAAACTCATGTTTTGATTCACACAAATTTTCATACCTTTGTGAATCCTTTGTAACCCAAGAACACAACCTTGTGTATGTTCATACTCTTGTGGAGAAGACCATCCTTCTTCTTCATTGCTGCCCTCCTGGAAAGGGAAAGTTCCAGTCGCCGACATTAGAACCGACACCTGCGGGTATTTTTGTGTCACTATATTTTTACTGCAATTCGTGTAACCGTTCCTTACAATATTATGGTAAAAATTAAAGGTTTTGCCCCTTTGGTGGATGTTTCCTCACATGTGTGTGTTTGAATGTTCTTGCTTGTTTCATCATCTTATTCAATCATACCTAGATGCATGTTTAGGACTTAATTGATAAAAATTGTGTTTAATTAAATAATTTCCCTATTTGAACGTAAGCGCACTCTTTTCACCCCCCCCCCCCCTCAGTGGGATAAAATCCTCCTCACATGCATGACCCTCCTGGGCATCACGACCCTCATCTTCCTCCTTTATAAAAAACTCTTCCTCTACATGACCCTCAACCTTATCCTTTTCATTAACCTCCTCAGGCATCTCCACAACAGGGACATCCACCTCCATCACATCAGGGACATCCCCCTCCACCACAGCGGACATCTCCCTCTAAAGGAGTAGCAACAGCAGTAGACATAGCATGGATCTCTTCATGACACTTCCTCTCTGAGGCAGTTCTAGCGTCCTGTTCTTGCGAGAGTAAGATAGTAGGTTATCCATAAAAGATCTGCATTAAAATAGATAATATAATGAGTAAGGTATGGAATCTCATATATCATTTCATAGGTAATCAGGTATCATTTCATAGGTAATCATGCATTCATTATAAACATAAGTCATTTTATAGGTAATCATGTATCATTTCTGAACTGGTAGTCCTTATTCAATATGTTCATGTTGAGGCTATCTCCTTAATTAGGGTTAAAGGCAACGAATGGTTGTGGCTAAATTTGGAAAAAACATAATGAAATAATTGAATATATTCAGGGTGAAAATTATAAATGACACATGAAAAAAATTCAATAATCCATTCGGCATAAACATTGAAAAATAAATCATATATTTCGTGATAATGATAACGAATGAAACCCTAGTTCAAGATGCATTGATTCGTCATTAACATGACAAATCAATGAAATTAATTCTTGTTAATTATACCAAATGAAACCCTAGTTCGACACTTATAACAATACAAACAGGTCGTTCATTTCAATACTCCAACATTTAGGGGTTCATTCTTTTTTATTTCAAAATAAAAAAGAAAGATCATACAAATTGATATCCTAACATTTCGATCCTTATCAATAATCAATGGGTTGATTCATTTTGAAAGAACCTTGTGACATTGCTGGTGATTCAATCCAACAGTTCGTTTTTAAGCTTGTATGATTTCGTTTGGAAGCTCTTATTTTAAAGCCTTAATCTTTGGTTTTGGTGGTAAATAAAACGTAACGCAGTAAAAATATATATAGTATAAGGGGATTATAAAGTTCAGTTCATTTCGTTCATTTGAAGATGAAATGTTATTTAGTTCAATGTTTAGACTTGATGAGTTTAATCCTTACTTGAAGATGAAAGGTTTGAAAGTTGAAGATGAAAGGTTTGAAGGTTTGAATGTGTAGAGAGATGGAGGGGAAGAGTGTAAATGAATTTTAGCACTTTAAATATTTGGTGGGCCTTTTGTGGTATTTGGAAGTAACTATTAAAGTTATGTTGTATTTTTTAGTAAAAAAACGTTGTGGTACTTTGAAGTAATATTTGTGGTGCCCTTATAAACCCCCTAAATCTAAAAGAACCTGACTAAATATCCATAAACTAATGAATTGTGACAACTAGTATATTATTTTAATGTTTAAACAAATTTTATGCATGAAATCAAGTTTATATCAATTTGTTTAACGACAATATATTTTTTCTCGTGATTTAATAGTTTATGAGCCTCACTCTAGTTTTTTAGATTATGGAGTGATTAATACAACAACTTTAGTTCGAGAGGTTTTACTTTAATTTATCCTTAATTCAATTCGTACATGGAAAGCAGAGTTCCACCTTAGAAACAAGCCATAATGTGATGATGTTTTCTCTAACAGAAGACATTATTCCATCTAAGATGTCGCAAGTAAATTTTAAGAGAGTTTGGAAATAAAGTGAGAAAGAGTTTGAAAAGGTTATGAGCAAGAAGTTCTAACAATTCTTAGGGATATTCATCTCAAAGGTAAGATTCCATTAATGTGATAATGTATCTTTATAATTAAAATTTCATAATTTATAGCTATACTAAGTAGAAATACTGGTCAACATACTAAAGATCCATTTAAGTGAACTTAAATTTTTAGGGATTTCTAAATATAATTATTTTATGAAATTGAAACATAAAACTCTTTTCATTATGAACTATGTAGTTTAAAAATAGATATTCACTAAATAAATTTATAGTCTTTTGGTGATAAAAAAAAATTAATACCACATATTATTTCTAGACAAACTACTTTTACAATTGAATTTATATATTTTCCAGATTGAAAATTTCTTTAAAATCATATATAGGCTTTTGAAATGATTTTCTTGTAATAAATTATTTTGTAGAATTCAATGAAGCATTCAAAAATTAAGCCCGATGAAATTTTTCTAGATGAGTTTGTATTTAAGTGGTACTCATGTGACCTTCCAACTTTGCTAGGAATGATTTGGTACTAGGAAGAATTATGAATTGAATTCTTGAAATTTAATATATTAAAGAATGATGGTTCTTAGATAAAGTTATCATAGATAGTTATCATCGGCTTGAACGTTGTTTAGAATGTATACTTAGAACTATAATTTAATGTTTATTCAATTTATGTTTAGAATGCGACTAAATTGTGTACCTCGAATAACTATTTGAGGTGAGTAACCTTGTGTCATTTTTTCGTATTTTAATTATATTATTATGGGGACCAAACCATAATTGGATCCAACTCAGGCCTACCGATCAAGACTAATAATGCTTGACGCACAACTGGCCCAGTATATAAATGAAAAAAAATACAAATATATATCATGTGGATAATAATATAGCAGCTAGTATTTTAATTAAGCTCACATCGGTTACCCAAAATCTCAAACGAGATATTTAGCGGATCGCCACATGAGCCAATAGCAATCTAAGGGAGTTCCGTGAATAATTGAAACACGGTAGTTTTACACAACTATAAATAAAGCCCATACCCCAGGTCCAATGGGATGTAATTTCTGTACTTTGAGAGAAGTTAATAAAAATCCAGTGACCTCTCCGTGGACGTAGGTGATTTGCGTAACCACGTATATTTGTGTGTTGTGTCTGACATTTGCTTGCTTTAATTGCTTTTTAGAATTCATTAATTGTGATTATTTGCACTCACAATTATATTATGTAAATTATATATATTTTGTCTCTCAAAATGCATCTAATAGCGATAATTTATTCATTTGTGATATGTTTATATCTCTACAAAGAAACATACTAGTTGAAACGAGCATTAAGAATAAGTTTCAACTAAATATCGAAAATAAGATTTATCCTAAAGGACCTCTCTAACTAATTAACCTTCCCAGCTAGGTTATTGCTGGAGTACCCAACATAAGGCGCAATGACGAACTTTTTACATTGACCATCAATTATTAGGGAACAGTACGGTAGAAGGACAAGGTAATAGAGTGAACTTAGTCATTCAATTGAAATGATTTAAAGATGAAGATAATGCATTTGATTTGTCATTTGTTCAATTTCGAGCCATTCATTTATGATATATAACATCATTCATGTTATATATATATATATATATATATATATACTAGTGTATGCCCGTGCCTAAAAGCACGACGAAAATTTTCAAAGTACGTAATCGCGAAATGACGATAATTTTTCAAAGTACGTAATAGAGAAATGCAAAAATTTCGAAGTGTAATTTTAAAACAATGTCAAATAGTCCAATAACATTCAAATACTCTAGATTCATCAAATAAATTCACATATAATACGAAATATACAATATTCATCCATCAAATTCACATTGTCTCAAAAAAACAAAGTGTCAAATTTTTAAAAAAATTAGGCATAATCTCCTTTTTTTTATGGAACTATTCACCCTGCTTAACAAATAACAAATAGTCAAACATCCAAATTGTATAAATTCTTCAAACAAACTCACATATAAAATGAAATATACAATATTCACCAATTAAATTAACTGTGTCTAAAAAAACAAAGTGTCAATTTAAAAAAAAAATGGGCATAGTCTCCTTTGTTTATTAGACTATCCACCTTATTTAAGGGGTAACAACAAATCCAATAAATTAAAAAAAAATCCAAATTCAAAGATGGGAGCTAGAAGGTAGGGAAAGCAGAATATGTGGGACTTCCTCAAAATGTCTGTGCCATGGTGCTTCTGGATTAGGTGCTACTACTGCTATCTTCCCATCCTTCTTCCCACCTCTAGCCATGATCACTCTCTCCCTCTCGGTTTTCTGTATGATTTGATAAACAATAAACATAATTAATCAGTTTGTCAAACAAAGATACAATCACATAAGTAAATATACAATCAGTAAAATGAAATATACAATCACATCCAAACTGTCTAAATTCGAGATTGATTCAGCCGGATCCAATTGGATTACCTCTTTTATACAAAAATGAAGTTTCGAGTTTGATCCCATCATATTTGGTCTACAAATAAAACAAATAACAATATTAGGAAAAATGAACTATTTGAATAATTGCATATGCATATATGCGAGTGCATATATGCAGTGCGTGTGTGCGCGTGTGTGAGTGGGAAGGGGGAGGGGATGGTCAGGGGCACGTGTGTGCGTATGTGCATGTGTGCGCGTGTGCGCGTGTGTGAGTGGGGAAGGGGGAGGGTACGGGCAGGGGACGCGTGTGTGCATGTGTGTGTGAGTGTGTGTGTGTGTGTGTGTTTGTGTGAGTGGGGAAGGGGGGAGGGGACGGGGCAGGGGGTGTGTGTGTGTGCATGTGTACGTGTGCGCGTGTTTGCATATATGCATATATGCCAGTGCATATATGCAGTGCGCGTGTGTGCATGTTTGTGTGTGTGTTTGTGTGCACGTGTGTGCGTGTGAGTGGGGAAGGGGGTAGGGGATGGGCAGGGGGGCGCATGTGTGTGTGTGCATGTTTGTGTGTGTGTCTGTGTCTGCGTGTGTGCATGTGTGTGTGGAGAAGGGGGAGGGGACGGGCAGGGGGAGAATGTGTGTGTGTGTGTTTGTGTTTGTGTGCGCGTATGTGAGTGGGGAAGGGGGAGGGGACGGGGCAGGTATGCATATATGTAGTGTAAGTGTGTGCGTGTGTGTGCGTGCGTGTGTTTGTGTGCGCGGGTGTGAGTGTGAAAGGGGGAGGGGACGGGAAAGGGGAGCATGTGTGCGTGTGTGTGTGTTTGTGTGCGCATGTGTGCGTGTGTGAGTGGGGAAGGGGGGAGGGGACGGGACAGGTATGCATATATGCAATCTGCATATATGTTGTGCATATATGCATATGCATATATGTAGTGCGAGTGTGTGCGTGTGTGAGTGGGGAAGGTGGGAGGGGACGGGCAGGTATGCATATATGCAATTTGCATATATGCATATGCATATATGTAGTGTGAGTGTGTGCGTGTGTGCGTGCGTGTGTTTGTGTGCGCGTGTGTGAGTGGGAAAGGGAGGAGGGGACGGGAAGGGGGAGCATGCGTGTGTGTGTGTGTGTGTGTATGTGTGTGTGTGTGTGTGTGTGTGTGTGTGTTCGTGTGCGCATGTGTGCGTGTGTGAGTGGGGAAGAGGGGAGGGGACGGGGCAGGGGGCGCGCATGTGTGTGTGCGTGTGTTTGTACAACGTAAGCAATGTCACGAAACATTATACTACTAAAAGAGGGTTATCCCCATATCAGTAGCTACAGGTAATACCATTTAGTGTAACACTTACGGTTGATGTCTATAATAACAATTAACGAATAATTAACTTAAAAGAATATAACATATATACTAAAAGTATTGAATACACTAAATAAAATGTGATCCAATATGTATACCTGCAAAAAAAACTCTTCGCTGAACATCGCTGCAGACATGGATGATATGCAATATTAGTGTACATGTAGCGTCCACACGTAACGTCCACTGTGATGCAACTACAGGAAATTAGTGTACATGCAATATTAGGTTGTTGAGGGAGATACTAAGATCTTCTGCAAAACAAAAATATAAGAAACACATTAAAGTTCAAAAACATTGATCTTAGAAACAAATTTAAGATAACTAATTTTTACAAAACTTAAAGCTTTAGTACCCTTTCTTCGTTGTAACTCCCTCATGTCAAGAACTCCATTTCTCTCATTCTCTTCATGTAGGTAATCTGAGTTGTTTAACTGGTGTAAGAACTCTGCAATAACATAGACAAAGTACACCAGTATTATCAAACCGAACATCGCATCAAAACAAAACAAAAGTCAGATCTTACCTCTCACCGACGACAGCAGCAGCAATCAGGGAAGGAGGAAAGCTCGACGGGGCAGTAACTGGCATCGGTAGGCAGCATGGTTTCATCGGCAGGGTGTGTCCGTGTGGAGTTCTTCATAATCAAGAATGATCAACAATTGTACATTGGACATGAATATGCACCTATTTTGTCTGTTCAACATATATAAATAGTGGTTTCATTGTTCATGGTATTCAAATTGATTATGCATGCTGTTCAAATTTCATGGTTGAACCATGAATTTATTAAGCTTCATTATTCAACTTTCAAGCACCTATTTGGACATGAATATGCACCCTATATGTCCAGATTGATTATCTCCAAATTGATTATGAAATTTGGTATGTCCAAATTGATTATTCAAGAAACTTGTGGATGAATATAAATTTCATGGTTGAGCCATGAAATTTGAAATTTGGAACAACATGCACCTATTTGGACATGGACATCAATATGAACCTATGTGAATGGTATGCATGACACGCGCACTGTTATGTTATGTACGTCCGAATGCGTGTCAGAAACACGGCAATAAAATAAGTATAAACTGCAATTTGGAACTTCAAGTAGCACCTATTTCTCCTCGTTTGATCAAGTATACATGTTGGACATGAATATATGCACCTTGGACATGAATAGGTACATTGTCTATTTTTACATAGTAGCACCTTGGACATATATTTTATCAAGTAGAAATAAAATAGTACTCAATAAAATAGTAGCACCTTGGAACAGATAGTAGCACCTTGAACAGATATGAATATGTACAAATAGCAATAAAATAGCACCTAGGAACAGACATGAATATATATGTGTACATATATTTTTACATAGTACTCATGAGTGTAAGAATAGTACTCATGTCTATACAAATATTTTTACATAAAATTGTTATTTTTACATAGTAGCACCTTGGAACATAGTACTCATGTCTGTACAGATATATGTAAAAATAGTACTCAAGCACCTTAGAACAGACATGTCTGTACAGATATTTTTACTCAATAGTACTCAAGGTGCATATTTTTACTCATACATTCAATAGTACTCAAGGTGCATATATATGTACAGACGTGAGTACTATTTTTACATAGTAGCACCTTGGAACAAACATGATCAAGAATTAGAATAGGTGCATATTCATGTCCAATGTACCTATTCATGTCCAATGTTCAAGTATATACTTCAAGTAGCACCTATTCAAGTATATATGTCCAGTGTGCATATTCAAGAAAAATAGAAGCATAGTAGCACCTATTTCTCGCATATTTTACTTCAAGTATAGGAGGCAGAAAATTAGGCATGATCAAGATCCCATGACCCTTAGTTTTCTAGATATCATCCTTTTTTCTTCTATTTTTCTCCTCGTCTTTGGTTGGGGACTTGGCCTCCGCTTTCACTTTTCTTCTTCTTCCATTATATAACAAATAAACACACAAAAAAATCACAAAAATATGTAAATCACCTACTTGAAAACATCTGTCATTCAATACAGTACATTAGGGCTCTTTACTGGCATATTGAATGTATATTGAATGTATGGGTTGTTCTCTACCATTTATACATAGTACATTAGGTACATTAGGTATTCACAATATAACTAAATAAAAATCATTCTATTTCAGATCTTTTTTCAAACTTAACAAAACACACATATAACCAATTCAAACACAATTATCTTGGGCATAACTGGATTGTGAACCCCATAAATAGTTATCCTAGAGACAACTGAGTCCAAGAAAAATCCACGCCACTCCAATTGTGCGTGTGTGTGTGTTTGTGTGCACGTGTGTGCGTGGGGACGAGGCAGGGGGCGCGTGTGTGTGTGTTTGTATGTGTGTTTGTGTGCGTGTGTGAGTGGGGAAGGGGGGAGGGGACAGGGCGGGGGGCGCGTGTGTGCATGTATGCATATATGCAGTGTGAGTATGTGCTTGTGTGCGTGTGTGTGTTTGTGTGCACGTGTGTGAGTGGGAAAGAGGGATGGTACGGGCAGGGGGTGCGTGTGTGCGTGTTTGTATGTGTTTGTATGTGCGTGTGAGTGAGGAAGGGGGGAGGGGACGGGGAAGGGGAAGGGGGCGTGTGCGCGTGTTTGTGTGTGTGTTTGTGTCCTCGTGTGAGTGGGTAAGGGTGGAGGGGATGGGGCAGGGGCACATGTGTGCGTGTATGCATATATGCAGTGCGAGTGTGTGCGTGTGTGCGTAATCTACATTTTTGCCACCAACAAAGGAACATATCAAGCCAAAGAATATCATTAGCAATATGGTATAAGACACGCCCGTTGTTTAGCGCCGTACAACACCTTCAATTTCGTGGTCAAATGCAAGATTTTCCCAATAGGCATTTAATTGAATAGTAAACAAATATTATTAGTAATATTGTGTTCATTTAATTTTTAAATGCAACAAAGAAAAAACTGTCCTAATTATAGTTATACATTTGTGATATCTTACAAAAAATAAATCAAGATCTTACAAACCATCAATATGAAACTAACCGAATTCTATAAGTTCAACAAATTCTAATGGTGAAATCACATATAGGACATAGAAAAAGAAATCTAGAAATTCAAGTGGACATTTTGTCAAACATGTAGGTAGCTATAGGATTACCATAAAATGGATATTGATTTATGATATATCTAGATCCATATGCACACGCTTACGCTTATACTGAACACGTAAATTAGAGGGATAATGATGTGATAGGTTCGGTTGATGTTCAGATCTTTTGAAACCCCAATCTAAAAATAAAAATTACATAAAGAAACCTTAACAGTTGCTAGACCTCTAAAAAATTGAATGCCCTGCCTCTAAAAAATTCAATTTAAGGGAAGAAAAGGGAACAAAAATTAAGAGATATGGCATACCTCGAAAGTAAGAGAAGAACTCAGATCAGACATGTATAAATCAAAAGTAAGAGAAGAAGATCACACCTCAAAATTAAAAGAGAGAGAGAAAGTATACCTGATTTGATCGAGAGTCAGCCTCTAAAATCAAATTTGATTAAGATTTGGCCTCCAAAATCTAATACAAAATCACAATCAAATCACACACAAAAATCACAAAACATATAATAACAATGCATTTATGCTAATACTCATGATATTTTTACTGTGTGTCACCAAATAACGTCACGGAACTTAATAAAATTATACACACAACCTGGCTTAAGGACATATAATTTAAGTCATCCAATAAATAATCCCCAATCATGTTGTAACTCATCTCTATACTATGACAAATGAAGATTAATTGAAAAAATATCAACAGAAACTGTAAGAGAGCTTGAAAATTGGGCTTTGAAACCTTATAATTATAATGAAGTTTAATTTATGAAAATCTAACACACGGAACATAAGCTTCGAATTCAACAATATATAAGAAAATTTCTAAAACCAAACATCTCGTTCACTATTAGGTTTTTGCCAAACTAATAAGAAACTACCTTTGTATTGTATACCACTACATTTTCAATATATTAAGAAACTAAAAGTGAGAGAATGTTAAGAAAACTCCTAACTGGAAAAAAAAACAAATTAAGGTCAAAACTTTATTCCTAAAGATTCTGAGCCAAACATTATAATGTGGGCATAAAATCATAGAATACCTGAGTTTGCAATTCAAGAGGAAAACCAATGAAATGTCCGAACCCACGAAACCTAACACCTGAGTTTGCAATGAAATAAGTATAAAAACATTAAATGATGAAAAATTAAAAACTGAATTTGTAAAAAATATATGCTCCCAAACGTAAAAAAATAAAAGGATACCTGAGTTTTCCAAGAATAACCTCCAAAATGTACAATCTGAGCCAAGAAACCCCAAAATGTACAATCTGAGCCAACCTCTAAAATGTACAATCTGGTGGTAGAATGTAATGAAGGGTTTATAATGAATGTACACATAGGATTCTGAGCAAACTCCAAATACAAATACAACCTAATAATGTAGATTTAAATGGCATATAATTTTGTTAGAGCTTTGAGTCGAAAAACGACCGCTTCTTTCATAATGTCAAACTAACTTGTTCTTGTCCCTAAAATTTTCCACATTCTTTCCTACATCTCAATGTCCACTCTTGGTCCTGATAAGCTCACACACTTTGATATTGCAGTTCATGTTCAAAGGCAGAGGGGAGAAAAGTTTAAATTGCTCAGTTTTGGAATTCTATTATCACTCTAACATCTAGATGTTTAAGAAAACAAAACATATAAAATACATAAGATTTGATACCTTTAAACTTTTACAGCACGTTTCAAATTGTATAACAGGTGCTTCTCTTGCTTTTCAACTCGATCTGTGTTTTCCACTTGTCTTTTAGAAATCAATACATGGAGTTTTCTGAAATACCTGAGAATGCTTGCAAAAGAAATCAATACTTGGTCCTTCTCACTTAATATTTCTTCCATAGTATGATAATAGGGAGGGGGTAACTCTACCCTATTGAGTCAGGCTAGTGAAGTCAGATATCGTTGAGATAACTAACAATCGAATCATACGAATCTTATCGTGAATCCTAAAGAAATGACCTAAATATGAGGATAAACCAAACTGATACTAAAGGATTGAACTACATTTGTACTGGGCTATATGATGCTTAAATCACAACATACACTTCTATTATAATAACAAAACATATAAGCTTCAATTTATTTCTGAATGACCATACTAAATAAAAGTTCGTGACATTGATGATGTGAAGGAAAACCCCGGCAACAAAACCCAAAAAATTACCCCCACAAAACTCTATTATCTACACAGAACTATGATCTAACAAGAAACATAACTAAGACATTGAGTGGGAGATACCTAGTATATAAAATGGTATACTTCAACGTTATTGGAATTTCATGTTTATGTGAATCCTTCGATTTAGATCTGCAAAATCAAACAAATAATCTAATCTCTAGTTGGAAACATTCATAACACCATTATTGAAATTTATAGATCTAACACAAAAAAATCTTTAAACTAAGTAAATATCCATTCTTTAAACCCTCGTGTCAAAACAGGGCATTACTTCCACGTTATTGGAATTTCAACACAAAAATAATTGCGCACGCACCAAAATCTCAAAAGTCATATTATGCAGGGTACGAACATTAAATCTCAAGAGCAAAACCTGGCTTCTTCCTTTCAAAAGAAAATGTATTATGTTTAACAAATCTCATACCTTGATCAAGTGCCTAAAGATTTGAGTAAATAAGAAAAAAAACTAACAGATGTCAGAATCCAATGTGAACACCTTGAATCTCACCTTTATGCATAGTTTCCATTATCCATATATTACCCTAATTACCGGTCAATTCCAATACAGATTTAGAAACTAAAGAAATTACAAAGAACCCTTATTACCTGGGAGAACAGAATTCTAATCAGATAGAGAATGTATACCTGGGAGAACTCATGTCCCTGTGAATCCTTCGATTTAGATCTGCAAAATCAAACAAATAATCAAATCTCTAGTTGGAAACATTCATAACACCGTTATTGAAATTTATAGATCTAACACAAAAAAAATCTTTAAACTAAGTAAATATCCTTTGTTTAAACCCTAGTGTCAAAACACAGTATCACTTCAACGTTATTGGAATTTCAACACAAAAATAATTGCGCACGCACCAAAATCTCAAAAGTCATATTATGCAGGGTACAAACATTAAACCTCAAAATCAAAACTTCCTAAAAATCCCTAAAATCATAGCCTGAAAAATATGTACAACCACAGCCCTAAAATCCAATCAAGCTTATAAAGCCCTAAAATCGAATCAAGTTTACAACACCCAATCAAGTTTAAAAAGCCCTAAAATCCAATCAATATTACAATATCCAATCAAGTTTACAAATCCCTAAAATCAGTACAATCAAGTTTACAACAATCAAGTTTACAAAATATGTATAAGTGTGTGTATGAGATCAGAAATCAAAAAGATCACATACACACACACGCACACGTAGAAATAAGAAATCTAAAATCGATATGAGTGTGTGTATGATTGTGAGTGTGTGTATGAGTGTGAATGTGTGTGTGTGTGTGTGAATGAGTGTGAGTGTGAGTGTGAGTGTGCGTGTGAGGCAGAGGTAGGAAAAAAGTTGTGTGTGTGTGTGTATGTGTGTGTGTGTGTGTGCGGGTTTAAGAGGGTGAGAGAGAGCGACGGAGGGCAAGCAGCGGCGGAGGGTGGGCAACGACGGAGGGCGAGCAACGACAGCTGGGGTTTGTGGGTTTGGAGTGAGAAGGAGAGAATGAAGTTGACGGGGTGGGTTTGGGGTTTAGAGAGAGAGAATGAGGGAGATAGATGAGCGCGTGTTCTAGTGTGGGGATAAAGAATTCCGTAAATGCCCTCATTTTCAAATTGAAGGGTAATTTTGATGAGTAAAAAGGAGGGGGAAACCAAAATAATGAGGGGTAGGTTTGTATAAAGGAAATGGATGTGATCTAAACCATTAAAATGTGTAAAAATATGTAAGGAGGTGGCATCGATCCGCACCGTTAAAATGTGTACATAATTCAAAAACTTCCCTAACTTATTATTATTATTATTATTATTATTATTATTATATATATATATATATATATATATATATATATATATATATATATATATATAGAGAGAGAGAGAGAGAGAGAGAGATGTTCTTAAGTGAACCAAAATAATGACTTTTCAATGAACCTAATAAAACATTAGAAAATAACCCTTCATTCCTTGTCATAATTGATCCACGCCAGAGGCAATGGACACGCGCGTGACACGCATTTTTTTTAATATACACACACATGACAAATCTTACCCCCCCCCCCCCTCCCCAAACAAGCCCCACATTATTAAATTACATATTGAACTTGTATTATAGTTTTTGTTGATTATAATGAAATGAGTTTTTTGTTTGTGATGTATGAGAAAAAGGCCTTGTTGTCTTGTCAATAGGACAGAGCAATATTATGTACAAGCTGTGGTATTCGTATTCACAAAGCTAATGAGTTTTTAGGAAGCATAATAGGTTTTTCATCCCTGGCTTTAAGCTGATCTCTATATTTTAAGTAATGGGTCTGATGAAAAATTAATTGAGGAACCCGTTTTTGATACCCTTTGGGTGGTTTAAAAAAAAACCCTGTCACACGCGTGTCTGTTGCTGCTGACGCGGTCCAATTACAACAAGGAATTAAGGCGTGTCCATTGCTGCTGGCGCAGACCAATTACAACAAGGAATTAAGGGTTATTTTTTAATATCTGATTTGGTTGGTTAAAAAGTTCATTATTTTTGTTCACTTAAGAACCTCTCTCTCTCTCTCTCTCTCTCTCTATATATATATATATATATATATATATATATATATATATATAAATATATGCCTTTTGTTCTGACTTGAATATGTATTGATTTTTTAAAAAAAAACTTGAAGTGTCTACGCACTAAATCTCATTCAACTTTTATGTGGTGTTGTATAAATAAAATATTTCAATAAACAGTTACATTTTCTGATGGAATTTACAAGGACTATATTTAAGACTTATCTTATAGAGACCTTTTGTTATAATTTTTATGTAGCGAGTATGTTTTAATCAAATAGAGCATGGTTGGCTTTCATGTAATAGTTTTTTTTAATTATGGCTTAAGTTGTAACTCGTTGAGACATGTAATATACAAAAAATTGTCTTTGAAAAAGCTCTAATAATATTGTTCCTTTATTTTCTGTAGTTTACTCCTCATAACCATGTGAATTTATTTCCCTCACATACATTTCAAATTTAAAAGTTAAATTTAAGTCCAAAATATTTCATGCATTTTGGGGATTTCAAGACACTTGTGCACCACTAATTATGGATCGGTATCATGACATAAACAGTTGATAATTCAACAAATAAATAACCTGAAAATGGAATTAATAATATTAATAATGGAAATGTCTCTACAATAAACCTAGTGAATTAGAAGTAACAAAGTTGACATATAATTAGAGTTGTAAACGGATATTCGAAAATCCGTGTTCGTCCGATATCCGAATCCGAATTTGCGGATATTTATCTAAAAAAATGGAAACGGATACGAATATGGATACTCTATAGAAATATCCGAGAAAACGGATACGGATACGGATAGTTGTAATATCCGATATGGATAATTCGTATCCGATACGGAGTATCCATTTTTTCGGATATTCGTATCCGTCTAACAAAGTGTAAAATATTAGTCATATAATATTTTATATATGAACTAAAACTTAAAATAAAAATTGGGTCTAAGTATAATTATATAAACTTTAAAAATCAAACATAACCCTAACCTAATAACAAAAAACAAACACGGTCAAATCCTCATTTCCCCAAAGCCCTTCCCTCTTCCCTCCGATGTCACCTGCGCTGTCCTTCGAAGCTCTGACCTCCCTTGCATTGTCCTCCGATCTCCCCTGCGCTGTCCTCCGATCTGCCCCCTATCTGACGCTGTCTCTTCCAACTCCGAGATCGCCGTCTCAGTGTCTCTTCCAGCTCACTTGATCCGATCCAATAATAGGTGTGTAAATGTTTGTGTGAAATGATTTTTGATGTATGTTATTCAGTATTTTAGCTCTGTTTGAAATGTAAGAATCACAAATGATTTGAAATTTATCTTCGAGACTGAAAATTTATCTTCGAGACTGATTTTAGCTCTGTTTCAAAGAGATTGATAATTCACTTCGAGCCTATTTTTTAATTATTATCTGTTTGATTTACCACCAAAAGGGGTGGGTGTAAAGTCGGTAACTTTCCGTTTACAGCCCTACTTGACACAAAGTAATAGGAGAGATGGTTCTACACATTTACACATGACATAAAAGATTTAATATACAAATGAGATGATTGGTCATAATCTAGTATATAAATGAGATGATTTCACCCAACTAAATGTCTTTGATTTTTTGTATTAGTGGTCATGGAAGCACATGCAGTATTTGTTCAATGAATATTAGATGTAAAAAATATATATGTTGTGGTTATTAATTTTAATTTCCATAGTATTGATGTTGAACAAGTAGTGGAAGAAGTCAAAATGAAAATAATAACTATATAGAGTATGTTATTAGTTTAATAATTTGTAACTCTAATAAATAATTTAGTATTGTTATCCACCAAGCAATATTTAAAAGTCTCTAACTATCATTGTTTGTCCTACAATTGAATTGTTTAGCATCCAAATATGACTGTTTAGTTTCCACCCAAACTAGCCTCGAACTTATGTTATTTAGTAAACAAGTTGTATTACTTCGCTTAGAACACATATTGCTTACTAAGTAGGGTAGTCTCTAACTATTCTAGTAGTATAAATACGAGTCTTGTGACCCATTAGGAATAATTCAAGTACTATAAGAATTACAGATTTTGCAACAATATTTAACAACATAGTCCATTTTTGTTGCCAACAGAAATCCCTCTGCGATAAAATATCCTTCTTGTTTACTAAAAAGTACAAGATTAAAAATCATTGTGTGAGAGAAAATTTAGTTCCTTATAATTTTATGTTATTCAATGTTGTTTTTACTAATTATTTTTTGTTTCAACACGATCCAATTTACTACTAACTTGCGAGTTTTGATTACCTTAATGCTTAATTCGATAAGCATAGAAAGGAAAGGAGATGAGAAAGACACACTTCAGGAACTTAAGGGGTAAAAAACAACATCCCTTCTTTATTGTAATATATTCTTTGTTTTCTCCGTTAATATTTTAATTGAGTTATACTTTTCAGGTAAGATGATGCTTCACTTCATTTATGTTCAAACATTAGAGAAACTGAAGAGGATAAAAATTTCAATGGCTCACAATTGAATAAGAAAATGCACATTAAAGGTTAGTACTTTTGCTCGAACCTTATTTTATAGTTTAATTTGATGCTTTACACATTCTCTATATCTTACATGGAACGAAAAATTATATATTTAATTGATTGATTAAATTAGTGTTTAATATGCTATGTGTATCTTAATGTATCTTAAACAGTAAAAACGGATAAGGATATTATCCGAATTCGGGAAATCCGAGAGGATACGGATATGGATACATGAAATTATTATCTTGGCGGATACGGATACGGATATGGATAGTGTGGAGTCTTGGCGGATATGGATGTGTATACTATGGTATCCGCTCCGTATCCGTCCGTTTTACACCCCTACATCTAATCTATATATTTATATATTTAAAAATGGTGTCTCCTATTAAAGATTTGACACGTGGCTTCAAAATTAATTTGGAATAAAGACTAAACCCCTTTCCCATTACTTCCAATTCTCTCCTTTTTCCCAACCCTTTCCATTCCGACGAACTGTGCCCTTCGTATTCTCCGCTAACATTTCATAGGAAACGGGAGGGGTTTTTAATGTCCTAATTTGGAAACTAACCTGAAAAAAGTGCAAATTTTATCAAATGGCCTACATGAATCAAATTTGCACCAGGTCATCAACAACTCTCCAAATTATTGAGTTTGCGTGGCTTATTTTTATAAGGTTAAATCTTTGGCCATTTTATATTTGTTTTTTTAACCCTTTGTTAAATCCTTCCTTAACTTTTTAAGTGGTCCTTTATACATGTTTTATTGAATAATAAACAACCAAACTTCAAAGCTACAATAGAGTCGTTGGATATATGAGTCAAGAGGATGGTGGAACTAAGAAGTTTAAATCAACTATTTATGGGAAGCATTTAGTTAGTAAACTACTCACGAATTTTGTGCAGTAATGTCTTTCTCTTTGACCTATTATTTATCTTGTATTAACAAGTCAATTGTTTTATTGTATTATTAATAATGTCCAATGAAAATGTTATAGGATTTTTTATATTAGTTTTACGAGTATCAAAACGAAATTTGGTATTAGGATTTTTTAAGATATTTTTAATGGGTAGTGTTTTGAGAATCTTTTTTGTTTGATTCATAAAAAAAACTAATTCAACTAATTAAATTGTAAAAGTTAAATTTAGGGAATAAATATTGATAGGTTACTAATTGTACTTATAAAAATGACTTGTAAAGGTACATATGAGAAGTAGGTCCGTCTATGTAAACAACGAAGATATGGATGTGTTATCTACCTTTATAAATAAACGGAAGGGATACTTTCATTTTCCTTTCGTCTTAATTATAATCATGTGCAACCATTATTGGTTGTGGTTGAAACATGTGTTCGAATTCATCAATTCATGTTTACTTTTTAAATTCCATATGTTATATAGATTATATAAGCAAATATGAAAGTAGGCATACTTTAGTAAAAAAAATTAGTTAGATTATATGTGCTTATGAGCTTATATATGCAGTATATAGACTGAAACAGTTTGCTTCTAGATATATTTTGTAGTAGTTATGGAACATTTGATTTTTATTCTTCGAAACTTATAGAATAATTATGGGCCCTTCCATAGGCATAGCACATTCCAATCTATATACAATTGATTTAGTCGCCACCCCCACACACAAAAAAAAATCATTTTTCTCAAGTGCTTACTTTTAGTGTTAATTTCATTTTCACCTCTCTCTCTCTCTCTCTCTCTTATATATATATATATATGGGTTATTTGGATTTTAGGGTATTTTTAAATTGGTCGTTGCACTTTCTCTCCATATATATATGTATCCATTTTCAACATTTATTACATTTTCACTCATTACTACATAACTGTATTTCACTTGGGAATTCATCGTTGTTCGAAGGACTGCAGTCAACACTTTTCCATGCTAGTGGTAGTGAACTCGATGACTGGTTGCATTACTTAAATCCCAGTAGTTTGTACAATTTGTTTCGTTTGGTAGCTTTAATAAGAAGTTATATTTTGAGAGTAGAGTACATATTTTCTAATTGTTTGCTTATGAGTGTAGTTTTTAATTCGACGTGCTAAATAGTTTTAAAAAAGTAGTAAAGCTCCATTTTTGTTGAGGTTGACTAGATACTTCAATGTGGGTTGCTTAATTGTGAATCCTAAAAGTGGAGTTAACGTTGTTAAAATGGACGTTAATAACAGTTATTAAAAAAGACAATAACAATTATTTTTATTAATAGTTTTTATAATGTTTATTAGTTAGAAATTATTAACCCGTATTAGTAACAATTTTTTTATTAAAACACTTAATAATTGTTATTTTATTGAAATAAGGACGTTGATAAATTTTTGTAAATTTATAAACTTTTTAAGAAACATTTTTTTATAAATAAAAAGTATCTTTTTAAATAAAAAGATGACTTTTTAAAACATTTTTTATATTATAAAATTTGTAAAATAGTTTATGTTTTTTTTTAATTTTGTTTTACATAAAATACAATTTATTATTTTAAAAAATAGTTTTGTTAATAAAAAAAACTTTCTTAAATAGGTTGTAAAAAAATGGTTTTGAAAAAAATGGTTTTGTAAAAAAAGTTCCAACGGTTTTAATTAAAAAATGAAAAATGTTTTCTTATAATTAACACGCAACTATTTTTTATTTAATGTTTAAAAAAATTTATAAAACTTTCGTACACAAAAATTAAAAACATTTTCTTATAAATAACATCCATTTATAAATTTTATAAACTTTTGTATAAAAAAAATAAAAAAATGTTTTCTTATAAATAACATCCATTTTAATTAAAAATGTTTTCTTATAAATAACGTGCAACTATTTATAAAAAAAGAGTTGAAAACATTTGTATATAAAATAACTTGAAATTATTTATAAAAATGTTGAAAACATTTCTTATAAATTCTATTAAAGTAATTTTTTGTATACTTTATTTTTTGTTAAAACTGTTTTTACAACCTATTTAAGAAAGTTTTTATATATAACAAAACTATTTTTTCTAAATAAGAAATTGTATTTGACATATATATGTTTATCGTTTGGACCTAAAAAAACCATCATGGTTTATTGAACTTACGAGTATTAATAAAAGAGGAGTAGGAGGAGTGACAAACCGTAGAGCCTTTGTATGACTTTTTATGTTGACAAACTTCATATACCTTATATTTTAAAGTTTTTTTTACTATGATTCTTTAAATCGTTCGCGCATCATGCGGGTTAAAAACTAGTTATACATATATCGGAGGTTCATCAATACTTTAATAACAACAACGGACAATGGAGACTCTTAGGGTCCGTTTAGTTGTGGAAAATTGTTTTCCACTATCTTTCAACTTAAAGCAATTCTTGAAAATATGTATTTGATGATTTTCAGATTAACTTAAGTTAGAAAACAATTTTTATGAAATCAGATTCTTATTCCAATCTAGAGGACATAATTTGACATATTATAAAAAAAAATACGAAAAATGAAATAAAAAATTATTTTTCACAACTAAACACACTCTAAATATTTTGAGATGTAAGATAAGTTTTTAATTATTAATGTAGCCCGCGTGATTAATTTATTATTTTGAATTAAAATGAGGTGATAAATGAGTTAACTAGCCACTCATGTATTGACTCTAGCAGTGGATAATGGATAGAGTTTGTTGTTAACCACTCTCCTTGATGTAAGGGGGTGCTACGGATGATTTGTTGAGATAGGGTCCCTAGCCTACCCTATAAATATATCCGTGTATCCCATCAAACAGAGCATTCAAGTTAAGACAGGGGATAGGCTAGAAGACTACTGTTAAGATTGTGAGTGCCAAAGGAGGTTCTACAAAACTCAACTTAGACAACAATTGTTGGAGGTATGTTTAATTTTTCCACTACATAATCATTTGGTACTTAAATTCACATTTGGTATCAGAGAACCCTTTAGTTCATGTTGTTCAGTTTGATTGTGAGGACTTTCCAGATCATCACGAACTGCTTTCATATATTAATTTCATCTTTATATTGTGCCTTCCTATACGAATGCTTGAGAAGATATATATGTATTTATATGTTAATGAAATGAAAGGAATTAATATATTATTATGGGGATTGGAAGTATAAACAAAGCGACTTGTTTTCTTTTATGGGTTGTGTTTTCTTCTTCGTGAGATTAAGAAAAATTTAATTATATTAGATGTTTTATAAAATGTGTATATATCCTTTATAACGATTCTGGGCATTTAGTTTTGACATATTATCTATCTATTTGTTTTAGTCTCATGTCAAAGATTACACATATGTATGATAATGGAGTATCATGATGTAAAGGGTATATTTAAAGATATTATACAAGGATACCTTTTTCTGTGACACCCTGCTTAATTAAATACCGGGTGATCAGTCATTTATTAAATTAAACAGGATTTCCAAATTGGTTCATTCTTAGCATCACTGTCGAAAACCAATTTAATTACTAATCACCTATTAGTTAATTAAGTCGGTGTCAAATTTTATCTTGCATTAAACAGATAATGATATAGGCAAAAATTGAATTAAATGTTCATAGAATACTATAGTCCAAATCATCTCGAGTAAATAAATCAATAAAGTTTTGTCGAATAAACCATCGACTAAAAATCTCAAACCAAATAATAAATCCAACTAATAAGAAATAGTCTAAATTCAAGTCCGAACTCGATAACTGAATAAGTAAAGTCTAAATGGGGCAACATGCCCAAACTGAAATGCTGAAATAAACTCCTACACTAAGAATGAACGATAGAAGCGTCTAATAAAAAACTTGCAATCCTCCATAGTGTTGCAGCTATACGTCCCTATAAAGAATCATCAAGTCTGGCATCCATACCTAAAAAGTTTTGAAAAGATTTTATAGCAAGGGTTAGAACCTAAAACATTGTGAAAATATTTAGCAATTATCTATCACAATTTAAAATCAGTTATTGATTACACATGTTAGGTTCACGTACACTCTCTTGAGTCTCCTTACCTCTCAATTACTATGAACGCCTAACGTCTCTACTAAACCCACCTAGCTATTCTACCCCAGCTAACTAGAATTAAGCATTTATCTGACTATGAACACGTCCATGTTCCCGTACCACCCATACAGTACTTTACCCATTAGTTAACGTTTCTCATACGTTATAAGAGTTGAAATTAACATTTCACTCAAATTTTCATTAATTTTAGTTAATGTTTCTCATACGTTATAAGAGTTGAAATTAACATTTCACTTATATTTTCATTAATCAATTAATTAAGTTTCACTACTTAATTCATTCTTTAGATATACACTATCTAACTATCCATTGTACACGTAAGATCAACATTCACATCGGTATATATATATATATATATATATATATATATATATATATATATATATATATATATATATATATATATATATAACGGCGTCTCTCAAAGTGACCACTGTGAAATACGGGCATACTCTGTTATCAGTTCAAGTACCTCTCATACCAAATAGGGACTATTAGTTCAGCATGCTTCCTCGAACCCAAAATCAAATAATAAGCAGTGGAGGCAGAAATATTTATAAGCCTTTGGGCTACGCACATACCTAACGTACCCAAACGACACGCCAGTCACACTAATATACGACACATAGTGAGCCGCCCTAAGTTCTATGTTCTGGAGCACAAATGCAGACCTACATGGAATCGCCCACTGCGCGGTAACCTCCATGGTAGAAGGTAGCCTAGGTGTGTTAACATATAACATAAATCATATAATAGGTACGCACACAACCTATATATATTTAGTAGGTATTCACACAACCTAATTATTACATTTCGTACGTAGTATATAGCACTTGAATACTCATTATAATTATTATTTTATGATTATTCTCATCGCGAAATAAATTAGAGTAATATTCTCTACTCTAAGGTCTCTAGTTACCCCTCTCATAAATTCAGTAGCTAACTCAATCACACGCTACTGGTCTACATAAGAAGTTCATTCAAAACATCCTTAATTTATTCTCATTCTTTGGAATTAATTACATCCCAATTTAAGCCCAAATAATTCTAGCCTTAACTCTTTCCATTAGACTACCACATGCCCTTACACTACACCAAATATGCCGGATTGTCATGGTCATTGACCTTGAAAATTTCAACTTGTCAAGGTCAATGACCGTGATAATTCTGGGCGAGACATCTTTTTTTGTCACGGTCATTGACCGTGACAAGTTCATTAGAATTATCACAGTCATTGACCATGACAAGTTTGTCACGATTATAAATCGTGACAAGCCCGTGACATTCTTTAAAAAATTGTCACGGTCATTGACCGTGACAAGTTCGTGACAACTTTCGTTGTCAAGGACTTGTCACGGTTAATGACCGTGATAATTCTGGGCAGAATTGAAAACAAATCTATTGGGCAGTATGGCCACTGCCACAGCCCAATAGTATATTTGTACCTATTATAGCAACGTTGTACATGTTCAAATATCATATATCCAAATAAACTAGAGATAATGCAAATATACATTCAAAATAAAAACAATATGCATCACGATATAATCCAAATATAATTCAAATGTACCAACTAAAAAATAATACAACTCAATTCAAATAATGTTACTACATGTCTTGGGTAAGGTTAAATCCGAGGAGGTGAGTAGGCCACACGATATACGAATTGACACACCCACTGATATACATCGTGCCGCATTTTTCGCGCAACAACAACGAGGATTTCTCCTTCCCGGGTATCACATACGTGACGAGCACCCTGGACTCGATGTCTTGAAGCTCACGTCCATGAACTAGTCCACCCTAGACGATATTCGGGTCCCTCAACTCCCGCCCTATCCGTTGGCCATCAAATATGTCTAGTATAAACACGCTCGGTCAACCAAAAGTCGACATCGGTCGGTCGAAGGGAGCCAAATAGGGAAGTGGATCATCAAAGTCCGCACGTATCGGTGATGAAGCAGCGAGGTCCACATCCTCATCATCCCGTACCTCGTCCTCCCGCACCCCCTCCCCCCCCCCCCCCGCCCCACCTTCTCATTCCCTTTCCCCTTGCGTTTTCCGCCGCCCAATGAACGCTTCATGAATGAGAACATATCTTGGACCATCACCTCCAAATAGGACAGCTTCGCGTCATGCGAGTCCACCGTTCGAGCCAACCCGGTGTCGCTCGTCTCCAATCCAATGATCCTAGATTTGGCCACCCGCGAGCTCACCCCCTTGTCCCCCCCCTTGCGATTAGAGCCAAGTACTTAGTTGAGTGCGTCTGTGGACAAAGATGCCTTATCGGCAGCAGACTGCGACTCATGCACTTCTTTAAGCTTTGCCTGAAATGACAAAAAGCACATGATTAGTAAAATAAGTAAATTAAAAAATTATAACATAATTAACAAAAAGTAAACTGTCGGATTACTTACAATCGTGGTCGCGACGCTCGGGGACACCTTCTTGTCCTTCCCCTTCTTCGTCCGAAGAGCCACATAAGTATCGAGCCTATGTGGACTACCCCCAGGGCCACTCCTTGTCCCTTGAAATAAAATAAAGTAAAATTAGTATCGGCCCCGTAAACTAAAATAATGCAGAATAATATATTTATGTAGTTATAGAAAAATTAAATCTTACCATCATCCTATGCTCCACCTCGGCGTAAGACGTCTGGCCGGAGTAGTGCACATCCGTATTTTTTGCCCGGTTTTCCCTCCCTGATTGGTGAGATGCCAATTGTCTCTCCCCGATCTCATTGTCAATGAACTTTTGCCATTGTGCCAATGAGATCGGCTCCTTCGGCGGGACGGATTCACGCCTTTGGATAATGGACTCTTGTGTCTTCCCAAAGTGCCGGGTCCGCATATTTTTCTTCCACGTCTTGTGTTTCTCCCTCAACTGCTCCAAGACGGAATTGTGTAGCTTTGGATCTAGGCTGAATTGTTCCTATCCAACAAATACAATGTTAGTTGCAAATAAATATAAATATAAAATGAAATTGAAATATTCATATGAATATGAATATGAATATAAATATAAATACATTACCTGTAGTGCTACCCAAATAGCTAACTTGAGCTCATATGGCACCTCCTTCCAACTAATGTACCCCGGGACGATGATCATCTTTACCAGCTCGAGGGATCTCGCTAATAGCCTCGACTTGTTCTCGATGGCCATCCCCAATTTGCCATATTTGGGGAGCCTAGGGGCCAAGGATCCCTCGTCGCCTCCGCTACCCCCGAGCCCAGACGACATCATCATAACAAGCATCATCATCCTCGCCTTAATACCTGAAGGAGACACTTGCTGTAAAAAAATATTATTAGTACATATCAAAATGAATTAAAAGAAGACATGCAAATAAACTAACAATTAAAGTATACAATTATTAATTTACTAATTTATAACGAGGGGCAATCATATATTAATTTACTAAAAATATTAATAACCAATCAATTCTTTTACAAGGGACATTACGCACAAACATGCACATACACGCACACTACACACACATATACACACACGCGCACATACACACACACACACACCTGCGCACATTCACACACACACACACGCGCAGCCCCCCAACCCCACCCACCCACCCATCCCTGCCCCCTCCCCCCCCCCCCCCCATCTCCTCCAAAGGGTGAGTTCAAGTATGTTTCATTTAATTTCAAGTAATTTTCAAAAAAAGTTGAAAAATCCCACCACCATATGGACAATAATCCAGTGGTCATGCCACTTTTAAAACTAACCAACCCAACATCGATCAACTATAATCCCGTACTCCTTCTAATTCATCTACTCAATTAATTCATTTCATTAATTAAACTAACAATTAAAGTATAACAATTATTAATTTACTGATTTACAATGAGGGGCAATCCTACTTTCATATCAAAATGGGCACTAATTATTAATTTACTTTCATATAAAACTATACAATTAAAGTTACAATTAAAGCTATAAAATTTATTAATTAAAGCTATACAATTGTTGAGATTGTCCCACCACACACACACCCCACCCCACCACCACCACCACCACCACCACTACCACCACACACACCTCAATTATGAATTCCAAAACAACAGCATTTAGCTCATAATATGTACAAGAGTGAAACATCCCCACCCCCACCCCCACCCCTACTGCCCACACGCATGCACACTACACAAGAGTGATACAAAGTAATTTTAAAAAACAAGTTAAAAAATCCCACCCCCATATGGACATTGATCCAGTGGTCATACCACTTCTAAAATTAACCAACCCAACATCGATCCACTATAATCCAACCGCAACAACAAATGTGTATCCCGTACTCCTTCTAATTCATCTACTCAACTAAATCATTTCATAAATTAAACTAACAATTAAAGTATACAATTATTAATTTACTAATTTACAATGAGGGGCAATCCCACTTTCATATGAAATGGGCACTAATTATTAATTTACTTTTATATAAAACTATACAATTAAAGTTACAATTAAAGCTATACAGTTTATTAATTAAAGCTATACAATTGTTGAGATTGCCCCACCACACACACACCCCACCTCACCCCCACCACCACCACCACACACACACACCTCAATTCTGAATTCCAAAACAACAGCATCTAGCTCATAATGTGTACAAGAGTGAAACATCCCCACCCCCACCCCCATCCCCACCCTTACTGCCCACACACGCGCACACTACACAAGAGTGATACAAAGTAATTTTAAAAAACAAGTTGAAAAATCCCACCCCCATATGGACATTAATCCAGTGGTCAAACCACTTCTAAAATTAACCAACCCAACATCGATCCACTATAATCCAACCGCAACAACAAATGTGTATCCTGTACTCCGGCTAATTCATCTACTTAATTAAATCAATTGATCAATTAAAATAATAATTAAAGTCTACAATTATTAATGTACTAATTTACAGTGAGGGGTAATCCTACTTTCATATGAAATGGGCACTAATTATTAATTTACTTTCATATAAAACTATACAATTAAAGTTACAATTAAATCTATACAATTTATTTTATTAAAGCTATACAATTAAAGTTATTTCGAATCTAAATAATTATCTGTTAATGAGGGGCAATCCTACTTGCATTTGAAAGGGGCAATACATATTTTATTAATCAATTTGTCCGTTTCAATTGTTGAGATTTCCCCACCACACACACCCCCCACCCCACCCCCACCATACACACACCACCACCACCACACACACACCACCCCCTCCCCCACTACACACACACACACGTACATGCACACACACCACCCCACTCCCTGACCCCATCCCCCCACCACACACTCACGCACACACCTGCACACACACACACACATATACACCCCCCCCCCCCACCCCCTGCCCCCCACCACACACACACACACACCACCACCACCTGCCCTCCAACTAGCCCCCTGTCCTCCCTTCCCTAGCCCCCTGTCCCTCCCCCTCCCCCTCCCCCCACCACACACGCACACACACACCCCACACACCCCCACCACCCCCTGCCCCCCTCCCACCACTACACATATACACACACATATAGAAATGAAAGAGAAAGAGAGGAAAAAGACATACCTTAGAGAGAGAGAGAGAGAGAGAGAGAGAGAGAGCTCGAAATCGCTTAGAGAGGGAAACCAAAAACGGTGGGAAAAAAAGAAAGCGTAGGGGTTTTTTTACTGAAGAAATTGTCACGGACGTGTCACGGTCATTGATCGTGACAATATTATAAGGTTTGTCACGGTCATTGGCGGTGACAAGTCCGTGAAAGGTGTAGTTGTCACAGACTTGTCACGGTCAATGACCGTCATAATACATTATCACGGACTTGTCACGGTCAATGACTATGACAAGACTAGCTGCTGGAAGGGTGCCAGTTTAACCATTTTGGTGTAGTGTTATCAAGGTCCTACTATAATCCCATAAGTCCCTCACAACAATTTATAAAGGCCCCAAAGGTCACCTAATTATATATATGAAGTTTTGAGGCTTAAATAAGAAAATAGTCAGAAGGGTTGAAATATTCAGAAAAGTTTATTTGAATGTTGGTTTTGAGTCTCGGGTCATTTGGAAATGAAAAGACAACCAAAAAGGGCATGTTGGTCATTTTTACAAGGGGGATGAATAGTGATTTCAGATTTTGTCTTATTATAAATATTTGGAGATTAGTTGTACGTGGGATCATTCATCTCTTCTACACAAAATTCAGAGGTCACCTTTTGAGAAAGAGTGAAAGGTTGCTTGGGAGAAGAGAAGCTTACTTGGAAAGGAGGAGAACCAAGGGTCAAAGGTCACCACCACCAACCACCACCGGAAGTGGACCGGAGAAGGGGAGAACCACCTGTGTTATACAACCCCAAAGGATCAGATTTTCATTAGAGGTAAGTATTTGATATTTTCAATCTAGTTAGTATATTGTCCATGTTAGGATAGTTATTGAAAAGATGAGATTTTACATGTTTGGAAGATAAAGATAGAGTTGTTGATTGATTTCTGAAAAATGGAAATATTTATAGGAATCAAACTCATGTTGTAGGTTAGATAGTAATCCACTAAATAATCATTAATTTGTTGAATAAATTCTGAGAATAATTGGTGTGTTCTTGAAGATAACATGTTGATAATTTTCTGGGAAAAAAAAGGATAAATATATGCTTTTAATTCAAACTCTTGATGATTCTAGGATTTTTAGAGCATTAGAAATCGTTTACACATGTTACTATATCATGTAATAAGGATTATAAGGAATTTGGGTTGTTAATATAAAGGTTTGAATGATCAAAAGTGATGAAATCCGCAGTAAAAGAAATGCAGAAAACTGGGCTGTTATCTGGGCGATCGATCGATCGACCCCCTGCCTTCGATCGATCGTCCTCCCCAGAATTCATGAAGTTGTTTCTTTTTAATGCTTGTGCTTATCCCAAACATTTTGTATATCTTTGGTGATTATTAATTGGATATAATGGGACTTAGGTAAGATTAGTAAGCCCTAGATAAGAATCGAATTAATGTGACTGGGATTTAATTGATTAGAATTATGTTAATGAAATTGAAAGAAATTTCGGTTGCTAAATTCATGTGTTGGATTCTAATTTGTATGCTGGAGGATTAAGGATAGGTCCAGTAGGGGTAATTTAATAAATCACCTGGGCATCCTTAGGTTTACTTGAGGGTTCAATCCTAGGTGAAAGAAGATGTGTTTACAAGAGATTAGAAATTATCAGTTGTAACCCTAATCAAAGGAGAGTTTAACTCGTAGTAATTTGGGAGATAAGATGATATGGACCAGTAGGATATTAGTGATTTCTTACTGAATAAATATATTGAGGAAAAACCTATTTAAACCTTGGGTAATGAGTGAGACTCTGGAATAATTAAATTAAAGAAGTAAAGTCATAATATTTTAATACGTAGGACTTAAGAGATATAACGCTACGTATGGGAACTATCTTAGGGTAGTGTGAGTACCTTGTTGATATTATATGTATATAGGTAGATGATAATGCCTATTTGATTGATTGATAATTTATGTGTATGACATACCTAGCTTACTTGCTATCGATGGGAGGTTTGTGCGTGAGGGCAGTCATATCCTGATGAATCCATGGGATCTTTGATTTGTCGCTCGAGAACATAGGTCTATAAAAGACTTATCGGGGAGTTGATAAGTTCACTAACTATGGAAACGTAGGTATGTGCGTGACTCGTGGGTATAAGAACTATGTCCACCTCTAATTTTTGTGTTGTTGTTTGTGGTTCGAGGAATCCTTACCGAACCTTTAGTCCCCTATTCGGTGACCAGCGATATTTGGACGTGATAGCAGAATAATGCATGCACCACAACTATGACTCGGGGTGACCTATTATATATGTATATATATAATGAATTAAATGTATGTATATATAGTGGTTAGATTAACCTACTGTGTGATAATTGTTGATAACGGTGAATAGAGAAAAAGAATTGAATTAAGTTAATGAAAATGTATTCTTATAGATTTGAAAAGCTTAATTCATATTATGGGGAAATGTATATGAATGATTATACTACGTATGGTATGGGACATACGGGGTTATGATATGGGATATAATCATATTATGGAAACTAGTCAGGAGGAACCATTAACTAGGAGGTTAATAGGAAACGTTAAGCGTGCACTCTAGCTGAAAGGTGAGAATATCAAGTGAGAGTCTGGTTACTAACATGTACATAATAAATGCTTTATTGCACTTGTTAAATACTTGTTGTTTTCAAAATCATTTTCACATCGGGCTCTGACCAGTTTCCTTCCATATTCTCTTTTCTATTGTACCTTCTATATCAGGTGTCCAGCAGTAAGGACGCCAACCTTAGAGGATTATGACGAGCTATGGAGTATTGCTTAGACGCCTATCTTCATTTGATTCACAGTGTTCTTTTATATAGGGCATGTCGTCCAAAGGAATTCAGTTATCTCTTTTCTATCGGAGTCAAATACTCTTGTATTCGTGTCATTCTAATACATTTACTATTATTGGGATTACTGTAATGGAGTAATTATTTGGGAATGTTTATTCCAATTGCATTTAAATTCTTTTGTGTTATTTATTCAGTTATTAGTGTTGTAGAATAATATGTGTAGTTTTATTCCTAAACTAAAAATGAATTTTGTTGAAAGTAAAATTTGGAAGTTTTTTAACACCAGCTTAATTGGGTATTGGATGATTAGTTAATTTTTTTGACAGTGATGCTAAGAATGAGCCAACTGTATATTCTGTTTTAATTTGGTATGGGACTGGCCACCCAGTATTTAATTAGGCGGGGTATTATAGGAATATTATGGAGTGTACACAAAAAATGGGCATATTCCAGGTCAATTTTCTAGGTTCCTTAAGGAAGAAGGAATTATTGCACAATATATAATGCTCGGCACACCTCAACAAAATGGTTTAGCTGAAAGGAGGAACTGAACACTTTTGGATATGGTAAGGAGCATGGTGAGTAATTTAAATCTTCCCTTGTACTTATGGACTGAAGCCTTAAATACCGATGTGTATATCTTAAATCGGGTTCCACCCAAAGTTTTTCCTAAAACACCTTTTGAGATTTGGAATGGGTGGAAACCAAGTTTAAGACATTTTCACATATGGAGCTGTCCTATTGAGGTAAGGATTTACAATCCAAATTTAAAGAAATTAGACCTAAGGATAGTAATAGGTTTCTTTATTGGCTATACATTGAACTCCAAAGGGTATAAATTTTATTGTTCTTCTCACACACCTAGAATTATCGAAGTTGGAAATGCTAAATTTCTTGAAGATCTCGAACTTTGTCGGAGTGGGTTTCGTCGTAAGTTAGAATTTGATGCATAGAGGTAAAATATTGATTCTTTTGCAAATTCAAATGAATTGTTTATTATTGGTGAGAATCAACCAGATTTCTGCAAAATCAAATAATTCAATTGGATCCACCCCAAGAAGAACATGTTCATTTAGAACCTACTGCTTAAATATTTCATAATGAAGAAGAGGAGGTAAGAAGATCTTCAAGCATAAGGAGACCAGCAATTTTTAGTGATTATGTTGTATACCTACAGGAGTCTGACTTTGATATCTGACCTAACAATGATCCAAACTCTTTTTCACAAGCCATGAATGGAGGTAACTACAAATATTAATATGATGCCAAGAAAGAAGAAATGGAATATATGGATAAAAATCAAGTATAAGAACTCATCGTGTTACCAAATGGACACTCAACCATTAAATGTAAGTGGGTTTATAACGCCAAAAGAGACGCGACTGATAACAATGAACGGTATAATGACAGACTTGTGGCCAAAGGTTTCACTCAAAGGGAAGTCATTGATTACCATGAAACATTCTCTCCGATTTCAAAGAAGGATTTACTGAGAATAATTATGGCTTTGATAGCTCATTTTCATTTAGAGTTTCATCGAATAGATGTGAAAATAACATTCATCAATGGGGTTCTTAAAGAAATGGTATATATGAGGCAGCCAAAAGGTTTCTTTAATGAATATGAAGGTCACTTGGTTTGCAAGTTGAACAAATCTATATATGGACTTAAACGGGCTTCTCGTCAATGGTATGTTAACTTTAACAACATCATTACCTTATACAAATTCATAGAGAACATTGTTTATCAGTGTATATACCTTCAAGTTAGTGGGAGGAAATATATGTTTTTAGTCCTATATGTGGATGATATTTTGCTTGCAAGTAGTGACTTGAGTTTTCTATATGATACAAAGAAGTTTCTTATCCAAAACTTTGAAATGAAGGATATGGGTGAAGCCTCATATATTATCGGCATAGAGATTCACAAAGACTGATCTCAAAGAACATTGGGATTTTCTGAGAAAGCCTACAATGAAAGTGTTTTGGAGAGATTTGTAATTAGAGATTATGCATCCGTAGTAGCGCCCATTGTTAAAGGAGATAAATTCAGTTTGAGTCAATGTCCCCAAAATAATTTAGAATGAGAAAAAATGAAAGGCATACTATATTCTTCAGTCATTGGCAGTCTAATGTACGCACAAGTCTGTACAAGACATGATATCGGATATGCGGTAGGAATGTTGGGAAGATACCAAAGTGATCTAGGTTTGGAGCACTGAAAGGCTGCTAAGAAAGTTTTGAGGTACTTACAAGTAATTAAAGACTACAAGCTTACGTATAAACACTCTGATCAATTGGAAGTGGTTGGATATTCAGATTCGAATTTTGCTGGATGTGTGGACCCTAGAAAGTCTACTTCAAGATACATTTTTCTTCTTGTTGGAGGTGTTGTGTCTTGTAGAAGTACTAACCAATCTATGATTGATTCATCTACCATGGAGGAATAATTCATTGCTTGCTATGAGACTACCACACAAGCACTGTGGTTGAAGAATTTTATCATAGGGATAAAGGTTGTTGATTCTTTAGAAAGGCTGCTAAAGATTTATTGTGATAATTTAGTTGCGATTTTCTTCTCAAGGAACAACATAAGTGGAAGTCAAAGTAATCATATCGACATAAAGTATTTCGTTGTAAGAGATCATATTAAGAAAACTGAAGTTGTTAATGAACATATCAATATTGAGTTAATGATAGCCGATCCCATGACTAAAGGTTTGTCGGCTAAATTGTATAAAAGACATGTGGATCATATGGGGATCCTTGGATTATTTTAGATATAATTTTCTTTATCATCATCTTGTAAGCAACTTCAATGTTTTTTAGAGTATTGAATATATTTCACTCGTGAACATAAAGTACTGATCATAAGTTTACTCCATATGGATTATTAAAGTTAGACCTAGAATGACTTGTTCATTAATCTCATGAAGTGCTAACTTATAAATTATCATTACACTGTAATGCATGGAAGGAAATATTATTATCGAAACATAACCACCATGATTCATGTTTTGAGAGTTTTTATTTGAGCAATTACGTTCCATTACTTGTTGGTTTGGGCAACTTCAGTTTTATGGCCATATTATATCTTTATCACCTATTAATACACTTCATTATATTATGTGGTCCAAGTGGGAGAATTTAAGACACGTTTTTTATTATTAATGTGGCCCACATGATTAAGTTATTAATTTGAATTAACATGAGGTGATAAATGAGATAACTACCAACTCATGCATTGACTCTAGTAGTGGATAGTGGATAGAGTTTGTTGCTGACCACTCTCCTTGATGGAAGGGAGCGCTACGGATGATTTGTTGAGATAGGGTCCCTAGCCTACCCTATAAATATGCTTGTGTATCCCATCAAACATAGCATTCAAGTTAATACAGGGGATAGGCTAAAAGACTACTGTCAAGATTGTCAGTATCAAAAGATAATCTAAAAAACTCAACTTGAACAACAATGGTTGGAGGTATGTTTAATTTTTCGCTGCATAATCATTTGGTACTGAAATTCACATGAGAAACAAAAAACACAAAATTGTAGTTAATAAAATGAGAACCACAGAAAATATCTCTTATAAATGAAATGATGAATAATCAAAATCATTTTGAAACCATATAGCCGAGGGTCGTCCATGATTCAACATCGACAACAAAATTGGGGTTAAGGATATGAAAGGGTAAATATAAAGGATTTCTTAAATGATGAATAAATGAGATTGAGAATTTATTGATGAGTTGAGAACTAAAGAATCGAGTGGGAGATATTGGGTTGTTGTTCACTTATAATAGAGAGAGATAGCAGGTTGCAAGGTGAATGTTCTGTAAAGGAATAAATAAGGTCATGGAGGTAACTTACAAGCATGGCTAGAGATGGAATATTTGTAACTACACTAAAACTACGGATACCTCATATTTTGACCCCTTTTCTATACCCCCTTAACTGTATTGTCTAAAATTAGCAAAAACTAAAGTGGTTCAGGTGGGTCTCAATTCCATTTTTAATTCTCAAGATATCTAATCAACATAGACAAACTACAATTTGTGCTCTTTCAAAACTCTGTCGGTGCTTCTCGTCCACCGACGGCAACAGCCACACCTCCGATAAAATTATCTCCCACCACTCCGTAAGCTCTCACACTTGAGGTAAGACTATTTATAGCTACACATATCTCCCTTACTTTGGCACCTCCCAAACTCCGGAAAAAATCACAAGTTGGCACCTCAATTTTTATAAAACCATTTTCACCAATTTTTTTTATAAATCCGACACCTCATTTTTGTAAAACAATTTCAGTTGGGTTATATATTAATTTTTTTACAACTTATATCTTGCTTTTTTTAACAACTGGTGTGTTCATTTTTTTGCAAGATGGATATGTCTACTGTAACACCCCAAGACTTTTGAGACTGAGAAATTTAATTTTGGGAAAATTAAATTTAATTAAATTGGAGAATTTTAAAATTTGGGAATTTAAGTCCAAAAATAGAGGACGTTTCAAAGTATTACGGATGATATTTTTTAGGGTACCATTGATCCCGGAAGGGTCGAGATAGTCAAAATGACTGTCATTGGGTCTTATTTCGGCTCCGAAATGTTTTTAAGTTGTTTTGACTTGAATTGGAGTCAACGAGTCATTTAAAGTGTGTATTAACATTTAAAACTGGGTTTGTTGTTTTAAAGGATTTGAGGCTTACGGATGAAGCCTTCTCAAATAGAGAAAGAGAGAAAGAAAAAGGATGAAAGAAAGAAGAAGCAAAGAAGAGAGAGAGGAAGAAAGCTTGGAGATTTCCGGCCCTACCGCGACATCGAGGACGATTCAACCTCTACAAACCTGAGGCAAGTGTATAATCTTGCTAAATAGATATTTGTGTATTACATTTCATAAATTGTGGGGTAAAGAAATGGTTTTTGGGTATTAATGTCAAACCTAGAGTTTTAGGTTAAATCTTGAAATCAATGATTAAATTGAGAATTAGTGACATAGAAATAATTGGGATCAACTTTGGGTTGGTTAATGGGCTTAAAATCATGATTTGATGAAGGTTTGGGGGTTGGAATGAGAAATTTAGGGTTTAGAATTCGTAGGTTTTGAAGAAACAGATGAAACCTTCAAAAATTGCAGGTCCGAATCGATTCGCCCCCTCAAGCGAATCGATTCGGTTTGGTAAAATTAGCAGGTCTGCAATGACCGAATCGATTCGGACCCCAAGCCGAATCGATTCGGCCTATTGCAGAAGCCCAGGTCTTAGGACCCGAATCGATTCGCCTTGGAGGCCGAATCGATTCGGAAACAGGGCTTTTTGAGGTATTTTCTTCATAGTGATTCCAAACCCTTTTTGGTTGGGTTTATTGAATTGGGGCCTTCTCTTATGATGAAAGAGATATGTTCTTGGAGACACATAAGGAGTTTCTCACACATTAGAGTTTTGGGGACTCCTTAGGGTAATTTGGGAGAAATGTATCCATGTATGTATTTGGAGTTATGTATAGAGATTTTGGGGAAACCCCTTGGGATTGAGAATCCTAATTGTAGATTAAGAAGTAAGTGTAGATGTGATGTGAGGCTAAGAACTCTTAGAGAGATCTTAGATTAGGGTATTCACAAAAGTGACCGAACCATAATCGAAATCGAGGGAAATGAGATTATTTGATGATTGAAAGAATGAGCTTGAGGCTGATAGACTATTAGTAATATGTATACCGATAGTCAGAATGATTACTAGATTCTTTAATGTACTCGGAGATATAGATGATATGTGTAGTGAAAGATTCCTACACAAACTCTTGGGTGATAGCCCTTATGTTGAATATATATAGGTATAGATATATACATATGGTTTTGGGAGACTACTCATCATAGGAAGATGATTGAATATGTTTCAAGTATGGAATTATATTCACATATCAAGGTAAATTTAATGGAAATGGTAGTGACGGCTTGTATATCGAGGACTATGTATACTTATATCCAGGTATATATATCTTATACATATGAACGAGAATTAGTTTATATATATAGATAAGGATATGTGAATATGTGTTGATATATATATATATATATAAATATATATATATATATATATATATCTGTATGTATATATATATATATATATCTGTATGTATATATATATATAGATAACTGCATGTTGTAGACATACATGGTATGTATATTTAAACCGTATACGATGGTTTATTATTTGATCATATGATTGGATCATATGGATTATATATATTATGCATGTATATGATATATATACTTAATTGGTTAAGCATACCCCGCTCATGCTATCATTGGGAAGTTGCGCGCGTAGTGGGTGAGCATCCTGGCTAGAAAAGCATGGTGTGGATATTCCCCAGGTCATAGTCGTCCCGTGTGTTATTATATGATATATATATTTATTTTGGGATGAGACGTGATTGGTATGTTTCGTCTCATTGCTGGTTTGGAGCTATGACCGCTTCCAGGGACGTCGTGTGCATGAGTTTACCACGAGATGGGTGTCGTTTAGTCCCACCATGGTGGCCCCAGTTTTGCTACGTGAGCCGGGCACTGGGAAGATGATAGCATTGATGCAGTTTATCGGCGATATATATAGCCGGGTATATTATGTGCATGGCCTTGTACATCATATGTAGTATGTACACTTGGCTATTGGATTGATGATGATATATATACGGTTAGAAATAAATACCTATATATATATATATATATATATATATATATATATATATATATATATTTATATATATATCCTATAGATGAAAGGATATGGACTTTTATGAAGTACATCTTAGATGATTATGGTGTACTAGATTGATGGGGGTTGATGTATCGCACATAAGGTAAAATTCGGTTACATCATCCCAAGGATATTATTGGAGATTCTTTTATTTTATTTTATTTGTTTTCTTTTTCTTTTCTTCTTTCTTACTTTAGTAGTTATAGTTAGTAGTAATGGTAGCATTTAACTGGTATGTTGAGGATTATGGATCT
Source organism: Sambucus nigra (assembly GCA_949130495.1). NCBI lineage: Eukaryota > Viridiplantae > Streptophyta > Magnoliopsida > Dipsacales > Adoxaceae > Sambucus > Sambucus nigra. The sequence continues at coordinate 94,393,950 of OX422210.1, read as the reverse complement.
CTAGGATCGACATTGCCCAGGAGTAGTGTAACGAGGTGGTTCCTTGTTTGGATTTCGCTTTGCGAGACACCTCACGCACGAAACGCAGTGCCATGTCGAGATTTGAGAGAAGTAATTCCATAGGTGGCATCACGGATCTCTAGTCTTGACCTTGTCAGGAGTAGTGTAACGGGGCGGTTCCTTGTTTGGATTTCGCTTTGCGAGACTCCCCACGCACGAAACGTAGTACAATTTTGGGATTAGAGAGAAGTCTTGCCAATATTCCATGTGCATGTCATTAAGTATATTAATTCTTACGTTTTTAGCCTATATAGGTATATATATATATATATATGTATAGGGGTAATGTTTTAGGAATTATGATAATTATAATTCATGAGACTATTAATCGTAATTCATTAAGCCTTTTATGGCATAATTGTTGTAACCATAATCTAATAGGATTAGAAATGGGTGGATCCTTAGATTATGACGGGAAGATAGCTCTCGTGGATATAAGCTAGGCCTGATAAGTTAGGTTGTCCTAAACTCTATTGGGGTAATTTAACTAAAATTTGAGGACGCGATTAGGTGCGCGCCTTTAGATGAGAGGTGAGTTGGGGTTCCACGAGAGTGCGGTCTCACTTTATTTATGAAATTAAGTACACCGGTATTTATTATGCACGGTTAACACACTTGCTAAATATTTTACACATTCGGGGCTCTGACCCGTTTACTTTTCTCTCCTCCTTGTATACATATATGTTACCACAGGTATCCTACAACATGGATGCCGGATGACCTTCTATCCTGAGTCTTGGGAGCCGTGACAGGTGCGGACTGTTGCGGGATATTTCATGTAGCCGTTTCCTACTTCTTTAAAATTCTAGGTAGGATTCATGTTGTATATCGGGTTTGTACCCAAGGGATATTTATATACATGTTTATATTTATTCCATTTCAGTTATTGTATTTGCTGTGACCCGACAACTTATTCAAGTTTATTTATTTATGGCATATTCATGTATAGTGATTCCTTTCATTTCTTTTAGTGCTTCTTGCATCTCTCTCTTATTCTTTAGTAGTTTCATATTGTTGGGTTATTGTATGTTGCAAGTTTTAAATTTTTATAACATCTCGCTTATATGATATCGGGTAGTTAGTCCTATATTATATAGTACCGATAGTTGATGTTGAGACTGGACCATCTGGAATTCCTAATTTAATATAGTATAGGGCTGGCCACCCGTTATTATTTTAGGCGGGTTGTTACAGATGGTATCAGAGCATCAGGTTCTAGAGTCCTTAGGATCTGTGCGAGCTTTATGCATTCTTCCGTTAACGTTCTTGACATAAAGCCCTACAAATAGGACTGTTGTGTTCATTGCGTTGTTTTCTTCTGTGAAGTATATTCACTTGATTGGCGTTCTGATAACAATTGCTCCTGTTTCATTTCAGACGTCGCCTAGATTTTGTCATCTAGGAAAGGATAGGTTTAGAAGTACAATACCCATAGCATATTTTGGGTACGCTTTGATCGGGGGTAGTTGTTTTCCCCGATTCTGGAGGAGTTATTGAGGAGATTTCTAGCAATGGTTCGAGGTGATTTGTCAGCAGTTGAGTAAGAAAGGAAAATTGACTCGAATGACAAACCTTGGACTTAATAAAGTAAGTCTGAGGAGAGGTTATTGTAGTCTTTGGGAGGTTTGGATTTAGAAACCCGTCAACCTTCGCTAGGAAGGATTTTGAGGAAGATGTTTCTCTTGTGAAGAAATAGGTTTAGGGATAATGATTTTCCTGGAAGGAGTTGAGGACCCTGAGTTGAGATTCTAGGGTGAGGGGAAACCATTAGGTTATGGAATTGCGAGGTAGAATACCTTTCTTTGGGTTTAAGTTACTCTTTGTGCGATAGTGGGAACGTCGCGTGTGAGGTGTGATGAGTAGCTAGCCGCTATACCGCTAGGGGGTATGGAATTTTCCTAGAGAAGGAAGTGTGCAAGTGTGGCCTTGGTATGGCGTCTTGGGAGATGATACATCTTTTCGTAACAAGATAATAAGGAAGTTTTAGAATCCCAATGAGGGAAGGATTTATCTTTATATAAAGGTGTTAATATGATGTATAGGAATTTCATAACTGAGAGGTTCATAGTTTGGTAGATTCGTGAGGAGCGGATAGTTTAGCTCATAGTTGTGCTAGTTTTGAGAACTATGTATTGGCTAGAGCATTGTATTTGTTGAGACCTTGTGTTCTAAACATAAGGTGTTTGTTTGGCGTGTCGAAAGACGCGGAATATATTTAAATCGTATTATTTGTATAGGCCCTCGGGCAATATCTAAAATATGAAAAATCTTTTTATAAAACCTTAACCCTGGTTCAACTAATCTCAATCCCCGACCTAGCTACACAGTAGTGTATTGGGAGGGTTCCTTGTTTGGATTTCGCTTGCGAGACCTCCCCCGCACGAAGGTGGCTAGCGTCAGGAATTGAGGAGAGTTCAACCAGTGAAAATTTTCAAACTTTATATATTTAGTATATTGTTATAGATTATATTACCGAGGGTTATCTTACAATTTTGAGGCTAATGGAGCCTGATTAAAATTCTACGAGTGGAGATCAGGTACGGGGTGTATGGGCGCCCTGAGTAGTTAGTTTGTTTTAAAGGCTATATGGTTCGACATGAGAACTAGGGAGGATCGATATAGTGATCCTAAGACTTGATGTTAGGACTAGATGATATTGAGGTCCTAGGCATATCTTAAATTTTGCGGACGAAATTCTTGTAAGGGGGGAAGATTGTAACACCCCAAGACTTTTGAGACTGAGAAATTTAATTTTGGGAAAATTAAATTTAATTAAATTGGAGAATTTTAAAATTTGGGAATTTAAGTCCAAAAATAGAGGACGTTTCAAAGTATTCCGGATGATATTTTTTAGGGTACCATTGATCCCGGAAGGGTCGAGATAGTCAAAATGACTGTAATTGGGTCTTATTTCGGCTCCGGAATGTTTTTAAGTTGTTTTGACTTGAATTGGAGTCAACGAGTCATTTAAAGTGTGTATTAACATTTAAAACTGGGTTTTTTGTTTTAAAGGATTTGAGGCTTACGGATGAAGCCTTCTCAAATAGAGAAAGAGAGAAAGAAAAAGGAAGAAAGAAAGAAGAAGGAAAGAAGAGAGAGAGGAAGAAAGCTTGGAGATTTCCGGCCCTACCGCGACATCGAGGACGATTCAACCTATACAAACCTGAGGCAAGTGTTTAATCTTGCTAAATAGCTATTTGTGTATTTCATTTCATAAATTGTGGGGTAAAGAAATGGTTTTTGGGTATTAATGTCAAACCTAGATTTTTAGGTTAAATCTTGAAATCAATGATTAAATTGAGAATTAGTGACATAGAAATGATTGGGATCAACTTTGGGTTGGTTAATGGGCTTAAAATCATGATTTGATGAAGGTTTGGGGGTTGGAATGAGAAATTTAGGGTTTAGAATTCGTAGGTTTTGAAGAAACAGATGAAACCTTCAAAAATTGCAGGTCCGAATCGATTCGCCCCCTCAAGCGAATCGATTCGGTTTGGTAAAATTAGTAGTTCTGCATTGACCGAAACGATTCGCACCCCAAACCGAATCGATTCGGCCTATTGCAGAAGCCCAGGTCTTAGGACCCGAATCGATTCGCCTTGGAGGCCGAATCGATTCGGAAACAGGGCATTTTGAGGTATTTTCTCCATAGTGATTTCAAACCCTTTTTGCTTGGGTTTATTGAATTGGGACCTTCTCTTATGATGAAAGAGATATGTTCTTGGAGACACATAAGGAGTTTCTCACACATTAGAGTTTTGGGGACTCCTTAGGGTAATTTGGGAGAAATGTATCCATGTATGTATTTGGAGTTATGTATAGAGATTTTGGGGAAACCCCTTGGGATTGAGAATCCTAATTGTAGATTAAGAAGTAAGTGTAGATGTGATGTGAGGCTAAGAACTCTTAGAGAGATCTTAGATTAGGGTATTCACAAAAGTGACCGAACCATAATCGAAATCAAGGGAAATGAGATTATTTGATGATTGAAAGAATGAGCTTGAGGCTGATAGACTATTAGTAATATGTATACCGATAGTCAGAATGATTACTAGATTCTTTAATGTACTCGGAGATATAGATGATATGTGTAGTGAAAGATTCCTACACAAACTCTTGGGTGATAGCCCTTATGTTGAATATATATAGGTATAGATATATACATATGGTTTTGGGAGACTATTCATCATAGGAAGATGATTGAATATGTTTCAAGTATGGAATTATATTCACATATCAAGGTAAATTTAATGGAAATGGTAGTGACGGCTTGTATATCGAGGACTATGTATACTTATATCCAGGTATATATATCTTATACATATGAACGAGAATTAGTTTATATATATAGATAAGGATATGTGAATATGTGTTGATATATATATATATATATATATATATATATATAGATATCTACATGTATATATATATATAGATATCTACATGTATATATATATATCTGTATGTATATATATATATTTAGATATCTACATGTTGTAGACATACATGGTATGTATATTTAAACCGTATACGATGGTTTATTATTTGATCATATGATTGGATCATATGGATTATATATATTATGCATGTATATGATATATATACTTAATTGGTTAAGCATACCCCGCTCATGCTATCATTGGGAAGTTGCGCGCGTAGTGGGTGAGCATCCTGGCTAGAAAAGCAGGGTGTGGATATTCCCCAGGTCATAGTCGTCCCGTGTGTTATTATATGATATATATATTTATTTTGGGATGAGACGTGATGGGTATGTTTCGTCTCATTGCCGGTTTGGAGCTATGACCACTTCCCGGGACGTCGTGTGCGTGAGTTTACCACGAGATGGGTGTCGTTTAGTCCCACCATGGTGGGCCCAGTTTTGCTACGTGAGCCGGGCACTGGGAAGATGATAGCATTGATGCAGTTTATCGGCGATATATATAGCCGGGTATATTATGTGCATGGCCTTGTACATCATATGTAGTATGTACACTTGGCTATTGGATTGATGATGATATATATACGGTTAGAAATAAATACCTATATATATAAATATATATATATATATATCCTATAGATGAAAGGATATGGACTTTTATGAAGTACATCTTAGATGATTATGGTGTACTAGATTGATGGGGGTTGATGTATCGTACATAAGGTAAAATTCGGTTACATCATCCCAAGGATATTATTGGAGATTCTTTTATTTTATTTTATTTCTTTTCTTTTTCTTTTCTTCTTTCTTACTTTAGTAGTTATAGTTAGTAGTAATGGTAGTATTTAACTGGTATGTTGAGGATTATGGATCTCTAGGATCGACATTGCCCAGGAGTAGTGTAACGAGGTGGTTCCTTGTTTGGATTTCGCTTTGCGAGACACCTCACGCACGAAACGCAGTGCCATGTCGAGATTTGAGAGAAGTAATTCCATAGGTGGCATCACGGATCTCTGGTCTTGACCTTGTCAGGAGTAGTGTAACGGGGCGGTTCCTTGTTTGGATTTCGCTTTGCGAGACTCCCCACGCACGAAACGTAGTACAATTTTGGGATTAGAGAGAAGTCTTGCCAATATTCCATGTGCATGTCATTAAGTATATTAATTCTTATGTTTTTAGCCTATATATATATATATATATATATATATATATATATATATATATATATATATATATATATATATATATATATATATATATATATATATATATGTATGTATGTATAGGGGTAATGTTTTAGGAATTATGATAATTATAATTCATGAGACTATTAATCGTAATTCATTAAGCCTTTTATGGCATAATTGTTGTAACCATAATCTAATAGGATTAGAAATGGGTGGATCCTTAGATTATGACGGGAAGGTAGCTCTCGTGGATATAAGCTAGGCCTGATAAGTTAGGTTGTCCTAAAATCTATTGGGGTAATTTAACTAAAATTTGAGGACGCGATTAGGTGCGCGCCTTTAGATGAGAGGTGAGTTGCGGTTCCACGAGAGTGCGGTCTCACTTTATTTATGAAATTAAGTACACCGGTATTTATTATGCACGGTTAACACACTTGCTAAATATTTTACACATTCGGGGCTCTGACCCGTTTACTTTTCTCTCCTCCTTGTATACATATATGTTACCACAGGTATCCTACCGCATGGATGCCGGATGACCTTCTATCCTGAGTCTTGGGAGCCGTGACAGGTGCGGACTGTTGCGGGATGTTTCATGTAGCCGCTTCCTACTTCTTTAAAATTCTAGGTAGGATTCATGTTGTATATCGGGTTTGTACCCAAGGGATATTTATATACATGTTTATATTTATTCCATTTCAGTTATTGTATTTGCTGTGACCCGACAGCTTATTCGGGTTTATTTATTTATGGCATATTCATGTATAGTGATTCCTTTCATTTCTTTTAGTGCTTCTTGCATCTCTCTCTTATTCTTTAGTAGTTTCATAGTGTTGGGTTATTGTATGTTGCAAGTTTTAAATTTTTATAACATCTCGCTTATATGATATCGGGTAGTTAGTCCTATATTATATAGTACCGATAGTTGATGTTGAGACTGGACCATCTGGAATTCCTGATTTAATATAGTATAGGGCTGGCCACCCGTTATTATTTTAGGCGGGTTGTTACATCTACTACTACTGCAAATCATGACCGACCACCCATTAGAGAGAATGTTGAGTTTAACCTTGAAATTAAATGGAATGGACAAATAGAATGTTGGTTGTAGTTATTATACTGTGTTTGTTTTTTAGAGTATGAACGTAAGAAGAGTGGAAGAAAATTGTGACAATAATTAAACATGGTGTGGTTTTATTTCTAGTGCTTCTAATGGTGACCTCCATTAATGGAATAAAAAAGTTCGATTTTAGTTTGTATCTATTTATTTTCAATCTATTGTATCCATTTGTTTGGTTATGTTTTTTTATGAATTCATAATTCAAACCAAAGTGTTTCATAATTTATACCAAACAGAATACCAAACTTAGAAAACATCCCCTTCTATTTGAACTAAGCAGCAAACCAAACTTGCAAAGCATCCCTTTCCATTTGAACCAAAATTACAAAGCATACCAAAATAACTACAAAAGTAATAGAACATCCTATAACATATCATCTCTTGAGCAATAAAAATAACAGATCATCTCTTTAGTTACACAAAAGGATCAAAGTCATGGAATGAATGGTCTTGGGAACATTGTTCCATGAATACTTGAAAAGGACATTGCCGTTGTGAACCATTCGCCATGAAATCCTGCAAATTTATAGAAAAAATCATAAATAAAATAGGGACAAACACAATTCATGTCAAAATAGTGGCATAAACAAACTTGTATACCTCAACAACATATTCATATTGATATGCCATAACATTCTCAAAATCTGCATTCACCATCTATACATCAACTTGAGAGGCATGAACAACTTTCTCTTTTTCTTTTTCTTTTTTCTTCTTTGCCCTTTCTTTTTTCTTTCTAATAACTTTCTCTAGCTTCGATTGTTTCCTTTTGAAAGGTGGTCAACCTTTACCACGAACCACGATAGGACTACGGATACCAACACTCGGTTAATAAAATTGTAACAATGTTTCTCCAAAAACAAAACATTCTCATACCCACTCACTTCAACAACTACTGAATCAAAGTTCTTTTTTGGAAGAATTCTTTCCTTATCGTTCATTTCAAGTCTTCTTTTAAAAAAAGTGTGCAAAATTCGATTGTTCTTGTAATATATTGACTTTCCCAGGGTCACCCCATTATTGTGATCAAGATTTGCGATTGTCACCACCCACTTTCCATTGAAACACAAAGCAATGCGAGCTTTAGCCTTACAATCCATTTTGGTAACTGGGCATTTTTAAAGGCAATCTTTGATTAGCTTTCTGCTTTCTGATTTTCAGGCAGGAGAACGTGAAAACAACACAAATTTAACCTCCCCATCATCGTCTTTTCCCGAAGATTATTTTTTAATGGGGAATCCCTTTTCACTTCCATATTTTTTATAATAGTGATAAACCTTTTCAACGGTATCAAACTTCATTCCTACTTTGGGGTCTTTTATTTTTTTTCTCTTCAACTTCATTTTCCTACATATGTGTTCCCTCCATATCTATCTCCTCCATGTCAACATCATATATCTCATTATTTAAGGTCCCTTGAAATTCCATTTTAGCAATACTACACATGTAAAACATCACACCAAAAAGCCATGTTTCTTAACTATAATGTATCACTGAATTAAAAAAAAATGAGTTTGGGGGAATTTTAACTAAAATATTGTATTTCGCCAAAAATAAAACTAAGCTATTATAAGGTTAACAATCATATGTTGCAATTAAAAAAAATTGTTTAAAAACTCAATGGATTTCTAGGATATGAAATGGTTTTAATTGTATTTTAACATTAAAGATAAAAGTTTCATTTAGTTAGGTTTTACTTCTTTTTAACAACACAGAGCATTTGTCGTTTAAATTTGGGAGAAAAGGAAGTGTATGAAGAGAATAAATTGAGAGAAAAATCATAACTCTTTGATTACTTGCCGGAGAAGAAGCTGGGTATCCGGTGAATTGCGCGCTAATATTTTTGGGTGTTCTGGCGGAGATAAAAGGAATTAAGAGACCTACTTGACCCACTTTAATATTTGGTGATTTGTATAATCTAGCTAAGGGGTATAAAAAAAGGGGTCACAATATGAGGTATCTGTAGTTTTCTGAGAATTTTGTAATAAAAAAGGGGTATAAAAAAGGGGTCATAATAATAATAATAATAATAATAATAAAGATTTATTAATGGTGTATGACTAAGAACAATTTTGTGAGAATTTCAATTGATTTCCAAAGATCATCTTTATAGTGTTGATATGTGTCCATGTGATAAGGCTTTAAATTTGTAAGTCAATGTTCGGGCGTCACGTGTTGACGTGGTCTTATAGCCTTAACTTCATTAATTTGCAACAAGTATTCTAAGACTTCTCTCTGTATATGGCATGTGTTCCAAGGTGAGGTGGGGGTGTCAAAATGGAGAACAAGATGGAAAGTGTTTAAGCATGACGTGTAAACCTATAAGGATATAAGAGTAATTTTACATTTAGGGAGTATATTTATAATTCTAAATTATATATTTTTAATATTTTTTACTCCTTGAAATTAATTTATTTATAAAATGACCCGTTTATAATTTTAATTTCGCTCCCTAAAACATTATTTCTTAAAACTTGTCATAAGGTTTCGTATAATTATATTTTCAACCCTAAAACTATACTCAACCTTAATTTTTAGATACGTTTTGTGATTCTCACATTAACCTGATTCAATTTATATTCTAAGAATTCTTGTCTATCATTAGGGATGGTATATAGTTTGTAGATATCAAGATAAATTTCAAATATGTAAGAGCATATTTTTGTCATTGCTCAAATAACTTAGGCTTACATATATTTTGGCATATCCTGTTAGACTTCGACTCAAACCATCACGGAGGAACGAATATCCAACATCTCCAACTTTCAAGAATCTCCAAATTATGAAGGAATAATATTATTTAGAGTTTAAACAGGTTTTATGTCTTAAAAAATTGAGGCAATTTTTCTTTATTTTATTTTTTTCAAAGTTTGCGCATCTCGTTCAAACGAGATGGGATTCTTGTTCAAACGAGATCTTAGTTTCGTTCAAAGTCTCATTTGAAGCTTACATCGATCGAACATCAAACGAGGGTGTACTGTTTTAGGCCGTTTGAAGGTCAGTTGAACTTCGTTCAATCTATATGGCTCATTCATTATAACGAGATTTTATTTCGTTCAAACGAATTGTTATTCTTGTTCAAACGAGCTTCTAATTCGTTCGAACGAGGCGCCACCTCGAAATTTATGAACGTCATATAAATACCTGTTTCGTGTTTATTTTCATTAAGATTTTTTCCATAATTATTTATGCATATCCTTTGCAAAAGTTTTCAACCTTTTGAGTTTAGAAAACCTTTTTGATAAACAAATCACATCCCCATAATATATTCGAGTGAATCATTTTAACCTTATAGTTTTGTATAATTCCTTACACAACTTTTGTGCAGAGAGTGTGACACCCCGCCTAATAAAATATCGGGTGATCAGTCTTATACCAAATTAAAACAGGAATCTCAGTTGGTTCATCCTTAGCATCACTATCGAAAACCTTTTTAAAACTTGCTAACCACCTAGTATTCCAAAAAGCTGGTACCAATTTTAACTTTTAAATTAAACAAAACAGTACATGCGGAAATAAACATAAACCATTGACACAACTGAATTAAATTAACTGAATAATTAATTAAACAATTTGCCGAATAAACCATCGGCTACCAAGGTAAATAGTCCAAAACAAATATTCAACACCTGAATAAATAAATCTGAAAATCGTACTGAAAGTCTGGGCGACAAGCCCGAAGTAAAACTGAAACTGATAACTGATTCCTACTCTAGGAATGAATGAACGATGCGTCTAATCCAAACTCCTGCTAGCATCCACATATGCCGCAGCTCCGTGTCCCTGGAATAAAATATCAATCCTGGCGTCCCTGTGGCTGGACACCTAAAAAGTTTTGAAAATAGTTTTATAGCAAGGGTTAGAACCCAAAACATTTTGAAAATATTTAGCTAGTGAATTAACTGCACTAATTAAAATATATGAATGTGCTCCATATTTAAGTTAGTGTCGCACTCTCTTGTGGACATTCTCACCCCTCCACTAATGCTCACACCTAACGATTACCTTAACCCCACCTAGTTGTACCACCCCTCCCAACTAGTCCTTGTAATCCTCCCCTGCTTTTTCACTCTAAACCGAGTATTATTATCCATGGGTTATAAGTTATCTCACTAATTAACTTAATTAATTTCCTTTAAATAATATCATATAACTGTGACACAAGTTATATAAAGTAATTACATCACACACTGTACTATTACCCGCATATAATATTTTCTACCATTATATATGTACCTTTACCACAACATCCACACATATATCATATGTATAGTCATCCCTTCGAGTATACTCTCTCTGAATGATTCCCTCTAAAGTGCCATCTCACTAGGTGTGCTCACATAACCTAGTTCCCCAAGTTGGAATCGCTCACCAATCTGGCCCGAAAGGTAAACGTAATGGAGGTGGTCATATTTCTTTCCTGAAAATCAGATAAACCCCTCACCCATATACCGAATGCTATGACCTGGGGATATACTCACCCTACCCCTTAAGCTAGGGGATTCACCCACATCGTGCAACCTCCCTTGATAGCACTAGAGTATATAACTTAAATAAATATCTAGTCCCTGATATTTAATAGCACACACAAAGTACACACATGTATATATATAATATCACCCCATCGTATATATATAAAATATACATACCGTCTTTACCGTGTACTAAAACCCGGAACACTAGCCAATATATTCCCGAGTCTTGGTCTGACTCAAATTTAATTAATTCACTCCTTAATAATTTATTACTTTCCTGAGTCTACAGTCCGACTCTAATTTAACTAATTTACACATTAATTAATTATTACCTATCTGAGTCTATGGTCCGACTCAAATTTAATTAATTTACACATTAATTAATTAATACCAATCTGAGTCTATGGTCCGACTCTAATTTAATTAATTTACACATTAATTAATCAATACGAATCCGAGTATATGGTCCGACTCAAATTTAATTAATTTACACATTAATTAATTTAACACTTGGTATCGCCCAACCATTATACCCGGACTCGCTCACTTGGCCCGTACCATCGTTAATACCCGATTCTATATTTCACCCCATAACTAATTATTTACACCTCAATTCCTTTAATAATGTAGTGCCACTCAACTACAATACTTGAATATTTTCCCTCGGTCCAAAATCAATACTCACAAATTATTTCCCAAAATTTATTCATCTCGTGGCATATAATTATCACCCTCCTAAACCCAGTTATATCACCTTATAATTGCTAAGGAATATATGCTACATATGAATTTCTCACTAAATAATAAGTAAGAGAAAAATCTAAATTAATTTCCCCTTTATATAAAAACTGGCGGACCTTCCAGAATTCTGGGACCATCGATCGATCGATCCCCTGGGTTGATCGATCGATCGACCTGGTCCCTTTCTTCTCCGGCTTGTTGTTCGGCCATTGTTAACCCATCCAAGCTTCTGCTTTCTCCCATAAAAATCTCCGATCATAATCCACCATATTAACATATGGAAATAGGTTATACTCAACCTAGAAGCCTTAATTCAATCACCAATTTCCACAAATCTTAACATTTTACAGATTCAGATTTTACACGGGTTTCAAACATCCAAACACTTTACATTTCTAATATCAGAATTTAAATGTCCATTAATGCTGGATTTAATCATACGGTTCATATTCCTAAACTACAGAATCATGAAACCTACTAATATCATATCAAATCGCATCAAGATATACCATTTCCCAAATACCGATTTCACCCGAATACCCATTTATCCCCAAAACGGATTTTGGTTTACACATTACAAAAATATGAATTGATTATCACCAATTTAGAATCATAACAGTTAACCACTTTCTTGGAATTATTCGTAGAGTCTGATCCATTGGTGTAGTTAAGGTGTTGATGAAGAACACTCACTTTTGTCCCTTAATTTGGCTCCAAAAATCCCCAATTGGCTCTTGATTTGCTTTCTCCAAATTCCCTCTCAAGCCCTTGATTTAGAATTTGTGTTAACTGTCGTTCAACACTTTCCCAATTAGGTTAAAATTCTAAATCCCGTTTTTGGCCACATGGGCCTAATTAAAATGGCCCGAATCACCCCGTATGGGCCCGGTTATGCCCAAAAATGCCTTGAGACCCAATTACTACCCCCGGACACTCTTTTATGACTATCTCGACCCATCCGAACTCAACCGCGCACTTAGAATTGTCATCCGAAATACTTTATAACATTTCCAAATTTCGACCTCAAAATGCGACACACATTAATTCGAACAATTTAACTTAAAGTCGCCAATTATAAATAATTCTTCCCACTCAAATAAATTCTCCAAATTATAAATTTAAGTTTTTCCAATTTAAATATTTTTATATCTCCCAAAAATAATTAAATATTAACTCCTCAAAATTACGGGGTGTTACAGAGAGTTTCTTCATGGCAAACCATTGTGATTCACAATGGGATCATTATTGAAGACAAAGGCTGGTCAGTAGATACTGAGCATAGAAGGCTGCGTGTGGACTTATCCTTACCGAGTAATATTCGTTAGAGATTTTTTAAGGCACTGCGCATAATACTTATGGTTAATATCAAGTAATCTATAATTCGATAGTCTTGTAAACTCTCTAAAGTGATGAAAATAAAGGTTTTACCCGAAAGGTTTTTTTCCTCAATTTGTATTGTTTGTTTGCATGTTTAACTTTATCTACTTTATCAACAAGATGCATATCTTAGGATAAAAGATAATATTTGGACATTGTGCCTATTGGACGTTTAATTATATAAATATTCTATTAAGATCTCGATAGAGCACTCTCAAAATAGTATCAGAGCAGGTTACACAAAAATAATGTGTGATTTGTTTCTGCAACTGTTTTCCCTTGATATCAATTTTTTTGAAAAAATTGTTCACCTTTGAAAAGTTGAATTCTAATGGAGAATTTGTATAATTGAGTGTCCATATTTAACGGTACCAATTATTCTTACTGGAAGGCAAGGATGAGATTAGTCTCAGAAGCCGTAGATAAGAGAGTCTGGTTAGTTTGTGAAAGAGGGTGGACTCCTCCCACGATCACAGTTCATAATGCTGTTGGCCCTAAATTTATTTCTTCCTGGACTGATGAGGAATTTAAGGAGTAATTTTAATTCTCGTGAACCTTGTGCCATTTCTGAAGTCATCACCCTTGACGAGTTTCATCGCATCATGATGTGTACTATGTCTAAGGAAGCATGTGATACCCTCCATCTCACTCACAAGGGTACCAATGTGTAAAAGTGTAAAAGCTTCAAAATTTGACCATCCAATTTGAGACCATCATTATGTTAGAGTCCGAGTCATTCAATGAGTTTTATGGGAGTTTATTGGACATTATCAATTTGAGTTTTAATTTGGGTGAGAAAATTTCAAAAAGGAGAGATGCGAAAAAGGTTTTGGGGTCTCTCCCTACCCATTTTATTCCTAAGGTCACCGTGCTTAATTCGTTAGGGATTTTAGACACTCTTAGGTTTGAAGAACTCTTAGGAGACCTTCAGACTTATGAGATAGATATGTTCCCTAAAACCATTAAACCTAAGGATGCAGGGGTAGCTTTAAAGTCTAAAACTAAGAAAAAGAAAAAATGAGAGAGTTTGTGAGACCGAATCTGAGGGTGATTGTGATTTTTATGACTTGGCCTTGTATGCAAAATGTTGTAAAAAGTTTCTCAAATGTTCCAAAAATAATTATTTCAATAAGTAGAATTTTGAAAAAAAAAATGATGAGGTCAAGAGTAGCGGTGAGAAAGAGGAAGATATAAGGTGTTATGAGTGTGAAAAAAGGGCACAAGGCACATGAGAATCCCATTAGGCTTAAGAGAAAGGGCAAAGATATTGCGAATAAAGCCACTCTTAGCGATAGTGACAACAAGTCGGTTGATTCAGGGGAAGAATCACCACACGAATCGTGTGTTACGTTCGTGACTAGTCACATGAGTACTTCTAGTTTGTACTAGGCCAATGACGACATATCTAAAGGTGAGAACCTCGATGATATTTCGATTCATTCGGGTGTAGGTGAGAGTGAGGATGGTACTATGAGTGAGGTAGAATGTGATCTCCAAAAACCGTTTAGTGATCTTTACACCAATATGTTGAAGACTAAAAAGATTAATGATGATTTGTCTCTTAAGGTGTTAGATTTGGAGAGAGAGGTGAAATTTTTTAGGGTGTGTGAGGCATCGGTGAGTCAACTTGAGAAGGTGAAGGTTTATTTATGTGAGCAGTTGATCGTTTTAGATTGGGAAAAGAGTGATTTTACCAACATTGTGGTTAGTCTTACGAGAGGTCACTACACCAAAATGGGTAAATTAGCACCCTTCCAGTGGCTAGCTTTGTCATGGTCAATGACCGTGACAAAAAAAATACGCATTTTCTGTCACGGTCAGGTCCGTGACAATATTGTCACGGTTAATGACTGTGACAAGTCTGTGACAAATTTCGCAGCAAAAAACCCTTGCCCCTCTTCTCTCTCTCTCTCTCTCTCTACGCTGCTATCCCTCTCTCTCTCTCTAGTTTCAGGTTAGTTTCTCTCTCTGTCTCTGTCTCTCTCTGTCTCTCTCTCTTTTCCATATATATATATATATATATGTGTGTGTGTGTGTGTGTGTGTGTGTGTGTGTGTGTGTGTACATCTATATACGTGTGTGTGTATATATATGTGCATGTGTGTGTCTGCGTGTGTGTGGTGGGTGGGGGTGGGAGGGGAGGGGGTGGGTCTGTGTGTGTGTGTGTGTGTGTGTGTGGTGGGGGAAGGGGTTAGGGCAGGGTGTGTATGTGTGGTGGGGGAAGGGGGTGGGGCACGGTGTGTGTGTGTGTGTGTGTGTGTAGTGGGGGTGTGGGAGGGGGTGGGGTTGTTTGTGTGTGTGTGTGGTTGGGGAAGGGGGTGGAGTAGGGATGGGTGGTGGGGTAGGGTGGGGGGTTGCGTGTGTGTGTGTATGTGTGCATGTGTGTAGTGTGCGTGTATGTGCGTGTTTGTGCGTAGTGTCCCTTGTAAACGAATTGATTGATTATTAATTTTTTTAGTAAATTAATATATGATTGCCCCTCATTTTAAATTAGTAAATTAACATATGATTAATTATGAAAGTAGGATTGCCCCTCATTGTAAATTAGTAAATTAATAATTGTATACTTTAATTGTTAGTTTAATTGATGAAAATAATTAATTGAGTAGATGAATTAGAAGGAGTACGGGATACACATTTGTTGTTGACATTGATGTTGGATTATATTGGATCGATGTTGGGTTGGTTAATTTTAAAAGTGGTATGACCACTGGATTATTGTCCATATAGGGGTGGGATTTTTCAACTCTTTTTGAAAATTACTTTGTATATCGAACAATATATATATAATATGATAATTAAATGAAATATACTTGAAATTACATATAATGTGCATAGATACTAACCTTATAGTTTTTATGCATACACATTCAATAGCCCTTAGACCCGTTCGAGAGTCATTACCCCTGTAATGAGATCCCTCGAATTGTCCCGTTTGGACAGTTTGGGACTGCATAATTTCTGTATAATATTCTTAGTGGCTTAAAGTTGTTACTTTTGGAGGAACTTTCTATTATAAATTGAATTTCAATTTGAAATTTAAGTTTTGTTTATATTAATTCAGGAATATACGCTTCTTACCTTTAATACGTGTTTAGTACATAGTTATTTGGGGTGTCCTATTTATGGAGAGGAGACTGAATCTCTTCGTCTATCCTTTAGCTCAAAAAATGAAACGAGAATTCCCTTCATATCTGAACACTAAGAAATGCCATAATCCTATGGAGTGATGCTCTGAAAATTCCTTCCAACCGTTGTGTAGCCAAACATCACCAGTTGAAGTTGTCAATTCCACTTTCCATACCCCACCACTTGGAACCTCTAGAAAAATATGGAAGGTGGAATTGACAACTTCAACTGGTGACGTTTGGCTTCACATCGGTTGGAAGGAATTTGCAGAGCATAACTCCATAGGATTATGGAATTTCTTAGTGTTCAGATATGAAGGAAATTATATTTGACACGATTGTCCGGGGTGCATTAGTTGGAAGGAGGTGCCATATGAGCTCAAGTTAGATGTTTGGGTGCCACTACAGGTAATGTATTTATATTTATGTTTATATTTATATTTATATTTATATGAATATTTAAATTTTGATTTTGATTTTGATTTCGATTTCGATTTCGATTTCGATTTCAATTTCAATTTCAATTTCAATTTCAATTTCAATTTCAATTTCATTTTATATTTACATTGTATTATTCTGATTTCAATTTCATTTATTAAATTTTATTTATGATTGTGTTTGGTGAGGGATTTATTAAATAAAATCGCAACTCAATGCGAAATGAATTTCTTGCCGAATTCTTGTCCATCTTTCTTTAACGGTAACTTACTTTGTCTATGGATTTAGATTCTTTGATCGATGGATATGAATAGTTAAAGACTTGTCTGCACAATTTTGGTAGAATTTTTTTGCACTCAATGAATTTGAATTCTTGTAAGATTAGTCATGCACAATTTCGATACATTTTAATTTTTATTGTGAATAAATTATAATATTAAACTATGCTTTGTAAATTTTTTTCTTGTTTATTCTAATTCTATTATTATGAACATTTGCTTGTTGTTATCCCACCCTTTATGATAATCCTGGCTCCGCCCTTGGTTATGCCACATGTTTATTTAAGCTTCTTCGAAGGATTTCCAACGTAAAGTCTCTTTCATTATCATGTTCTACCATGTTGGTAAGCTATAATATCTCTGCTATTGTTGCTTGCATAAATGACTATGTTTTTTAGATTTATTACTTTTCAATTAATTTATAAAATCTCTCTTGTGCAGTGTCTTGCAGTGGCTGATTCTTATAGTGGAACTGGAAATTGGTGTTGTATTTTCTCAAAAGTTGTCCTCTTCTAGAGGTTCTTATCTTTGAGGTACGTCAAGGGTTCATAACATCACTTCCAGCTAAATAGTTTGTAGATTTTTGATAATTGATGGTGATGTTGTTTTTTCTTATATTAGGGTTTTTTCATTTTGTTGTGAACAAATCGGGACATCGTGGTTGGAATGGTATATACCTGATTGTTTGAGATCACACCTAAAGACAATTGAAATTACGGGATTGGGGTCGAACAATGGAGTTGAATAGTTGAGGTACTTTGTGGAGAATGCCAAAGTTTTGGAGAAGACTATAATAATGATGAAGGGTGGTGTTGAACAATTAAAGCTTCCAAAGTTTTCAAGGCAAAAGATTAGTAAAATAAGTAAATTAATAAGAACATTGAAACGACGAAAATATAGCATAATGCGAAGTTGTCCCGTTTGCATATTGTTTCTATTTTGAATGTATATTTGCATTATCTCTAGTTTATTTGGATATATGATGTTTGAACAGGTACAATGTTGCTATAACAGGTAAAAATATACTGTTGGGCAGTGGTAGTGGCCATACTGCCCAGCATATTTTTTTTCAATTCTGTCCAGAATTATCACGGTTATTGATCGTGACAATTTTTTATTAAATGTCACGAATTTGTCACGGTTTATGACCATGACAAAACTTGTCACGATCCCTGGCCGTGACAATTCTAGCGAGCTTGTCACGGTCCATGACCGTGACAAAAAAAGTTATCTCGCCCAGAATTATCACGATCATTGACCTTGACAAATTGAACTTGTCAAGGTCAATGACCATGACAATTCGGCAGATTTGGTGTAGTGGGTCTTCAATTTTCATTGGAGACTCATGAGAAGCTTGAAACCCATATATCCCAACTCGAGAGAGATCTCGAATGTTCCTGGGAAGTGAAGGTTATTTAGAGGATGCATCTAATAAGGTAGGAAAGATGCTCCTTGGTCCTACTTTAGGAAACGTTAAGAGACTAGTAATAGGTTATGATGGTGCATCTACTTCTCATGTTGCACCTGAGTTGGTTCCCGAGTTTATGTTAGATCCATATGTCCCTCGATCGAACCCACTTAAGAGAGCTTGACCTAGACGTTTTGAGAGAGGTGGACCCAAGCCCGAATATATTTGTTCCCATTGTAAGCAAAGAGGTCACCTTAGGAAATTTTTTTTTAAGTTGGGGAGAGTGCCTCATAGGTATTTTCCACGATATACTACCACACGTGTTCTTACACGTGTTTAGGCATGCACTCCCACACATGTTACTCTGCATGCTCCCGTATATCACGTGAGAGATTTTGAGAGTTTTCAAGAGCAAGTAGAGTGTTTGGTCAATACTTCACAAGATTTGATGGAGATTTTTCATAGGATGTCATCTCCTTTGGAGAACTCCTCTTGGCTTAATGATTGAGGTTGAGACTTATTTTTAGCATAGGAAGTTTTTCATGATCATATCTTACATGCCTATTTCTAGATTGTAACTATCATTGTACTTATATTTTTTTCATTTTGATATATTTTTCGAAAAATCCAAAAAGTGTTTTGTTTTTTTTTAATGTTTTCAAAATACAAAAATATTTTCAGTTTCTTTTTGAGAAAATATGAAAAAGACAAAAAGATTTTATTTTTGATAATTTTTTTGAAAAATTCAAAATGAGTTTTGTATATTTTTTTTAACACCATATGTGGATGAACATTAAAGATGTCCGAGTCACCCATTAATTCCATATCCACTTAACTATTTTGTAGTATTTTGAGACATAACATCATTTCATTCATGTGTGTTATAATGTGTGGAGTCATTAAGATGTGATATGATGATTGCTTACTACATGTTTTACTATTTGTCACCTTTAATGTGCATGAACATTGACTTATTTGAGTATTGCACTTATATTGCATGTGTCGATTATAGTGTTTTCATCTCAATCCTGCTTTTAAAATGAACCAAATATGAAAAACGAGATAATAAAAGTAGTGCATGTAAGAACCATTGCCCGAATTGAAAAATCAAAAATCTTTTATCCGGTAAATTTTGTATATTTTAAGCAATGGAATTGGAATGCGAAAGACATGTTGACTTTGCGTAAATAGCCTCCATTTGAAAAATGAAAAGAGACTAAAAGATTAATGACACATAAAAATAAAAGTGTGAGGCCAATTTAAAAGAACATTGATGCTTCGCTACATATGAGAATTAATTTCTTCAAAAGGATTTGAGAGGAAAAATTCAGTATGTGAGATTTTAGGGAGTTAAGTCGAAGATCAATAGGTTTGCACGTCCTATAAAAATCTCGTGGAGTATTACATATTTTGGGTGTTATTGGTGCGAAAATAACTTACGGTCTTTATTAGTATATTAGGTTAAGTCAATTTCACTAGTTCATCATTTTTACACCTAAGATTGACTTTGAGAACTTTTGTTAGTGGTGTCTCATTCCTTCGTGCACATCTGTTATGATTATCTACGTTTATTAACCTTTAGAATTTGTTCCTATAGAACATGTTCATACCCCTACATTTTGATCCATGATTCGATTAATTTTATGTTTCTCCATGGTGTATTGTATTTGTAAAAAACATTTTACTCAAAAAAATTGAAAATTATCATTGCATGATTTTAATTATTATATTTTTATGATGAAAACTTATTCCTATTTGTGATGCTTTGAAATTCATGATTAGTTTCTACTACTTATCTATTTCGGACAAAATAAAAGGGGGAAAACAAATTACGGGGAAGTTTGATTTATGGGGGATAATTTATCTTTATGAATTTTATTTTATATGTCAAACTCGATGCATAAGGCATTTACGAAATCCATCAACCATTTATCCCTCTCTTTACATACAAATAAGTGATAACGACATAGATGTCCACTACCATCTAACATCTAGAGAAGAATATTCATAATCTACCCAGACACAATAAATCACATAGTCACTTTCATATGGAATGGGGTATCTCACCACTAATATCAAATCCTACGGAACACTAAGCCATAATCCATGTGATTGCGTCAACAGTCAATATACCTATAAAGAGATAACTCCAGCAAAACCATTATTCCCAACAAGGAACATCACTATATAACATATAGATATTATGAACACCACGCTTCATTATATCCTAAATCCAAGAACTACGTCAGTAGCTAACCTATTTAAGGACACAAGTCTCCGATTGAGTCTTAATGTAGTGTTGGCTCAATTTCGGACAAAAACATTTAAGTTATAGGATAGTGTTCAAGTGTATCCATTCAAGCCTATGACGTGTTAGTTGAAGACGTAGCGGCCAAGATTATAAAGCTTCATCATATGTCGTGTTTATTGTGCCTTGTTTCTACGTCACCAACATTTGTTCCATTTCCTCCTAAGGTATGAATGCATTACATATATATGTATAGGAGCTTGGAACAATGTTTATTGGGTGTAATTTTATTTTAAACTGATGTTTCTTTTTAGAAGGTTTCTTGAAAACTTTAAAATAAAGTTTCTGGGCTAAAAATCAAATTTCAACAATTCTGGAACTTCGTTCGATATTGTCGTTTGAACGAGTTTTTCGTTCGAACGAGAATGTCGTTCGAATGAGTTTGCCAACAATTTTTCCCCGTATGCCTCTGGAACTTCGTTAGAAGTGTCATTCGAACAAGACTTCATTCAAACGAGATTTCTGGGGGGAAATTTTTTGGCAGTTTTAATCAGTTTTTCTCCATGTTCCCACTTACTTTTACCCACTAACTCTTGATAGAAGTTATATGTGCGGGAACCATGTTTGAAAAAAAAAACTTTTACCATTTTCTAAACACCTTTTTGAGGGAAATATTTGGGAGAGAAATTTCTTAGTTCAAAAGTTCATGTTTTAAGTGTTTGTAGTTTCAAAGAACATTATTGAAAAACACTTTTGTTTATAACCATAGTTTGTTTATTCCAAGTTACCATATATATATATATATATATATCTTGCTTGGAGTGTTCGGCACCAGGTTTTACTCTACCGAGTTGAAGAGTTCATTTGGGTTTACTTCTACATCCCATAAAGA
Organism: Sambucus nigra; assembly: GCA_949130495.1. Classification (NCBI taxonomy): domain Eukaryota; kingdom Viridiplantae; phylum Streptophyta; class Magnoliopsida; order Dipsacales; family Adoxaceae; genus Sambucus; species Sambucus nigra. Next base: position 94,372,160 of record OX422210.1, on the reverse strand, counting down.
ATAAGTTCGTTGTTTTGCTAGTGCATTCTCACATGGTGAAAGGCATCCTGTGTGGTTGACGGTTGTTCCTAAAGTCTAATCGGCGGATTTCGAGACCGCGGTGGATCTCTGTGGTTATTCACTAGGCAGAGGTGTGTACAAGAAGGAGCGTCGAGACTTGGACTGAGTCAAGTCGAGTGTTATAAGTCATACTATCTTGTACTTGTAATACCATACTTAGTGGATTTGAGGCTAGGGCCATCCGAGGTTTTTTCCCGTTGTGGGTTTTTCCTCGTACATCATGGCGTAGTAGTTATTTGTTTATTTTATCTTTCGCATAATTCAAACCTTTACAAGTGTAAGAGGGTAGTTTAGATAAGATGGAGGCATAACCCCTTTTGAGTATAGTAATGATAAGTTAAATAGCAACACTATTGATTAACCATAGGAAATTCAAACATTACTCAATGAAGATAGATTCGGTTTAAGCTCACAGATCTCTCGTGTATAACTCAGAAGGTAGTAATGAACTTAGAAGTAACTTAGCTAGAGGGAGAGAGAAGTAAGCACCCTAAATACACCTTGGCATGCAGCCAAAACACACTAACCACCCTCAAGAATCTCTATCAAGTATTAAAAGCTTCGTAATAAATGACAATGGTGGGTGAGTAAACTCTCTAGTTTGTAATAACTCTCTAGTAATATCACTTTTGAACTCTCAAGAAAGATCATCCTCTCCTCAGAGGTGGTTGGGGTCCTTAAATAGCCTCCCACACCACCCCCGAGGCAACTCCATCATTAATGCCGGTGAAAGACATCCTTCATACTTTATGTCACAAATGTTAAATGACTGATGCACTAGTTGTCTCCACGTCATAAACATTAAATGCCAAGACATGCCTTTTACCTAACCACTGTGTGTCACGGGGCTGTTGTCACAGAGGTGGCTCACCAACTATCTAACAGCCCTAAATACCACGGCAGTTTACTCAAGTGGAGGTCTGACATTGCCTAGTTGGTTAGTGACATCAGATAAAGTGGATGTGACATTAAGTAAAGGGTTATTTGGCTCACAATTCAACACCCGATGGAACTCCAAGTTGATCTGCCCGAGGTTCCACGGTAAGGGTCCTTCGGTATTTTACCAGGTGTATCTAAGATGGTTAGGACAAGCCCCAACGGTGCCTCACTTCTCAATCCTCCAAACCAATTCCTCCAAGGTTCCCACGACGAGGTCATTCGATAAAGCATGAAAGCTCTCCCAGGCCCTGTCAAGCCTGGTCTCTCACGAATACCATTTGACCTCATATAAAGTCATTATTATTCTCGTTACCTCATTACAACTGTTATAGCTTATAGTTAATATAAACAAAGATACAATATGAATAACACAACAAGCTAAAGTATGAGTTGCCATGCCAAGCTGCCTCGCTGAGCTGCCTCAGTTTCTTAATCCCAAACACTGTTGGTAATGGGGGAATTATCCCTAATCTCAGGATTACCTTCAAGCCCCCTCTACATTTGCCCCTTCGTGAAGAGATTTATTGTTGGCACAAGAAATGTCTGCACGAAAACTTCTCAATCCGATAAACCTTCTCTGTGTGAAAAAATTCTGGCATCTTTTCCCTCGTTAGAACCAGCGCGTTAGAATCTTCAGGAAAAAGTAAAATTCTCCCCGATGTACCTAAATCAAAGCGCTACGACTTATTGGTGCTTTGACGAAGGGACATTGCCATTTTTTCCTTATATTGAGCTTCAACCGTTCTAACTTTATTATTTAAAATTCTCCCGAAAGGCCTGCTAACCTTCTCAAATACTCGTTTTGATTCTTGGTAAGTGAAATTCTCCCTTGTAACGCTTCTCTATGTTCAAAAAAGTATAAATTCTCCCCGATGTAGCCGAGTCACCATTTAAACAATGTTTGGACTTGTAGTGAGGGGACATCGTAGCTTTTTTGAACTGTTGGGACATCTTTTCCATTGGGAGTTATTGGATACATTTGACAAAAATTCTGGGGCCAAAACTCAAACTTTCTGAACAAGGAAACCCTTTCTATTCCCCAGGCGTCGCTTCATAAATGATGTGGCGCTGTCTTTTAACTGTCAAAACACCTCCCGAAGTGCCACGTGTCCATTTGAATTGATTATAGGCGACCTTGCACGTGTGGTGGTGGGAAACTCAACAGACGAGTTCTTTAAAAGGTTTCAAATGTCTCTTTTTTCAAAAACTTCTCTTTTCTTCGTCTTATTCAAGCTCCCGTCTTCTTTAGAGAGAGAACTCTGTGCGAACTCCATTATTTACTAGGCTCCTACCGAGCTTCTTCCTTCTCTCATCTTTTATGCCACCACCTATGGTTGTGTTTCTCCATCTTCATTCCCAACCTTTCTTTTATCGAGCTTCCTTTTTCATACTTCTTTACCATCTATAATGGCCTCCTCAAGCAACCCTACCACGTCTGCCACCAATGTTCCACCTGCCACCACCTCTACTGCCACCTCTTTAACTGCTGCCCGCCAGGACCAGCGGCGCTTCTACCGCAGGTCCCCTATATTTGCCAAGGGTGATGGCTTTGCTGAGTTTTATAAGACTTGCATTTTTAATGCCAAGTATGATGCCATGACGCTTAGTTATGAAGATGAAAGTGCTGCTGACTGGGGTTTTCTACCTCCAGAGGGGACTCTCCGATTTCGTCTTGAGCGAGGGGACTTCCCGTGGTCCCATATTGACTTTGAAGGGCTTGTGGGCTCTCCTGCTCACTTTGCTTCTTGGAACTCCCATATGTAGAGTTCCCACGCTGATACTCTCACCAAAATTGGGCTTCATCGGTCTAAGTGGTTTGGTGAGTTCACCCTGTCCAAGAATAATGTTGCCCTTCCCATTCTGGTGTCTGGAACGTTACCACTCATACATTCATTTCTGCATGGGGCGAGTTTACAATAAAGTTGGAAGACGTGTGTGAAATCCTAGGCCTTGAAGCAAAAGGCCATGAGCCTTATTCCGATGAGGCCCTAGATGCCCAGGAAGCTGCTGATCATTTGGAGTTGGACCGTATATTCCAAAGGTGCATAGGTTCTTCGAACAAAGACACTTTCACTCCACTCATCAACTACTTCTTCAAGGAGCCTTCTAAAAGTACTTCCTCCGAGGCTGCCCCTGGACAAGGTACATCACTGAAACTTCATGCCTATATCCTTGTCATTCTTTCTCTCTTCCTTTTAACGGGGAAACCCAATGACCAACCTCGAAAGGACCTTATCAACATATCCCTCAATTTGGCCCGGGGTATCAAGCTTCCTCTGGCTGTAATTTCCCTGGGATCCCTTTACACGTGGCTTGATAGAACCCTTTTCAACATAGAACTATCTCTGGGTCGTTATAACCTGGCCAACTTTGCCAACTTTGTCCTCCTAATAGGCTTCCTCTATGTGCGTTTCCCTGCTGTAGCAGCCAAGATCAGCCGCCCTACTTCAGGGGAAACCATTCTACCCCCCACGCTCCTTTGTTTATCACAAGAGATAAAGCCGAAAGGAGTTGACCTCCATTATCGATGATTTTTCAAATCTTGTGATAAGGCCCTATGAAGAGGATATCTTTATCTACACTTGTGGTTTTTTCAAACATGAAGCAAGAGTGGTCCGAGAAACTACTCTCAACCTAATTATTGAAGACCCTTCACTAGCTGTGGTCCTTCTGTTTTCTCCAAGATACCCTCCCTCTTACACCGAATGGGGATACACCAGATAGCACTATAATCCCAACCGATGCAGCCGTCAATTTGGTTTTGATCAAGGGGCTCCTCACCCAGTTTTTCAATCATCTAACCCCAAGGTCTCTTTTAGCGAGGCATGTTCCCTGTTCTCCTCAACTGCTGCGTGGGGAGTGAGTTCTACTATGGCTGGGCGAGTCACCATTCCCAGCATCACCAGGCAAGGGGACGTGACCCCTCTATTTGCAACAAAGTACTGGCCTAGACAACTGGCCTAAATTTCTGAGTTCATCGAGGGGGGTCCCATGTATCCTCTAGTTCTTTCATTTTTTGCCTTAGAGTTGGGGTTAAAGGGTAATTCCGTTCTTGGGATTGAGTTCCCTCTAAGACAAACCCCCAAGGTACCTCCTACTGAACTTCCTCCACACTGCCCCATGATCCCCATTACCACGCCCAAGCCCAAGGTCGTTGCAACTCCTAAACAACATGCCCCTTTGGTCGAAGCTGTAATAGGGGGAGGGCCTTCTCAGCCACCTGCTAAAAAGACCAAGAAGTCCAAAAGTGAGGTTTCCTCGAAATCCAAGTCCTCAAAGTCCAAGTCCAAAGCTCAAGCACAAACTCCTTTGGAAGCATTCCCTGTTGCCTCCATTCCCCCTTTTATGTGTGCAGAGGTAAGTGAAGAGCTGAGGAGGCAGGTTCAAGCTGAGGTCAAAAGAATAAATACTGAGTTTTAACAGTGCGCTGTCGCCGTTCCTCCTTCGGATGCCTTTCCCACGATCGTGGTTGATCCAACTGAGCTAACGACAAAGAGGAGAAAAGGGTCGAGGGTACCTCAAGGTGCTGATGCAACGGGCGCATGGAAGAAAACTCTGGGTACTAAGTCCCAAAAGAAACGGACAGTCGAGATACCTCCTTCCTCAACTCCCTCTATTGCTGCCTCCTCTCTGCCTTCACCAGTGGTTATACCTTTTCGTTCTCCTTCCGGATCTGAGGTATGTGTGCGTGTTTTGTTCGTGTTCACCTTTTCTTAAGTCAAGTTTCATTTGCTTACTTCTTTGATAACTTTGGTGCATGGAGTTGAAGAAAGGCCCAGTCCCCCTGGTTCCATCGTGAGCCATTTCGTGAGGGCGTTTCGGTGTCTCTCAAGCTGATACTCCTCCTCCTCATTCCCCCATGATAGGTCTTACCTACTCTCCCTGTTTGCCCTCCCAACGGGCCAAAGAAGCTACTGCGGGGGCTGCTACCGTTGGATTTATTGGAATATCTGCCTAAACGAACTCTCAAGATAACTCTCGAGATTAGGGTTAGTATATCGCTCTTGTGTGTGAGGAGGTGAGTAAATGTAAGAAAGTTCAAACGTCTCGCACTGATATAAGAAAGAAAGAATATTTTGAAAGAAAAGTGATCTCGTGAAAGAATGTTAATCGCTAGAGTGAGAACGTCGAGTTATTCACCACGTAGACTATCATTTGCCCAAACACCTAGAGAAAATATGGATGATTATGGGTGAGGGGGAAATAAAATGGGAAGGATATGATGATATGAGGTAGGATGGTGATGGATGGATGATGGATGAGTGATGGATATGCGAGAAGAGTGTTCTTTACATGAAGAACAAATGTCTTTATTTCAAAAATAACTACCAACTACGAACTCTCTTTCTTTTCTTTTCTCTCTTTTTTTTGTTATTTTTTCTCTTTTTCTTTTCTTTTTTTTTCTCGCTTTTGTTTATACTCTCAACACTGAAGACATTTAACATTTGAAACAATACTCTTTTTTTTTCAAAATAATGGTGATGATATATGAATGGAGTGCAGTATGTATATGGATAGTGTGGGGAATATATGGAAGAATATGGGTGAAGTGAATGGAAATGTGATATGGAAAAGTTGTAGGTGCATGGATGAAACTCCAGTATTCGGGAAAAATTTCAAAACACGTGTTTCTTACAACTCGAAAGTGATGTCGTTCTCAGTGATCAAGCCAAAAATTGAAGAGTAATGAGATCATGCAACGATTTAAGTGCCGACCCAAACAAAGTTGAATCAACTTGTTACTCGGAGATTGCGTAAAACTCGCTAAAAATTTGTAGTACTGCTCAACTCTAAACTGTAGTGACATGATAAGTGCGCAAATTTTGTTGAGTCTAGAAATTCATGGTGCAAACTGCCTTGTTATGTATTACATAAGCTATTTAGAAAAAATATTCTCTAGATTGATTCCTAGAATTTTGAAATATGGATGATAGAAAATTCAAAATAAATGCGAGAATAAAATCACATAAGAGCACACAAAATTGACTCGCTAACAGGAGAGGCACAAGGGTTTAAGAGATGTACCTCCCACGGTTTTTAGGCCGTGGGGTGCCGAAAAATTTGAGTCGACTGGGGGGAGATTACACCTATCTCAGTCGGCCCCGGGAGTCCTACCGACCCAAAGTAGAGAAGCTTCATTTTCTCGCCTTTGGGCACCCTCTCTCTACCTTGTCCGGTTTTCCTATCAAGCTTATCTTCGATTATTACAATTGTTTAAAATGAAAAATAAAATAAAGGTGTCTCTATGCACCGTAATACAAGCCAAGAAGAGAATAATCCTAATACAAGCCTTCTAAAAATATAAACATGGTACAAAAAATAATAAAGTGCAAAAAATAAATGAACTACAAGTTAAAATCCGATTTGAGTGCTTCACGCTCCCAAGAATGGCAAAGACGCCATTTGATAGAAATAACTTTAGCGTATAATTTTCGTTGCTTGAAAGTCCTCTAATCAAAACCTCAAATTACCTACAAAAATATAACAAAACTAGTGTAGAGGTAAGTAAGGGTATCAATCCACATCTAGGGGGTATGCTATATACAACTCAATTGTAATTCAATTTTTATTTTGTTTTTGGGATTTTTGCTTTTTCTATTTTTTTTTTAGCTTTTTAAATATTAAAACAGTTGTGTTGGTGAGAAGAAGTGAAATAACACTAAACTAAAATGAAAGATCAAATTACAAACTAAAAAGTAACTAAAATGGAAAATAAAGTCTAACACAAAAATATCAGATAAATGAGGTAAATAAATGTGAGAACAATCAAGGAGTGGGATTACACCATAAATTTTAGCTATTCTAATTAATTAATTTAATTAATTGAATTCTCCCAAATTAATATCAAACTTACAAATCAACTCTCGTTGCAAATGTAATTTTAATAGTAACCTTTTAGAAAATTAAGTTTAATACCCCACAACTCTCGAAAATAGATCTACACTCCTTTTAATTAATCACCCACAAGGATCGATTCATCAATTAAAATTTATGTAAATCTTAGAAAATAAATTTAGAGTTGAAATTAAAGTAATAATACCCCACTTAAGAAACCCCTATCTCTAGTTCGAATCTAAAATGGGTATTATAACTAGAATTTCGATTTTCTCTAGAAAATCATTTACCGTCTCTCGAGGCGTAAATTTAAGGGTGAGGGATCAAAATTAATATTCAAAGGGAATTTCAAGTAATCAAACTAATTAAATTAAAATAACATCAAATAAAGGTTTCCCCCCACCCCTTGAAAGGGGATTTAGCCTAACATGGTATGGGATTTGACAAATTAATAATCAAAGGCATAACATAAGTAAGAAGAGAAGAGAACAATCAAACCCAATTTCTTGATGCTTAATTGAACTTCAATCCATGATTTGAAATTAACATCCCTAAATTTGAATGATCCAAACAAAATTACATCAAAATCTTCACTCAAATTAATCCTCACAACAATTTATTTTCCCTCACTATCTAAAAATAAATAAAATAAAAATTCTAATCTAAAAACCTACACTAAAATGGTATTTCTCTCTCTAAAACCCTCGATGGGGTTTCTAGCCTTCTTTAAAAATGGTCTTCATCTTCTTTTATAGTAGGCATGGAGCATAGGGGTATTTTAGGTAATTGGGAGTGCAAGAGCATGGGGTTTGAGAGATGTGAGGTCATGTGGATGAGGTGAATGAGGGTATTTTGGGAAGTTGGGTTAAAATAGGTAGTTGTGGGCATTTTGGGTAAAAGGGGTTAAATGGGTTTAATACATGTGCATTTCTTTTGGGATTTGGCTCTGGTTTGTTTGTTTGGCAGATGGAAGAAGTCGTGTAAGAGGAAATGGGTCTCGGTTGTGGATGGGTTTACTCGGGTTGAGATTGCTGCCATGAGATGTGCGTCAGAGTGGTGGTTGCAGGGGGTCGCGGGTCTAGGGGGTCAAGGCCATGGTTGTGGTTTTTATTTTTCGGGTATGGGTTAGAGGTGCTTGCGGGTTAGGGCTGGACAGGGGACTGGGTGAGTTGGCAGAACGGGGGTTGTTATCGGGTTAGGTAAGGTGAGGATCCGGGTTTCGAGGTCAATTTTGGGTCCGACGACTGTGGCTCGAGTCGCCGGTAGGTTTCAGGCGGTGACAGTTGGAATGGGGGTTCGCAGAGCGAAAATGGAGTAGGGACGTGATGGGGCTGGTGGTGCGGAAATGGACTCGGTTTACAGGTTTTAGGATCGAACCTGGATCAACAGGTGGTAGGGAGATCTCGGGTTGGGGGTTTTGATTGGTTTTATTGGAGTTATGGGTGGATGGTTGGTGGGTGTTGGAAAGAGAGAGAGGTGAGTTTTGAGTTTGTTTTAATGGAGGTATGGAGAGAGAGTGTGGTGTGGGGAAGATGATGGGTTGGGAATGGTTGTGTGTGGTGAGTTGTAGGGTTGTGTGAGTGAGTTGGTTTAGGTGTGTGTGAGTGTGTATGGTATTGGGGTGTGAGGGGTTGTGTGTGTGTTTAACTTATGACCCCTAAAAAAATAAACTAAAAGTAAAAGTAAAATAAAACAAAATAAAATTTTAACTAAACAAAAAAAATAAAAATGACACGACACGGCACACTATACAAACTCTAAAAAAACTAAACACAACTAAAATAATAAAAATAAAAATAAAAACTAATAAAATGAAAACATGAAATAATAATAAACTAACTAAAAACTAAGAAAATAAAAGAAAATATAAAAACTAATACACGACACGCTAAAAATATAAAAATCCTAAAAATATATACATGACTCAATAAAATAAAATAATAAAATAAACCCTAAAAATAAAATTACACAAATAAAATAAAATGGGACAAACTAAACACTCACGGTTCAGGACAAGTTTAGGTCAGTTTAGGGTAGGCTAGGGTACGGGACAAGGGTAAATAGCTCCATAATCCACCCAATTGCCTTGAAATACGCATTTGAACATCGCAATGTGCATTCGGCCTACAAAATAGACAATAAAGCGCATAAGACCCAAATTGTCAAGAATTAGCAACTAAAATACGTTTATTCGGGGTATAAAATGTACACTTTTGGGTGCTTATCACCCCTGAGGTAAATTTCTTGTCAAGTCTCACGTCTTTTCCTTATCCCATTGCTTTGTTTATCATTCTGATATGTTGGTATGTTTTAGGTTGAAGTGGTGTCTCTGATAGCTAACATTCTCCTTCCCACTGCACTGACGAGACCCCTGACTGCAATTCCCCCTTTTGGTGTCATAACGGGGGTAAGTAATGCTTATATGTATTGCTGCCTTTTTCCTGTACTTGCTCCTTATGTCTAACACTTGGTTTTGTATTTGTAGCTTTCGCCAAGCCTTACCCCACCATTTTCTCTTAGTGGTATTTTTCTTTCCGAGGCCAAGGTTGATGTTGCTGCCCCGTGTGGTGATTCTTCAGTGCCTGCCCATGCTGGGGCATCGTTTGGAGGTTCCTCGTGTTCTTTGAGCGAAAATCCTTCGTTGGCCTTGGTATCATTTATTAGCGAGGGAGCTTTGCCAACCGTTGAGGCTTCTTCAGTTAGGGGCGCCGTTGAGGCCTCCATGGTGGCTCATATTCTCGTTGATGCTACTGCTGAGGTATTTTGCTAATTTCTCTGCATTTCTCAGTCTCTCAAACTTCACCTATATTTGTGACTTAAAAACGAAAACACTTGTTAAATTTTTTCATAAACTCCACCTATATCGGTGGCTTAACAACGAAAACACTTGTTAAGGTTATTTCATAAACTCCACCTATATTAGTGACTTAACAACGAAAACACTTGTTAAGATTTTTCATAAACTCCACCTATATCGGTGAATTAACAATGAAAACACTTGTTAAGATTTTTCCATAAACTCCACCTACATCGCTTACTTAACAACGAAAACACTTGTTAATATTTTCATAAACTCCACCTATATCGGTGACTTAACAACGAAAACACTTGTTAAGATTTTTCCATAAACTCCACCTATATCGGTGACTTGACAACGAAAACACTTGTTAAGATTTTTCATAAACTCCACCTCTATCGATGACTTAACAACGAAAACACTTGTTAAGGTATTTCATAAACTCATTATTTCCTCTAACTGTTCTCAGGTTGCTCGGGAAGATTCTCCACCAGTTCTTTCGCCTACCTCCTCAACCCATCGAGAACCCGTTGTTTTAGAAGACTCCAGCCACGACGATTAAGGTTCCACGACCAGTGCTGCTGCTGAGAGCGAATCTGGCTGTGAGCTTCCTCTGCCCGACTTGGCTCCTCATGCCTTCTGCCTGATGGTGCTCCATTGTTCCCCTCAGATGCATGTCAACCATCGCTTGGTATTTGAGCTGCTTGCAAACCACCATCCCGAAACATTTACCATGGATTTCTTGCATTCCAACATCTTTGTGATGAGTTACAGGCTTCAGGGCATGTTTATTATTGTGGTTAAGATTGCCAGTACTTCGACCTGAACCGTTACTAGAGTCCTCCTCAACTAATTCCTGGGTCACTTGAAGGAGTTGGGTCATGATGGCTTTCATCTTGATTAGCTTATTACGCATTTGAAAACTTTGAAGAGCCAGCGACTGGATAGCTAGAGGGAACTGCGCTAGAAACACCAGGATGATCAACGGGATAAGGAAGCCAAGTTGGCTGAGTTAGAACCTCTTCTTGAAGCCGTTGACAAAGAGGTGGGGGACCTAGAAGAAGCTCTATGCTTGGCGAAGTCGAAGCGAGAGAAGCTCCTCATCGAGCGTACATAAGCGCATACAAGGCTGGAGGTTTCTATAAATGCCCAATAGTCTTGCCTAGCAACTTCTTCGAGCCTTTTTGGAGATTTTTTCTCTTCCCCAGATCTATGGTTCCTCTTAGGCTAATGAACTTTTGTATATATATTTTTCTTTTTTCTTCTTCTTATGTAATTCTTGGGCAATAGCTCCCAATTTTCTAATGCCCCAAAGTTTATGAATGAAGAAAGATATATGTTTTCCATGTCATTTATTTGTGTTACAACTGCTTTCGTACATTATGAAGTTCTATAATTCTTTCATTTCCACTTGGGTTATAATAAAAAGAACTTGCATACTCATCATAACAAAGAAGTTGTGTATTCATAACAACAGCTAGATACATCAGTGGTTCAAACCTAATTTCTTACACATGATAGACTTTCAACCATTTATTGTTAATCTTGAATGGTTTATCTTCTTCCATCCTAGAAATTAAACAATAACCTGAGTCATGAGATTCTTTTACAATTAAAGGTCATTCCCAATTTGCTGCTAACTTGGGTAGAGGAAGCCCCCTGATGTGCTTCACTGCTGCTTTCAATACGAGGTCTCCCTCCACGAACTTCCTTGGTCTCACTAAGTTATCATATGCCCTGGAGAGTTGTTTCATATACATTAGAAAGTGTTGCATCGCATTATCTCTGTGTTCATCCAATGCTTCCAACTGCACATGTCTATTCTGAGGGAGCATGGTACTTTGCAAAGCATATCGAGCAGAGGGAACTTCTAACTCCACTAGGAGAATCGCCTCGACCCCATAGACAAGGCAGAATGGAGTATACCCTGTGGGTTTTCTCTTAGTTGTTTGATAGGCCCACAATACAGGTGGTATTTTATCATCCCACGCTCTTAGGAAACCCTCCATTGTTTTAGCCAAGATATTAACCAAAGTTTTGTTAGTTGCTTCGGCCTGACCATTTCCCTTTGGATATGCCACCGTCGAAGTATGATGGATAATGGAGTATTTTTCTGTGAGCATCGTTACTTCTGAATTGCTAAAAGGGGTTTCATTATCTGAAATTATGACCTTTGGGATCCCAAAACGGTAAATGATGTATTCTCTGATGAAGTTTCTCACCACCCCCGTTGTTTCCCTTCTCAGTGGTATCGCTTCAGCCCACTTTGTGAAGCACTTCGTTGCTACTAGTATCCATATCTTCCCCCTCGAAGAAGGTTGTATTTCCCCTACCAGGTCAAATGCCCAAGTGTGAAAAGGATAAGGCGTCACTAGGGAGTGAAGGTCTATCGATAGGGCATGAATTATATATCCATGAAGTTGACAAGCTTTACATTTTCGAACGAGCACAGCAGTGTCTTTCTCCATTTTTGGCCAATAATACCCCAACGTCATCAATTGGCCATATAACTTGGCCCATCCTATGTGAGCTAGATCATAGTCTATTTGAGAACCTCAGCTTCTTCTTTCTTTATGATGCAACGTAACGGCCTGTTGAAGTATCCCCTTCGATAAAGCTGCCCCTCCTAAATATAGAATCTCGAGGCCCTCCGCTTGAGTCCCATCGTGTCAATTTTGTATATTTGGGTAACTCCATCTCTGATAAAGTTAATATACGGCTATCTCTAATTAGGTTAAGCTTCTACGAAATGACATTCAGCTGCTTCAAAGAATAACTGGCATTTATCGCATTTTCGTTGTAGCTCCGTCGCGTCCTGTTTCATTCTGAGCCAAAAATACCCCTTTTTTTTTGCATTCTTTAGTATAGGGGTATCTCATTTGTCTCATAATTCTCTTCATGTGTTCTCTTCAATCTCCGCTCTGCCTCTTCTGGACTGATGCACCTCGATAACTATCCTCTCGCGTTCCTAAAGTAAAGATTTCCCTAGTTCTTGAAGTATTGGGCTAAGTTCTTCAGCCCTATCTCTCCTTCCCCAGATTCCAATTGCTTCCTAATCTCTCCCCTTCAGTCTGTGTCCTCCTCCATTAGTAAAATTTATTGTACTACCGAAGGAGTCGTTCTTCGTTAGATCACGACGATAGTTGCATTGTTCCTCATGACCATTTTCTGGGCAATGGTGGCATAGGCATTTGGATGGCGGTTCATTATTCTAGGATATCTCTTGATCTTTGTCCGATGGAACTGGCGGAGGAGCCTCTGAATGATTGTTCTGTATAGTGCTAAACTCATGTGCTTCAATGCATTTTCTCCGTTCACCTGCTGAATTACCAAGTTCAAATCACCTTTGATGCAAAGTGTATGAATTCCTCTTCGAAGAGCCTCTAGCAACCCCAGCACCAATGCTTCATCTTCTGCCTCATTGTTAGAACAACGGAAATATAACTTGTAGGAAAGGAAAATCTCCTCCATTCCTTTTGAAAGAATAACCCCTGCTCCTCCTTTCTTTTTCGCCGAAGATCCATCAAACTACATTGTCCATTCTTCATCCATTGTGTTTAGGTGATTGTCCTACAAGTCATCTCCTGGAATACTTTCTTTGGGTGGCTAAAATGTTTCCAAGGGGAATATTGCCAACAGGTCGGCGTACGTTTGGCTTTTGATTGCGCGAGGAGACACGCACTTCAAGTCATACTTGGAGAGGATGAGGAACCACCTAGTTACTCTACCAATCAATATAGTTCTTGCTATAAAATACTTAATACGATCACATCTAGTTACAATATGAATTGTAAAAGACAGCATATAATGTCTAAGTTTTTGTGCTACAAAGACTAAGACTAAACAATGCCTTTCCAAGCTACTATATTTGACTTTTGGCCCACGTATGATTTTGCTGAGGTAGTAGACCGACCGTTCTTCCCCATCAATCTCTTGTGCCAACAAATCTCCCACGGACCTCGTGGTGGATGTGAGGTATAGCTGCAATGATATTCCTGCCTGTGGGGGAACCATGATCTGCGATGAAACGGGCAGCTTCTTCAGCCCAATGAGTGAATCCTGGTGAACCTCCTCCCACTTGAATTTTGTTCCTTCATAACAGCTGCATCAACGGGTGTGTCATCTTTGCTAACCCAGGCACAAATATCCTAAAATAGGAGACTTTACCGAGAAAACTCTTCATATCCTTCACCTTTTTTGGACTTGGCATCTCCAAGATCGCTCGCTGCTTATCCTCGTCCATCTACACCCCTTTCCGATCAACCACGAAGCCTAGAAATTTCCCACTTGTTACCCTAAAGACTCACTTCAGTGGGTTCATCCTCAATTTATATTTCCTGCATCAGGCAAACACCTTCCTCAAATTTCCCAGATGGGACTCCTCCTTCCTTGATTTGATGACCAAATCATCCACATAGAATTCCACAAATTTGTGGAATAAGTCATGGAAAATGTCCATCATTGTTCTCTGGTAAGTATCCCCAACGTTATTGAGTCCAAACGACATTACTATGTAGATAAAATTTCCCAATGAGTTCATGAACATCGTTTTCTCTACATTCAAGGGGTCCATCTTGATCTGGTTGTACCCTACCTACCCATACATGAAGCTATATATCTCATGACTAGCTGTTGCATCTATCAAGCTATCAATGGAGGGCATAGGGAACTCATCCTTGGGGAAAGATCTATTCAAATCTCTAAAGTCCATGCAGATCCTTATTTAGTTTTCTCTTTCTTCCCCACCGGGATAATGTTTGACAGCCAAAGCGAGTGTTGTATCAGTTTGATGAACCCTGCCACCAATAAGCGCTGGACCTCTTCCTCTATCTTTAAGTATATCTCAGTCTTGTACATTCTTATTGCTTGTTTCACCAGAATTCCTGAAGGCATTACGTTCAATTTGTGATAGCTGACTCCCTAATCCATCCCTTCCATCCCTTCCATCTCTGTGTATTTCCACGCAAAAATGTGTATGAACTCTTGAATCAACATAACCAAAGCCTCTCGTTTCTCCTTACTGAGATCTTTCGCGATGAAAATGGGCCTTGGGTCCTCCTCTTCTTTCGACAGGTTCAACTTCTCCAGTTCTTGCGCCTATGGTTTGGATTAATTCGCCATGTATTCTGGTTCCTCGGCGACTTCCTCTATAAATTTCTGTACGTTGGAGTTGTCTATCACCATACATTGTCCCCGCTGATCCACTAGAAAGTACTCATATATCGGGTCAACCTCATTATCAGTTTCTTCAGCCGCCCATTCACACCATTATAATCTATATATCACCTTTCCTTCTTCGGTAATGACCTTCTTGCACTGTCTACTGGTAGCTGTAGTTATCTTCCTCTTCTTCTCTTTATAATCCTCGACCACTCTTTTTCCTGAAAATCGGCTCAGCACACTTTACCGTTGGACCTCATGCTCCATCGAATCCACTCTAGGCCTCATTCTATCTTTGACCTGCTTCGAGATGTTTTGGGTCCGAGGGGCCACCTGGTGAGCTTCTTCGGCCATTACTCTTGTGTTGCTTGCAACCTCCTTATTTTGCTCGTTCAAGGGCCCCATTCTTTCTCTGATCGAGGGAATCCAGGCTCCCTCCATTATTCTCGTTAGGACCAGTACATCCTCCTCCAACTCTATGTAAAATACCGCATCCACCAAGTGAGCTTCCTCGACAGCGAAGGGCCTCTTCGTAGCCCTAATGGTCACCTTTGATCCCTTGATGTCTGCCTAAGCACATTGGTGGTATGTAGAAGGAACTAGCCCTTGGTTGTGCATCCACACCCTTCCTATTAGCAGATGATAGGAAGTTGCACTCTTTATTATGTGGAACTTAATATGGGAACTCAAATTTCCCATTACAATCCCAACATTAACGTACTCAATGGACTTGGAAGATTGGTTATCATACCCCGAAATCACCAAAGGCATGGGGACCAACCTTTCTTCTGGAATATTGGCTGCGTGGAAGGAGTTGATTGGCATAATATTGATGGAAGCTCCCCCATCCATAAGAGTCCTTATGAAACTAATTCCGTTGACGCTGGCGATCACATACAATGGCATATTATGAGGGAATCTCACAGCCCCATCTACATCACTGAAAGTTACTTCTGACAGAAACCTCCTCACCAACCTGGACATGGGTCCCTTCCATCTCAGCAAAAGGACTGCGTTCTTCCTCATAATATCAAGTATTGCATGGGTTATTTCCAACCTACTCTCTTTTGGTATCCCCACTTGGTCGAAGAACCAGGTGAACTTTGGGGATTTTTAAACTGCACAGTACTCTAGGACTAGGTCTGCTTCCTCACCTTCAACGTTGTATATGTCCTCCATACTTGCCTCATCATAGGCTAGTACTACATTAGCCATTCCCTTGGTATAATCTTCCAGATCTTCATCGAATTCCTCCTGCTTCGACGTTGGCTCTCTTTCTTCTCTATCTGCCTCTTCATCATAGGCCACCACCAAATTGGGCCCATGTGCTGGGAGTGGGTTGTTATTAACATTGTACGAAGGGATTTGCAATATACCTGCCTCTACGTACTTGTTGATGATTCTCCTCAGTGTGAAATAACTCTCTGTTGGATGCTGTATCTTTCGATGAATCTGACAATATTTGGGATTCGCCCTTATCTACGTATCGGGTTCCCCCGCGGGAATGCCCTTTGGTTCATAGACCGTTCCTCCTTGGACCATCGCATTATAATAGCTGACAGACTCCTCCACCGTACAAGGCAATGGTGGTGGGTCCTCCCTGTCTCTTCCAAACTTCCTCTTATTGTTCTTCTTCGGCGCCTTGCCCCATCTTCTCCCTCGGTGTACCCTACCCGTGGGGGCTGAGACCTCCCCCCCCCCACAGGTTGTATTGGATGCCTAAACATCATGGGCACCACTACCGAATTTAGTTGCACCACTAAGGAGATTTTCTTATTGTATTTAAGAATGCCTAAAAAGTTCCCTCACGCGTTTCATTAATGAGATGACAGATGTACTCAGGAAGCAGCCCCTCCACACAGATCTTCAATAACTTGGATTCTTTGACCTCCTCCCTCACATCGAGGGATCTTTCCCTAGAACTTTGAACGTATTCCACCACTTCTTCCCTTGGTCATTGCTTCTCCCTCCCCAGTTGGGTCAAGGTAAACTCATCTTTCGCCAGAAAGAACTTCTTGACGAACAACACATGCATCTCCTCCCATGTAGAAACTCTCTTGGGAGCCAAATGAGAATACCAGGTATATGCTTTATCGATTGAGGATTTAGAAAACTCCCTCAACATGAGTTTCTTATTATTATAATGCGCCCCCAAGTGTTCAACGAAGCCCTTAATGTGCTCCTTCGGGTTTCCACCTTTCCCTGTGTATTTTTTAAAAATAGTAGGAATATAGTCCTTTAGATAGGGCTCATTGTTGTATTCCTGGGGATAACATGCTCGAAAGTCATCATAGACCGAAGCTACCTCGCCAGCAGATTGTGAGGAGGCCTGCATGAACTTCAGCATCTCTTTTTGCATCTCCTTCCTCATTTTTTCCAGGGGTGATGCTACTGGGGCAACAACCAACGGGGCCATGCTGAGTGCCCATTGCATCTAGAGAAATCATCACAGTTGGAGCCGTTGATACTTCTAAGGTTCCCACTGATGGATTCGCAACAGAGGGTATACTTGCTCGGACTGTTCCCGTTACACCTGCACTTAGTGGGACCGTTGGGGCTGCCCCTGATGGTACGAAGGAGTTGGCTTTAAATCCTCCCAACACCGTTGAAGAGAATGGAGTTTGCAAGAACTCGTAAAAATTATTTTGAGGAGTGCCACTTGAGCTAGTCCCAACGCAGCACTCGTGGAAGCTTGTGTCACTCCTGGAACGCCGGTCATCGCCTGAACTAGTGGTACCTCTATTCGAGGGGCCCCATCCCTTAGAGCCTCCAGTTCTCTCGCCGCCTGCTCTTCATTGTGTTGAATGTCATCAAAGGTGAGCCTTCCCAGCAGAGTCGCCAAATGTAAGAGGGTGGTTTAGATAAGATGGAGGCGTAATCCCTTTTGAGTAAAGTAATGATAAGTTAAATAACATCACTATTGATTAACCATAGAACATTCAAACATTACTCAATGAAGATAGATTTGGTTTAAGCTCACAGATCTCTCATGTATAACTCAGAAGATAGTAATGAACTTAGAAGTAACTTATCTAGAGGGAGAGAGAAGTAAGCACCCTAGATACACCTTGGCAGGTAGCCAAAACACACCAACCACCCTCAAGAATATCTATCAAGTATTAAAAGCTTCGTAATAAATGACTATGGTGGGTGAGTAAACTCTCTGGTTTGTAATAACTCTCTAGTAATCACTTCTGAACTCTCAAGAAAGATCATCCTCTCCTCAGAGGTGGTTGGGGTCCTTAAATAGCCTCCCACACCACCCCGAGGCAACTCCGACATTAATGCCTGTGAAAGACATCCCTCATACTTTATGTCACAAATATTAAATACCTGATGCACTAGTTGTCTCCACATCATAAACATTAAATTCCAAGACATGTCTTTTACCTAACCACTGGGTGTCAGGGGGCTGTTGTCACAGAGGTGGCTCACTAACTGTTTGACAGCCCCAAATACTACGGTCGTTTACTCAAGTGCAGGTTTGACATTGCCTATCTAGTTAGTGACATCAGATAAAGTGGATGTGATATTAAGTAGAGGGTTATTTGGCTCACAACTCAACGCCCGATGGAACTCCAAGATGCTCCGCCCGATGTTCCACGGTAAGGGTCCTTCAGTGTTTTACCAAGTGTATCTAAGATGGTTAGGACAAGTCCCAATGGTGCCTCACGTCTCAATCCTCCAAACCAAGTCCCTCTAAGGTTCCAACGGCAAGGTCATTCGATAGAGCATGAAAGCTCTCCCAGGCGCTGCCAAGCCTGGTCTCTCGCGAGTACCATTTGACCTCACACAAACTCATTATTATTCTTGTTACCTCATTACAACCGTTATAGCTTATAGTTAATATAAACAAAGAAACAATATGACTAACACAACAAGCTAAAGTATGAGTTGCCACGCTAAGCTGCCTCGCTGAGCTGCCACGTTGAGCTACCTTGGTTTCTTAATCCCAGACACTATTGCTAATGGGGAAATTATCCTTAATCTAAGGATTACCTTCAAGCCCCCTCTACAACAAGATAGGATTTTTTATTCTCATTTACTTTCACACGATACCTCCCTTGCTAAATCTAAAGGTTGAATGTGTTAGTTGTTTGCATACTTTAGCTTTTCTGCTTCATGCTATATTTATCATGCTAAATGTATGATTCTTAATCATTGTTATAGTATATACATCATGATTTATCACATGCTAGAATTATGATGTTTGTTTATCTTTTTTATTATACTTCTTTCATTTTAGTTTGTATTAAATGAAAAATACAAAAATATTTTGTTTATCATTTGTGTTTTACCCTTTTAGTAATTTAGGCTTAATGAAAAATACAAATGATTTTTGTTTGTCTTTTGAGTACATATTTTTATTTTTGGTTAAAAATTATCAAAAACTTAAAAATATTTTGTTTTGTGTGTATTTTAGTTTGACACACTCTATGTGGCATATACTTGTGTTTGAATCCCATCTTTTTTTGCTCCCATGTGGCTAGAACTTTTGGTTAAGATTGTCAATCCTTAAAATGTTCTTTACCATGCTTACATGGAATAGTGGGATTTTGTGTTGATATAATGGATTCTATTTTTATATGCATCAATTCACACATGCACGAGCTCACTTGAAATTATAACTTCATATGTATATTTGAGCTTTGTGAGGTGTTCTCCTACCAATCTTGTCATCTACATGTTATGTAACCTAGGAGTACTAGTGCATGTTAAAATCCGTTGCACGTGAGATTTGTGTGAGATATAAAATGATGTATATAAATGTGCACAGGGAAGGGATCCGAAAGGAATAATCATCCTTTGCGAGTAAGGCATTGTTTGCTTGGACCTAAAAGAAATACGTGGTCCAAAGGCCTAAAAGAATAATGGCATTAAAAGAAAAAATATTTGCTAAGGCCTATTTTGTTTAGTTGATTTATTCATTCAAAAGATTAAACTCTATATGCTTAAATTGAGGGAGTTTGGATGGTATATCAACGGTTTTCACATTGTCCGTTTATCCTAGTTATGCTTTCAATGTCATGACTCTATTGGTTTGTAGAATCATCAAAATTCTAGGCTTGTATGCGTTGTATATGTTTGTTCATTGAGTTCAATTTATATTGTCACATGAGGTTATATTCAAATGTGATGAAGTTTGCAATCAAATGAGAACTCCATGAACATGTTTTAAGTGATTGGGTCTAAATTTAACTGTTACTAGTTCACACCCCTTCACTTCCGTTTCCATATGACACATTTTTGTCATACGAGTGTGAAAAGCTTATTGTATTTTGTGTCATGTGTGGTGTCTATACCTATATTTATGTGCGTGTGTGTTAGTGTTAGTCATTATGTTTACATATATATGGTATTTTTTTTCTTTGCCTTGCTTTCTAGTCCATCTATGCTTCTAATTCATAATTGGTATCTATCTTGGTGCATATGTTGTTGATATCACATGCTTAATATCTTATGTATCACATTCATATCATTTGGTTTGCATCTTCATTGGTATCCATTCTTATTTGTATGGATTAGTTTTGATTTTGTTTCCCATATGCTTTCATGATCTTATCACCTTATGCTTCATGTTTAAATTAGTTCGTTTATCCTTTGTTTATTCCTGAACAAAAAGGGGGAGAATGATAGGGGGAGAAATGGTATCTAAACATATTATAATCGTATCTTAGTTTAGGAGATTTGACTTAAGGGGAGTCGCGACCTTCTTAGGATGATATTAGTTGATAAAAGGGGATAATTAATTTAGGGGGAGTATTTAATTTAATTGCATTTAATATTTTTGATATTCCCGATGCGTTTGATCGTTTGCTTAAGTGTGCAGGAATTCTTCTAAATGGCAACTTTCATCGGCAAAGATATTGATCCTTGGGTTTTTGAGTCAAGCTATGTAATTTTTATTTTGGGTGGGATATATTTTTCCAGTCTAGTAGAGCTTGACGACCCTTTAGGATTTTTGTTTGGTGTTTGTCCGGAATAGCCAAAGGGGAAGATTTGTAAGGACACAAGTCTCCAATTGACTCTTAATGTAGTGTTGTCTCAATTTCGGGCAAAAACATTTAAGTCATAGGATAGTGTTCAAGTGTATCCATTCAAGCCTATGATGCATTAGTTGAAGACGTAGCGGCCAAGATTATAAAGCTTCATCATATGCCGTGTTTATTGGGCCTTGTTTCTACATCACCAGCATTTGTTCCATTTCCTCCTAAGGTATGAATGCATTATATATATATATATATATATATATATATATATATATATATATATATGATCTTGGAACAATGTTTATTGGGTGTAATTTTATTTTAAACTGATGTTTCGTTTCAGAAGGTTTCTTTAAAACTTTAAAATAAAGTTTATGGGCTAAAAATTAAATTTCAACAATTCTGGAACTTCGTTAGATATTGTCGTTCGAACGAGTTTTTCGTTCGAACGAGTTTTTTGTTCAAACAAGATTGTTGTTCGAACGAGTTTGCCAACGAGTTTTCCCCATATGCCTCTGTAACTTCGTTAGAAGTGTCGTTCGAACGAGATTTCTGGTGAGAATTTTTTTGGCAGTTTTAATTAGTTTTTCTCGATGTTCCAACTTACTTTTACCCACTAACTCTTGACAAAAGTTATATGTGCGGGAACCATGTTTGAAAAACAAACTTTTGACATTTTCTAAACACCTTTTTTAGAGAAAAATTTGAGAGAGAAATTTCTTAGTTCAAAACTTCATGTTTTAAGTGTTTGTAGTTTCAAAGAACATTATTGAAAAACACTTTTGTTTACACTAAATAGTTTGTATATTCCAAGTTACCTTATATATATATATATATATATATATATATATATATATATATATCTTTCTTGGAGTGTTTGGCACCGAGTTTTACTCTACCGGGTTGAAGAGTTCGTTTGGGTTTACTTCTACATCCCATAAAGAAGAAGTTCATTATTTTGCTGCGGCATTCTCACATGGTTAAAGGCATCATATGTGGTTGACAGTTGTTCCTAAAGTCCGATCGGTGGATTCCGAGACTGCGGTGGATCTCCGTGGTTATTCTCTAGGCTGAGGTGTGTACAAGAAGGAGCGTCGGGGTTTGAACGGAGTCAAGTCGAGTGTTGTAAGTCTTACTGTCTTGTACTTGTAATACCGTACTTAGTGGATTTGAGGCTAGGGTCATCCGAGGTTTTTTCCCATTGTAGGTTTTTCCTCTTACATCACGGCATAATGGTTATTTGTTTATTTTATCTTTCGCAAAATTCATATTAGATGCATGCTTAGGTAAAAAGACAAAATTGGTTTAAATCACTATTCATGTTTAAGTTGGCACTAAAATTAATTGGGGTAATGTTTTAATTAATTTAGTTCAAGTCATTAATTTTATTGGTTAAAATTTGGTTTGGCCTAATTTGCAAAATTGAATTAATTAGTTGTTAGGCAAATTTCTAGGACTTGTAATAAAATGAATTTTTGGGCTTAGAGTGAAAATTTCACAAATTTGGTTTACTTTAGTTTTAATTTGTGAAGAAATTAAAATTTTGGTTTATGTAGTTTCTTTGTTGAACCGTCACTATTCCACATCTTTAAAAGAAATTGAAATAACTTTCTGTAAGATTTTAAAAATTGGAGGTACTCCTACGCGTTTTCAACCTAAAATCCTCACATCATTGCACCTACTCTCGATAAAATGATACTTCCCAAAACATACTCGCAGCTATAACCCAAATGCCCATAGAAACTCCCACCGTATAGTATTTATAAAACCGCAATCAGACCATCCTTGGATGTACACTACAATACACGTAATCCACATGCGGTCACCTACCAACCATATGGTCATACTCCATGCATTATAAAAATTTAAATTACAATTTCATTTTAGGAGCTCTTTCTTTCTTGGCTTAACTCGCTATTTCGTAACATTCTCTTCCATTTTTTCCAATTATATCAAATAGGGGTACTCTTATTCTTACCTTCGTAACAACCCTTAATTGAAACTTTCTCTTTCTCTGAGCCCCTTGGAACATACTTATTCCTAAATGTTATCCATAATTAATACATCGACAAAATACATGCCTATAATGCACAGGCAAATCCATCCTCATATAAATCTATAATTGAGTCATCTTAACTCGAATCAACAGGAAAATCAATAATCTATTTTCCACTTTCCACTCACCCATGCATAAAACTAATTATTTCTAACTATCCTACAATTCATATTCTGTAACTAGCCCGTGAACCTACTCCTAAGTCTAGACGCTCACATTATCATCACCCTAATAATAAATGATTTAACCACATAAGTGAGCCTTGCTCAAATCTGAGCGCATCACTAAATTCCACTATCTAATGAGAATTAATACACATTTAAATTTATGATCAAAATCCTTATATTTTTCTTAAAATAACCAATCCATTACCCTCTCTCTTACATGCACAAACTTTTATAAGGAGATTCTACTAGACTAAATTTCCATCATAATCCATATTACCATAAGTTGAACCCAAAACTCTAGTAGGCTCCCCAAAAACTAAAATTCCTCAATATCTCTCAATAACAAAGACATTCACTAACTTGTGCCTGCAAGAGTCTTTAAGTTGCAGACTTTACCCCAAAACAAGATAATTTCCCATATCAATCCTTACAAATATGGTGGACACCGCTATCCAAACACTCGTTCCACACTTGACCATTAACTCGCAACGGTACTCATTCTCATGTTTTTCTAAGGTCAACTATTCTTGAAGTCTTTCCAATGCTCAATTACTACAAATGATGTCAACACATGCCATCATGATACCAGAGTATAAAATCCTATAACAGGATCTAGATACATCAAAGAACTCTCAACAGAAAATAAAACGGATACAACACAAATCCTAAGGATGCTAGAACTTGGATGCTCTGATACCAACTGTGACAATCTGCAATTTTCCACATCTAGTTGATCAGGCCACACATGAAATACCGGGGATGTATAAATAATTTATTTCATTCCCAGGATCAACGTAAACTAAAACCATTGCAAAATAAAACTAACGCAATAAAGGATTCAATAAAAGATGATGAATAAAAGGATATTTAACTATAAAAACTAAATCCACTATATAAAAACCTATGATTACAATTGTTTAACTAAATAAAAGAGTACAAATGATCTTCCTCCAACTACAAAACTCTAACTAAAAGACAAATAGAGTACAAAGGTAATCATTTCATGTAACTCCGAATATGCTAATGGCTATAATGAACTAGCAACTCCAGCGCTGCGATTACCAAGTTGGATCGCTACAACCGTAAGTCTGACCACTTAGTCCTTTTAGCCTATCTATACAATAATAGTCATACATTGGGTCGGTGCCCTGAAGTTGCAAGAATGAACTTTCAATACCAATAAATAATAATGTAGTCAATTCGTAATACACACCACCCATCGACTCTCACATGCAATAAGTATCTCACATCTCACCTAAGTGCAATGCTACATGCATTTCCCAGCCTAAGGCCTAACTATTCCATAAGTCTCTATATCTAAACAATTAAGCATTATTCGTAACAAACAACTACTACGGAATGCTACCAATAACCTATATAGAATTTCACCTAAAGGTACACACATATATTTTTATTAACATATTCATATCCTCATAAACATAATTCTCGACGTATTTAAATATCTTTTAATTAATTGAGTTACTATCCAAATATCATAAGAGATAGGTTGCAACCACATACCCTAAAAAAAGGAGTTTGACTAGCCACACATGCAAAAATACAATCCAAATACCTATCGCATTGTCACTCATAAGGGACATATATTTGAGCTACATAAAGTACCTAACATGCCAAAATATTCATTATTAAAGTCTATCATAAGATAACATTAATTCTTATATATATATATATATATACACACACACACACACACGAAGGCATCCACACTTAGTGTCCACCTTGTGCTTTTATTTGCATGTCCGGAGGAGTCCTTCACCTAACGGACTTAAACAAAATAAACATAAGTGGGGTGATCATAAGGGCCACCACCAACTCTACCTATACCGAGACCTAACAGATTGACATTTCATCTTTCTTCTCTCTTCATGAAGTGGTGACCCCTAACCATGTGATCTAAAATAATGACCTACACTGCGTCCAAGCACATCTCAGCCGGCGCGTAGTACCCGATCCCAATGTCAAACAAAACCATAAACTGATGGATTCACCACGAATATGGGTATGCTCACATAATTATACAATATCTATATACACACACACACACACACAATATATATATATATATATATATATATATATATATATATATATATATATATATATATATATATATATATCCATTAGATATAGCATACACTCAAGCGTACCTAATCATCTAGATCCCACATCATTGGATCCTTATTTAAAATTAGGTTTACAATCTCTAAAACCAGGTTAAACATGAATAAACAAGTAGGATATCGCACATACACTCAAGCGTACCCCAAATCACTTTAAATCCCTAATCGCCGAATTACTCTTTACGTTCTTAGGTTTGTCAACTTTTAACCTTATTAAATTCACTTCCTAATTTATTACATCTCTAAACTAAGAGTATATATTTATCTATATATATAGACACTATCTCGTAATCTATATAAGTGTCTCCTCATTAAATTAATAAATTAATTTCATGGTCTATATCCTCTCAAGACCTGAATTAAATCTCCTAAACACTTTAATTATACCTATCCAAGCTCGATATATACATACGATCATAACATACCGCTTAGTCGCTCGTTTACCCTTTCTAACCAAATCTTAACACCAGATATAAGTACAATTGTACAAGGGTAATAACTTTAACATACATAACTATTTCAATATTACCAAGTCTGATCGATCACTAAATTAGGTGTAGTAATCCTAAAGTAAAGTCACAACTAATAATCGCCAAATCCAACTTCCAATCTCGCAACGTTTAATAGAAAAATCATATCTAATCCAAAAAAAATCAGAAAAATACGAAATTAGCACTCGCACCTTCATATTTTCATTATGCACAAGTTGGGAAAAATTTTAAATTGTTCGAGAAAGAATGGAACCTCGTTCGTATGAGAAAGTTATCTCGTTGAAATGAGAAAGGCATCTCATTCGAATGAGAAAGGAACTTTGTTCCAACGAGAAAGACTTTGTGCTCTATCCCCAACTACGAAAATTAGTCCCAAAACTCTCCAAAAACCTCAAATAGAGCCCCACCAAGATCTCCAATCGAATTCCCACCATACTAGAGCTTAAACTAACATCTAAGGGCAATAATCCCGATGATTTCTAATCATAAACAAATATTTTTAGCATGAATTCAATCAATAATTAAATTAACCCAAAATTTCTTAGAACAATTTATAAATCCCTAATATCTTTTAATTCAAGATTCATTAATCATGGATTCAACTAAAAAGTCACTACAAACCTTCACATGGATTCTGTCATAATTTTCAATAGTTATACAATGTTGATTTCAAGTTTTATCATTAAAATCTTAACTTCCGAAGTAAGATTAATTAATATTAATCATAATCAGTCCCAATAATAAATCATCATGTAAATCAATCTCCAAACTAACATCTTCAGTAAGCTCATGTAAACTTAGCTCCCCATCACCTATTAAATTTATAACAAAGTACAATAAATTTTGTAGTATAATGAAATAAAGTATAACAAAAGTTTGATACTAAAAGTTTAACGAAGTGTAATAAAAGTATACTAACAGGACATATAACTAATGTTGACGCTATAGTACAATAGTATAACAAGCTATGAAAACTATAACAAATTTTATAATAATTGTTGATGTAAAAAACTAGATTTGATCTAATTAATTAATCACAGATAAATATGAATAAAGAAATAAGGCTGTGAAAACGTGACTGTGTGATAATTGATTAAATTCGCAAATTTCTAATTTGGCACACTTATTTAATTAGAGTCTATTTTTAAACAAACTAATTCAGCCCCTACACATTCATCTAAACATCATAAGAAATTCAGCCCATGCATGAAAAATAAAGACAACCGATATAGGAAAAAACCCCTTTCGGGTAAAAATCTTTTATAAATACTTTGAAAAATTCACAAGACCTTTGACTTACATACAACCAAATAATCACCAATAAGTGTGTAATGCACGGTGCCTTCAGCAAATCTTCAAAGATACGAGAGACGGAAAATTACCCTCCAAGCGTCGGTTCGTCGTCTTCGGCTCGTCCACACACCGAATGACTACGCTCAGTATCCACCGATCAAATATGGAGATCCCTTCTCCACAAAGGTTGAACAAAAGCAAAGTTGTTCTTAAACACCAAACAATTCACTAAAGCATATGGGAGTTTTGTGAATTGAAAACAAAAAGGATTAAAACCCTAAAGGAAGAAGCCAAAAAAGGATTCTACTTTCGCAGTATTTATGTTCGTCAAAACGCTGTGACTTTTTAATGAAAACGTTACCAAATAATGAGTATTTATAGAAAAATGCGCCGCCTCAAAAACAGAGCTTGTTCGAACGAGATCAGTATGTCGCTCAAACGAAGGACAACTGTCGTTCGAACGAGATCGCGCGACATGCTATCTCGCGCGAACGACATTCTATGTCGCTCGAACGACTATTGCGAAAAAATCATTATTTTAATGTCCGCTTCAACACTTAGAAAAAATACTCATTTTCAAATTTTGACGAAAAAATCCGCTCCAACACTTAGAAAATATTTTGTAAAAAATATCCCAAAAGCTCTAAGAGAAAAGTTAAGGTATTTAAAACATAACCTTACCAAAGTAAACTTCGCAGAGTCTTGAATGATGAAGAACTTGAGTAATTCGGATCCATCTTTGATGTAGATGTCTCTTGAATGCTCTTCGACGGTGTAGCGGTATATGACATAACAAATTGATAACAGACCTATGAAAATATGTCCTTACAAATCTCCCCCTATGTCTATGCCGGTACATACATAAAATAAATCCGAATTATCAAACACCAAAATACCTATATAAATATACCCTCCCATGAATAAATTTGCAAGATCTCAAACTTTTCTTCAAAAATCTTCATCAAATCTCAAAGCTTTTCTCATCAGGGTGTGCAACATCATAATCTTCAGTCTTTGTACCTACACACATGAGATAAAGCAAAATACCTTCGGGACGCATCGAGTTTGAAATGATATAAGAATAAAGCATTAATAAATCAAATCTTCCCCATAATGCAAAAAATCCCCCATAACTGATAATTCTTTCTCCCCCTTTTTATGATGTCCCCAAATAGACAGATAAGAAGAAAAAAATCAAAACATGGAGTTTCATGAAAAAAATGAATAGCAAACATGGATCAAACTATGCACATGCAAAGGGATATCTCAAAAATCTCACAAACTATTTTTGGATTTTTCAAATTTTCATATAAAAATAAGATACTAAAAATCACACCATGCATTTAAACTAAAACAACCAAGTCATGGAAATGGAATGATGGGTGTGAACACATTCGATAGGTAAATAAACTCAATCAATAATATGTGCACGATGCATATGTGTACCCCTAACGAATGAACATCAAAAGAATCCTTAGGTGTAAAAATTTGTTGAATTTAAATGACATCGTCTTATGCAAATCAATAAATCAAAGTCAAAGTGATTTCCACCCCAATAACGTCCAAAACTATTTACCGCATTTTCAAGAATTTCAAGGACGTGCAAGCCCGTTATAAAAATCTCCAACCAAACACCCTCTTATATATTTTATTTTTAGAGGTAATCTAAATTCTCAAACTTTGGAGAATTGGTGCAAAAACCTAAATGGCCCATAATTGGCATGCATTTCTTTTTATTGCCTTTAAATTTTTTTCGGGCTCTTTTAAACCTCTTTGGACCCCGGATAATAAAATTCCTCCATTTTTTAAGTCCAATTTAATGGTGGCTTAGTATTCGCAAAGGCAAAATTAACCTTTCGCAACCCTTCCCCATTTTTAAACAAAGCACACAAACTCACAAAACGGTTCTTATATGCACAATTTCCTTATCAAAATTTATCGCACTTGGTTCATTTTAAAGGACGGGATTAAAGTGAAAACACCCAACCAACATGTGATAAGACAAGAAAAATAATCAAAGAAATCCGTGCATGTGTACAATAAAGGAAACATGAGTCAAATATGTAGGAAGTAACACTTAATTACATCTCTATGATTCCAAACATTGTAAAGCACGTGGATGAATTGACCTATTGTCTCAAAACACTATCAAACAGTCACATGAAGAATGGAATGATGTTGTGACTTCGTCATCCTAAGTGTTTATCCATAAAAGGTGCAAACAAAATACAAAAATCTTTTTGGATTTTCAAATTTGACCAAAAAAAAATATATGAATGGACACTCAAAACATAGAAAATCTTTTTGCATTTTACAAACTTTTTCAAAAGCAAAAATTTATACAAAAAGTACATGTCACAACGCTAGCAAACATAAATATCATGAAACAAAAACTAGCGTATGACAAACATGC
This sequence comes from Sambucus nigra, assembly GCA_949130495.1. NCBI lineage: Eukaryota > Viridiplantae > Streptophyta > Magnoliopsida > Dipsacales > Adoxaceae > Sambucus > Sambucus nigra. The sequence continues at coordinate 94,342,818 of OX422210.1, read as the reverse complement.
AAACACAATCATCTATATGATATGGCAAGAGAAGAATCATGTGCAAGCAAACGAGAATTAACTTGTCTAAAATCTAGTGCATTTAAAAGTGATTTCCTAACCCAAATAGATGTGAAACGTCGTGTAGGGGATTTGGGAACCATGGGAACACTAGACATAAACTTCCTAGGACATTTTTCAAGATCAAAATAAAATCTCCTAAGGTGACCTTTCGGACCACAATATGAACATGCATAAACGGGTGGAACGGTACCTATGGGTTGACCTTTTCTAACATCCTAAAAATTGGTTGACCATCTAAAATAAATAATGGTTTTGGTTTTAGTATTAGTATTAGAAGCATGAGAACAAGATGAGCCATTATCATCACTATCAAACCTACTTAAGTCTGTCAAATCATTTTTTAACATCAAAATTTTTTACTCAAGCAAAGAATTAGACTCTTCCAAATTAAGGGACGCCTTCTTCAAAATATCAATCAAACCTAGAAGGTTATATCTCTCCCCCTCAATTAAAGCAAACTTTTCCCTAAGAGTCTCTTCACGTGCCACAAACTCATTGACTAAAATATTTTTATCCTCTTTAGCACAAGCACAAACCATCGAATTTTTAAGATCCTCCAATTCGTTTTCTAAACACAGGACCCTATCATCACTTTCCTTCTTGGACAATTTTAAATCGACAAAGTTATGGTCCAAGGAAACAAGTTTTTCACGATAAAAATCTCTTTGATTTTGAACCGTTTGCAAAAGATCCAACGCGGATTTAAAACGAGAATTTTCCTTTTCCAAAAAATCAATTCTTTTAGTAAACGTCAAATTCAAATGATTTATATCATCAAAACTCTGACTCGTGTCATCAAAGGGGGGCATCCAATTAGATAAGTGAAAACGTGACTGTGTGATAATTGATTAAATTCGTAAATTTCTAATTTGGCACACTTATTTAATTAGAGTCTATTTTTAAACAAACTAATTAAGCCCCTACACATGCATCTAAACATCATAAGAAATTCAACCCATGCATGAAAAATAAAGACGACCGATATAGGAAAAATCCCCTTTCGGGAAAAAAACTTTTATAAATACTTTAAAAAATTCACAAGACCTTTGACTTACATACAACCTGATAATCACCCACAAGTGTGTAATTCACGGTGCCTTCAGCAAATCTTCAAAGATACGAGAGATAGCAAAATACCCTCCAGGCGTCGGTTCGTCGTCTTTGGCTCGTCCACACGCAGAATGACTACGCTCGGTATCCACCGATCAAATATGGAGATCCCTTCTCCACAGAGGTTGAACAAAAGAAAAGTTGTTCTTAAGAACCAAACAATTCACTAAAGCATATGGGAGTTTTGTGAATTGAAAACAAAAAGGATTAAAACCCTAAAGGAAGAAGCCAAAAAAGGATTCTTCTTTTGCAGTATTTTTGTTCGTCAAAATGCTGTGACTTCTTAATGAAAATGTTACCAAATAATGAGTATTTATAGAAAAATGCCCCGCCTCGAAAACAGAGCTCGTTCAAACGAGATCAGTATGTCGCTCGAACGAATGACAACTGTCGTTCGAACGAGATCGCGTGACATGCTATCTCGCACGAACGACATGCTATGTCGCTCGAACGACTGTTGCGAAAAAATCATTATTTTAATGTCCGCTTCAACACTTAAAAAAAATACTCATTTTCAAATTTTGACGAAAAAATCCGCTCCAACACTTAGAAAACATTTTGTGAAAAATATTCCAAAATCTCTAAGAGAAAAGTTAAGGTATTTAAAACATAACCTTACCAAAGTAAACTTCGCGAAGTCTTGAATGATGAAGAACTTGAGTAATTCGGATCCGTCTTTGATGTAGATGTCTCTTGAATGCTCTTCGACGGTGTAGCGGTATATGACATAATAAATTGATAACGGACTTATGAAAATATGTCTTTTCAAAGATAAAGGATTTTTAAAGTGGTTCAGCCTTATGAAAATGGCCTACGTCCACTGTTTTGTATTGCTGGGTGTTTTGCCTTAATCTTAATGATGATCGCAAGTGATAAAATTACCCCGTTATGGAGGGTGTTACAATGTATTTATAGCCCTTGGGAAATTAGTATGAATAGACAATATGCCGTTATTTAATTGACATATGCATTCGTACATAATAAGAATGTTCATTGAATCTGTTTTTGTCGCTTGATCTTCTTGACTAGATGCTCTGTATGTTGAGTTGCTCGGTACGCTGAGTATATATTTTTGCCATGTAAGATGACACGTGTCTTCATATAATTGGTCCACGTCACCTGACTAATTTATGTATCAACATAAGCCCCCAATGTTTCATAGTTGAGGTTGACTATGAGAATGTGGAACATTATGCCCCGAAGTTGCTCGGGCACATTTACCAAGTATTGTTAGATTACAGATTTCCAACACTTGTGATATTTAATGACTTTGAGCGCAAAATGGAAAACTCGTAAATATTTTGAATCTTTGACATACGCTTGGGGATTTGCGTCTTTTTCATCAGTTAGCCACCGAAAATGCAATCGTCTTTTCTAGTAATCATTTCCTTTCTCACTTTCTGATGCAGGGCATTTAAAAGCGATAAAATCAAATCATCTTCTACTTTTTACTTCCAGACTTCTAAATTCTTTGTTTTCTCGCTCTATCCTTGTACTGTCATTCTTTCTGTCATCCGCCTTAGCAGATTTCTCAGTTTTCTGTAAGAACTTCTTCATTCTTCTTTCTTTTCTTTAGCCACCGTGGTTTATCTTGTCGAATCCTTGGATAAGTTTTGGGATGATTTTGCGATTCCCCCTTGGATTATTCTAGAGGAACCTCCTTACCCTTCTGATTTATTTTCTTTAGCTGAGGGACACTGGTTTTCCTCCATTTTTGTAGCAGAATGTGTTTTTTTTTCTCGCCAAATCCCCTGTGTTTGGAGTTTTGCCAATATTTTGATATTGTTCCTGCAGAGTAGCTCCAAATATATGGAGGATAGTTAATGGCATACATAGGTTAAACCAAATACATGGAACTCACTTAGGAATTCCTGAGATTATGTATTATTATAAATGGGTTACTAGTGACACTACTTTCTATTTAAAAATTAGGTTTTCAAATAGAGCTTTAGTGGTCAATCTCCCCGATGCTAATAGGGACTATTTTGATCATGGGGTTGTGATGAAAAATTGACAACACCCCCCATTAAAAGGAAAAGATGTGTATCAAGGTCCCAGATGCCCACTTTATGGCAATGGGATAGGTTGTTTTTAGTTTATTCAATTTAGCTTTGTTTATGTTTGATGAAATGCGTCACTGACGTGTATTTTTATTTATTCCAGTTGACAGTTAAAGAAAACCTCCAAAAGAGAGTTACATAAATATAAAAAATTTAACACTTATCTGGGGCTTGCATCAGTCCATTAATGGGGAGCACGTGAGGTCTGCTTCTTATTTGCTGAGATACAAGAATACCACTTCATCTTTTATTTCTCGTCCTCTTTCCCCTCCTGTGGTAATTGATCTTGATCAAGTACCATCATCTCGAGAAAGCGTGGAAGAATCTTCTTCTGATTTAGGTACCTCTATTGCTAATTTGATGACGAAGAAGAGGAGGGTACCTGAGTTCTTTACCAAATCTGCTCCTGGTAATGAAGGGGCAAAGAAGAAAAAGGACGATGTTCTAACTGACGGAACTAAAAAGAAATATGTTGTTCCTCCTGCTAAAGATATCGGCAAGAAGCCCCCTATTACCCCTAAAGAGGAAGCACCTTTGAGTGAAGTTGTTATCCCAAAAGAGGTAGCACCTTTGATTGAAGAAGAGGCAACACATGTGATTGAAGGTTATCCTTTGAGGAGGTTGAGGAGGGGTCTTGCTGAGAGACCTGTGGATGTTGTTACCTAACTTGCTGGAGTTGGGATTTCTTCCCTGAGGGCTAGTTCTCCAGCTATCCTTACCACTGGCTTGGCCAGGAAATTGATCAAGTCAGGGACTCTCCCTGACTACCGAGCTGCTAAAACTTCAACTCCTTGAGATAAGGTTGTCGATGTGGTGACTCAACTTCTTGCCTCAGTAAGTGATCATTATATTTATTTTTCTAACTTTTCATTGACATGTTCATGCTCTAATTCGTGTCCTTCTTCTTCTTATAATTTTGGGTATACTTTGACAACATTGTGGAGAAGGATGAAGCCACAACAACTTCAACCTCATCTAGTGGAGTAGAGGAAGACCTTGTTGGGTTGTCCAAATCCTTGGGAGAGTCCCGACAGAAGTACGAGGAGGACAAAACTTCTTGGGAGAGCAAAATCAAATCTATTGAGATAGCTCGACAACAAGCTGTTGAAGCGGCTAATGATGCTGACACAGCTCAGCAAGAGGCAGTTACAGCTTTGCAATAAGCTTTAAATGCTTCTAAATAGATGGAGGAGAAATTAAAAGTCGTCATTACCAGCAAAGTGGAAACTGATGGCAAACTTGAAGAGGTTGAACGGCGTAAGAAAGACCTTGAGGAGCATGTAAAGTCTACTGAGGAGCTTTTAAGGGAAAAAAACTTCCTCTGAAAGGGTAAAGAGGAAAGTTGTTATGAAGAAGTCCTTTATCTTGGGCTGGGACAAAGGAATGAATAAAGCTCTAACTACTATTACTTCCCAGATGGAGTATGCAAGTTTGAAATACTTCAGAGATGGATGGGTTACAGCGTTGAAGGAGTTGAGTGTTGTTGATGATTCTGAACTATTTTAGAAACACACTCATGGCCCTCCTCCTACTGTTAAATAAGAAGAAGAAGATGATGAAGCTGCATCTAATGAATCTTCTATGGTAATAGTATAACAAACACCTTCTGCTACCCTTCCTAAATCCTCCGAGCAAGTTCAGCAGGCTACAATTTCTACCGAGCAATGCCAACTGCCCTCTGAACAATCGACTCCTTCATCCAAATCAGCTGAAGACATTGTGGGAAATAAGGAGAAGGTGTAAAATTATTCGGCTCTTTAACTATGTTACTTTTCCCTTTTTGTTGTAACTTTAATTGTAATTTCTCATCTCGTGATCAATAAAATGGACTTTGTCATTTATTCTGAGCTATCTCCCTTACTTGCTCGATTCGTATTGTTGTTAATCCATTTTTACTTTTCCTGGCTAGTTTATTGCCAGGATGGAACTCTTGTCAGCTCATGATACAGAACTGATGAAGAAGTGTAATGATTACTTCAAAGTTGGTCATGCAGACTTCACTGAAGCTCAAATAATTGATATCCTTGGATCAGATGCTTCTGAGAGGGCAATTGATGCCTACCAATATTTAAAGTGTTTGCTTGATCGAGTTGTGGCCAACAGTGTGGCTTACTATAAAATGATTGAAGATCTTTAAGTAACAATCGAGGAACTTCAACTTCAATACAAGGAAACCACTACACTTCGGCATGAAGGTTATGAGAAGAAGTACCAGCAGTTGAGTGTTGATCGGGGATATGACAAGTTTATTTTAGCCATAAAAAGAGAGAGTGTGCTTAAACTTGAAGTTGAGGATCACATAAACATTGCTAAACTGTTGGAAGAGGAAAATGTTGCCCTGTAAGAGGAACTGAGGCAAATAAAATCTACTTCTTCTTCAGGAATTCTGGTTCCACTCAATAATTAAGGCTTTTCATTTTTGGAAACTACAAATGATGCACTGAAAGAATAATTGGATGCTTTGAAACAAGCCAGACCTACATCTTCCTTGCGGGGTAGAGCAAGAGCTGGTCGGAGCAAAATTAAAGAGACTAGGACTCAACAAGCCTTAGTAAATCAGGTTGTTCAGCTGTAAGCAAAAAATCAAGATCTGGTTGAGATGTCCCAAAAAATACAAAGTCTTATTGAACAACTTTCCAATAGGAGCTCTACACTGGAGAGTAAAGAAAACCTGGTGAAGAAACTCCATCAACATCTTGAGAGATTGACTTATCAGTTTCACAAGAAGCCTATAGAGTTTTGGATGGGGGGATATAATGAAGCTCTATGCCATCTCGATGCTCGGTTAAAACAATCAAATAATAAGAGATGCAAAAAGGGATGGCTGAACACCTTGACTGTGATGAAGCTTGAGGAAGGAAATTCCTTGTGGGTGTGGTATGAGCCTGGAGTACTTGATCTGCCTAATCCTCCCTTTAAACTGGATGTCAGTTGGATTCCATCCCGTGCCATTCCTCAGTGTTTGATCTCTAGGTATCTTGGTGATTACCAGCTTCATGAAGATTTTGAGATATCGCGACCTCAATATCTGCTTGATCGACCAAGTTTGAGCAACATCAGAATGCTACAAGATATGAATTTTATCAATTCTTCTTATGCTTTAGATGATTCTCCAACTGGAATGGATCCTGTACCTGAATCAGAAGGAAAAAAGGCAATAAAATAGGAAATTTGTATATTGTTAGTAATTATTAAATGACACATCATCTTTTGCAATTTTCCTTTCCTTGGAAATGAATCCATTGTATGATATTTGTATTTAATGAAGAAAAGTTCATCTTTCTGTAATTTCCTTTCCTTGGAAATACATTGTAAGATATTTTTTTTATCATATTATCTTTTGATGAATGTATATAAAGGGACAATATGTCTTGTTTTGTTTTAATTGCCTAGACAATGGAACTTTGCCCTATTTGTTGCCTAGTTGTAGTGACTTGTCACCCATAAGTGCCTAAGCAATGGAATGATTTTCATCCCATGGTCCTGCTTAGTTGTAGCAATCTTACTAGATTACCTTAGTGCTTAGGTAGTGGATTCCCCGTGAGGTCACCCATCTTCTTGCCTAGTTTTGGATGCCCCTTGAGGTCACCCATAATCAAACAGGCCTTGCCTTGTATGATTATTATGCCAATATTATTTCTTTAGTTTATTGATGCCGACCAACCTTAGTTGGTGGTTGCTGATATACCGACTAACCGTAATTGGTGGTTGTTGATATGCCAATCACCCGGCCAATCGTAGTTGGTGGTGTAGTGTGTAGCACGAGTACTCCGAAAAAAATTAAATAAAAAGGAATATGGGTAAGTATCATTTTTATTCATATTGAAAGAAATGGGGTACACGTGAGTCTGTATTACTGATAATATTTATGTAGGTGCTCCGTATTCCACGTATTTTTTAATTCTTCTCCCTCTAAGGTATCTATTATGTAGGTCCCAGGTTGAACAACCACTGTAACACGATAAGGTCCATGCCAGTTGGCCTCCAGCTTATTGTGCTTCTGAATCACTTTCTTTAGAACATACTCTCCCTCCTTAAGATCACATTTCTTGACTCTTTTGTTGTAGAACATGGCAGTTCATTGCTGGTAAGCTACGTTCCTGATTATCGCATCTTCTCTCGCTTCCCCGATCATGTCCAAGTCTAATCGTCTCATCAAATCGCTTACGGGAGAGTTGAAATTGAGCAACTTGTGAGTGGGTAGGCCTAGTTCAGCTGGTATGACTGCTTCACTTCCAAAGGATAGCATGTAAGGAGATTCCTCCGCTGTTGTTCGGGGAGTTGTTCGGTAAGCCCATAGTACATAATGTAGCTCATTAATCTAATTTCCTTTCGCATCATCCAACTATTTTTTCAATTCGTTAAGTAGAGTCCTGTTCGTCACTTCAGTTTGCCCATTACTCTGGGGATGGTCTGGTGTAGAGTGAATCTTCCGGATGTCTGACTGGTGACAATATGCAGCGAACTCCTCATTATCAAACTGGGTACCATGGTCAGTAATGAAAGCATGCGGCAGACCATATCTGCAAAGAATATTCTTCCAAATAAACTGGTAGACCCTTTCATAAGCCATGTCAATAAGAGGTTCAGCTTCCACCCATTTGGTGAAATAATCAACAGCGACCACTATGTACTTAAATCGTCCTCTGGTAGTTGGCAGAGGTCCAACCAAGTATATGCCCCACATGGTGAATGGCCAAGGGGAAGTGATAAGTGTTAATAGTCCCTAGGGGAGTTCTTCGTATGGTAGAAACTCGTTGACATTAACGCATTTATTGGCGTAAGCTGTACGATCAACGCGCATCGTTGGCCAATAATATCATTGCATCGTCATCCTCTGCAGGAGAGTCCGACCTCCTACATGAGCACCACAAGACCCTTCGTGAATTTGTTCTATCAGATCTTTAACTTCTGATGGATGAACACATCTTTGTAAACCAGCTACCATGCCTCTTTTATATAGAACTCCATCATTTAGTACGTACCGACTAGCTTTAAACCTCAGCCTCTTGGCTGCAAGTTTGTCAGTTGGTAAAATTCCTTCCTCGATATACGCCCTGATGGGATCCATCCAGGAAGGTCCTATGTCCAAAGTGAGGAATCTCACCCTTAAATCTTCATCAATGCCCCAGTCTGCCAATATCTCGATAGGAATCATTCTTCATAGCTCGGTGCGAGTAGCTGAGGCTAACCGAGCTAGTGGGTCAGCTCTCATATTCTCCAATCTTGATATTTTGATTAATTGAACCGCTACAAAAATGGATACAATCTCCATAGTTTGGCATGATACCTAGACATGAAGTCTCCATTTGTCGCATACAACCCGAGAATCTGATTTATGATTAATTGTGAATCACTAAACACCATAACTTGCTCTGCATTCAGTTTTTTGGCTAAACTGAGGCCCACAATCATAGCCTCATATTCATCTTCATTTTGGAAGCTTTGAATTGAAAGCGCGGAGCATATTCAATATCCAATCCATCTGAACTGTTAAGAATTATTTTGGCCCCGCTGCCTGTGGTATACAAAGATCCATCAACATACAAATTACATATAAGCATACAATTATCAAACTCTTGGTCTGACAAAATTCCCTGATGGAATATTTGGTACTTCCTTTTATCATCTCCCAACATTATGTTATTATCCGATGATTCTTGTTGCTCAGTGCCTGTCCCCTCCGAAAAATCTGTTGATGGAAGTTGATCGGGGATAGTCTCTGATGATTCCCTAACATCTATGGGTTATTTTGCATTAGACCCTTGTTGGTCGGAAGTATCTGGGTAAGTGAACTCCGTAATAAAATCTGCTACCGCATGCCCTTTGAGTGAAGACCTTAGCTCATAAATAATATCATACTCACCCAGCTCCACTGCCCAATACATCAATCTCCCCGAATTTTTTGTCTTATACAAAGCCTGTCGGAGTGGCATATCAGTGTACACCACTATAGTATGGGCCTGGAAATATGGTTTCAACCTCCTGCTTGCGTCGATCAATGCTAATGCCAGCTTTTCCAACCTTGGATCTCTAATCTCTGCTCCTCGGAATGCTTTACTTGTATAATAAACCAGGTTTTGCACTTTGTCCTCAACCCTTATCAGCGCTGAACTAACTGCACTTTCTGAAACAGCCAAGTACAAGTATAACCTTTCTCCCGTCACCGGCCTGGACAGCAATGGACGTGTCCTAAAATATCTCTTCAACTCTTGAAATGCCTTCTTTCATTCATCATTCCACTCGAAATTTTTTTTGAGTGTCCTGAAGAATGGAATGCATCTGTCCATTGCTCATGAGACAAACCTGTTGAGAGCTACAACATGCCCCGTGAGGCTTTTCACTTCCTTCTTTGTAGTTAAAAATTGTAGTACCAGCAGAGCTTTAATCTTTTCAGGATTTGCCTTAATTCCTCGCTGATTCATGATATACCCAAGGGACATGCCTTCTTGTATGCCAAATACGCATTTGGTCAGGTTTAGTTTCATCTGATATCTCTTTAACTGGTCAAACGTTTGGCTATGGTCAACGATGTGGTCAACGGCTTTCCGGCTTTTGGTCAGCATGTCATCGATGTAAACCTCCATATTTTTACCTATTTGCCCGCGAACACCTTATTCATCAACCGTTGGTACGTTGCACCTGCATTTTTAAGACCAAATGGCATAACATTGTAGCAGTATGTTCCCCTTGAGGTAATAAAAGAGGTACTCTCCCTGTCTTTTGGTTTCATCTTAATCTGGTTGTAGCCAGAGTAAGAATCCATGAAGCTCAACAATTTGTGCCCCAAGGTAGCATCTACCAGTTGGTTTATTCGGGGCAGGGGGAAGTGATCTTTTGGGCAGGCTTTGTTGAGATCTGTGAAGTCTACGCACATCCTCCATTTATTGTTCTTCTTTTTTACCATGACTACGTTGGCTAACCAGTTAGGATATTTAACATCCTCAATAAAAGAGGCCTTTTGTAGCTTCTCGACTTCCTCCTGTATAGCCTAGTTCTTCTCTGGGCTGAAGACCCTTCTGCATTATTTCTCCGGTTTGACCTCCTTATTTATATTGAGTTCGTGGCATAGGAAGGTTGGGTCTATCCCCGGCATATCTTCATGACTCCATGCAAAAGCTTGCTTTCTGTGTCTCAACAACGCCACTAACTCTTTCTTTATCGCCGGGTCCAATGAAGTGCCAATCTGAGTTATTCATTCTGGTCATTCGTCATCCAGAATAACGTTCTCCATTACTTCCATGACATGCCCCTTCATGAGCTTTGGTTCATCTCTGGGGTCTAGTGTCTCAATCTCTGGATCTTCAGACTCATCCACTTGGTAGGTGGTGGTCTTTTTTCGGGTATCCTCTAGCTCTTCTTGTTCGGTGGATGAATAGTATCATTCCCGAGCTACTTTCTGAACTCCCTTTACAAGTCCCACACCAAACTTGGTCGGAAACTTCAAACATTGATGTGTCGTGGATGGCACGGCCTCGAAATTTTTCAGGCTTACTCTTCCCATGATTATATTGTAGGCTGATTGGATATTTTTGTCCATGACAAAAAAGTGTACTTTTTCTGTTCTACAAGTGGTCCAGGTACCGATAAGTATGTCTAACTTGATCATCCCAAATGGAAAGACTTTTTCGCCAGTGAAACCTAAGAGGGGCCTGTGATATGGCTCCAACTGGGTTAGTTTTATGTTTAAACTGTCAAAGTAAGGGTAGAACATGATGTTTGTCGAGCTACCATTGTCTACCTATACTCTTGAGATGACTACGTCCTTCATCCACATCTTGACCACCAAGGGTTCGTCGTGAGGATACAAGACACCTTCCAGATCATTTTTGAAAAAATCGATAATCAGTTTATCCTTGTTCACCTTCCTCGGGTGATCCTCTTCTGCCAGCTTTATTTGTTGTATATAGGAACAGGCTTGGGCCTCATTAAGGTAAGCTTTCCTTTCAGCAGTGCGATCCCCACCTCCTGCATCTCCACCAGTAATCACATTACATTCGAATGAACCAAAATGAATTGAAAATACCTAATGCTCTGGTTGCCTTGGCTTTTTGGGGAGGTCGGGGTCATCCTCCGAATCATCTTTATGGTCCCTTTTCTTGTCATCTCTTGTTCGGCGAGGAGATTTAGATCTTTGCATTGCTATTTCGTTGGTATTCCCATCATTTTGGCGGTCAACAGAACTGCTCAATTCCCCTCGTCTAATGAGTGCCCCAATCTCATTCTGGAGAGATATGCAACGCTTGGTCGCGTGGCCATAATCTCTATGGAACTCACAATATTTGGACTTATCCCTCTTTTCAGGGGTTGTCCTCAATTTCTCCGGCCAATTCAGTTCTTCGTTGTTCTTGATCTCCTCCAGAATATGGTTTATATCCACCTTTAAGGGAGTATAATTCCCATACCTCCTCAAGTGCTCTATCATCTCTTTGCCTTTCGATTGCTTTTTTCCCCCATTATGATTTTGATCTTTCCTCTCAGATTTGCTTTCAACTTTAGTCTCTACTTTTGTATCATCATTCTTCTTCGCATCCATGGTTTCTTCGGCATTCATAACCTTAGCTGCTTTTGCCGTTAATTCCTCCATGGATTTGGGGGGATTTTTGACCAAAGTATAATACAGCTTGTTTGGTAAGAGACCACTCATTAGAGCCGTAATGGATGTCTTCTCCTCGTAATCGATTACCTCCAGTTTCTCGTTATTGAAATGAATGATGTAATCCCTGGTGCTTTCTCCTTCATTCTGCCTTACACTCAGCAGATGTGCTACCCTCTTGACTGGCTTCGCACCAAAATAGAAGTTTCCTATAAAGATCTCTGCTAGTTGATGAAAAGTAGTGATCTGCCCACGAGGAAGGTTGTTGTACCATATTTAAGCTGAACCAGTGATAGTTCCTAAGAATGCCTTGCACCTCATCTCGTCGGGAACGGCATAGATATCGGCAGCATCTTGGTATTGCTCTATGTGGAGAACAGGATCAATTTTGCCATCGTACTTCGGCGTAACTACAGGAGCTTTAAACTTCAACGATGTGGGAAAATCCACAATTGCTTGTACGAAGGGTGATCCTTTTACAAAGCTTCTTTGGAGAGGGTTTCTAGCCTTAGCCATTTCCCCTAATCTATCTTCCAACCTCTAAATGGATCCCTTCCAGGTGTCATTTCCAACCTATGATCTACTTGCCCGAGCAACAGATCTCGCTGAATTCTCCTCTTGGGATTTTTCTATATGAGCCACAAGACGTGATTTGGCAGAACCTTCCCTTAGATTATTTGGTAGTTGAGAATTTCCCGACGCAATTCGAGGAGGATTTATATTCCTCCTGGGGCCTAAACAATCAAAAGGTGAGACTCTACTCAACCTTTACAGGGCTCTTGTTCATTCCGATGTTAAAGTAATATTTTCTTAAGAGTCCATGACTTTTATGGGAGATATCCGACTAGGCTGACAGGAGGGATCGCTAGACCTCTCAGTATGATGCGATTCAGCATGCTTGGATGAGGAAACGTAAGGGAACAGAGTACGTCTAGATCTCGAAGACATCAGGCGAGTAGTTCTATGAATGCTTCGCTAGCCTGACTGGGTAGGCGTTGCATTTTGAATGGTTTGAATGAGTTGTCGCATGGTATCCTACATAACTGTTTGTCCCCTGGCTAAGATGGCCACTATTCCGGTTAGTTCATTGACAATTGGCGGAACAGACGGGTTAGGAGGAACTCCGTCATTGTTCCTATTACTAGATTCTGGGAGTTCAATCATGTATAGTGAATTTGTTAGTGAAAAACGCTAAGTATAGTCGTTTCCCACAGACGGCGCCAATCTATTGATGTAAAAAACTAGATTTGATCTAATTAATTAATCACAGATAAATATGAATAAAGAAATAAGACAAAGGATTTTTAAAGTGGTTCAGCCTTATGAAAATGGTCTACATCCACTGTTTTGTATTGCTAGGTGTTTTGCCTTAATCTTAATGATGATCGCAAGTGATCAAATTATCCCGTTATGGAGGGTGTTACAATGTATTTATAGCCCTTGGGTTGTTAGTATGAAAAGACAATATGCTATTATTTAATAGATATATACATTTGTACATAATAAGAATGTTCATTGAATCTGTTCTTATCGCTTGATCTTCTTGACTAGATGCTCTGTATGTTGAGTAGCTCGGTACGCTGAGTATATATTTTTGTCATGTAAGATGACACGTGTCTTCATATAATTGGTCCACGTTAGTTAACTAATTTTTGTATCAACAATAATAATAAAACAAAAAGTAGAGCATATTTTAAATTTGATAACAAAGAGATCCTATCGGGAGCACTATTAAGCATGTTTTAAGATTTTCCTTCTCTTTTTATGCCTTTTCAACACCTCTTCTGTTTCAATATTTTTCGATATATTTACGACACCTTCATTCAAATAACGAAAAATTGCCTGAATTCCCTCATACTCAACAAATTGAAAGGATAAGTCATACAAAACAATTGTACTACTAATTAATTCGTGAAATTTTTCTGGTTCAAATATGATGGGACACAATGCGATGGAATCGTTCTTATTATTTATAACAAGTTGAGCTATGTTGTTCTATCCCTCCTCGATCACCTACCCATATATTTTTTCAAACTATTGGTGCCGATCTTAGATTCAGATATATAATATTTTCCACATATCTTACGCATAGCCATTTCCCTCCCATCAACACACTACAAAAAAAAGTATCTTTTGAGACAGTGGCGTAATAGTCCCAAAAGATCGTTTATCCGTCTCAAATACTTTTTGTGACGCTATTTGGGACGGATAAAGGGGGTGTTTTTGATAGGGGGTTATAAATACTTGTTGTGACTCCATAACCGTCTCAAAAGAGTTTTTTGAGAGAGGAACAGATCCGTCTCAAAAGGTCCTCATTTTACATAACCCTTTTGAGACGGCCCAAGAGCTGTCACAAAAGATTGTTTTTGAGACAAGAATTGATCTGTCTCAAAAGGTTACTATTTTAAAAGAGCTTTTTGAGACGGCAACATAGCCGTGTTTAATATATTTTTGAAAAAGTTTTAACAATCACAAAAGGGGTGAAGGGATGTTAAAATTTTTGCACCAATATTTTTTGGACAATAAATCTACCGCTAAAGTTTAACATAGAATTGAATTACATTTGAAACAACACAAACAACGAATAATCATAAAATGTAATACATAAGATGATTTTCAACCAACACAGCGAATCATTTTCATTCAACAATAAATAGAGTTCTTACAACCATCTACAAATATTCATCAAAATAAAAGTTCAAATATTTGACTTGACAACAAAAATACATCAATTTATTAATACTCCAAACACGAAATATTTTTATCAAAGTAATTCCGCAACACTGAAGCGTATGACCTCCAAAACCACTGATTAACATTTGCATGTTCTACAAAAATTATCACCTGCACAAAAAAAATAGTGTCAATTATGTCAGAATTAATACCCCTCGTCAACAATACAGTGCGCAAAATGAATCAATATAGTATATTTTCATCATAAACAATATAAATATCTAACTACTATTATTTTTTTTTAAATCGGCAGAGTATCCTTTGTTTATTCATGAAAACCATAAGTAGTCAACCTGTTTTAAACATTAAAATTGATTCTAAGAATGATATACACCAACCAATAGAAAATTTTAACCACCACCATAACAAATTTTCACCACCACCACTGAAAATTTAACTTTAAACGAGAACATTTTCCATTATATATATATATATATATATATATATATGTGTGTGTGTGTGTGTGTGTGTGTGTATGAATTCGCAAGTAGAGTTTTAAACACACCTGGTTGACCATCTTATACTTTTTCAGTAGTACTTCCGAATAGGAGAATCAAAGAATTAGGTGACAGTGCGATAAACTTTGAATCAAAGAATCAATAGCACTACCCATCTTCTACTTGTTTAGTAGCACATTTGTTCAGTAGCACTTCCCATCAGTAGCACAGCCCATCTTATACTTGTTCAATGGTACACTTGTTCAGTAACGCACCTAGTTGCACTGCCCATCTTACAACCTATCATCCAAATTGACATTCAACTATCAATCCAAGAATGCTTATTCGATGTTCCACACGTACATAATTTCCTAAGTAGGAGCGTTGTGCGTAATTCTATATGGAGTCTGTCTACATTTTAGGCATAGATGCTTTAATATAAAACACACCGAAGCATATTAAAATATGGATGAAAACAGCAGACCCTGTTTTTGCCAGCAACGGTTTGGGTAGCAGTGCCATCAGTAGCCATCTCAGACTCCTTCTTTAGGTCAACCTTGAGATCAACCACTATGCTCTTGCTCTCCAAATAATCTTGTTACTCGATTCATTTGTGGCACAAAACCAGTACCTGTTAGGGATAAAGCTTTGAAAACAAATTAATTGTTTATTACTTTGTTGCTTATTACTAAATAAGTTTGAAGTTTAAATTTCAAATGAGTTCAAGAACAATCAACATAATATCCTTTTCTTGATATGGCCAATGTCCCTGAGGAGAGGGAAAAAATGCAGCTAATTATAAAGCAAGTAATAGAGTGACAAAATAACCATGTAATACTGGCGAACGTAATGGAAGCAATTGTGATTTATAATCAACGAATTAAATAAGTAACTCATCTCACCCCCAAGGTTAAATATCTCAAAGGTAGTATTAACGTTGATGAAATGATTCACTAGAAAGAGTTGCCTCTTATTTATAGTATGTACGCTTTGTATACAAGGCCTTAAAACTTGATCCAATTAAGAGTTTGGTCACTCCAAAGTAAAGAAATTAATTAAAAGTGAATATATAAAAAGGAATTTTAACTTCTATACCATCAACTGAGCCTTTAAAGCTTTCCATATTTTTCGCAACATTATCATTAAGAACTTCATCTAAGATGTTGGTTTCCCCATTTTCCCTTGGATACACTTCTGAGTGATTATTCATGACAAACTTTAGAGAAGAGTAAAGCTGAAAAGTGCAATACAACCAACAACGTAATAAGAAACAAAGTAATAAACAATTAATTTTGATCTGCAATTAACATAAATACATATAACATTACTATGAAAAGTGTTTCTTCACCTTTTCCCCCCTCCCTTTTGTTGCTTATTATGTTGATTATTGTGCATACAGGGGGATTTCAGATCCATTAGAAACGTCATAACAAGGACCAAATAAATTTTGGATTCGAAATCTAAGCTCATAACTTTACAAAGGATATGCCATCTATTGGGGTCAGATCCGTCTCTTATGTGTACTTAGAGCATGAAGGAAGCACCCTTACGATAGAGATTAGGTATTTCCAAAATTAGGATATCTGTGGTTCAGTGTGTGCAGTATGAAAACCCTTAAATAGTCAATAAAATCTATAGCCTGGCATACAAGATTATTATGATTCATGTATTACAGAAGTGAACCTGATTACATCTATATGGAAAAAAAGGATAGAGAGCGAGAAAAAGAGTAATCTAGTATTGGTCTATAGTTAACACTTCATCGGAAATCAACACTACCATATCTTCATTCAACATTATTTTTGGTGATTTTAGACCTTTCCCATTTTCTTTTGTCATCTCATCTCATCTCAAGAAGGTATAAATTTAACTTTTGATTTATGTTGAAAACTCAAGATACCCCTCTTAAGTATTTAAAATTTATCCCCACATATTATCCATCTCATCTCACTGATAGAGAATAGATAGAAAAAATAAGAGTTTGCTACAGATAAGGAAGGTGTAAAGAAGAACAGTCTCAATAGTGAGGCTAATCTCATATATAAGAAGACGGATCAGAAGAAAGATGAGAAGATTTTAGAGATTATGACTCAAGAAGAAGAAAGAACTGTCACAACAGATTTAAGTAATTAAGATCAGACTAACAATCAAGTTTTGACAGAAAGTAATATCCAAGATGGAAGCTTATAAATGGTAAGAATGAGTCAATTTTTCTCATTTACTGTCAAATAAAATGGCAGCTTACCAAACATCCAAAGAACAGATATTAAAGAGGCAAAAGTTGCTTATATCATAAGAACCATTTGAGAAGGAAATTAAAGGTAGTAACAAAAAAGATAAAGGTTTAGCTGCCAAGAAGAGGTGTACCAGATCAGCCAGTAAAGTTTCCAATAAAGTTCTTAATTCAAACTCTAAATGATTAGTTCAGTCATTTGGAATGAAAGAGGGGTGGGCAACAAGTCTACCAAAAGGATATTAAAAAGAATGTGCAAGTCTATAATCTCTCATTTTTAGCAATTTTAGAGCCAATGATTGATAATTCAAAAATAGATAATCTCAGGAGGATCCTCCAATTTGATGGTACAATCTGGTGCTTGCGGAGGTTTGGTCTAAATTGTGAAGTGCTTATAGATGGTGGTCAAAATATGCTCTTAGCCTTTAATCATCCTCAAAATTCTATCAAAATAGCTGTGAATGTAATTTATGCTAAGTGCACTAGACTAGAAAGAGTGGAGTTATGGGATGCTATTGCCTATAGTACTTTAGTATGTCAAGATATGCCTCTTATTGTAGTGGGAGATTTTAATATAGTCGGGAATGGATTGGAAAGAGTAGGGGGTAATGATATAGACTTAAGAAGAGCTTTAGATTTCAATGATTGTATCATTAGCTGCTCTCTTCATGAAATGGGATTTAATGGTTCTTATGGGCTGGACAAAAATGAATCAAATAGAATTTTTCATAACCAAGAAAGAACTAAATTGATGGCAGCTTCAAACCTGGTAGAAATATATTGGAGGATAAAATCATATATAAATTGGTTGAAATTGGGTGATACAAACACAAAATATCTCACTATAATAAAAAGTCCCATTTAAGACACTTCTACAAATAAATTTACATCACTCTGAAGTGAATCATTTATTGTTCCATGAAGGAATGAGACTGTGCCTCGATGGTATCATGTGGTTCACACGAGTTCTTGTATCTAACTGTGATGCAATTTTTTCATTTATAATACATTGGTAGATATTATATATAGACTCTTCATCATCTTATCTAACTTCCTTAAAACAAAATTAATCATTGAGAAGTTGAAGAGTGAGTTGTTGAAATTACCTTCCCACTAGCCCTTGTAATCCTTTTAAAGAGAGGATCAAATGGAATTTGTTTGGGATGTTTGGGGGATTTAGCTTTCTTAGGATTATCTAGGTGGAGTTTATTTACTTTGTAGCTTCTCCTTCTTATTTAAGATGGCTTTCTTAATTTGATAATGTCTCCATTTCACATCTAACTTGTCAGCAAAATTTCTGAGCTCTTCAAATAGAGGTACTTTGGGGTGGTCTTCTCCAAACATTATGTATATGTTCTTAATCTGATTGACATGAACTATTTTGATTGGACCTCTATTTTTTATAATCCTAGCACTCTTAAATTCTAAGGTTAGGCAAATTTGAATGAGACTCGACAACAAGAAACAAAATGAGATGTGTTTCTTCTAACATCAAGGGGCAGTTCGTCCTTAACTACTCATGATCCCAAAATTGGTATATTTTGTAAGTTAATTGCATGTCTCTCGATCACTTCAGTTACCAAAAAACTTAAAAAACTAAAAATATATGTTTATGTTTGTGTGTTAGGATATTGTATGCAAAAGTGTATATATACATTTAAATTCAAATTGTTTATTAACAAGAGATATATCGTTTAGTTTGGGAAGATTTATCTGATTGTTTTTTAGTTTCTTGTTATAGTAATGGATAACATCAAATATCCATTTAGCGATGTTGCAAAGGATGTCTACGGAAAAGCATTATAACTTGATATATAATTCATAATTCACCGCTAAATAAATCTATCCCAAACAAGGCCTTATTCATCTTTTTCACAAATTTAAACTAATCTATTTTTTCATTTGTGTTATGTTATTGGCTCCAACAACCTATATCTTGTTTGACTCTGCTCTTCCTTTTACAACTTTTGGAGAGCAATTGAGTAGAGATACATGTTGATTTACTATTTATCATTAAATCTTGAATAATATAAGTGAAACGATAAAATATAATTAAATCTTGAACATGGAGGAATATAAAAGAACAGAAAATGATAGATTTTTGAGCAACTAAATGGCACGTACACTTGGCACTAAGTTTATAAGGATACAATATCCTTAAATCAGCAAGGAAATATTCTCTTGCGTTTTGATCTAAGCCAAGCAATTTTTTATAATTTTATAATAGTTACTCATTAACTTGTGAGCCACCAGGAGAGCCTTTTTCCCCCATTTTGTTAATAATATTCCGTTTATGTAAAAAAAAAGTTGCATGATCATCTGATCACCAGGGGATATGATCATGTGAGGCAAATACTCAAGAGTGTCTACTTAAGTGAGTTATGAGGATTGGTTATGAAATACTTAGGTGATGTGAGTAGTATTAATCAAAGGATGTTCAAGGTAATTCTTTAACGGTTGTTTAAATGAAGGTTCTTTTGTGTCTTGGAGGTATTAGGTAGGGGAGAAATTATAACCCATTTAAAGAAGAGTGGTGATATGTATAGTGGGGTTTGGAAGTGGTATGGGTAGAAGGAATGGATTGTGTGTGTGTGGTGGTGTGTGTGTGGGGGGGGGGGGGGGGGGTGATGCCCCCCTTCGGGTTATATCTACAGAGAGAGAAAACTAATTATATGAATTATAGAATGATAACTGATAAAATGGTGAATATATTAGAACCCTTATATATCGCTTAAACGTACAAATTATATAGGAGTCATACCATTTTTTTTTTCTATTTCTCATTTAGGTGGAAGCTTGAGCACTATGGAGACTTTAGCTTCTACTGCTATATGTGGTATCATACACTCCATATTTAGTGGGCAACCACTCGTGATATTAGGATTCTCAGAGATTTTGAAT
Source organism: Sambucus nigra (assembly GCA_949130495.1). NCBI lineage: Eukaryota > Viridiplantae > Streptophyta > Magnoliopsida > Dipsacales > Adoxaceae > Sambucus > Sambucus nigra. The sequence continues at coordinate 94,322,685 of OX422210.1, read as the reverse complement.
TATCCTCGGTACCATTTTAATAATGACATGAAATGTTTCATGGTTTGTGTTTGGACAACTCTCGTGTTATTTCTTCTGGCAATGTTTAACCATCTCATCATTATCAATCGATTTACAAGGATCGCAGGGGAAACTTTTGGGATGTTAATTTATGTTCTTTTCATCCAAGAGGATATCAAGGTATATTTCAGATGCAGAAAACACAAGATTTAATATTATTCACATCTGATTGAATAAGTGTTAACATTAAGTGAATTGTTGATTGCCCAGGGAGTGGTAAGCGAGTATAGAGTTTCAAAACCCAAAGACCCAAATTTAGAGAAGTATCAATTTCAGTGGCGCTACACTGCCTTTAGGAGTCGAAGGGCAAGGTCTTGGTGGAACGGTACAGGTGTGTTTTCAAATATTTGTTGGCTTGATATTTCATTATTACAATAGCTTAAGATAAGAATCCGGAACCTTTTTACCATTCATCAGGGTGGCTCAAAAGTTTTATTGCGGACTATGGGGTCCCTACGATGGTATTATTGCGGACAACACTCTCATTCATCGTGCTAAACAAAGTTCCATCTGGGGTTCCCAGAAGACTCTTTAGCCCTCTGCCTTGGGAATCTGGATCTTTGTACCATTAGACTATAATCAAGGTAATGTATATTGCGAGTTCTTATATTTTGCTTGTTTACCACAGTTATGTATCGGTTTTATAGACCTGTTGTAAAATAACATCTTTGAATTCTCGGATGGATATCAAGAAATGCAATATATATCTCACACCCAAGTCTAATACATGATTTGATCTCTTTATACTAAATTACAGGATATGGAAAAGGTTCCTCCAATGTACATCTTTGCTGCCTTCATTCCGGCTCTTATGATAGCAGGGCTATATTTTTCCGATCATAGCGTTGCTTCATAGTAAGATCAACGGAAAGAGTTCAATCTCAAGAACCCTTTTGCTTACCATTATGTCATCTTATTGCTCGGATTTATGATATCTACAACTGATTTGCTAGTACTAATAGTATTTGTTTTCACTTCTAGTCATAAATACTAATTTTTTACTTTGAAATATTTGAGCTCAAACTTTGCTATGCAAATTGATTGAACTCCCTCCTTCAAATGGGGTTCTACCATAGTCCCCCCATGCATTCCAAGAGCCTACTTGTTCTGAAAACCCAGGCAAGTAAAGAAAATCCAAAGATTCTTCAAGGCATTATTTCTTAGTTGGCTCGAGCAATAGTTGAATTGCCTTAATATTATTTTGTTTCAAGTTTAAATAGTATGTTTTAGGAGAAATGCCGTTACTTTTTAACCGTAAATCGGAATGAAGCGATTCTGGCACTATTGGATTCGTATTGCTCGTACCTAGATAATTTTGTTTCGAGCTATTTTCAGCAATGTTCAAGGGGTCAAAATCGACTTTAAAGTCGACTGTTTAGTTTTTTCATTGTCGGATTTGGTTCGTGTAAGGTTTTTTCTTCAATTTTTTTACGTATTCTTATTGCGTCCTGTGGTAGTTGATTCAACTCTACGTATAAGTTGTTGGACTATTTGTTATTTGTTAAACATGGTGGATAGTCCTATATATATATATAACATTAGTGTTATATATATGTAACAGTACTAATATATATCTCATATATATAATGGCTATAACAAATCCGCGAAATTGCAATAATTGATCCTATAAGTTCTTGAAAGTGATATAGTATGCTTGGTGTGAAAATTTCTGCCATATAAGTCAAAGACATGAGATACATCATACATTACCCTAATGAGAGACGAATCGTAAGAAAATCCCATTTATTTTGTAGAGGTATTGCTTAATAGACAATACCACAAACCCAAATCATAGAGATGAGGAAAAGAATTAATGAAAGAATCAGATAACTTCCAAACACCATCAACTATAAGATTAGAGACATGTGATTTGAGAGGAGTTGAATAGTTAATATTCATAGAATCTAGTAGAAGTGTGATTTGAGACATGTGAAATGAGACATTTTCAGTCTTATCAAGTACGTGACGAGAGCCGTGAGAAAAAGCCTCATCTCGATCCCACAGAGAGCGGCCAAGCCTAACACATCACATTCCACAACACACGAATAAGGCCTCAGCACAAGAGACCTAAGGGTATCCTAGGTAAGTAGCCTCTCGTGAAGCGCAAATGCGCATCCCAAGCAGTCCATCATCAAGACACGAATCTCTTTTTACTTTATTGATTCCCCCAATTAGTTTCAACAAAGTTGTAAGTTACAACAAACACGATGCTGGGAGATAGATCCTAGGGTAACCATCTCCAATTGGAAGAGCACGCAAGACCAAGATATAATTTTCAGAATAATTCGATTTAAAAGATCCAACCGTGATAGATTTAGAAGCCAACAGTAGGCTAACAAAGACAACGGTGCCAATTGAAATAAAACCCAACATAGACAAGGACAGCTTCAATTCCAAATGTCGGCGTTAATACTACTCACCAAACGAGCTCGCTAGAATAAAGCTTAACAGAGAAGGTCTCACGACAAATATTGCGTGTATTTTATAGCTTCACAGAGGAGCCGCGTACTGACACTTTCCATATAATCCAAGAATAAGTAAAGTTTTAGAAGAGGGGGTGCACAGACCTTCATATAAAATAAACAAATAAATCCAAACGTGACCAAACCTTGTGAAGATGAACCTTTAGATGTGAAAAATCCCCTTATAGATCAAAAGAAGTATAACAAGGTCAATTTCACTGCAAAAAGAAACTCTACCTTACCTTTAAAGCAAAGTTAACTAGTCATACACCTAAAAGTGTTGACATTTAGCCATTACAATGTAGACCAGTGAACATAGATTAAAGAACTTCAATTTTAGCACAATCTAAAATGATGGGAGACTCGTGTACTTGTTAACAGTGTCATTATATACAAAACCATCGTAAGTGATAATAAAGTCCAACTGTCGAGGATTGTCAAAGATTATGAGAGGCCAAACACTAGAGAAGATCCCCAAACCCGCTTACCCCACCCCAAACTCGTTTAAAAAACCAACGAGGGCTCTGAACCCACCCCAGAACATATTTATGATATTTTCTAACTTATTTTATTCATCTGTTTTAATGGATTTCATGTTTTTTGTTTATGATAAACTAATAAAAAATTGAAGTCCTCTAACTAAGAGTATGCACTGATTTATTATTATGCCAAACTAACTAACTAAGATGCATAGATTTAACTAGAATATTTGTAATAATACCCTTAAACGGGGATAGTTCGGGGTTTTTACACACAAAACCTGCCCCCCCCCCCCCCCCCCCTCCAAAAAAAAAAAAAAAAAACAACGTTTTTTATTTTAAACCCGACACAACCTGTTTATTCACCCCAATTTCCGCCCATTAAGGGCAGGTGCGGGTGGGTCCCTGCCAAAAACCGCCCCGTTGAATTAGATAATTAATTATCAACAAACATATCAATAATCTAACTAAAATTTACACAAACTAGTAAACAAATATTATCTTATATTAATATAAAAACATACTCAACAACCAATTGGCAATCCGGGTTTTCAATTGGCTCACCCTCAACCTCCTATCACCACTAAAATCAATCGAGGTTCTCAATTGGCTCACCCTCAACTCCATATCACCACTACAAATCATACGTACAAAAACTAATGATATAGATCATAAATTAAGAATCAGAATTACCTCTTATCCGTATCAATTGAACGTTGTAACTTGAATGTTCGGTCTTAGATAAAATATTTAAAAATGGTCACGGAACCAGTAGCTCCCTGTCAAATACCCATAAATGTTCAGGGATGGAGCCAAATATGAAAAGCAAATAGGTTTTTACACAAACTACCATAATCTACATGCTCGAACTATAACTCACAAAATAAAGTTAAATATACTGTTCAATTTGAAATTTTCAAATGATTCACCAATACGACAATAATTTAATTGTTTTTCTCTTTTCCAATTACAAAATACAAATACAATCAATATCATTTACAGAGGTGAATTCAAAAATAAAATATAAACATCCCATTATCATGGGTCATACATGCTCAACTATGTAAAATCAACCTATAAGAGAAAAAAAACAATACAATAGAGTAAGATTTAAAACAAACGCTTCACCTAATACTTTAAAAACAAATCAACAAACCAAATCAGCAAACCAAATCTAAACATTAAGACACAAAACAAAATCCAAACTAAATATACCTAATTAGATCTTGAATTGAAAGGATCCATTGTTAATTTGAAAGACTAAATATACCTAATTATAGACTCAAATTTTAGCCGTCTCAAAATCAAGCAGGGTATGAGTACAGAGTTAATCCTAAGATTTGTTTTTGGGGGACTTATTGCGGACTGATAGCAGAACTCTTAGAAAAATACACTAAAACTTTTAAAAAAACAAATCTTAGGATTAACTCCATACCCATACCCTACTTGATAATAAGGTAGACTAGGATTAATTCCATAACCTGTTTGATAAGGTGTATTAACCCCATATGAACCCCAATTTTATTCAGGGGATGCACACCATTCCATATATATATATATGGCTGCTGCTATATTAAAAAAAAACAAATATTTGGTGCATTTGGGCTTCTGCCATATTTAAGAAGAAAAAAAAGATTTTCCATCCAAAAAAACGCAGGTTTCTACATAAAAAGGAACAACTCACCACACCTTAATCTAAAGAACCCACTGACTTCATGCTCAAACGTTAATCGAATCAGGTATCTACACAAAGAATTACAAAGGGTATGAACATTACCTTTAGAGCAATTAAGAGAGAGAACGACGGAGGAGGAGGCCGGATTGGAGAGAATAGCGGAGGAGAATGCCGGGGCTGGAGGAGAAGAATGCTGGGGTTGGTGCGACGGCTATTAGGGTTGAGGTAGGGCTTGGTTATTTTGACCAATTGAATATTTTGTCCAGGTAATTGATTTTTTGTTTTTTTTTTTAGCTGGAGGTTAAGTGTTTAGAGCGGGAGAAAAAAAATTAGTAGGGGAAGCTATTTTTGTTAGCCATCTTATTTGGTACATTTTTGGGACTATAAATTTTACCGTCTCATTTGGTTCACTTTATAAGACGGGAATAATTAACTGTGTTAAAAAGTGACCTTTTTTGAGAAGGCTATAATTAGTAGTCTCAAAAAATAATAGTTTTTGAGACGGTAAAAATTAACAGTCTAAAAAAATAATAGTTTTGAGACGGCTAATTCTATCCGTCCAAAAAAATATATTTTAAAGACTATATTTTGTCTGTCTAAAAAAATAGGGTCTTAAATTTTTTTTTTTTTTTTGTAGTGACACCAATTGGAAGCAAATCAAAATATTTCCATACCTACGTCTATCACTCTCTAGAATGCTTGACTCTATGACCTTGCCCATCAACAGCTTCCAGTTTCACCTCAATGTTAATTGTGTTTGCTTTCGTCTTCTTCACATGAACTGTCTCTATCAGTATTGGATATCTACCATTGCAATGGAAAATAAAAAAAAATCACCAAATATATATTATCTAAACTGTTGTGAGACTATAAAAAATGAGTGCGAAAAAAAATAACAGACTATAACATAGTGAAAATAACCATGAGTGTTGAAATGTGAGACTGTAATAGACTGCAAAAAAATATAAGATCTACAACAAGAAAAAAGTTCAAAAAAAACTTCAGATGGTTTAAATGATCTAAACAAAAGCTTCAAATGGTTCGAACATAATCTTCAAATGATTAAAAAAAATACCTATAAAAAGAAAAAAATATTTATAACAAGAAAAAGATCTACAAAGATATACAAGAATAAAAATAAACTAACCTTATCATGTTTGCCAATATCTGACTCAATCTATATCATAGTCAGTTTCACAACATCAAAAGTAACTTTGGTCTTCTTATTTGGATTCATGGCAAGAAAATGATTAAATCTATGTTCGCGAGTGAGGGATGCAAAGAAATTAAGAAACCCTAGCCTAGCCATGTGCATTTACTTTCATGGAATCGGAGAGAGAGATAAGAGAGAGAAAGAGAAGGTTTAGCCATGTGTATTATTTGGTCCTCTTTTTGGATATTTTTTTTATGTGGGCTTATGGTTGGATACGTGATTGAAAAATAAATAGTGGATCTTTTTTAAGAGCGTAGGAGATAATCTTATGCGTGTTTAATTCGTGCCATATGCTTGCCTATTTGTGTCATATGTCGTGTCTATTTAGGTCAATTCTGTGTCAAAATTTAAACATGAACACGACCCGACTTGAATTCGTGTTAAAAATATGAACATGAACACGACAAGACATGTTAGTTTTGAATCAATTTCGTGTAGTATTGTGTTTCATGTCGTTTTCAAAATTAACACCCCTATTAACGTGGCTATCCTTAGCAACGTTTATATACAAACTTATTGTGGTATTTGAGAGTAACTTTAAAGCTCGCCTTAGTAACTTGTTAACAAAAAGGCATCACTTGCGAATACAACTATAATATTACAAATATAACAATCATCTTGCGTAATATAATATTATCTAAATATTATGTAACACACTTCTTTGTATAATCATATTAACGTGTTATAATTATTTTGTAAAATCATAAAAAACCATTAATTAACTCTACCAAAAAGGTCATAACCTTATTGTTATTTTTAACAGAAATGCTTGGTCGACACAGACTGGTGCGACACAGTGACGTGTCGCACTGGTATTGGTTATTACCTTATTAATGTGGGTTCGCACCAATGGCAGTAGCGAATACCGGTGCGACACATCACTGTATCGCACCATATGTAGCGCAAATCTGTGTCGGTGTAGAAGGACTTTATTTTTAAATATGAACTTAATACACTAAAATCTTCTATGCATTTAATTATAGGGTCAAATACCAAAAATTTCTTCAAACATTTTTTAATACACATTTAATCCAAGTCTTTTATTTTGTACCAAAAAAGTCCCTCAAACACTCATTTAACTAATATTCTCTTATTTTTAAAGGTCCGCGTCAGCAACATGGTGAATGACTTTTTGAAAAAAAATAAAAAAATTTAAATTAAATTTATATTAAAAAATATTCGAGGAGTATTTGATATATCACTTTATTATATTTCATCATTTAGAGGATAATGCCTCGAAATAATTGCCTAAGCACTCCCGTGTGTAGGATCGTGGTGACAGTAGTGGTAGTTCATATAAGGTATCTATGTTCGAGAATGCCAGCACTTGTCAGAAATATTTGATGACTTGTGTGAAAGTGGAGGTGTTACTCCCTAAAGTTACAATTTCTTTATCAGATTAATGTACACATACATATATATAGATAGATAAGGAAGGCTTCACATTCATCATAAAGAATGATCCGTTTGGATAGGTTTTTCTCTGATTGTATTCATTGTTCACCAACATGCATGGTTCCCATGAGACATCTACTGAACCCACGAAAGAGAAGGATAAGATTGGGAGACCTTTATCATCTTCCTCACATGACAACTCTAAAGAATAAGAGTGCCAACTCAGACGGAGTAAGAAAAAGGAAAAAGACCACCATGAGACCTATTTAGATATGGAGCTTGAAAACTACGTGGATACTACTAATTCCCAAAGAATCACTCATGAGGTTAGTTCAGAAAGAAGGAAAGAACAGAAGACAACAACCCACAAGCGGAGATTACGACGACCGTTGGTATGGATGATATGGGAGGTGAGAAGGAAATAACACAAAAGTAATGTCTTACAGAGATGCAATGGGAAGTAAAACTAACTCAGACATTTATTTTGATGATGAAAATTACTTGTGGTCGGATGAGGAAGTTGATATGACTATGGATGGTAACCGTCCAAACAACATGGATCTCAATAACAGGCCGGTGGAGGAAGAAGATGATCCACTATGCCCAGTTATTAACATTCCACTGAAACAAGTCGAAAAGCTTAGGAGAAAGTGGAATGACAGTGTTCTAATTAATCTTCTCGGCAAAACCATTCGGTTCAAAGCTTTATGTGCGAGAGTCCTTTCCTTATGGAATCTGCAAGGTGATTATGAAGTGGTGGATTTGGAAGAAGGTTGTTTAAATTTATTATGAAAGACGATTACCATAATGTATTGACAGGAGGGCCCTGGATTATTAATAACCACTATTTAATTATAACCACTATTTTGAAAGTGGGTTCCCAACTTCAATCCAACTGAGTCGAACAAGGTGACTATTGTGCTATGGGTTAGACTTCCTCGTCTACCCATTGAATGGTTTGATGAAAGGATCCTGTTTCTAATTGGAAGTAAGCTGGGAAAACCTATTAAGACAGACTTTAATTCTGCTTCTTCCACTAGAGGTAAGTTTGCTAGAATATGTGTAGAAATTGACCTTTCCAAACCATTGATCCCTTGCTATAAACTGGAAGAAAGTATAGAGTTGAGTATGAGTTTCTCCCATATATATGCTTTAAGTGTGGTAAAATCGGACATAAGACGGAGTTCTGCCCCCTTCATGCACCGGCACAAGAACTTCACTGCTCATCAGAGAAGACGAACCAGAGGAACATGGTTGAAACGCAGACCATCGTCACTAATAACGGTCATATTGGAAACACCGTCAACGAGGGTAATATCGGTAATAGTGCTACTGATGTGGACAAGACACATGGAGAGTTCGGGCCTTGGATGCTGGTGAAAAGAAGATAAAAATGTTTTGCGCCTAGAGCCATGTCAACTGGGACTAAAGAAGGTTATGGTAGGAGTAATAATAGGTTATCTGTATTAGAGAGTAGCAGGTATGAAAAGAACACAAGTCATATGGAAAGACAGCATGGGAAAAGTATTTTTTTTACTAGGGGCAATCATCATACAACACGGGTAAAGCAACTAACGACGGCATAAATGGCCCATCAACTGGTGCCTCGTCTCTCAGTAGTTTTGGCGCTGATGGTAAGTTACCAATGACTTCGTAGGTTATAGTTGTTAATAGGGCCAAGCTAGGCTCAAATACCCAGTCTGCGAATGGAAGTTCCGCTAAAGCCAAGACACAGGCTCGCTCACCATTAGCGGAGCTTATGGACCACGCAAAATAAATTAAAAACCCAAGTATGGGCGGTAGAAGATACAGCCCACGTCGCCAAATGAAGGAACAGGTATGTCCAGTTTTCATAGCACGAAAAGGACACCAACTCAAGTCACTGTAACCCCCAATCAAATGTGGACACCTACAGGCAGGTCTGTCACGCAAATAGACGAGGAGACCACTAATGTTCATGCAACAGTTAATAATCTTAATAAACTACCTACGGTCAATGTGAATGACGTTACAAATGGATTTTCTCATCACTCAAATGTAATACCTGAGAATAGCGTTAAATCAAGTAGTTTGGTTCCGAATCTCAGTCAACTATTACCAAAAAAAATCCTAATGGGGTGCCCCTTCAATCTTGCCATGTTGGGGAATGTTTAGATAAAAAATTAGGTAATATCAATAGGGAAAATGGTACTGAAACTAGAGAGGATGGTAGAGGAATCCCTGATCCTCAAAACCAACTCGAACGTACTGCAAGCCTAATTGTTTGTGTCAAGGGCATTGCCACTGGAAGGATAAATGGATCAATGGGTCATGAGAATGGAAGGAATCACGGTCTCTCAGAATGTATTAATGAAGATGGTGGACTATCCCCCATGGCAGAGTAAGGGCATTGCCCAATTTATTAATCATTTGTCATCAATGGTTGCTATTATTTGGAACTGCCGTGGGGTGAACAAACCCCTATTCAAACCCACACTTAACGAGTTAATGAATATTTACACCCCTGATGTTGTGATCATTTTAGAGACTCACATTCCCAATACTAGTGCGGTGGAGTTTTTTAACCGCCTCGGGTTTACGAAGCAAATTGTATCAGAACCCCTTGGCCAGTCGAGGGGTATTTGGGTGACGTGGAATCCAAACAAAATCCAGATTCAATCTCTTATCAGATCCCGTCAAGCCATTCATGAAATAGTGAAGAAGTCCCACTATGAGGAGTGGTTGCTCTCTGCAATCTATGTTAGTCCTAACCCGTGCCTGAAAAGACACCTCTGGGAGAACCTAGCAGATATTGCGGAGTTGGTGGAAGTCCCGTGGTTCGTGGCGAGCGGCTTTAATGATCATATGAACGAGTCAAAGAAAAAGTCCTTTTCTAAACATGTGGTTGCCGCTAAATGTTCCACATTCATTGAAAACATCAATAATTCTAACATGTCTGATTTGGGGTGCAATGGGCCTAGGCTTACCTGGACCAATAGTCGGGAGGGAGTAGCAAATACTATGATCTGCCTGGACAGGTGCCTTTCCACCAATGATTGGAAGCTCTGATCGAGGTGGAAACTGAGTGTCCGTGTAAATATGCTAATTATTGTTATTGGCTTCCGACCACAATACAAAAAACCTAAACTTTAACTATACTCTTATGGAGTATAGCGGTGAGTCTGGGTATCGAATCCGCGGGGAATGTTTGATAGATTTTAATTGATTTATTACTTCAAAAATAAAGTGTAAAAGATGATGATGGGGTGAGAAACAAAAAAGGGAGAAAATAAAGAAGTTAACTAAAACTAATTGGAAAATTAAGGTAGGGACACAATCCCCCAACTCCTAGTATGTTGCCCAATACAAAACTACTCGTAAATTAATTAATTGATCAAATTCAGTCTTTAGTACTCCCAAGCATTACATATATGAAGGATCGTAGCCTGCATCATACATAATCAAGAGATGAGTAAAGCAGTGTCGTATTAGCTACACACTCATTGCACTCTTAAGCATCCCGGTTACCTAGGGCAAACGAGATCAAAAGTTCTACAACGGTTGTGATCACCATACTACACGATCTAATCAATTATTAAATTTAGATAACTAATTTTAGACCCATATAAATCACATCGGTGTAGGGTTCATGCATCCCAACCTTTAAAAACCTAGCCTAACATGGTGAAATTAATGAAAACTACGTTATCTACATTGCATGAACTTATAATTGCTTGGAAATAGAGATTAAATCAGAGATATAATAATAAAAATGCAGGAAATAAAAGATATCAAGATTGAAGAATAAGAACATGCAAGAAGAAATCCAAGGTTGAAGAGAAACTGAAAAAGCTCTTGAATTAAAGGTGCAAAATATATAAATTATTCTCCTAGATGTTCCTAGTTGATTAGGAGATTTTACATTAATGAAATCTGAATAAAAAGAGTCCTAATGACTAAATATATAGGCTAAAGGTCGTTTAGAAGAGTCCCCAAAATATAAAACTCTATTGGCTAAAAGATAAGGACAAAATAAAAATCCCGTATCTGATAATTTGTCACACTTAGAAAGCGTGACTAATTTTGTAACGGATCTAGAGCGTGACTAATGGCCAGGTCAATCCCTTTTTATGAAAACCGGATCGATCCACTAAATGGACTTCATGCAGTGAACTTTGGGGGCCGGATTGATCCCTTTTTTATGAAAACCGGATCGATCCGGTTCGGTTCATTTTTTTTGCGATTTTCTCTCAACTTCGAATGACCATAAATTCTTCATTGTAGTTCGGATTAAGGTGTCGTGTTTTCCAGCGTTCTTGTAATTGAAATCTCTTCAACTTTCCAGTTGTCCCCACCTCTGGAATATGGCTGTAAAATTATGAAAATGCCCTTAAACTCCCCATTTCTTGCTTTCTTTCATTGTTTTGCATTCTCCTCCGCACTAATTTGCATGAAATACCTATAAAACACATAAAAGATAAACAAAATACTAAATACTTGCCAAAAAGGGTTAGTATCATAAATATGAGATAAATCTAAGCTATTTATAATGCACGGGAACATAAAATTACTGAAATTAAGGGGATAAATGTGAAGAATTTATGCCTAATCAACCCTCCCTAACTTAGAACTTTGCGCGTCCCGAGAAATGTAAAACAACAAGAGTATGTGTCGAGGAGCCTTAAAAAAATTTATTGGGATAGAATACCTTTTTCGCGGAAAAGCGATTGCATTTAGCATATGCAACAAGCCTTTAAATCCCTAGGTTACCCTAGTAAGACGAGTGGTGTCTTGTGAGAGTTTGCAGTGAATATACCAAAAAATTCATTATTGACTCAAAGAAAAATCAAAATACTTCAAAATTGTACAATTTAAACTCCCCATAAATGGTCAGCTTAAAAATCATTTTCATGTGTATCAATTCGTAGTGTGTGTGTGTGAAGCCAAAAATCGAACCACTAATTTTCACTAATTGATCATTACGTTACTTTTCGAAAATTCACTTTGATTTCAAAATCTCACGGATGCACGCACAAAGGAATCACTCAGAAATGTGGCTATTCTCTCGGTATGTATTGTCAAGTTTTATTAGTTATAAAACTACCGCAAGTGCACGAGCTATTGAAATATAACGAGTGTAAGTACAGGTCGAATCCACAGAAATTTCGTCAATTTATAAGGTACCAATTTTTCAACTAGACATATGAGTGTATAAAAGTGATTGAGTTTTTAAAATAAAAATAAAAACGGAATAAATGAACAAGTACAAGAGATAATATTAAATGTGGAAGACACTAGGACGTCGGTTCCGTTTGTCAATCCTAATTAAATTAACACATCAATTCAATTCCGTAATTCCAAATTTATAACACAAAATATACCGACTCTCATCGCGTACATTTCGGAGAATATAACATTACATGCATTCAAAATATTTTAATGTCTCTTGAATTAGACACCATAAATCCCTATTCCCTCGAAATTAACATGTTTAAAATTTTTAATGTGTATTTAAGCATGAGGTATCAAAACCTCCAAGTGCAAGCATAACTCATCAAAAATGACAACTTACAATTTTTAAAAACATAAATTTATAATTAATTCTTGAGGTTTAAAAATACACTCTCGTGTATTTTTAAGCGAATACCGAATTTTTTTTATTTCAAATTTAAACACCTCAGAATATGTACAAAATTAAATTAACATGCGTAATTTAAATAGTTATGACAAACATCACCTAAATACTAGTAATTAAACTACTCACACATCATTTTTGACACAAAAATATTGCAAGATGAAAAAATAATTTTCATTATTAAATGTCAACTTACAAAATTTTGGGTCCAAAACTTGAATTACAATACAAAATATGCTCCTCCAAAGTGTGCCTCAAAAATACTCTCTACACTGATTTCTTTTTATCTCTCAAAGTGTGTTTTTTTTTTTATCCAAAAGTGTCTCCCAAGATCGAAATTGACCCATAATTTATACCCAAAAATCTGATAGGAAAATAGGACAAAGTGGGGGATAAACAAGTTGAGGGAGGTTGATTTGTGGGTTGGTGGGTTTGGAAATTGTGTGAAAAGAAATGGGGTAGGCAGGTGGGGTAATGGGTTTAGTGGGTATGAGTTTGGTTGGAGGTGTTGGCTTTTTGTGAGAATTGGGTATGTCCGATTTTTTTTATTTTTAGGTTTTGTGGGTGTGGAGATAGTGGTGGTTATATGGGTGTGAGTGTGTGTAAGGTATTAAGGTGTGAGTGTGTAGAGTTGTTTGGGTGTATGAGTGGTGTATGGGAGTAGGGTGTGAGAGAGTTTGTTTTATGGTGTGAGTAAGGTGTATGGGGATAGGGTGTGTGTGTTTAATTGTACACCTAATAAAACTTAACCAAATTATTTACAACTCAATTAAAAATTACAAATATAATAAAAATAAAAATAAATAAATTTAACCTATAAAATAATAAGAGACTAAAAAAATAAAATAAAATAATAAATCTAGACACAATAATGTATAATGACATAAAAAAATATACAATGAGTCAAATAAAATAACTAACACTAAAATAGAACTACGACATATAAAACGACACACTCTAAATAATATTTACATAAAATAATTAAACAGTCAAAGTGACAATAAAGACTCTAAAAATATTAAAAATAAAATGAATATGATACGCAAACAAATAAAACATCACAAAAAATATGTACACGACTCAAATAAAAATTTAAAAATATATAAATACAAACTAAACACACACACAAGGTGTAGGTACGGGTTAGGATCGATTTAGGGGTCGATTTTGGTTAAAGGACTCGGTTTGACTGTTGACTTTCTTTCGATGTTGAACTTTGCACGACCATAACATCTTCATTTCAACTCTGATTGATACGCCGTTTGAACCCAGACGTCCCTTGATTCAAGGCCTTCAATTTTCGAGTCCAAAATAAATCATTTGAATTTACAATTTTATCCCTCAAGTTGCGGAGGTGCCCGTTTCATGCCCAAATTGAGTCCAAACTTTGCCGCTTGCCTTATAGATCCGTTAATGCAAAAAAAAATTGCATAAGATATTAGAAATTTAATATAAGATGTGAGCGTGAAGTTCTCAAAATTGCATTATTAACCCCATTTATTCTTAAATTTGTATTTTTCTCTAAAATAATGAAAATGGCTTTAAAATCTCTTTATTAATGGTGCAACGGAACTAACAAGGCCTAGGTTTGGGTATAAATAATACAAAATAATGCACTCATCAAATACCCCCAAACCTAAACTTTGCTAGTCCTCAAGAAAAAATTAAAATCTAACTACTTTCATAGGAATCACGATTGCACTTAGCATGTGCAACAAGTCGTTAAACCCCAAGGTTACCCTAGTGGACGAGTTTTGTCTCGTGAGGGTTTGCAGTGAATATACCCGCAAAATTCAAAATTACTCTATTTACAAAAGACACAAATGTAATATAACCAGGTTCGAATGCAAACTTCATAAATATAGTAGAAATTCACTTTTTAATCTCAACTTATCGTGTGTGTGTGTGCATAGCCAATATGATCGTCCATTTCAAAAGATTTGATCGTTACATTTCTTATTCGAAAGTTCGTTTTGATTTCAAAATTTCACAGAATGCACTCACAATCGAACACTCGAAAACGGGTAGTTTGTCTCGATATATGTGAATAAAAGAGTAAACTTTAATGAGCAACTTCACATATATATCATGAGAGACGGTCATTCTATAACGGAAGATTATGATCTCGTGAATGGAAAATCGATTACTTCAAAAATTTGAATCACACTAAAATATCATATTCATCTTCTCTCCACACTATAACTAACTTCACTTAAGATCAATTAGGGCTTTCTTTCGGTTGTATTGTAGGCTCGGATTCTAGCTAGAAAGAACGGATTTTGGAGTTTCAAATTTTTTTTTAGAATATAGAGATTATCGGGATTTTGACTTTTTTGGCACTTTTCAACCTCTATTTTCTTTTTCTTTTGCTTTTTCTCCTTTTCGTTTCATATTCGCATTCTTTTGATCTTCTCTTTTTCTCTTTTTTCTTTTTTCACATTATTGTAGCAAACATTCTTCTTTTGGCCTTTTACCTTGATATTCTCAGAAAGTGGGTATGGATTTTTGGGTTTTCAATGAAAGGATTGCTTTTCTTTATTTTTTCACACAAATGGATTTGCAAGGGGATAATGTAGAATGAGATGAATTTAGGCTTTTATTTTTGGGTTTTCAAAAAAATGGCTTAATCTCATTTCTCAAGTTCCGTTTGGTCAATTTTATGTCTCAAGTCAACTTACTACGGCATTTAGTGTATATGATTCACATTTTGACTTTCAGTTTTTAGTAATCGAACAAAACAAAGATTTTGAGATCATCGACGAATTAGGCGTTGAAGGAAAGTTCGAGTTAATGTAGCTCGGATTGATTTAAATCTCTCGAAAACGATGGATGGCACAATATCTCACCGGGTTAAAATCTTCACATTTATTCGTTAAGCATATTAACTTTCGCCTCAATGTCCATTTTCGATCATATTATATGGTTAAGTGTCAAAAGTTTTATAAGTTGAGAGATTTGTGAATTAATTTTATATTAAGAAATCGTTTCAAAACTTACTTATATTGAAAATATTTTTGTATTTTTTTAAAAAATTTTTTTCAAAGCGGAGAAAAATGACCTCAATACCCAGAAACCTAATTTCTACATTGTCCTCAATGTACAAGACAAAAATTGAAAAGGCGGGAAAGATATGAAAGATATTACCGTAATGGGGGACTTTCTCCAACACATGTTTCCTGGAAGAAAAATAATTACAGAAAAAAAAACTATGATACAAAAACACGACCAAAGTTATGTTTACTCGTGATATACCCGGTCTTGGAGGAGAATGTCCTCCATTTCTCGATCTCGCAATTCCAGACAAGGTTTCAGCCTTTGACCATTAACTTTGAAAATTTCACCACTTTTAGGATTCTCTATCTCAACCGCCCCATGTGGGTAGACTGTCCTAACAACAAAGGGACTGGACCATCTAGACCTTAACTTACCAGGAAAGAGATGCAGTCTAGATTTGTACAAGACAACTTTTTGACCAGGTTCGAATGACTTCCGTAGGATGGACTTATCATGGGACATTTTCATTTTCTCTTTATACAATTTTGCATTTTCGTACGCATTATTTTGAATCACCTCTAACTCGTTGAGTTGGAGCTTTTAGACCTCTCCCGCAGCGGGAAAATAAAAATTGAAGGTTTTAATGGCCCAGTAGGCTTTATGCTCTAACTCTACCGAAAGATGATAGGATTTTTCGTAGACAAGCCTATATGGGGACATACCAAGTGGGGTTTTGTAGGCAGTGCGATAAGCCCACAATGCATATAATAATCGTAAGGACCAGTCCTTTCGATTTGGATTCACTGTTTTCTCGATGATTAGCTTGATTTGCCTATTGGACACTTCGACTTGTCCACTGGTTTGAGGATGATAAGAGCATCCTACTTTATGTGTGACTGAATACTTTTTCATGAGACTCTCAAATGATCGATTGCAGAAATGGGTTCCTTGATCGCTAATGATGGCTCGAGGTGTACCGAATCGAGAAAAAATGTTTTCTCTAATAAATTTGACTACCACATGGAGATCATTTGTTCGACTCGGTATAGCTTCAACCCACTTAGACACATAATCAACTGTCAAAAGGATGTAAAGATTACCATAAGAGCTCGATAATGGACCCATGAAATTGATGCCCCAACAGTAAAAAACCTCAATGATTAATATGGGATTTAAGGGCATCATATTCCTACGAGTGATCTTTCCTAACCTTTGGCATCGGTCACAACTTCTACAATAGTCATTTGAATCATGAAAAATTGTGGGCCAATAGAGTCCACACTGTAAAATTTTGGCAGCGGTTTTCTTAGTACTGAAATGACCTCCACAAGCTTGGTCATGGAAAAAAGAGATTATGCTCGGAATTTCGTGATCGGGGACACACTTCCGAATGATTTGATCGGGACAATACTTGAAGAGGTATGGATCGTCCCAAAAGAAATGTTTGGCTTCCTTAAGAAATTTGGAACGATCTTGCTTAGGCCAATGTGTGGGCATCTCACCCGTCGCAAAATAATTCACAATATCGGAAAATTACGGAAGTTTGTTGACAAGAAATAGTTTCTCATTAGGGAAAGACTCATTTAGTGACAATAAATCATCAGATGATTCAACGGTTAACCTAGATAGGTGATCCGCCCCTACATTCTCACATCCTTTCTTATCTCGGATCTCGAGGTCAAATTCTTGCAATAATAGGATCCACCGGATGAGTCGGGCCTTATCATCCTTTTTAGATAAAAGGTGTCGCAAGGCCACGTGATCGATGAAAATGATGGCTTTGGATCCTTTCAAGTAAGACCTACACTTTTCTAGCGAGAATACGAAAGCCAAGAACTCTTTCTCAGTGGTGGAATAATTCAATTGAGCGTCGTTAAGAGTTATGCTAGCGTAGTATATAACATGAGGAAGTTTCTCGTCTCGCTGACCCAGAACCGCACCTAGTGAATAATCATAAGCGTCACACATAATTTCAAAAGGTTGACCCTAGTCGGGGGGTCACATAATAGGTGCTGAGGTCAATTCCTTCTTTATCCTCTCAAAGGCTTGAAGGCAATCATCAGTGAACTCAAAGGGTGCTTCTTTGGCAAGAAGATTGCACAAAGGTCAAGAGATTTTGCTAAAATCCTTAATGAATCTTCGATAAAAACCGACGTGTCCTAAGAATGATCGAATTTCACGCACAGTTTTCGGGGCTGGGAGATTAGAAATGAGATCAATTTTAGCCTTATCAACCTCGATACCCTTTTTAGAGATGATATGACCTAATATTATTCCTTGTTTAACCATGAAGTGACACTTCTCCCAATTGATTACAAGGCTCTTTTCCTTACACCTCTTCAGAACGAGGGTAAGGTGGTGAGGGCACTCATCAAAATTAGACCCAAATACAGAGAAACCATCCATAAAAACCTTAAAAAACCTTTCGATCATGTTTGAAAAGATACTCATCATGCACCGCTGAAAGGTAGAGGGTGCGTTACATAGCCCGAAGGGCATGCGTCGATAAGCAAAAGTGCCAAATGGACAAGTGAATGTGTTTTTCTCTTTATCCTCGGGAGTGATTGGAATTTGATTATAACCGGAATAACCGTCGAGAAAATAGTAATAGGGGTGACCGGATAATCTCTCAAGCATTTGGTTTATGAAAGGAAAGGGAAAGTGATCCTTCTGTGAAACAGCATTCAACTTCCTATAGTCTATACAGACAAGCCAACCGGTTTGAATCCTAGTGGGGACTAACTCATCATTATCATTTCTCACCACAGTAACACCAGATTTCTTTGGAACAACCTGAATGGGGCTAACCCATTGGCTATCAGAGATGGGATAAATAATACCCGCATCTAACAACTTGATCACCTCGGCTCGGACGACTTCTTTCAGTATGGGGTTAAGTTGACGTTGTGCTTCACGAGAATTTTTAGCATTTTCTTCTAAGTGTATTCTGTGCATGCACACTGACGGACTTATCCCTTTAATGTCGGCTATGGTCCAACCAAGGGCTTCTTTGTGTTCGCTGAGAACACGCAACAACTTACCTTCAAGTTCTTTGTTTAGGTCAGATACGATGACAACATGCAAGGTATCAGAAGGTCCTAAGAACCTATACTCGAGTGATTCTAATAACTGCTTCAATTCAAGCTCGGGAGATTTTTCAATGGAGGGAGGAATTGGTGATGCAGAGAGAGAGAGAGAGAAAGGTTCAGGCTTAAATCTCCAAGATCCTATTTCCAAGATAGGGGTGGAGTCGAGGAGAGCGTTGACTTCAACAATGGATATTTCAATGTCAAATTCAGACCCAAAATGTGCAAGGCATGCCGCTAAAGGTTCATCATTATAAGTCAGTTCTAATGTTTCCTGGACGATACTATCAATCATGTCAACTTCTAGAGGTTCATCATCATCAGGTGGTGTTTGACTAAATTAAATACATTAATATCTATGGTCATGTTTCCAAAAGATAAATTCAATTGTCCACTACGACACCTAATAACTGCATCAGAAGTGGCGAGGAATGGCTGACCCAAAATGACAGGAATTTATGCATTAGGATTATGTGCATGCTGGGTATCCAAGACCACAAAATCAACTGGAAAGACAAACTCTCCCACCTTAATCAGGACAACCTTAACAAAACCTCTTGGAATTTTAACGGATCGATCGGCTAAGGATAAAGTAATCTTAGTCGGCCTTAAATATCCCAAGACTAATTTCTCATACACAGTATACAGCAGAAGATTCACGTTGGCTCCTAAATCCAAAAGGGATTTCTCAATGGTGTGTTCCCCGATCTTGATGGAGATCATCGAAGTCCCGGGATCTTTATACTTGACAGGGGTCCTATATGAGATGATCGAGCTTGCTTGCTCAGCGAGAAAATATTTCTTCAAAACGTTTGTGCTTCTCTTGAAGGTACAAAAGTCCTTCAAAAATTTAGCGTAGGATGGAACTTCGTGTATGGCATCAAGCAACGGGATATTAATTTGTACGTGCTTAAATACTTCCAACATTTTGTCCACTTGATCCTTTTTCTTTTGTGGCACTAAACGTTGTGGAAATGGAGCTTTTGGGACGTAGGTCTCAACAGATGGTTCGAAAGATGAGGGTGAGGAAGAAGTCGGATCCACAGGTGGGACCTTCTTTTCTTTACCTTTCTCGGATTCACTCATGGTGGGTCGTGAGACATTATTCTTAACTTATTTACCTGACCTAAGCGTGATTATAGCCTTAGCATGCTCTTGGGTACTGGACGCGTTAGTGTTGTCTTGGATAACATACTGACCCCTAGGCATGTTACCCTTAGGATTAGGCTCGGGTTGGCTTGAGAACATTCCTTTATTCCTCTCGCTCAAAGCATTGTCTAGTTGACTCACTTGTACCTATAATTTGGCAATCGATTGGGTGTTGGCATGGAAGTTTTGTTGTGTAGATTGGAGGACATTTTGCGTGGTCTATTGGAATTGCAGGGTACTTTGGGCAAGTAAATTCACTGTTTCTTCTAAAGATTGAATCTTTTGGGGTGAAGGGAACGACGATGCATGGGTGCTCTTTTGGAAACCCGGGGATGGGTTACTTGAATATTGACCTCCATTACCCTGGTATTGACCTTTAGACCATGAAAAGTTGGGACGATCCTTCCAACCTGGATTGTACGAGTTGGAAAATGGGTCGTACTTGGGCTTGTTTTGATAGAGGGTGTTTTCTCGCTCGGTGAGAGATTTATGGGCCGAAAGGGTGGGGCAACTTTCAACGAGGTGGTCGAAACTATCGCAAAGCAAACACATAGGTGACCCTACATGTTGCACGGCAACATGTGTGGCTCGGTTACCCTCTTTACTCGTTTACAAGGTTTCTAAACGCCAGGTCATGGTGGCCACTTTTGCATCTAGTCCAGAACCTGGTTCTTCTGGGTGAGTATTACCCTCATTAATTGTGGTGGTTTTCGAATCCCGATGGGGTGCCCATCGCTGGGACTTTTGAGCAGTGGATTCTAAAAATGACCATGCGTCGGCCTCACTCTTTTCTGTGAAATCTCCACTACACATAAGTTCAAGCATAGATAGAGTAGTGTAATCGAAACCCTCATACAAAATTTGGATTTGACGACCCAATTTGATTTCGTGGTGAGGACATTGTAGGAGCAAGTCCTTGAATCTTTCCAAGTACATCCATAAAGTCTCTCCCTCTTTTTGATTGAAAGTATTGATGGCATGACGTATTGCCGCCGTCTTTTGGTTAGGAAAAAACTTTTGCAAAAATTCAACACTCAACTGATTCCATGTAGTGATGGCATTTGGTTTAAGTGAGAGTAGACAACTCTTAGCTTTGTCCTTCAAAGAAAATGGAAACAGTTTTAGTTTAACAATCTCATCGGTGAGTTGTTGTAACCTAACAGTTCCATAAATTTCTCAAACTCACGCACGTGGAGGTATGGGTCCCCCTTTTCTATGCCTCGAAAGATGGGAAGTAAATGAATTATCCCCGACTTGAACTCGAAATTGTTTGCATTATGCGGGGGAAGAAGTATGCATGATGGTTGACTTTCCCTATTGGGATACAAGTAATCCTTTAGGGCACGAGTTGCTAGCTCATCTCCCATTTCGGTGAAAATCGAGGTGCTACCTATAACAGTATCTAGAATACTAGACTCCACTCTAGCTAAACGACCCATAAAATCTCGACACCAACCTTGCATACACTGCGCTCACTCGTTTTTTTATTTTATTTTTAATTTTTAATTTTTTTCTTATTTTTTTTAGTATGGATAGCAAATAATCCGACACGGGACCACAAAATTCCTAAGCTAACACAAAGAAATTTGAGTTTATCTGAATTAGGTGAGGGGAAGTTCAATTTTTAAGATCTCATTTCCCGAGATTATTCGACGACAATGGGTCTCTGAAATAATCTCCTTAATTAAAGAGCTCCTAATTCTTGACGAGGGAGAGATTAAAAGATGACCAACTCCGGATTATCGCCTCAATTACCAATTTTTTCTCCAGGTAGGTGGTCGGTACGAAGACTCATTAAAAACCACCAATCCTAGTCAAGGTCAAAATGGCATCGATTTGAAAATTCCGTGTTTGGATTAGCTTTTAATCCTAGCCTTGAAAAGAATATGCCTATGAGCTATATGACACCCTATGGCCAATGT
Organism: Sambucus nigra; assembly: GCA_949130495.1. Classification (NCBI taxonomy): domain Eukaryota; kingdom Viridiplantae; phylum Streptophyta; class Magnoliopsida; order Dipsacales; family Adoxaceae; genus Sambucus; species Sambucus nigra. The sequence goes on along the minus strand of OX422210.1, from coordinate 94,300,636 downwards.
CTAATAAATTTTAAATTAAAATTATGGCTTGGGTTATGCAGATGCTCGGGTAGCTTAATGATTTGTGGGCCAAGGAAGGGTGATTAAATCCCCACCTTATCTTAAAATTGGGTTTTGCCCTTAAGTAAAATTATGCAACGTGCTTATTGAAATTTGCGAAAATAGTTTCACGTAGGAGCACACAAGACTTACATTCGGCGTGGACTTTTTACGGTCACTTGTTTACGTTGGGCCGAAGTTTTATTTGACGTCGATCGGAGGGAAACGTCACGTCAGTTTTAGTCGTCTCCGAGAGTATCTTGTGCGCTTGTCAAGATTTTACAAGTAACTTTAGCGCTTTTTCCATGATTGCTTTCTTTTCCATTTTTTTTTCTTTTTTTACTCATCTTTTTTTTGTCTCTTTTTTTTTATCTAAAAAAAACACAAAAACCATACCAAGCGTAAAGTGCAACAAAAATTATTAAATACAAAAATAATTACATATGCACTTATAATGTATTTTTTGTTTTAAAGAGAAAAAAAATAATAAAAGCACACTATAAGATATATATATATATATATATATATAGATAGATAGATAATAAATTGCTATTAAAAATAAATAAATAAATAAAATTCGATATTTTTCTTTTTGTTTTTGCATTTTTATAACAAAACTAGTATCAAAAATAACTATTTAATAAAAAAAGACTTAAATCATATTTTTTTAAAATTTAATTTTTTTTAAAAATAATAATTAAAAAAAAACAGGCTACTGGAAATTTAAATGTTTCTAATTTTTTTTAAATTGTATTTTTCGGATTTTAAAAAAAAATAATATATATATATATAAATAAATTCAGAATGTAAGAAATCTCAGGGTTTCAAAAAAAATAGTTTTCGTCTTGGAGTTTTTCAAAATTTTGGGCGCTTTTGTGACAAACTAGTGTGAAAAACAACTATTTAATCACAAACTGACTTAAAATCTGTTTTTTCATATTCTGAAAATGAAAAATAGCTGCAGGAATATTGACGTTTTGAATTTTTGGAATTTTTCAATTTTTTTTGTGTGTTTTTGAGTACTTGTATGACAAAACTAGTGTTAAAAACAACTAGTTATTCTAAAAAGACTTTAAAGTTTTTTTTTTAATTCTAAAAATAAATAAAAAAACAATAGCTGGAATATTCGATTTTTTTTTCATATTTTTTATTTAAAAAAAACTAGTTCGAAAATCAATATTCTTAAAATTAACCGAAATCCCCGGCAACGGCGCCAAAAACTTGTTGTCAAGTTTTATTTGTTATAAAACTATCGCAAGTGCACACGCTATTGAAATATAACGGCTGTAAGTACAGGTCGAACCCACAGAGATTTCGTCAATTTATAAGGTACCAATTTTTCAACTAGACATATAAGTGTATAAAAGTGATTGAGTTTTAAAAATAAAAATAAAAATAAAAACTAAATAAACGAACAAGTACAAGAGATAATATTAAATGTGAAAGAAACTGGGACATCAGTTCCGTTTGTCAATCCTAATTAAATCAACACATCAATTTAATTCCGTAATTCCGAATTTATCACACAAAATATACCGACTCTCGTCGCGTACATTTCGGAGAATATAATATTACGTGCATTAAAAATATTTTAACGTCCCTTGAATTAGACACCATAAATCCCTATTCTCTCGAAATTATCATGTTTTAAATTTTTAATGTATTTGTAAGGACATTTTTGTCCATTAGCATTTTATATGTCGTATGCCGTTACACCGTTGAGGAAATTCAAGAATCATATGCTCATCAACGGATCCGAATATCAAAAGGAGAAAAGAAATCAAGGGAACAGACCGGACCGATCCGATCCAGATAAAAGAACCGATCCGGTTCATCCGGACCGATCTGGCTAAAGGGACCGGACCGATCCGCTTGCTGAGTTGAGACAAGTACACCCCGGATCCATAACGAACCGATGAAGGCAAAAAGGCCGAACCGATCCGATGCCAACCGGATGGATCCGGTTTCAGAAAAAGAACCGATCCGAGTTTACCGGACCGATCCGCCTAAGGGACCGGACCGATCCGACGAGGATAGACTCTGCCAGATCGTGTTGCATATTTTTAGGGTTTTGACTCCTTATTTAAATCACGATCAGTAGTTGGTTTTCTTAAGACTTTTCAACAATTTTCAGAGCATATCAACCCTAAAGTCTTCACCTATTGAGTCCTATGATTCTAGGTTTTTAGATTCACACATCTTCCATATCTATGTGAATCAAGTTTGGTAACCCAAGAACACCATTGATGTTGTTCAACCCTTTGTGAAGTGGACCGCTTCTTCCTCTTCATTGCAGCCCTACTGGACAGGGATAGTTCCAGCCGCCAACCCTACTGGAAAGGGATATTCCAGCCGCGACTACAGAATCCGATACCTGAGGGTAATTCTTAGTCAAAAACTTGTATTTCAGTGTAATCCGATTGTAAGCCGTTTCTCTTACAAATTATAGTGATATACAAATGGTTTTGCCCCTGTGGGGGATTTTTCCTTAAACTTTGTGTGTTGAATATTTCTTGCATGATTTCATATTGTTTCAATCACACCTAGTTGCATGCTTAGGGTTAATTTGGGTTAAAAAGGAATTTATTATATTATTTCTTAATTGAACGCAAGCGCCAACTCTTTCAAATTGGTATCAGAGCAGGTTACGCTAATCTATCGCGTATTCCTTCCTTCCGCAAAATTTTTCTAAAGATATCAATTTCTGAATTAAATTGATTTTTGAAAAAGTGCGTGTTCAAATGGAGAAATCATATTATAATATGCCTATTTTTGACGGGTCTAATTATGCCTACTGGAAAGCTTGTATGAAATCGATTTTAAAATCTATTGACGAACGTGTTTGGTTGCTTTGCGAAAATGGTTGGACTCCTCCCACGGTCACTGTTTATAACATCACCACTTTAAAACCCGTGTCAGCCTGGACTGAAGATGATTATAAATTGTCCAATTTTAATTCCCGTGGTCTGAGTGCTATTTCTGGAGCTGTCTCTCCTGATGAGTTTCGCCGAATTATGACGTGCACCACGTCTAAAGAGGCTTGGGATGTTTTGAAATTGACACATGAGGGTACGAACGCGGTTAAAGAGTCAAAATTACAAAATCTGGCCACCCAATTTGAAACTATCACCATGTCTGAGTCTGAATGCTTTGATAATTTTTATGCTCGTTTGTCAGACATTTTTAACACATGTTTTAATTTGGGTGAGGTGATTGATAACGCGCGGGTCGTTAAAAAGATTTTGAGATCTCTCCCAAAACGCTTTATTCCTAAAGTCACTGCTTTGAACTCTTTGGGAAATTTGAAATCACTTAAGTTGGAAGAACTTGTAGGAGATCTTCAAACCTATGAGATTGACATGTTTCCCAAAACCATTAAGGCTAAGGATAATGGCATTGCTTTAAAGACTCATTTTAAGAAAAAGAAAGAAAAAGTTTGTGAGTCCGATTCTGAGGGAGATTTTGATGATATGGCCTTGTTTGCGAAAAATTTTAAAAAATTCCTCAACTTGAACAAAAATAATTCTTCCAATAAAAAGAATTTTTTTGAGAAAAATAAAAGGAAAGGAAAGGTCAAAGAAAGTGGTGAGAGGGAAAAAGAGAATAACACCGATGAGGAGTGTGAGGAAGATTTTGAGAACGTCACTTGTTTTGAATGTGGGGGTAAGGGACATAAGTCATTTGAGTGTCCTACGTGGCTTAGAAAGAAAGGAAAGAAAGTAGCCATGCCTGCCACACTTAGTGATAGTGAGGATAATGAGACTAGTGGTGAGAAGCTTGTAGCTTTTTCTAGTCGTGTGATCACACCCACCTTGTCCCACAATAGTGCACACGAATGTGATAGTGATGGTTTGAGTGTTTCAAGTGAGGGAGAAAGTGAGAGTGAAAGTGGAGATGAAAGTGAGCTCCAAAAAGCTTTTAGAGAGTTGTACACCGAGACCTTGAAAACAAAAAGGTATAATAGGGATTTAGGTCGTCGGGTTTTAGATTTGGAGAAAGAGAAGGAGGTTTTGAGAAAGGAGAAGTGTGATTTGACCGACACGTTGTCTTGTCTGATGACACGTGTATCCCAACTCGAGAGTGATCTCGAACGTGCTAGGGTGGTCAAAGTCAAGTTTGAGAACGCACCTAAGAAGGTTGAAACGGTGGTTCTTAAGGGTAAAGGTGAGAAGTTAGGAATAAGTCATGACGGTGCTTCTTCTTCCCAATTAGCACCCGAGCCGGTTCCCACTTTAGTGACAGTTTCACATGTGTCTCACCCTAACCCACCTAGGCGTCCCATTCCTATTAGGAAAGTGTGTCCTAGAGTTTTTGAGAGAGGTGTTCCTAGGCCTATTTATGTTTGCTCTCATTGCAAGAGGAGAGGACACCTTAGGGAATTTTGCTTTAAGTTGGGGTATGTGTCACGTTTTGCTTCTACACGTGTTTCTGGCACACATGCACCCACACATGATACTTTACATGCTCCCGGAGACTACATGAGAGAGTTTGCACATTTAGGAGAGCAAGTTAAGTTTTTAGTCAAAACTTCACAAGAACTGATGGAGGTTTTTCATAAGTTGTCACCACCTTTGGAAAACCCCTCCGCACCTAATGATTGAGGTTTGACTTGTTTACTAGCATAGGGTGGTTTTCATGATGTCATTGTTTGCCTATTGCTAGTATGTATCATTTTTGTATATATTTTTGTTTTGAATTTTTTTTAGAAAAACACAAAAAGATTTTATTTTGATAAAATTTTTGAAAAATTCAAAAAGTGATTTGCCTTTTATGGATGAGCATTTAAGATAGCCAAGTCACAACTTCATTCCATTTATCCATGTGACTGCTTGATAGAGATTTGAGAGGCTACATCATTTCATCCATGTGCTTAACATTGATTGGAGTCCTTGAGATGTAATTAGTGATATTTTCTACATGCTTGTCTCCTATATCCTTTATTGCACACATGCACGGCTATATTTGATTATTGCACTTGTCTATCACATATTGGCTTGAGTGTTTCTATCTCAATTCTGTCTATACAATGTACAATATGCGATAAAACTTGACAAGATTGGATTGCATGTAAAAACTGTTCTGGTGAGACTGAGTGATTATTTTCATAACGGGGAGGGGCTGCGAAAGTTGATTCTTATCCTTTGCGCAAAAGCCACCGTTAAAAAGGACCTAAAAAATGGAGGAATTTTAATATCCGAGGTCCTAAGAGGTTAAAAGAGCCCGAAAAAATTGATAAGGCAATAAAAAGGAATTCATGCCAAATATGGGCCATTTAGGTTTCACCATCAATTCTCAAGTTTGAGAATTTAGAATGCCTCTATTCCATATAAAATCTGAGGGAGTTTGGTTGGAGATTGAAAAACGGGTTTGCACTTCCTTGAAAGTCCTGAAAAAGCATGAAAATCATTTTGGACGTTATTGGTGTAGAAATCACTTTGAGCTTTGATTTGTTGATTTGATTTAGTCAATGTCATATATTGCATCTCTTTTACACCAAAGGAAGCATTTGAGTTCATTCGTTAGGAATATCCAATATTCATCGTGCACATATGTCATGTTTGTATGCTTTGACTTTCCTATCGAATTTTGTTCACACCCTTTCATTTAAGCCATCACCGACTTGGTTGTTTTATGTTCATTCATGGTGTGATTTTATGCCTTGTGACATCCCGCACTTGCTTATCTGATTTATTTCTCTCTTTTGTCTATCTTGGGACATCATAAAAAGGGGGAGAAAGAATTATCTTATTATGGGGGAGATTTGAAATTTTGAGTTTTGTTCATAAAGTGGTATATATGTTTGTCTCATTTCAAACTCGATATGTCACTTGGTATTTTGCTTGGTCTCATGTGTGCAGGTACTACTTTGATAACTGAATTGCACACCCTGATGAGAAAAGCATTAAGATCCCTGAAGATTTGAAGATCAAACGATGCAGTCTTATTCACTTGTACTCTTTCAGTTTTGGGTTCATGGAAGGGTAGATTTGTATAGGAAATTATTTATGATTGATAATTCGGATGTTTGTTTTTATGCATGTACCGGCATAGACATTGGGGGAGATTTGTAAGGACATTTTTGTCCATTAGCATTTTATATGTCGTACGCCGTTACACCGTTGAGGAAATTCAAGAATCATATGCTCATCAACGGATCCGAATATCAAAAGGAGAAAAGAAATCAAGGGAACAGACCGGACCGATCCGATCCAGATAAAAGAACCGATCCGGTTCATCCGGACCGATCTGGCTAAAGGGACCGGACCGATCCGCTTGCTGAGTTGAGACCAGTACACCCCGGATCCATAACGAACTGATGAAGGCAAAAAGGCCGAACCGATCCGATGCCAACCGGATGGATCCAGTTTCAGAAAAAGAACCGATCCGAGTTTACCGGACCGATCCGCCTAAGGGACCGGACCGATCCGACGAGGATAGACTCTGCCAGATCGTGTTGCATAATTTTAGGGTTTTGACTCCTTATTTAAACCACGATCAGTAGTTGGTTTTCTTAAGACTTTTCAACGATTTTCAGAGCATATCAACCCTAAAGTCTTCACCTATTGAGTCCTATGATTCTAGGTTTTTAGATTCACACATCTTCCATATCTATGTGAATCAAGTTTGGTAACCCAAGAACACCATTGATGTTGTTCAACCCTTTGTGAAGTGGACCGCTTCTTCCTCTTCATTGCAGCCCTACTGGACAGGGATAGTTCCAGCCGCCAACCCTACTGGAAAGGGATATTCCAGCCGCGACTACAAAATCCGATACCTGAGTGTAATTCTTAGTCAAAAACTTGTATTTCAGTGTAATCCGATTGTAAGCCGTTTCTCTTACAAATTATAGTGATATACAAATGGTTTTGCCCTTGTGGGGGATTTTTCCTTAAACTTTGTGTGTTGAATATTTCTTGCATGATTTCATATTGTTTCAATCACACCTAGTTGCATGCTTAGGGATAATTTGGGTTAAAAAGGAATTTATTATATTATTTCTTAATTGAACGCAAGCGCCAACTCTTTCAGTGTATTTAAGCATGATGTATCAAACATCTATGTACAAGCATAACCCATCAAAAACGACAACTTTCAATTTTTAAACACATGAGTTTATAATTAATTCTTGAGGTTTAAAAATTCACTCTCGTGTATTTTTAAGTGAATACCGAATTTTTTTTTATTTCAAATTTAAACACGTCGAAATATGTACAAAATTAAATTAATATGCGTAATTTAAATAGTCATGACAAACATCACCTAAATCCTAGCAATTAAACTACTCACACATCATATTTGACACACAAATATTGCAAGATGAAAAATTAATTTTCATTAATAAATGTCAACTTACAAAATTTCAGATCCAAGACTTGAATTACAATACACAATATGCACCTCCAAAGTGTGCCTAAAAAATACTCTCTACACAATTTTTTTTTATCTCTCAAAGTGTGTCTTTTTTTTTTATCCAAAAGTGTCTCTCAAGATCGAAATTGCCCCATAATTTGTACCCAAAAATCTGACAGAAAAATAGGACAAAGTGGGGGATAAACAGGTTGAGGGAGGTTGATTTGTGGGTTGGCGGGTTTGGGAATTTCGTGTAAAAAGAAATGGGGTAGGCAAGTGGGGTAATGGGTTTAGTGGTTATGAGTTTGGTTTGAGGTGTTGGCTTTTTATGGGAATTGGGTATGTTCGATTTTTTTTTGAGGTTTTGTGGGTATGGAAGTAGTGGTGGTTATATGGGTGTGAGTGAGTGTAGGGTATAAAGGTGTGAGTGTGTAGAGTTTTTTGGGTGTATGAGTGGTGTATGGGAGTAGGGTGTGAGTGGATTTGTTTATGGTGTGAGTAAAGTGTATGGGGACAAGGTGTGTGTGTTTAATTGTACACCTAATAAAACTTAACTAAATTATTTACAACTCAATTAAAAATTACAAAAATAATAAAAATAAAAATAAATAAATTTAACCTATAAAATAATAAGAGACTAAAAAAATAAAAATAAAATAATAAATCTAAACACAATAATGTATAATGACATAAAAAAAATATACAATGAGTCAAATAAAATAACTAACACTAAAATAGCACTACAACATATAAAAAGATACACTCTAAATAATATTTACATAAAATAATTAAACAGTCAAAGAGACAATAAAGGCTTTAAAAAAGTTAAAAATAAAATAAATATGATACGGAAACAAATAAAACATCACAAAAAATATGTACATGACTCAAATAAAAATATATAAATACAAACTAAACATACACACAAGGTGTAGGTACGGGTTAGGCTCGGTTTAGGGTTCGATTTTGGTTAAAGGACGGGGTTTGACTGTTGACTTTCTTTCGATGTCGAACTTTGCACGACCATAACATCTTCATTTCAACTCTGATTGATACGCCGTTTAAACTCAGGCGTCCCTTGATTCAAGGCCTTCAATTTTCGTGCTTGGTCCGAGTCCAAAATAAATCATTTGAATTTACAATTTGACCCCTAGAGTTGCGAAGGTGCCCGTTTCATGCCCAAATTGAGTCCAAACTTTGTCGCTTGCCTTATAGATCTATTAATACAAATAAAAAAAAAACTTGCACAAGAGATTATCAATTTAATATAAGATGTGAGCGTGAAGTTCTCAAAATTGTATTATTAACCCCATTTATTCTTAAATTTGTATTTTTCTCTAAAATAATAAAAATGGCTCTAAAATCTCTTTATTGATGGTGCAACGGAACTAACAAGGCCTAGATTTGGGTATAAATAATACAAAATAATGCACTCATCAGTATGCGTGATTTATAAGAGTAAATAATAATGGACATAAGGTCACGCACACAAATTGAAAGACGAAAATTTTTATGGTGAAAAGATCTCTTCATCGGAATACGGTCATAGGAAAATGGGAAACATCATCTCTTTTTCACGCCATGTAATCTCTTTTATTATCTTTTGTGACTTAGCTCTCCACGTGGTAGACAATTTCTTAATTCAAACCCGGTTAGGACTTTCTCGGGTTAAAGGTGTATTGGGTAATATGGGAATGGCTGGGAACTTCGGAATTGGAAAATTTTCTTATGATGACCGTTAGTGCTTTTTCGGGCTTTTGCTCATTTTTTTTCGTTTTCACATTTTTATTTTTCTTGCTATTTTTTTTAGCATTCTTCTATTTTTTTCCTTACAACTTTTTATGCACTTTTCGGATTTTATTTGATGAATATTCGATTTTCACGATTTCGGGCTAATTGGGTTTTTCGGGTTATCAAACAAAAAGAAAAAACTTTATTATGCTCAAATTGGGTTGCAAAGAGAAAAAAAATCACGATTTGTTTTTGCTAATATTTTTGGGTGACAAACAGGGCCTACTTCATTGTCCAAATTGCTCATTACATTACCATATGCGTCTTGAGATTAGTTTAAGTTTAGAGATATATTTAGCACGCTTTTCGAGACAACATCTCACATATTTCCCATAACCTATCAAAACAAAGGAATAGAGATCATCATCGACTTTTTTTTTTTTTGAAAATTTTTGGGCATTTTTTAAATTTTTGTGAAGTTTTAGAAAGACGCACTTGTGACCCCCCCCCCCAACTTAGACTTTTTCATTGTCCTCAATCAAAAGGACTAAAATCTAACTCAAACAGAATTAAAAGTGCGAAGAAATAAAATGAACAAATATAGAAAATGCAAAATTTTATATAGACTGACCAACATGAATTACAATGGAAAGGAAGACAAACAACCAACTTTGATAATAACCAACAACTACACAACCAAACTGCAGAAACGACCTCACTGGGGCGGGGCATGGGATCCACCAGGTGCATTCGGGTCATAGAAATAGGATGGTGGTGGTGTACCCATAGTCATCCGATACATCTCCGCTTGGAGACGGTGCATCATGTTAGTGTCGCGCTGGCAAGCCCTTAGGTCGGCCACCCTGTCAGTGTTGTATTGGTTTATGAACCCATCAAGTCTTGATTCCACCTCCGAAAGACGTCGATTAATTTCTGCATTTGGTGGCAAAAAATCAGAGTCCTCGTCACTATCATACTCCTCTTCACCTTCACCCATCTCAATATCCTCTGCTTCATCCTCGTTGCTTTCTTCATCATCGCTCGCATCCTCTTCTTAATCACTAGCCGCCTCTTCTTCATCGCTAGCCTCGTGGGCTAATCTGGCTTGGATGTTTTCCCGTTGGCTTTCCCTTCTAGTCCGGGTGGTTGCCCCAAAAGGAGCTGGGAGGCGAGGGAAATCCTGTGGGGGGCAAGTCCAGCGTCCGCTAGCATAGACGTGATGAGCCGGGCATAGGGGAGAGGAGTTTTTCCTTTTTTATCAGCGACTGTGAAGAATATATCCTTATAAATGCAGGGAGCCAGGTTAACGGGGGTGTTGTGGTCGAAGAGGTGATATATGAGGATGGCTTGACGCGGGCACATTGTCGAGTTATTACCCATTGGGAGAATGTTCGCGCATACAATTTTGAATGTGAGGCTTTCTTTCTCGCTTAGCTGGGCCACCGGGAATGTTTCGGTGATCCAGTTAGTGTTGGGTCAATGAGGGACATGCACACGTCTTTGTCAAGTGGGGGAAGAGGGATGGAGTATGTGAAAGGATGGGGGCTGGGGACATCTTTGGCTGCCAACTTCTGGAGCAGAAGTTCCAAAGAGAATGGGACGCGGATGCCGCCTATATATGCTTCAGCCTTGTTGTGCCCAGTGCAGACAAGTGAGCTATAGAATGTGCTCACTTCGTTGGGCCACACCACTTTATGAGGATCATTTAGGAAACGACACCAACCCCGATCCATAAAAAACGGAGTGACGGAATTCGGCATGTCATTCCAAATGACTTGAAGATCCACTTGGAGCTTGCGAGTTTGGTTGAAGAAACATTCACACCATCTTTGTTCTTGAAGGGAACGGTAGCCAGCGGCTCCATCGCCGAGGATTTGGGTGGACTCGTATTTTTGGGGAGGTGGTTGGTTGGACATGGTATCTGGAGGTAGTAGAATTTCTTGACAGAAGGAAAAGAAGAGAGAAAGAGAGTGGGTAGTGGTGGTGAAAATATGGTGTAAAGGGTGCGGTTTTATAGGTGGTGAGGGGAGAAGGTAGGATAGGTTTTGGAGGGAAAAGGGGGAAGTATTTGGGAGGGAAAAGGTGGTTGGGAAGGGTGGAGGACGAAATTGGAGGGAAATAAAAGGATTGGGGGAAAGGGTGGTGAACCTTGAGAATTTAAGGGGTTACAGAAACCAAATGATCCGGGTTCCTAGGACCGGATCGATCCGGTGCCCAGATCATCTCTAGTTTACCTTTTTTATGGTATACTCCTCTCTCATGACTTTCGGATGCTCCTACTAATGGTCTTACACATGTTTGACTTCAAAAACCTCTGACCTCGACACTGTGGCCCTAAATGTTCGCCTAGTTAAAAAAAAGTTGGTGCTTGAATTCCTCTCCTTTCGTGGTGTGAACCTACGAACTCTACTACCCTAACCTATGTGGAGCTACTATACACCAGAATTCACCCCATACACGTCGGGGGTGCGATGTCCTCTCAATTTTAGATCACTCTACCCCGTAAATGGGGTCCGACCAACCAAATGGTGTTGATATCTTCTACGTACGCCTCTACATGTGGATTTAGGCGTTGTCCATTGACTTTGAACGTCTTCTCCCCTTTTGGATCTTCCAATTCCACTGCTCCATGAGGGAATATGCTTTTCACAATGAATGGACCAGTCCACAGATATCGCAATTTACCCGGAAATAGATGAATCCGAGAGTTATAGAGTAGTACCTTTTATTTAGGTTGAAACTCTTTCCGTTGAATAATCTTATCATGCGCGAGTTTCATCCGTGCTTTTGAAACCTTGGCATTCTCATACGCATTATTGCGTATCTCCTCTAACTCATTCAGTTGAAGCTTGCGAGCTTCACCGGCTTTGTCCATATCATAATTTACCCTCTTAATGGCCCAACACGCTTTGTGCTCCAACTCAACGGAAATATGGCAAGGTTTTCCATACACAAAGCGAAATGGGGACATTTCGAGTGGGTTCTTGTATGCGGTACGGTAGGCCCATAATGAATCGTTTAATTGAAGGGACCAGTCTTTCCAGTCAGGATTGACGGTTTTCACTAGTATGTGTTTGATCTCATTATTTGCCAACTCGTCTTGCCCATTCGTTTGTGGGTGATAGATCATTCCAACCTTATGAACGACACCATACTTTACCATAAGATTCTCAAACGTCTTGTTGCAAAAATGCGTGCCATTATCACTGATTATCTCTTTTGGTGCACCGAAGAGAGAAAGTATATGTCCCTACAGGAATCTTATCACCACTTTATTGTCATTATTCTTGGTAGCTATAGCTTCCACCCATTTAGAAACATAGTCTACCGCGACTAGGATGTAAAGCTAGATAAAAGACGGAGGAAAAGGGCCCATAAAGTCAATATCCTAGCAGCCAAATATCTTGATAATGAGTATCAAGGATAATGGCATCATGTCTCGTCGGGTGATCGCCCCCATCCGTTGACACCTGTCGCAAGATTTACAGCAATTGTTTACATCCCGGAACATTGTGGGCCAGTACAAGCCGCTTTGGAGAATCTTAGAGATTGTCTTTTTCAAAAAAAAAAGTGGCCTCCACATGCTTCTGAATGACAGAATTGGATGACCTTTGGAATCTCGTCATCCGGTACGCATCATCGGATGATTTGGTTGGGGAAATATTTAAAAAGGAATGGACCGTTATAGAAAAACATGCGCGACCAAGTGATGGAAACTCTTCTTATCTTGCGGTGTCCAATTGGGAGGGATGACTCTCGTGATAAGATAGTTCACTATATCCACAAACTAGGGTAAAGAAGAGGTAGCAAAGAGTTTCTTATTCGGGAAATACTCATCTATGGGTGTAGGATCACTATGTACGTCAGACGAAAGCCGTGATAAGTGATCGGCGATAACATTTTCTACTCATTTTTTATCTTTAATGGAGAGATTAAACTCTTGTAGGAGTAGGATCCACCTTATGAGTCGCGGCTTTGCATCTTTCTTTGCAAGGATATATTTTAAAGCCGCGTGGTTGCTGAAATAGGTGATGCGGGAACCAATGAGATAGGATCAAAATTTATCTACAGCAAAAACTACCGCTAGCAATTCCTTCTCCGTAGTGAAGTAATTGAGTTATGGTCCAGTAAGAGTCCGGCTAGCGTAGTAGATGACATGAGATTTTTTATCTTTCCTTTAGCCGAAAACATCCCATATCGTATAATCGCTAGCATCACACATAAGCTCAAATGGTAAGGACCAATCCAGAGCTTGCATGATGGGAGAGGACACAAGCATGTTTTTCAATTTTTCAAAAGCACTTTGGCATGCTTCAGTCCACTCGAATGGAGTGTCCTTCATAAGTAGGTTACTTAAGGGTCTAGCGATGGCGCTAAAATTCTTAATGAACCTTCGATAAAACCCCGTGTGGCCTAAGAAAGAGCGCACGTCTTTTAGTGATTTGGTGGGGGTAGGTCAGCGATGATATCAATTTTTTCTCTATCAACCTCAATCCCTTTCGATGACACTATGTGGCCAAGGACTATGCCCTCGGTTACCATGAAATGGCATCTCTCCCAATTCAGTACTAGGTTCTTCTCCACACAACGGGCTAGTACTTTCTCAAGATTGGCTAAACATAGACCGAAAGAGGTGCCAATAATACTAAAGTCGTCCATAAACACCTATAGCCCTCTCTCAACCATGTCACTGAATAAGCTCAACATGCACCTTTGAAAGGTCGCCATTGCATTATACAAGCCAAATGGCATACGTTTGTAGGAAAACGTATCAAAGGGACACGTGATGGTCATCTTCTCTTGATCAAGTACATCTATCTCAATCTAGTTATATCCAGAATAACCATCTAGGAAGCAATAATAAGGGTGGCCTGCTACTCTTTCAAGCATTTGATCGATAAATGGCAAGGGGAAATGGTCTTTCCTAGTTCCTGCATTGAGTTTTCGGTAATTAATGCAAATGCGCTACCCAATAGTGGTACATTGGGGAACTAGCTCTCCCTTGGCATTTTCAATGACTGTCATACCCGACTTCTTCGAGACAACTTGAATGGGGCTCACCCACTTGTTATCCGAGATTGGGTAGATAATCTCGGCATCCAATAATTTTATGATTTCATCCCTCACCACCTCTTTCATGGAGGGGTTTATCCTTCTTTGCATTTATCTCGAGGGCTTCACATACTCCTCAAGGTGAATTTTGTGAGTGTGAATTAGAGGGCTTATCCCCTTTAGATCAACTACACACCAACCAATATCACTTTAGTGCTTCCTTAAAAATATTATTAGGTTACCCTCCTGCTCTTCATCTAAGATAGAGGAGACAATAATAGGAAATATCCCACTTTCACCTAGGAAAGCATATTTAACGTTGGAGGGTAGTTTTTTCAACCCGAGAGTCGCGAATGAGTCTCTAAAGGGCACCATGCATGCCTCCCTCGGTGGTAACTCTTCGAATCGAGAAACCCAACTAACATCTCTCACGTCCTCGTTCGACTCTCTCTCGTCAAGAAAATCTCTCAACTCCTCAACCTCCCTCTCAAACTCGGTATAAGCTCCACCTCTCTCATGACTAGACACTTGACAAGCTTCTAAGGTGTCTCCACATAAATTTTCTTCAATGTGCTCTTCTATGATCTCATCAATTAAACTGACCGTGTGAAGATCATCTTCTTCCCTTGCTTGTTTGGCTATATTGAAGATGTTTGTCTCTAATCTCATGCTCCCAAAAGTGAGTTTCATCCACCCATTTTGAGTATTGATAAGTGTGTTAGTCGTAGCTAAGAATGGGTGCTCGAGAATGATGGGAACATGATTCTTCTAGGCAAAGGAGGGTGTCATGTCCCAAATGACAAAATCTACTAGGAAGTAAAAAGTGTCCACTAGGACTATCACGTCCTCAACTATACCTCTCGGTATCTTCACGGTTCGATTCGCCAATTGGAGAGTGATCCTTATGGGCTTAAGGTCACCCAGATCAAGCTTCCTATAAATTGAATAGGGGATGATATTAACACTTTCCCCCAAGTCGAGTAAGGCCCTCTCAATTTTGTTCTCTCCAATGGTGCGGGAAAAGGTGGGTGCAACGGGATCCTTATATTTAGGTGGGAGATCATTAAGAAGAACGGAGCTCACGTTCTTGAGAACACACTATATACTGACTCACTTGAGTCTTCATATATCGGAGTTCCAACTAGTTTGGATATATATAAATAAAATAGGTTAGTATAGTTTGAGAACTCCATCTCCTCAAAGGTACATGCTACAAGAAGAAATTAAGTCCAAGAGAATCTTCAAAGGGAAGTAAATTCTAACCCTAAAATCACAAATAGGTCACTTGCACAGCATCCTACATATTACATATGTGCTTGAATGGTTTATCATCACTTGAAATCATTTTAAAATCAATTTATTTCCAAACAAATCATCTTATATAAATTTAACAATTTTTTAAATGATTTTTGAATTAATTAAAAATTAGTTTTAAAAGTTTTGTGGGTTGAATTGGAATTTTAAAATTTTGAATTCTTTGCTAATTGTTTGCTCGGGTAGAATTCGAAAGCGCTAGAGACTTTGAGTTATGCTTTGTAATTAGTTTCATACGCACGTCTCAGCTTAATCCCGTGCCTACACATGTTGGTTTCGAAGCGGCTGGATTTGTGTTTTCTTATACTCACATTTTGCATATTCAATCTCAGCCCTCGGATTTTTTTAATCAACATACTGCATGCGATCGTTTTCAATCCTTGTGATCCCAAGCTTACCCAATCAGTGACCTTATAACCCATCGACTGAGTTAAACCGTTGGATCAAAGTCAAACCAGTTAAACTTGATCTCAGTCGTTGGATTGAGGCTGATGTTCTCGATCCTTCTTCGCTCAGTATAAAAGGAGACCACGCCTCAGCATTTTGAGACTTTTGACATTTCGTTAAACCTGAGAGAGAAGAGAGAAGAGAGAGAAGGGAGAAGATAGAAGAGAGAAAAAAGGAGAGAGGAAACCCTAGTTTCTTCATAAGATCCAAACCTCTGTGAGATTTCTCCCTAACTAAACAACAAAACCTAAAAGTCCCATACATCAGAACACCCAGCTTGTGAGAGTTAGATATTTATAGGGTTTCTGTGTTGTTGGTTTTGTGTTCTTTGTTTGAAGACCTCTTAAAAATACATTGATTCTCTCAGAACTCATCTTTAAGGAAGATTTAAGTTTCATTATTGAAACCGAGTTTTTTTAAAAGAGAACATCTCACGTTTATAGCTTTATGGTTCTCTTTTTAGATCTGTTTTCTTAGATCTATTTTGTTTCAACTAGTTTTGAAATAAAATCTTTAGTTCCAAAAATAATTTTCAGATCTAGTGAGTTGTGTATGTTTCCAAGTTTTTATTTCATATTTTATGAAATACTGTTGTACAAAAATAACACGAACACAACCAAACTCATGCTAAAGTTTTAAAGCGTTCGGATCTGAAAAATAACGTTTTAGATCAAAACTTGTCGAACCAATCCTTGGATGTTAAGTCTGAATCTGATTTGATAAAGTAGACTTCTAGTCTAGTTGGATCTGCAATTGGAGGTTTACAATTTCAAAAATATTTTCAAAATCCAGAAGTTGTATAAAACCTTGAACCGTCTTCCGAGCAATGTATCCTTGATATCTGTGGTTATATAAAAGATCAAGAAGTCTTTGCTTGAGAAATCAAGATTCAAAAATAACTTTCCTATTAGAACTGTTGTAATTTGTTAGGAAAGTTTGTATAAATCTTGAGAGGGTGAGTTGCATGTTTGCATGTAGTAACACATCACAAACATTATCTCACACGAACACTTAGAAACTGTGGTTCTATTTGAGAATCTTGTACTTAAATGAGTTACTAGAATCTTAATCCAAAGAGAAGAAAATCAAGGAAAGGACAAAGAAGTAACAAGAAAGGATCAAGATCCAAGTCAGAATACCTTTGGAGTGGATAATCTCGTGTAGGTATATTCTGAACTTAGGTTAGGATCTTTGTGGTTTGCTTAAGTGTTGTAACCTGATTTTTATTCTTGTGGATTTTTTTTGTTTGCTCCGTAGAAAGGGTCGTGGATGTTTCCCTTGTTTAAGCGTTTTACCACGTTAAAAATTCTTGTGTCAATTTCTGTGAATGTTCTTAATTTTTATTGTGATTGGGACTGCATGGTAAATATACTAGATGTTTATTAAAAAAACTTAAGGTAATCAACTATCGAATTTAATCCATGCATTCAGAAAAAGATTGGACAACACATCTTATGTTTTTTGAAAAGAGTTTTGCCCAATAAGTTTTTTCGGAGTTTACTCAACTTATAACTATTTGTTATTAATCTAGTAAACAAAAGGCTTTTAATACTAAGGCTTTTTTTCAACTGGTATCAGAGAAGGAACACCTTTTGTGATCCTGAAACTTGAGAAATTGTGTTCGAAATTTATTTTTGAAAATCTCTGAGTATGGAAGAAAAATTTGAGAAGTTGGGTAACATATCCAGACCACCACTCTTTGATGGAAACAATTTTTCGTACTGGAAAGTGCGAATGACTGCTTTCATTTAAGGAACCCTGGGTGATGAAGTCTGGAAAATGATTGAAACAGGGTATGAACATCCTACTAAACCTACCTCTGCTACTGATCCAACAAGGATTAAGAAACTTCTCAGTGAATTTACTAAGGAAAAGAAAAAAATGTCTCTTGATAATAACTAAGGAAAGAATGTCATCTTTATGTCCATTAATGAACATGAATTCAAAAGAATATCCATCTGTTATACTTCTAAAGAGGCATGGGACACCTTAATCATTGCTCACAAGGGTGATGAACGTGTCAAAACTGGAAAAACCCAAATGCTTATTCAGCAATATAACACCCTGATTATGAATGACAATGAATCCTTTGGCGATTTGTACATAAGGTTAACCGATATTTTTACAAAACTTCATGCAAATGGTATAACCTACAGTAGAAAGGAAATTATGTCAAAGATTCTTAGGTCATTGCCATCTAAATTTGACAATAAGAGATATGCTATTGAGGAAATGAATGAACCTAATATGGCTCCTGAACTTTTTAGCAGTAAACTTAGGACTGCTGAATTGGAATTTGACTTTAAAAATAATTGACCAGACATACCAGTAGAGCCTCTAGTTCTAATGTTGTGTTTTTATTTATATTACCAATGACTAAATTGAACCCTATAGATTTTGACACTAATTGACTTGAAAACTGTGATTTATAAAAACTTGACAATGAAATGGCTCTTATGAGTAAGCATTTCAAAATGATTTTGAAATTCAGAAATGATGTAGCCTCTAAACAAGGTAAATAAAATTATTAATCTCACAGACCTCATGACAAAGACAATAGCAAACACACTTATGACAATAGGAGGAACTATGACCCTAATAGACCTAAACCTGACATAAAAGATGTTAAATGTCACCGTTGTGGGAAACTTGGTGACTATGCTAGTAAATGTCCAACTAGTTTTAATAACAACAACAAGGCCAATATGTGTAAGACATGGGACGACTCTAGTGATTCTGATGAGGATGAAACTGAGTCAACCTAGATGAATGAGAACTGCATGTCTTTCTTTGCTAAGATAATATATAATGATGATGCATGCTTGTCTGTTCATGAACCTATTATGCATGTTGATGTTGTTAATGATATTGATGATAATTCTGTTCCTATTACTGATGAAAGATTATGTGTGAGTCAAAATGAGAATGTTGATGACGAATTGAACATGTGCGTGAGTAAAGAACCTATCCAAATAATAGGGGAAAATTCACATGATACACATAGTGAGTCGGATGATGACCTGCCTGATCTATATGAATTATATACTAAAACGGTTAAGAAGAGTGCTCGCCTAGAGAAAATGATAAAAACCTTAAGTGAGCGTATCGAACTGCTTAACCAAACCATTAGGAAGAACAATGAAGATTATACTGCCCAATATGTTTCTCATGAGATTGAGATTGAGAATTACAACTTGAAAATAAACTCTTTGATTCAAAAGAACCATGAATTTGAACAAAAATACAAGGCAACCCTTATTGAACTAGAAATAGTCAAAGCAAAAGGTTTCAAATGTTTTTAAAAAATGTCAACATTTTGAAACTCAAACCAAGACTTATGAAAAAATTGTTACTAGAAGTAAATTTGACTCTGAAGATAAGTCTGGCCTAGGTTTTGGAGAAATAGTGCACACAAGTAAGACCAGAGTTTCTCCTAAAAATATTGCTTTTGTAAAACAAGGTCAAACTTCTCAAAATGTTCAAAAAAGTGAACCTAGTCTCAATATCTCTCAAACAACACATAGTCAGTACAATCAACAGTTAAAACCAAACCACCAAACCAAATATGTTTGTCCTTTTGCCAGAGACCAAAGACAGAAACCTAAATCTAGTGATGATTGGACTATTGTACCCAATAGATCCAAGCTTATTTTCAAAGATTTTAATAAGAAAGTCAAGTCCTATACCTAACAGTACAGTTTCTATTACGATATCTTTGGACATACTCTAGATGAATGTTTCCAGAAAAGGACATACACTCCTACCTACCAGAATTTAACTATTCTAGGAAATACAAAAATACTTATATACTTCCTAGACAGGCCACAAATAACTCTAACTCTAAAAAGAAAAAGGGAGGGTCCAAGACTAAGAAGAAATCATTTAGAAAGACCCCTCAAATCTTTTCAAAGTCAAAAGGCAACAAAAATTTGAAAACTAAGCCTATTTGGATTAGAAAAGATGATTTACGTCCCCCGCTCAAGTTCAACATTGTCATTTCTGCTTTAAAGGCACAAAGCACTTCAATTGGATGGTATTTAGACTCCGGATGCTCTAAACATATGACCGGGGATGAAACAAAATTGAAAAACAAGACAGACTTCCTTGAAGGTAGTGTCATGTTTGGATATGGTGTTTCTTCTCAGATCATAGGTAAGGGAACACTGAGTGAGCAAGGGATTCCTGAACTAAATAATGTTTTATTAGTTAAAGGCCTTAAAGCCAATCTCTTAAGTATATCATAATTTTGTGACTCCAATCACTCAGTTACCTTTTCTAAAAATGATTGCAAAATTATAGATGAAAAGGGAAATTGTATTTTGACAGGAAATAGAACCCCAAAAAACTGTTACACAGTAATTCCTAATTCCAAGTCCTAGATTAGAGGATTCTGATCTTTGGCACAATATATTGGGACACACAAATTATGATAACCTTAGAAGATTGAGTTCCCAAGAGATAGTTAGAGGCTTACCAAAAATTAAAAATTCTTTTAATTCTGTATATGGACCTTGTCAAGAAGGAAAAATAAGTAAATCGCCACATAAGAAAGTTAAAGATGTCCTCACCACTAAGCCCCTAGAACTTATCCACATGGACCTTATGGGTCCCTCTAGAACTGTTAGTTTCTAAGGAAACTCATACATCCTAGTCATAGTAGACGATTATATAAGATATACATAGATAGCTTTTATGAAGCATAAATCAGAACCCTTCAATGAATTCTTAAGAATCCTCGGGAAAATTGAGAATGAGAAGGATACCCAAGTATGTCGTATTAGGAGTGATTGAGGTAGAGAGTTTAAGGACTCTGGAATTTCTGAGTATTGTGTCGCTAATGGATATAAATATGAGTTTAGTTCTCCCAAAACCCCGCAACAAAATGGTATAGCTGAACGTAAGAATAGAACTTTACAAGAAATGGTTAGGGTTATGTTACATGCTAAGAATCTCCCTAGATATTTTTGGGTAGAAGCTATCCAAACCGCGTGTCACATTATCAATCATATCTACCTCAAAAAAAATTCCAAAGAAACATCTTGTGAGTTATGGTTCCAAAAAATCCTAATCTAAAATACTTTAAAACCTTCAGTAGTATCTGTTATATCTGGAAAGATAGAGAGCATCTTTAAAAATTTGATACCCGAGGAGAAAAGGGAATTTTTCTTGGCTATTCCCAAAATAGTAGGGGTTTGCGTGTTTTCAATAATAGAACCAAAACTATTATGGAATCAATTAATGCAATTATAGATGACACAAGTGTTAGGAGTAGTGACAGTCAACCAGTAACATTTGATGAGGACAATCATGTTTTACCCCTTGATCCGCAAGATGATACTGATTCATTGCCACTTGAGGATACCTCTGTACCTAACTGGGTTTCTAAAGATCATACCATTGAAAATATTGTTGGTAACCCTTCGAAACCAGTTCTAAATAGATCCCAACTTCGATAAGTGGCATAATATTCTTGTTTTGTTTCCCTTGAGGAACCTAAAAATGTTAATGATGCCCTTAATGACTCATTTTGGATAAATGATATGCAAGAAGAGCTAATCCAATTTAAGAGTCACTATGTTTGGAATCCGGTTCCTAGACCTAAAGATTCGAAGGTTATTGGCACAAGATGGAATTTTAAAAATAAAACTGATGAAAATGGGGAGGTCATTAGAAATAAGGCTAGGTTGGTTGCAAAAGGCTACTCTCAGATTGAGGGAATTGATTTTGATGAAACCTTTGCACTGATTACTCGTCTAGAATCAGTTTGCCTCCTTCTAGCAATTTCGTGTTATATGCAATTCAAGTTATTACAAAAGGATGTTAAATTTGCTTTTCTAAATGGAATTTTGTCTGAAGAAGTTTACGTAGAACAACCTAAAGGATTTGTCGATCCTGTAGACCCGGACCACGTCTTTAAGCATAATAAGGCTTTATACGGTTGGAAACGAGCTCCTAGAGCTTGGTATGAGAGATTATCGACCTTCTTAGTGTCTCATAATTTTGTCCGCGGCGGAAATGATCAAACATTATTTGTTAGAAAGGAAAATAAACATGTCTTAATCGAGCAAGTATATATGGACGATATTATTTTCGGTTCCACCTGTCCTAAACAAGTCAAGAATTTTTATGATATCATGCATACCGAATTTCAGATGTCTCTAATGGGAGAATTACAATATTTTTTGGGTTTCCAAGTAAAACAATGTAGTGATGGTCTTTTTATATCTTAATCCAAGTATGTTGCAGACTTAGTTAAAAAATTCGGCTTAGAAAATGCTAAAACTTCTAGAACCCCCATGAGTACTTCAACTAAACTATCCAAGGATGATAATGGGAAAAATATAGATCCCACTCTTTATATAAGTATGATAGGGAGTTTGTTGTATCTTACAGCATCTCGACCTCATATATCTTTTGATGTGTGTATCTGTGCTAGATATCAAAGTAACCCTAAAGAGCCTCACTTATTAAGTGTAAAAAGGATTATTAAATATGTTAAGGGTACTCTAAAACTTGGTATTTGGTACACAAAAGATACAACTGGTTCGATTATTGGATATACCGATGCCGACTGGGACGGTTGTTCTGATGACAGTAAGAGTACTTCTGGTGCTTATTGTTATGTAAGCAATAATCTTGTTGGTTGGTCGTGTAAGAAACATAATTGCATTTCATTATCTAGTGTTGAATCAGAATATATAGCAGTTGTTAGTTGTTGTACTCAATTACTATGGATTAGACAAATGCTTAGTGATTACGGTCTCACATAAAAATAATTAACCATATTTTGTGATAATCAAAATGCTATTAATATCTCTAAAAATCATGTTTTGCACTCACGAACTAATTGTTTTTTTCTAAAGAGTAATGATTTATCACTATGTTTCCCAAGAGTTTATACATTCGCTCTTTCATAGTTAAGCAAATATTCACACTACATGTAAATACTTACTTAGAATGTTCTTTTATATAGTACGCAATACTGATCCAACACAACATGCACATATACACACACTCACCAGAAATTCTCTAATGTGAATCGAGGGCATAATTGCCATTTTGGGAACATTTTTGGGCATATTAGTAGTCTTATTTTCTTTTTGTTATTTTTCTTTATTTTTATTGATTTTGTTTTGTTGTTCATTTGTAAGTTTGGACATAGGTGACCACAAATGGGTATTAGGCTTATTTGTAAAGTGGGAGTTCCACATTGGATAGAGAACCATTTAGTGCTCCCCTTCCCCCACTTATAAATAGATCCCTTGTAACCTCATTTGAGGTAGACCTTGATCTTGAATATAGAAAAGAGTATTTTCTCTCTCTAAAGTGTGTGGTAGATATTTTAGGAGCCTTTTAACGGGTGGATTACGTCAAATTGGTATAAGAGCAGGTGAAGGTATACATTGTTTTTTTTTTCAAAAAAAAAAAGAAATTCGTTCTCTACTCTCCAATGGTTCCCAAGAAATCCAAACAGCTCGAAGAGGCCAATCAAGATTTGAAAGATCAATTCGAGGATTGGGCAAAAAAAATAAGAAGCCAAGATGGAGGAGTTGAAGCATCAAATGACACAACTTCTCTCCGTCATCAAACCACCCACACCAGCTGCCCCAACCCTAGCTTCTTCCCCTACCGCCACCCATTCCTGCCCTTACAACCCATATGCAGCTCACTCTGTTGCCCTGCTACTCCCCAGCGATCAAACCCAACCCCCCAACCCTCCGATTGTGCCCATGCTGTCCCCGAGCCCAAAAAAAACCCACCCACCCCACTACTGACCTAGGACAAACCTTGGAGCTCCTATCGCCCATCGCAAACCCACCCTTGTGTCTCCACCCCTCTTCCGGCCGGAATCCCAGCCCTCTGCCCTTTGGGAAAATCACAAACCCCCTAGGGTTCACCTCAACCCTTGGCCAACCCACCCAGGACCCTTACCTGACCCATCCAAATCTCCACACCCAACCCCTAACCCTAATTTGTACCCGGGGTACCTCCCATCTCAGCCGGCCCTAGCCAATCCCCATTCGTCGGGATCTCCACATCCTACTAGCCACTCGACACAAATATTAACCCCCATCAATTTTCGGGCCTCCTTCCAACCTTATACCCCCACCCGATCACCTATCCGGGCCAACCTACGCTATTTTACCCACCCGAAGCATTCACTCACCCCACTTTCACCTCGAACTTTCGCCCCAGTTTATACCCCACCCCCCACGGTGTAGCCGATTGCCCCGGAGCTTTTAACCAACCCGGTGGTACTCCTGTCATCCCATACCCCCGCCTTCACACCATACACTATCCCACCACTCCTTCTCGTTACTATCTTCGGGTTCCTCCTCGTTCTCCTCCGAGTTCGGGGATAGCCACCCCAGTATTCTAGAATGGATACCTCCACCACCATCCGATACCCCTCGCCCGACTCCTCTTCGAAGCCGGCATTGCTTCTATTGCGACGAGCTTGGTCATTTGATAGGCGCTTGTCCTCACTATTCCCGTGTTCCTCCAGCATCTCAAGTGCCTCAGCATGATCAAACTCTTTATCCACCGCTTGCCCAGATACCACTCCCCCCCGTTGGTGTTGTTCCACCTGTGCCAGGCGACGTGATGGGTCTCAATGCTCATCAGGACGAGGGTCACCTATCTATGGCCCTTCAGTTGCTCTCCCGAAGCCTTCACAGATATATCTTCATTGATGTGCCCATATTTGATGGTCGGTTCTCTCCAGATACCATGGTCGATTGGTTAGCTTCGATGGAGACAGTTTTTGAGTACAAGCGGGTCCAAGGTCGCTCCTATGTCCTCCTGGAAGCCACCAAGTTCCAGGGTTTTGCCTAAGTTTGGTGAAACGACTTCTGTTATCGCTGCACGCCGATCGGGTTGCCTCCCATCCAGACTTGGCTGGAGTTGAAGAATGTTGTTCAAACGTCCTTCATCCCACCTACCTGCGGTAGTTACACAAAGCAGTTCGAGTTTCTATGCACCAAAGCTCTTCCCGAGACGGAGGACCAGCGGATCATCCGCTACATTTTGGCCTGAGAGAGATATCAACCTTTCTAAAGGCGATCAAGTGTGCGGCGAAGGTCGAAGCATACCACACATCACCCACAACTCTCCCGTCCTCGCAGGTTCCTCCTACTCCGACTCCTGTCCCAGCTCCTTTGGCAGTGGCCACCTCAGTTCCTACTTCCGCTGCTCCCACTACACTGCCCCCGGGCCTCCTGCCTTCCGATGCTACAACTGTGGCATCTTTGTGAACAGAGCTTCTGGCTGCTCTCTACCACGACGCCGTGCTTTATTGGCGATGGACCATCCACCCAACTACTTGGACGCATTTGAGGAGCTTTCCCAACATGCTTTGATTACAGTTTTTGAGGGTTATTCAGTTGTTCTTCCCCTTTGAGTTCGGGGACGAACTCTTTTTCATGGAGGGGAGATTGATGTGAATCGAGGGCATAATTGGTATTTTGGGAACATTTTTGGGCATATTAGTAGTCTTATTTTCTTTTTATTATTTTTCTTTATTTTTATTAATTTTGTTTTGTTGTTTATTTGTAAGTTTTGACATAGGTGAGCACAAATGTGTATTAGGCTTATTTGTAAAGTGGGAGTCCGACATTGGTTAGAGAACCATTTAGTGCTCCCCTTCCCCACTTATAAATAGACCCCTTGTAGCCTCATTTGAGGTAGACCTTGATCTTGAATATAGAAAAGAGTATTTTCTCTCTCTAAAGTGTGTGTTAGATATTTTAGGAGCCTTTGGACGGGTGGATTATGTCACTCTCTCTCGACAAAACACACATATATACACACACTTAAAAATACACAAACACGTTCACACACTCGTACACTCACTCACTCACACACACACACACACACACACACATACTTTCACATATATACACATCCACTCGCACCTAAAAGCATATACACACAATTTCATACGTGTATACAACTATACACATTTTCTAAACACATACACATACACCAATTGGTTTGTTATACACGTATGTGTACAGACAGAGAGAGAGGTGGTGAATGTGACTCATAATTACTCTTCCTTTTTATTTAAGAATTCGTCCCCCTAAGACATTCAAAATTAAGGTCCCCGAGGCGGTCGACCCTTGAGGTTTTAAGTGCCAAATATGAAACATTAAAATGAAGTTTTTATAATATATAAAAATTGCAAATATATATATATATATATATATATATATATATATACAATCCTACTCTTGTGACGACTAGTCCGCATTTTAAGAGTGCGGACCGGACATGTGTCACCTGACGGTGAGCCCAGAAAAGAGAGAGAGTGTGCCTATAATTTAGGCGATAATTTCTAGGCGTACCGTTAGGTGACACATGTCTGGTCCTTATTCTTAAAATGCGGACTAATCTGCACAAGAGCATTATATATATATATATATATATATATATAAAGAGAGAGAGAGAGAGAGACGTTCTCTGGCGGGTGCCAGAGACGGACTTAGGAGACAGGTCTCTTAAAAAAACAAAGGACAAAGTTAAATGGTTTGAAAAGTCAAAACTTATCCATTCCTTTTCATATGTGGTCCACGTCATCCTCCTATTCAAAACCCACTTCTCACCCTTTTAAAAAACTCAAGCTTCTTTATTTTGAAGACAAGCAATAACATGTCTTAATATCTTGTTCACTTTTACTTTTCAATTTCTTCTCAAATCTACTTAACATGTTTAAGCCTTTTAACATTTGACACTTTTTAAATCATCTAAATTCAAATACATTGATCCAACTACATAATTAAGGCATCTAAATTTAAATACATTTATCCAACTTTCAACTTCAAAATCAGATTAAAACATCCAACTTCAAAATCATCTAAATTCAAATACATTAATCCAACTAGATAATCAAAGCATCTAAATTTCAATACATTCATCCAACTTCAAAATAAAGTCATTTAAATTCAAATACGTCCATCCAACTTCAAAATAATTTTGTAGAATTGTTCAGTATTCAACTTTTTAAATAACTAGGTAAAAAAATGTAATCACCTTCAGATGAATAATTATCAATTAATGAATTTGAATTCAGAATATCCAAATAAAAATAACAGTATCCAAATAAGTCCACTTCAATTGTCAAAACCTTGATGCGGCGTTTGTGGTTGGCCATCAAATCATTGATGCGGCGCTAGTAGTGAATGAGTGCATCGAATCCAGGTTGAGAGGAGGGGTTCCTGGTATTCTATGCAAGCTTGACATTGAGAAGGCATACGATCACGTGAGCTGGGACTTCCTTCTTTATTTGCTCAGGAGGATGGATTTTGGGGAGTGGTGGTGCAGGTGGATGAAAAGGTGAATTTGCTCGGTAAACTTCTTAGTTCTTGTTAATGGGGTTCCTGAGGGGTTCTTCTCGAGTTCGCGTGGTCTTGGGAGGGCGACTCGTTGTCCCCCTTCTTTTTTATTCTGGTTATGGAGGCATTTTCTCGGATGATGAGTCGTACGATGGAGGGTGGTCTGGTTTCGGGTTTTTTGATTGGAAACTCTATTACCCATCCTGTTGAGGTTTCTCACCTTCTATTTGTAGATGATAATATCATTTCTATGGGGTTCTGTGGATGAGGTGAGGTCATTGCGGTTGTTGATAATTTGTTTTGAGGCTGTGTCAGGTTTACGTATCAACGTCAGTAATAGTGAGATGATTGCCGTGGGTGAGGTGGGAGATGTGAGCTACTGGCTAGTGTTCTTGGTTGTCGTGTTGGCTCTCTCCCTTCTACTTATCTTGGCCTCCCTTTAGGAGCTAAGTTTAAGTCTTCTTCGATGTGGAATCCGGTCCTTGAGAGGGTCCAACGGAGGCTAGCAGGTTGTAAGCATAGTTACCTATCCAAAGGTGGTCTATTGACGTTGATCAAATGTGTTTTATCTAGCCTCCCGATATATTTTATGTCTTTTATTCCTTTACCTGTGTCCGTTGGCAAGAGGCTAGACAAGTTGATGAGAGATTTTATATGGAAAGGAAATGATGATCAGTTTAAATTTTCTTTGGTGAGTTGGGATGAGGTGTGCAAGCTACTGAATGTGGGTGGGGCTAGGGTGAGGAGCTTAGCCCATTTCAATAAGGCTTTATCGGGGAAGTGGTTGTGGCGCTTTAATCGGGAGGGAGACATATTGTGGAGGAAAGTGGTGGTCGCTAGGCATGGGGTGGGTCTGTATGATTGGGGTCCTGTTATAGGGTGGTTTTCTCATGGGGTTGGAGGAACATTGCGCTTGGGTGGGGGAGGTTCTCTTTGTTCACCTCCTTCCAGCTCTAGAGTGGGATTTGTATCAGGTTCTGGAAGGATAAATGGGGTGCGAGGGGCTCTTTGGAGGATCTTTTTCCGAGGACGTTTCGTTTTGGGGAAGACAAAGAGGGGTTAGTTGAGAATCATAGGCGAAGGGAAGGGGATCGTGAGGTGTGGGATCCTAAGTTCAGGAGGGGTTTTCGAGATTGGGAGCTGGAGGAGGCAGAGGAGTTCTTTGAGTGGCTGAGATTGGTGCCGGCTCCGTGTATGGGGGCAGATGGGTTGAGGTGGTCGTACTCTCAGGATGGCTTGTTTTCAGTTAAGAGTTATTATAATGTGTTGAGGGGAAGTGGGGGTGCCTCTTTTTTGTGGAAGGCCATTTGGAAAAGTCATGCACCTCCGAAAGTTTGCTTCTTTGTGTGGACCGCTGTCAGGCAAGCCATTTTTTACTATTGAGGGGCTTAAGCACAGGGGAAGGAGGTTGGCCAGTAGATGTTGGTTGTGTAGGAAAGAGGAGGAGACGACCAATCACCTTCTTCTACACTGTCAAGTCACTAGGGGTCTCTGGGATTTGTTTTTCTCTTTATGCCATGTTGTTTGGGTTATGCCACGTACGGTGCGCGAGGTGATGGAGGCTTGGAGGAGGCCTAGGGATTGGACTGGCCCGCGGTTAGTCTGAATGTTGGTCCCTCATTGTATTTTTTGGACCATCTGGCAGGAGAGGAACATGAGATGCTTCGAGAGAGTCGATCTTGTTCCTTCTCGAATTCGGTATAGGTTTCTGAGTCTTCTTCTTACTTGGTATAGGAGAAGTCTTGATTCGTCTTTATCTTTCTTTTTTGAGTTCTTGGAGAATTTCTAGGGGCTCGTGTGGTTATGTTTTGGGTTTCAGCCCTTGGCTATTTGCTGTGTATACTTCCTGTATACGGGATTCCGCCCCCTTAGGCGGGTTGTTTTATTGAATCATTTACTTATCAAAAAAAAATTGTCAATTATCATTTAAATAAAAATAAAAATATCCTTCCAAATACATTCATCCAAATTCAAATACATTCATTGAAATAAAAATACCCATCCAAATTCAAATACATTTATCCAAAAAAAAGTATCCATCCAAATTCAAATAAATTCATCCAAATAAAAATATCCAAATTGGAAAAACATAATTCTTCCAACTCCAAATGCATCCGTTTTCATCCATATAAATTAGAATGATATTCTTGAAATCGAACATAAAAAGTTAGTTTGTAAAAAAAAGTACTATTCACCTTCGGATGAATAACTATCATCATCTTGGCTCTCTTCACAATCTTCTTGACGTAATGAATACCTACATACATTTTTCAAGTTAGTTTCTTATTTATTTGCCTAAACAATGTAAATGAATAAAAATGTATAAGTACTTACATATTAGTTAGCATTGGACAATTTCTTTTATCATGCGACTGACCAACCAAACCACACCCATTACACTTTCTTGACTTCGAACTTTTGGCCTTCCCCAATGCTTTCTCCTTACCACCTTTCAACCTTTTACCACACCCCTTTGCCCGCACTTGGCTAGGTTCAACGTAGTAATTGACACTAACATTTCCCGAAGCATGAACACTAGGCATCTGATTTATTGTTTTGACTTGAATCCCCATAATTTGATTTAAATTATCACGCACACTAGCCAAACCATCGATATATACCTTTGTGGCTTCTTGACTAGTAAAGGCCTTATCAACCTCATCTAATGCCAATTGAATTAATTGAGACCTCTTTAACAGATATGATTTATCATCAACAATTTCACAACCAATATCATCCACTACCACCCCAGATTTTGCCTCTTTGGTCCACCTACTCAAAATGTATTGGTTCGGTAACTTTTCAGAATCATGCATTTTGTGCAAGTACCCCAAAACATGTCGACACAGGATTTCGGAGCATTCAAATTTTTTGCAAGTAAAAGATGCGAAATCTAATACCTTGTCATATTTTATAACCCCCATATTTGATTTCTGTATCTTATACAAATCTCGTTGGGTACACCCAATATTTTCAAAACCCCCCGCTTGCAACCCAAGTAAATTAAATTTTTGATGTTTTGGAATATTAACCATGTCTAGTTGTTGAGTAAATGATTTTTGAGCACTAGAAACTTGGCAGTGGGAATGCAACAAATGTATTTTTCTTGGAGTGGATAATGGATGACAATGACCCTCAACAAATACACTAACTTCATATAAACCATTTTGGGACACCACAACAGCAAGTTTTGCATTACAACCCACTTTCACCGATCCCCGACGCCTTTCCACCTCATTGTTGGCAAGAAGTTTACCCTCCCCTTGTTTCCAGCAAAAAAACTCTTTCCTAATGATCTCATCAGTTGCGTCTCTTTTTTTCAGACCAATTTCTAACACTAAAACCAAATTCTCTTGCATAATCATTATAGAATTTTTTTAAATCTTCTACCGTTTTAAACTCTTGACGCAATTTAGGCTTCAATTCGGGTGCTACTTGTGGAGTGTATTCCAAATCTCTTTCTTCACTTTGTATTTCAAAATCCATATCCCCCCCCCCCCCCCCCCCCCATCCCATTGTAAATTTTCTCCATTTTGTTCCTCAATTTCCTCATTATCCATTTTAGATCAAACCAATAAATAATAACAATACAAATAATAAACATTATTAAAAAAGAAAATTAACATATTTTTTTGGAAGACAAAATCAGTTAAGAATCTATTTTTTTTAGATTTAGGTATATTATGTGTAAATTTATTTTGCTTAAACTGTAATCTGTTTTTTTCTAGATTCTTTAAAATTAACATGTTTTTTTTTTAATTTTTTTAAAGATTTCAAGTATATTATGTGTGATTTGTAAAAAATAAAATAAATAAACACAGATAAGATCATCTCATAAGTAAAATAAGGAATATAAATGGTAAATATTGGTTTGGGGACGAAAAACAAATCAACAATACCCCCCCAAAAAAGGCATATAACAGTTAACAAAAAAAAGGGTATAACACTTAAGATTGTAAAGGAAGAAAAGTTACCTGATGAAGATGAATGGCGATGAATGAGTCCAAATGGGTTGTAAAAGTGTGAAACAAATGGAAGAGGTTTTTTCTTAGTACAAACAAAAAGCAAGTTATGTGTTGTCAAACTGATATTGGAGAGGCAAATGGGTTAAGTATATTTGTGCCTTTTGTTTTATTAGGCGGATGTTATTCAATTTTACCAAATAACCATTTTGCCACATCAGACTGCTCACCTTACCAAATGGATTTTTTTTTAAAGAAAAAAACAACAAAGACAATTTTGTAGCTCAACATTTGGATGACCTATTATCAAATGAGGGTAGGCGTAGCAAGTGAGGTAGTTTGATAGCTCTGCTCATTTATTCAGCCTCTTTTCTTTTGTTTTAAGAGATACGCTCCTTCATCCGTTAAATGAGGTCTGCTGTTGAACCTCCCTAGTGCCCGTGCCTGAAGGCATGATAGAAATTTAGCGGAATGCGATATATATATATATTTTAGCGGAATGCCCGTGCCTGAAGGCACGACAGAAATTTCGAAAGCACGTAATCACATAATAGCGAAAAATTCCAAAATACGTAATTACAAAGCGACAAAAATATCGTTCCCTAACAAAATAATGTGTAATTATTAAAAAAATGGAGTTTGATAAATAAATCCTATTTACATGTGACATTTCCTAATAGGTCCTATCGTAATATTTTTTTCCTCAATAGGTCCTATTTATACATATAGTGAATATTCACCATATGTTTACAAATAGGACCTATTGGAGCAAAAATCTTTTTTCATGGGACCTATTAGAGAAAAAAAAGATGATAGAACCTAGGGAATTACGAAATTGCAAATATATATATATATATATAGATAGAGAGAGAGAGAGAGAGAGAGAGAGAGAGAGAGAGAGAGATAGAGAGAGAGGTTCTCTAGTGAACCTAAAAATCGAACTTTTTAATGAACCTAATAACACATAAAAAAACCAATTAATTGTAATTCCTATATTGTATCTGGTTCGGGCCAGCGGCAACGGACACGCGTGTGACACACACATTTTTTAATATACACATCTTACCCCCCCATACACCCCTGTCAACAAACAAAACACTGGCCCAAACAAAACACCGCCGGAGATATGCTGCCCCAGACCCCGGAGCTTCTCAATACCCACTACCCAACTCCGAGCATTAAAAGAGTGATGGCCAACAAAACCCCTCCAACGGAATCAACTCCTCCGATGAAGATTCTTGCCCCATTTTCGTCAGAAAATCTCTTCGGCGCTACCTAATTTCATCCCACATCGCTAGTCATCCTCTTTTTTGGGAACTAATTGATATATCTAGGTCTGGAGAAATAAGCGTTGGTTGTGAAGTGGTTTTGTTTTTTCCCAAGTTTAATAATCACGATTATGATTTAGCGCAGTAGAGAGAGAAGTGTAAATTTTTTCGTGAGAGTCTCGCCTCATCTCACCTCACCCTCATATGGGTATTGTTATTTGTTGTTTATCATTCTTTAATATTAATGTTCATTCCCAACCAATTACTGGGCCAGCAGTTGTTATTTGTTGTACACTATAGGAGATTCGCCCAAAACCCACAAACTCATTCACCAACCTCTTCTGATGGCTGGCCAGATATGGTAGACGCCGGTGGGTTGGTGGGTGGAGTGGGGGGGGGGTAGGGGGTGCTGGTCGGAATGGTCTCGGGTGCCGCTGGCGCGGACCAAATAAACATAGGAATTACAATTAATTGAGTTTTTTTTAATGTTTTATTAGGTTCATTAAAAAATTCATTTTTTTAGCTTCACTAAAGAACCTCTCTCTCTCTCTCTCTCTCTCTCTCTATATATATATATATATATATATATATATATATTATTGTGATTTGTTTTTTTTGGGAAAACGACATAAGGACTATTAAGCATTATAAAAGACTAATAAGCGACACAATTGATCATTTATATCATTTTAACAATTATTATAATGGTTTTACCTTTTTCACATTAGGTTTTAAACATCTTTGTGACAGTTTTCTATAAACATTATATTTACTCCTTTTAGAGAAACAAATAAATTTAAGCCCTTATAAATTCTCAAAATTCAGGGCGAGGTGGATGCCTATCGGGCCTTCTGTGGGTCCACATTGCAGCGCGTTTCATCTTGGAGGATATCAAAACTTGTGTGTATATTCTCCATTGTGTTAACCGCTACGTGAGACATTGGCATTTATTGTTTTCACTTAAATTATCTATCTTTATAGATGTTAAGAGTAAAACCAAAATTCCTCGTAGACAAAGTAGTAGAAGTTTTGGAGTATATAAAGGTCAGAAATAGAGGGTTAGAGCACTAGGGTACCAATGATAAGGGGGGTTGCGTAAACTTCTAAAAGCCCTTTATGGGTTATATTTTTAAACAATTGATTTCGTAGAGCATTCTGGATAGGTAGAATTAGAAATTAAAAAGTGATTTTTTTCGCTTTGAGCATGCGAACTCCAAAGGGGTGGAGAGGTATTACCTTGTTTTTTCCTTCCATACGAACATATGTTGTTCGTATTATACAGATAAAACTTGATACGGACAACATTTGTTCTTATAAAATGTTACAAATTGTATTAGATCGTATCAACACAAATTTACACCCATACGAATTTCAGTTATTCGTATAAATTGATACGAACAAAATTTGTTCGTATCAATGCTTACTGATCGGGTAAGCGCTCTCCAAATATAGGGAATGCTTACTTATTCTCTTACACTTTGTCTACTGGTTAACCCACTATTGCAAGGTACCCATTTTGTAAAAGTTCTCAACTTCTTATCTTCTTTCCCCACCATTGTGGATGTTCTTACTTGGCTAGACCAATAGTGACCAGACCTGCTTTTCATCCTAAACATAATGTGGAGATCATTTAAAAATCTCTTTGGGAATTCCATATTTTGCCTTTGAAATGACCTATAGATTTGCAACTAATTAAGTGTAATTGTTCTTGCTACTTGCTACCATGTAATCTTCCTTCCATCGACAACAAAGAAAAACTGCAACAGAGGCGGACCTAAAGTTTTTAGGGCCTAAGGAGAAATTCTAAAAAGGGCCCCCTCATACTTATTAAAAAACGTCAGCTTAAAATCAATGAATATTTTATTTAACTATTTTAATATAGAAAATAATATTTTTAAAGAATTTGAATAACAAATAAAACAACCAGCAACTAAGGTTTTATCTAAAAATAAATTTCCTTGAATAAGTTCTTTGTTAATGCATATATAATTCTCTAAAACGGATTGGAAAAACGGACTACATTTGTCACGATTGTTTTTCCTTTTTTTAGATCAGAGCATTTATCACGATTTTTTACCATGACATATTAGGGTGTATCGATGCCGATGGTATAGTGAAAATATTTTAATAATTTATTATTCCTAAAATTTATTAGTTTTAATCATTATAGAGTAATTAATAATTTTGTACACAAAAGGAATATCAACAAATTGATTCAAAATTAACATTTCTAAGACGTATTTATGTTCGAAATTTACTTACATGATTGTGTGAGGTTCGTTACAAACTTTTGAATCGTGTTAGTAGTGCATGAGAGTTAGTACTTTCAATAGATTAACAACAGGATAATGCCTCAAAATAGTCTCCAAATCACTCGCGTGTGTAGGCGCGTTGTGATAGTAGTGGTAGTTCATATAAGGAATCTCTGTTCTAGAATGCCAGCACGTGTCGGAAATATGGGATGACTTGTGTGAAAGTGGAGGCGTTGTTCTCTAAAGTTTCAGATTTCTTTGTCAAATTAATGCCACTCTCATTACACACACATATATAGATAGAGAAGGCTTCACATTCATCATAAATAGTCTTCTTCCTGTTCTTTGGTTGTTGCCCATCTAAGTGTTGTTCTTGTTAAGGTGCAAATCATCATCTCACAAAGCTTAAGCAAGCTCTGTTTCATGATTTGGGTTTCTTTTGTGATCACAGAGCAACAACTATCCGGTTTGATTTTGAAGCCACTTATCTTCTTCTTCCATACTTGTTTGTTTATTTATTTTATGATTTTTCTGTTTAGTCTATCCAACGTAATTTAATGGCTGAAGCAAGTACATTTCTTTGTTGGTAATGTTATGTTAATAGTGGTCTCAAATTCATGCGGTCCTTTTGTAGTCTTAATTTGTTCTTTTGCATCTGTGTTGGAAACTAGAGGTTTTGAGCTTTGATGCAAACCCCAAAAGTTGTCACCCCTCGATTCTTCTGCCAACTTAAATTTCGGGTCAGAGACCGAGAAAAGTAATCTCTGTTTTGCGAGTTTTGTTCAAGGCATAGGGAATAGTTCGAGGTGCGTACAAAGTAACTCGGGATAAATAATGTTTTGTACCCAAAAAAAACTCTGATGCAAAATAGATGTAACACGTCTAGGTCCACAAAGGCCTGACCCTTAAAAAAGGTCTTTTGTATATTAGTCATCTTGAATATTCTATTATTAAATAAGTCTTGCTATCTCAAACTAAAAAATACTTATGATCAAAACCAGGGACGTAGCAAGGATTTTTGGATAATGGGGGCTAACTTAATGGTAATTTTTGGGGTTCGGGAGTGGGAGCCCTGGAGCTAAAAATTTTTGAGGTAATTTTTGAGTATTTACCAATTAATTACTATAATATTTATTTAATCTAATGAAAAGAGAAAAAAATTAACAATAAAAAAATTAAGGTCATTACTATCCCTCCCAAAAAGTAATAGCATAACATAACATCAATATCCCCTAAAATTGATAGCATAACATGAGGAAATTATTAACATCAATTAATCCCAATTTTAACTCTAAACATTAAATCTAATACCCCTAAATTAGAAAACCTAACTAAATTCAAATTTAAAAACCCTAGATAAATATATTATTAGAATCTCAATAGCCAAACAAACACAACCAATCAAACAAATTTAACATATACAAACAACCAAATAAACAGTAAAAGAAAGAGTCTAATAACCAAATAAACAAATTTTCCTATTGTTTGTGAATGAGAAGTAGGGGACCACGGGAGTGAGGAGTGCAGAACTGCCTCACAAAATCGGAATCGAAATGGCCTCACAAATTTACATAATTTAATTTTTACCCTATATATTTTTATATACCTACTTTATTAATCTTTTTAAAAACAAAACTATGGGGGCCCAAGCCCCCACTCATCCCTAAGTAGCTTCGTCCCTGACCAAAATACCTAACATTAAAAAAATCTAAATATAGCTAACAAGGTTGCCTGCCACCACCACCAGCATGACTGAGGGGGGCCACTACCTCTCCTAATATTTCTAAGGTTCATCATGAATTGATATAATCTGTTTCATAGTTATAATATTCCCAAAGTAGTTTAACTTTCATGGTCCCAAAGGGTTGGTGATGTACCAACGCGCCACCCTGATATAATGCCCAACTCCAATCAACGACTACATTACTAATGGCAATAACCTGGAAGTATTTCTCATTTATCACTTCCCATAATCCTCCCATCAACATTCTTAACTTGAAAAGAAAGAAAACTAATTTTTTCCATTCTTATTCTCCAATATATATATATATATATATATCTTTATCTTTTTTTTATATATAACCATGATTCAATGAACATTTCTTTATTTTACTAAAAAAATTTATTTATAGCCGTTTCATCTTTTTCATTCAACTAAACAATCATTTATAAGTACAACCCTCACATATGAGATCTTTAAATTTATATGATATTATTAGTTATATATTTTTAAATTTGTATTACTCATATATAAAAAATTGTCAAATAGACTCTATATATTCCTATAATATCACAGTCACCATATTAACACAATTTCATTTTTGTTTTTCAATTAAATAATTGATACTAGCTAATTCGAAAGGGAAATCCACATTCCATATTAATGCTAGAAAAAAAATCTATTTTTCTTTAAATGAACTAAAATTGAGTATATATTAATGCCTATTTTGTAGATAAAATAAAAATTGGCAAAGGCTCGACCATTCACCCCTCACCAACTTCGAATTGATCAACCGACCAACCCGATCTCGATCGAACACATTGAGTCAAT
Organism: Sambucus nigra; assembly: GCA_949130495.1. Taxonomy (NCBI): domain Eukaryota; kingdom Viridiplantae; phylum Streptophyta; class Magnoliopsida; order Dipsacales; family Adoxaceae; genus Sambucus; species Sambucus nigra. The sequence goes on along the minus strand of OX422210.1, from coordinate 94,263,337 downwards.
CTAGTACCCCTTATGCTTGAATCCTAACTTCTACCCCGCCCGCCATCATCACCATCGCCTTTCGTCGACGTTACCACTTGTCGTTGCCACTACCACACACTACGTGTCACTGCCACAACTGCCACTGTCGTCACTTGTCCGTGCCACCACCACCTTTTCCACCGCTAAGTGTATATATGTAGTATAAAAAAAGAAATAAAGAAGAAAGAATAAGTGAAAAAAACTAATACTAAATATTTACACTAACAACAAACCTTTTGATAAGAAGAATACGGAGAAGGAGAACGATCAACTCACAATAATATTTATCGCAAGTGTAATTGTATAATATCACAACAAAAGCTTAGTCAAAATCAAATTTTACTTTTGTGTAAATATTTATTATGACGAAATATTATCATTTACAACATACCTATTAATCTTCTCATCTTGTCTCCTCATTATTAATCTTTTCCCCGTGTCATTCTTCTTCTTAGTAAATATTTACTTTAGAGTATAAGGCACTAGCTAATAAATCCTTTAAAACTTTATTTATATATGATCAGTCCAAACGATAAACTTATTGGTATCTTAAACCCATACACTTTTTAATTAATTAACGATGTGTCCAAACGATACAGTTACACTTACTAATGTAGATACAAGTACACTTACTAATGTAGATACAATTGTAATTGTAACTCTATCTACATTAATAAGTATGACTGTGTCTACATTAATAAGTGTAATTATATCTTGGTGCGATGACAAATGCCCTCGCCCAAGATACGGTTGGTCTTAAATTTGAGACATGGGAGCAGCCTCTCCATAAATGGGGGTAAGACCAACAGACATCTTCCTCTCCCAGACCCTACAGTTAAGCGAAAACATTGTGCACTGGGCACGATCTTTTTAAGTGGAATTGTATCTCCATTCATGTATCAACATTAATAATTGTAACGCACGTTGACTTATTGAAATAACTGTTTTTAGCTTGTCCTTATTGCTTTTTCTAAAGAGTCTAACGATATATCACCATGTTTTCCTAGAGTTTATACATTCACTCTTTTATAGTTGAGCAAATATTCACTCTATGTAAATACTTAGTTAGAATGTTTTTATATCTATCACACAATACCAGATCTAATGCGACATACACATGCACACACTCACCAAAAATTCTCTCTCAACAAAACACACATATGAACACTCTCAAAAATACACACACACATTCACACACACACACACACACACACACACACACACACACACACACATATATATATATATATATATAAACACATACTCTCATATATATACACACCCACTCGCATAAATAAGAAAACATACACACACTTGCATACATGTATACAACTATACACATTTTCGAAAACATGTATACACATATACATACACCAATTTATTTGTTATACACGTGTGCGTACACACACACACAGAGAGAGAGAGAGAGAGAGGTGGTGTTTGTGGGTCATAATTACTCATCCTTTTCATTTAAAAACTTACCCCCATAAAGAGATTCAAAATTAAGGTCCTTGAGGCGGTCGGCCGTTGAGGTTTTAAGTGCCTAATACAAAACATTAAAATGGATACTTTATAATATATTAGAATTGCAAAAAAAATATGTATTAGTGTATTTTTTTTTTTTTGGGGGACGGGGGGGGGGGGGGGGGGGGACGACATAAGGACTATTAATCAACATAAAAGGCTAATAAGCGACACAAATGATCATTTATACCATTTTAAAAATTATGACAATGATTTTACCTTTTTTTTGTTAGGTTTTAAATATTTTTGTGACGGTTTTGTATAAACACCATAATTACATCTTTTAAAGAAACAAATAAATCTAAGCCCTTAAAAATTCTCAAAATCCGGGGCCCAAGGTGGATGCCTATTGGGTCCCACCGGGTCCACATTGCAACATGTTTCATCTGGGGATATCAAAACTTTTGTGTATATGCTCAAATGTTTTAACCGCTATGTGAGACATTGGCGTCTATTATTTTTCACTTAAATTATCTATCTTTATAGATGCTAAGAGAAAAACTAAAATACACGTAAATAGTAGAAGTTTTGGAGTATATAAAGGTCAGATATAGAGGGTTGGAGCCCTGGGGTACCGATGATAAGGGGGGATCGTGTACAACTTCTAAAAATGCTCTATGGGTTATCTTTTTAAACAAATTGGTTTTTGTATAGCATCCACATTGGTGAATGCTCCGGATAGGGAGAATTACAAATTAAAAAGTGATTTTTTTCAATTTGAGCATGAGAACTCCAAAGTGGTGGGGACGTATTACCTTATTTTCTCCATTCATGCGAACAAATGTTGTTCGTATTAAACAAATAAAACTTGATACAAACAACATTTGTTCGTATAAAATGATACAAGTTGTAGTAGATACTTCCCTTATTCTCTTCCAGACCCGTATGGACTTGCAACTCTTTGTTTCATCCATCTAACTCAGGTGTTTAAATGAGCTCATCACCACAATTGGTTTAGATTAAGGCTTGAAAAATAGAGTTTCATGTCATGAAAAACAGATTAGAATCGATTCAGTTAAAAAACAATATAAAATGACACAAATTTGCTAGTTTGGAAAAACACCTTAATCCAGTCCTTAAAATGAAACTACAATTAAAAAATAAAAAAGTTTTCACTACGAGAGATTTATTATATAACTGTGTGAGGAGATGATTATAATAGCTATCGGGTAATTGATTGAAATTAATTATTCTCCGTATGAGCCCTTACTTCATCTCTTCCTATCCTGTTTAATTTCTCTAATTCTATCATCTTCGTCAATAATCCACTATTTAGCAAGAATTGTGAGCCTTGAGTCATGACAATATTGGTGTCAGAGTCGTACATCCTAATAAAATCCAGTTAGCCATGACAAAAATGCATTGGCAGTGTGCACTCAAATCTCGAATGTAGTATATGATAACGTGATTGGTGAATTCAACAAATGGTCTTGAAGAATTGAAACCAATGATCTTGACCAAAACAAGGGACTCTCCGCAAAGTACTTCCTATTTAGTTGGATATTTGCTTAGTGGATTGAGATATGAAAAAATGATGTTGGTTCAAATATTTTTTCTTCCTCAATAGGTCCTATTTATACATATAGTGAATATTCACCATATGTTTACAAATAGGACCTATTTGAGCAAAAATCTTTTTTCATGAGACCTATTAGAAAAAAAAAAGATGATGGGACCTAGTGAATTACAAAATTGCAAATATATATATATATATATATATATATATATATATATATATATATATATATATATATATATATATATATATATAGAGAGAGAGAGAGAGAGAGAGAGAGAGAGAGGTTCTCTAGTGAACCTAAAAATCGAACTTTTTAATGAACCTAATAACACATAAAAAAAAACCCAATTAATTGTAATTCCTATATTGTATCTGGTTCGGGCCAGCGGCAACGGACATGCGTGTGACACACACATATTTTTTAGTAAACAGATGAAACTTGATACAGACAACATTTGTTCTTATAAAATGTTACAAATTGTATTAGATCGTATCAACACAAATTTACACCCATACGAATTTCAGTTATTCATATAAATTGATACGAACAAAATTTGTTCGTATCAATGCTTACTGATCGGGTAAGTGCTCTCCAAATATAGGGAATGCTTACTTATTCTCTTACACTTTGTCTACTGGTTAACCCACTATTGCAAGGTACCCATTTTGTAAAAGTTCTCAACTTCTTATCTTCTTTCCCAACCATTGTGGATGCTCTTACTTGGCTAGACCAATAGTGACCAGACCTCCTTTTCATCCTAAACATAATGTGGAGATCATTTAAAAATCTCTTTGGGAATTCCATATTTTGCCTTTGAAATGACCTATAGATTTGCAACTAATTAAGTGTAATTGTTCTTGCTACTTGCTACCATGTAATCTTCCTTCCATCGACAACAAAGAAAAACTACAACAGAGGCGGACCTAAAGTTTTTAGGGCCTAAGGAGAAATTCTAAAAAGGGCTCCCTCGTACTTATTAAAAAACGCCAGCTTAAAATCAATGAATATTTTATTTAACTATTTTAAAATAGAAAATAATATTTTTAAAGAATTTGAATAACAAATAAAACAACCAGCAACTAAGGTTTTATCTAAAAATAAATTTCCTTGAATAAGTTCTTTGTTAATGCATATATAATTCTCTAAAACGGATCGGAAAAACGGACTACATTTGTCACGATTGTTTTTCCTTTTTTTAGATCAGAGCATTTATCACGATTTTTTACCATGACATATTAGGGTGTATCGGTGCCGATGGTATAGTGAAAATATTTTAATAATTTATTATTCCTAAAATTTATTAGTTTTAATCATTATAGAGTAATTAATAATTTTATACACAAAAGGAATATCAACAAATTGATTCGAAATTAACATTTCTAAAGACGTATTTATGTTCGAAATTTACTTACATGATTGTGTGAGGTTCGTTACAAACTTTTGACTCGTGTTAGTAGTGCATGAGAGTTAGTACTTTCAATAGATTAACAACAGGATAATGCCTCAAAATAGTCACCATATTAACACAATTTCATTTTTGTTTTTCAATTAAATAATTGATACTCGCTAATTCGAAAGGGAAATCCACATTCCATATTAATGCTAGAAAAAAAATCTAGTTTTCTTTAAATGAACTAAAATTGAGCATATATTAATGCCTATTTTGTAGATAAAATAAAAATTGGCAAAGGCTCGACCATTCACCCCTCACTAACTTCGAATTGATCAACCGACCAACCCGATCTCGATCGAACACATTGAGTCAATCTAGTACCCCTTATGCTTGAATCCTAACTTCTACCCCGCCCGCCATCATCACCATCGCCTTTCGTAGACGTTACCACTTTTCGTTGCCACTACCAGACACTACGTGTTATTGCCACAACTGCCACTGCCGTCACTTGTCCGTGCCACCACCACCTTTTCCACCGCTAAGTGTATATATGTAGTATAAAAAAAGGAATAAAGAAGAAAGAATAAGTGAAAAAAACTAATACTAAATATTTACACTAACAATAAACCTTTTGATAAGAAGAATACGGAGAAGGAGAACGATCAACTCACAATAACATTTATCGCAAGTGTAAATGTATAATGTCACAACAAAAGCTTAGTCAAAATCAAAATTTACTTTTGTGTAAATATTTATTATGACAAAATATTATCATTTACAACATACCTATTAATCTTCTCATCTTGTCTCCTCATTATTAATCTTTTCTCCGTGTCATTCTTCTTCTTAGTAAATATTTACTTTAGAGTATAAGGCACTAGCTAATAAATCCTTTAAAACTTTATTTATATATGATCAGTCCAAACGATAAACTTATTGGTATCTTAAACCCATACACTTTTTAATTAATTAACGATGTGTCCAAACGATACAGTTACACTTACTAATGTAGATACAAGTACACTTACTAATGTAGATACAATTGTAATTGTAACTCTATCTACATTAATAAGTATGACTGTATCTACATTAATAAGTGTAATTATATCTTGGTGCGATGACAAATTCCCTCGCCCAAGCTACGGTTGGTCTTAAATTTGAGACATGTTAGCAGCCTCTCCATAAATGGGGGTAAGACCAACAGACATCTGCCTCTCCCAGACCCTACAGTTAAGCGAAAACGTTGTGCAATGGGCACGATCTTTTTAAGTGGAATTGTATCTCCATTCATGTATCAACATTAATAATTGTAAGGCACGTTGACTTATTGAAATAACTGTTTTTAGCTTGTCCTTATTGCTTTTTCTAAAGAGTCTAACGATATATCACCATGTTTTCCTAGAGTTTATACATTCACTCTTTTATAGTTGAGCAAATATTCACTCTATGTAAATACTTAGTCAGAATGTTTTTATATCTATCACACAATACCAGATCTAATGCGACATACACATGCACACACTCACCAAAAATTCTCTCTCAACAAAACACACATATGCACACTCTCAAAAATACACAAACACATTCACACACATGCACACACACGCACACACACACACACACATATATATATATATATATATAAACATACACTCACATATATACACACCCACTCGCACAAATAAGAACACATTCACACACTTGCATACATGTATACAACTATACACATTTTCGAAAACATGTATACACATATACATACACCAATTTATTTGTTATACACGTGTGCGTACAGAGAGAGAGAGAGAGAGAGAGAGAGCGAGAGAGAGAGAGAGGGGGGGGGTGTTTGTGGGCCATAATTACTCGTCCTTTTTATTTAAAAACTTACCCCCATAAAGAGATTCAAAATTAAGGTCCTTGAGGCGGTCGACCGTTGAGGTTTTAAGTGCCTAATACAAAACATTAAAATGGAGCCTTTATAATATATTAGAATTGCAAAAAAAGAAAATGTATTAGTGTGAATTTTTTTTGGGGGGGGAGGGGGGGGGGGGGGGGTCATAAGGACTATTAATCAACATAAAAGGCTAATAAGCAACACAAATGATCATTTATACCATTTTAAAAATTATTACAATGGTTTTACCTTTTTTTTGTTAGGTCTTAAATATTTTTGTGACGGTTTTGTATAAACACCAATATTACATCTTTTAAAGAAACAAATAAATCTAAGCCCTTAAAAATTCTCAAAATCTGGGGCCCAAGGTGGATGCCTATTTGCTCCCACCGAGTCCACATTGCAACGTGTTTCATCTAGGGATATCAAAACTTTTGTGTATATGCTCAAATGTTTTAACCGCTACGTGAGACATTGGCTTCTATTATTTTTCACTTAAATTATATATCTTTATAGATGTTAAGAGAAAAACTAAAATACATGTAGACAAAATAGTAGAAGTTTTGGAGTATATAAAGGTCAGATATAAAGGGTTGGAGCCTTGGGGTGCCAATGATAAGGGGGATCGCGTACAACTTATAAAAATGCTCTATGGGTTATCTTTAACACCCCATATTTTAGAGGATATATAAATTAATTAAATTAACGAGTTGGATTTATTTAATTTGGAGAAATTCATTTAATTTGGTGATTTAAATTATATATATATAAATTGGAGAAATTATTGAATTTGGAGATTTAGAATTTATTATTTAAATTTGGGGATTTAGAAATTCAAATTAATTCGGGTTATTAAAAATTTTCACATGTGTCGCATTTTGAGGTTGAAATTGGAAAATTTTATAAAGTATCTCGGATGACAATTCTGAGTGCACGGTTGAGTCCTAAAGGGTCGAGATAGTTGGAAAAGAGTACCCGGGGTAGTAAATGCGTCTCGGGGAATTTTTAGACATGACCGAGCCCATACGGGGGCATTTAAGTCATTTTTAATTGGCCAATAGGCTTAATTACGGGATTGAGGAATTTTAACCTAGGTTTAAGTGTGTTGGGCAGCCATGAGTCATTCCAAAATACAAAGGGTTGAGAGAGGAGAGAAAGGAGAAAGAAGAAGAAGGAAAGAAGGATGACAAGAGCAATCCGGGCAAGAATTTCGACATGGGATCGTCAGATTTAATCCCCAAGGCAAGTGTTTTCTTGCTTTAATTTGAGTTGTAGTTAATGATGTAAATAGTTGTAATTATGTCAATTAATTCTGGAAATTTGGAAGTAGGAATTTGAATTGAAATTTGTGGGTTTATGGTGAAGAAGATGAAGAATAACCATTAATGGGGGATTTTTAACTTTGTGAGAAATTGGGTTAATAGTGAGATTATAACTTAATTTGAGAAGTGAATAACATGATTAGATCTTGGTTTTTGAATCTCCATTAGTGGTATTGTTGGAAGAAATTGTTAATGATGAAGTTTGGGTGGATTTAGGATGAATCTTGGGAGGTTTTTGGGGTAAAAGATTTGGGTATAATCGAAGGTTTTGGAGCTTTAATGGCGATTCTGTCCGCGTTGCCCTGTAGAAAATCGCATTTTCTACATTTTGTTGTCTCACGCGCTTCCTCCAAAATGCCTCAAAACATCAATTTATTAATCTGGACAGATGGTGGGAAAACTTTTTAAGAAAGGTTTTTTTTTTTTAAATCTTCTTTGAGGTGAATCTTTTAATGGCCTAACTTTTGGCCTACGGACTCGGATTAATGTGCCGTTCACGGCCACACATAGATAGAGGAGAGTATTACGCTATACTGGGAATGTTTTTAATTAGACACAAAAATTGAAAGGTCTAAAATACCCTTGAAGACGGAACGAGTTATTTGATTTTTAACACAACTTTAAATGAGCATAACTTTGTCATACGAATTCGGATTTACGTGTTGTTTGTGGCCACGCATAGCAAATGGAGAGTAGTACGCAGTACTAGGAATTTCATTACTGAGGCATATATTGTGAAATGTCTAAAATACCGTTAGAGTTTTAATTAGTGACGAAACTTTCCCGAATTGAAACTAAAAATTGTTGGGAACTTTGTGAGACTAATATGAACTTAATCAAGTATATATGAGGTGAGATATATAATTATATAAATTATATTAAATAGTGGGATGTAGCTATTTCGGTATTGGATCGTATTACGAGCGAACTAGTAATAATTGGAATATATGTATATATATATGTATGAATGTGTGAATTATATATATAAATATGGGAATACATAATCCAATAGAAAAATGATAAAAGGTTACGAGAATACCTAAAACAATGATAGATTGTGTGAATACGTAAAACAATGAAAGGTTGTGTGAATACCTAATATTTTAATAGGGTGCGTGAATACCTATTTGATTGTTTTATTATGTGTATGACATACCTAGCTGCTTACTATCGCGGGGGGTTGTGCAGAGACAGTCTTATCCTGAGTGACCTTCGGGGGGATATTTGACTTGTATCTCCGAACATAGGACTGTGAAAGACTTATTTGTGAGTTGATAAGTCCGCTGACTATGGGAGCGTAGGTATGAGCGTGACCCATAGGTATGTGAACTATGTTCGCCGCTAATATGTGTGATTTGTTTATATGGTTCGTGGGATATTTTCGAACCGATAGTCCTTGTTTGAGTACGAGACGTACCGGGACATGATAGCAGAGTATGCAATGCACTATAGGTGTATCCTTAGGGTGCTGTGTTAGTATATATATATAATGGTGGTGGATATATATATATACTTGTGTTATACTTACAATGTGATAATTGTAGGCTATTAAAATTGTGTTAATACATATATATAATAGTGAAGGATATATATGTATGCTTATGGTATATCTACAATGAGATAATTACAGACTATTAAGATGGTGAAATCTTATATAAACGTAAATAGTAAATACTTGACTTTAGTGTGATAACACTTATTTAAAAATGATAATTGTTGAGATCAAATATGATATACTACTACGAGGGGTAACTAGAAGGATAAGCCTTTTTCCTAGTTAGAAGTGTGTCAGATGGCTAGACGGAATAAATGAATGCGATAGGTATGCACTATAGAAGAGAGGTGAGATTGTCCTCAAGAGAGTGGGACCGTAAAAACAATTATGAACATTATATACTACGCATTTCATTTATTGCAATAAAATGCTTGCTAAATATTTTTATAAATCGGGCTCTGACCCGTTTCTTGTACTTATTCTCTCTTGTCTATGTATATGTATATTAACAGGTGTCCAGCCACAGGGATGCCATAGTTGACTTATCTATTCCAGGGTTACGCAGCTTCAACATTGTGGATGGTTGCAGGATTTGATTTAGACGTATCATTTCTTTATTCCTAGAGTAGGATTCTTATCTCAGTTGTAGATTCATTCAGGTCATGTTTCCCCTTTTACTTTTAGACTCAGTATTTGGTTTATGTATTCATTTATTGAATTATTATTATTGGGATTTTGAGTCGATTGCTTATTCAGCAGGTCATTTAGTCATTTAGTACTGTTTTAGACTCATGGTTTGGATGTATGGTTTATTTGTTATTCAACATGCATATTTAATTGTTTAATAAAAAGATAAAATTTGACATCAGTCTTTCTGAATACTAGGTGGTTAGTAAAGTTTTAAAAAGATTTCGACAGTGATGCTAAGAATGAACCCCTGAGATTCCTGTTTTAAATTTGATATAGGACTGATCACCCGGTATTTATTTGGGCGGGGTGTCACATTATCTTCTTAAACAAATTGGTTTTTGTATAGCATCCACATTGGTGAATGCTCCGGATAGGGAGAATTACAAATTAAAAAGTGATTTTTTTCAATTTGAGCATGAGAACTCCAAAGTGGTGGGGAGGTATTACCTTGTTTTCTCCATTCATGCGAACAAATGTTGTTCGTATTAAACAAATAAAACTTGATACGAACAACATTTGTTCGTATAAAATGATACAAATTGTAGTTGATACTTCCCTTATTCTCTTCCAGACCCCTTATGTACTATGGACTTGTGACTCTTTGTTTCATCCATCTAACTCAGGTGTTTAAATGAGCTCATCACCACAATTGTTTTAGATTAAGGCTTGAAAAATTAGAGTTTCATGTCATGAAAAATAGATTAGAATCAATTAAGTTGAAAAACTATATAAAATGACACAAATTTGCTAGTTTGGGAAAACACCTTCATCTAGTCCTTAAAATGAAACTACAATTTAAAAAAAAAGAGTTTGCACTACGCGAGATTTATTATATAACTGTGTGAGGAGATGATTATAATAGCTATCGGGAAATTTATTGAAATTAATAATTCACCGTATGAGACCTTACTTCATCTCTTCCTATTGTGTTTAATTTCTCTAATTCTATCTTCTTCGTCAATAATCCACTATTTAGCAAGAATTGTGAGCCTTAAGGCATGACAATATGGGTGTTAGAGCCGTACATCCTAATAAAATCCAGTTAGCCATGGCATAAATGCATTGTCAGTGTGCACTCAAATCTTGAATGTAGTATACGATAACGTGATTGGTGAATTCAACAAATGGTCTTGAAGAATTGAAACCAATGATCTTGACCAAAATAAGGGACTCTCCGCAAAGTACTTCATATTTAGTTGGATATTTGCTTAGTGGATTGAGATATGAAAGAATGACGTTGGTTCAAATATTTGATTTGTAAAACCTAAACCACACCATCCTCGTGCCTAGACTCTCTACAGTAGACTCCCTAATCAAAATACTTCCACCAAAAGTTTATGCTCTTGTTATCAGTTCCTGGATTGAGATATGAGTTAGATGCTCCAATATTCAGTATGGCATTAGATTAAACTATAAGTGACCCAATTACTTCACGTCTTTCTATATAAATTCTTCAGCTTATTAGGTTTTAAGTCAAGTCACACGTGAGGGGGCCCGTTGCGAATATATTAGTCCCAATCGGGAAATCAAACCTTACTAAGCAATATTTATGATCGTGACGACTCTCCATCCATCAGTAATTGGTTATGGATTGGATGCTCCAATATTTAATACTATTTATGGGACCAGAAGGAAGAAAAGATGAGTAACACAAAGAAGGAAGTTCTAGAGGCAAGAAACAATGAAAGCGTAAAGTAAGAAGACAATAAAATTATCGAGGATACAAAATTGAGAGTGGATATAGATATATTCTTAAGTGCTATGTTAGATACTCCACCTCATAAGGCATTAATCATCAAAGAGAAGGCCACGAAACAACCAATAACTATATTAAATTCTATTAGGAGTTTTCACAATTTCCTTGATCCCGGGACAGCCCAGCAGTAGTAACTACTGTTTCCAGTCCTCATTTCTCATGGTGTATGCAAGGTGAAAGACTCCTAGTTGAAATGAATCTATCACCTCAGGGAGGAAGTGACATGATGTGGGATGCCCAATGACTAAAAGCTCATTTGAGAGTTCTATTTTGAAGATAAAAGAAAGGAAAGGAAGGGAAATTGTGTTACCTTTTCTTCGTTTGGAGTTTAAATAGGGAAGGATGTTAGCATAAATTTTGAAAGCCTCGAAACATCGCTTGCCGTTTGTGCGGAATGTAACCCAAGATCATTTCCCTCAAGCTACTAAATCAACTTAATAATAGAATTATGAAACGAAATAAGCATATAACAACCACACAAATTTAGAGACACAAATATTTGACGTGGTTCACCAAAATTGGCTACGTCCACAGGAGGGGAGGAGAGGTTTCATTATAGGAGAATATGTGTTACACACTCAAAACACTCTTTTGAACAGTCCCTCAACTCACAATATTAATATCAGAATAAGAATATTGTAGGAATCCGCACACAAGAAACTCATAAAATGGTATTGTTTCTTGCACTCACTTACAACTAAAATACCTTAGTTGTAAACCACTCTCTAATTGCTCTCCTATTTGATTTCTGGTGTGTTTTTCAAAAATGAAATCCCTTCCTTTATATATACTCCCAAAAGAAGATTCAATGATTAAACAAATGCTTGGTGGAATGGTGGTGGAGCACTTAATGGGGCTAGTGGTGGAGCTCCTAATGGAGCATTAGAGAAAATGGGACTGCCAATTTAATTCCTTAGTCAGATTCCAAAAAGAAAAAATGTCTTTCTCCTATTTGGGAGTTTAAAAGGAGAGAGAAGAAAGGATTTTTTTAAAATATTCTCTTCCTTTCTCTTAAAAACTTTCTTTCCAAATCAAAACGAAATGGAGAAAAATGATTTTTTTAATAAAGTGTACCTTTTTCCCCTTAAAAAATTATTTTTCTCCCAACTCCCGAACAACAAGAAAAAAAATTATTTTCTCTTCTCTCCTAAACTCCCAAACAAAGGAAAGAATATTAATTTATATTCTCCTCTTTTCTCCTCTCTCTTGTTAATTTTCCCTTTTTTTCTTTTCCCTCCTAATAAAACTTTATTTTTCTATCTTTTTCCCCCAAAACTCCCAAGCAAGCTCTAAAATCAGCAACCATACAACTCTTGAATTTAGCAAGTTGCATAAGGCCGGCCCAAGGGGTCGACAGAGGAGGCCGCCGCCTTAGGCACCCCAAAAGTGAGAGAAGTAAGAGGACCCAAAATTATATATATATATATATATATATATATAGTGTGTGTGTGTGTGTGTGTGTGTGTATATACTAGCGAAATGCCCGTGCCTGAAGGCACGACTAAAATTTCCAAAATACGAAACCGCAAAACGGAAAAAATTTACAAATAACAATCAAATATGAAAGTCATAAAGATCCTAAGTGTAAACTAAAACAGTCTCATATAATTATGTTACATATTACAAAAACAATCAAATATGAAAGTAACCGAATTTTGTAAGTTCAACAAATTATACTGTTGAAATCAAAATTATGAAAGATTCATATTAGACACTTACATTCAGCAATATGACGTGGATTCAACAAAAACCATGGACATGAAGCGTCCAGCTATAAACAACAACCTTAACATCATCAATATACTAAAGTGAAATTCATTATCTTTATTTCAAAAGTTAATAGAGATAACTTTTAATCAATTTAAGTCACATTTCTCTACACAATCAAAAGCCTTCAATATCCTTGTTTACAACAAGCTTTCTAGCCTTCATCAACAGGGTCCAATGAAAAGTTGTCCCTTAATTATGTAATAATCCCTAATTCTTCCTCTAAAGAATCCATCTTTTCATCAAGTTCCTCCCATTAAGCCTCGTTTAGTTTGTGTGATCTGAAATCGGATTTTATTGAGGATTTGGAAGTCTTCATTAGCCTCATCCAATCTGTCTATGACCTTGGAAGTCATCATATGATCGATATTTCACCTCCAAATAAAAAGAGTGGACATGCTATGGTGCAGATGCCATAGCCATTCATTAATTGAGCCTAGGGCTGTGTTTCGGCCGGATCGGATCGGAAAATGACCTTTCGAAAAAAAATTCCAATTTTCTCGGAAATAAAATAGTTGTTCCAATTTCCTATCCAATTTTTTCGGAAAATCAAAAAAGTTTCCGAATTCGGAAAAATCGAAAAATCGGAAAAATTCAAAAAATATACTAAAAATTCAGAAATTTGGGAAATTCCAAAATTTCAAAAAAATTAATATAGGATTTTCGATTACTCGAAATTCTCATTTTAAAGAAATCGAAAAAAAGATTTAACCCAATATGTAAATATGCAAGGATTTAACCATTTTTTAATTTGTGCAGAGGATAGAGGGATATTCTCCTTTTATAGAGGACTTTTTTGGGTCTCTCTTCCTTTCCTAGCCGATGTGGGACACATGAGAATGTTTAAAAAAATTAGAAAAATTGGAAATCGGAAAAATTTTTGGAAAAAATCGAAAATAATTCAGAAAAATTGGATCGGCATAGTTTCGAAAAAATCGGATTGGAAAAATCGGAAAATCGAAAATTCAGAATTATTTCCAATTTTCGATCCGATTTTTTTTGGAAAAATTGGAAATCGGAAACCTTATATACGTTCCAAAATCGGAAAATATCGGATCGGATATCAGAAAAATCGGAATGCTCGAAAAAAAAAACACAGCTCTAATTGCGCCTTTACGAATATGAACGCTATTCATCATCTCATTAATCCCCAAGCCTTGATTAATTTCACCCATGATTTCTTCCACTAAAACACCTGCGAAATTAGACAAAACAACGTTTAAATTTCATAATGTCAAAACAACCTATCATGTTGATTGTTACACAAATTTAAAATTATTTTTCTGGTGGGGATTAATGATGAAGTAGCTGATAAGAAATACACATATGAGAATATAGTTGTAATGAAAAAAGAATTAAAATCTGAACAAATGTCCCATAGCTTATAATACTTCAAGCTGAAAACCACATACCCCGGTCTTTTCCCCTGGCTGTGATGAAAATATCGCATGTCTATGTTGAAGAGCATTGAGATTCTGCTATCAAAGTAGTAACCCCCTGCAGATCCTGATCGAGGAATAGAAAGGGACTCAAAAGCTTCCCTATAAAATTAAGAGAATCATGCAAGTTTTAGTCACTGGGTCGTAACCCCAATACCTTTTAATAGGGTGCGTGAATACCTATTTGATTGTTTTATTATGTGTATGACATACCTAGCTGCTTACTATCGCGGGGGGTTGTGTAGAGGCAGTCTTATCCTGAGTGACCTTCGGGGGGATATTTGACTTGTATCTCAGAACATAGGACTGTGAAAGACTTATTTGTGAGTTGATAAGTCCGCTGACTATGGGAGCGTAGGTATGAGCGTGACCCATAGGTATGTGAACTATGTTCGCCGCTAATATGTGTGATTTGTTTATATGGTTCGTGGGATATTTTCGAACCGATAGTCCTTGTTTGAGTACGAGACGTACCGGGACATGATAGCAGAGTATGCAATGCACTATAGGTGTATCCTTAGGGTGCTGTGTTAGTATATATATATAATGGTGGTGGATATATATGTATACTTGTGTTATACTTACAATGTGATAATTGTAGGCTATTAAAATTGTGTTAATACATATATATAATAGTGAAGGATATATATGTATGCTTATGGTATATCTACAATGAGATAATTACATACTATTAAGATGGTGAAATCTTATATAAACGTAAATAGTAAATACTTGACTTTAGTGTGATAACACTTATTTAAAAATGATAATTGTTGAGATCAAATATGATATACTACTACGAGGGGTAACTAGAAGGATAAGCCTTTTTCCTAGTTAGAAGTGTGTCAGATGGCTAGACGGAATAAATGAATGCGATAGGTATGCACTATAGAAGAGAGGTGAGATTGTCCTCAAGAGAGTGGGACCGTAAAAACAATTATGAACATTATATACTACGCATTTCATTTATTGCAATAAAATGCTTGCTAAATATTTTTATAAATCGGGCTCTGACCCGTTTCTTGTACTTATTCTCTCTTGTCTATGTATATGTATATTAACAGGTGTCCAGCCACAGGGATGCCATAGTTGACTTATCTATTCCAGGGTTACGCAGCTTCAACATTGTGGATGGTTGCAGGATTTGATTTAGACGTATCATTTCTTTATTCCTAGAGTAGGATTCTTATCTCAGTTGTAGATTCATTCAGGTCATGTTTCCCCTTTTACTTTTAGACTCAGTATTTGGTTTATGTATTCATTTATTGAATTATTATTATTGGGATTTTGAGCCGATTGCTTATTCACCAGGTCATTTAGTCATTTAGTACTGTTTTAGACTCATGGTTTGGATGTATGGTTTATTTGTTATTCAACATGCATATTTAATTGTTTAATAAAAAGATAAAATTTGACATCAGTCTTTCTGAATACTAGGTGGTTAGTAAAGTTTTAAAAAGATTTCGACAGTGATGCTAAGAATGAACCCCTGAGATTCCTGTTTTAAATTTGATATAGGACTGATCACCCGGTATTTATTTGGGCGGGGTGTCACATTATCTTCTTAAACAAATTGGTTTTTGTATAGCATCCACATTGGTGAATGCTCCGGATAGGTAGAATTACAAATTAAAAAGTGATTTTTTTCAATTTGAACATGAGAACTCCAAAGTGGTGGGGAGGTATTACCTTGTTTTCTCCATTCATGCGAACAAATGTTGTTCGTATTAAACAAATAAAACTTGATACGAACAACATTTGTTCGTATAAAATGATACAAATTGTAGTTGATACTTCCCTTATTCTCTTCCAGACCCCTTATGTACTATGGACTTGTGACTCTTTGTTTCATCCATCTAACTCAGGTGTTTAAATGAGCTCATCACCACAATTGTTTTAGATTAAGGCTTGAAAAATTAGAGTTTCATGTCATGAAAAATAGATTAGAATCAATTCAGTTGAAAAACTATATAAAATGACACAAATTTGCTAGTTTGGGAAAACACCTTCATCTAGTCCTTAAAATGAAACTACAATTTAAAAAAAAAGAGTTTGCACTACGCGAGATTTATTATATAACTGTGTGAGGAGATGATTATAATAGCTATCGGGAAATTTATTGAAATTAATAATTCACCGTATGAGACCTTACTTCATCTCTTCCTATTGTGTTTAATTTCTCTAATTCTATCTTCTTCGTCAATAATCCACTATTTAGCAAGAATTGTGAGCCTTAAGGCATGACAATATTGGGGTCAGAGCCGTACATCCTAATAAAATCCAGTTAGCCATGACATAAATGCATTGTCAGTGTGCACTCAAATCTTGAATGTAGTATACGATAACGTGATTGGTGAATTCAACAAATGGTCTTGAAGAATTGAAACCAATGATCTTGACCAAAACAAGGGACTCTCCGCAAAGTACTTCATATTTAGTTGGATATTTGCTTAGTGGATTGAGATATGAAAGAATGACGTTGGTTCAAATATTTGATTTGTAAAACCTAAACCACACCATCCTCGTGCCTAGACTCTCTACAATAGACTCCCTAATCAAAATACTTCCACCAAAAGTTTATGCTCTTGTTATCAGCTCCTGGATTGAGATATGAGTTAGATGCTCCAATATTCAGTATGGTATTAGATTAAACTATAAGTGACCCAATTACTTCACGTCTTTCTATATAAATTCTTCAGCTTATTAGGTTTTAAGTCAAGTCACACGTGAGGGGGCCCGTTGCGAATATATTAGTCCCAATCGGGAAATCAAACCTTACTAAGCAATATTTATGATCGTGACGACTCTCCATCCATCAGTAATTGGTTATGGATTGGATGCTCCAATATTTAATACTATTTATGGGACCAGAAGGAAGAAAACATGAGTAACACAAAGAAGGAAGTTCTAGAGGAAAGAAACAATGAAAGCATAAAGTAAGAAGACAATAAAATTATCGAGGATACAAAATTGAGAGTGGATATAGATATATTCCTAAGTGCTACGTTAGATACTCCACCTCATAAGGCATTAATCATCAAAGAGAAGGCCACGAAACAACCAATAACTATATTAAATTCTATTAGGAGTTTTCACAATTTCCTTGATCCCCGGACAGCCCAGCAGTAGTAAACTACTGTTTCCAGTCCTCATTTCTCATGGTGTATGCAAGGTGAAAGACTCCTAGTTGAAATGAATCTATAACCTCAGGGAGGAAGTGACATGATGTGGGATGCCCAATGACTAAAAGCTCATTTGAGAGTTCTATTTTGAAGATAAAAGAAAGGAAAGGAAGGGAAATTGTGTTACCTTTTCTTCGTTTGGAGTTTAAATAGGGAAGGATGTTAGCATAAATTTTGAAAGCCTCGAAACATCGCTTGCCGTTTGTGCGGAATGTAACCCAAGATCTTTTCTCTCAAGCTACTAAATCTACTTAATAATAGAATTATGAAATGAAATAAGCATATAACAACCACACAAATTTAGAGACACAAATATTTGACGTGGTTCACCAAAATTGGCTATGTCCACAGGAGGAGAGGAGAGGTTTCATTATAGGAGAATATGTGTTACACACTCAAAACACTCTTTTGAACACTCACTCAACTCACAATATTAATATCAGAATAAGAATATTGTAGGAATCCGCACACAAGAAACTCATAAAATGGTACTTTTTCTTGCACTAACTTACAACTAAAATACCTTAGTTGTAAACCACTCTCTAATTGCTCTCCTATTTGATTTCTGGTGTGTTTTTCAAAAATGAAATCCCTTCCTTTATATATACTCCCAAAAGAAGATTCAATGATTAAACAAATGCTTGGTGGAATGGTGGTGGAGCACTTAATGGGGCTGGTGGTGGAGCTCCTAATGGAGCATTAGAGAAAATGGGACTGCCAATTTAATTCCTTAGTCAGATTCCAAAAAGAAAAAATGTCTTTCTCCTATTTGGGAGTTTAAAAGGAGAGAGAAGAAAGGATTTTTTTTAAATATTCTCTTCCTTTCCCTTAAAAACTTTCTTTCCAAATCAAAACGAAATGGAGAAAAATGATTTTTTTAATAAAGTGTACCTTTTTCCCCTTAAAAAATTATTTTTCTACCAACTCCCAAACAACAAGAAAAAAAATTATTTTCTCTTCTCTCCTAAACTCCCAAACAAAGGAAAGAATATTAATTTATATTCTCCTCTTTTCTCCTCTCTCTTGTTAATTTTCCCTCCTAATAAAACTTTATTTTTCTATCTTTTTTCCCCCAAACTCCCAAGCAAGCTCTAAAATCAGCAACCATACAACTCTTGAATTTAGCAAGTTGCATAAGGCCGGCCCAAGGGGTCGACAGAGGAGGCCGCCGCCTTAAGCACCCCAGAAGTGAGAGAAGTAAGAGGACCCAAAATTATATATATATATATATATATATATATATAGTGTGTGTGTGTGTGTGTGTGTGTGTGTGTGTGTGTGTATATACTAGCGAAATGCCCGTGCCTGAAGGCACGACTAAAATTTCCAAAATACGAAACCGCAAAACGGAAAAAATTTACAAATAACAATCAAATATGAAAGTCATACAGATCCTAAGTGTAAACTAAAACAGTCTCATATAATTATGTTACATATTACAAAAACAATCAAATATGAAAGTAACCGAATTTTGTAAGTTCAACAAATTATACTGCTGAAATCAAAATTATGAAAGATTCATATTAGACACTTACATTCATCAATATGACGTGGATTCAACAAAAACCATGGACATGAAGCGTCCAGCTATAAACAACAACCTTAACATCAACAATATACTAAAGTGCAATTCATTATCTTTATTTCAAAAGTTAATAGAGATAACTTTTAATCAAATTTAAGTCACATTTCTCTACACAATCAAAAGCCTTCAATATCCTTTTTTACAACAAGCTTTCTAGACTTCATAAACAGGGTCCAATGAAAAGTTGTCCCTTAATTATGTAATAATCCCTAATTCTTCCTCTAAAGAATCCATCTTTTCATCAAGTTCCTCCCATTGAGTCTCGTTTAGTTTGTGTGATCTGAAATCAGATTTTATTGAGGATTTGGAAGTCTTCATTAGCCTCATCCAATCTGTCTATGACCTTGGAAGTCATCATATGATCGATATTTCACCTCCAAATAAAAAGAGTGGACCTGCTATGGTGCAGATGCCATAGCCATTCATTAATTGAGCCTAGGGCTGTGTTTCGGCCGGATCGGATCGAAAAATGACCTTTCGGAAAAAAATTCCAATTTTCTCGGAAATAAAATAGTTGTTCCAATTTCCTATCCAATTTTTTCGGAAAATCAAAAAAGTTTCCGAATTCGGAAAAATCGAAAAATCGGAAAAATTCAAAAAATATACTAAAAATTCAGAAATTTGGGAAATTCCAAAATTTCAAAAAAATTAATATAGGATTTTCGATTACTCAAAATTCTCATTTTAAAGAAATCGAAAAAAAGATTTAACCCAATATGTAAATATGCAAGGATTTAACCATTTTTTCATTTGTGCAGAGGATAGAGGGATATTCTCCTTTTATAGAGGACTTTTTTGGGTCTCTCTTCCTTTCCTAGCCGATGTGGGACACATGAGAATGTTTAAAAAAATTAGAAAAATTGGAAATCGGAAAAAATTTCGGAAAAAATTGAAAATTATTCAGAAAAATTGGATCGCCATAGTTTCGAAAAAATCGGATTGGAAAAATCGGAAAATCGAAAATTCAGAATTATTTCCAATTTTCGATCCGATTTTTTTTGGAAAAATTGGAAATCGGAAACCTTATATACGTTCCAAAATCGGAAAATATCGGATCGGATATCAGAAAAATCGGAATGCTCGGAAAAAAAACACAGCTCTAATTGCGCCTTTACGAATATGAACGCTATTCATCATCTCATTAATCCCCAAGCCTTGATTAATTTCACCCATGATTTCTACCACTAAAACACCTGCGAAATTAGACAAAACAACGTTTAAATTTCATAATGTCAAAACAACCTATCATGTTGATTGTTACACAAATTTAAAATTATTTTTCTGGTGGGGATTAATGATGAAGTAGCTGATAAGAAATACACATATGAGAATATAGTTGTAATGAAAAAAGAATTAAAATCTGAACAAATGTCCCATAGCTTATAATATTTCAAGCTGAAAACCACATACCCCGGTCTTTTCCCCTGGCTGTGATGAAAATATCGCATGTCTATGTTGAAGAGCATTGAGATTCTGCTATCAAAGTAATAACCCCCTGCAGATCCTGATCGAGGAATAGAAAGGGACTCAAAAGCTTCCCTAAAAAATCAAGAGAATCATGCAAGTTTTAGTCACTGGGTCGTAACCCCAAATACCTTTTAGACATGGCAGAATATCTTAGAAAAACAAATGGAATGGCTATATCATTTAGTTTGGTTCAGGAAGGGCTTTTATTTTGGACGAAATATATGCGCCCAAAAATTCAAGCAAGGGCACTGCCCTCAACTGGAATACAGAATTAAAAAACAAAAAATATATGTAATCAATATTGTACAGTAGTTGGTGGGGATAGAGGGGTGGAGCCAGTACCAAGTGGAGTTGGCTTACTTCCCCACGAACACTTTGAGTGGTTTGGCGAACATACTTGAACATCAATGGCAACATACTTGAACAAATCATACTTGATCAAAAACTAAATATATTCATAGTTTAATGGAATCATACTTGAACATCATCAATGGTAGCATACTTGAGCAAAAACTAAATATTGTTAATGCCGATATATGTTCAAATCTGCATAAAAAGTGAGAGAAATTACCATTGAAAGATGTTGCAGCCTAAAATCTCAAGCAACAAAATCACACCTGCAAATCCAAGAAACAAAATAGATAAACGTTATGGGGTGAGCAGTAGAAAGAAAAAATATGTTCGACGCACGAATGAGTGGTTCTATATACTTCTACAATGATTACCAAAATATCTATATAATACAGTTACATTCAAAAAGTACAGTAAACTTCGAAACATCATTATCCAGATTAAGATAACATATACAAAAGCAGAATCAAATTACATTTGTAATGTAAAGCATCAATGTATATCAAAGCGTAGATGATCAATGGAAAAAATGATGAAAGGAGGTACGAACAAATGTAATATGCCACGAATTAACAAAACTACGGATCTAACACAATTAAGTACAACTTATGGAAGATTAAAGGACCCCTTATCTCCTTCAATATCCACTTTTTTTAAAAGAGGAGGGGAGAGGGTGAACTTCAATTAAGATCAAAGTATGTACTAAAACACTGCCAAAAAGATATCATTGAAAAATAAAATGAAATTAGGGAAAAAGAACATGGGTAATAGGTGGTGGTGACCACCGGCGCTGCTCAGTTGTAGCGAGGGTGAGATTGAGTCACAATACGAGTGCTTAAGTCACATTAGAAACTAAAAGTGATACACTGCATAAACTAAATCAACACTGAACTTGATTGCACCAGTGTATCACTTTTAGTTTTAGTGTTCATACAATAGTATATCAGTTTTAGTTTTAGTGTTCATACAATAGTGTACAAGTGTTGATAGTTTTACTAAATCACTACAGCAGTGTTTTAGTAACTAAAACACTCATAGTTATATTGTACGCAGTGATTCGTACCTTTATATACACTGCGTATCTTTGTAAACAAAATGTTGATAGTTTTAGTTTTAAGCCCAAATACACTGATGTGTACAATATAACTTATAATACACTGCAGCAGTGTTTTAGCAGTGTATCAGTTTTAGTTTTAGTTTTGATACACTGATTCACTGCTGCAATTAAGTTCAGTGTTGATTGCAGAGTGAGTCACAATATGAGTGATTTAGTTATATTATAAGTCACATAAGTCACTTTTTGTAGTATATAAAGGTATGAATTGATCTCTGTTATGTTATCGTACTTTGTTTACCATGGAACTATCAACACTGAACTTGATTGCAGCCTAAATTTTTCAGGCCCAACATTTACGAAATTGGAAGATATGAAAACAACAATAATAAGAACATGTAGACTAATTCAGTATGGAAAAAAAATGCCATTAGAAAATGTTATTGCGACTTCAACCCCTGTTTATTTGTGCTTATTAGGTTTGACCCCGTAAAAATTATGAAATGAAAATGCCTTTGGCTCACAAAATGACTTTTAGAGACATAAATACATTTTGTGGAACTTTGTGAGATACCAACTGTCACAAAAGTTAATGGGGGAGTCAACCAAAAAGTGAAAAGTTCAGGTGCCAAACTAAGTACGCAAAAGTAAATCGATTCATGCAACAAAATTACCCTTAAAATTAACATATGTGACTTTAATAGAGTGGGGCAATGATAATAAGGACAAATAAATTTGAGCAACCTTTTTTTTATGTAGCTTGCAATTACACGGAAATCCCACAACAATGTTTCTCCTTTGAATGCTCTCCTTTTCAAAGCGTAAAGAAAACAACAAAAAGGTGAATGTTAGATTAAAGTCTACACTAACACTGACAAATTTGAAAAACTCTGAGACATGTCCTAAAAATATCTTACATAAAAGTCTTCACTGACAAATTTGAAAGTGCGTCAACTTAATAAAAAGTAAACACACATACACATTTGCACCCACTATTTTTTGACAAAAACAAACACAAACCGAAAATGGGAAATACAGTAAACACCTCAGTGTTGAAAAAAATAGAATTTTAGAAACAATAAAATAGAGCGTTAGAGAAATAATTGTGTAAATCAGAGCGTTAGAGAAATAATTGTGTAAGACATGAGATAATGAGTACATGGATGCCTTGCCCATTGTTACCAAAATACCCCCAAAGGAATGTTTCCTATGAGGAGATACTTGCATCAAATGAAATACTTATAATGGCAGGCGTCCCTAATATTCAGCTTCAATTTTACTTCAACGCCACAACTGTTGGAAAATGTACCGAAGCCAAAAGTAGTCAGATTCTCATATTGCCGCATTCGGGAAAAACAAAGGTACTAAAAGATCTTATCAAAGAAAAAAGTTAGTTAAAATTCATATGGGGTTAATAAAATTAATAAGAACCAAATGGCTAGAAAATTTGAGGCAAAAATTAAAATCTATATAATGGGTTTGTTTTTACACCATACGAAGTTCAGTAGCCAATACGGGAAGAATGCATAGTTCATAACTAGACAATCAAGCATATGCAGTAGAAAAACACAAAACTATTTATAAAAAATGCAAAGAAAATAAAACTCTAGTAATTTGCCAGCCTTGAATATCAAATGTCCTGATGAGGTAACATACCATAATGAAGCCATGCCATAGAATAACTACAACGTCAGGGCTTAGTATATGTCACTCAAAAACTGAAAGAGAATAATAGATGTCATGGCAATATGGATGAACATTTAACTCTAGATAAAACTGAACTACAATATTATAATACACGATAATCACCTTTAGAATAGATGATAGTGATGTAAATCTTCAAATGCGGAAGCGTTATTGTTACACTACACAACTATTAACTACACAACAACTACAACAACAACAAAACTAAAGAAATGAAATGAGTTTCTTTCTCTCTCTATTCTCAATTCTCAATATTCCAAGGTTGATTACAAATGAGGGCCAAGGAGACTATTTGTAGGAGAGATTATCTTGCTAATCAAGCTAATACCCAAAATGACTAAAAAAGATAACTAATAACCCAAAAATGACATATTAGTCCCAAACATACTTGGAAACTAGTTAGACACTAAAAATAAAGGAAAATTACAATTAAACCATAACTAAAAATGCAAAATAAAGGATAGTAGTCTCCCGTAGTCACAACCACGCGCCACGTGTCGCTTTATATTCCATATACATCATTATCCTCGTCTTGGAAAAAACTCGCCCTCGAGCTTGGAGGGTGAGTCATCAATGCCACCTGAACACGTGTCGGTACAAGTGTTATCTGCCAAAGTAAAAAAAAACCTAAATCAAATCCAACATGCAAATGGAGCGACTGAACTTCGATTAGACCGATATGGACCTTCAACAAATGGGCTAATATACCTAAATCTCAACGATGCCTCCCTACAGAATCTGAGAAACCAAAAACTGACGACCACTCCGCCTTATCAACACCATAAGCACATGGTTGCAACTTGGCTTGGTGGACCCTTGAATCCGACCGGATGGTAACTCCGGCGACCGCACCTTTGCGAGTACGATGGAGAAATAATAGAAATGAAGACGGAGACATCCCGAAAAGTCGGTCCCAAAATGGCAAATAGTCGGAAAATGTATTCCAAGTAGGTACATTTCTCATGGAAGTCATATGTTGTGTCAAATATTGACCGGAATAGAGATCAATAGGGTGGGTGAGATCGGGTCGAAGTAGGGCAGGCCCGTTTTGGGTTGAATTGACTTATGGTTGGGCATTAATGAGTGCGAAAAGGGAAAAATAAGGGTGAGGAGAGGTGGGGCTGGTTTCTTGGGTTTTCTTGAAGGTGGTGGGGGTTGGGTTGTTATTTGTGGGCAAGAAAAGGGCGGGAGGACAAACCCTAGAAGTGGGCTTCCCTAGGGGTAAGAGGAAGGCTATCCGGGTAAAAAATTTGGGTTTGGGGAGGTATTGGGGCTGATAGGGTAGGGGGGCTGTTTTGGGTTAAGAAAATAGGGGCTACGTTTTTTTTAGGCAAATATGGGTTTTCAGTGTAGCAGGGCAGTGGGGTAGGGATGGGTTGGATTTGGAGGTCGGTTGAGGTTGGCAATGGTGGCCGGCAGTCATAATGGCTGGACGACCCCTGTTAAGTAGTTCCGGTCAGATCGAGGTAGGGGGACGGATGGATTTGGACTGCTGGGGGTCAGGGCAGTAGGAAAAAAGGGCGAGGGATGTCTGGGTGGGGGAAAGATCGATGGCTGACGATGGAAAAAGGTAAAGAAGAGGCTGGCCGGTCTCTGTTCCAGTAGGAGGCTGTCTAGGGGATATATTGGGGGCTGTTTCGGGGGCTTTGGGGTTGTTTTAGAGGGGGGATGTTTGGTAGGGTTTTTTCCCTCCCATTTAGGGTTTTTCGGCCAGTGGGGCTGATCGGAATAGGGTGGGGTAGGGTTTTGGGTAGGGTTTGTTGTGTTCTTGGTTTTAGGGTTAGGGTTTGTATTTTGTTTTGGTGGGTTTCTTGGTTAGGGTTTGGAAAAAATTTGAAGACGGAGATTCATGTAGACATGGTGGTGGTTGTGTGGTGGTAGGAGGTGGAGATGGAGGATGGTGATGGTGGAGATGGAGGTGGATGAGCTAAAAGAGGTGGTATCCCCTCTTTTAGTGGTGATGGAATTTAGGGTTTCCATTCACCCGATTCTCTTTTCGACATTTATCAATCTTTCGATTGAAGGGTTGACGGAGTTGGAATCTCCACTCGTGACCCGCTTCACGCACCCCGACGAACACCAAGAACAAACCTCGCTCTGATACCAATTTGATGTAAATATTCAAATGAGGAAGCGTTATTGTTACACTACACAACTATTAACTACACAACAACTACACTACACAACAACGACAACAAAACTAAAGAAATGAAATGAGTTTCTTTCTCTCTCTATTCCCATTTCTCAATACTCAAAGGTTGATTACAAATGAGGGTCTATGAGCCTATTTACAGGAGAGATTATCTTGCTAATCAAGCTAATACCTAAAATGACTAAAAAAGGCAACTGATAACCCAAAATGACATATTAGTCCCAAACATACTTGGAAACTAGTTAGACACTAAAAATAAAGGAAAATTACAATTAAACCATAACTAAAAATGCAAAATAAAAGATAGTAGTCTCTCGTAGGCACAACCACACGCCACGTGTCGCTTTATATTCCATATACATCAGATAGTAATACACTTGATGAGCAAATAATGATACTCATGTTGTTTCTCATTATGTGCTACACCACCAACTAAGTTTCTAATTATAAAAAATAATATACAAAGTAAAATTCAAACAAATAATTGAACTTATTTGACGAATTCTAATTAAGGGTATCAATTGTAGAATTTAACACCATAAAAAAGACAAAACATTATGAAAGTGACACAAACTTTCCGATTACAAAATGGTGTTCATAATCTCCTTGATTCTTCCTATTAATTCTACGTCTAATGATAATAAAATTAACAAACTAAGAACAAAATGCATAAAATTAATTTCCACATCTAAACAGTAACACATAAGATAAATGGATGTAATATTGGAGTATAAACCATTATTAAATAAATTATACCCTCTATCAAACTTCCTCACTAATGTATAAAAGAAAAATGCATGTTAGTAAATTTATATTAATTTAGATAGTGACCCCGGAATCCTTCTTGAAATAAAGTATAAGCACCATTTAATTTGGTGCTTTAAACAAATAAGTTGCTACAATTGAACAAGCACATAAAAAAATGATTTTTCCTGTAAGTTGTAATCATACAAAACAACTTGCACACCATTTAATATATCAAAGATACTCACAACTCCACATGGTCTTTGACTCTTGACATCAACATGTTCCAAACACCATTTCTGCACATATGGAGATAATAATTGTCATTGGGATATTTCATCGAACACTTTCTATGTAATCATATAGTACAAAGTGTCATAGATGTAGAAAATGAATCCCCCCCCCCCCCCCCCCCCCCCAAAAAAAAAAAAAAGGAAAAGCATCACTAAAGTATTAGGCAAATAAATTATCAGAACATAACTACCAATATAGTAAACATTGACCCTTAATAATAAATAGAGGAGATATAGTAGAAAGAAGGCAGTGCATAGGGAGATACCGAGCGTTAGAGAGGAGTCTTAGCTCACACCTGACGCCAATGAACTTAGTCCCATTGTATAATAGATTTACAAAACCCAGGTTTTTTTGGATTGTTATTATTTTAAATGTGAACCTTAAATTACTCCTTTGTCACCTCTTAAATTACACAACCCTTTTAAACTACTCCTTTGTCACCTCACAAAACATGTACAACGAAGAAAGATGCCAATGGAGAGAATTAAATAATTTCACCTAAATCACATAAAACAAACGTCAAATTTAATTTGTAAATCACATAAAATAGTTGTAGGGGTGGTTAACATTCGCAACTCTCTCCATTAACACATTTAATATAACATGAACTAATAATCGTCAAATTTTATTTGTAAACAATAAGGAAAAAGAATTTACTCATCAAATAAGATGAATTCCAAATAAGATGGAAGTCTAATCCAGTGTTATACATAAAAAAAAAAAGCCTAAGAAGGAGAAATGAGTTGCACAAATAACAATCATGTTCAAATGTAAGAGAAAAATAACAAAAAATCTAAAATTTGAAAACCAAATATCTAAAATGACTAATGGACATATTGAGTACCTGGGATAGAGGAGGCTCGAAAGAGACATACCCAACACAAAGAGTACCCCATTGAACCCTAAGCCACACATACAAACAAATTATAGCGTAATGTATTGTGCACCACGAAAACAAAGACAAAATCAAACCCCCTAAAATGAAGTTCAAGGCCCAAAATAACTTGAACTCCAATAACATGAGATTATATATGCAGCCATTAATGTCTTGAACCCCAATAACTTGAACTAAAATGAAGAAATTATATTGAACCAAACAAATATATAAACAAAGCCCTAAATTATGTAAACAAACACATGATGTTAGCAAAAATCACATGATATCAATAGATCAGAAAACATAAGTGAACAAAACACATCATTTATATGAACAAAATCACATGATGTTAACCCTATTACCAAAACACAGACTAAACCACCAACACCACCATTACCAAAACAAAAAATAAACCACCACAAACACCAATCAAAATATTTTCACGGGGTTTTAATTTTTGTCTTTGTTGGGTTATGAACTTCCTCAAATAGATATAACCTGCAAATAAAGAAAAAAATACAGTATTAAACACAGTATAATAAAATCAAATAACAAAACAAACTTTCAACAACATATAAACAGAAACTAATAATTATCACCAACCTAGGATGTTTGTCTTCAGTACCCCTAATTTCAAAGAACAAAACACCAATTGTCAAAATAATATTATACATAGAAAATCGATATTACATTCCAAAATAATCACAAAACATGGACATACATGCATATAAACAAAAACATAAAATACATATAAATCGATCTAAAACAAACTGAACAAAATCGAAATGAATCTCAAGTGAAATCAAAATGAACAAAGCCCCAAATTTATCAATCCGCAGAGACTACCTTTCAGACGATGTTAGTGGTGAGGGAGACTACCTTTTAAATGAAGTTGGTGGTGATCTAGGTAATGTGGAGTAGATGCGGCAGCGAGGAGCTCAGAGGGTGGGGAGTAGGCATGGGTTTTTAGGGGGGAGGGTGAAGCGGAGAAGAGGGAGTGCGACAGCGTATAGGAGGAGGGGTGGAGGCGGATAGGAGGTGGATTAGTGAGAAGGAGAGAATGAAGGGAAGGGAAGGGTAGGGTTTGGGGTTGAATTCGTGAGTTGAGGGAGAGAATGAGAATGATGGCTAGGTTTGGCAAAGTGACTTTAAGAGAGAGAATTGGAGAAATGATCTCAACCCCCCATTTTTGGCATTGATGATTCAATCCTAGCCTCTACTTGTCTTATCTCTTTATTGAATAGTGTCAAAACTTCTACTCCTTATTATATAGATATAAATAGTCCAAACGACTGTGAAATTCTTTCCTCGATAAGATGGTTATTGGATCTTGTTCAAAACTCATAGTCGGGGGTTCAAAACTTTGGCCTTTTACTTTTTTCCTATTCTAATCTCACACTCTTTTTCTTTTTTCCTGTTCTAATCTCACTCTTTTTCTTTTTCTCTTTTAACTAAAAAATAGGTGAATTACCTTTAGTAAATTATAATACCTTACATTTTACAAAAAATACAAAATAGCTTAAATAGAATTGTGTAGTGTAAAACATCTTCTTAAGATGCTTAAAGCCAATGTTTAATATTGAATATTTTGTGTAGCATATTTAAAACCAATATTTTAATATATAACATTTTGCGTTCATGTTTATAAACCACATTTTAATTAATGACGTAAATGGAAAGAAGAAAAGATAATTCTCTCTCAAACTCTCTCTAATCAAATCTAATAAAATGGAAGAATGACCCAAATGAGTCTACATAAGGGGTATTTAAGGGGATGAGGTTGCATGGCCACTAAGCTAAGTAACTAATTATAAATATGCCCTTAATGCCAATTAACCTTCCTCTCCTCTAAATACTAGTCAAAAAGGAAAAATACAATAAATGCTAAAAATAAAAGAAATACTAAAAATGACTAAAAGTGATAAAATGACGCTAATGAACCTGATTCCCATCACTCTCCCCCCGTTGAAAGAGTTCGTCCTCAAACTCAGAGGGGAAGGCATTCAATATTGCCATCAAGGATTATAATGAGAGCTGACTGGGGTGGAACATCGGGTGCC
The DNA here is from genome assembly GCA_949130495.1 of Sambucus nigra. Classification (NCBI taxonomy): domain Eukaryota; kingdom Viridiplantae; phylum Streptophyta; class Magnoliopsida; order Dipsacales; family Adoxaceae; genus Sambucus; species Sambucus nigra. The sequence goes on along the minus strand of OX422210.1, from coordinate 94,233,049 downwards.
TCCTCAAGTTACTAAAGTTCCCCTGAATCTAAGAGAGCGCGACGACGAGGGGGGGGGGGGGGGATCAATCTGAGGCTTCATGGCCCATCACCCCATAGTTGTAGCATTTGAGGGTGACCGGATGAGTGGTTGTCGGAGGAGGAGCTGTGGTAGTAGTAGGAGGTTCCGTAGATGGAGTCACAGGAGGAACAGAAGTCACAGGAGCTGGAGGAGCTGTCATGGAGCGGCCAGAGGAAAGAGGAGCGAACTGATGAAATGACTCAACTTTATTGGCGTACTCCACTGCCTTAGCAAAGGAAGTGACATCACGTAAAACAAGGTATAACTCTGAAGGCCGTGAATATACCGACTGATCATCTGATCCTCGCTCTCTCCGAGGCGGGCACGAGTACATAGAAGTTGGAAGAGCTTTGTGTAATCCAAAATTGTGGTGTCCTACCGAAGAGACTGGATGCGTAAGAATAGGTCACGCTCATAAGTGGCGGGGACAAAGGCGGACATCAACTGGGTACGAAGATCCACCCAAGTCTGTATAGGAGGATGACCCTCAAGAACACGGTGTTGCTCCAAGTCATTCCATCAAACATTCGCGTAACCCAAAAATTTAGTAGCCGCTAACGGAACACATCGGCGACCTTTCAGTCGCTTGTACTCAAATATCCGCTCTATGGCCGCGAGCCAGTCAATAACGGCATCGGGATGGAAATGGCTGTCAAACATCGGGACATCCACCCGAATGTCACCCTGCATACTACGTGATAGCAACTGAAGGGCCAACTGTGTGATGGCATCACCTCCTTGAAGGGTTAGTGTATCATCATCGAGGTCATCATCGCCTGAAGGAGGCCCAGGAAGTAAGGCACGCTGTGGACGTCTCTGAGGTGGTGGATGAGGAGGGGCAGGAATGGGTGGGGGAACTGGGGCTGCGGGAGGAGTGGTAGGAGGTGGAAGAGTCTCACGTGGAGGGAAAACAGGTGGATCTGTGACCAATAGCTGTCGGTAGGGGAAATTCTGATAACATAAAAGGCAATGGCGCTCGGAGAGGGGGACATATGGAGTAACCTTTGGCCCAGGGAGTCGAAGGGAGAAACATTGGTGCGCCACTCCGTAAGAGGAGGTGGATCAAACTTGGGGGCGGAGTGAGGATGGGGGGAAGGAGGACCGTCGTGTGGGGGAAGGGTAATCCACGCTCGGACCTGTTCATTGGAATCAACGGGTGCGGAGTGAAAGAAACGGGTATCCCATGGGTGTGGAGGATGTGGTACATGGAGAGGGTGCCCGGGTGGTGGAGGATATAGAATAGGTGGGAGCGGAAGCGTGGGGATAGTGGAATGGTGAGGGTGGGGATGTGTGGTCTGGGATAGAGAGGGGCGTATAGGAGGGGTTTGGGGGTGTTCAAGGTGTTTTTTGTGGGTGGTAATGAGGGTAAATGGATATAGGGGGCAAAGAGTAGTCGTATGGGGGTGGGGTGGAAAAATTGGGTGGATGTGGTGGCGGAGAGTGGGAGGGGACAGGAATTCGGGGTGGGAGAAATGTGTGGAGAGGGAAAATATGGTGGTGTGTTGATATGTTTAGTGATGGTGAATTTTGGGGAGTGAAATTATTAGGAATGGGGGAGGGTAAAAATTCTAGGGTTTGGAGTTCAAGGTTGGGGTTAAGGTGTGGGTAGGGTTAATTTAGCATGGTAAATGGTGCTGGGGGCTGAAATTGGGCTGGATTTGGCCCTTTGGCATGCCGGATGCCACGAATCATCTCGGCAAGAGTCGGGGAGTGCATTCCAAGCATCAGAGGTGCCTTTTGGACACAAATTGGAGAGGGAATGATCGGGCAAGTTTCTTGATAGATTGAATATGCAATATGGTCCTCGGTGGGTGCATCCTGCCCCTGGTGGTGACGGGTTTGGTCGGTAGACCCTGGCAGAGCCATCAACGGCTGGGTGGAGGCCGTTTGGGCCCAGATTGGAATCGCTCGGCTTCGTAAGGAGTAACCGATGGTTATAGGCTGAATTTCAGACTGTTGAGGTTGCCTCAAGCATCGGAGGTGCATCTCCGATACTAATTGACATAAATGACGTCAATGGGAAGAAGAAAAGATAATTCTCTCTCAGACTCTCTCTAATCAAATCTCATAAAATGGAAGAATGACCCAAATGAATCTACATAAGGGGTATTTGAAGGGAGGAGGTTGCTTGGCCACTAAGCTAATTAACTAATTACAAATATACCCTTAATGTCAATTAACCTTCCTTTCCTCTAAATACTAGTCAAAAAGGAAAAATACAATAAATGCTAAAAATAAAAAGATACTAAAAATGATAAAATGACGCTAATGACCCTGATTCCCATCAATTAAAATCACACTAACAATTTTTTTTGGACTCAAAATTCCTTGGGTAATTTCTTGGGGTTATTTAAAGTGTGAGTGTATATATATATATATATATTATCTTAAACAAATAAAAAAACGGACAAAAAAAGGACAACAATTGTCACGGTCAAAAGCCGTAACAAATGCACCGGTCTAAAAAAACAACATTTGTCACGGGCCGTGACAAATATTGTCCGTTCTACCTAGCCCGTTTTAGAGAATTCCTACATAGAGAATTCCTACATACATACATACATACATACATATATATATATATATATATATATATATATATATATATATATATATATATATATATATATATATATATGTTAACAAGCAAAATATTCAAGGAAATTTATTTTTAGATAAAACCTTATTTATTGGGTGTTTATTTGTTATTCAAATTCTATCATAAGATAACTCTCTATCTTAAAATAGTTAAATAAAATGTTCATTGATTTTAAAATGACATTTTTGAATAAGTACGAGGGGCCCCATTTTAGAATTTCTCCTCGGGCCACAAATTTTAAGTCCACTGCTGTTATAGTTTTTCTTTGTTATAGATGGAAGGAAGATTACTTGGTAGCAAGGAGCAAGGGCAATTACAGTTAATTAGTTGCAAATCTCTAGGCTATGTCAAAAGTAAAATATGGAATTCCCAAAGAGATTATTAAATGATTGCCACATTATGTTTAGGATGAAAAGTGGGTTTGGTCAGGATTGGTCTAGCCAAGTAAGAGCATCCACAATGCTGGGGGAAGAAGATAAGAAATCGGTTAGTTTTACGGAATGTGTAGCTAAATATACTACAAAGACAATGAAAACAAAGAAAAAATGATTATATAGTAGAAAAAAGGTGTTAGACATGATAATGTTGTTTAAACTGATTGCCAACATTTTCTATGTAAGTTGTTCCTGGGATGCTTAATGATAAATTTTCTATATTTTCCTGTTGGGATGAACTAACTATAACTATAACTAAAATTGAACTGCACATTTGGTAGATGTTCAGTATTTTGGATAAAGTTCTTACTGTTGATTGGGTTACTGAGACTTTCTTTTCTTGAAATATGCATTGTACGTTCCCCGAGGAACATATGTATCAGGACGCCACCCCAGTCTTATGAATAATTTTCCCAGAAAATTAGAAGCTCAGTGGATGTACACTAGTGGGATATTGTTGGTTATAGGTTATCAATTTTTTTTTTCCATAATTGTATATTTTCTGTATTCGATTGTAGTTGACATTTTGTGAAAAAATGGACATTGTGGGTGGACATTGTATATTTTCTACAATATGTATGCATTATGAAACCTCATGTACTGGGAAGCCCTTTTTTCTATCGAGTCTCTTTCTATCACCCCAATAGAACTTAAAACATTTAGTTATAGAATCGCACTTTCTGAACAGGCTTCAAGATCTCAGGCCAAGGTTGTCAATTGTTGTTGACTCACAAATGAGATCCTTGAATGTTATTGACTAGTTCAATGATGAAATATATCTTATTAGGTCACAAAGTCTCACACGTGTCTACAATTAATTTGAACGTATCAATACAGAAGTGTTGGAACTTACTATTATTTTGCTTCGAATGCAGTGACTAGTCCTAGCCCAAAGGACGAAAAAGAAAAGGAGGCCAATATTACAATATTCTATATTGTAATATTCTTTTTTATATATATTTTTCTTGTCAGGCCCATCCCCATCAAGTTTAGGGTTGATGCATCTGTAATCAGGGGCATAGCTGCAAATGAAGCGTCTGTGGATGTTCATGATCATGGTATTGCTCTTGATGAGAAGAAGAGGAAGGTCCAATGTAATTATTGTGGTAAAATTGTTGGTAGCTTCAGCCGCCTTAAATGTCACTTAGGTGGTGTAGGGACTAATGTAGCTTCTTGTGAGAAAGCTTCCACCATTGTGAAGGAGTTAATGAGAAACATGTTACTCCAAAAGAAATGAGAGAGTTTGATCAAGGAAGTTGGGGAGCTCTACCATCCAAATCTTCCCTAGAAGAGGAATTTCTCCCATCAGACAAATGGAAATTCGGAAATCTCTCAAACTACTAGTTCTGAGAGTAAAAGGCCTGTGAAAATGGAATCTCTATCCGATAACTGTGGGGAAGAATCAATTCCTTTTTCCAAAGGTAGAATGGGTTCACAAGAAGTGGAAAGCATAGAAGAAGATCCCTCATTTTGCGAGGCTGAAAAATACGTTGGTAGATTTTTTTTTGAAACAGGCATCGATTTCAGCGCTGCGAAATCTCCTAACTTTCGAAAAATGATAAATGTGACCCTTGGTTGTGGTAAAACTGGGTTTAAGATTTCTGATTATCACGAGCTGAAAGGAAGGATCCTCGAGGAAGAAGTGAGAGAGACGAAGCAGTATGTGAATGAGATATGAAATTCATGGGCAAACACGGGATGTAGCATTTTGTTGGATGGATGGATAGATAAAAAGGGTCGAAACCTGATTACTATTCTCGTAGACTGTCCAAAGGGTGCGATTTATCTCCGTTCATCTGATATTTCAGCTATTGCTGAAGGCGCTGACGCCATGCGGGTTTTCTTCGATGAAGTTCTTGAGGAGGTTGGGATTAGCAATGCGCTTCAAATCATGACATATTCTACATCACCCTGTATGGAGGCTGTGGGTAAGCATTTGGTGGACAAGCATAGAACATTGTTTTGGACAGTGAGTGCAACCCATTGCATCGAAATGATCTTAGAGAAATTAGCGATGATGGATCCCGTTAGAGAGGAATTAGAGAAGGACAAAACGATTACGCAATTCATCCACAGCAGTGCCTCTGTTTTAAAGCTCTTGAAAAATCATACTTGTCGACGTGATATGGTTAAGCCTTCCCCCATTAGGTCAGCATTGCCTTTCTTGATCCTAGAGAACATTGTTTTAGAGAAGGAAAGGTTAAAGAATATGTTTATCTCAACCGAGTGGAACTCTGCCATCTGGACTTCGACAGGAGAGGGAAAATGGGTAGCTGACTTAGTGGCAGGTCTGTCTTTCTGGAATGGGGCCATCATGATGTTAAAAGTAGCTTTTCCTCTAGTGCATGTGTTGGATCTCACAAACGAGCGCGAAAAACATCAATTGGTTATATATACAAAATAATTGATCAAGCCAAGGAAATAATTAAAATGGAGTTTAAAGGCATGAAATCCCAGTACATACTGTTCTGGAAAGTGATTGATGAAATTTGGAACAATCATCTCCACAGCCATCTTCATTCAGCAGGTTACTTTTTGAACCCCCGTCTATTCTATTCAACTGACTTCTTCACCGATGCAGAAGTTGCCAATGGTCTACTGTGCTGCATTGTGTGTATGGCAGAAGATCGACGTGTTCAAGATTTGATCACCCTACAGGTTGAAGAATACCGAAGGGCCAGGGGCGCATTTGGTTCAGAAGTGACATCAATCAGGGATCGAATATTCCTCCAGGTGACAGAATTATGCCTTCTTCGATTATCTACATCTACTCTTCTTATATATATATATATATATATATATATATATATATATATATATATATATATATATATATATATTTATATATATATTTAACTTGTGAACTGGTTGGATGCAGCACTTTGGTGGTCCAATTATGGCGGAGAATGTCCTCAGTTGCAAAGACTTGCGATACGGATTTTAAGCTAGACATGCGATGGTGCTTCAAAATACGCACTCAAGAGGACTATGGCGGAGGGACTGCTTGCGAAAGGAAGGAATTGTGTTGAGCAGCAGAGATTGAATGATCTAGCGTTCGTTCACTATACTCTGTAGTTACGGAACTTTGAGCCAATTAGTGTAAGCAATAACATCTTAGTTTACGAAATTCATCCGATAGATGATTGGATAGTGGGCAACAGTGAGTCCGAGGCCTTGTCACAAAATTGTGAGCCAATCCGGATGGACTTGGGCTACAGAGATTAGACTGCAAGAGAAGGACCCTCTGCCATTTATCCAAAAGAGGAACCTAGTTAAGGTTTTATTAAAAACTGGTGAAGGTGTTGTATGTTGTAGAACACAGTGCGAGTCAACTTTTCTCTTTTTTTGTGGTAATTCAATCTTTTGATGTTTATCTCTTAAGGATTTTTGTAGGATTTCCATCACGCTTCAGGTTTAAGAGCTTGGCTCAATGTTGTTTGGTTAGAGCAAATTTTGTTTTCATGGCATTCTAATGCTTGTAATTTGTTGAGTTTGGCTTGGTCTTGCTTGATAAATTTGAATGTTGGTTATAATTTTATAGAGAATTAAGGTAAAGGTGATGTTGCTTCCTATATTTGGATTTTTAGGACAATGCTTTTCAAGTTTATAAATCTAGTCTCTCTGGTAGAATAGCATTTATTTTTGTGGTCCCTTTAGAGTTAGGAGTTCATTTTTTTGGTTTGCACCAGCGGCACCATTTTTCATGTTGTTTTTAGTACAGTGGCTAAATTTATAAAATTATTTGGAGTGTCCTATTTTTATACACTTTGAGAATTATGAGGACCTTTTCCCAAAACCCCAATAATTTTATATGTTGATCTAGAAGAGGGATATATGTCATATGGGTATTTCCCAAAGCTGTTCTTGGGATATTTTCTACAGATATATGAATTTTGCGGGAGTCCATCAGGAATGGTCTTACATATAAGGGCAGACCAATAAATCAGGGTAGACCTCTATCCAATATTGGAGCAAGTTTAATAACCTCCATTTTGTCTCCTAAAACAGTTATGTCCGTGTATCTCATTTGCGATTTGGAGCACGTTTAATCTGAGTATTTTGTTTCTATGGTTCCATATACTCCATAAAACCGATTGGAAAAAATTCCATTGGTCCTTTTTGTACGTTTAAGATGCTTGTAACAACCATGCACTCCGTTGGGAAGCTTTGTTAAAGACCAAAACTCCTTTGCAACACAACAATCCCTAAGAACATGGAGGATCGTGTCATCATCTACATTTCACATACAACACATCCTGTAGAAGGATATGTTTCTTCGACTTATATTCTATGACGTAGGAAATATGTTAGCACAAATCCTCCATATGAAATCCTTCACCCTGTTTGGGATCTCGCCACTCCAAATGTACCTCCATTCGTTGCTTTGAGTTGTTGATAATGCACCCGCAATTCTATTGTTGTCATTTAACAAATTGCGACCCATAATGAGTTTGTACCCGCTTTTTGCCGAATAAAAGCCATTCTTTTCAAGATGCCATATTTCTATATCTTCCGTGTTTTGTCTATTTAATGGGATTTTTAATATTGATTCCACCTCATCTTCATTAAAGTTTTCCCGAAGAGTATATTTTCCATTACCTAGCATCTTCATCAATTAATACTCAAAACTTGTCGTTAGCTCTCAATTCGAAAAGGATAGGGATATGGTTGAAATAATTGAAGACGGGGCAACCACTTGTCTTGCCAAAATTTTATTTTGGAACAATCAGCACGTAAGAATACCAATTCTCATTAATATTACAAACTTAAAAATACTTGCCTCTAACCCTTGAATGTGAACTTAGCATGCAAAAGTTTCTCATAAATACTCAAAAATAAGAATACAAATATTTTTCGTGCTTCTAAAAATAAACTACTTTAAAAATTGTCTCTAAAATTCTTCGAAAAGGTGAGACCAAGGTCTTTTTTATAGGCCAAAATATGAAGTGTTTGATTGGGGATAAAACACCTATCAAACTGGTTTGAAATCTTTTTTATAAAAACATAAAAACTCCATCAGAAGAGAGTTTACGATGACGATAGTGGGAACTGAAAAAACACTTAGGAGAAAAATGATTAATAAGGTTAATCAACTGCGTTTCTTGTAAACCATAAGTTGTTTGAAGAACCCTCAAACACAAAAATGGAGCTTAATAGATGAGACAAGATGTGTGACCTAATATCTAAACTGATTTATTTTCAAATTTTTTTATTTAGTTTTAAGAAAAACTATTAACCAACTAGCAAAAGTAAACATCCATGCAAATTTGTAAAGCACAAAGCATCCACAGCACAAGGATTTTAACGTAATTAAACCTCCCCAGAGGAAACATCCAGGAGGGCCTCTATGCCCCAAAACAAAATCAAATTCATTAATATTAAAAAATGGGTTACAAATGTAACAAATATCATAAAAAGGCAAGAGAAAATTACCTAACTGAGATACCCTCTCAAACGTAAGTGCAACGCTTCTGAATGTTGATGTAATGATTCCAAGTTTAATGGATCAGCAGAACCTCCAAAAATCAACATATTACAATGAATTTGGTGCAATGTGTATTGAAGTGAAATTATACTAAAAAAACACACTCACAAAAGTTTCACAAACAGTTCTTTTGAACAAATCAAAAGATCTCCACATGCATGTACACAGTCTCAAGAATCTCAAGATCAAATCTCAGATTTGCACAAAAGTTTTAAATCTAGGTTTTATATACTGGATTTTCAAAAAATCAACCATAGTTTTCAAAAGTGGTTCAAAAAAATGTTTTCCTTCAAAATAGTTATATTCGATATATACACAAATATAGAACCAAAACCGTTTTGAAAATCTCAAATTTGATTTGAAGGCTTGAAAGAGAAACGAAAAGTTTGAAGAGTTCAAAGTTTTCAAAGTTTTGGTTTTGTAAAAAACAGAAAGATTATGATAAAAACCAAAACACATATAAAAGAATAAAAATGTGAATATATATTTTAATTTTTTTTCTAAGTTTTAATTGATTTGAAACGAGAGGATAAACGAGAAACGAACTCACTAAAAAACCCACCGTTTTTCTCTTTTCTTTCTTTGGGTCTCTCTGGAACTCTCTCTTCTATCTTTAAAACTATCTCTCTCTCTCTCTCTCTCTCTCTCTCTATACCATTTTAATTGTAAAAAAGCCACAATAACATTTCAAAATAGACAACCATCCATTATGCATGGTCAATAGGCATGCAAATTATGGTGGAAAATTGGTACAATCTCAAGCACGATCATCATAGTCATATTGACTCACACACCCATAAGTATCTAACTTAACAACATCATTATCATGAGAGATACAAGAAATAGTATCAGTAGTATTATCATTAAATGTGTTACTAGAAGAAGTACAAAAAACATTATTTTTGAAGCCCTTATACTTTTGACTCATTTGAGTCTAGACTGTATAAGAGCTCATCTAGTTTGGAAATTGTGACAAAATAGAGTCTATCCTAGAAACCAAAGAGCTTCAGAGATTGGGTTGCTTCTTCTTCTATCTATCATGTAATGATCCTAAGACTATAGCCATCACTCACACACTTAGAATTTAATTCTTGCATATCATATTGCACCCCTATGTGTTTTAATGTTGTGAGTGTGTTTAAATCCCTCAATTTGATTTTTAATAATTTTTTGGGAATTTAAAACATATTTTAAACAAAGTTTTATTTAATTAAAATTTGATTTAAAAAGTCTTGGGGTTATTATATAAATATGGACTGTTGTGTTTATTGGCCTAAAGTTACTCTGGGTAGAAACCGAAAGCGCTAGAGACTTTAGGGTTGGCTTTGTAATTATTTTGGGACGCGCGTTTACCTTCGTTCACAAGCCAACACCTGCTGTCTTCTGATTGGACCAAACTGTGTTTCTTTACTGAGACAAACCATCGCATGCTTACAGCCCTTGGATCAACCCTTATCGATGGCCTGCATGTCGTCTGAGTGAATCCCAGTGTAAACCCTTTAGCCAATCGCAGTCTGTTTAATCCACCGCCTGTTGTGAGCCCTTGGATTGCAGTCAATGGAGCTTGACTTAATCTCAGCCATTGTTTTTGAACGAGGCTCTGGAATCTTCTCCTCTCCCTATTTAAAGACCCTTCATCTCAGCCTTCGAAAGCTTTTGCCATTTTGCAAAGTCTCAGAGAATAGAGAGAGAGAGAGAGAAGAGAGAGAAGAGAGAAGAGAGAAGAGAGAAGTTAGAGAGAGAAACCAAACCCTAGTTAGAAACCCTAACTTCGTCCAAACACTTCTCAAGCCCAAACTACTTACCTCTCCAGAAAAATCACCATAACCAAAAACATCATCCTTAGTGTTTTCTTAGGTTTATGAGAGTTCTGGTTAAGAGATCTTGGATTGCTGAAATCCTTGTGTTCATAAATCTTATTTCCAACTTAGACATAGACTCAGATCTTGTTTCTTTTTCAATAAAAATCATAGATCTGAAGTTTTTCATGTCACAGAACACTTAGCTGCATTTATTTCTCATCTTGAGAATTTCGTTGTTGATTGTTTTCTGTTAAAACATTTTTCTTCTTCAAAGATCAACAATAGATGTTTTTCTATTTCTGTTTTTACAAAACCTAACCTGACCTAGTGGGATTCGCACTTGGAGGGTTCTCAATCTTCATAATATTTTCAAAACTGATTGAGAAAGGTCTTGACCGATTTCTTAAGCAAGATCTCCGTGGAATCTGGGTTAGTTTGAAAGGTCGAAAAGGTTCTTGGTTTTGTAAGAAAGAAAAATAACAAATACACTGCATATAGACTTTATATGTGATTTGTTAGGATCGTCTGTAACTAATAAGTGTGTGTGTGTGCATGCATGTGTTTTAGAACACCATTCACAAACATCTTCACACTACAAACACTCAAAGTGTTGGCTATAAGATTTGGTGAACATAAGTCGACGTAAAGTGCTGAAACAAAGAGGAGTTGACAAACTGAGACAACTACATCAACAAACAAGATCTGCAGAAAAGTTAAGGACGCCAGAGGGTACAATCCTGAACTTGTATAGATTTGTTTTTGTGTGCATGTTAGTTAAATAGGTTGTAACTCATATATTTGTTTTAGTGATTGTTTTTGTTTTACTCCGTAGAGGGAGTCGTGGATGTTTCCTCAAGGTTGAGGTTTTACCACGTTAAAAATCTGAGTATCAATATTTCTACATCTTCTCATCCCTTTCTAATAGTGTGCTGAGTTTAAAACATTTTAAACTGTTTACTAAAACTTGTTATCAAATCTTGTCCATATCTCGTACATAATTTTGTTAACTCATCTTGTGTTCAAAATTGTTTTGATTTTAAGTAAAGAGTTTCTTCAACAAACTTTCGGAGTTGCTTAAATAGTTTATTTTCATAAACGGCTTTGGCAACGCTATTTCAATTGGTATCAGAGCTTTTGGTGAACATTTTTCAAAAAGATCCTGAGTTTCTGAAACTGTTTTCTCAAAATCATTATGGACGAGAAAAACGAAAGATATGGTAACTTGACCAGACCTCCAGTCTTTGATGGAACCAATTTCTCTTACTGGAAAGTAAGAATGATTGCTTTTATTCAAGGAACACTGGGAGATGATGTCTGGGATATCATTGAAAACGGATACTTTTATCCAACTAAACCAGCCACTGATGGAAGCAATGAAAGGATTAAGAAAATACTGAGTGAGTTTACTCAAGAAGAGAAACAGGTTTCTCGAAATAATAACAAAGGCAAGAACGCTATATTTATGTCTATTAACGAACATGAGTTCAAGAGAATCTCATCTTGTACCACTTCCAAGGAAGCATGGGATACCTTGATTACTGCACATGAAGGAGACTCTAGGGTAAAAGCTGCTAAGACTCAGATGTTAATCCAACAGTATAATACCTTAATCATGTCTGAATCTGAGTCTTTCGATGATTTCTATATGAACCTTACTGATATTGTCACTAAACTTCATGCCAATGGTATAACTTATGATAGACAAGAAATTGTCTCTAAAATTCTGAGATCATTACCACAGAAATTTGACAATAAAAGATATGCTATTGAGGAGATGTGTGATACAAATCTTACTCCTGAATTACTCAGTAGCAAATTAAGAACTGTGGAAATGGAATTAGAGTTTAAGAAACAATTGACCCACACTAATAGGAAACATACCAATTCCAATCTTAGCTTTACCTCTAAGATGATTAAGCCTGAGTTAAACACCTCTAGTAATGATTCTGATGAGGACTGTGACTTAGAAAGTCTAGATAATCAGATTGCCCTAATGACAAAACAATTTAAGAAAATTGTTAAATTTAGAAACAGTGTTGCAAATAGACAGGGCAAGTCTAATTATACCACTCCTTCAAATCACAAACCTCATGAGAAACCTCATGACAAACAGAACAAGGACAACACAAGACCTCACAGAGACCTCAAGAAGACTGAATGCTATAGATGTGGTAAACTAGGACACATTGCTCAAGACTGTAGAGTTAATTTAAATGCCCAAAACAAACACTCTAGAGCCAATATCTGCAAAACCTGGGATGACTCAAGTGATTCTGAAAATGAGGAACTTGAAACATCTGATGGTTTTGATCCTTGTTTAGCCTTCTTTGCCAAAATCATATACAATGATGATATGCCTATGCTTGATAGTGAGGATGAGTTTAGTAATTCTAGTTCTGTTGCTTTGAATCATACTTTAACTGGTTTAGATGCTTTACTTACTGAGAACATTAATACCTCCTCCTCGGGGTGTGTGAGTCAAAGGGAAATCGATACTGCTGATGTCAATGGGTGCGTGAGTTTAAGAAATGAAACCTTAGGGGTCACTTCACACACTTCACTTAGTGACTCGGATAATGATGATCTCCCAGACATCCACACTCTATATACTAAAACTCTAAAGAAAAGCACTAGACTAGAAAAGATTGTTAAAGATCTTACCAAAAAGCTAGAGGATCTAAGCCAAATGGTAAAACTGAATGCTGAAGAGTATACTACACAATGCATGTCTCATGACAGTGAAGTTAAAGTGTTTGATGAAAAACTGAAAACTTTGACTGAAGCTAATGAAATTCTGGAGAAAAAATACAAAGGGACATTATTAGAATTGGAACAAACAAAAGAAAAGACAGCAACTGTTTTCAAAAAATTTACCAAATTTGAAAACAATTCTAAATGTTTTGAGGAATTCGTTGCTGAATCTAAAACCAATTCTGATGATAGAACTGGAATAGGGTTTTGCCCCAATTTGAAGACACAAACTAAACATCTTGAACCTATCAAGTTTGTGTCAGGAGGCAAAAGACCTATTGAGACATGTCCAGACTTTCATTCTCTAAAAACTAAGTTTGACCATCAAAACACTAACACTGAAGATGCAAGTTGCTCTAAGCATGAAAGTTTACCAAAGGGAAAATATGTTTGCCCCCCTATTAGGAAAAGTGAACCTGCTTTCAAATCTGTGCTACCTAGGAATAAAATTCAGTCTCAAAATTTCTCAAAACCTTTGTTTAGAGACTTTCCTAAGGAAAACCCTATTCTGAGCAATCTTTATTGCTCCTATTGTGATATATATGGTCACTCTTTCGATAATTGCTATGCTAGGAGACTGATTAAACCTATCTATAACACTCCTATGTATCATAACTTTAACTATTCTAGGAGGAGTCGTAACAATTATGTCCTTCCCAGGCCACCAGACAAAAACTCTAACTATAGGAATAGAAGGACTAAACCTAAAAGGACATTTACTAGAAGGATTACCAGAACCTTTTCTAAATCAAATGCTCAGGAATTCAAATTTATTCAAAATCATGCGCAAAATGTTTTTCAACAAAAATCTAATGCTCGCAAATTTTATCAAAAAAGAGCAAACAAGCGCAAACTAAAAACCAGGGCAATTTGGGTTAGAAAAGATGATCTAGCACCGCAGATGAAGTGTAACATTGTTGTTTCTGCTCTAAAAGCTGAACTTACATCTTCTGGATGGTACTTGGATTCTGGATGTTCCAAGCATATGACAGGTGATGATACAAAACTTTTAAATAAAACCCATTTTGATGGTGGAAAAGTTGTTTTTGGTGATGGTATATCATCCCAGATCATAGGCAAAGGAACCCTTAAAGAAAAAGGACTTCCTCTTCTTGAAAATGTTCTCTTAGTTAAAGGTCTTAAGGCTAATTTACTTAGCATTTCACAATTCTGTGACTCAAACTACACTGTTACCTTTTCAAAGAACTATTGCAAGATTTTAAATGAAAAGGGAGAATGCTTAATTACAGGATTCAGGACCCCTGACAATTGTTATACTGTCATGCCTAGTTCTGAAATCTGTAGTGTTGCCAGAATGGATGACAACGAGATATGGCATAACAGAATGGGTCACATTAATTACGAAAATTTGAGTAAATTGTCTTCTCAGCAGATAGTTAGAGGAATACCAAAAATTAGACCTATTCATAACATTATCTGTGGCCCCTGTCAAGAAGGAAAAATTGTTAAAGCACCTCATAAAAGGGTTAAAGATATCCTTACCTCTAATCCCTTAGAACTCATCCATATGGACCTAATGGGTCCTTCTCAAACTGTTAGTCTTTGTGGACACAGTATGGTTGATGACTTCACCAGATTCACTTGGGTAGCTTTCTTAAAACAAAAATCCGATACCTTTCAAACTTTCTTAAAGATTCTCTTACGGATTGAAAATGAAAAAGACACTCAAGTGAATAGAATCCGAAGTGATAGAGGTGGTGAATTCAAAGACACTGGTATTGTAGAATATTGTGACTATAATGGTTACAAACATGAGTTCAGTGCTCCTAAGACCCCTCAACAAAATGGTATAGCTGAGAGAAAGAATCGAACTCTTCAAGAGATGGCACGTGTCATGCTCCATGCTAAGAACTTACCTAAGTATTTTTGGGTAGAATCTATTCGTACAGCCTGCCATCTTATTAATAGGGTCTATCTCAGAAAGAATTCGAAACAAACCTCTTATGAACTTTGGTACAATAAAAAGCCTAATCTTAAGTACCTTAGAACCTTTGGTAGTACATGCTATGTTTGCAAAGATAGGGAACACTTATCTAAATTTGAGAGTAGAGGAGATAAAGCCATATTCTTCGGTTATTCACCTAACAGTAGAGCTTATCGAGTGTATAATCTTCGCACTAAGACCTTAATGGAATCCATTAATGTAATTGTTAGTGACACTACTGTAGAAAGCAAGACTAGTGAATTACCTATAGAAGAAGAATCGTCAAATATTTTAGAAAATGACTCTTCTGAAATAGATAATTCATTACCTATTGAGTCACCTGAAGTACCTAACTGGGTTTCTAAAGATCATCCCATAAACAACATAGTTGGTAACCCTGGTGAACCAGTACGTACAAGATCCCAACTTAGAAATTATGCTCTCTATGCTTGCTTTGTTTCTCTCTTGGAACCAAAGAATGTAAATGAGGCATTGAATGACTCTCACTGGATTTCTGCTATGCAGGATGAACTTTTACAATTTGTCATTCATGATGTTTGGTTTCTTGTTCCACGTCCTGATCACAAAAAGGTTATTGGTACTCGTTGGATTTTCAAAAATAAAACTGATGAAAATGGGATGATAATTAGAAATAAAGCTAGACTAGTTGCTCAAGGTTACTCCCAAATAGAAGGACTTGATTTTAATGAGACGTTTGCTCCTGTTACTCGTTTAGAATCAGTTCGTCTGCTTCTTGCTATAGCTTGTCACATGCATTTTACATTATATCAAATGGATGTTAAATCTGCGTTCCTTAATGGAATACTTGCCGAGGAAACCTATGTAGAACAACCTAAAGGGTTCATTGACCCTAATTATCCTACTCATGTATTTCGGTTGAAAAAGGCTTTATATGGTCTTAAGTAAGCTCCTAGAGCTTGGTATGAGCGACTGTCCAGTTTTCTGCTGTACAAAGGTTTCAAAAGAGGTGGAAATGACCAAACCTTATTTGTCAAACAGTTTGGCAAACACATTACTATCGCTCAAGTCTATGTAGACGATATCATATTTGGATCCACTTCTACCTCAGAAGTAAAATCTTTTGCTGAAATTATGAGTAAGGAATTTCAGATGTCCCTTATGGGGGAGTTACAGTTCTTCCTAGGTCTCCAAGTCAAACAACAACCAGATGGCTTGTTTCTTTCGCAGACTAAGTACGCATTAGAGATAGTTAAGAAATTTGGCCTCGAGAGTGCTAAGAGTGCTAAAACGCCTATGAGTACTACAGAGAAATTATCTAAAGATGAAAATGGAAAATCTGTTGACTCTACCTTATATCGTAGTATGATTGGCACATTACTCTATCTGACTGCCTCGCGTCCTGATATCATGTATGCTGTTTGTGTTTGTGCGCGTTATCAAAACAACCCCAAGGAGAGTCATTTAAACGCTGTTAAACGCATAATTAAATATGTTAAAGGCACTCTAAATTTAGGAATTTGGTACACGAATGACACACCTAGCACTATTATTGGGTACACTGATGCTGACTGGGCTGGGTGTACTGATGATAGTAAAAGCACTTCAGGCGCATGTTGTTATATTGGTAATAACTTGGTAGGATGGAGTAGTAAAAAACAGAACTGCACATCTCTCTCGACTGCTGAATCTGAATACATAGCCGCCGGTAGCTGTTGTGCCCAATTGTTATGGCTTAAACAAATGCTAAGTGATTATGGTATTCTAGAACCCACACTTCATCTCTATTGTGATAATCAAAGTGCGATTAACATTTCTAAGAACCCAGTTCAACACTCGCGAACTAAGCACATTAAAATAAGACATCATTTTATTCGTGAATTAGTTGAAACCAAGGAATTAGACATCAATTATCTTTCTACTGATCTACAACTTGCAGATTTATTTACCAAACCTCTTGATTATAATAGATTCATTTCTTTACGTAAATCTATTGGTATGATTTGTGCTGAGTAAATACCTGTTATGTTTGCCAAGTTCCTTCCCTTTGTCCATTTGAGACAAAATGGGGGAGAAATTTGAGTCTACTGCATATACTAAAAAGCTTGATCTTAGTAATTTTTTGCAGGTATTCTTCTTGTACAGTCATTCTTCATTGTAATAATAGGATGTTAAACTGTATATAGTTGAGTTATGTAATTTTTGCTTTCTAGGATTTGGGTAGATAGAACCTTTATAGGTATAAGTTTTTTGTTATCGCCCTACGAGTTGAGATGACTCAAAGGAGATTTTGTCTCATATTTCCAAAGGGGGAGATTGAAGCCCTTATACTTTTGACTCATTTGAGTCTAGACTGTATAAGAGCTCATCTAGTTTGGAAATTGTGACAAAATAGAGTCTATCCTAGAAACCAAAGAGCTTCAGAGATTGGGTTGCTTCTTCTTCTATCTATCATGTAATGATCCTAAGACTATAGCCATCACTCACACACTTAGAATTTAATTCTTGCATATCATATTGCACCCCTATGTGTTTTAATGTTGTGAGTGTGTTTAAATCCCTCAATTTGATTTTTAATAATTTTTTGGGAATTTAAAACATATTTTAAACAAAGTTTTATTTAATTAAAATTTGATTTAAAAAGTCTTGGGGTTATTATATAAATATGGACTGTTGTGTTTATTGGCCTAAAGTTACTCTGGGTAGAAACCGAAAGCGCTAGAGACTTTAGGGTTGGCTTTGTAATTATTTTGGGACGCGCGTTTACCTTCGTTCACAAGCCAACACCTGCTGTCTTCTGATTGGACCAAACTGTGTTTCTTTACTGAGACAAACCATCGCATGCTTACAGCCCTTGGATCAACCCTTATCGATGGCCTGCATGTCGTCTGAGTGAATCCCAGTGTAAACCCTTTAGCCAATCGCAGTCTGTTTAATCCACCGCCTGTTGTGAGCCCTTGGATTACAGTCAATGGAGCTTGACTTAATCTCAGCCATTGTTTTTGAACGAGGCTCTGGAATCTTCTCCTCTCCCTATTTAAAGACCCTTCATCTCAGCCTTCGAAAGCTTTTGCCATTTTGCAAAGTCTCAGAGAATAGAGAGAGAGAGAGAGAAGAGAGAGAAGAGAGAAGAGAGAAGTTAGAGAGAGAAACCAAACCCTAGTTAGAAACCCTAACTTCGTCCAAACACTTCTCAAGCCCAAACTACTTACCTCTCCAGAAAAATCACCATAACCAAAAACACCATCCTTAGTGTTTTCTTAAGTTTATGAGAGTTCTGGTTAAGAGATCTTGGATTGCTGAAATCCTTGTGTTCATAAATCTTATTTCCAACTTAGACATAGACTCAGATCTTGTTTCTTTTTCAATAGAAATCATAGATCTGAAGTTTTTCATGTCACAGAACACTTAGCTGCATTTATTTCTCATCTTGAGAATTTCGTTGTTGATTGTTTTCTGTTAAAACATTTTTCTTCTTCAAAGATCAACAATAGATGTTTTTCTATTTCTGTTTTTACAAAACCTAACCTGACCTAGTGGGATTCGCACTTGGAGGGTTCTCAATCTTCATAATATTTTCAAAACTGATTGAGAAAGGTCTTGACCGATTTCTTAAGCAAGATCTCCGTGGAATCTGGGTTAGTTTGAAAGGTCGAAAAGGTTCTTGGTTTTGTAAGAAAGAAAAATAACAAATACACTGCATATAGACTTTATATGTGATTTGTTAGGATCGTCTGTAACTAATAAGTGTGTGTGTGTGCATGCATGTGTTTTAGAACACCATTCACAAACATCTTCACACTACAAACACTCAAAGTGTTGGCTATAAGATTTGGTGAACATAAGTCGACGTAAAGTGCTGAAACAAAGAGGAGTTGACAAACTGAGACAACTACATCAACAAACAAGATCTGCAGAAAAGTTAAGGACGCCAGAGGGTACAATCCTGAACTTGTATAGATTTGTTTTTGTGTGCATGTTAGTTAAATAGGTTGTAACTCATATATTTGTTTTAGTGATTGTTTTTGTTTTACTCCGTAGAGGGAGTCGTGGATGTTTCCTCAAGGTTGAGGTTTTACCACGTTAAAAATCTGAGTATCAATATTTCTACATCTTCTCATCCCTTTCTAATAGTGTGCTGAGTTTAAAACATTTTAAACTGTTTACTAAAACTTGTTATCAAATCTTGTCCATATCTCGTACATAATTTTGTTAACTCATCTTGTGTTCAAAATTGTTTTGATTTTAAGTAAAGAGTTTCTTCAACAAACTTTCGGAGTTGCTTAAATAGTTTATTTTCATAAACGGCTTTGGCAACGCTATTTCAATTTTCAATGACAATACTAGCAGAAGTAGTAAATTCATCACAAGTAGGCATATAATCATCATAAAAAGGCAAGCACCACCATCATATTAAATAATGTTAGCATGAAAAGACATATCAGATTCATTCATCTATGTTCAATGGTCCTGACTCATTATTATCATCAGAATCACTTGAGTTATCCCAAGTTTTGATAATGTGAGACTCAAGTGTGGTCTCAGTTTTACTATAACACCTATTAGCATAATGTCCTATTTTTCCACATTTATGACATTGTTAATAGGACTTGTCCTGCTGAGGTTTGTTGTTGTGTGAGTCTGTGGGTCTATTATTATTTGACTCTATGGGTCTATTAAACTTTGTATTACGTGGTCTAGATACTTGAAGTCCCTGATGCCTAGGTTGTCCTTTACGAGAAGCAACATAATTTCTATATTTGAAAATTTTCTTAACCTATTTTCTCATTAGGGAAATTTGACTATCAAGGGGTTAAAGATTTGTTCTTGGTATGAGTCATTGTCCAGGTCATACATAATTAATTTAGGACTACTCATCTTAGAAGTGAAGCGTATGTTTGACTCAGTGTGCTTTCTAGTAGTTGAGGAAAGTTGTTTTTTGTAATCAATTTCCTTTTCCATAGTTCTTATTTTACTATTAAAAATTTCCAGAGTTAAATTTGGGTCATCAATTTCTTCAGTGGCATACCTTTTATGGTCAAACTTAGTAGGGAGAGCTCTTTAGATTTTCGTAATTATATCTTTATTATGGTAATCACTACCAGTAGTATGAAGTTTGGTGATTATATCAGTCACTCTTAGGTAAAATTCATTAAAATTTTCTGAATTAGACATCACAATAGTTTTATACTATTAGAATAACGTTTGAGTCTTGGAAAATTTGACACGATGATCACCTTCATGAGTAGTGATATTTATGTCCCAAGATTCTTTGGCAGTGGTACAATGAGATATACGATTTAGTTCATGTTCACTAACAACCATAAAGATACAGTTACGTCCTTTATTACTATATTGAGAGAGGAGTTTTTCATCTTTAGTATATTCACGTAGTAATTTACTTATTCCCACAGTGCTACCTTCAGTTGCTAGATTAATAGGAGTTTTATAACCAGTTTGAATGACATCCCAAACATCATGACCCGAATATTCTTGAATGAAGGCTATAATCCGAACTTTTCAGTATAAAAAATTTCCTCCATCAAAGACAGGGGGTCAAGAAATATTTCCAAGTTTTTTCAAAATATTTTTGTTATCTATTTTATGAAAGAATTTCAGTAACTTCAGGATCTTGAAATTTTTTGAGTATGAAGCTCTGATACCAATTTGAGAAAATACTTGGTGGAAAATGATTAACAAGGCTAATCAACTGTTTTTTTTTGTGTAAATCGTAAGTTATTTGAATAAACCCTTAAACACAAAAACGGACTTTAATAGATAACACAAGATGTATGACCTAATATATAAAGTGATTTTATTTTTAAAATTCTTTATTCAGTTTTAAGAAAAATCATTAACCAACCAACAAGAGTAAACATCCATGGAAATATGTAAAGTGAAAATCATCCACAACACAAGGATTTTAACGTGGTACAACAGCCATAGAAGAAACATCCACGAGGGCATCTACATCCAAAAATAAAAACAAATTCACTAATAAACAAGAACACGTTACAAATGCAAAAAATATCGAAAAATGGTAAAAGAAAAATACCTAACTCAGATACCGTCTTAAACGCATATAAAATTCCTCTAAATATTGATGTAATAGTTCTAAGTTGAATACATTAGAAGATCCTCCAAATATCAATAGATTACACTGGATTTGATGCAATGTGTAGTGAAGTGAAATTACACTAAAAATATATACTCATAAAAGTTATACAAATATTTCTTTTGAACAAGTCAAATGGTCTCGACACGTATGTACACTGTCTAAAGAATCTCAAGATCGGACCTCATATTTTCACAAAAGTCTTAGATCTAGATTTTGCAAACCGAATTTTCATAAAATCTACCCTAATTCTCAAAACTTATTTGAAAAACAAAATGTTTTGTTTCAAGATAGTTATATGTAGTATATACATAAATATAGAACCCAAACCGTTTTGAAAATTTCAAATCTTATTGAAAGGTTTGAAACATAAATGAAAAGTTTAAAAAATAAAGTTTACAAAATTTTGTTTTTGCAAAAACATAAATACTAACATAAAAACCAAAACACCTAGAAGAATAAAAATGTGACAATATATTCCCATTCTTTTTTCAGTTTCAATTGATTTGAAACGAGAGGAAAAACCATAAATTAACTCACTCAAAAACCCCTTGTTTTTCTTTCTTCTTTATCCAAATCTCTATATAACTCTCTTTTCTCTCTCTTTTCTCTCTCCCCTTATCTCTCTAACTCTCTTATCTATCTCTCTCCCTCTAAAAAAAACCTAATTGTCTGACCAAAAACTGACCAAAAGATGAAGCAAGGGTTTACATAGGAGAGGTTATAAACATGTTTCATCCAAATGAAATCAATGGCTAGGATTGAAAGTATTAAAGAAAAGTTAATCCAATGGTCAAAATTGATACGTATAAAGAACAATAAAATAGGGGAATATGTCAACTGATAAAACTAACTAGTCTCAATCCTCATCAAACCCTAATGTTTCTCAGCCTTTGATATACAATGAATGGAGTGAGTGAGACTATAGTCACCATCACATTATAGCATAAATGACCAGACCTGAACATACACTCATAATGGAATCTTGAATGATGCTTTACGTCTATGCCTCCCTCAAATTCGAGAATGAATAATTTGGACTCTAAGTCTGACGATACTCTACTTTTTCATCGGTATCATCAAAATACCGCCATATTATGGGTTGTGAAATGTCTAAAGAGGCTTTGGACATAATTTAACTCATTTATGAAAGTACTAGTGCTGTTAAGGCTTCCAAACTCCAAAACCTTGCCACTCATTTTAAAACCATTAAGATGCAGGAGAGTGAAACCTTCGATGAGTTCTATTCTAGAGTGTTCGATATAGTGAAATCGTCTTTTAACTTGGGAGAGAATACCCAGAAATTGAGTAATCAAGAAAATATTAAGGTCTTTGCCTGAAAGATTTAATTCAAAAGTGACGCTTTTAAATTCCTTGGGTACTCTGGACTCCGTAAAACTTGAAGATCTTGCAGGTTACCTACAAACTATGAATTCGACATGTTTTCCTCCAAAATGAATAATTAGGACAAGGGAGTTTATTTAAAATCCCACAAGCAAGAGCCAACTATTCGAATGATGAGTCTGACATAGATTCTGATGATATGGCCATGTTTTCTAATGATTTTAGAAAATTTCTCAAGTTTCAAAAACAATTGAAAGATGTGAAGAAGTTTGAGAAACACAAGCATAACAAAGCCGATCAATTCCCTGAAAATCGTAATGAAAATCTTAAGAGGTATGAATAGGATAGATAGTTTGTGTATGATGTGTATAGCCATAAGGTAGTTGAGTGTCCCACTAAACTAAGGAAGGAGCGTAAGAAATTGAAAGTGTACAGTGATAGTGATCTGAAAGAGGGACTTGATTCCCTCACTGAGAGAAACTACGCATGCACACATTGCGGTAGGAAAGGTCACCTTAGGTGTTTTTACTTTGATATTAGAAACAGTGCTAAAAGTTTATGTTAGAGCCACCAAGGTTCCCAAAACTATAGAGAATCACATTTTACTTGGGTGGGATAGGAAATCAGATTTATAGGCTTTACATGATATACTTCTTAATGCTCATATACTTGCACATGATACTTATCATGATATACCTAATGGTTGATTACGTTCAGACATTTTCATACATTGTCTTTTCTACTTCATGTTATGTTGTATGCAGTTTGAGCCTTTTGTATTTTATTTTTATTTATTTATTGGGTCTTATTAAAAAATACAAAAAGATTTTATTTTTCTTTTATGTTTGTTTTTTAAATTGGTATTTTATTTTTAAGAAAAGTTTAAAAACTCAAAAAGATTTTTAGTTTATGTATAATTTAGTTTACATATTTTGTGTGTCATATTGGTGTGTTTGAGTCCACTTCATTCCATGTTTTCATGTGTCTAGGACATTTCTCTTTCAATGCTTAGATTGTTCTTTATCGTGCTTGCATAAAGATGTTCGATTTTCATTTGCTTAATGAATTCAATTTGTATATGCCTCCTCACACACATGCATGAGCTATTTTGAATATTAACTTCACATGTTATATTTGAGCTATATAACGTTCTCCCATAAATCTTTTCATATACATATCTACTGACTACGAGAGATTTATGCATGTAAGAACCGTTGCCCATGAGTTTGACTGAATTGTATTAAAACTATGAGTGTGCACTATAAAGGGATACAAAAGGATCAAATATCCTTCACGAGAAAGTCACGTTTGGCAAGAGCCTAAAAAGTGACAGGCGAAAAAAAATACCAAAGGCCAGAAAAAATAACCCTTTTGCGTGTGTTTCAAATCAAACCAATTTTTACCAAAAAAAATTATCCAACTTTTAATGTGCATAGAACCAAGTTGTGAAAACCTAATTCTAATTTTAAACAATTTTTATCTTGATTAATCCTAAACATGCATCTAGTGATTAAAGTAAGTAAAATAAGGTAAAGAGTACTCACAACACCAGATGTACGAGGAAAAAATCCAAAACGAGAAAATAACCTCGGACGGCCCAAGCCAGACAATCACTATGAACAATGGTTTTACAAAGACAGATTAGACTTACTCAATGACTCGATCCCCACAGGTCTTGATGCTCCTTTTTATCTTCAACCGTTCTTCAATAGTGCCCATGCCGAAATTTCGTCTTCCACGATACCTGTCCATAACACTCGACTCCATGAATGTCTCGGTGTCCACCGATTGGCTTTGATTCGTCTACGATATCGAACAAGAAGTCCTTCTCTTTTCTTCACCGTAAAACCCCGATGTTCAATGACAGAACAAACTTTTTTGGTGCAGCAAGATCACGTAAACATATAAGAATGATATCTCGGATATTTGCAAACTCTAAGGATTTTTTTATGCTTTTTAAACCTTAGAAAACATATGCAAACACGTACTGGATGGTATACTATTTTTCCAGAATGCACACTTATGAAACTCTGATAAAAATACGCTTTAAATAACAATTAAGCGCCACCTCGAAAAGCATGTCGTTCGAACGACAATGCCACATCGTTCGCACGACATACCTATCTCGTTTGAACGAGAATGGATGCCATTTGAACGAGCTGACGTGTCAGTTTGATTTTTTGACTTTTAGGTCAAAACATCTCTTTTAAAGGAGAACCAAATTAGTCAAACTCTATTTTGAGTATATCAGAATAAGACGTAGTGTAAACCTTTTAAAACACTTTTAAAACATTTTAAATTATTTTTATTTATAAAAATACATCCTTATCTTTTATAAAACCAATTCCGAGCACCATTAATTATACGCATTCATACTTGAGTGATCTCAGAATGAAATTAACTTTGAAGACGATTAAACTTTCACCAATTAAAATTCGGCATGATTAATTCTTTGAAGCTTTGCCGCAACGTCTTTAATTTTCTTCAATGCATCATACACCAAGTGGGACCGCGACAAAATAAAAATCTCCCTATGACATATTACAAATAAGTTTTGTTCACGGAATTAAGTCAAAATAATACAGGGACTCAATTGGAAATTTATGTCCTTACAAGGCCAATAAGCTTGTTTGTTTGATTTTCAAGAATAGTATTATCAAAAGAATTGAGTGGAAAAATATGATATATTTTTAGCTTTTGAGGGTATTATAGTTGAAGATCAACGGGTTTACACAATGAATTTTAGTTATGGCTATTATGTCATGATGCTATTGACTTTTAGAATCATCAAAATTCTAGGTGTGTGCATTTTGCTTAATTGTTCATATAGTTCACTTTATCTCTCACTTAAGGCTAAATCTTAGTTTGATAAAGTTTTGGATCAATTAGAAATCCTTAAACATATTTGAGTGATTGGGTTACAATTTATTTGTATATAGTTCATGCCCATTCATTCCCTACCACATGTTTAGACACATCGATACTATGTTAATGTGCAAAGCTTATGTGTACTGTGTTAATTTTGTGGTATACCAATATATATACATGTATGTCATTGGTATATTTTGTTTATTTATGTATTTGGTATCATTTTGTTTTGAGTCTTTACGTTTGCATTTAATCCATGATTTCCATGTGCTTTATCTTTGGATCAAATTGGTATGATATATATAATCATATTGATATCTCTTATTTGAATTGGCATCTCATGATTTATTGTGTATTCACGTTTGTATCATATTTGCATAAATTTTGGTATTAATTGATCATTGTGTGACGTGCTTGTATGGCCATGTTGTGTTTGTTGCACTTTATACCATTGTGTAAAATTATTACATCTTCCTTAATTTCTCTTAGTATCATATGTTCACACATTTAGGGGAAGAAATAGTTTATGAGGGAGAAACAGTTTTATGGATCATATCTTTGCCTATTCATGAAAAACGGGGGTGGGGAGAAAATTTATCTTTCACTTTTGTTTTAGGAGATCTTTATCTTAGGGGGAAACGTATTTCTTAGGTTGGTACTGTTAGACATATGAGGAGTTTATTCATTTGCAAATTTATAAAGTTTATATATTATCTTTTCCTTCGAAGGTGTGTTTAAGTGTGTGGGTTAAAAAAATACAAAAAAGATTACAAGTGAGCAACACTATTCAGCGTATGTGTTTGTTTAGCGTGTATAATTTTTCCTTTTGGGGGTTGGGTATTGATCATTTCAAAGAGCTTGATGACCTAAAGGGTTTTCATTCGGAATAGACAAAGGAGATTTGTAACGATAAATTTCCAATTTAGTTAATTTTTATGTATTGGCTTAATTTCGAACAAAACATTTTAAGTCACAGGTTAGGCTTTAAGTTGTTGACCTTTCAAGCCTAAGACATGTTTGAATGAAGACTTAGCGGCCAAGCTTCAGTGATTACATCATTGTGTCATGTTTCATACCATGTTTGTCTTCGTGTTTCCAAGGATCTCTTAAGTATTTAATGCATAGTATTTGATCCTTGAAAATTTTGTTTTGTGTGTTCTATGTTTACAAAATTGTTTGGGCTATTTTCAAAATATTTTTCAAAAGACAAAAATATCTTTGTTTTGGTTCGTTCGAATGAGATTATGCATTCATTTAAATGAAAAGCTGAGTTCATTATAATGAACTTCAAAATGATATCCAATGAGGTTTATCTCTTTGATAAAAATCTATCTATTGAAAGCTCATTCGAAGTAGATTTGAAGGATATCACTGTTGATGTAAAAAACTAGATCGCTCTAATTTTTCAATCACAGATAAATAAATAAGACAAAGATTTTTAAAGTGGTTCGGCTAGGAATAAAGCCTACGTCCACTGTTATGTTATTGCCGAGTGTTTGTGGAATTCTTGATTACAAGATCTCTCAAGAAATTCCGGTCCCCTTGAATGAGGATGATACAAGGTATTTATAGCCTTGAGGCTGTACATGAAAGGGTCGATACATTAAATGATATACATATGAAAGGGTAATACATTTAATGCCCTTAGGCTTGTGCGTCAAGGATAATCATTTAATGAACCAGTTGGACTCTTCGTTATCTGGCAATCAATGCTGTGGCCGAGATGTAGCTCGGACCGCCTTATTTGCTTGTCGTTAAGGAGTTCCTCGAAGCGTTGGAGTTCCTCGGAGTGTTGTGGTTCCTCGGGGTGTCCTTGTTGTTCGGAGCGAACATGACTTGGTCGGGGGGGAAATAAACTTCCTCGTTGTTATTGTGCCATGTAGATTGACACGTGTCTTCTTATTATTGGTCCACGTCAGCAGATTAAATTTGGTATCAACAGAAGCCCCCAATGCTTCATGCTTGATAGTTTACTTGAAAGGATGGAGTATTTATTCTGCAGTGTTGCTCGGTGCTCGTGAAATTCTTGATCTACCTTCTTGATTTGTTGGACATAAAGGGCATTATCTCGTGGACGACATATGATGCTGTTTGTAGCTTATCATAATCTTCAAGTATGTTGATTGGTTTGTTAGCCGACCTAATGCATTCTGTGAGCTAGTGGTGGACTTTGAAACATTTTCTTGCAACTTCTTCTTCAATTTTGGTCGAGACAGTATTAGCAAAGATCTCAGTGCTGTAGATGATGATTTTGACTTCTACCTCTGCTCGGGGACGAGCAAGAGGTTCTCGGGGACTAACAAGTGATTCTCAGGGACGAGCAAGAGCTTCTCGGGAACGAGCTAGTGCTTCTCGGACAGATCATCTGTGATGAATATCAGAATGTTGAAATATCTTAACTTCATAAAACTCCCATTATGCTTTGGATGATCTTCCTGCTGGCGAGGAACCTGTTTCTAAAGCAGAGGGAGAGAAAACCAATAGAATAGGAATCTCAATGTAATAGTTAGTACACAATTTAATATCAATGTAATAAATTTGCGTAATTCATTTTGAATTCAGTGAAAGAATTTCATTTTTGTTCACAAATTTGAATTTGCTATTGTTTTGTAAATATCAAACACTTTATTATTTGTGCTTGCATAACAATATTGTATGGTTCATCGACCAAAAAAGTTACAAGTATTAGTAATGTTGCTCGATCACTTAATAATAAAGTAATGAGTATAATTTATTCAAACTGTTTCCAACCAACCAAGGTGGATAAATAATGTTTGTCGACCAACTACAGTTGATGGGTTTTTATCCCCGACCAACCATACTTGGTATAGTTTGGAATATTTTATTCTTTAAAGAACTTTTTGTAATAATGTTACCTCCCGACCAACATAAGTTGTAATGCGAGAATATATAAAGTCTTACCAACCGTAGTTGATCATGCTGGTGTATACCTCCTAGCCAAAGGAGTAGTAGGGTTCTTTAGAACTTTTTGGCTCCTTAGAGCATGGCTCCGTAGAGCATGGCTCCGTAGAGCATGTCCTCCTAACCAAAGGAGGTTGGTTACTTATAGCACTTTTGCTCCGTAGAGCGTGTCCTCCTAACCAAAGGAGGTTGGCTACTTATAGCACTTTTGCTCCGTAGAGCTTGGCTCCGTAGAGCATGTCCTCCTAACCAAAGGAGGTTGGCTACTTATAGCACTTTTGCTCCGTAGAGCTTGGCTCCGTAGAGCATGGCTCCGTAGAGCGTGGCTCCGTAGAGCATGGCTCCGTAGAGCGTGGCTCCGTAGAGCATGGCTCCGTAGAGGATGGCTCCTTAGAGCAGTCTTCTTGATTGATCCTGTAACATCCACAGGTTGATCAGCGAGCAATGTTTGTTTCTCGGGAGTATTAGGAATCCTCCCAACCATTTCTGCATTGCATCCTGTAACATCCACAGGTTGATCAGCAAGCAACTTTTGTTCCTCGAGAGTATTAGGAATCCTCCCAACCATTTCTGCATTGCATCCTGTAACATCCACAGGTTGATCAGCAAGCAACTTTTGTTCCTCGAGAGTATTAGGAATCCTCCCAACCATTTCTGCATTGCATCCTGTAACATCCACAGGTTGATCAGCGAGCAACTTTTGTTTCTCGGGAGTATTAAGATCAGTAAACTCTGCTATAGCTTGTATTAATGGCATGTCGGTATGCATGGTATGGGCCTGGAAACACAGCCTCCTTCTTCTACTTGCTTTAATTAATGCCACTGCCAATTTTTCCAGCTTTGGGTATCTGATCTTTGCACCTCTTCTTTCGTTTTTGGGGATCGCAACCCTAAAAGGGCTTTGATCTTGTCTGGATTTGCTTCAACGTCTCGCTGGTTGATGATGTACTCGAGGAACATTCCTTCTCGTACTCCAAATGTGCACTTCGTCGGGTTGAGTTTCATTTGATAATTATCCAGTTGATCAAAAGTTTGACTCAAGTTAACCAAATGATCAGCAGCTTTCTTGCATGTCATCAACATAGACTTCCATACTGCAACTGATTTGCTCGGCAAAAACCTTGTTCATCAGCCGTTGTTATGTCTTCAGGTTTCATTTTAATCTGGTTGTAGCCAGAGTAAGTATCCATGAGCAGTTCGTGTCCCGAGGTAGCATCCACTGCCTTGTTGATATCAGTGAAATCAACACACATTCTTCATTTATTATTTTTCTTCTGCCTGATGAGGAGATCTAGATCTCTCTCTTGCTCGGTCTTCATTTCCTCTTGTATAGCTTGATTCTTCTCGGGGCTGGATACTCTTCTTCTCGTATGTCATGTCAATAAGTGGCTCAGCTTCTATCCACTTAGTAAAATAATCTACTGTGATGACGAGGTATTTGAATCTTCCTCGAGTCGTCGGCAATGGTCCAACCAAATCAATCCCCATATGGCAAATGGCCAAAGGGAGTTATGGGTGTCAACAATGCTTGTGGAATTCTTCGGATGGAGGAAAAGCGTTGGCACTTGTCACATTTCTTGGCATAGGCTTATATAGTTAGCTCTCATCGTCGGCCAGTAGTATCTCTGCGTCATCACCTTTTGCAAAAGTGTCCGACCTGCTACATGGGCTCCACAGGACCCTTCATGGATCTCTTTAATCAATTCTTTCACCTCGGAGGAATGTACACATCTCTGCAAACCTGCCATAATTCCTCGTCTATACAAAATACCATTAGTTAACACATACCGAGCAGCTTTATATTTCAGTTTCTTGGCAGCGAGTTTGTCCTCCGGCAATCCACCCTCTTCAATATATTTCCTGATGGGATCCATCCAAGATGGTCCTAAATCAAGGGTAATCACATTCATTGTCAGATCTTCATCTATGCTCCGACCTTCTAATACTTCAATCGGTATAGTTCTTCGCATCTCGGTACGAGTAGCTGATGCTAGTCGGGCCAATGCGTCTGCTCTAGCATTCTCCATCCTCGGTGTCCTCACCAATTGAATAGCATCAAATTCTGTCAATAACTCCATCACCTTTGCATGGTACTTGACCATCGACTCTCCCTTCACTGCATATATTCCCATCATTTGATTCAATTAATTGAGAATCACTGAAAACAATTACTTGTCGTGCCTCCATGACTTTCGCCAAATGAAAACCTGCTATCATAGCCTCATACTCAGCCTCATTATTGGAAGCTTTGAATTGGAATCTCAAGGCATACTCCATGTCAATATCATCTGGGGTGTTTAAAACAATCCCTGCTCCACAACCAGCTGTGCAAGATGATCCATCTACATATAATCTCCATGTAGGTACCTCGTCTTCAAATTTCTGGTCTGACAGAGTTCCTCGGTGGAATACTTGTCGCTCTCTTTCATCATGTCGTGATACTTCTGAATACACCTCTTGAATTTCAATATACCTCCTAAACTTCAATATTCCTCCTGAACTTCAATATATCTCCTGAACTTCAATATTCCTCCTGAACTTCAATATACCTCCTGAACTTCAATATTCCTCCTGAACTTCAATATATCTCCTGAACTTCAATATTCCTCTTGAACTTCAATATACCTCCTGAACTTCAATATTCCTCCTGAACTTCAATATATCTCCTGAACTTCAATATTCCTCTTGAACTTCAATATACCTCCTGATTAGTCGGGGTTGAATTTGATGCTCGACTGCATGATGATATAAGAATGTGCCACCAAATGAACAAATATATCTGTAATATAAGCCCCCAACTGTGGAATGTGAACTTTGAATGAGATTTATCGACCAATACCAACCGGAGTTGGATTTTATCTACCAACCGGAGTTGGATTTTTTCTACCAACCGAAGTTGGATTTTATCTACCAACCGGAGTTGGATTTTGTCTACCAACCGGAGTTGGATTTTATCTACCGATCAGAGTTGGTGGTAATTGATAATAAATGATGAAGAATTCCTCGGAGCTGACCAACAGATTGTTGGGAATAAGATAATATAAATACTGGAGACCTCCTCGGCGCTGACCAACAGATTTGTTGGGAATAAGATAATACAAATGCTAGAGACCTCCTCGGCGCTGACCAACAGATTGTTGGGAATAAGATATAATAAATGCAGGATACCTCCTCGGCGATGACCAACAGATTGTTGGGAATAAGATATAATAAATGCAGGATACTTCCTCGGCGATGACCAACAGATTGTTGGGAATAAGATATAATAAATGCTGGAGACGTCCTTGGAGCTGAATAAGATATAATAAATGCTGGAGACATCCTTGAATAAGATATAATTATTTGTCGAGCTCCATGCTGAAATGAGAATAAAATATGCAACCAAATAGATATAAAGAATAATTAAAAATAATAAAGTGCCTCGCCGATCAGTCGAGGTGGAATCATATAATGCCGAACAAGAATAAGATCTTTCAGAACATAAGAATATGAAAAAAACGTTGTCAGGCCTGAATATAAATAAGAATTATCCGAACGAATGTTGTAATGCTCCTTAAAGCTGAATCAGTATCTTGTCGAGGCATAATTGCAGAATGCCGAATAAGAATAATATTTTCCAGAACATAAGAATATGGCCGAGAACTTTGCTGGGCCTGCATATAAATAAGAATTACCCCGACCAACTATCCGTTGGGGGTGAAATATAATAAATGTTACAGTTGTCCTCAGAGCTGAATATGATAATAAGAATCTCTCCGTGCTCCATGTTGAGATGACTATAGAATATGAATCCCAATGGATATATAGAATCATTTGTGCTGGAGCAGATATGTGGGCCCGAATATAAATAAGAATTACCCCGACCAACTATCCGTTGGGGGTGAAATATAATAACTGTTGTAGCGTTTCCTCGGAGCCGAATATATATAGAGAGAAGAAATTTTTCGAGCTCCATGCTGAGATAAATATAAAATAGGAATCCGTACGGATATAGAATAATTTGTGCTTCAGCATTCGTCGGCATTGAATCTTGTGCCTGTAAAAATTAATAATTTGCTATACCATATGTGTAGGCTGAATTGATTAGTCATGAGAATAATTTACTCATCCAATCAATATATGATATGTATCAGCATAAAAATTTCAAAATATGAAATAATATGTTTTATGCCAAATGTGTGTGAGATGGACAAATTATTATCAAATATGCATCATAAATAAGACGTAAAGTTTTTTGTAAATTTATTTAATCTCCAATAACCAATTCAGGTATTAGTTGCTGTTTAAAAATATTTTTGGGGTGATCATAAGTTAAAAAGACTTAAGCCCCCAGCTTGTCCCCAAGCCGAACTCGTGTTTAAAGAAATACCAGGGGTGCTTAACATTTTTTTTTAATACCCCAAGATTATACTGCTGACGACAAACGACATGGATGTTGCCGACCAACATTTAAGGATAACTCAAATTATAGAATATATGGTTCGATGATGCCGACCAACAATATAGATGGCTGACCAGAATATCTCGAATCCTTAGATAAAAAAAATAGCATTCAATGTAAAATTTAAGCCTTGAGACTGTTAATTAAATGAATAATTATCTAATCCACTATATCGTGTGATTCCGATAAAGAAACTATGTGATGTGATGAACGAGGGGCTAACATATCAAATTTGTGCCCAGAGTCTTGATATGGTCATGATTGTTTTACTGATCCTCTTTTACAAGAGGTGAGTAATGATTTTTCAGGTGAGAGAAAATTATTTTTTTATATTGATCCCTTCCTATTCCCAATTTGGAGAGATAAAAATATGGTGAATGATCGAAATTATTACCAAATTTATATAAAAAATCAATCAATTTGACTTTATTGACATAGATGGAAGATGAACCAAATTAAGTATATAATTCATAAAAGTGAATACAAAGAGACTTAAACTTGTGAATGCAAAGAGACTCAAACTTGAAGAGAGAAAAAATAGATCTGGGTCATGATTTCCATGAGAAAACTTTTCATTGTCTTTAACCTTTTCCCATTCTTTTATTAAAAATAAGACGGGAATTTGAATAGACATCAAAGATCTTACAAAATTTATTTCAAAATCAACAATGAAAATGATCAAATCTTATCATCGTCGCATATATTGGCATATGTAATCATTTAAAATATTTATTCCATGATATAAAATAGAAACTTGAGAATCAAGCAAAAAATTATGATTTATGAAATCTACTATTTTTCAGATTTCTAAATAAGGATGAATCTAATAGTTATGATTTAAAAATCATGAGATGCAACATTTTGCAGATAAAAATTGGACAATTAATTTATGTATATAAACATAAAAATCACGATTCAATCAAAAGATGTATGTATAATTGATTATACGTAGAGAAAATAAAAACTTAGCTTTTGGTGGAGAACAACGCTTGTAACACGTTCCCACAGACGGCGCCAATCTGTTGATGTAAAAAACTAGATCGCTCTAATTTTTCAATCACAGATAAATAAATAAGACAAAGATTTTTAAAGTGGTTCGGCTAGGAATAAAGCCTACGTCCACTGTTATGTTATTGCTGAGTGTTTGTGGAATTCTTGATTACAAGATCTCTCAAGAAATTCCGGTCCCCTTGAATGAGGATGATACAAGGTATTTATAGCCTTGAGGCTGTACATGAAAGGGTCGATACATTAAATGATATACATATGAAAGGGTAATACATTTAATGCCCTTAGGCTTGTGCGTCAAGGATAATCATTTAATGAACCAGTTGGACTCTTCGTTATCTGGCAATCAATGCTGTGGCCGAGATGTAGCTCGGACCGCCTTATTTGCTTGTCGTTAAGGAGTTCCTCGGAGCGTTGGAGTTCCTCGGAGTGTTGTGGTTCCTCGGGGTGTCCTTGTTGTTCGGAGCGAACATGACTTGGTCGGGGGGGAAATAAACTTCCTCGTTGTTATTGTGCCATGTAGATTGACACGTGTCTTCTTATTATTGGTCCACGTCAGCAGATTAAATTTGGTATCAACAATCACTTTGACTATTTGCGCAATAGAGTGAAATCAATCAAGAGTGTTGTAATGTGAGATTCTAATAGACTGAAAAAAACTTATATGATCTATAACGAGAAAACAAAGTTCAAAATAAGCATTAGACGGTTCAAATTATTTGAATAAAAGCTTCGAACTATTCGAATAAAAACTTCAAAATAATCGTCAAAGAACTTGCGTGTGTGGGTATGTGGTGTGGGGTGATAGTATTGGTAGTTCATATAAGGTATCTCTTTCTAGAATGCCATCACGTGTTGAAAATATGGGATGACTTACGTAAAAGTGGAGGTGGAGGTGTTAAAGTTTCAGATTTCTTTATCAAATCACACACACACACACACACACACACACACACACACACACATATATATATATATATATATATATATATATATATATATATATATATATAGAGAGAGAGAGAGAGAGAGAGAGAGAGAAAGGCTTAACATTCATCATAAAGAGTCTTCTCATGTTCTTTAGTTATTTTCCATCTAAGCGGTGCAAATCATCAGCTCACAAAGCTTAAGCAGGCTCTGTTTATGGATTTGGGTTTCTTTTGTGAACACAGAGCAACAACTACTCGATTTGAAGTCACTTTTCTTTTTCGTCCTTACTTATTTGTTTGTTTATTATATGATTTTCTATTTCGTTTATCCAACATTCTCTAATGGACATAGGAGGTAAATGCATTTCTTTGTTGGTAATGTTATGTTGACATTGGTCTCAAATTCATGTGGCCCTTTTTTTATTTTCTTTGTTGGTAATGTTATTTTCTTCTTTGCATCTGTGTCAGAAACTTGAGTTTTTGAGCAATTGGCTTTTAGTTTTAGCTAACTTTGATGTAAACCCCAAAAGGTATCATCCCTCGATTCTTTCGCCATCGTAAACTTCGAGCCAAAGACTACATAAAGTAATCTCTGTTCAACGAGTTTTGTTCGGGGCCTAAGGAATAATTTGAGGTGTGCACATGCTAATCTCTATACTACTATAAAATGCCATACAAGCATTTAAGACTCCTCCCCAACCAGCCTATCCACGTATGCAAGGTTTGTTATATCCCATTCCATATCAGCTCACAGTCAGTATAAGAAATCAATCAGAAAGGGCGACCCTTCGTGTTGAAATTGGAATCCTCCGTCTTTCATCTCCTTCATTATTCTCTCTCTCGTATTACTTTTCTATAGTAAATTAAAAGGACCATTTATATACTATATGACTATTTACTTTCATTTACAATAAATACCTCCATCGCCTCTTCACTTGACATTTCGTGTCTTTTCATTCACTCCACCATGTTCTCTCTATATATTTGTTCTCTCTACCCCTTTACTGTATATCAAAACTGGTGCAAGATGGATGCGATGGCATTTGGGTCACATAAACTCCAGATTTTGAAATAAATTGCAGGCAGAAATGGTCACAAGGCTGAACTTCATGTCATCGACATGATTCTCGATGGTGATGCGTTTGTTGAAATATCAAAGTTATATAAAGGATCGATTTTGTGGACCATATTTGCAATAATGGAAAATTCACCGTCGAAATCGGATTTTCTGTTGGAGACGTAGTCATCGAAAAATCCGCCACCTTCAACGCCGAAGATTAGGCATTTGATGGGACGTCTCTTGACGGCGAGGAGTAATGATCAGATGAGGAGAGGGTGGGGAGAGTATTAGAGAGGCTTCAGTGTCTGATCGGTGATGCGGGTGAGAAAGAAAGCCGCTCTCAAAGATGCCTCCATAACAAAAACCTCAAAACTCATGTCTAGAATGTTTATTTCTTACTCTTAGCGTCTCTCTCAACCCACCAATTTATTGGTTTTTTTGTTCGGTTTTTAAGTGGTTAGGAAAATGGCTATGGGAAAATGTCCCTTTTGATTTTCCTACGGCCATTCATACCCGTATATTTCATGGAGCTTGTGACAACCATGTTACCCATTTCTTACTCTCTCTCTTGTAATGTTTGAAGCTTTCGTTGAGTTTCATATTTCTTAACTTGAACATAGGTTACCATTTGTACCATTATGTATGTTTTACTATTTGAGAAGACATTATTTTTTAGGCTTCATTTTTCTTCTTATTATTTGTGTATCGTTTCATTTGATGCATTCCACATGTTTGGAAAAATGCCCAATTAATCCTTTTTGGCAGCTTTTTAAAAAAATATTAAGTTATAAATTAATGATCTATGTTTAATCTACCACTACCTGCATGGCCTGGATTACCAATAGAGTTTCCATCAGTGTTTAAATTCCACCAACCATAAGGAAGGGGGTCCTACTTAACCAGAAATTAAAATTTTATGTCCACAAGCCTAAAAGTAGTAGATAGTTGTCATAGAAGGAAGTTGTCATGGCAATGGGGCACCTTTTTAGGTCTGTTAACAAAAATTAAGTCACCAAAAGCAGAAGATACATATTTAATAATGCAGATTGGATCTAGATCAACACCTTCAAAGTGAGATTTGTTCCAAATCTTCCATAATTCCCAATATGTAATAGGAGGGATGATAAGAATTAGTGCACAGTAAAGTGTTCCACTTGGCCCAAAGCCACCAAGAATTAAGACAAAGATGAATTAATGTGTTGTGAATACGAACCCCAGAAGATTATGGAAGAAATCCCACAACTTCGTGGCAACTTGACCTATAGATAAAAAATGTTAAAGGTTTTAGGACTGGGATTATTAGAGCAACACTTACATTTGGATCATGTTTTGATGCCACGTTTAATAATGAGGTCATCAAGGGGGAGTTTTCTAGATAATAAATTCCACATAAATATAGTAATCCTGATAGGGACAAATTGTTCCAAACATAAGCATACAAAAATCTGTGACATTGCTTAGATCTGATAGTCTCCTAAACGGAGTTCGCTTTAAAATCCCCAGAGGAATTTGAGGACTATATTAATTTATACTCATGGAAAAGGGAAGATAACTTGAAATTAGGTATAGCATCGACCATTCGTAGGGGAAAATATTCAATAAGAAGAGCAATATTCCTACTATTATCTATCCAATAGTCTTTAACAAGTAGAGCCCGTTAGTTTTGAGCTCCTATTGAATCTTCCAAAATAGTATCACCAATCCTCCAATACTTGCATGTTTCCATCTTCAATCAACCATTTACAGTGATTAATCACGTCTATACGACATCAAAATTCTGATGTCTTAGACACAACAAAATATTTTTCGATCGTGCAATCGAACTTTACTTAAAAAAAACTATACAAATCAAAGTTTTTATATTTAAAAAAAAAAAGTAGATGGGTAGAAAAGATATCATTCTTAAAAATTGGATATTTTATCTCAAATGTGTTCCTGTATCAATTTATTTCCCCTGTCTATCGAGTTCTTTATATATAATTTGATTTTCGATACAGTGTTGGAAATTACATAGGAATGTTTTCCCTTTATATATTATTTTAAGCATATATTAACAATTAATTTTAATTTCCAACATGTTGAGCGATGCCATTATAGTGGAAACTTAAGCAATGACATCACCACTCAAAAGTTAATATATAATTACTCATAAAAAATTTGTAATTAGATTTTTTTAATTTGTCTACTTTTGATTCTATATAATTTAAATAATAGGAAAAATGTCCCATCAGTTTCTGTCCTGAGACTATCATTATCAACAACAATCAGGGAATTCCACCATCGATTCAACTTTCTCCTACACAAAACTAATTATCTGATACCATTGACATTGAAACTGATTTTTTTAAAAGGGAACGAGTCGCTAGGCAATGCAGAAAAGATATCATCTATTTGTTGTGTAATATTTCATACTAATATTTAGAATTGTTATTAACATATAATTCGCCTTCCTTACTTACAGGAACATGGATGAAAGGACAAAAAGATGCATTAGATTCAAAGTAATGCGTGTTAGATTGTTTGTGCAATGGACACATTCTAATGCTACAATATATTTCTAAATAACTATTTTCTCTCTATGTTGAACCGTGACCCTATGTAGTTATATTTCTATGAAATTTATACTTATCATAAATACTCAAAATTTTGAATCTATTCCCCAATTGGTTTTATCATTTCTCACTATTGGCAATGTCTTGGTTTATTTTTATTTGTTTTACCATTTCTCACTATGGGAAATGTCTTAGTTTATTTTTATTACAAAAATGTATAACCCGCACATCGCGAGGGTTTCCAACTAGTCCATGATAAATAACATTATCACCCAAAACAATTTGATGCAAAATAGATGTAACACGTCTAAGTCCATAAAGCCCTGGCCCTTAAATATGGTCTTCTGTATATTATTCATCTCGAATATTCTACTGTTAAATAATTCTTACTATCTCAAACTAAAAAATACTTATGACCAAAATACACAAAAAAACTAAATCTGAAATATAGCTAACAAGGTTACTCGCCGCCACCGCCAGCATGGCTGATGGGGGTGACTACCTCCCCTATATTTTCAAGGTTTTTGCACATATATACTTTTTTTCATATTTATAATATTCCCAAAGTATTTTAACTCTCATTGAAAGCCTCTGTTTATATAGTCATTTCCGTAGAAACCTAATCTAATGCCCAACTCCAATCAACAACTACATTACCAATGGCAAAAACTTGGAAGTATTTCTCGTTTGTCACTTCCCATAAACCTCCCATTGACATTATTATTTAGAAAAGAAAGAAATAAAAACTATTTTTTTCATTCTTGATGTTCTAATATATATAT
Organism: Sambucus nigra; assembly: GCA_949130495.1. Classification (NCBI taxonomy): domain Eukaryota; kingdom Viridiplantae; phylum Streptophyta; class Magnoliopsida; order Dipsacales; family Adoxaceae; genus Sambucus; species Sambucus nigra. The sequence continues at coordinate 94,193,973 of OX422210.1, read as the reverse complement.
TTCTCTTTATCTTATTTTTTTAATATAAAACCATGATTCAATCAGCATATCTTTATTTTATCTTTTTATATATAGCTAAAATTCAAATAATATTTCATTATTTTACTAAAAAAGGTTTCTTTATGTCACTTCATCTTTTCATTCCATTACACAATTAATTACAAGTACAACCCTACAATATGAGAACTTTAAATTTATTTGATATTATAAGTTTTATAATTTTGAAGTTCTATTACTCGTATACGAAAACTTATCAAATAGACTCTAAATATTCCTCTAATATCTCACTTACCATATCAACAAAATTCCATATTTGTTTTTTAATTAAGGAATTGATACTAGGTAGTTTCAAATTGAAATCCACATTCCATATTTTTTCTACAAAAAGTATATTTTTCTTTAAATTAACAAAAAATGAGTACATATTGAGTCAGATTGGTACCTCTCATGTTTTAATCCTGGCCTCTCCCCTGCCTGCTATCATCATCACCACCTTTTGTCGATGCTACCACCACCATTTTTCATCGTCATTACCATACACTACATATCATTTCCACACCTGTCGCCACCATCACCAGTCCCTACAACCACCACCTTTACCTCCGTCAAGTGTAAATATGTAGTATCCAAAAAAAGAAAAGGAATAAAGAAGAAATAATAGGTGAATTTTTTTTTATACCAAATATTTACACTTACAATAAACCTTTTAATAAGAAGAATACAGAGAAGGAGAATGATCAACTCACATTAATATTTATCGTGATTGTAAATATATACTATCATAACATAACCCACTCACAATGTATATTTATTGTAAGTGTAAATATATAATATCACAACAAAAGTTTAGTTAACATAAATATTTACCTTAGTGTAAATATTTACTTTCAAGAAATATTATCATTGGCAACATACCTATTATTCTTCTTCTTTTTTTTTTCTCCTCATGATTTATCTTATATTGTTTTATTATTTTTCTCAGTAAATATTTACTTTAAAGTATAGGGAATTAGCTTAAAAATCTATTTATATATGATCAGTCGAAGTGGTAATATTATTGGTATGTTAAACTTATAAACTTTTTATTTAGTTAACAATAAGTTCAAATGATATAGTGACACTTATTAATATGAACGCAATTATAGTTATTAATAGGTGTAATTGTATCTTGGTGCTATAGCAAGTGTTCTCTCCCAAGCTACAGTTGGTCTCGAATTCGAGACGTGGGAGCATCCTCTCTCTATATAGGGGTAAGGACAAATGACATCTGCCTTTCCCAAACTCTGTAGTTAAGTGGGAGCCTTACGCACTATATATGAACTTTTTAAGTGTAATTTTATCTATATTAATAATTGTAACAGATGTGGACTTATTGATTTTTTTTATCTTCAATGTCATTTTCTTAAGAGTTTAAGGAATTATCTTTATGTTTCCCTAGAGTTTATACATTAACTCTCTTATAGTTGAGAAAATATTCACAATCTAAGTAAATACTTACTCATAATGTTTTTATATCCATCACCCAATACCATATCCAACACAACGCACACATATGCATACTTGAAAAACCGCTCACTATATTATTCTAACAAAAGTTAAAATGGTTTAATGAGTTCCAAAATAATTTTTGAGGAAACTATTCCAAAAATCTTTATTAAGACACAAGATGTGTAAAATAATTTTTGAACAAATTATTTCAGTCTCCTGGAAATAGGTTTTAAGCTAAACCTAAGTCTGGTTTGCAGAATGTAGCAATAAACAATTAAAAAACACACACAAGAGACAAAGAACTTTCATGTGTTAAGCCCCCACCCAATCGGGGAAACATCCACGGTGACATCTACACCACAAAACAACATCCACTATAAACAAATTAGGTTACAAGCATGTACAACAAATCATACAACACACCCTATTCTAAGTCAAGAATTATACCTAAGCGAGAATCCACTCCTTCTGGGGTACCATCTTTTGACTTCTTTAAGCAACTGGTTCACCCTTTCTTTGTTACACACCTTGTTTCCTTTATCATTTAACTTGATGTTGAGTCAATAGTCAAAATCTCGTAACCAATAACACACTTTAGTGTTTTTGGTGATTGTGTAGTGAGTGATGTGCCTAAATGTTATGCATGTACTTTCACACACTTAATACAGACTGATCCTATGAATTACAACAGATCTAACCAATGAGATATATTTTCACACTTCTAAAATTTAGACTCATTCTTTTCGTGTAAAATATTTCAAGATCTGATTTGCTTTTGGATCTTTAAAACAGAGATCCACAGAAATTATTTATAAACACAATTTTTCGATATAATTTTTTTCATAACTGAAACATGCAAGTCACGATTTCGTTTCGTAAAATCAAGAGAAGTTGGATTTGAAGGGATTTTAAAACTTCTCAAAACTAAATCCAACGAGAGATAAGATTTCTCAAAATAAGAAATCAAAAATAGCCTAGAATCTAAACGTGAACTGTATCACAGTTTTAGATCTACAAATTTCATAAAAGAAATGAGAAAAAAAATGTGTGAGGCTGTTAAAAGATAGATTACAATTGTGAAGAATAGGAAAAACTAACATTCAATATTTTTCTGAAAATATTTTCATAGAGTTTCCACACAAAAATTATTTTCTCTCAATTTCTTTCTCTCCTCTCGCTTTTTTCTCTAAACTCTCAAGCCTCTTAAACGATTAAAATTGTAAAGACTAATTTTCCTTATATAGGCCCAACGATGGATCTGGAAGGTCGATTCAAAATCAATTGTTGGGATTGATATGGATTTTAAACGTTTAAATCTAAAGGCTGATAAATGACTGCACAATAACGAAAGCTCATTGGTTAAAAAAGGAAGCAGAAGGATTAACTCTTATGACATGCAGACCATTGATTAATTTGATCCAATGGTCCAGATTAGGTGCGTGGGATGTGAGTGCAAATAAACACAAATATAGCCAATCAGGAGACAACATGTGCAGGAATACAACAGATAAAAAATGTGGGGTTTAAGTTTCTTAAAAATCCAATTTTGTATCACACTTGTTTCAGCCGGTTTTGGGTTCTACCCAAGCCAATTTTTAGGAACTGCAGAAATTAAAATTTCAACCCCAAAAAATTTTTAAACACTATTTTAATTATTTCAAAAATAGACTTTAATTGTTTTAAAATTTTCAAAAATTATAGAAAATTCATTTTAATTCCAATTAACACACAACAATTAATTATGATATGAAATGCAATCCTATGTGTTGTGAGTGTGTTGGAATTCTACCTTTGTGACTGATTGGGGAGTCTTTGCTTGATGTTGAGTTAGCATATGAAGAGGCTTATGATGTAATTGAATGAGGGACTCCATTTTGTTAATATTTCCAAACTAGTTGAGGCTCCTATATAGTGCAAGCTCAAGTGAGTCAACTATATAGTGTGCTTCAATCTTGACCTTTGGAAATGAGAGAAAAAATTTCCTTTGAGTCATCTAGGACTTATAGGGATAAAAAAGACTTATTCATATACACAAATTCTAACTACCCCATTTCTTAGAAATCGAAAAGTACATAAGTCAACTATTAACAGACCAATACCCTAAGAAGATCTGATGGTGTTGATTCTTGAAAAAGATTATATCAACTAATGGCAAAGACTAAGAGTTAGTAAAGTTTTACAATTATTGTTCTGATGGACTCTAATATCTTTCCCCTGTTTTGTTTCAATTGGATATAGGGTGAAACAGATAAAATGAATATAAACAAGTATGGTAATCATCATTCTATTAACCTAAATTATACAATGAATTACCTAAAGGGTCTCCTATATAAAATATAGACAGGAGGCGTCTTTTGTCATTTATCAAAAGACCTTGCCCTATATCCTCAAAGACCAATTATAACCATGATAGTAATAGGCGTCTTTATCATTATCGAGATCGAATTTTTTAACTAATTCAATTCTGTATTTCGATTGAGATATAAACAACCCATCTTCTTTTTATCTTACTTGAAGACCTAAAAATTATTGAAGCACCCCCATAAGGGACATTTGAAATTCCCCGTGGATAATATTTGAAAACTCTTTAACTTCAGACGGAGAAGTATATCAAAATATAATGTCATCAACATATGTTTTATCAATTAAGACATGTTTATTAAAATGTTTGACAAATAAGGTCTAGTCATTTCCTCCACATTGAAGACCTTTATTTATTAGAAAAATGGAAAGGCATTCGTACCAGTCACGAAGGGCTTATTTTAACCCATATAAAGCCTTTTTTTCGAAAGATATGGTTCGTGTAATGAGGATAAATAAAGCCTTTCATCTGTTCAACGTAAATCTCCTCCGTCAAAATACCATTTAAAAAAGTGAATTTAACATCCATTTGATAAAGGCTAAATTGTAAGTGACAAGCTATGTCTAAGAGTAAACAAACAAACTTGAGGCGAGTGACTGGGGCAAAGGTCTCCTCAAAATCTATTCCTTCAACTTGAGAGTAGCCCTGGGAAACTAACGTAGCTTTATTTCTAACTATCATCATTTATTCGTTGGTTTTATTTTAAAGATCCAATGAGTGTCAATAACCCTTTTATTTTATGGCCTAGGAATGAGATTCCACACGTTATGACTCTTAAACTGGACTACCCCTTATTACATAGCCCCAATCCAAAAGGAGTCATAAAGTGCCTCATTTACATTCTTTGGTTCTACTAGAGAAATAAAGAATGAAAAATGGGCCACATTACGTAATTGGGACCGCATACGCACTGTCTTACTTGGGTTACGATCATCCCATTATAAATGGGATGATCGTTAGAAACGCAATTAGGTCCTTCAGGGGTCTCAGTCGGTAAAGGCTCATCTATCTCTAGAGCGTCGTAAGTAAAACTATTTTCAGAATCCTCAACGATAATTGATCCTTGTTCTTAACTATATACATTAGTGTCATTCACTATCACATTTATCGATTCCATGATTACTCTAGTACGCAAATTATAAATGCGATAGGCCCTATTGTTTGGAGAGTATACCAAAACTATGGCCTTATTTTCGAGCGTTTCAAACTTAGACAACTTTTCTCTGTCCTTGGAAACAAAGTAGGTACTCCTAAAAGTTTGAAAATATTTCAGATTGGGCTTTTTACTATACAAAATTTCATAGGATGTTTCTTTAGTATTTTTTCGAAGATAGACCTGGTTAATGATGTGACACGATGTTTGAACTGTCTTAAGGTTCTAAAAGGCGCGAGGCGTGGTCGAGGCGTAGAGGTCAAGCCTCAAGCCTTAGGAGCCTAGGCGAAGCCTAGGCGTAAAAAGGCGTTTGTCCTTTTTTTATTATTTTAATTATTCCAAGGCTAGTAATATAATAAAATAGTACATACCTTGAATTTTGAAAATATATCCATATGTTTGGTAGCCATCTTTCTCACATTCATGCTCCATAACCAATATTTGTCAAGTAATCCTTTGTTTTGTTTAAAAAAAGTGTGCCTTAAGCCTTTTACTAAGAATAGGGGGTAATAAGGCCTAATAAGGCGTAGGCGATGCGTTTCTCTCAAACCTCAAGCCTAGGCGGGCCTTTTAGAACAGACCCAAAGTTATTTTGGTAAGTTATTAGCATGTATCAATGCGCTGAAATTTTCATAGATTGTTTGATTCTTACACTCAATAACCATTCTGTTGAGGTATTTTAGGAGCACTAGACTCATGCTGATAAACAATACTTCTATAGTATTCTTTTACACAAGATTCCTTAAATTCACCTCCTCTATCCCTACGTATTCGATTAACTTGGGTAAATTTTTCATTCGTTATTCTTAAAAGGATTTTAAAAAATTCTCAGAATCTATCGAATTTTTGTTTTCAAAATGCTACCTAAGTGAATCGAGTAAAGTCATCCACAATGACTAAAATATAAATATTCACAGTTCGGAAAGGACCAATAAGATCCATGTTTATTAGCTCTAGAGATTTATATGTTAAAATGTCTTTGACTTTATTGCAAGCAGATTTAATCATTTTTCCTTCCTGACATGACCGACAAACAACATTTGGAATCAGTTTTATTTTTGGTAAACCTCTAATTATATCTCGAGAGCTCAATTTGGTAAGATTATCCTAATTAATGTGGCCTAACCTCTTATACTAGATGTTATTTTCATCAACTCTAGCTATTCTACAAGTCTTATTACCAGGATTTATTGCGTAACAGTTATCTGGGGTCTTGTGATCTATATGGATACATTCACCATTGTCATTTAAAATCTTGTAATTGGTTTTTGAGAATGTGACAGTGTGGTTGGAGTCAAAAAATTAAGATATGCTCAACATATTGTCTTTAAGACCTTTTAATAATAGGGTATCTTTGAGAATAGGGAGTCCCTATTCTTGGAGTGTTCCTTTTCCTATAATATGAGCTAATACTCTATCTCCAAACAAAATATTGCCTCCTAAGAAGTTAGTCTTGTCGGATAATTTAGCATCGTCTTCAGTCATATGCTTGGAACATCCAGAGTCTAAGTACCAACCAGATACAAGTCTTTTAGCTTTTAATGCTCTAGCAATAATATTAGACTTCAGTCGGGGTATTAAATCGTCCTTTCTAACCAAAATAGCTCTAGTTTTGAAGGTTTTATTAGCTTTTGTCTTAGAAATAGATTTAAGACTTTTTCTCTTATATTGCTTCTTAGCATGATATCTTTTCTTCCTACCTCTATTGATAGAGTTATTATTGGGTTGTTTATGAAGTAGATAATTATTCATGCTCTACCTAGAATAGTTAAAGTTTTGTAAATAAGTGAATTAAATTTAGGTTCATACAGTCATTTTTTAAAACACTCAGCAAAATAGTGTCCATAAACATCGCAATAAGAGCAATATTTGTGGTTCAAAGGTTTTTCCTCATTTTAAAAACCTTTAAAGAGAGGTTTATACATTTGTTGGATAATGGCGTTGGGTCTAACTGCAATAGTTTTAAATTTGGGATCAAATTGCCTAACAGGAGAAAACATACTTAGCCTTAGGTTCAGCAGTTGGCTTTGGACGATTTTCCATCTAATTATCTGAATAATTTTTCTTATTTTCAAAATCTTTCTTAAAGGTTTGAAAATCAGGACATGGGTCATCTGGCCTTTTTTCAGAAGAAACAAATTGCACATGTTGAATGGCTTTAGTTTGTGCCTTAGTTTTTGGATCAAAACCTAAATAATTTTTACCTTCAGAATTGATTTTTCTAGAAGCAATACAGTCCTTAAACAGTTGTAATTATATTCAAACTTAAAAAATTTCTTGAAGATAGTTGAAACTTTTTGTTTAGATTCTTCCTATTCTACCAAATTTTCCTTATATTTCATTTCCAAAACTTAATTTGATTCAGAAAAGTTCTTTAATTTTTGAACAAAAGATTTAGCTTTCAATTCATAGTCCAGACACTGATTTGTATAGTCCTTTGCGTTCTATTTCACCAATAGGCTAAAGATTATACCTTTTCACTTAAGTCCTTGACTTTATTTTCTATGCTAGTGCTCTTTCTAAGAGTCTTAATGTAGAGTTTGTGAATGTCAGGGAGTTCATCGTTATCTGACTCATTATGTGCAGTGTGTGAGTTTTCCCCTAGCATTTCATTTTTTTAACTTAATTCTTCATCAGTACAAACACTTTGAGTCACACACATCATCGAAGAACTATTATTAGCAATGTCTACAACATGTGTATTGTCTAAGCAAAAAGTATAAACTAGAAGTAGAAAAAACATCGTTAGATATAACAATACATGGCATAATAGCATTAGGTTCAGAATTGTTCACAGACATATCATCAGAATAGATAATTTTTGCAAAGAAAGACATGCAAGGATCAAAAGAGTTGGAAGACTCGGGCTCATCTTCTTCAGAGTTACTTGAGTCATCCCAAGTCTTACTGATATTAGATTTAGTAGTGTTATTCTTTTTAACCCTACAGTTAGAAGCTATGTAACCCCTTTTACCACATCTATAGCATTGCGTATTGCTAAGGTCCTTTTCAGGTTAATTATTGTTCTGAGTGTTCTATTTGTCATTGCTCCTCTCATGAGGCCTGTTATTAAAGTTGTTTAGATATTCATCTTTTCCTTGTTTAGAAGAAACAACATTTCTATAATTTATAATTTTCTTGAATTGTTTTGACATTAGGGCTATCTGGTTATCCAAACTCTCTAAATCACAGTCCTCATCAGAGTCCAAATCTATATTGGGCATGACTAATTGAGGTGAGATCATTTTAGACTGAGAAACTACATTGGACTGGAATGTCTTTTCCGATTATTGGTAAGGTGACTCTTAAACTCAAGTCCCATTTCTATTGTCCTAAGTTTTCTACTAGGGAATTCAGGTTCCAAAGTTGGATCATTTATCTCCTCAATTGTATAAATTTTATTATCAAACTTAGAGGGAAGGGACCTAAGAATTTTGTCCACTACTTCTTTCCTATCATATGTTATTCCATTTTCATGTAGTTTTGTGATTATGTCAGTCAACCTAAGATAAAAAATTGTCAAATGTCTCAGTCACATTCATAACTAGAGTGTTATACTGTTGTATTAACATCTGAGTTTTGGCTGCCTTAACACGGTCATCACCTTCGTGAGCAGTGACTAACGTGTCCCAGGCCTCTTTAGATGTAGTGCAAAAAGATATGCGTTTGAATTCGTGCTCATTAACAGACATTAATATAGCATTTTCTTCTTTATTATTACTTAAGGAGGCATGTTTTCTTCCTTAGTAAAATCATTAAGGAGCTTTTTAACCCTTATAGCACTACCCTCTGCAACATGCTTAGTTGGATGTGAGTATCCATTTTAAATTTCTTCATATACATCATCTTCCAATGTCCATTGAATGAAAGTAATCATCCTTACTTTCTAGTAAAGAAAATTGTTCCCATCAAAGAGAGGAGGTCGGGACAAATTTCCAAGATGCTCAAACTTTTCGTCCATAAAGAGATTTTAGAACAGTTTCAAAGTGCATGATATAAAAAGTTATGAAAAGTATAAAGCTCTGATTACAATTGAAAAGCCGCTCACTGTGTTATTTTAACAAAATTTAAAATGGTTTAATGAGTTTCGAAATAATTTTTGAGGAAATTATTTCAAAAATCTTTATTAAGACACAAGATGTGTAAAAATAATTTGAATGAATTATTTCACAGCCTTGGAAATAGGTTATAAGCTAAACCTAAGTCTGATTTGCAGAATGTAGCATTAAAGAATTAAAAATCACACATAAGAGACAAGGAGTTTTAACATGATAAATCCCACCCAATTGGGCCTCCATGGTGACCTCTATGCCACAAAATAAAATCCTCTATAAAAAAATATAGGTTACAAGCATATATAAAAAAAAATCATACAACCAATCCTATTCTAAGCCAGGAATTATAACTAAGCGAGAATCCAGTCCTTCTGAGGTACCATTTTCTGACTTCTTTAAGGAACTGGTTCATCCTTTCTTTGTTATACACCTTTCTTCCTTTATCCTTTAACTTGATGTCGACTCGACAATAAAAATATCTCAACCAACAACACACTTTAGTATTTGTGGGTGATTGTGTAGTGAGTGATGTGCCTAAATGTTATGCATGTACTCACCCACCCACCCACACACTTAATATAAACATATCCTATGAATTACAATAAACCTAACCAATGAGATATATTTTCACACTTTTGAAATTTAGACTCATTATTTTCGTGTAAAATATTTCAAGATCTGATTTCCTTTCGGATCTTCAAAATAGAGATCCACATAAATTATTTATAAACACAATTTTTTTATATGAAAAATTTTCAGATCTGAAACATACAAGTCATGATTTCAGTTTGTAAAATCAAGAGAAGTTGGATTTAAAGGGTTTTAAAAACTTTTCAAAGCTAAATCCAACGAGAGATAAGATTTCTTAAAATAAGAAATCAAAAATAGCCTAGAATCTAAACGTGAACTGTATCACAATTTTAAATCTACAAATTTCTAAAAATAAATGAGATAAAAAACGTCTGAGGCTGTTGGGAGAGAGATTACAACTGTGAGGAATAGGAAAACCTAGCACTTAATATTATTCTGAAAATATTTTCACAGAGTTACCACAACAAAATTATTTTCTCTCTTCTCTCTTTTTTCTCTCAACTCTTAAGTCTCTTAAAAGATTAGAATTCTAAAGACTAAGATTCCTTATATATTTCCAATAAAGGATCTGGAAGGTTGGTTCAAAATAAGGGTTGGGGTTGATTTGGATTTAAAACGTTTAAATCTAAAGGCTGATAAATGACTGCACAATAACGAAAGCTGATTGGTTAAAAAAGGACGCACAAGGATTAACTCTTATGATATGCATACCATTGATTAATTTGATCGAATGGTTTAGATTATTGGCCTAGGATGTGAGTGCAAAGAAATACAAATATAGCCAATCAGGAGACAACATGTGCTAGGATACAACTGATCCAAAAACACATGTTTCAAGTTTCTTAAAAATCCATTTTTTTTACCACAATTGTTTCAGCCGGTTTTGGTACACAAGCCAATTTTTAGGATCTTTAAAATTTGAACTTTCAACCCCAAAATAATTTTAAACACTATTTTAATTATTTCAAAATTAGATTTTAATTGTTTTACAATTTTTTAAAATTATAGAAAATTCATTTTAATTCCAATTAACACACAACAATTAATTATGATATGAAATGTAATCCTATGTGTTGTGAGTGTGTTAGAATACTACATTTGTGACTGATTGAGGAGTCTTTGCTTGATATTAAGGTAGCATATGAAGAGGCTTATGATGTACTTGAAGGAAAGACTCAATTTTGCCAATATTTCTAAACTAGTTGAGGCTCCTATATAGTCCAGACTCACATGAAATTCCCTCTCTCCAAAACACACATACACAGGCTTAAAAATATGCACACATTCGCACACTTGCACACTCGCGCATGTGCGCTCACACACACACATACACACACACACACACACACACACACACACACACACACACACACACACACACACACACACATATATATATATATATATATATATACACACACTCTCACATAGACACGCACCCACACATTTGCATACATGTACAACTATACACATTTTCGAAAACATGTATAGACATGTTCATACACCAATAGATTTTTTATACACGTGTGTGTGAGTGTACATATAGAGAGAGATAGAGATAGGGAGGGGTGGTGTCTATCTCATAATTACTCTTCCCTTTCATTTAAAAACTTGCCCCTTAAATTGATTCAAAATTAAGGTCGCCGAGTCTGTCGACCATTGATATTTTAAGTGCTTAATATGAAACATTAAGATGGAGCCTTTATAATATAACAAAATTGCAAAAAAAAAGTATTAGTGTGATTTTTTTTTTTTTTGGGAAAATGACATAAGGACTTATAAGCAACGCAAAAGACTACTAAGCGACAAAATGAAGATTCATATCATTTTAACAATTATTATAATCATTTTAGCTTTCTTATATTGGGTTTTAAACACATTAATTACACATTTTTTATAAACACCATTATTACTCTGTTTAAAGAAACAAATAAATCTAAGCCTTTAAAAATTCTCAAAATTCGAGGCTTGAGATGGATGCCTATCGGGCTTTCCCTGGTCCACATTGCAGCGCGTTTCATCTTGGAGAATATCAGAACTGGTGTGTATATGTTCAAATGTGTTCATTGCTACGTAAGACGTTAGCATCTATTATTTTTCACTTAAATTATATATTTTTATAAATAATAAGAGAAAAAACAAAATTACATGTAAACAAACTAGTAGAAGTTTTAGAGTATATAAAGGTCAGATATAAAGGGTTGGAGCCCTAGCCTTATAGATTAAATTTTTTAAAAAATTGATTTTCGTAGAGAAACCATAATGGTTAATGCTCCGAATAGGTAGAATTACAAATTAAAAAGTGATTTTTTTCCGCTTTGAGCATGAAAACTCCCAAGGGGTGGAGAGGTATTACCTCATTTTTTTCCATTCATATGAACAAATGTTGTTCGTACTAAACAAATAAATAGACAACATTTGTCACGGTTGTTTCTCATTTTTTGAGAAGAGTGCATTTATGATGGCTTTTGACCATGATAATTGTTGTCTATTTTTTGGTTGTTCAAGACAATCCTTGTGTGTGTGTATGTGTATTAGGATGTACCTGTGTGGATGGAACGATGAAAATATTTTAATAATTTATTATTCCTTAAATTTATTAGTTTTAATGATTATAGACTAATTAATAATTTTATACACAAAAGGAATATCAGTACATTGTTTCGAAATTGCCTTTTAAAAATATGTTTTTATGTTCGAGATTTACTTACTTGAGCATGTCATGTTAGTTACTAAATTTTGACTCGTTTTACTGGTGTATGAAAGTTGGTATTTTAGATAAATTAACATAATAATGTTAAAAAATTGAAGAGTTATTTAAAAAAATAAACATTTCTAACAAAATTTAAATACGACACCATGACGCGGCATTTAATTTATAATAGTATAATTATGAGGTGCTTAATGCTAACCATTTAATTATCATTTAATTATGTAGGGATCTATGTGTAAATACTAAAACTCTTTGGTATAAATAGAATGTGATGGAAGATGAATCACCTAATTTCATTAATTCATTCCTCTTTGTTGGCTTCTCTCTTCTTCTTCTTCTTCTTCTTCTTCTTCTTCTTCTTCTTCTTCTTCTTATTATTATTATTATTATTATTATTATTATTATTATTATTATTATTATTATTATTATTATTATTATTATTATTATTATTATTATTATTATTATTATTATTATTATTATTATTCTTATTCTTATTATTATTATTATTATTATTATTATTATTATTATTATTATTATTATTATTATTATTATTATTATTATTATTATTATTATTATCTTTTTTTTTATTATGTAAATTGGTTATCTCATAATTCTAACATGATATTAGAGCATGGTATGTAAAGATCAATGGTGTGGCTTTGAATATCTAGAGTTGACTGTTTGACCCCTAGTGTATACATAGGTATGACTTATTTTTGAATCACAAGTACTGGATCGTTGTATTTTGATCCAATCTACACAAATGCATATACTTTCCCATTAAATTCTCATTATTATCGCACCATTCAGGTAAGGTCTACTTTGATGCTAGTTAAAAGTTTAGGTTTACCTTATTATTCTCTATGGGTCATTAATATGATGCTTAGATAGCCATCATAGTAATTATTATGTGTTAGTGGTTATTTTGATCGTGTTAGAGACGCAGTTCTCTGGACAGTTGGTATATGCTAGTTTTTGAGAGGTGTGCGCCCAAAAACTATTTGTAAAAACATAAGATAAATTTGGAACAACTACTTCTTTAACCGGTGGTACTCCCGTTATGGGTACTAACAATGATAATCATCCAACCCTCTAACGAACGACCCTAAATATGGTGACTGGGGGGGGGGGGGGGGGGGCTGAAAATACCTTAGTTATGATGTCATTATTGCCATCAATGTAAACATAAATTATCAATAATTTTCTATTTGTGAAAATAGCAAGAGAGTTGTGTACTTTCGTATAAGAAACGTATTCGTTCGTTGGAAATTTTTCCAAGCTATATGAACTTGAAAAGAGTATTGCAATATTTAAATAGGAAGATCATTCTCTCACTACATATTCCATTCGATGTGAGGCAAGTCGAAAGAGTATGACCATTTACAAGACTATATACCTATTTCTATAGCTGATGTTAAGGCATACCAGGCTGTGGTAGAACGATGCAGTATTTATGAGTTTTGGGGTGGTCTACACCTATACTATGAGCCTGTAAGGGTGCAATTGTGGGTAGGTATCCTACCCCACTTCTATTTGTGAGGTGTTCTCATATATATAGGCAGAAGAAAGTAAGAAAAAGGCTATGTTACCTAAGGATGAATCAGAAGTACCTTTGTCTGAGAGGTCTTCCATTGCCACCGAAAATAGAATAAAAAAATTTCCTCCGAGGGAGGAAGATAATATGACAAGAGGCACCTGAAATATGACCACTATAGTCTCACCGGTCACACCCGAGAAACATACATGGATCTTAATAAGTTACTAGCCTTAACCCCTACTAGATAAATAACACCTTTAGTTAGAGGGCCAACAATGTCATCTATTCCATCTAGGAGACCTCCTTTGTCACACAATGCAACGAATTATCCTGCCTTTACTAGTCATACCTTTCCTAGACCGTTAAGGAACATGTCCATACATATTGACAAGATAATGCTTATCTTCGATATATGCTAGTTTAACTCAATCACCAGTCCAATTTTGATGCTCTCTCCAGCACTAATTTTTCTCAGACAGTATTTATTATTCAGCACATCATGTTTTCACATCGTTTGATATTCTCCATTAGATCATTGACTCTGGAGCCATGGATCTTATAATTGGTATAACATTTGATTTTTCTTCATACCATACATGTCCTTTTCGGGATAAGATTAGAGTGGCTGATGAACCATTCTCCCATTACGGGGAAGGGGACAATTCCAACCTCTCAAAATATTACCCCCTCCTCCGTTCTTCATGCCCCAAAACTTACCAATAATATTTTTTGTGTTAGTCACATTACCAAAAGTTTAAATTGTAGTGTGACGTTCTTTTCTTATCAATGTTTTTTTTCAGGACTTGGTTAGGAGGAAGATAATTGGAAGTGGGCATGAGGACAATGTCTTATACTTGCTGGGTGTCAGGCCGAATTCTTCTGATGTTAAAAATCGGTTTAGCGTTAGGGCTAGTAGTGTGAATAATGATCTGTTAATGCGATGGCATAATAGACTGAGTTATATTCCCATTTTTGTATTGAAGCAGATGCTTACTAAGTTTGTTTTTATTGCACTTGTTGAGTTAAATTGTGAACCATGTGTTCTTCCTAAATAATGTCATGTCCCTTATCTTTCTAGTATTAATGAAACTACAGTTCCTTTGCAACTTATTCATTCTAATGTTTGGGATCCTAAACCTATTATTTCCTTACTTGACTTTCGATACGATGTGGTATTCATTGATGACTTTAGCAATATACTTGGATCTATCTCATGAAGCATAAAAATGAAGTTCATTTCATTTTAAAGAACATTCATAAGATGGTTTATACTCAGTTTGACTGTCCCCTCAAGATACTCCAATCTGATAATATAGGGGAGTTAGTGTACGGTGGTCTTGCCTTATTTTTTTATGATAGTGGGATTTTACATCAAACCTCGTGTGTTGATACACCACAATAAATAGTGTAGATAAAATAAAACACCATCGTATTATAGAGGTAACTCGTTCTCTTCTTATGGGTATGGGAGTGCCTAAACCATATTGGGTGGATGCAAACCTACTATGGTTTATCTCCTTAATCACATGCTATCTCGGGTTATTTGTAACCAATCTCCCTTCCCTATTTTACAACCTAACTCTCCTTTGTTTAGCATTCCTCCAAAAGTATTTGGGTGTGTTTGTCATTTCACCTTTATCACAAGACTAGATAAAATGGACCCTAAGTCAGTCTGGTGTTTGTTACTAGGATACTCTACTACACAAAAGGGGTATTGTTGTTATAACCTGCCACTTATCATTGTATTATCTCCATAGATGTTCCATTCTTTGAGTCAGTACCTTTTTTTCCACGACTACGGATTCTCTACCAGGGGAGACTCCTCTTAGTATAAAGAACTCGCCTTCCACTTAATTTGAATTTCCTTTTACATTGCCTATTCTTATAGGAACATGGGGAGGACGTCGATGACCATGAAGTCTCCCTTAATCTAAGTAATCTTTCAGTTGATACTAGTGTCCCTATTGCCTTTAATAAGGGTATTTGTGATTATACGAAACACCTTGTTTCTCAGTTTGTCTTTTATAATGACTATATTAATCATATTGTGCCTCCACTTCCTCTGTATCTTATGTTTTTGTTCCCACTAATGTTTTAGATGTCCTTCGTCAAATCCAATAGAAGAGATCCATGGTTGAGAAAATGGAGGCTATTGAAAAAAACAGCACATGGGATATTTTTCAATTGCCTAGAGGAAAAAAAGAAGTAGAGTGCAAATGGGTCTACACAATAAAGTATCAAGATGATGGAAAAATTGAGAGATGATAAACCTAACTAGTTACAAAGGGCTTCACTCGAGCTTATGGGATTGATTACCATGAGACATTTACTCCAGTTGCTAACATGAATTTTCTATGTGTCCTTATTTTCTTGGCAGTAAATTTATCTTGGCCACTACAATAATTTGATGTAAATAATTCCTTCCTTCATGGTGATTTGGAGGAAAAAGTGTACATGATGATGACTCAAAAATTTAAACTTATTAATGGCCAACATGTAGTGTGCAAACTAAATGAGTCCTTGTATGAGCCGAAATAGTCTCCAAGTGCTTGGTTTGAGAAATTTTTCATAGCAATGAAGAGGGTGGGGTACACACAGAGTCAGGTGGATCATACTTCTTTCATAATAAGGTATCAAGCCTACATCGATGCCCATATTATATATGCTGATGATATTGTTATCACTGGAGATATTCTTGAAGACGTAAATTGCATAAAGTCTTTTGTAGGAATAGAGTTCGAGGTTAAAGACCTTGAATTACTGAGATACTCTCTTGGAATTGAGGTGTTTATATCCAAGAAAGGAGTGTTCATTTCTCAACAAAATTATGTGTTAGATATGTTTGTTGAAACAAGTCAACTTGGAGCTAGACCCTCAGATACTCCCATTAAGCAGAACCATAAACTAAATAAAATTAATAGAGAGTTGTTTGATGATGTTAGGATATTTTAGCATTTGGTTGGGAGACTAATTTACTTACCTCTCACCCATCCCGATATAGCCTTAGTGTGATTAGTAAGTTTATGCATACATCTCAAGGCAGCGTACCATGTTCTTTGTTGCCTCAAAAGTTTGCCTAGTAACGGAATATTATTTATGAGACATGGTCACTTAAATGTCGAAGCTTATACCGATTCTAATTTGGCAGGGTCTGTGATTGATAGATGAACAATTTCAAGATATTAGACATTTATTGGTAGTAATCTTGTTTACTAGAGAAGCAAAAACAATATGTATTAACTAGATCTTTGGGCAAGGCTGAGTTTAGATCCTTGTCACATGGATGATTTGTAATGGTTACAAACTATATTAAATGATTTGGGATATCTAGTATGGGAGCCAAAGAACTTGTATTATGATAACTAGGCTTCCATTAGTATTGCACACAATCCAATTCAACATGATATGATAAAGCATATTGAATATGATCGACATTTCATTAACGAAAAACTTCATCTTGGGCTAATTTATACTCCTTATGTCAACACGGTTGACCAAGTGGTTGATGTGTTGACTATGGGTGTGAGTAAAGCTACCTTGTATAAAATGTTAGTCAAGCTGGGTACGATAGATATCTTTGCACCAGCAAAAGGGGCAGCGTTGTAAGGGGATTATTTGTAACAGATTAACTATCATTTAATTCTATAGGGACCTATGTGTAAATATTGAAAATTTGTGTTATAAATAGAATGTGATGGGAGATGAATGACCTAATGCATTCATCCATTCCTCTTTTCTAGTTTCTCTCTTCTCTCCCTTCCTCTTTTCTGTTTTTTTTTTTACACAACGTAACTCCATCCATTTATTTATGATAAGCATTCAATGAACCCCCTTACAACAAACAACATTATATGAACATAAGAAGTAAATAGGTCAACAATTGGGTAAGCTTGAAACTTGTTCCCTTAGTCGTTGAGGTGGCCATAACTCTTATCGCGTCTTTGTTAGTGAACATGGAATATGTGCCGCTAGGGCCATAAAAGGGCTTATCGATGGTCTCATTGAAGATTCGACACTTTATGGCCATGTATATGGGTTTCGACAAATGTGTTCCATCATATTGATTCAATTGAGATGATAACAACGTTAGTATTCAACTAGAATTAAAACAAAAGTATTGCTAGGGTTCATCAACATTTAAGCAAAATCCAAATTGGAAATTGTAGGTATACTAAACCCTAGAGAGAGTACCTTTTGGTGACTATGGAGTCAAGCTTGGGTCAAGAGAGAGTATCCGAGAAGAAGCATGGCATAGGAAAGGAAAGTACCCAACTTTTCTAGTGCAAAATGAGGATCGTGAAATGAGATAGAAGAAAGGTAAATTTAACTTGTTAAATGAGGTAAACGAGTTAGGCTCGAGACATATGAGACCAACAGAAGAAGTGGGTGCAAAAATCGATACAAATGGGTTTTATACCATGCTTGGCAAATGCGGCATGTGGGTTTCCAGACATTAATTGCTTTGATACATGGTTTCTTATTTCACCATTAGATATAAACCCTAACATGCAACCTCAACTCTTGGACAACCTACACAATATATATATATATATATATATATATATATATATATATATATATATATATATATATATATATATATATATATTGTGAGTGGAAGACTTATCATAATAAATTATCAAAAAAGAAATATTGAGGTTAAAACAATTAATCACACACACAACAATAGATGGACGTGGTTCGGAAACTTGATAACATCCACGGAGAGGTTATTATATTCTTATCAGTATCTCTTAATAATCGAGGTTACATCCCATTGACCCGGACCAAGATTACAATTTATAATTGTAGAAAATAAGAGATTGAGTTGTACAAATAATTCAATTAGCTCGTAGATTACTCGTAGGTGTCCATGAATATTTCGTCCGAGATTATTAGTAACCGATTTGAGTATATCTTCATGTATTTAAGCATATGTTAAATACACATATCTAAATAAATAACTGATTTGGGTCGGACAGTCCATCGTCCACGTTGTGCTGGTCGGCTACTCTCCTGGGCTGAAATAAATGAGTCCCCCTCATCTATCTATCTATCTATCTATCTATCTATCTATCTATATATATATATATATATATATATATATATATATATATATATATATATATATATATATATATATATATATATATAACAAGAAGTTACTTAAGGAATGTTGAATCCGAAAAAAATTATTAGTGCGAGTTTAATTAAAATGTTGTTTCTAAACATAAAAGCAAAATGTTATGTATTAAAAAATTCGTTTTAAATAAGCTACACAAAATATTCAATATTAAATGTTGTCTTTAAGCATATTAAGAAGATGTTTTATACTACTCAATGCTATTCATCGTATTTTTTTTGTTTTTGTATTTTGTAAAATGTAGGGTATTATAATTTACTCAAGGTAATTAATACCACCATACTTTCGGTAGGCTAAATAGTTTCCTGACCAAAACTACCATATCTCATGCATTTAATGCACTATCTTCAGCATTAATAAGATGGTACTTTTACTTTAATTATGGTCAGCCCATTTAATGCTACCATGTCACTTGAGCAACCCGACCCCCATATAAATACCCCAACAACATAGTTTACGAGAACAATAATTTGAACTCAAAATTATTGATGAGCTTTCTCTAGATAAGAGTGTTTGCTATGAGAACACTATCGTGTGATTACTCCCTTTGCCTCCATTAACACTACTATTGAACATTCACTATGCCTTAAGGTTACTGCCTTGTCGTTAATGTGCTAAGTGTGCTTACTCCTTCTTCCTCCAACCAAGTGGTATGTTGGTCTCCTCCATTTATTACTCTTTTAGAGCATTTATGTTGTAAAAAGACACAAGTCTGAGTGTTGAATATCGTTTGTCTTTGACTTGAATTTATTGTCATTTCCTTATTATTCTTTGGCACTAATGACAATCTTGATACAAAATTATGCCTCCCTTAACAATAATTGTATTTCAAGAACCCAGTTATTAAATTTGGCAACTCTACTGGGTAATTATTCTCTTTAGAAATATGATTGGCGATAATGTTACAAAAAACATAGAATTTGATGCTTTACAACGTAAGGAGGAAGCATGCCTCACTATCTTTCTGAAAGGGACAAGAATGGTGCGGGCATAACTAAGATCATCTGCTAAAAATGTGATGAGCACGGCTGGCATGATAGCCGGGATAGGCCCAGATCAAATGGAAGTTTTAATGAGTCTGTTCACTGAGTATATCAAAACTCCAAGCGCTCAGGAAGTATTAGGTATCACTAGAGGACCAAGATTTTTACCACTCCACCGATTGTGCTAATAACTCCCACTGCCACAACAAGAGTTATTCTGGATTCTACCAATAATGTCACTACTCCCACAACACAGACGATTGTTACCCCAAATGTCATTAGAGTAACCACGCAGGTAATAGGCACCACTACGGACGCACCAGCGCTAACCGTTAATAGGGAAGGCATTACACCTGTCGCACTACCAATGCCTGCCATGGAAGATACAACACAAACTTGCCCCCCTCCATCCAGCCTCGAGGAAATGAAAAAATAATTATTGAAGTTGATAACCACCACTAAACCTAGAGGAGAGGAATCTTTAGTTTATGAAGACTTTCGTACTCCTTAGCCAGAGGATTACAATAATGAGCCTTATTCAGTAGGGTATGTTCCATCGATTTTTTAAAAGTACAAAGGAAAAAGGAGGGAACCCTAAAATATATGTGAAAAGGACCGTTAAGAGACTCGGGGCCCATTGAAATGACAAGAATCTGAGGTCGAGAGAGTTTTCAAAATCTCTAACTGATAAAGTTTATACTTGGTACTCACATTTGACGCTGGGGGGGCGTGGCTTCCTATGAGGATTTGTATGTGTTGTCTGTGAAATTTTTTTTCTTAGTGGAGGATGAGTTTAACCTCACACAACTGGCCCAAGAAAATCAAAATCCCACGAGGATGTTATGACCTACGTCAGGAGGTTCTGCGAGCATTGGATGTGAGAGAGCAGACGGTAGAAAGAAAACTTTTGTAAGTCTGTGCAGAAGTGTTATTGCTCGAATATATATGCCATCTCATCAATGAAACGCGAGAGTTCTCAAAGTGGAAAGGAACATTCCATTGGTGGTAAAACCTTCACGACCTCCACCCACCTTAGCTGGTTTATTACTAAGAACATCAGCTAGTTCAGGGAGGGGAGTATTATTAAGGGTAAACTACACACATGATGGAGACATTAAATAGTAAGGTGGAGGGTGAGGAAGGATGAATATTGTCCATAAGATAAGGTTTGATGGAAAAGATGATCCTCTTGATCTATTTTGTACGCTCGAGCAGACATTAAACACCTACAACCACATGGTTCATGATAAGATGCGTAGGCCAGTCAATGATAGTATGACACAAGCATCTTGAGAGTAAATAAGTAAGCTAAACTTCTCCATATTACACAACAAGTTGGGTCACCAAACTAAGTCATGTTTCTCATTGAGACGATTAATTGACCACCACATAAAAAAAGGGGGCATTTAACTTCCCCAAGCCAATGTAAATGATAACCATTGGCCAATACATGGGGCACACATTGATAGTGCCTTAGATGAGGAAGCAGAATAACTGATAAGGGAACAATGGTCTTTTGGTGAGGATTTCAATGAGTCGCTTAATTAATGCATGCTTGGGATGTTGTAGTTGACATTAAGGGGTGAAGTAGAAGAAGAAGTGAACCCCATTGAAGGATTGAGCAGGAAAATGGAAGCTTACTCCTTGGATATAGTGAATGTCATGATAGCGTACGATGAATCTGCCTAGAGGGATGTGGAAGAAGTGTTTGAGCCTTGTAAGGACATATTTTATATAGTCCGGTTTACATTAGAGTATGCCATATACCATTACAATCATCGAAGAAAAGTTCAAGTCCAATCATTCAGTAAGATGGATCGAAATATCAACATTCTTCAACAGACAAGCCTTTACAAGATAGTTTTCGGTAAGGTTGGTTTTAAGTCCCTTAATGGTTCTTTTAAAGTGTTGAGATATTTTTTCTAAAATGTTTTTAATCATCCGAGGTGTCATTTTTTATCAAAAGAATTTTTTTAAGTGTTGGCAGAGTTTTAATAAAATTTATTTTTTGTCGGTGTCGTTCAAATGATCGGACAATGTCACGCGAACGAGGACTTCAAGCGACATGCTATGTCACGTAAAGGATGGCATGTAGCTTACTTGAAGAATTTTATCAAACTAGTTGCTTTATTTTAGTTTTCTAAACTCATTTGATGTGTTGTGCGAAGAAGGATCAAATAATATCACATGTCATTCGAGTGACATAGGGTTCTCGTTCGATAGAAGCCGTCGACTCTTGATTTTTATAAATAGGAATGTTTTGAGTCCTTTTTGCTTCAAAAGACCCAAGTTTTTCATTCTACAAAAACTGCTTTTGCAGAATTTTTGTCTCCTCACTTTTTTTAAAGTTTTTAACTTTGTTTTGATTTACGAATCATCCAAAATAGCTTTAGTGAATCAATTTGGACAAGATATAATTTTTATGGAGTTTTTCTTGTAGGGAAGATTTCTCTACTATTAATTTGGTACCACTTGAGGGAGGTGCTGGATGACTACGAATATAGTAGACACCCCATTCCATTACCCCTAACTCTCCTTAGGTCCATAGTACCTCCCTTCATCACTACAAACCCGGGTCATGTCCCGAGTACTGACCTAGAAGCCATCGGGCACTCCTCGACTCAGTTTGACCAAAAAGTCAAACTCTTCATCTTGACTGAGACTGAATGAATCTTTGAAGGGCACTGAATACCCTTTGCAACGGTCCATCCCATGCGCAATTCTGACTTACCATGCGGACGAACAATTCGTTTGCGTCCGAAACCTAACCTAGAGGCCGTCGGGCGCACTCGGGCTCTGTTTGACTTAAGTCAACTCTTCAGATCAATCAAGGCTAAATGAATCTTCGAAGGGCACTGAATACCCTTTTTAATGGTCCATCCCGTGTGCAATTCTGACTTTCCATACGGACGAACGATCCGTTTGACTCCGAGAGGTCACCGAATACTTCCCGGGCCCGGTTAACCAAAATCAACTCTCCAAACCAAGTTAAAACTCTTTGGAATATCGAAGTACATCTATTAACCTTTCCAACGGTCCACCTCGTTCATGATTCAGACTTACCATGTGGACAAACGATCCGTTTGCATCCGAACGATTCCCCGTCCAATGGACGGACAAACGCTTCCGAGACATATTTGACCCAAAGTCAACTCCTGAACCCGAGAGAGGTCCAAAGGATTTTCAAAGCTCTCTGAATTACCTTTCCAACGGTCTGTACCGTGCACGATTCTGACTAACGGCTTGCCCTCGGCAATCGATTTTCCGAAAAGGCCTGAAACACACTGCCAAATGGCAGGTTCCAGACCCTGCCTATCGGCAGGTGCCGATAGGCGGGAACAGGTCTATGCCGATCGGCAGTTACCTAGGCCTATAAAAGGAGGCCTTCACCCCATTTGCAAGAGGGAGCCAAATCTGATAAAATTCACTCTCAATGAATCCCAGAAACCTCTTTCGAAGGCAGCATGATTTCAACCCCCAAATCCCTTTTTTACTTCCACTTTTCATCATCCTTTTCATCAAACTTGGTGAATTAGTCACTCTCCATCATTATCCAAGTGCAAGGGCTGCTCTCCAACATTCAAGATCAAGCTCAAGATCTTCAAGAAGTTCCAACTTTCTCTACTTTCTCTTAAATTCTGTTAAACTCTCAATAACTTGTTTTATTACTTAACACTTTTATTATCTCATCTCACACATCCTAATATACTTTTTTAGTATTATTGCACATCTCTTATTTTCATATAAATAAAAATCCAAAAAATAAGAAAAAGGGGGTTTACTCATAAATTCCAAATAGGGATTCTCATACTTTTTCTCACACTTTTCTCACAACTAAAACATTTTTTCTAATCACATTTATAAATAAGAGATCCCCCATTTGGATTTATGGGATAAACCCCACCCCTCGTTTTGTATGCGAACTACGTGGACTTTGATGCCTTTATAGGCTACGTAGGCGTCTCGGGGTAAAACTCGAGACTCGAGTCCTCTCTCTCACCTTTTCTTTTACTTCCCATTTTCTCTAAACCTAATCTTCTTATATTATATATACTTGCCCTTAGTGACGTATTGCTCCATATGTGTTATCGTTCCATTATAACGATCAACGTAAGGGTAATCGCGTAAATCTTATTTTTCTAATATTTTTCTTATATCTTCCTCCGGATGACTCGCTTTATCTTTTCCATGATACAAGTCGAAGATTCCTACCTCCATTATATATATACACATGCACACATATCACGGGGGGAAATATAAGGGAAAATAGCAAATATCCATGAGAGACCGAAAGGGCAGAATGGGTGCCTAACACCTACCCATTTCGTAACTAACCCTCCGAACCCTTCTCAAATCATTTTGGTTTCGCACGCACCGGTATGTCTTTGGATGCCATCCTTCGAGGTGGCTTCCCCCTTTTTTTTCGTCTATTTTGTGTAAAATAGACTGGCGACTCTGAATCTCTCTACATTTTTACACCACGTCTCAAATGACGCCAGCCGAAGCGCTCCCGAGAGGGACGCGCGGGACCCGAAGGATCCTTCCTCCACACGCCCGCCCGCATGGAGAGGATCAGGGATGGCCATAGTGGCGACTCTGCTGGGAATATGTATTTGTTTGTGGGCTTGACTCTATTTTCATGGATGCTATATTTGTTTTTGTTTCCCCCCATATCTGCATGTTCCCCTTTTCCATGTGTATCCCATGCTTATGCTTATGTTCACACACTTGTAGAAATTTCTCCATGTACACTTCACACAATGTACACCTAGGATCACATATATCCTCATGTGGCACGCATCACCCATCCATACTTGGCGCACCTTTTGGGGTACTTATACTTTGCTCCCTGTATGGCATAATCAAGAAAGGCATTCTCATCTTAAGATACTAATAAGAGAATCATACATGATTCACACGACATGACCAAAGAGAATTTCTACTGACCAAATTTTACTTAGTAACTGAAGGGTCACTTCATAATGGGCGCTGGTCCGGCAGGTCGCAATTAGCCTAAGCGATATGACTCTCACCTTCCATTGGCCAAGTACCTTCAACGTATATCGAACGGTTCCCCCGCATCGTACTGCTTGACCGAAGCCATGACGGGAGGTATATCGCAAGGAATTCATTCACGTACGCCGAGTATATCGAATTCTCTCTCACATGTACTGTCCCCATAAGGTATATGGTGAGACAATTCACGTACACTTAGGTATATCAAATGGCTTATCCACACGTACCGATTGCCCGCAAGAGCAAGACGTATATCGTGGAAGTCACGCCAAAGGGGGGAACCCATGCCGATTCACCCAACCAACTGTATACCCGCATATAGGTGTCAAACCTAGGAGACGGACTTTAGATCGCCAGTTTCTACCCGAAACTCTGCCAAAATTCCGGGTCGGCCTGCCACCCAAT
The DNA here is from genome assembly GCA_949130495.1 of Sambucus nigra. Classification (NCBI taxonomy): domain Eukaryota; kingdom Viridiplantae; phylum Streptophyta; class Magnoliopsida; order Dipsacales; family Adoxaceae; genus Sambucus; species Sambucus nigra. The sequence continues at coordinate 94,168,527 of OX422210.1, read as the reverse complement.
TTTCATGCATTTTTAAAAAGGGACCCTATCCGTGAGCCTGGTTACAAGTCCAAACCGTAGCTTTGCATATATTAAAAACCCCACTTTTCCAGGCTCGGGTCTTGTCCGGCATTGCATTTAGGATAATTAAATACAAGTGAGAACATAATAATCATAATAATCATGCTGAGTTCCGTCTCCCAAAAGATTTTTTTCCCTTCTTTGTCAAAAATCCAAAAACATTTTTCCTTTCTTTATTAAAAATCCAAAAATAGTTCTTCCTTTTTTTTTCTCAAAAATAAATCTCATCCTACGCCTTCTCTGGTCGATTATAAGCCCTTGGTCTGGCTCCCTATTGGCTTCGGTCTTCAGTCAAATCACCCCGGAGTTTTGTCCGTTCCTCTACTACTTCTTTCGAGTCTGGAATCCATCCACTTTCCATGGAGAATACAGATCAAGCACCAGTCATACAGCCAAATCTGACGACAGTCCTAGCTCAACTCGTGTCCAAGATCGACAACCTCCAAACTGAGGTCCGAGAAATGCAACGAAACTAGGTTCTAATTCCTCAAGAGCCCGAGGCCCTATTCCCTCGTGCTATGGGTCCACCCGAGCCTATATGGGTTCTGAAAGAATATCAGCACACTCCACGTGCCCCTCCTGCCAATGGGCCATCGCCTGCCCAGCTCCCAGTGCCCAACATTGCCCAGCCTATGGCTAACTTACCTATGGTCGTTGATCCAAAAGAGGAGGAGTTAAATAAAGTCAAAGAGGATATCAAGCTGCTCACCAAGAAGTTTGACCAAGTCAGGATCTCTGGGAATTACATGGACTACACCCACATGCCTCTTTATCCTAAAGTGAGGTTACCCGAAAAGTTCAAGATGCCGAATATCGAGAAGTTCGTAGGGAGTGGACCCCCAATTGTTCATCTTCGCATTTATCATCATTTCATAACTCTACTAGGGGATTCTGAAGAAGTGATGACCCAATTGTTTCAGCAAACTTTGAAGGATAGTGCCCTCCGATGGTTTTTATCTCTTGAGGAATCCAAAATCTGTAGTTGGGAGGATGTAGCCCTATAATTCATGTCCCAATATAAATACAATGAAGAGCTTGAGGTCACCCGTCATAATTTAGATCTTCTCAAACAGAATCCTGGGGAATCACTCAGTAACATCATAACTCGGTGGAGGGAGAAACCAGCTACCATGACTAATCGGCCATCCGACGAAGAACAGGTCAACATAGTGAAGAAGAACTTCTTGCCCCATGTCCGAGCAACGATGGGAGGACAATACTATCCCCACTTCCGATCTCTTAGAGAGGCCTGAGTAGAAATCGAGGAAAGCCTCGTTAAAACAGAGGTTGAACCGAAGAAGGTGTTGAGATAGTTCACCCCTAGAAAGTATGACAAGCCTGCCAGTGCTACAGTCTCAACCATCAACAACATCTCTCAACCAACCACATCATGGGCACCAGAAAGCCGCCCTGCCTCCATCTAAAGGGAATACACTGAGCTCCATGCTCCCCTCTCTAAAGTTTACCAAGCCCTGTTAAGCCTAAACCTCATCAAACCCTTGGATCCACGTCCGTTGCCAAATCCACTCCCAAGAAATTTCAAGATCGATGCTCATTGCGCGTTTCACTAAACTGCCGGCCATACCACCGACCTATGCTTTCACCTTCGGAACATAATCCAAGATCTCATTGATCGGGGTACCATCGCCCCACCAACCAATCCTAAGCCAACCACTACTCACAACCCACTCCCAAATCATGCCAATGACATCTTCTTAGAAAAAAACCTAAATTTTGATCCCTCAACTCAAATCACACCCATATACTCTCCTAAACCTCTTCAAATTTGCCCATATTTCCTCTTATACCCTACTAGCCTCGTTGATCAGGCACTGTCACTCCTTACCAGAGCATGCATCACTGTCCATTTCCGTTCTAAAAATGGAAGTATGGAATTGTCAGAGGTGTTAAACCAACTCCTAGAGTTCTGGATGAAATTGCCCTCACAGATGGTCATTGATTACCAGAGGTTCAACACACTGTTCTTGGAAGCACGAAAAATGGGCCCGAGATTCAGATAAGTGGGTGGTACGAACTGACGAAGTCAGCTTAAATGATGTTGTCCAGATTATGGCATAATTATTAGGGCAAACCAACAACATTTGCAGTATCACCGGGTTACTTGACACTTTCAAGCTACAAGGGCTTTTAGTCCCTTCAATCACACATATTCCCACCAAATGGGAGAACTTGTATGAAGAAGTCGTTGAAGTTGTGAAATGCATTGACTTTACATAGAAAGACAGAATTGTTACCACCGGATGGGGGGAAGAATTCGAAGATTTGAATGAAAAACAAACTTCAGGAAGAACTGGCCCAGTAGCCGACATATGTGGGATGATATAATTTGAAGAACTCCTCGGAGAAATAAATAGGGTGGAAGAACAACCTGAGATTGACGAGGAAACGAGATTCATGCTCTTTCCTTCTTCAGTAAATTACGTGACTAGATCAGGGAGACATTACCAGGTTCCAAACTCACTACCAGCAAATCACAAGGGGAAGGGAATTAAAAACTTCCTATGCCAGAGATGACCATCAAGGAGAGCAAGATCCCCGATCAAATGAAGAAAACCCAAGCTAACACAACTCTATGGGGACTTTTCATATCTTCCCAGCTACACAAAAATGCTTTAATCAAATTGCTCACTGAACCCATAGTTCCTCCATCTACCACACAAGAAGAAGCGGTAAATCTGGTCGGATCCTTGACCTCTACTCGAATGCTATCATTTTCTGAAGAAAAAATCCCCAGAATTGGGCCAAATCACAATCATGCACTCAATATCTCCGTCGAAGTTATGGGGAAGGCCGTGCCAATCTCCCTTGTCGATAACGGATCCGCCTTGAATGTTTACCCTCTGAGAACCTTCAAGTGCTTAGGCCTGAAAGAAAGCGACCTTTCTCCAACCTCCGCCACTGTACGTGCCTATGATAATACCCGTCGTGAGGTTATGGGATCCATAAAAATTGTAATAGGGTTGGCCCTATAAACCCCGTCATTGAATTCCAAGTCATAAACATCCCAACTTATTTCAACCTGTTGCTCGGACGACCTTGGCTCCACAGTATCAAAGGTGTGTCTTCCTCACTCCATCAAAAATTGAAGTTATTCGCCGACGGGCGAGTCATCACCATTTTGGGCGACGATGGAAATATCGAGGGCGCAAGCACCAGTATTCCAACCCTTGAGATACAACACGGGCCAAATGATATGCTCCTATCGAGATTCCGAGTTGAGCCACTCTTACTCCCGGTAGGGGACGTTTTCAAAAAAAGGGTTTGTCTAAAATATGACCCTCATGGCAATGTCAATGTAATTCAGATGTTCACAAACATGCACTCCATGCCCGGACTGGGACTAGGGCAAAGGCAGCAAGGGATACTTGAGCCCATCGAACTGAAGAAAGCTTTCCCTCCTTGTGGCTTGGGGTATCAACCATCGGGACAAGAGCTCAGAATGATCCGCCAGTCTCGACCAAAGAGAAGATTAGACTGCATTCGAACTATCTCAGGAGACTCCTTAAATGGACGATTCATTAAAGAAGGCAAGGACTTCCCCTTTTGCGATTTTCCAGAACCATGGTATGACCACACAGACAAGAAGATGAAGCCTGGAATGGAGATCTTTTTCCAAGACAGCTACCCATGGCCGAAAGTTTCCAACACCGCGTACAACCGCTCATCAAAGATACCGGAGAGACTGAGGAAAGTGATTCCGAAGATTCCTTCAACTTACAGATATTGGGGCTGGCACTCTGCATGGTTCATTCAAGCACTAAATCAATGGACCCATCCCGTCTGATTAAAGCTGCTGATACAACTCTCCTCAACTGGCATGCTGCACCAGTTTTACCTCTTTCAATCCCCCCTAACCCCAATGTTTACCTTATTTCTTCTCCTATTGTCTATCCTTGTTCAAATGTAATCGAGACCTCTTTTGATGAGGTTTTCAATGTTGTCTTTCCTATTAATGAAATAGATGAAGATTTTGAGTAACTTGTTGTGCCTTACATTAATTGTTTAGATTCTAATCAAACTTTTGATGATGATGATGATTTTGCAATTGAACAATTCTTAACTGATCTAAATAAGGTTAATAATAAACAACATAACCGCGTTCAAGTTAATGAAGAAGAGAATGTTGTTATTAATCTCGATTCTAGTAGCCAACTGCGAGAGATTAGGATAGGGGCCACCCTTGACGAGCATGAGCGTGCACAACTCGAAGAATTGATGAAGGAGTTCATAGATGTCTTCACATGGTCCTATGATGATATGCCCGGCCTTGATCCTGAAATAGCTTAGCAAGAGATCCCCACTCTACAGATTACAAGCCAGTTATAAAAAATTGAGAAAACTCCGCATCGAATGGTCACTCAAGGTCAAAGAATAAGTGGTCAAACAGTTGAACGTGGGTTTCATTCGGGTGATTGAATATCCCACATGGCTAGCCAACATTGTACCTGTGTCGAAATCAGGAGGGAAGGCTCGAATGTGTGTGGATTATCGAGATTTAAACAAAGCTTCTCCGAAGGATGATTATCCGCTACCCAATATCGACATGATTGTGGTCAACACATCCAGTCATGCTCTCAAGTCATTCGTCGAAGGGTTTGCCGATAAAAAACCGCATTCATCACCCCATGGGGAACCTTTTGCTACACCGTTATGCCATTCGGTCTTAAGAATGCTGGGGCTACCTACCAAAGGACTGCCACAACCATCCTGCATGATCTTATTCACAAGGAGGTCGAAGTTTATGTGGATGATATGATTATCACGTCCAAAACTAAAGAAGGTCATGTTCCCGCTCTTCGGAAGTTCTGTGAACGACTGTGATGGTATCAGATGCGACTTAGTCCACAGAAATGTGTCTTCGGCGTTACAAAGGGAAAACTCTTGGGATTCATGGTCATCGAAAAGGGGATAAAATCAAATCCTGCAAAGTTGAAGGTAATACTTGAGATGCCACCGCCCTGAACAGAGAAAGAAGTCCGAGGTTTTCTTAGGAAATTATAATATATCAGCCGGTTCATCAGCCAGCTGACCTCCATCTATGAACTGATATTCAAGCTCCTCTGAAAGGATTTAACCAAGGTTTGGAATGAGGTCTACTAAGAAGCTTTTGACCGAATCAAACAATACCTGACCTAACCTCCAGTTCTCATGCCACCACAGTCTGGTCTCGCTTTGCTCATATACCTAACCATAACCGACACTGCAACTGGGGCTTTGCTAGCCCAATACCTTGAGGACTTTTGTAAAGAAAGAGCCATCTATTATGCCAGTCACAAATTGGCCAGGTACGAGGTTAACTACGCTGCCTTGGAGAAGTCATGTATCGCACTTGTCTGGGTCACCCAAAAGTTGCGACACTACATGCGCGCCTTCCCCATCAAACTTGTATCCCGAATGGACCCCATTAAATACTTGCTTGAGAAACCCACCTTATCGAGTCAAATGGCCCGATGGTTGATGCTCCTAACTGAGTTCGATATCGTGTAAATCACACAGAAAGCTGTTAAAGGAAGAACCATATCTGACTACCTCGCCAATTACCCCATAGATGAAGCAGATGTCTGGATCTCTGAGTTCCCAGATGAAAATATCCTCTGCACCACTTAGGATCGCCTTCGATGGAAAATGTTCTTTGACGGCGCTGCCAACAAAAAGGGATATGGCATTGGGATACTTATGATCTCCCCAGATGACTCCCACACTCCCATCGCCATTAAATTGGATTTCCTTTGCACCAACAACATGACGAAATACGAGGCATGCACAGTGGGCCTCAAAGTTTCTCTCAAGAAAGGTATTCAATACCTTGATGTCTACGGGGATTCTGCCCTTTTCATCGGTCAAGTGCTCAGAAAGTGGAAAGTCAAGAACGAAAACTCCAACCTTTTCATGCCCAATTAGAAGAGCTAGCCTCCCGATTCAGAGATATAACCTTCCATTACCTACCCCGAGAAAAGAATAACCTAGTTGATGCTCTCGCTACCTTAGCCTCCATGGTCGACATGCCCGAGGGAATAATAATGACCCCCTTCCTAGTTCAAAAGCAAGACAAACCGACCCACTGCTACCATATTGAGCTTGTCTCCACCGAAGATCCAGAACTAGCCGATTGCTGGTACTATGATATTTAGTGCCTCCTCAAACATGTTAGATATCTTGACGGTTCTAACAAGAGAGATTGAACGACTCTCCGGAGACTATCCGCCTAGTACATCATCTATCATAAAGCCCTACTCAAGAGGAACTTCGATGGAACTCATCTACACTACATCGCAGGGGCCGAGATTGAGAAGATAATGCAAAAAATCCACAGAGGGGAATGTGGTCCCCACATGAATGGTCACATACTCGCCAAGAAGATCATCCGACAGGGATACTACTGGACCACCATGACCCAGGATTCCACCGTCTATGTTCGGAGATGCCTCAAATGCCAACAATTCTCAAATCTTTAACACCTGCCTCCGCGAGAATTATATAACATGACCTCTCCCTGGCCGTTCTCCACCTGGGGTGTCGACATCATAGGGAAGGTTACACCAAAGGATTCAAACGGACATGAGTTCATCCTAGTCTCCATCGCTTACTTCACCAAATGGGTCGAAGCTGAGTCATACGCAGTACTGAACGCCAAGAAAGTGGCCAACTTCCTCAAGAAAAATATCATCTGCCGATATGGGGTCCCGCACGAGCTAGTGTCCAATAACAAGTTGCATTTTAAAGAAGAAGTCACAGAAGTAGTCAACGAGTACGGTATTCAGACACATAAATCTTCTCCCTACCGACCTTAGACCAATGGGGCAGTGGAAGCCGCCAACAAAAACCTCAAAGCTATCATCAGCAAGATGATCGAAAGTTGTAGGGATTGGGCTGACCGAATCCCGTTCGCCCTCTAGGGCTATCGAACCTCAATCTGAACCTCTACTGGGGCTACCCCTTACTCCCTAGTCTACGGTATGGAAGCAGTACTACTTATGGAGATGGAAATACACTCGTTACGCGTCATACTCGAAAGAAAAGTTAGCGAAGAAGACTAGTGTCAAAGACGTCTTGATGAGCTAGCCCTCCTAGATGAAAGAAGATTAAATGGTCTTTACCACATATAGGGGTACCATCACCGAATAACGCAGTCATTCAATAAGAGATTCTAGGATCACGGTGTCCGAGAGGGAGACTTAGCCCTCAAGGAGATAATTGAACCCATCTGGAACCCCAGAGAGAAATTCAAGCCCAATTGGAGCGGCCCCTATATTGTGAAGAAAATCTTATCCGACGGTGCCGCCATGCTCACTAACCTAGATGGGGAAGATATGGCTCGTCCAGTCAATCTGGACCGTCTCAAGAAATTCTACCCCTAGTCCGAAATCTCAGCGTGCTACGACTCTTCTCATCCCCCTTCTATTCTAAAATAAAATAAAATAAAATAAAAATAAAACTCTTCATTTTCCTCTACCCAGAACTACGTGGGCCTGATCCTCTGCAAAAAACTTTTTCAAACGGATAAAAAAACTTTTTTAAAAACCCCAGAGGTACATAGGCAGCTCATGCACCTCACATGAGGGCGGCCCTTTCTTTTTCACAAAATACTATTCTTTTCTTACCTCCGAGAACGGTGGTTCATTCTAAAAATACTTGAACAAAAGGATTATGTATGCCTTCGCGATTGGTATAGATAATTCAAAATACAAAATTCATCGAAAGGCACAACTAGATGATCAGAAACTTGTTTATTCCATTAATAAGAAATTACAGTACGAATTACATAAGAAAAAGGAGCGGATAACTCCCTTCCCCTTATTACCATGAAAAGCCAAATAAAATCCCCACTTCTATTACGCAAATAAACTCTCCAAGAGTCCTACCCACAGCCACCAGAGGAGCCTGTACCCTCATCATCTACATCCGGAGGTCCCCAAGTTTCCCCTGCCTGAATAGAGTGCCGTAAACATTCCATGGATCTATGATCCTGAACCATCCTTGAAAAGACCACAACACCCCCTTCCATGGTGTTAGATAAAACAAACCATCTTTGTCTAGTCTCCACTACCAACATCTTGCTGACTACTTTCGTCCACAATCACTTCATATAATCTTTTGGGACATGCCAAACCTTCCCGACAGAATGAGAGGGACGGGTCGACGGACGCCGATTTTCCCACTGAGACTCAAGCAAAAGACGCAGGCGCTTAGTTAAATCTTCTACCAGAAAGAAATTTGAGGTCAGAGGGGGCACGACCTGTGCCCAGCCAAATTGGCGCAGAAGTCGCCAAGGGAAATAAAAAGAGGTCTGTCTAAGACCAACCAGCCACACATATGAATAATCTCCTAGCTCCATAATAGGCTGCAACTGTCCCCACCAAGGCACTGACCAATACAGCCCACGAGCCCCATGCTCCACAAGCCAATGATCCCAGTTCTCAACATACAGGCCAAAGCTGATGAAGTAGCATGAAAAGAAGTTAGGTACGGTCGATAAGGGATACTTTGGAGGAGTTTTCAAGCGAAATCTTTCAGACAACCACATGAACAGCATCACAGGGCTACCCCTCAAAAAGTCAGAACGACCTTCTCTCCAGGCATCATGGCCATTCAGGGTCTCCGCCAGTATCACCGCCATAAGATTGCGATGATATGACATGCATGAAGTAATGGCTACAAGTTGTGGGTCCATTTGCACCTCCCTAGTCACCAGAAAGAATTTGGAAACCAGAACCAGAACAACAGCTCCAGTATAGCCAGCATTTCCTACTTCCCGCAAATACACGGACTGCAGCACCGCCGGGAGGGAGATCATTCCTCCAGCAACCAATGATCTAGCTGCCGAAGGCGAAATATGAAGAAGCCCGGCTAAAAAATCCCTCGGAGAGCGGGAAAATTCGGGCAAAGCCGTAACAACACTAGGATTTACACCCAGTATGGCAGAAAATTCCTCGTAGGTAGGACAAACTTCATCCAACCTAAAGCGAAATACATGGTCTTCGGGTGCCAAAATTGTACTGTCATCGTCAGCACGTTCCACTCAAAAGGCCGATTGCTCCATAGGGAGACTCGACGCATGTTGAAAGCATCGTAGTCGACATTATAAGAGCACATTGCTTCCAAGGCTTCGAGGTAGTTGACAAACTCAATGCTACCAGGGAGAGCCATCTTGCAAGGCTAAGAGATAGTGGGCAAGTAAGTAAAAATGCAAAGGTGTGATCAAAACACTCCACCCTTACCCCTTTTTATACTTGAGAACCCTCACAAGAGACACAATCCCTACAGAAATCGGAGGGAATCCTACCCCACAAGGTACCAAAAGCTGAAGAGGGTACCAATCAAAGCTTTGAATTGACGGGACTGGACTGAACTGTAGATGGGCAGGTCACGGTGCTTGCCGATCGGCAACCCCCCATTTTTAGAAATTTCCCTCTTTTCCCCTTTTGTCAAATCAGAAAACTCAATAAAAATAAATTGACATTCTCAACATAATTTCAAAATGCCTTTTTCTCCTTGTAAAATTTCCCCCTTTTTTTATCAAAAACTTTACTTCAAAAAATTCCAAAAATATTCCTTTTTACGGTCTCAGCAGTAAAGTAAAAAGCGCATGTGCATGCATTCATCATTAAATAAAAGATAATCAAAAAACTCCATTGCATTGCATCAATTTGTGTTATGTGTTACATCAATTTTGCAGGAAATAAAAAGAAAAAGCAAAAACAATGGGACTCAGCCCGAACCCACATTCTTTCTCTCTCTCTCTCAAGAGCTTCCACCCCTGCGACGTGCTCTCTTCCCCCTACGGTGAGACGATGCACCACCACTACCTGAGCCAAAAATTCCGTGCCACTGCCGCATGGCACCCTTCATACTATGTCGACCGGCACCCCCCTTAAATTTTGTACAGAAATTCCCAGAAAATACCAGAAAGCCTTGAAAAATCCCCGGAAAATTCCTAAAAATCCCAGGAAGGACTTAAAGCCTTTTCACCAAGAAAACTCTACATTCCCTCGAGCGGAACCCCTCTTTCCCAGCAAAATCCTCAAAAACCAAGTGAAAAATCCTCCCGGCAAAGCTCAGGAGGATCTCTAATGATCACCTGATCACTTCCCCAGCGAAATTCTCCTACAGCACCCAAAATAGGTTGTTTCCCCCACAAGGTCTCCTAATGAAACAAAAGCTTCCTCAGCTATCAGCTCCCTAGCTCAAATCAAAATCACTTTCCCCAGCAAAATCAAAATCCAATCTTAATCCACTCTTTAGGTCAGAATTGACCTCGGTCTTGGATTGTCACCTGAGTTGGGTCAGAATTGACCCCGATCCTCGATCGTCACCATTCTTTAGGTCAGAACTGACCTCAGTCTTGGACCGTCACCTGAGTTGGGTCAGAATTGACCCCGATCCTAGGTCGTCACCACTCTTTAGGTCAGAATTGACCTCGGTCTTGGATCGTTACCTGAGTTGGGTAAGAATTGACCCCGATCCTCGGTCGTCACCACTCATTAGGTCAGAATTGACCTCGATCTTGGATCGTCACCCGGGTTGGGTCAGAATTGACCCCGGTCCTCAGTCGTCACCATTCTTTAGGTGAGAATTGACCTCGGTCTTGGATCGTCACCTGAGTTGGGTCAGAATTGACCCCGGTCCTCGGTCGTCACCACACTTTAGGTCAGAATTGACTTCGATCTTGGATCATCACCTAAGTTGGGTCAGAATTGACCCCGGTCCTTGATCATCACCACTCTTTAGGTCAGAATTGACCTCGTTCTTGGATCGTCACCTGAGTTGGGTCAAAATTGACCCCGGTCCTTGATCGTCATAACTATTTAGGTCAGAATTGACCTCGGTCTTGGATCGTCACCTGAGTTAGGTTAGAATTGACCCCGGTTCTCGTTCGTCGCCACTCTTTAGGTTAGAATTGACCTCGGTCTTGAATCGTCACCTGAGTTGGGCCGAATTGACCTCGATCCTCGGTCGTCACCACTCTTTAGGTTAGAATTGACCTCGGTCTTGGATCGTCACGTGAGTTGGGTCAGAATTGACCCCGGTCCTTGGTCGTCACCACTCTTTAGGTCAAAATTGACCTTGGTCTTGGATCGTCATCTAAGTTGGGTCAGAATTAACCCCGTTCCTCGGTCGTCACCACTCTGTAGGTCAGAATTGACCTCGATCTTAGATCATCACCTGAGTTGGGTCAGAATTGACCCCGGTCCTCGATCGTCACCACTCTTTAGGTCAGAATTGACCTCGATCTTAGATCGTCACATGAGTTGGGTCAGAATTGACCCCAGTCCTCGGTCGTCACCACTCTTTAGGTCAGAATTGACCTCGGTCTTAGATCATCACCTAAGTTGGGTCAAAATTGACCCCGGTCCTTGGTCGTCACCACTCTTTAGGTCAGAATTGACCTCGGTCTTGGATCGTCACCTGAGTTGGGTCAGAATTAACCCCGGTCCTCGATCGTCACCACTCTTAGGTCAGAATTGACCTCGATCTTGAATCGTCACCTGAGTTGGGTCAGAATTGACCCCAGTCCTCGCTCGTCACCACTCTTTGGTCAGAATTGACCTCGGTCTTGGATTGTCACCTGAGTCGGGTCAGAATTGACCCCGGTCCTCGGTCGTCACCACTCGTTGGGTCAGAATTGACCTCGATCTTGGATCGTCACCTGAGTTGGGTCAGAATTGACCCCGATCCTCGGTCGTCACCACTCTTAGGTCAGAATTGACCTCGATTATTAGACCTTTACCCTAAGCCCATAGATTCAGCTTTAACCCACAGAATTGATCATCCCCAGCACACTTCTTAGGTCCTTAGAATCAGCCTCGACCCTTTGAATCGGTCATACTCCCTCAAAAGCATCATGTGGTGTCTATTCGACGGTCATCATTTGTTACAAATTCACCCATTGAGGGGCTCTGTAGACACCCCATTCCATTACTCCCAACTCTCCTTAGGTCCCTATTACCTCCCTTTATCATTACAAACCCAGGTCATGTTCCGAGTACTGACCTAGAAGCCATCGAGCACTCCCCGAATCAGTTTGACCAAAAATTCAAACTCTTCATCTTAACTAAGATTGAATGAATCTTTGAAGGGCACTGAATACCCTTTCCAACGGTCCATCCCATGCGCGATTCTGACTTACCATGCGGACGAACGATCTGTTTGCGTCCGAAACCTAACCTAGAGGCCACTGGGCGCACTCGGGCTCTGTTTGACTTAAGTCAACTCTTCATATCAACCGAGGATAAATGAATCTTCGAAGGGCACTGAATACCCTTTTTAACGGTCCATCCCGTGCGCAATTCTGACTTTCCATACGGACGAACGATCTGTTTGACTCCGAGAGGTCACCGAATACTTCCCGGGCCTGTTGACCAAAGTCAACTCTCCAAACCAAGTTAAAACTCTTTGAAATGTCGAAGTACATCTATTAACCCTTCCAACGGTCTGCCCCTTGCGTGATTCGGACTTACCATGGGGACGAACAATCCGTTTGCGTCCGAACGATTCCCCGTCCAATGGACCGGCAAACGCTTTAGAGCCATATTTGACCCAAAGTCAACTCCTGAACCCGGGAGAGGTCCAAAGGATTTTCAAAGGTCTTTGAATTACCTTTCCAACGGTCTAACCCGTGTACAATTCTGACTAATGGCTTGCCCTCGGCAGTCGATTTTCTGAAAAGGCCTGAAACACACTGCCAAATGGCAGGTTCCAGACCCTGCCTATCGGCAGGTGCCGATAGGCTGGAACAGGTCTATGAAGATCGGTAGTTACATGGGCCTATAAAATGAGGTCTTCACCCCATTTTCAAGAGGGAGCCAAATCTGATAAAATTCACTCTCAATGAATCCCAGAAACCTCTCTCGAAGGCAGCGTGATTTCAATCCCCAAATCCCTTTTTTACTTCCACTTTTCATCATCCTTTTCATCAAACTTGGTGAATTAGTCACTCTCCATCATCATCCAAGTGCAAGGTCTACTCTCCAACATTCAAGATCAAGCTCAAGATCTTCAAGAAGGTCCAACTTTCTCTACTCTATCTTAAATTCTCTTAAACTCTCAATAACTTGTTTTATTACTTAACACTTTTATTATCTCATCTCACACATCTTAATATACTTTTTTAGTATTATTGCACATCTCTTATTTTCATATAAATAAAACCCAAAAAATAAGAAAAAGGGGGTTTACTCATAAATTCCAAATAGGGATTCTCATACTTTTTCTCACACTTTTCTCACAACTAAAACACTTTTTCTACACACATTTATAAATAAGAGATCCCCCATTTGGATTTATGGGATAAACCCCACCCCTCGTTTTGTATGCGAACTACGTGGACTTTGATGCCTTTATAGGCTACGTAGGCGTCTCGGGGTAAAACCTGAGACTCGAGTCCTCTCTCTCACCTTTTCCTTTACTTCCCATTTTCTCTAAACCTAATCTTCTTATATTCTATATACTTTCCCTTAGTGACGTATTGCTCCATATGCGTTATCGTTCCATTATAACGATCAACGTAGGGGTAATCGCGTAAATCTTATTTTTCTAATATTATTCTTATATCTTCCTACGGATGATTCGCTTTATCTTTTCCATGATACAAGTCGAGGATTCCTACCTCCATTATATATATACACATGCACACATATCACGGGGGGAAATATAAGGGAAAATAGCAAATATCCATGAGAGACCGAAAGGGCAGAATGGGTGACTAACACCTTCCCATTTCGTAACTAATCCTCTGAACCCTTCCCGAATCATTTTGGTTTCGCACGCACCAGTATGTCTTTAGATGCCATCCATCGAGGTGGCTTCGCCTTTTTTTTTGTTTTTTTTTGAGTAAAATAGACCGACAACTCTGAATCTCTCTACATTTTTACACCATATCTCAAACGACGTCGGCCGAAGTGCTCCCGAGAGGGACGCGCGGGACTCGAAGGATCCTTCCTCCACGCGCCTGCCCGCATGGCGAGGATCGGGGATGGCCACAACTGTGGTCAATTGGGAGTACTTGCAGGTGTTCTTTGTTGAAGACAGAAGTGCGTGTTCTTGTGGGTTCATTACGATTGATCCAATACTGATTCTAATCTGAGTTCTATGTGAGTGTCTGTCGATATTCATTGTAGATTTTATTGTATATGTAATTTGTGATTTACCTCTTCATAGTGAAATAGAAAGGTTATACCCGAAAGATTTTTTTCCTGAAATCTGTGTGTCAACAATATTTATTTTGTGATGACTTGATTTTATACTCCTAGATGCATGTGTTAGGGTTTGATTAATTTAGATAAAAAATTGACATCTAGTTCAATAAGTTTAAAATTTGAAAATTTCAAATCCTCGTACAATCGATGTTACATAGCATTCTAAAATTGGTATTAGAGTAGGTTTCATTAAATTAAGTGAGATCCTTTTTTAGCAAATTTTTTGTGATATTGATTTTTTTTTGAAAAATCTGATTTTGAGATTTTGCAATGTTTTCGGATGAAAACTTATACAATAGGTTGCTAGTTTTTGACAGGTGTAATTAATCCTATTGAAAAGACCATATGAAATCTCATTTAAAAGCAATCGATGAGCGAGTTTGGGCTATTTGTGAAAGTGGGTGGACTCCTCCCACTATCACCGCTAATAATGTCATTAATCTTAAGCTTATGAATGAATGGACTGACAATGAGTTTAAATGGATCACTTTAAATTCTCGAGGGCTAAGTGCAATTTCTAGATCCATTACCCCTGATGAGTTTTGACGTATCATGACGTGCACCACGTCAAAAGAAGCATGGGATGTTTTACAACTTACCCATGTAGGAATGAATGCGGTCAAAGAGTATAAATTGCAAAATTTAACTACTGAATTTGAAATGATTACCATGCCCGAATCTGAGTGTTTTGATGACTTTTATGCACGTTTGCCTGATATTGTCAACACTAGTTTCAATCGTGGTGAGCACATTCTTGATGCACGAGTAGTTAAAAATATTTTGAGAATGTTGCCTAAACGTTTTATTCCGAAAGTCACTGTTTTGAATTCCTTGGAAAATTTAAGCAATTTAAAGTTATAAGAACTGGTAGGAGACCTCCAGACATATGAAATTGACATGTTTCCTAACACTATTAAGACTAAGGATAGAGGGATAACACTTAGATCCCAGTCTAGGAAGAGTGAGGAACAATTCAAGAGAGAAAAGAAAAAGAGAGTGAGAGTTTCTGATTCTGAGTCAGAGGGTGAGTTTGATTTTGATATAGCTATGCTTTCTAAAAATTTCAAAATGTTTCTCAAATTTTCAAAAGAAAATTCTTCCAATAAAAGATTTTTTAAGAAAAATAAAAAGAAAGATGAGGCCAAAGAAAGCGGTGAGAAAGAGAAAGAGAAAGAGAATGAGGAATAAGAGAGATGTTTTGAATGTGAGGGTAAGGGGAATAGGGAGCTTGAGTGTCCCATTAGGCTAAAAAGAAAGGGCAAGAAGATTGCCATGCCAGCCACCCTTAGCGACTGTGAGGAAGATATGAACGATTATGAGGATGAATCTTCACATGGGATGTGTGTTTCATTTTTAGCTAGTCACGTGAGAACACCTAGTTTGTACCATGACAATGATGATATTTGTGAACGTGAGAGCCCTGGTGATAATTTGAGTGTTTCTAGCGAGTGTGAGAGTGAGTGCGCTAGTGATGGTGAAAGTGAGATCCAAATTGTGTTTAGATCTTTGTACACCGGGACCTTAAAGACGAAGAAATTGAATAAGGAGTTAGGTTTTAGGGTGATAGATTTGGAGAGAGATATATAAAGTTTGAGAGGTTTTGAGTCATCGATGAGTCAACTAGAGAAGTTGAAGGTTAGTTTAAGTGAGGAGTTGATAGTCATAGGTCGGGAAAAGAGTGAACTTGTAGCCCGTTTATCATAATTAGAGAGAGATATTGAACGTACCCATGAGGTAAATATCACAATAGAGGATACATATAAGAAGGTTGGAAAGATGATCCTTGGTCCCGCTTTGTGTAATGTTTAGAGATTAGGAATAAGTCATGACGATGCGTCCACTTCCCATGTTACACCCGAGCCGGTTCCCAAGTTTGTGATTGATCCATATGGATCTCAACCCAACCCACCTATACATACCATTTCGGATAAGAGAGTAAATCGTATATATTTTGAGAGAGGTGTCCACACATGATGCTCCGGATGATTACATGAGAGATTTTTCACATATTAAGGAGCAAGTTAAGTTTTTGGTCAAAACTTCACATGATTTGATGGATGTTTTTCATAGGATGTCACCATCTTTGGAAAACTCCACATCACCTAACAGATGAGATTTCAACTTGTTTGCTAGCATATGATGATTTTCATTATGATATTTTATGCCTATTGCTAATGTGTACCATTTTTGTATTTATATTTTCCATTTTTGATATATTTTTAGAAAAATAAAAAAGATTTTTATTTTTGAATTTTTTTGGAAAAATACAAAAAGATTTTCTAGTTTTTTGAGAAAAGGATTGAATAAGCCAAAAAGATTTTATTTTGATATATTGTTTTGAAAAATTCAAAAAGAGTTTTGTTTTTTGTTTACACCGTTTATGGATGGACATTTAGGATGACCAAGTCACAACATCATTCCGTATTCATTTGACTATTATTCAATAGTGTTTTGACATGATGCATCACTTCATCTATGTGCTTTATAATATTTGGAGTCATTAAGATGAGATTTGAGATTACTTTCTACTTGTTTGACTCATGATTTCCTTTATTGACCACTTGCACGAATTTTTTTAATTATTGTACCTATCTATCATATGTTGGTTGAAGTGTTTCCATCTCAATCATGTCTATAAAATGAACCAAAAATGCGATAAAACTTAACAATTAAAGTTGTGCATGTAAGAAATATTGCATATGAGGAATTTGTTTAATATGAAAAAATGATGAGTGAACACGGAAAAAGGAGATGAGTGAATAATAATCACATCATAAAAGTCACTGTTTAAGAGTACCCGAGAAAAAATTAAGGCAATAAAAAGAATAATATGCCAAAAATGGCGCCAATAGGATTTCTCTTAGTTGAGAAAAAATAGAAACCTCAAAAGAGCTTGAAAAATAAATATATATTTGAGGGAGTTTGGTTGGAAATAAATCAACGGGTTTGCACGTCCTGACAAAGTCTTGAAAAAGCATCAAATAGTTTTAGACATTATTGATGTGAAAATCATTTAAGTCAATGTCATTTGAATTCAACAATGTTTACACCTAAGTATGATTGTGAAGTTCAGTCTTTAGGAGTATCCATATTCATCACGCACATTTGTTGTGTACGTTTGAGTTGATTTACCTATTGAATATGTTTACACCCATTCATTCCTTTTCCACGATTTGGTGTAAATCATGGTGTATGATTTTTATGTAGATTATTTTTTATTGAAAATTTTGAAAAATTAAAAATAGTTGGTGAATGCTTTTAAGTTTATACTTTAATGATCATATTTGATTTTCTTTGCTTGTTGTGACACTACATGATCAAACTCGATACGTTACGAAGGTATTTGTTTCTTATCTCATGTGTGCAGGTACAAATTTTGAATATCTTAGTTTGCACACCCTAATGATGACAAATAAACATTAGCAATTTGAAGATGTTGAAGAATTTTTGAAGAAAGTTAAAGACTTTCATTTTGAGTACCTTTTCAGTTTTGGGTTCATGGGAGGGTATTAGATTTGTATAGGACATTTGATTTGATAATTCAGATGTTTTTAGTTTGTACCGGAATAGACATAGGGGGAGATTTGTAAGGATATATTTTACATAGTCCTGTTTACATTAGAGTATATCGTATACCTCTACAATCGTCGAAGAAAAGTTCAAATCCAGTCATTCATTAAGACGGAGCTGAATATTAACATTCTTTAGCAGACAAGCGTCTGTGAGATCGATTTTGGTAAGGTTGTGTTTAAGTCCCTTAGTGGTTCATTAAAGTGTTGGGATATTGTTTCTAAAATGTTTTTAAACATTTGAGGCATCATTTTTCGTCAAAAGAATTCTTACTAAGTGTTGAGGTGATGGTTTAATAAAATTTATTTCTCATTGATGTCATTCAAACGGCATGTCTATGTCATTCAAACGACAAGACAATGTCACGCGAATGAGGACTTCAAGCGACATGCTATGTCGTGTGAAGGCTCGTATGTAGCTCACTTGAAGTATTTTATCAAACGAGATGCTACTATTTTAGTTTTCTAAACTAGTTTGATGTGTTGCGAGAAAATGGATGAAGTGACATAGGGTTCTCTTTCGAGCGAATCTACCGACTCAAGATTTTTATAAATAGCAGAGTTTTGAGTTCTTTTGACTTCAAAAGACCTAAGTTTTTCATTCTACGAAACTGCTTTTGTAGAATTTTTGTCTTCTCAATTTTTGAGGGTTTTTAACTTTGTTTGATTCACAAATAATCCCAATAACTTTAGTGAATCAATTTGGAACCCAATATACAATTTTACTAGAGTTTCTCTTATAATGAAGATTTCTCTACTATTGATTTGGTACCACTTAAGGGAGGTTCTAGCTTACTACCGCTACGAATAATTGGGAGTACTTGCGAGTGTTCCTTGTTGAAGATAGAACTGCGTGTTCTTGTGGGTTCGCTGCGGTTAATTCATTGTTGATTTTATGCTGAGGTCTATGTGAGTGTCCGTGGATATTCATCACATAGTTTCTTAGGTATGTAATTTGCGATTTACCTCTTTATAGTGAAATAAAAAGGTTTTACCCGAAAGTTTTTTTTTTTCCTGAAATCTATATTTATTTTGTGATGACTTGATTTTATACTCCAAAATGCATGTGTTAGGGTTTAATTAATTTGGATAAAAAATTGACATATAGTGACATAAGTTTAAAATTGAAAATTTTTGAATCCACATACAATTAATATCACATAGCATTCTCAATCTTGAGGAAGATCAGGTTGACCCCTTGATAGAGTGCGCCGCAATTACGCGGTCACAAAAGTTTAGGTGGTGCTTTGACCGGGTTGGACTGCTCGAGCACTCGTGGATAGAGGTTACTTGAGCCATCTTGGAGATCGCTAAGAAAAACATGGCTCCAAACTTGAAGTGGAAAGGAACTATGACTGAGTTGCTAAGAAGGTATCTTTCATAGGTTATGTTCTTAAAAATCGATAGATTGGTCATAATATCCTTGCAATACACCACTTTATGTTACATCTAGCGTGAATGGTTGCATCTTTAATTGTGTTTTGATGGATGGAGGAACGTCCATCAACATCATGACCATTGGGTCCTTTTATGCATGCAATTTGTTTAAGACGAATTGAAAAAAATTCATTCTTCATCTCATTGTATGATAATCAATCCTCTAATACCATCGGATATATTAATGTGGGGATTACCATGGAGAATATCACTTTCCATATTAAGTTCCACATAATATAATGAGAACCCTCATACCAGATGTTGGTAGGAAGGGTGTGGATGTACAACCATGGGTTGGTGCCTTCTATATATCATCAATGCGCCAAGGCAAATGTTAAAGGCAAGGAAATAGTCATTTGCGCATCCAAGAAATTGTTCTCATGGGAGTAAGCTCACCTAGTAGACGTTACCTTCTATACATAGTTGGTCGAAGAAGATTCTATACTCACAAGATATTACGTGCACCCACCTGACCAGTGGTGGCCTACGAGGAGGAAACGATTATATAGGAGGAAGTAAGTTCCCCTAGTTTGTCTAGACAGTTACGTGGTCGGCTGACTCCCCTCTTCCATTCGATTGAGCATTAAGTACAAAAAAAAAGTGTACTTAACAGGTTCTCCACGAGAGCTAAAAAAAATAGCCATAAAAGTTCACACTGAGAAGATAATCCTCGCCAGTGCAAAAGAGTGGTTTGTCCTGATAGTAAGATCATCTACAAACTCTGAAGGTGTGAGTGGGAAACTAAAAGCTTGGATGATGAGGGTGACCCAATGTATGAGTGTTTTCTGATGGATACTAGGGGCAGTCTATGGTTATTGACAATTTCAATATCCTGGATTTCTCAAAAGAAGTGGAAGAAGAGCCTGAATGTATAAAAGATAGGCCAAGACCACAAGTCCAAGAGCTAAGAAAGATAAATTTGGCAGAGTCATGTGATAATTCAAGGTTAATTTTCATCTTGACGGACCTTGATGCTACCTCAAAGGAAGGGCTGGTTAAAATGATTCGAGGTTTCAAAGACGACTTCGCTTGGAAATACACTGAGATACCGAGAGTCAATAAAGAGGTGAACTGTCACAAGTTGAACGTGTTACACTCAGTTAACTCGATCAAATAAGGTACTTGAACGTATAAAGATTAGATGGATCTAAAGATCAAGGAAGAGGTCCAAAGGTTTCTCAGAGAAGGTTTTACTGTTCCTATCTAACATCTTATTTGGTAGTCTAGTATTATTCCCGTGGGATAAAAGGACAAAAGCAATATCAGGATCTATGTAGATTTTAGGGATTTAAATCGTGGATGCCCAAAAGATGAGTTCCCGCTGCCCTCAATTGGCAGCTTGATAGATCCAACGATGGGGCATGAAATGTAAAACTTTATGGATGATTATGTAAGGTACAACCAGATTAAGATGGATCCAGCAGATGTTGGAAGGCTTCTTTTTTGACTCCCTTAGGTAACTTCATGCCTTTCGAGTTGAAAAATTTAGGGGCTACTTACCAAAGGACTATGGTGGCTATATTCCATAATCTCTTTTGTAATATTTAGGAATTTTATGTTGACAATTTGGTGATAAAGTCCAAGAAGGAGGTTGCTCACTTGACGAATCTGAGGAGGTGTTCATGCAGTACTATAAGTATAAGTTAAAGATGAACCCTCTCAAATGTGTGTTCAGGATGACAAGTGGGAAGTTACTAGTCTTTGTGGTGGATCGATAAGACATTCATATGGATCTTGACAAGCAAAAGGCCATCCTCAACATATCAAGGCCAAAATTTGTGAAGGAGTTAAAGAGCTTCTTGGTAAAAGTCTCCTACCTGAGGAGGTTTATGCCTGGACTTGCCGAGGTTACTCACTCGTTGATGGAACTACTACAAAACAGGACCAAATTTAAACGGGAGAAGCCACATCAGGAGGCCTTGGACCGGTTTAATAAGATCCAAAATTCTCCCCAAGCGATGATCCCTCCAAAGGCAGGTATTCCTTTAAAACTTTATCACACATCCATTGAATGATCAATTGGAGAATTGTTATCCCATGATATAGATGGTGTAGAGAAACCAATTTATTACTTAAGTTGAATCATACATGGGCCTGAGCCCTTGAGTTTATTGCCCAAAATATTATGCATTATATGTTGCCTTTTACGATTCACATTATAACTAGATATGATCCCATAATGTTTTTTGTTGTTAGAATCTGCTAATAGGTAAGGCAGACAGATAATTTCTGATACTTTCAGGGTATGATCTTACATCTGTGGTCCCTCAACCAATTAAAAGCCAAGTTTTTGCAGAGTTGTTGGCCATATTCCTATATGGGACCTTTGAGTCACTGAATGAAGAACTTCCAAGTGATGATCTTCAATACAAGTAACTAGAAGCCAATTTAGAAGAATGGATTATGGATTTTGATAGTTTATCGGCGCCGAAAAGGGAGGAATAGGAGTGATACTGAGCAATGGTGGAGAAAAAATTTGACTATCATTCAAGTTGGACTCCGGTTTCTCGAACAATGAGGCTTGAGTATGAGGCTTTGGTGCTGGGGCTATTAGAAGCTATACGAATGGGAATCTAGGTGCTCACAATAAAGGGAGATTCAAACTTGGTGGTTAAGCAAGTAAATGACGAGTATGCTCTAAAACACATGAGTTTGGCACCTTACCAAACAATTATACAAAGGTTTCTTGACCAGTTTCACGATGTAAAAATTAAGAGGCACCCTAGAACAATGAACAGACATGTTGATTCCTTCTTTGTGCTTGCCTAGAAGATTGCCTTAGAAGGAGATTTGATTATAATTTGAATTACCAATAGGAAAGCTCACTCGACCATAATCAAAATGCTACCCACTGATGATAATATTGATTGGAGAGGAAAGATAAGGACAGAGCTAAAAATGAGGGAAGGACCATTAAGTTTGGTTGATCTTACACAATAATTTCTTACTGCGGGTAATTTATACTATAAAAATAAAGGAGGTTGGCTGTTGATGTAAAAAATTAGATTATATCTAATTATTTAATCACAGATAAATAAAATGAGACAGAGAACTTTTAAAGTGGTTCAACCTTGTAAGAATGGCCTACGTCCACTGTTTTTTGTTATTGCTGACTATTTGGGAATTCTCGATTCCAAGTTTTCTCAAGAAATTCCCGTCCCCTTACAATGAGGATAATACAATGTATTTATAGCCCTAAGGCTGTAATGTGAAAGGGTAATACATTTAATGCTCCTTAAGCGTATACATCTGTATGATAATAATAAGCATTTAATGCTCAGTCAAACTGTTGGTTATTCTAGGGGTGGCAATTTTTGACACGACACGATAACCTGAAACGAACTCGACACGAATTTAGTAGGTTAGGGTTGACGATTTCTTTACACGAACCCGAATATGACACGACCCGCCAACACGAATAATAAACGGGTTGGGTTAGTGTCAAACACGTATAACTCGAAAATGACACGAATAGACCCGCTTAACTCATATTTTATGGAGAATATATTAGATAATTTATATATCTTTATAGGCATTCTATAAAATTCATGAAGAATCGGATGATAAATTATTTATGTGTTGAAAGAAGTTGAAATTAATTAAATTTAAGTTATTCTAGGCCTATGATTGGTATGATTGATTAAGAAAGAAGAAAAAATTTATTTTATATTTTACTTAATGGGTTATGCGGGTCAACCCGAACACGACACGATAATAAATAGGTCGGGCTAGTGTTTGCTCATCTGAAATGATTAGTTAAATGGGTCGGGTTTGGGTTGACTAATACTTGACACGAACCCAACATGACACGACCCGAACACGACACGATGCACACGAATTGCCACCCCTAGGTTATTCAGCTATTAATGTTTTGTCCGAGGTGCAGCTCGGACCGCCTAAGTTCCTCGGTGCTCAAAAGTTCCTCGGAGAGTTCTTGTAGGTCGGAGCGTCTGAGTTGATCGGGGAAACAGAGTTCCTCGTTGCAGTATGGTTCCTCGGAGTCGAGGTGTTGTTCGTAAGTGTTTGTCGTTGCCATGTAGATTGCCACGTGTCTTCACCCAATTAAGCCATGTCAGCAGACTAAATTTGGTATCAACAGAAGCCCCAAATGTTTCATAGTTCGAAATTTGAGGAGTGTGGAACATTCTTTCTCGATATATGGCGGTTTTAAATGTTTATCCTGAAATTTAGGAGTATTTTCTCTTGTATTTATTTCTTCTTCCAAATTCGTAGAATCGCTTTTTTTTGAATTTTTCTAACTGCTTCGATTCCCGCACCCCTTTTGTCTTTTTAGCCACCGGTAACGTAATCGTCTCTTTTTGTAATCATTACTTTTACCCTTTCCCAAGGCAAAGTATTTCAACGTTGCAAAAAATCCCATCGTCTTCTACTTTTTCAAATTTGTCTCTTTGAGTTTTCCATCATCTCTCTCTCTCCCGTGCGTTCATCTCTTCCATCATTTGTTGTCAACAGACTCATCTCTTTCCTCTAAGATTTTATTCATTCTCTTTGATTTCCTTCTTTCATGATGGTTTATCCTATAGAATCGATTGATAAATTTCGCTCTGATTTCTCTATTCCATCCTAGGTTATTTTGGAAGAGCTTTCTGAGCCTTCAGACTATTTTCGTTTGGCTGAAAATATCAGTGGCACATTTTATCAAACACAAAGGAAGCATAATTTTGAAAATAAAATAAAAACAACCTATCCCATTGCCATAGGGAGGACATCTGGGACCCTGGTAAACATCATCTCCAGTTAATGGAGGGTGTTGCCAATTATTCATAACAACCCCATGCTCAAAGTAGTCCCTATTGGCATCTGGGAGATTGACTACTAAAGCTCTATTTAAAAACCTAGTTTTTAAATAAAAAGTATTATCACCCACAGCCCATCTATAACAAAACATGATTTCAGGAATTCCTATCCGGGTGCCATGAATTTGATTTAATCTATAAACACCGTTAACTATTCTCCATGTATTGGGGTCTATTCGTGCAGGAACCACGTCAAAGTATTGACATAATTCCAGACATAGAGGGTTTGGGGGAAATGAAAAGCCACACTCAGCAACAAAGAGACTGGGGAACCAATGTCCCTTTTGATTTATTTGCAGTTAACAGCAAAAGAAAATCTCCAAAAGAGGCAGACGTTAATATAAGGCATTTAAAACTTATCTGGAGTTTGCATCAGACTGTTGCCGACGAGCATATTAGGTCAGCTTCATATTTGCTTCAGTACAAGAGTTACACCTCCTCTTTTACTGCTCGTCCGGTGATAAGCGATGCAGAACCAATACCAGCCTCTACAAGTTCTTCACCTCAGTCACATATTCCTTTGAGTGAAAGGATGAAAAAAGAAGACCTCCTACCCTTTTTGAGAAACCTGCCTCTGGTGCTGGAGAGGCAAAAATAAGTAAGCTTGATGTCCCAGGAGAAGGGATAAAGAAAATTGATGCACCTCCCTCGGCTGCTCCTATGAAGGTGGTCGAGAAGCCCCCAGTGGCCCCGATCAAGGCTACTGCTCCAGGCAAGGTGATTGTCATTTCTCCGACTAAGACTACAACTTTAGTCAAGAAAGTTGATGCTCCTCTGAGGAGGCTGAAGAAAAGCACCTCTGTCAATTTGGCTGAATCCATCTCTCAGCCCCCGAGTAGTGGTGTTCCCACTTTATTCCCCCGAGCTCTTCTATGAGCTCGGTGAAGACTTGGATCATTCCTGAGATCCAAGGTATTGAAGAAAACCTTTCTCGGGATACTGTTACCACATTAGCAGCTCGTCACATTGCTTATGTAAGTCTTATAGTCTTAAATTTTCAGTCTTTCCTTTTTGTATCTGTGCCCTGACTTGCTTTCGTTTTCTTTTCACAGTTGGTGAGCTGTTTTAATACAATTTTGAAGAAAGATGAAGCTATTAAATCTTCAAGATCCTCGTCCGGTGTAGAGGAAGCTTTGGTAGGCCTGGCGCAGTCTCTGAAAGATTCTCATTAGAAATATGATGATGATAAGGCAATTTGGGAGAAAAATCTTACTTCGACCGAGCAGGATAAGGCTCAGGTTATTGAGGTCTCCAAGGGGTTGGAGAAAAAAATGAATGATTTGGAGAAGAAAAATAAAGAGCTCGAAGGGAAGCTCAAAAATGCTGGGGAGCTTAAAAATAAGCTCAAGGCTGCTGAAGAGGAGTTGGGTTAACTTCGGGAAGTAAGTCGTCAGAAATAAGAAGTTGAGAATAAACTGAAGGCTGCTGACAATATTCTTTCTGAGAAGCTTTCCTCGGAGAAGACAAAGAGGAAGTTGGCTGTGAAAAAATCTTTCAGTGCCGGCTGGGACAAAGGGTGGAACAAAGGTTTGGCTGCCATGATGTCGCAAGTCGAATATGGAAGCCTCAAATAGAGATGGATGGGTCGCTTCTCTACAAGAAATGAAAGTTGATGAAACTTCTGAATTATTTCAGCGACACATCCATGGCCCCCCTCCAACTCCTGAAGACGAAGAAGAGGACGAAGCTTCCTCTAAGGAGTCTTCCATGGTGATGGGAGATCAATTTTCTCATCCCCCAGCCATCCAGCCCCCTAACGAGGAACTTAAACTACCTTCTACTTCCTCCGAGAAACCTCCGGCACTTCCCGAGCAACCCTCTGCTCTATCCGAGCAACCTACCTCCTCGTCCCAACCTCCCGAGAAAGTTTTAGGAGACAAGGAAAAGGTGTAGAGTTGTTCGGATTTCTCTCTCTACTTTATTTTTCTTTATCAAATGTAACTTCTGAACATGTAACTCTGAACCTTGTACTTCTGAACTTTGTACTTATGAACTTTGGGATGTAATAAAATTTGAACTTTTGCTTATGCATACTCTTGATTCTCTTCTTCATGCTCTGTTTATACTCTTATTGATTATTGCTTTTTCTTCCTCTACTAGTTTCTGGCCATGATGGAATTATTGTCTGCTCATGATACAAAGCTGTTAAGTCAATCCAATGAATATTTTTAATCCGGTCATACAGACATGAGTGCAGCTCAAATTACTGACATCCTCAGTCAGGGTGCTTCAGAGCAAGCTATTGGAGCCTATCAATATTTGAAGTGCCTACTCGACCGTGCAGTGGCTAACAACGTAGCATGATATGATTGAGGATCTCCAAGGCATTCTTGAATAACTTCAGCAACAATATAAGGAGTCCACTTCCCTTTTGCACGAGGGGTACGAGAAGAAGTATCAGTAAATCTGTGCCGATAAGGGATATGATAAACGGTTTGCTGCTTACGATGTGTGGTAGAGAACGTTAAAGCCTGAGGTCAAAGAGCACAGACAGATAGCTGAGTTATTAGAATAAGAAAATAATAACCTGCAAAGAGAGGTGTTTCAGTTGAAGTCTGCAGCTTCCACCTCAAATTCTTTGATCCCAGTGACTGACGAGGGATTCTCATTCTTGGAGGTCAAAAATGCCAACCTGAGGGATGAGTTAGAAAACTTGAAGAGGTCTGGCCCTTTTACATCTACTCGAGGACGAGCAAGATCTCCTCGGGGACGAGCAAGAGCTGCTCGAATTCCTGTCGAGGAACAGAGGACTCAATCTGCTCTAGAGAACCAGGCCTTCCAACTGATGGCAAAGAACCAGGCATTGGCTGAGATGTCTAAGAAGATAAGGGATCTGGAAGAGCAGCTTTCTGCGTAGAAGTCTGTCTTGGAGAATAAAGAACTCTTTATAAAAAAAATCTCCACGAGTAGCTGGAAAGATTGACATATCAATTTCACAAGCAGCCCAGAGAATTCTGGATGGCTGGCTACAACGAGGCTCTCTACCATTTGGATGATCGTATCCAAAATGCAAACAATGAGGGTTGCGAACATGGGTGGTTGAATGCCTTAGGTGTGCTGTAACTGGAACAGGGTCATTACCTGTGGGATTACCATAATCCTGGGCTGCTCGACCTACCAGTGCCACCATTCAAGCCTGATATGAGTTGGATCCTTGCTCGAGCCATCCCTCGGTGTCTGATTTCTAAATACCTCGGCGATTACAATCTCCATTCCAATGTCGAGATATCTCGTCCCGAGCACCTACTAGATCGACCATCTGTGATGAATATCAGGATGCTTGAAGATCTTAACTTCATAACTTCCCCTCATGCTTTAAATGATCCACGTGCTGGCAGGAACCTGTTTCAAAAGCAGAGGGGAAGAAACCAATAGAATAGGAATCTTAATGTAATAAATTTGTATTTCGTTCTTGATGCATTTTGTTCTACATTTAATGAAATAATTTTATTTACAAATCTTGACTGCTTTTGTCTTGTAATTATAAAACACTTTACATTTGTGCATGTATATCTATTAAAAAGATAACAACATTGTGTTATTTGTCGATCAACTAGAGTTTGTTAAAACTTATTGTCGACTATCTTGAATTTGTGGTAATCATTTGATGACTAACCAAAATTGATGATATTTTGTTTCTCGACCAACTTGGTAGTAATTTAAAAAGTCACGAGTATCAAAAATTTTGCTCGATCACTTTCTCGTACTCATAAAATGATTCCGACCAACCAAGGTCGGTAAATTTTTCTTCTCGACCAACTACAGTTAGTGGGTTTTTCTTACCAACCAATCTTTGGCACTTTTTGGAATAGTTTTACTTCCCGACCAACCTTAGTTGGCGTTTTCGAGAATATATTTACTTCCTAACCAACCAAGTTGGCATTTTTAGGAATATATTTACTTCCTAACCAACCGAGTTGGTATTTTTAGGAAGAGATTTACTTCCTAACCAACCGAGTTGGCATTTTTAGGAAGAGATTTACTTCCTAACCAACCGAGTTGGCATTTTTAGGAATATATTTACTTCCTAACCAACCGAGTTGGCATTTTTAGGAATAGATTTACTTCCTAACCAACCGAGTTGGCATTTTAGGAATAGATTTACTTCCTAACCAACCGAGTTGGCATTTTTAGGAATAGATTTACTTCCTAACCAACCGAGTTGGCATTTTTAGGAATAGATTTACTTCCTAACCAACCGAGTTGGAATTTTTAGGAATAGATTTACTTCCTAACCAACCGAGTTGGTATTTTTAGGAATAGATTTGAGTAGTCCGAGTTTTGCTGAGTAGTGTGTAGCACTAGTATTACGTAAAAAAATTCCAATAAAAGGAAAGAAACTGGGCAGAACATTGTCACTTTATTCATACTGATGAAACTGCATTATATGAGAGTTTACATTACTGATAATATTTGCGTAGGTGCTCTACATTCCATGCATTCTTAAACTCCTCCCCCTCTAAAGTTTCTATTTTGTATGTCCCTGGTCGAACAACTTCCTTAACTCGGTAGGGTCCATGCCAGTTGGCTTCCAGTTTGTTGTGCTTTTGAATCACCTTCTTTAGCACATAGTCTCCTTCTTTCAAGTCGCACTTCTTCACTCTCTTATTGTAGAACAAAGTTGTTCGTTACTGGTAAGCAGCATTTCTAATGGCTTCTTTTTCCCTAACCTCCTCGAGCATGTCCAAGTCTAACCTTCTCATTAAATCGCTGAGAGGGGAATTGAAATTCAGTATTCTGTGTGTTGGGAGACCCAATTCGGCGGGTATAACAACTTCACTTCAAAATGCTAGCATATATGGAGATTCCCCTGTTGCTGCTCGGGGAGTAGTTCGGTAAGCCCATAACACTGATTGTAGCTCGTTGATCCAATTTTCTTTCGCATCGTTCAATCTTTTTTTCAAACCATTCAGCAGCGTTCTGTTTGTCACTTCGGTTTGTCCATTGCTTTGAGGATGTCCTGATGCCGAGTGGATCTTCAAGATATTTGACTGATGATAATAGGCAGTGAACTCCTCGTTGTCAAATTGTGTTCCATGGTCTGTGATGAAGGCATGAGGAAGACCATATCGACAAATGATGTTCTTCCAAATAATTGGTACACCTTGTCGTACGTCATATCAATGAGAGGCTCAGCATTAACCCATTTAGTAAAATAATCCACAGCGACCACGAGATACTTAAATCTTCCCCTAGTCGTCGGCAGTGGCCCGACTAAATCTATTCCCCATATAGCAAATGTCCAAGGGGAAGTAACGGGTGTCAATAACGCTTAGGGAGTTCTTCGGATGGAGGAGAAGCGCTGACACTTTTCACATTTCTTAACATAGGCTATACAATCAGCCCTCATCATCGGCCAGTAGTATCCTTGAGTCATCATTCTTTGCAAAAGAGTCCGACCTGCTACATGGGCTTCACAGGACCCTTCATGGACCTCTTCAATCAAATCTTTCACCTCGGTGGGATGCACACATCTTTGCAAAACTGCTATAATTCCTCGTCTGTATAAAATACCATTGGTCAGTACATAACGAGCAGGCTTAAACTTCAGTTTCGTGGCTGTAAGTTTGTCAGTTGGTAATTCCCCTTTCTCAATATATGCCCTGATGGGATCCATCTATGATGACCCTAAATCGAGGGTATTAAAGTTTATCGTCAGATCTTCATCTATAATCCAACCAGCTAAAACTTCAATTGGGATTGTTCTTCGTAGCTCGGTACGAGTAGCTGATGCTAATCGAGCTAAGGCCTCTAATCTTGCATTCCCCATTCTTGGAATTCTTACCAGCTGAATAGCAACAAATTCGGATACCAATTCCTTTGCCTTTGCATGGTATCTGATCATTAATTCTCCTTTAGCTTCATATACTTCCATCATTTGATTTATAACCAATTGCGAGTCACTGAAAACAATAACTTGTTCTGCCCCCATGGTTTTTGCCAAACTAAGACCTGCAATCATGGCTTCATATTTAACCTCATTATTCAAAGCTTTGAATTGGAAACGTAGGGCGTATTCTATGTCGACCTCATCCGGACTGTTCAAAACTATCCCTGTGCCACATCATGTAGTGCAGGATGAACCATCCACATACAGACTCCATATAGGCATATCGTCTTCAAATTGCTGATCTGATAGAGTTCCTCGGTGGAAAATTTGCTGCTCCCTTTCACCATCTCCTGATATTTCTTGTTGTTCGTCGATCATCTTTTCTTGCCCTTTTACCTACCTAAGCTGGTCTGGGCTTGAATTTGATGATCCTATAACATCTACTTGCCCTTTTACCAAGCTAAGTTGGTCTGGTCTTGCATTTGATGATCCTGTAACATCCACAGGTTGATCAGCGAGCAACTTTTGCTCCTCGGGGGTATCAGGATTGGTGAACTCTGCTATAAAATCTGCTACCGCTTGCCCTTTTAGCAATAATCTGGGTTCATAAACTATATCATATTCACCGAGTTCTATGCCCAACACATCAACCTTCCTGACTTTTCTGGTTTATGAAGGGCTTGCCTCAACGGCATATCAGTATATACTACTATGGTATGAGCCTGGAAGTATGGATTCATTCTTCTACTTGCTTCGATCAATGCTAGTGCCAATTTTTCCAGCCTTGGATATCTGATCTCTGCTCCTCGGAAGGCCTTACTTGTGTAGTAGATTGGTTTTTGTACTCCATTCTCCATTCTTATCAATGCCGAACTAACTGTATTGTCGAACATTGCCAAATATAAGTATAATTTTTCTCCCATCACTGGCCTGGATAACAGTGGAGGTGTTCCCAAATATTTCTTCAAGTCTTGGAAAGCCTTTTCACGTTCATCATTCCACTCAAAAGTTTTTCTGAGCGTCTTGAAGAATGGGAGACATCGATCAGTTGCTCACGATACAAATCTGTTGAGTGCTGCTACTCGTCCTGTAAGACTTTGTACCTCTTTCTTCGTCGTTGGGGATCACAGCCCTAACAGAGCTTTGATCTTTTTAGGGTTATCTTCAATGCCTCGCTGATTGACAATGTACTAGAGAAATAGGCCTTCTTGTACTCCAAATGTGCACTTCGTCGGGTTCAACTTCATTTGATATTTATCTAGTTGATCAAAGGTCTGGCCTAAGTCAACTAGATGATCAGCAGTTTTCTTGCTCTTTGTCAGCATATCGTCAACATAGACTTCCATATTGCAACTGATTTGTTCTGTAAACACTTTGTTCATCAGCCGCTGATATGTTGCACATGCATTTTTCAAACTAAAAGGCATAACATTATAATAATAAGTTCCCCTAGGGGTAATGAAAGAAGTACTCTCCCTGTCTTCAGGTTTCATTTTAATCTGATTATAACCAGAATAAGCATCCATGAAGCTCAACAGCTCGTGTCCCGAGGTAACATCCACTAGTTGATCAATTCGGGGCAGCAGAAAGTGATCCTTTGGGCATGCTTTGTTGAGGTCGGTTAAGTCTACACACATCCTCCATTTGTTGTTCTTCTTTTTCACCATCACCACATTTGCTAATCAGTTTGGATATTTAACATCTTCAATAAAGCAAGCTTTCTGGAGCTTCTTGACTTCCTCCTATATAGCTTGATTCTTCTCGGGACTGAATACTCTTCTTCTCTGCTTCACAGGCTTGATCTCCTTATTCACATTGAGTTCATGACATAAGAAATTTGGGTCTATCCCAGGCATATCCTCATGACTCCACGTTAAAGTTTGCTTTCTGCTTCTTAGGAAAGTTATTAATTTTTGCTTTAGTGAGGCTTCCAATGACGAACCTACTTGAGTAGTTCGTTCAAGGTGCTCGTCGTCCAGGATGATGTTTTCAGTAGCTTCCACCACTTGACCCTTTACGAGTTGCGACTCATCTCTAGGATCCAATGTTTCAATCTCTGCACCCTCATCCACTTGATAGGTAGTAGTCTTTTTCCTTGATTCCTCCATTTCCTCTTGCTCGGTGGATGAATAATAGCATTCCCGAGCTACTTTTTGATCACCTTTCACAACTCCTACTCCAAAATTTATTGGAAATTTTAGGCATTGATGTACCGTAGATGGTACAGCCTTGAACTTCTTCAATCTTACTCTTCCCATGATGATATTGTATGATGATTGAACATTCTTATCCATCACAAAGAAGCGTATCCTTTCTGTTTGACAAGCAGGTCATGTACCAATGAATATATCCAATTTGATCGTCCCAAGTGGAAATACTTTCTCTCCAGCAAAACCGAGGAGGGGTCTATGATAAGGCTCCAGTTGAGATAGCTTTAAATTTAAATTGTCGAATCACGAGTAGAACATGATGTCTGCCGAGCTACCATTATCTACTAGTAATCTTGAAATCATCACCTCCTTCATCCTCATTTTGATCACCAATGGGTCATCATGAAGATATAGAACACCTGTGAGGTCGTTCTTTGAGAAACCAATGACCAATTACTCTTTATTCACCTTTCTCGGGCGATCCTCCTCAGTTAGATTTATTCGTTGAATGTATGAGCAAGCTTGAGCCTCACAGAGGTAAGCTTTTCTCTCGGCAGTAAGGTCTCCTCCTCCTGCATCTCCACCTGTAATAACATTACAGTCAAATGACCCAAAGCGTATTGAAAATACCTCACGTTCTGGATGCCTTGGTCTCTTTGGAAGATCGGGGTCGTCTTCTGGATCAACTTCATGGTCTCTCTTCTTGTTCTCCTCTACTCGACGAGGAGATCTAGACCTCTCTCTTGCTTGGTCGTTGTTTCTTCTATCATTCCTCCAATCAACATACTTTGTCAGTTTTCCTCGTCTGATGAGTGTTTCAATCTCATTCTGAAGAGCTATGCAATTTTTAGTCATATGGCCATGATCTTTGTGAAACTCGCAATATTTTGCCTTATTTCTCCTGTCAGGGTCTGCCTTCATTTTGTCTGGCCAATTTAATTCCTCGTTGTTCTTGATTTCTTCTAGAACGTGGTTGATGTCTTTCTTCAAAGGAGTATAATTATCAAATTTCTTCAATACTTCCAATGACGACCTTGTTCTTAAGTGTTTGTCACTAGCATTGTTCTTATGCTATTTCTTCTTAGCTTTATCACCTTCCACCTTGGTTTCTTTGGCATCCATATTCTTCTTCGCATCCATAGCCTCCTCGGCATTCATAATCTTGACCGCTTTTCCCATCAGATTTGACATAGTTCTAGGTGGATCTTTGGCCAAAGTGTAGTATAACTTGTTGGGCAGTAATCCACTCATCAAGGCGGTAATCGCTGTCTTTTCCTCATAGTCAATGACTTCGAGATTCTTATTATTATAACGAGTTATATAATCTCTGGTACTTTCACCAGTTTTTTATCTAACACTTAACAAATGCGCTACTCGTTTAACTGTCTTTGCCCCAAAATAGAAATTCCCTATGAATAACTCGACCAGTTGAAAGAAAGTTGAGATCTTACCCCGAGGAAGGTTATTATACCATATTTGAGCAGATCCGGTAAGAGTTCCCGAGAATGCTCTGCATCTCATCTCATCTGGAACAACGTAGATGTCGGCTGTAGCTTGGTATTGTTCTATATGAAGGACAAGATAGGTCTTTCCATCATATTTGGGGGTCACAACAGGTGCTTTGAATTTGGATGGTGTTGGAAAATCTATAATGGCCTGGACAAAAGGTGTTCCTTGAACAAAAGTTCGTTGTAGAGGGTTCTTGGCCTTACCCATTTCTCCTAATCTATCCTCCAGCCTCTGAATAGAGCCTTTCCACGCATTGTTTCTTTCCTCGGGCCTGTTGGTTCGAGCAACTGATCACGTTAATGTGGCTTCCTGGGATTTATCTCGATGAGCAGCTGGTCGCGACTGGGCAGATCCTTCCCTTAAGTCTTATGGTCGTCGAAAACTCCTCAATGCGGCTTTAGGAGGACTTTTGCTCCTTCTAGGACCTAATCGATCAAAAGGAGATACTCTGCTTAATCTTTCTAGCGCACTAGTCCTTTCTGGAGAGAGAGTAATACGTTGTTCAGTATCTATGGCTCGTGCTGACGAAGTTCGTCCAGGTTGATAAGAAAAATCTTTAGACTCCTTAGTACGATATGAATCGGTACGCCTAGTACGCGAAGAGGGTAAATGGGTATTTCTTTGAATAGTTCGCGATTCTGAGTGGGTTGGTGCACCGCCATGGAGGGTTCGTACGAGTTGTCGCATTGTTTCTTGCATGACTGTTTGGCCCTGGTCCAGATTTGTCATTATTCCAACCAGATCTGGAATATTTGGCGGAGCAGATGGATTTGGAGGGCTTCCAGCGTTTCGATTGCTGGGTTCTGGAATATCAGCCGTTTCTGATGAATTGTTTTTGATGAAAAACGATATTACCAGTCGTTTCCCACAGACGGCGCCAATCTGTTGATGTAAAAAATTAGATTATATCTAATTATTTAATCACAGATAAATAAAATGAGACAGAGAACTTTTAAAGTGGTTCAGCCTTGTAAGAATGGCCTACGTCCACTGTTTTTTGTTATTGCTGACTATTTGGGAATTCTCGATTACAAGTTTTCTCAAGAAATTCCCGTCCCCTTACAATGAGGATAATACAATGTATTTATAGCCCTAAGGCTGTAATGTGAAAGGGTAATACATTTAATGCTCCTTAAGCGTATACATTTGTATGATAATTATAACCATTTAATGCGCAGTCAAACTGCTGGTTATCCGGCTATGAATGTTTTATTCGAGGTGCAGCTCGGACCGCCTAAGTTCCTCGGTGCTCAAAAGTTCCTCTCTACTCAAAAGTTCCTCGGAGAGTTCTTGTAGGTCGGAGCGTCTGAGTTGATCGGGGAAACAGAGTTCCTCGTTGCAGTATGGTTCCTCGGAGTCGAGGTGTTGTTCGTAAGTGTTTGTCGTTGCCATGTAGATTGCCACGTGTCTTCACCCAATTGAGCCATGTCAGCAGACTAAATTTGGTATCAACAGGTTATCCAGGTGCACGGACTTTGAGGAAGCTGAGAGGAGGTGAAAGAAGTGCATGAAAAGAGTTGTAAGACCATAAAAATCCTTTTATATCGAAGGATCCAAAGAGCGAGCTACTTTTGGACCTCGACGAGATAAGATGCTGTTATGCTATATATGCATTATGGAAAGTGTAGGCCGTGTTACGAAAATAGTGAATGCAACTTCATCGATCAGCCATACATTGACATGTTAGTAGATGGGGTTATGTCGACAGATAAAGATGATGCTAGAAGGCTAAAATGATGTATATCCAGATACTACGTTCAAGAGGGGAAACTCTATTAAATAACCTATCACGAATGACCTTTGAGGTGTATCAGGTTAGAAGAGGCATAAGAGGTGTTAAAATAAGCTCATGAGCCAGGTCACATAGGGGAAAAAGCTCTATGACTAATTTATGACCTTGGGGTATTTTTTGCCTACCATAAAGAAAGACTCTACGGAGGGGTTTTCAAAAATGCAAAGCATGACAACTCCATGGGAATATGATACATGCTTCCTCGATGGACATGTGTTTTTTATCCACTCCTTTCCATTATGGACATTGGCATTCGAATTAGTTTGTGCAAGATATGGATACTAGTTTCTAATAAATGTTTCACTAAATAGGCAGAGGTTGTTTATTTGAAGAAGTATATTACAGGGGTAATTGCGTGATTCTTGCAGGAGTAATTGCGTGATTTATGAAGGAATACATCATCTGTCGCTTTGGTACTCCTAAAGTCTTTCTCTCAGATAATGGCATTCCCTTTGTAAATAATGAAGTGTCACCACTGACAGAGAAGTATTCGATCGTCCATCATATGTCAATAGTGTCATACCCAACTACAATGGTCAGACGGAGGCTACTAACATGACTTTGGTAAATATCTTTGCAAAGATGATGGAGGATTTCCTTGGGACTTGGGATGACAAGATATCAGAGGTTTTATGGGCTTACATGATAACAAAAAGGAAACCAATATGTTACACTCACTTTCCCTTAGTATTTGGAGCTGAAGCAATCCTTCTAGTGGAGCTAAAGATACCCTATGACCGGTGTAATTTGTGAAGCGTAATGCTTCTTCATAGTAGGCATGTACAACTCGAAGCACTTGAGGAGCATATAGACAATGCGAAAAGGCACTTCGAGATGTATAAAAATCTGATATCTAGTTCATATGATCATATGGTTAAGCTAAGAAAATTCCAAAAAAGGAGATTTAGTATTGAAGGCTTATAGCAGCACATTTGAGGTCTTTCACTACCTAAGTTTGAAGTCAATTGGGAAAGACCCTATGTTGTTCAAAAGTTACATGACTCGGGCTACTGTGAGATCTCAAAGATTGAAGATGATGGACCCTCAAAGTTAAATAATAAGTGGTTCAAGATCTACTATGTTTAACACTACTTGTTTCTTCATTTTAATGGTTGCATCCATTACAAGTTGGCAAGAGGCTATTCTCACAACTTAACAAGTGTTTGGACTTTTGTTGTAATATAATGAGGATTTATAAATGAAATGGCTCAAGTTTTTTTCGTTATTATACACGCAAATAAAGCACAAGTAAGAAAATTTATAAAATAATTTCATTCAATCCATCAAGGGTATAAAGTACGAGAGACAAAAGACTGAATAACCAGGTTTACTACCTCAACTTACATAAAATAAAATAAAATGAGGGAGTAATAAATATCTAATGGGGTCTTCGTTGATGAACCATAAGTTGGAATAATTTAACACCCAATGATCATCGTGGGGTAGGAAATTTTCCATAGAGGCATGTTCGTTAACAAGATCAGCCATGCCTTTTTCATGACGCTCCATCTCCCATTGAAATTTTTCTAGCTAAGACTCCACATTAGCCAAGGCCTCCCGAGAAACCACTACTCGTTCTTTTGCTCGGAGAATATTGGTACTCAGACTTGTTATTTCCTTAACAATGGAAGCCTACGAACGGTTAGATGCCAGAAGCCGAGCATAGAAGGTAAGCAGACCAGCCTTCTTAAAGTCCTCAATAGGTCGACTAACCATGATAAAGAAAAATCATCGCTAATAAGAAATTTAATCTTCCCCATTAATTTTTTCACCTTGGAGGCACCAAGATGTGACAAAAGGGTGATCTTTATATTGCTAAGAACGATTGAAAGTCCAAGAAAACAGCATGCCATCATCACTGGCAATGGCTAAACACATCAAGGACCAAAGGTTTAGGGAAAGTAGTCCAAAAGATTTTCAAGAAGTTCCTAGTGTGAAATGGTGAGTATATGAGGGAAGTCCCGAAGTATTTGCCTCAGAAAAGTAACAGGAGTAGTCTCTGACAAATGAACACTAAATGTGCTATCGATGATAGAGGGATGACTTGTGTTCAAAGCATTATCCCCCACTTGCATCATAGGATCAGATATTTGAGGGAATTTCCCCACGACTAGGCTTACAATTGGAAAAACACTTGGGCCCATTTTGACTCCAATAGTAGCAGACTCTGCCAAGATTCCTTCTAAAATATTTTCTCGTTCAGCTAGTGGAATAGACCTTTCAACATTTACAAGTTTCTCGACTTCCACTTGCAAAAAGGTAAGTGAAGAAAACACACAAGTCAAAATTAGGCATGACCCCATTTGAGGGAGATTAAATTCCTATATTATTAGGCATAACCCTTTTTAAGGGGGAGTAAAGTCCTGTAATACCAGGCATGACCCTTTTTAAAGGATATTAAAGTCCTATATTACTAGGCATGACCTTTTTTTAAGGGATATTAAAGTCCTATATTACTAGGCATGACCTTTTTTAAGGGAAATTAAAGTTATATATTCATATAAAGGACCCTTTTTTTAAGAGAGATTAAAGTCCTATATTGCTAGGTATGACCCTTTTAAAGGGAGATTAAAGTCCTAGCTTTCTAGGCACGTTTAATAAGGTTTATTGGATAGGTTTATCACAACAGGCTAGAAGATGCTCAAATTATCTAAAAACAAAAGAGAGATGAAACAATAAGATAAGACATACCTCTTTTTCAACAATTGTCAAGGAAGGTACTGGTACAATAATAGGAGGAACCACCTCATGTACTAACTCTTTGGGGGTTTTAACAACTGGATCGGTAGGGAGTACTTCTTGTGTTACTACCAGGGTTTCATCATCTACAACACGAGTAGTTGATCCTTGGGTCTTATTAATAATATGGTCCTCTCCAATACAGGCTACAATAGGGATGACAATGGGGCGGTTTTTGGGTGGGTTTTTAAAAATCCTGTCCCACCCCACCCCGTCCCGCGACCCGTGACAGGTTTACTTATAGGAGACCCAAACCCGTTTAAATTTTTTTGTATTAATACGAACCCACCCCATCCCTCTCCAATAGTTCCACCACCAATAAGGCCAGCAACTTCCTCAACTACCTGAACCACGTCGGGCAGTTACACATCTTTCTTTTCCCCGGGTTCCTCCACTTCCTCCACTCTGACAATGGAAGGGATAAAGAGGTTGACAAGGACTTTATTGCTCATTGATGGAGGAGTGGGCATAGTTATGAGATCCCGACAAGAATTTGCAGGGTTAACCTCGAGAACAAGGGTCTGAAATTATAATGAAGGCATACTAGAGTTAGATAATAGATATAATCATAAGGACAAGAATAAAAAAGTAACTCACCGAGAGAGTTAGCTCAGTAGAGGATGCTTTCGAGTTTCCATACCAACACTCGCCTCTCGTTATTTATGAAGAGCGGCCTGGTTGCATAAAAAATATGAGTAATGGTAATAACCACTACTCATAGACCCATTATTTGATTTACCAAAACCTTCTCTAAGCAAAGAATCCATAGTTAACTCTAGAATGGTAGGGGCATTTGCGTCAGCTATTGGGATGTCAAGGTAAGGAGAAAGAGGCTCAGTCATCACCACGTCCGCTAAAGGCACCAACATTGGTTTGTCTCCATGGACAACAATGCCTCATGGGGCTCAGTCATCACCGATTGTATTGGGATATTTTTTGAAACTATTTTTTTTATTAAAATGAGACATTTTTCTATGTAAAGATATTTTTTGGAAAACTTGTTGGCGAGATTTTTAAAATAATAATTTTTTGCTTCTGTTGAAGCAATGTCATTCAAACGACGTTGATATGTCATTCAAACGACCCCTTCGAATGACATCACATGTTTTTTATAGCCACGATATAGGTTGTTCCTTCATTGGTTCAAACGACATGCTACTATTTTGCATTTTATAAATTCGTTTGTTAGGTTACTTCAAACGACTTCTAATGTTGTTCAAACGACATCAAGAAGTCATTCGAACGATCGACACCGCCTCAAATATTTTTTTTTTTTTGTTATAAATACCTATTTTGGAAGACTTTTACATTAAGACTTTTGAAAACTAGAAATCTGCAAAATTTTAGTCTTCACTTTTAGGACAAAAACTTTATTATTTATTCAAAAAAACATCCCATATACTTTAGCGAATCATTTCGGAACCCAAACACTTCTTGTCGAAGTTTATCTTGTAGAGAAGATCTTTACTAATAGATTTATAG
Source organism: Sambucus nigra (assembly GCA_949130495.1). Classification (NCBI taxonomy): domain Eukaryota; kingdom Viridiplantae; phylum Streptophyta; class Magnoliopsida; order Dipsacales; family Adoxaceae; genus Sambucus; species Sambucus nigra. The sequence goes on along the minus strand of OX422210.1, from coordinate 94,128,926 downwards.
TTTTTGTGGGAGCTATTTACTGACGACTGCGATCATTGGGGATACTCGAGGGTATTTACTGCTAAAGGAGGAGCTGCAGCTCTTGAGGTTCTTGTGGGAATATTTGTTGGTACAAGGTTGCAGTCTATTTGGATTTTCTATGGAAGATTCATTGAAGATTTCATTATGTAATTGTAAGTTGCGATTTACATTAGATGGTGAAATAAACGATTTTTACCCGAAAGGTTTTTTTTCCTTAAAAAAGGTTTTTCTCCTTGATTTATGATTGCTTGTTTAATTTATTCACATAGATTCATGATTAGGATTTAATAAAATTGAATTGAATATTGACTCTAATTAGATAAGTTTTAATTGGAAATTTGTGAATTCCATAAATAATCGATATCTCGCATCCTCAAATTAGTATCAAAGCAAGTTTTACCAAAATATTGTGAGATCCTTGTTTTCGCAAAATTTTTGTCATATCAATTTTTTTTAATGAATTTTGAATTTTATTCTCAATTTTTCCAATGGAGAACTTATATAATCGGATGACCGTGTTTTAGGGCATGAATTATGCCTATTGGAAAGCCCGCATGAGATCTGGTTTAAAGGCTTATTGATGAATGTGTTTGTCTCATTTATGAAAGAGAGTGGACTTCTCCCACTGTCACCGTTGAAAAATGTCACTTCTCCTAAACCTGTGTCCGATTGGATTAGGGATGATTATAAATGGAGTACCTATAATTCTTTTGGCCTAAGTGCTATTTCTAGAGCCATCACCCGGAGAGTTTCGCTGAATTTTGATGTGCATCACATCTAAAGAGGCATGGGATACCAACGCATTTAAGGCATCTAAATTACAAAATTTGACCACCCAATTTGAGATTATCACCATGTTAGAGTCCGAGTGTTTTGATGAGTTTTATGCTAAGTTATCGGACATAGTTAATACGAGTTTTAATTTGAGTGAGAAAATTAATGAGGCGAAAGTTGTTAAAAATATTTTGAGGCCACTCCCATCTTGTTTTATTCCTAAGGTCACTTTTTTAAATTATTTAGGGATATTAGGTACACTTAAGTTAGAATAACCCTAGTTCAAACCTATGAGATCTACATGTTTTCCAAAACTATTAAACCTAAGGATAGAGGGATTACACTTTGGGCCCAATCTAAAAGGAGTGAAGAAGTGTCTAAAAAGAGAGAGAAGAATAAGAAAGAGAGAGTTTGTGAGTCCGAGTCAGAGGGAGAGTTTGATTTTGATGATGTGTCCATGGTTGCTAAAAAATTTAATATGTTTCTCAAAATTTTCAAAGAAAATTCTTCCAATAAAAAGATGTTTTAGAAAAATAAAAAGAAAGAACATGACAAAGAGAGCGGTGCGAAAAAGCAAGATGCGAGATGTTTTGAGTGAGAGGGAAAATGGCACAAAGCATTTGAATATCCCACTATTCTAAAGAGAAAGGGCAAGAAAATTACTATGCCAGCCACTCTACGCGATAGTGATGTCGAGGTGAATGATTACGGGTATGAATTGTCACATTATTTGTGTGTTGCCTTTATGGCTAGTCACGTGAGCACATCTAGTTTGTCCCACAATGGTGAGTACACTTGTATATGTGAGATCCCCAATGATGATTTGAGTGTTTCTAGTGAGTGTGAGAGTGAGATTCAAAGTGAGGGTAAAAGTGATCTCCAAAAGGCGTTTAGAGATTTATACGCCGAGACCTTAAAAACAAAGAAGTTGAATGAGGAGTTAGGTCTTAAGGTGTTTGATTTGGAGAGATAGATATGAGTTTTGAGGGAATATGAAGCATCGGAGAGTCAAATCGAGGAGGTGAAGGTTTCTTCAAGTGAGGACTTGATCATTTTAGTCCGTGAAAAGAGTGAACTTGAAACTTGTGTGTCCCGACTCGAGAGATCTCGAACGTGCTCGAGAGGTAAAGGTTACTTTAGAGGATACATCTAAGAAGGTCGTAAATATTCTCCTCGGTCCCTCTTTGGGTAATTTTGAGAGATTAGGAATACGTTATGACGGTGTGTCTACTTCCCATGTTGTACCCGTGCCGATTCCCGAGTTTATGATAGATCCATATGGCTCTCGACCTAACCCACCTAGGCATCCATCTCCACATCGGAGAGCATGTCTTAATCATTTTGAGAGAGGTGTTCCTAGACCCGTTTATGTTTTCACCCATTTAAAGAAGAGAGGACACCTTAGGGAATTTTTCTTTAAGTTGGGTAGTGAGTCTCATAGGTTTTTACCTCGTTATTCTACTATACGTGTTCCCAGATGCACACCCACACATGACTCTTCACATGCTCCTGAACATCACATGAGATATTTTGAGCACTTTCAAGAGCAAGTTGAGTATTTAGTCAAAACTTCACATTCATAGGATGTCACCACCTTTGGAAAACACCTCTGCACCTAATGGTTGAGGTTTAGATTTGTTTGCAATCATAGGATGATTTTCATGATGATATCTTATGTCTATTTCTAGTGTGTACCATTTTTGTGTTTATCTTTTCCATTTTGATATATTTTTCTAAAAACCCAAAAAGATTTTTGTTTTTGAAATTTTTTGAAAAAAATACAAAAGATTTATTTTGTTTTGAGAAAAAATTGAAAAAGCCAAAAATATTTTATTTTGATAAATATTTTGGAGAAACACAAAAATATTTTTGTATTTCTTTTAGCACCGTTTATGAATGGAAATTTAGGATGACCAATTCACAACATCATTCCATATCCATGTGGCTATTTGATAGGGTTTTGAGATCATACATCATTTTATTTTGTGCTTTATAATGTTCGGTGTAGGAGTGTAGTGTGACTGGGGTCTAGTAAGATGCTAAAACGGGTTAGGCGGGACCCACTTCAATGAACTCTTCCTTTAAGGTTCTCATTAACTTCTAGAGAAGCTCCTGATAATACCTTATCCTTTTCATAAAAATGAAATCCAAGCTGGAGCTCACTTTCTGCAACAAGATGAACTTCACAACAACAATAGTAACCTTTGTCAAGAGGAACTCCTGATAATGATTGTTGTCAGTGTGGAGTGAAAGAACAAATCACTTAGCACTAGAGAGAGAACACTAGGTGTTTGGTGTGATTTTGATAGAGTAACGGTGTGACTTAAGTTTTGATTATTACTTGACCTTGTCCTGCGGTCCTATTTATACTTGGTCACTAGGGCTGAGTTGGCACTTTTGGGAGCCAAAATTGGGAGGGTTTTATGCATCCACTTGCCCCCTCTGACAGGTGCCACCTGGTGTGAGCCAAATCAAAAAGAAAATATGTCTCCTAATGGATACAAAATGTTCTATTTGGTAAATATCTCTTAAAACGGTAACTTTTAGTACAAACTTTGTAAACTTGTCTAAAACCGTTTCTCATGAGAGGGGGGGTCTTGAGGACCCCCTTCTCTAAAATCATTTTATAAAACAAAAGTTCTTTTCTTTTGAGATACCTCTTGGTTTCTCATTTCGGTTATGACTGAGTATGGACTGTGTAAGGAATTTGAGTAAACCATGTGGTATTTATACTAGTATTCTGTCAATCCTAAAGTTATAAGTTATTGAGCATGCTCAACAAACCTTGTTCCTCAGCCACCAAGACAAAACTCCCATGAGATACCAACTAGGCTATAAGTGATAAGTTATTTAGCCCTGCTTGCTCAACTAGGCTACATGTATATGGACGTAAGTGTTAGAACTTTTGTTTTAAAAAAGAATTTGTTTTTCTTGACGAGGGACTATTTATGCTGGATCCCCTCACCCTAGCCTATTATGTTCAGAGGTTCACTTCTTGGATCTTCCCGCTATAAAATAAATAATATTTGAAATTTTGTTAGAGGAGTCCTTAACTGTGGGATTCCTCATTAGATTTTCCATTTTTTAGTTGGTCTTTGTAGAGGGGTCCTCGTTTGTGGACTCCCTTACCCAATTATCATTTTAACTGATTTTAGTTTAGGGGAAAGGGGTCCCTCGTCCAAACTATATTTTGAATTTGAATGAGGTCTTGGAGGGATTCCTTCTAAAAAAATATTGTTAAAACTTCTTTGCAAGAGGGCTGGAGGGGTCCCTTGCCCAAAATCCTTTATAGGAGGGCTACAGGGGTCCCTCATCCAAATATCTTTATAGGGGGGCTAGAGGGGTCCCTCGCCCAAATCTTATTATAGGAGGAATGGAGAGGTCCCTCTCCAAAATCTCTTTGCAGGAGGGTTGGAGGGCTCCCTTGCCCAAATTGTTTTTAAAGAGGGCTGGAGGGGTCCCTCGTCCAAATCTCTTTGTAAGAGGACTGGAGGGGTCCCTCTTCCAAATCTCTTTATAGGAGTGTTGGAGGGGTCCCTCGCCCAAATATCTTTGCAGGAGGGTTGGAGAGGTCCGTCACCCAAATCTCTTTGCAGGAGGGCTGGAGGGTTCCTTGCCCAAATATAGTTAGCAAACCAAAACACCCCTTTGTATTAGCCCCTCATGCAAAGTCTTTTTTTGTTGGGTAAGTCAAAAGCCTTTATATGCTATAAGTTCAATTTCCAATTTTTGAGAAGCCCTAGGACTTTTCATCATTACCTCTAGGGTCATTAAATACATTATCCCTTCGATCTAGGTTTTAGGGCCTCGAGGAGCTACGTGTTATTATAGAGACTATCATCTCATCATTAGGGCAAAAAGATCTGCTAAACTTTTCGTATTCCCACACATTTTCCTATTTTCATATAAGAACTTTTGACCATAAAACCTTTACTTTTACATTCATTCTCATTATTTTCTTGAGAGAGCATTTGAGAGCTTTTTAAATTCTGGTGAAAACACCCATATCTTTCTTCATTTCAAGATCTTACAAAACCATTTTAATGTCTTCATCATCGTCGAACGTTTCTACCGCCATCACTAGCATTTTCATTCCCCTCATAATAGGGTCTTTACCCATTTCTATCATTGTTTCTACGGTGGTAGACACTGAAACCACCGCTTAAGGCCTTTCCATTTCTACCACACCTATGGGTTTACTTTTCATTTCCAACTTCACTCGGGGTTCCTCATAATTTAGGATTTGGTCTTCTAAGGTCCCTACCATTGGAAGTCTCTCGTCTGAGGCAATGGGTTTTTACCCAATTTCTGTAAGGGTTACTAATGGTGGGGTGCCAGATCTTGAATCTCATGTTAGTAGGGGCTCCTCTTTGATGGGTATGACTAGAGAGGGTTCCTCATTTTGTGTGTCTGTTGGGAGTTCCTCGCTTGGATTTTCTGTTAGGGTTCCTCGCTGAGAACCTAAACTATTAGGTTTCCCTTATCCATGGCTTTTGTGAGGGATTCTTAACCTAGAACCCAAACTATTAGGGGTTCCTCGCCCCGAACTGAAACCACTAGGGGTTCCTCATCTATGGATTTTGCTGGAGGTTCCTTGTCGAGAACCCAAACTATTAGAGGTTCCTTGTTTATGAATTTTGCTAGGGGTTCCTCGTATGGGATTTCGATCACAGTGGGTTCTTCTCTTGAACAATTGGCCGTTGGGGGGGGGGGGGGGGGGGAGGGGGAGCTCCTCGGCCACTTCCTCATCTTCTTAATCTTACCAAGACTATATGCGCACTCGTCAAGGAAGGGATTTTTCCTTCTACCATCGTGCACCTTATTTTGGGCTACAAGATAACTTTACGACCTCTCTTTCCCAATTTAAGGAGAATTTTTTTGCCAATATTGTCAAGCAACCCCATGTGGGTTTAAGTGAGTCAACTGATTCTCCTATCATTCTTCTTGATTATATTCTTAGAGTTAGAGTAGATCGTGGTGATTTTCCTTGTTCTAATATTGAGATCAAAGTTGTAGGAGGTGATACTAAACAGTGGGCTACTTGGGTTGATTATATTCTTGCCACCCCTTTGTATAAGGATTCCCTTGAGGGGCTTGGCCTTTTGACTATAGTTGACAGTTTGAAATTTTGCACTATGGCTAAACATGGCTCCACCCTCAAACTTTTGATTTCTCGTTGGTGCAGAGAGTCTCACACTTTTGTGACTGTGGTGAGTTCACTATTACCATGGAGGATATTTGTGAGTTGTTTGCCCTTCTTTTTCAGGGAGGGCATGTTTTTATTGATGGATATAAGGACCCTCCTGAGCAGGAGATGGTAGAAGAGCTGTAGTCATCCATTTCTGAGTGTTCAAAATATGTGTCCATTAATGTGATTGGTCTTACCAAACATTCTTTTGCTAAATGGTAGTGGTATTAGTTTAAATATTTTGAGCAACCCCCTAAGGGGAAACTTCCAATAGAGTTATCAAGATTCAGGATGGCCCCAAACTCCATTCCCCCTAAAACTTAGCTTCTTTTCTAGTTACATTTCTGAGTAGATTCTTTCTCCCAGTCAAGTCGAAAGACTCCCCATGATCTCCTTTTTAGATTAGCTGTGAGGCTGGCGTGAGTGAGGATGGTACCCCTTACTTCCCTTGGGTCCCTTTAAACATGGATGGATCAGGCTCATGTAGATGTGGAGAGATCTTGTGTTCGCTACGATGACGCTAATTTTGGTAATTCCCTTATCTTAATGTCTTTCTTATTTGAGCATTTTCCCCAGTTTGCCCCCGAGGCAAGGGCTGTCACAGCAATATTGCTCGCCTTATGAGATGGCACAAGAAGGCCCTCATGAAACCCTTGGGGTCTTTGATTGATTGTACTGAGAATTTTTGTTTTTCCACTTCCAGCAATCGCCCCAATAGCAGTTTTAGCTGGTTATCTTTCTCGGGTGATAGCGACACTTTTTATTTCCCTTCTTATGTGGATAGTGTCTCTTATTGCCCACATATCAATGTGGTAACAATTTTATTACCATGTCTTCTTCCTTTTATCGAGATGGGTCAAGGCGATGAGTTCTATCATTCCGAACCCGTGAGGAGACAATTTGGTTATGATCACGAAATTCACACCCCTTCCTATCGCTCGAGTAGTGAACCTCAGAGTTATACTTGGACACTTGTAAGAGCTTTACTTTTTAAGGGATTTTTGTAGGGTGAGCCACTTGGTAGGACTATATGTGCCTCCTCGTAATCGTTTACCTTATTTCACCTCCTCTTAGTTTCTATTCTGGCAGCGACATGTTCTTCTTATTCAAAACTGCATAGCTAGACCTCCATATGAGACTATTCCCACCAGGTGCGTTAGGGCTTAATTTTTAATCAAAAGAACCCAGAAAGACGTTTAGCATCTTAGCACTACACCCAAGACACCCCTAGAGCAAGTTGTTCCCATCTTAGTGAAGCCCTTTCTTGATGAGTCCACCCAGCCGAAGCAAACTCAGTCACATCCTGCTAAATCTAAAGTCTATTCCAAAGGTAATGGAAAGGTAAAGTCTCCTACAATGATTAAGAAAAAACACCCAAACCCGGGCGTGTCAAACTTCATCTTTGTTACCACTGCTGCCCCTTCTTCCCACCTTTCTCCTATGAGGACTAGGGCTGCTAAGAAGAGGGGTCAAATATCGATGATCTTGAAGTAGAGGAGACCTATAGGACTGTCCGAGATCAAGGTTATGAGGCTCTGGGATTCTATTCCCAAAAGAGACTTATTACATCTATTCCAATCGTAGAAGGTACTGCACCCAAATCTTCTTTACTTAGTGAAACTGGCTCTTACGGAGTTTCATATGAAGGTTCCCCCTCCCCCTCATTGGAAGAGGAACTAGTTGATTATGGAAGCACACCTTCCTACTATGATCATAATTTTTCTTCGAATGATGTGGATGGCTTCGATTTCCATGGTGAAAGAACTACTGACACTTGTACTTTGTTATCAGTTCTGAGGGAGTCTTCTAGTGATGATGAGATACCCCATTCTCCATCGAGGAATAGCTCTACTACCAGACCCCTTCCATATGGTCAGACTGTGCATCCTGCTGCTGTAAGTCTTTCTTTACTTAGGACTTTTATTTATTTTTTATGTTTTTTCTTATCCTTTCATCATTAACTTGTTTATTATGTTTTTTTTATTACGATGCTTTAACAGGATACTTCTACACAGATGAGTGTCCCTTCGCCTCCTCCACATCTTCGTGCTCCTTTCCAGTGGAGAGAATTTCGATGCTAATTTCCTCCAGGGGCCTTTATAGAGAGGTTTGTTATTTCCTCCAGGGGCCTTTAAAGGTTTGAGAGTCATAATTTACACTTATCTTACTAAGTGTTATATATTTTTATTTCTTTGCAACTTTCATTTGTGTATCCTACTAGCACTAGGGTCCCTTCTATGACCTCTCATTATGTTTAGGTATTTTTCTATAATTTCCTTTACATGGTTGGTCTCACTATTATTTTTTCTCTTAAACTCATTCCCATTATGTTCTCTATTTTTTTATAGTTACAGAGGATTGTGCCTTCTAGTCTTGCCACTTCATTTTCAATATTTCAGCAGTAGGCACTTCTAAAGTTGAGCCCATTGCTTCCTCATTCTTAGAGGTCTGCTAGTTCTCCCCCCCGTTTTTTGTTACTATGGCTTTGATGTTTATCATTAAGACTTGTACTTACTTTACAATTTGTCAATTTTCATTCCCAGGGCCTCGTATCTCTTGGCCTCTCTTCCACAAGAGAGACTCTACCTTTTCCTAAGACCACTATTCCAGGGTTATCCCTCTCAAGGAGGATTCTTGTCCATTGGGTCTACATCTCTATGGACGGTAGGCCTTTGATACAACCCATCCCTCATGGTCTAGTATTTATCGTGGCCTCCATTATTGAGCCTATTCTTCAGGTACTTGTAGAATCTTCTCCCATAGTTGTGATAATGAAAGTTTCTAATGCCTTTACGATGAGCAGGTTACTACTATATCCCCTGTTGTGCCCGAGGTCGTCTTTCGCTCTTCCATTTTGGATAGGGACCAGGTATTCTATTAACCTTTTGCCTGTTATTTCTCTAGCTAGGCTGTACTGACGAGCCATTTTCTTATTTCTCTCAGTTGGACCATGATACCACGTCATCAGTGTCTCTTTCTACTATTCTTCCAGTAGCCCCTACTGCAAATAAGTCATCTTGTCCAATTGTATTCAGCGAGGGTCCTGTCATAGTGCCTCCCACGATAACTATTTCCATCATGGATCTTTGGGCTTTTCTACATGCTTGTTATCATGAGGTAAGTGATTTTCTAATGATCGCCTCTTTCTCTTCATTTACAGGCTAGTTTTGTGGAGGCTTATTTATCTAGCATGCCCGCAGTGAGTGCCGCAGAGGTAGCCCCTTAGGAAGCACTCACAACGCCCCCTCAACTACTACGGGGGTAATTATTCAGGTATCATGTAGTCCTTATATGAGAGTATTCATTCTTGTACCACTTTTTTAGCTTGTATTATTTTCAACTATTGATCTTGTTATCAGGCCAGCATAACTGGAGTCCCCTTGTCTACGAGGCCTATTAATAGTTTTGCCCCCGTTACTGTGGAGCTTTCGGTCCCCAAATGCGGCTATCAAAATAAATACTAAGTTTTCTATACTTTTTGAATTTCTTAATACTGTGAAAAATGTTTGCTAACACTTACCTGTTTCCTTGTTCTTAGGCTAGTGTTGCAATTGTTCATATGACTGTGGAACATATTGGGGAGGTAGCTGCGAGGGATGTATTTTACTTTCATACCTTCCCGTAATTTCTACTTCCCCTTTTTTTCTTCTTGATTTTACTGCGCAAGTAGGCTCATCTAACCCTTGTTTCATTGTTTTCAAGCTAGTGAGGTCACTGCTCTCTTAACTATGGAGCATATTGGAGATGTAGTTGCGAGAGAGGTACTGCATTATCACACCTTTCTCTCCTTTCTACTTCTCTTTTTTCTTCTTACGTTTACTGTGCAAGTATGCTCAGCTTCACCCTTGTGTCATTGTTTCCAGGTTAGCGAGGAAACTGCTCCTGTGACTATGGATCATATTGGAGATGAATCTGCGAGAGAGGTATTGCACTATCACACCTTTCTCTCCTTTCTACTTCTCTCTTTTCTTCTTGCATTTATTCTGCAATTACACTCAACTTCACCCTTGTATCATCGTTTTCAAGTTAGCGTGGTAGTTCCTCCTATGACCGTGGAGTTCCTTGGGGAGATAGATGCGAGAGAGGTATTATACTGTCAAACCTTCTCTCTTTTTCTATTTCTTCCTTTTTATTTTATTGTGCAAGTACTCTCATTATCACCCTTGTTCCATTATTTCCAGGTTAGGGAAGCAGATGGTCCTAGTTCTGCAGAACAGGCCGAGAGTACTATGCTGGACACTCCTCAAGTATTTATCTGCCATACCCAAGTTACTACTAACTGCTCGATTTTATAAACTTCCTATTTTTTTTAAAACTTGTACATATCACTCGTTGCCATTTTTTTTCTTAGCATGTCTTCTCTCATTCAGTTGATTCCTCTCATCTAGGTGGTAACATTCTCACCCCCTGAGATTTGGGGTAAGGCTTCTATTATAGTTTCTTGTTGAGTCTAATTGTAGTTATCTTTGTCTTCTTTATCCTTTAACTCATCATGGACACTTGTTTTCAGGATCTTATTGGTGAGTCTATCGTGGTAGATAACGAGGGGGAGGCCACTCCTAAAACTGGCGATGTTGATTCTATTGGGGAGTCTACCTTCCTCCCCTCTGAGCTAAAGTCATGCCATTCCAAGGGTGATTTGATTTTGGAGCATCATCCCGAGACATTCACATCTCACAGTGTGCTTCATATTGATAGTCTCACGATGTTCAACCTGAAGGCTCTTGCTAGCCATATTCATGACTTCTTAGCTACTTCTCCTATCGAGCTGACTAGTGCCTCCACCTTGTTGTTCTTGGATGCTCTCTATGATCTGCAACAGTTCTATCATTTTTAGCTAGGTTGACTTGATGTTGGAGTCCTTTATTTTTTAAGAATTCCCTTCCGAAAGATACCAGCGACAGGCTGAGGATGTAAGGATTCGAGGCCAGATTGAATCGCTTCAGTCCTGACTTAAAGACTTGAGTCTAATGACCAATATGATAAGGCTAAGTTGGCCAGGTTGGAGGAGGAGTTCGTGCAAGAGGCTAGTCCATCATATGTTGGCACCCTCACCTGCGACGACTTACTTTTTGTTATCTCTAGTGGATAGGCTATTTCTTGCCTTGTACTATTTTTTTCTTTACATATGTAAAGAACTGATCATTTATAAATGATAAAACACTGTTATGCTTCTCTTGTACTTTTCTTTTCCTTTACCTCTATCTATACTTTTGGAAACTGTTTACTATGACCTGCTCTAATTTTCATCGAGCGTTTGGTCAATTTAGGTTGCCCCATATTCTATGGGGTACTTAGATTAATCTGAACAAGTCATATACATATACTAGGTGTGCAATCGGTACGGGTTTTTACCGTACCTTACCATTTTGGTTCGACAAAAAATGGTTTTGGTTTCATATTGGGAAATACCGAAAACCGATTTTACCGAAATAAAAAATACAGTAAAAAATTTTGTTGGTTTTGGTTTTTAGATATAAAAAACCGATTTACCAAATTTACCGTACCGACTTATCATACCGAATTTATTGTACCAAAATTACGACATATTACCATATCTATACCGCCCACCTAGGTTTTTCGGATTTTTTTGGACCTTTATGTTATGTTTCATAATAGAAGGTATTAAGTTTGTGGCTTACAAATACAAATAAATGTTATTCTAATTTCTACACAAGCTATCTGATATATAATACAATACACACACACACGATTTTATAACTTTTAACCTAATCTGCTCTTTCTCCTTCCTCACACACGATCATTTTCTCCCTCATGATCTATTTCCTCTCCTCTCTCCACCGCATAAATCCAGCATCACTAGGAGCTCCCTCCAGCTCCGAGCATCTCCGCTCCTCCTCTCCATCTCCGCCCTCTCCTTTTCTCCACCAACATCTCGGCCACCTTCACCCTAAGTTCCCCAACTACATCTAAGCAGGAGTAGAGCAGCGATTCATTCAACTTCATTCCAAGTTCCAAGATCCAAGAAAATAGCAGAGCATCTGAGTCTTCTGAGAAAGAGACTACGTTGTAAACAGGTAATTTTTATTTTTATAATTTTTAAATAAGTTAAACATCTATTTTATATAGTTGAAATTAGTTTGTTGTTAAAACTAAATATTGGCATTTTTAGTTTATTGTAAAGAAGATTTACCAAATGCATAAATCGATTTGAAATTTTTGTATTTACCAGGAAAAAAACGAATTGAAACCAAAATTACCGAAACCAAAAAAATTGAAAAACCGGCCAGTTTGGCTTTGGTTTTTGTTTTGATGTATTGGCCGATAAATTGGTACGGTAAAGTTTTACCATTTAGATTATGGTTTTGGTATTGGTAAGGGGTTATTATCGACCATACTATACCGGTTGCACCCATAACATATACACATTTTTTAGCGCAACCCCATATGACTGCGGGGTATTTGCATGTTATCTGGGTAATTTACTAATTTGAAGTTGCCCCTCCATCTGTGGGGGTACTCTTACACATTATTATGTGTGTTCATAAGGAATACCTTGAAGGGGGGTGACCCCATTTCCTTCCTTTAGGTTTTATTTCAAAAGAATCTTTACAAATGAAATAAGTAAATGGTAACTGATTCTTTTTTTAATTAAAATAACCTCTAGTCTACGGGGTCCGTGCTCTACATTTTTCTTAAGAGCTTTCATGGTCTTAAAAATATTAGAGAATGAGGGGGGACCTTCTCCACATTACTATTGAACTGTCCAAGTAAATCATTTCTTTAAGAATAGAGGTTAAAACTTGTTCTCTAGGATATAAATCTTGTTGTAAAGATATTTTTTTATTACTTGGAGGATGTCCTCCTCCTGGCCTGGTGACAAGAATAAAACTATTTGTCTGTTATGTCTAAAAGGACTTTGCCCAGTATACTTTTCCCTTCGGATGGATGTACCCCCCAAAGTGTAATGAGAAAAGTTCCTCCTTTTTTTCATGGACCCTCTCTAGCCTAGTAGATAGCATTTCTGGAAAAAAAAATATTATGTTGGGTCTACCTCATACAGTAGGTAAGTAATGAAAAGAAACATCAACCGTACAATGATAAAAAGTGTTGATATTCATTTCTTTTTAAAATGTGTACTATTTATAAGATGGTATTGCTCTATCATTTTTTTTACAAAAAGAACTTTTTTGGTATGAGATCAACCCGCTCAAATTCTATAACAAAAATGAATTTTAACAAAACTAGGCATAGTACCTCATCCAAATCCCTTTGCAGGAGGGATGGAGGGGTCCCTCGCCCAAATCTAGGCATATTACCTCATCCAATTCTATTACAGGGCTCGAGGGGTCCCTCTCCCAAATATCTTTGTAGGAGGTATGGAGGGGTACCTCGTCCAAATTTATTTGCAGGAGGGTTGGAGGGGTCCCTTGCCCAAATCTCTTTGCGGAAGGGCTGGAGGGTCCCTCGCCCAAATACAATGAGCAAGCCAAAACACCCCTCTACATTCGAAGTCATTGAGATGTGATTAGTTGTTACTTCCTACTTGTTTAACTCATGATTTCCTTTAATGCACACGTGCACGGATTTATGTCATTACTATACTTGTCTATCACATGTTGGTCGAAAAGTTTTCATCTTAGTCCTATCTTAAAATGAGCCAAATGCGATAAAACTTGACAATGAAAGTAATGCATGTAAGAACCGTTTCCCGTGAGGAATTTTTTAATATGAAAAAATGATGAGTGTACACGAGAAAGGGATGCTAGGGAATATTAATCTCGTCGTGAAAGCCACCATTTGAAAAGAGCCCGAGAAAAAATTAAGGCAAGAAAAAGATAAGATGCCAAAAAGGGGCCTAATACTTTAGTTTGATCACCTCAATTTTTTTTATTATTTATGAGGGAGTTTAATTGGAAATAAAACAACAAGTTTGCACGTCCTGACAAAGTCTTAAAAAAGCATTACATAGTTTTAGATGTTATTGGTGAGGAAATCCTTTTAGACTTTGATGTGTTGATTAAATTGAGTCGGTCTCAATTAAATTCAACATTTTTACACCTAAGGGCGATTTTGAGTTCATTCGTTAGGAATATCCATATTCATCGTGCACATAAGTTATGCATGTTTGAGTTGATTTTCCTATCGAATATGATCACACCCATTCATTCTGCTTCCACTATTTGGCTATCTTAATGTGAATTCATGGTGTGTGTTGTTTTTGTAAAAATATTTTCTCGAAAATTTTGAAAAATCCAAAAAGATATTGTGAAAACCTTTTGAGTATATTCTTGCATGAGCGTAATTGATATATATTTGATTTTCGTGACACTCCGTACTTATTTTGTTTATTCTTTTCCTTGTCTATTTCGGACAAATAAAAAGGGGGAGAACGAATTATGAATTACGGGGGATATTTGATTTACTTGATTTGGTTTATGTTTATTTCATTTCAAACTGGATACGTCACAAAGGTATTTGTTTAATTTATTGTGCGTATGATGTCGATGATCATTTGGAAAGCAAACAAAGAGAAGAGCAAGGAGATCAAAGAGATTTGAAGTTGAAGATTTTTTTTTGAAGACTTGGATTTTTAGTATCTTTTCACTTTTGGGTTCATGGGAGGTTATTAGATTTGTATTGGACATTTTGATTTATAATTCATATATTTTTATTTTTTACTAACTTAGACATAGGAGGAGATTTGTAAGGACATTATTTTCACCGTCCTATGTTTAGATTGTGTATATCAGATACCACTATAACCGTCAAAGGAAGTTCACAATCATTTGTGCAATTCAACGAATATGAATATCAATTTTCTTCAACAACAGACATTTACAAGATTGACTTTGGTAAGAATTGTGTTTAAGCTTCACATTTGGTTTACGATTGAATTGGATTATTTTTCTAAACTATTTTTTATCAAAATTATGAATTTTTCTAACTAGAAATATTTTTTTGAAGACCTGTAGTCGAGATTTTTAAAATAATAATTTTTTGTTTCGATTGTTCAAACGACAAACCAATGTCATTCAAACAACATTGATATGCATTCAAACCACCCCTTCGAACGACATCATATATCGTTTGATGGTCACGAGATATGTCGTTTCTTCATTGCTTCAAACGACATGCTACTGTTTTGCATTTTATAAAGTCGTTTGTTAGGTCGCTTCAAACGACATTAAGAAGTCATTCGAATGACATGCGCATCCTCAAGTATTTTGTTTTGCTATAAATACCTGCTTTGGAAGACTTTTTCACTAAGACTTTTTTCAAACGAAAACTTCAAATCTATAGATTTTTAGTCTTCTATTTTAGGTCACAAAACTTTTTTATTTATTTACAAATCATCCTATTTACTTTAGTAAATCATTTCGGAACCCAAACACTTTTTGTTGCAGTTTATTTTGTAGAGAAGATCTTTACTGCTGGATTGATAGTTCTTGCGGGAGCTATTTGCTGACGACTTTGGTCATTAGGGACACTCGAGGGTATTCACTACTGAAGGAGGAGTTGCGGTTCTTGAGGTTCTTACGGGAATCTTTGTTGGTTGTAGGCTTCTATCTATGTGGATTTTCTATGGGAAATTCATTGCAAATTTTATTATGTAATTGTAAGTTGCGATTTACGTTGGATAGTGAAATAAAAGGTTCTTACCCGAAAGGTTTTTTTTCCTGAAATTGGTTTTTTTTCCTTGATTTGTGATTGCATATTTAATTTATTCACAAAGATGAATGATTAGGGTTTAATACAATTTAATTGAAGATTGACTCTAATTCGATAAGTTTTAATTGGAAATTTGTGAACTCCATAAATAATCGATATCACGCATCCTCAAAGATGGATGTTGTGGATGGGTGGAAACAATTTTCCAAGGAAAACTTTAATTCTTTAACTTATTGTATATTATGTATGCGTTTTGAGAACCTCGTGTGCTGTGAAGCCCTTTTTTCTACTAAGTCTTTTTCTATCACACTAATAGAACTTAAACACTTAATTGTAGAATTCACACTTTCTGAACAGGCTTCAAGATGTTAGTCCAAAGTTATCAATTATTGTTAACTCGCAAATGAGATCATTGAATGTTATTGACTAGTTCAATGATGAAATATATCTTTTAGGTCATAACGTCTCTACAACTAATTCGAGCGTATTAATACAGAAGTGCTTGAACTTACTATTACTTTGCTTTGAAAGTGGTGACTAGTCATAGCCCAAAGGCTGAACAATAAAATGGATCTAAGATTCTATATTGTAATATTCTTTATATATATATATATATCAAAACAGAAAGTTTGTAAATCCTCAAGGATCCTTTAATTATATATCAAAACATAATAAGAATATCTAAGTTCTTAGAGTGGTTTTCCCGAAAGTACTAATAAAAACTTGAAATTTTATTACTAGAAATAAAACATGCGATTACAAGCTTAATTTACAAGTGATAAACAGAGATACATGCCATAATTTTCAAAGTAATGGAAAACTTACTATTACTAGAGAGTTTACAAACTTATGCTGGAAATCTTAATCAGAAAGTTGAACGGAAATTTAAGAGGGCTTGGTTGCTTGAGAGTATTTTGATTGCTGAGTTCGATGATGAAGAATGAGAGGAGAGGCTACTTTTATAGGAGGATAAAGGTATCGGACTTCAAAATGAATTCTAATTGCTTCTGGAATAGTAGGGAAATGTGGGCGGCAGATAAAGCTTTGCACAGTAAGTTCAATTCGTCAAAAGTGCACAGTGAAAGGTGCACAGTAATTATTCGTCCGCGTGAATGAATAGTGAAATTTGTACAGTGATGCACAGTAAAAGTGCACAGTAGTGAGACGTTGATGTTTGCTGACGTCATGGATTGCGTCTCTAGTTTTGTCTATTGAGAATAGTGATTGCTGATGATATGCTGATGAGATGCTGATGTAGTTGCCTTTTGCTTCTGTTAATCTATTGCATCTTTAATTTTTTATGGCTCCATCATATTTTCAATATTGTGCCTTGTTACAGAATCCATTGAATCATATGAGTCTTCTGAGTCAGAATGTCTATAATTAGAATATTGATAATTAGTGTTTTTCTCATTTTCTATTGCTTCTTGTACTTCGGTAGAGCATATAGATTTATTAAAATATTTTATATTTAAACTAAAATGGTGTTTTGGTATAAAGATTCTCATATTAATATTTTCTTTTATCATAAACCAGGGTTCTGAGGGGATTTCGTTCATAATCATATATACTTTATACATATTAAGTAATTCTCCTATTGCTTCTTTATCTTGTATTGTCATCATCTCTATATTGAACAAAATAATTTGATATTTTATCTTGTCGATGTTAAATAAATATATTGTGCCTGCTATGTATAATTTGTCCTAATCCTACCCATTCAGGTGGTATGCTTTCTATTATTAATAATAGGTGTGGTAAATTCATTTGCCATAATTGTTGGTCAGCTAGTGCATCTGTTAATGCTTTTGGAAAATTACAAAATAAATTATCCCAAGGTGGGGGTATTATAATACTAGCTACCATACCATATTCTAATAATAAACTTATTGTTACTTCTATTTCTATTGGTGGGTTATTAGGAAATATCTTATTAGGTCTTCTTATTATAAAATTTTCAAAAAGTTTATATTCTATATCTACCAGAATTAGAGTATCATATTTATTTTGAAAATTATTTCTTATGTGTTCATATTTATATGTGCATCCTAGTGGTTCTAGATTAAAGCGAAAATGATTATGTATTGTTACCCAGTTAGCAGTATCTTTTTCTTTTGAAAATAGAAATATTTTTTGACTAAATCTCTTGGTAAAAGAGATTCTACTTTAGTGCGTAATATATACCTCAAATAAGGGTCAAAAGAGTTTAAAAGGTACTGTTAGTATATAGATCTATTTTTTCTAATTTCTTTTCATTAGCTTGGTTTTTTAGATTTAAAACTTTATAATGTTTTATTATTGTTTCATGGTCTTTTATTAATTATGGATCAGAACGAGTTTTATAATACCTAACTTGTGCTTCCAGAGATTTAACATGGTTCATAATATTATAAAAATATGTATTAAGGTAATTCATAGTATGTATAAAATATCCTTTATTGTATTCCCCGTTGAACCAAAGATTATCCAGTATTTTCTGTTGTTCCTCTGTTACGGGTGCCTTTGACCTGAACTTTTGCTTCTCATTAAGAACAGTAAACAATTGATTAGTATAATCTTTTGTTCCCGATGAATATCCTTGGTATTGAGACATCTGCAAAATTAAGAAGTGTTAGTAATTAAACGAGACAATATATCAGCTAATTGATTTTCTTTACCTTTAATATGTTCAAATTGTGGTGTAAATCCTTTACCTCTAATATGATCTATAAAATTTAACCATCTTTTAGTTGCTGATTTTCTTTGATTTGTTTTATTAAAATGTTTTACAATATTATCACAGTCAGTTCTAATTAAAAATTCTTTTCCTAAAAATAATTGAAATCTTTCTATTGTATTTATTACTCCTAATATTTCTAAGTCTGTGGATGGTAATCTACTTTGTACCTCATTAAAATTACCTGAGCAGTATTTACAAATTTCTTCTTCATTTTTATTACTATTTTTGTTTGGCTTTTGTAATAATATTCCGGCCCATCCTAATGCTGATGCATCTGTTTGTATTATTTTATAACTATTTTCTATGGGTAATGATAAAGGTTCTAATTTACTAACTATTTGTTTTATTTTTTGAACTAATTTTATGTCTTCATTATTAAAATATTTTTATCCATTTTTTCTTAGTTTACTATATAAGGGTCCTACTAATTTTGATAAATTTGGAATAAAAGATCTACAATAATTTAATAATCCTAAAAATGCTTGTAATTTTGTAGTTTCTTCTAATTTATCAGGAAATTCTAAAACCTTTTCAACTATATGTTCTTGCAATTCTATTTTTCCACCTTTTATAAAAAGTCCTAAAAATTCTATCTCTTGTTTTTCTAATTGCATCTTTTTACTGCTAATTATTAAGCCTTGATTTATAAATTCCTTAAAAACTATTTGTAAATGATTCATATGTTCCTGTTTAGTATTGCTAAATACAAGAATATCATCTATATAAACTATACAAAAACTTGAATGTTTTTTAAAGATTGTATCCATTTTATTTTGAAATATTTGTGGCGCGTTTTTTAATCCAAAGGGCATGACTAACCATTCAAAGTGTCCTTTCGGACAAGTAAAGGCAGTCCA
The DNA here is from genome assembly GCA_949130495.1 of Sambucus nigra. Lineage (NCBI taxonomy): Eukaryota > Viridiplantae > Streptophyta > Magnoliopsida > Dipsacales > Adoxaceae > Sambucus > Sambucus nigra. Next base: position 94,109,734 of record OX422210.1, on the reverse strand, counting down.
TTCTATTGATTCTTTTTGCATTTTTATTTGCCAAAAACCAGATTTACAGTCAAATTTAGAAAAGTATTTTTTATCTTGAATTTTATTAATTAATTCATCTTTATTAGGTATTTTATAACTATCGTCATATGTATTATCATTTAATCTTTTATAATTAATTACCATTCTTGCTTTATTTCTCTTTATTTCAGCATGATTCCTAACCATAAATGCAGGGCTTCTATGTCTACTTGTGCTTTTTTGTATTACTCCTAGATTTAAAAGTTATCTAATTTCTATTTTAAATTCTTCTTGGTCTATTATTTCGCATGCTATATCCTTTGTTTTTATAGTTATATCAGGGTCTATTATACCTAACTTAGCTTCTATTTTATTTTTATTCCAATGTTTTTGTGGGTTTTCTCCTATTATTTCTGTTTTTTCTGCTAACCTAATTAAGTCTTCTAATTCTAATTTTGTATTTTTAAACATTATATTATTTATTTTTTTAAATTCTATTTTTTGTGTTTGACTATCTTCAATATTTTGTAAATAGTCTTTTAAGTAGTCTTCTTCTATGTCTATTTTATTATTATTACTAAATTCTATGTCTTCTTTGGTTTCTAATATTATATTATTATTAAGAATTAATTTATTTTCTTGTTTTAGTATATTAGATTGATTATTAGGTACAATATGTGTTCCATTTTTAAATAATTGTATGCCTGATGGTGTGTACATAAAACCTCCAGTTATAGATTGAATGAAATATAATCCTAATATAAAAGGGTGATGGCTTTTTACATTTGTTATATATGTTTGTGGTAAAATAAATTGTTCATCGTTTATATATATAGGTATGTTTTGTATACATTGCATTATAGGTATTGCGTCTTTATTAAATTGGTGTATATAAACAGAGTAATTTAAATCTTTAGCGTCTTCTTTTTCTACTAAGTCTACATGAATTAAACTTTTTGTTGCTCCTGTATCTAACATTGCTGTTGTTTCTATTGTTTTATTTGCAAATTTTATTTTTGTAGGAAATGTTATTAATGTTGTTTTATTAGTATTATTTATTTGTTCTTTAGATTTATTATTAATTTCTTCATTATAACATTTTATGCAAAGATTTTGTTTACATATTTCACATAAATATATTTCTTTATATTTTTTTAAACATTTTGCACAATTTACTTTTAAAAACATATATTATTTAAGTTTATATTCACATTCTTCTATATTATAACAAAAATTTAAATCTTCTAAACTTTGTTCTAAGATTTCTATATCATTATCTTCAGATTCTATAGATTCTACGGATTCTATACTATATATACTAATGTTTTCAATTTCTTCATATTCATCGTATATACTTTCTAATTCTATTGTATCTCCTAGATCATCTTCAATGTCATCTAATATATTTATTTTTTCTTGTATTTTAGATATATTATTATTTTTATTCCTATATGGACATTTTGGTCTAATATGATTAGGGTCTCCACATATAAAACATTTACAATTTGTTACTTTCTTAATATTTTTATTATCTTTAGTTTCTTTATTATTATTATTATTATCTTTATTTATTTTGCATTTTTTGTACCATGGGCGTTTTCTTTTTTAATTATTATATTTATAATATTTTTTATATGTTTTACTAGGCCTTATTCTATAGCTTTTAGATTTCTTGTATTTCTTTTTAATTTTATATTTAATATTATTTTTATATTTATTATTTATTATTCCTTTATTATCACAACCATATTGTGGTGGTAAATCTAACTGTTGACAAGTATGATAATATTGTTTTTTAATCTCTTTTCCTTCTTTTAATTTTCTACATTCTGATTTTAAGGTATTATATACTATATTGACTCTAACTCCTATAAACGGGTTTGTTTTAGCATCTTCTTGTTTTTGCCAATTTTTCCATATTTTTTCTCCTATTTTTCCTCGTATTTTTTGTATATATCTATCTAGTAAACTAGAGTCTGACGTTCTTCCAGTTTGTGTCCAGTATTCTACATATTTTCTAGTGTAGTCTCGTATATATTCTAACCTACATATTTGTAATTGTTCTAGGTTTTTAAGTGCTTCTGTTTGTTTTTCTGTTATTTGTAAAAGTCTATTTGTGCCTAGAAAGGATTCTTTTATTAAATTAGTAAATCTTTCTACATTAAAGTTTTCTTTAAAGGTTAAATATTCATCTTGAAGTTTATATGTTAAATACTAATTAGATACGCTTCCTTGCAGTGTATTTTCAAAGTACGCTTCACATTCACTTATATTTATAAATTCTATTAGGGTGCATGTCCTAAAACATCCTTTTTCCCAAATTTCTATTGCAGTCTCCCAATCTAAAGGGTTTACTTTATCTAAGTTTAATATACTACCATATTGATTTATATTAGCACTAGTGTCAAATACATATCTACTACTACTTTTGTTACCTGGTGTAGGGTTACTATTTTCATTATATCTTTCTCTTATAGCTCCTAAATGTTGGTGTGTTGAGTAATCAGCGTTGGCTCTGGTATTTGTGGCTTGTGTGGTTGAGGATTCAGTTTCCATATCTTCAGCTGGGTTTATTTCTTCTAATGTTTTTATAATTTCTTCTTCTTTTAAAAATCTATCTAATCCTATGATTATTATTTTTCTTTTATTGTCTTCATTAGTTCCTTCAGCACAATATATTGAAATTATGGTTTCTTTATTATCTTCATTACCATATTTTTCTATTAATTGTTCGTTTGTTAAGTTATCGCAATCTTCTATAATTATATCGTATATTTTATCCTCTAATAGTCCAAATAATTCTTCTACTTGTTCTTCTACAATTAATACATTAATTTCATTTAATAATTCCTCACTCTCGTCTTCTATAGGTTTATATTTACTAAATTTAATACTACTTTGTCCTACTTGATTTTCATATATTTTATTTTTTTTCCTGGGTTTTTTAGGTTTGTTATGGTTAAGCTAGGTAGTTTCCATTCAATTTCTTCATATATACTACTATCTATTTTTTGTGCTTCTATCATTTCTACATATTTACTATTAAATGATTTTACTATACAGTCAAATTCAGCTTTAAAATTTATTTTATAGCGATTGAATATCTTACCCATAAATAGCGTATATATTAAAAGGTTATTATATTGTCCTGTCATATTATATCCTCTTGTTCTTATAGCTATTTTTATATGTTTACTAAATTCATTTATATCCATAGAGAAATTAGGTATACATCCTATAACTGCTGCATTTTTTGCTAAATCTACTTCAGCGCTAGCTATTTGTGCCTGTTTATGATTATTCCATCTATCATCATATATATATACTAATACTTTAGTTTCTGCTTCTAATCTAGTTAATCCTACTAATCCTATAACTATTACTCCTAAATGCATAAATTCTGAATTTATTTTAGCTAATTCTATTGCGGATTCGTTAGTAATTAAATCTAAAATTACTTCTCTATTGACATCTGTTATTTTTCTTTGGCTAGTGTGATTATATATTTTATTAGTGAATTCTAACCTATTCGTTTTATATAATTGTTGTCCTTTAGTTTTTTGGATAACTTTTTCTATATATTTTTTAGTGTCTTCTTCGTTATTATATAAGTTTTCTATCCTATATATTTCTTTATTTCTGTTTGTGGAGGTGGATGTCATCTTTTGAGTAGAATAAGTTTAGTTTTGTTTTAACAGGTTTAGGGTCTATTTTAAGTTTTTTAAACTTTTCAATTAATTCGTTTATTTCTAGTGTCTCTTCTTTTTTATATAAAAAGTTAGTTAATTTTTCTAGTGTTTCTTCTTTTTTATATAATAATTTATTTAGATTTTCTAATTCAAATTTTATATTATGTACTTTATTATTTATACTATCTAAAAGTCCTTTTATGTAATCCTGATTTTCTTCTAATTTTTTAATTCTTTCTATTATATTATTAGTATTACTACTCATAAATTTATCCTAGTCTTCCTTTTTCTGCCAATACTCCTAACCTAGTTTCGTAAGCTAATATTGCTTTTTCTTGTTTATATATAAAGTTTTACTGTCTTCTATTCTATTATCGTCTCTTGGGCTTTTTAATATTTCTAAAAATTTATAAGTAATATCTATTAATTTTCTTCTAAATATTATAGAATTTTTTATTCTTCGTTTTTCAGTTATCATAAATTATTAAAATCTTCCTTTTTCGTTTAAAATTTCTATTTCTAGCTTAATCTGATGAATTATTTCTCTTGCTATCTGAATTACCCACCTATTAACGGTTACACCTATATGATTTTTATTTTTTAAATCTTTTTTAGTTTTATTAATAGTGTCTTCTAAAATATTATACTATGTACGTAGTCTTCCTTTTAGAAATTCTTTTTCACTTATCATTAATTATCCTAAACGTCCTTTTTCTCCTAAGATTTCTATTTCTAGGTTGTATTTATGGATTTTCTCTTTTATATCTATTATTATCCAATTAACAAGAAGAAATCTTTCAAATTCTTTTTGGTTTTTATATTTTATAGCCCTTTTAGTATAAAAGTCTAAACTTTTATATTCTGCACGTAATCTAGCTCTTAACCACACTTTTTCACTAAGCATATAAAGTTTATAATATTATGAGTTGTATACTTATGATTTGTAATTCCACTCTTTTCGTTAAATAATATGTCTTATTATATAAAGATATATGATTAAAGCAGCTTTGATACCATTATTTTTTATGGATGAACATTGACATGAACAGTAAAAGTGAACAGTAGAAATGAAGAGTAATTTATAAATAGTCCTCAAGTCCACAGTACTACAGACAACTGTAGCAGCCCAGTCAAGCCTACAAACGCCTATATCACGGCAACAACGGCGACATATATATATATATTGGATTGTTGTTGAAGTTTGTATGCTTCGATACCACTATGTAAGAGCTGAGTGAACATGCCCGATAAGGATGGTTACGATAAAAAATTCTATTTTTGTATTTTTATAATTTTAATTCCCAATCACACAAATACAATTTTAAACTAATTTTAATCTTTGATTAAATTAAGTGTGAAGGCAAATATGTGTTCTAAATATAATGGTTTAAACTATGTATGCAAAGAACACAAATATTAAGAAAAATTTCCTTTTCATGGCAAGACCTTATAATCATCACTTTAGAGAGTTTTAAGAGACTATCGACTTAAGACTACTTGATACACCCACAAGTATAATGTGCAGTGTCTTCAAAACTTCTCAAGAAAATGGCTCAATCCAGAGTCTTCCATATGTGGCAATCCACCCTTGGTATCCACGGATCAGCCTTAAGCCTTCTTTTGCCTTCTTCAACCGTGATCCCTTGGGTTCATAAGGTTAGTCGTAGAGATCTCCGTCCACAAGGTGTGTATACAAGATATAAAACTTTTACGGTTTCAAAAAGATTCACAAAACTATTTGGGGATGTAAAGCGTGAGTCAAAAAGTGTTTGGAAACCCAAAAGATGGAAAAAATTTGGTAAATATATTATGTTTATATTATTTCAAAAGTTCCATGAAAAAAGAACTCAAAACAAGTATTTATAGACCCGACATGAAATACGATGTGGCAAATCCGTTCGATTGAAAATAGAATTTGTTCGAACAAGAAAGATATTTCGTTGAACGAAAACATAGTTCATTTGAACGAGACTCCATTCTCGTTTGAACAATCTTCTAACGAGATCTAAATCAATTCAAACAGAAGGCCCTCATTGGATGTTCATTTGAAGTAAGATCAAATGAACCTTCAAACAAAAATTGATTTTTTTTATAACGAGGTTAAAATATGTTTTTAAATAAAAAAATACAGGCTCGGTTTCAATAAAAATAAACATCCTAACTAAAGTTTATGAATAATTTTAAAAACCCTGAAAGCTTTATACCATTTTGATACGTAAGGAAGCCTTCAATCCTGGAGATGTTGAGGTTAGGTTCATCGTGTCGTCACATGTCAATTTATAACGGGATACGCCAAATATTCCAGAGTGAAAATAAAATAAATAAACATCCTGAGCTAAAATATTTTTCCCTACAAATCTCCACCTTTGGATACTTCGGTACAAAACTAAATGAAACCCAAATTACATAAATTTCCCCTCAAAAACAAAAATTCTAATACCCTTTCTCAACCCTTGAAATGGAATGACATAGATAAAATGTCTTCAATCTCCACTAGAAATGGAATGACATCACCAACTATTTTTTCAAAAAATTCAAAATTTTCAAGAAGTGTAAATGATAGAAATACAACATGATATCATATATAATATATGCAAAATATACCAAAGAAAATATCGTACGCATATATATGTATAAACATCAACAAAAATCAACACAAAACACATAAGATTTACGCACAAGCATGTTATCGACGTGTCTAAACATGTGGGATAGAATGAATAGGCATAAAGTAGATACAAATAACTTATGACCCAAACACTCAAATGTATTCAAGAAGTTCAAATTGACCGCAAAACTTTATCAAACTAAGCATTAGCCTCAAGCGACAAGATAAAGTGAACTAAATGAATAAGAAAGACAATGCACACAAGCCTATAATATTGATGATTCTACAAATCAATAGTGACATGACAAAATAAGCATAACTATGATTAATTGTGCAAACCCATTGGTCTTCAACTAAAACCCTCAAAAGATAAACACATATAATATTTTCTTTTCTCAATTCTTTTGAAGTTATTTCTTTTGAATGATCAATCATTAAACAAAGTTGGCACCTTTTTGTCATTTTTCCTATTTTTATTGCTTTTAATCCTTTTATTGGGCTATTAATGGCTTTCCCGCAAAGGATATTTGCTCCTTTCATAGCCCTTTCCCGTGCATACTCATATATTTTTTTCAATACTAAATAAAACCTCTCACGAGCAACGATTCTTACATGTACAAATATCCCATAGTAACATAAACATGTAGATGAAAAAATTGATGGGAAAACATCTCACAAAGCTCAAATATACATGTGAAGTTAACATTCAAAAAGCTCGTGCATGTGTGTGTGGAGGAAATATACAAAGTCGAATCCATAAAGTAAATCAAGTTCATGGTTAAGAAGAAAGTAAGGAGTGAATTGGATTCAAACACACTAATATGCCATACCAAATGTGTAAAACTAAAATACACAAAAACAATTGTATTTTTCAAAAAAAATTATTGAAGTAAAATCTTTTTGTATTTTTCCAATATGACTCAATAAAAGAAAAATAAAAATATAAAAGATACACATTTCATAACACTAGCAGACATATATATCATGAATCAAAACTAGAGTATGACAAAAAAAAAATTATGCAATCAATCATCCATAAGATATCTCATGTGAAGAGTCATGTGCAAGCATGACAAAATCAAGCAGTCGAACATTTAGCGCCTCTAAAAAAGATTTCGTAACCCAAATAGATTTATACTTAACCCATCGGGGTTTGGGAACCAAAGAGATAGTAGACTTAAATTTCCTAGGACTTCTTCCAAGATCATAACAAAATGCCTAAGGTGACCTTTCCTACCACAATGACAACATGTGTAAATGTGAGGAATGTTACCTATGGGTTAACCTTCTCTAACGTCCTTGAATGCAATTAACCCTCTAAAATAAATAATGGTCTTGACTTTGGATATGGAAGCAATAAAATTATGAGAGCCTGTACCATCACTACCAATACTACTAGAGTATTTTACATCATCTTTTAACCTTAAAATTTAATACTCAAGCAAAGAATTAGACTCTTTAAGTTTTACTCCTTCTTTAAATTTTCAATCATTCCTAGAAGGTTATCTTACGCCCCTTCAATGCAAGTGAACTATCCCTAAAATTATTCTCATGTACCTTCAAATCTAAAATCAATTTATCACTTTCCTCATTATCATGTAAACTCCCCCTAGAAATTTTGGAGTCTTCTAATTATTTATCTAAAAATCATACTCTACCATCACTCTCTTTGATAGTGCCAAACATGGTACCACCAAGTAAATGAATAAGAGCTCAATACAATAGGACCTCAAGTGTGCAAAAATGGTGAAAATATAGCAGTATAAATGATGTAGGATGTGAAGCAAAGAGGATAAAGACAACAATATAAGTGGTTCAGCCTATCTAGGCCCACTCCAATGTGAAAGTGAGTGAAATTTTACTATCAAACTAGTCTTTAATGGACTTGGATTATAATGCACTCAACTTTCTATGCAATTTCAACGGAGTTTTTCTAGGCCAACTAGGCCAAATATGAGTTGGGCCCAGACGAGGTTACATTTGGGCATACTAATCACCCCCTAACCCTTAGTCTCCAATATTAGGAGGAGGATGAGGGGTAAGAGTGTATGAAGACGAGGGGTTGATAATGGTCATTGGGATGACATATGAAAGTTGATTGATGGCTTGTAGGCTTGATTTGAAACTTGTTACAGTTTGTATTGGGTAGCGTCTACTATGGCTGAAGCACTTAGGGTTTAAAGCCCAAAATGATGAATTTAAGAAACGTTCACAATCATTGATTGGTATTTAAATCGAGATTTTACCCTAACATCATCATTTTGGCCTTTCACAGTAAATCGCCATTAATGCCTCTTGCTCTTTTCTTGATTCTCATTGTCTAGCCCTTTTTCCTTGTTAATTCTTCTTCTAAGCCCTTTCTCTCATCCAGGTAACTCTTCTCTACCAATATCCTTTTGATTTGCATTTGGATTAGTGTGGTTTTTCTTGATTTTCATTTTTTAGCAACTGGTTCACTTTTCGGTGAGTTTGTGTGGAAGTTTTTGGGCTAAGCCATTACTGTTTTGGAAGTTTTTTTTGGCATTGAGTGGTGTTCCTTATCTACGATTAGGTGCATTAGGTCCTCAATCTCTCAGTTAGGGATTCCGATGATTCTTCGACCACCTTCTCCGGTGGAGTTCTCATTATTTTCTTTTTTAGTTCTTATACTATTCTTGAGACTACACTTTGAAAACACTAAAACTTCCCCTTTTGATCTTGTGGTCAACTTATTCAATCCAAACATTTGTTCAAATGTTAAGTCCCTTATATAAATTAGCCGAGAAATTCCTAACCATTAGAGAGGGGTGTTTTAGGGAGATACAAAAGTATGAAGGCGAGGACATCGCCAAGCGTAAAGTCGAGGCCTTTCCTCTTCGTCCAATCTACCTTGTTCCCCTTACTATTGCACGTCCTTCCATTGTAGAAATTAGTGACTCAATGTTTGAGTCATTTGCCTCTGTAGACGACAATCCATCCATCTCCCACATCACCGAGAGTGTGGATTCTTTTGATGAGGCTATAAGACTCCCTTCTATTTGGTCTGAAAAAGCTAAAGACTCTTCTAGAACCTCATCCTCCAATCAAACTGAGTATTTTAATTAGTCGGTCTCCTCTATAAATATCATCTCGGATCCAAATGAGTCAAGGGTAGAGGTTACATTCCCCCACTTCACCAATGGTAGTCTCGTTATCAACCATACCAGGTCATCAATTTTCTCAAAAATATTTTAGGTAATGTCCTAGTTACAAATCAAGATGACTATGATGATGCAGCCAAGGATGCACTTGACACCTCTTGCGCTGAGTCTTATGTCAGCACAGTCGCTGAAGTTGATATTATGGTGTGGAGACATCTCAATGGTATAAGACCCTCTGTCACCATGAGGGTATGCCTTCTAAGGACGAGAGAGACTTCAATTGCCGAGAGGGAGAGATTTACGTCTATGATCAAATGTTTAAGTTTGAATTTAGGCTACCTATGCATCCAACTATACGAGCCATTCTAGAAAGCTTAGGTCTCAGCCTTACTTATCTTTCACCTAATGCAAGGAGAATTATTCTCGGTTTTGTTTCTCTTTGGAAGTTGGTTCACCATAAAGACCTTTCAGTTAGTGTTTTTAGGGTATGATACATATCTCATCCCCAAAAACTTAGTCTGACTAGTATCATCTTGTAGCCAGGAAGCCTATAAAGAACATCCTACTTGTGACTCAGACTTCCAACCATAATTGGAAGCCTTGTTTCTTTTTTATATATGGGGCCTAGGATTTCATCCCCTGATGTTTCCTGTAGTGCCTCTGAGCCCCAAGTTCTCCAGTGATGGGTAAATGCCCCCATGTTAGCTAAATTAGATCTGAGCTTGAGTATTGATGCCACTAAGGATGTGTAAAAAGTTAGGACACAGGGCGAGGAGGGGCGCGTTATAAAATTTAAGCAATTAATGACCCCTACTTCTTGGGTCAGACAGGTTTGGGGGTTGACCCCTTTACTGAACTATGTAAGTATTTTTCTTGTTAACTATTGTGTCATCTTTAATTTGACTTCAATATTAACCTTGTCTATATGTTACAGACCAACCACCCAATAACTCACACGCCGTGTGGAGAATAACAGCTCCAAGTCTTCTAAATTTAATGAAGCATGTAGGAAAGAGTTATTCACCCCAGACTCAAACCCTGAACTCCATGGTTGGTAACCCCAGCCAAGATGAGGTAGGTAAAAAGGGAAAGGTCATCTCTGATGATGCCCACACCAGCCAACAATAATAACAAAAGAAGCGCAAGGAGGCCTCATCCAAGACGATATCGGCACAGGCAATACCAATCTCTCTCGAGGATGCTTATGCGGCTCATCTTGAGAATATCGAGATAACCCTTGATTCCTTTATGGGAAATAAGAAAAAAATCTTTTGATGCTCTTGCTTCCATAACTCCTGATTTAGATATTTATTTCTTAGAATCTTCAAAGGTCTCCCTCTTGAATGATTTATGTTCTCACAAAGTCATTCACATGAACTCTTATGCCTTCATTTAACCTTCCATTTTAGTCTATAGTGTCATCGCATGTTGATGTTTCATCCTTTATGCAGTCTGCTATCTGTTTGCAAAAGATCCACCAGTGGGTCAAGGAAAACTTCTCGAGATTTGGCAAGCTTATACGGCCATCAGAATGATAAAAGTCTGAAGAACCATATCTCATCCCAGGAGAAGAAGATAGATAAGTTATAGAAGGATCAAGCTGAGGTTATTAACAAGTTGAATACCGACAAACAGGTGGATAAGGAGAAAGAGAAGATAAAGGCTGCTATTGATAAGGCACTGGAAGAGGCTCAGAGGAAGGTTGTGGAAGATTTTAAATATTCAAAAGAGTTTATGGGATTCAACATGCTCTATTTAGATAGAGGAGATAGAAGAGTTTGTTATTAGACGACCCTAAAGTTCCTAGGGATCTCTCACTTGTCACAGTAACTTGAGGCCTTCAGCTTTACTCACCCCCTAGCTATGATCGCTCTAGGTCAGATTGAGGGATTGGTTCAATGTGAGCCAATGGTGAAGACTACTAATGATGAAGGTGAAAATGATCCTGGGGATGATGAGGCTGAGACAACCCTTGTCTATGATGAAGAAAATGCCTTACCTGGGAAAGATGCTGATGCTAAAGGGTCGGCTCAAGTGGAGTCTGAGGACGAAAAAGAAAATTAAAATCCGTCTTCTCTATCAGGGTGGCTGCATGTGGCCTGATGCCCTTTAACTGGTGTAATTTGTGAACAATTACTTTTTCATGTCTGTAATCTCGCTATAATCACTCTCGTCTTATGACATTTTGATAATACTTTATCCTTATAATCATTTTTTATTTACAATGACTTTAATGAAATTTTTTGTTATCTCCTCTTGCTATGTCATGTTTTCTTATCTTGATTTTGCATTATTTGTTTGTTAAACAAAAGCTACTGATGTTTAACGAGTAACCATAATGAAATGGTTTTTAATATGAGATCACCAAGTTAATAATATTTTTCTCACATATCGTCTCATCCTTAGAAGAGATAAGTATAGCCAAGTAAATAATTTTTCAAATTTGACTCATTAAATTATGGTATTTAATCATAATTCCCCTCTCGGTGTTTTCGACGTGTACGGATGAGACATCTCGTCCTACACTATCGTGTTAGCCGAGAGAATTTTTCATCAAATTAATGATGTTAAGATAAACCATAATTAAATGATTTTTGAATTTGAATTCACCAAATTCTGGTGATTAATCACAAGTTCCCTCCCATCATTTTGAGAGTGTATGGACGATATGTCTCGTCCTACACTATCGTCTCGATCGAGAGAGTTTTTCACCAAATTAATGATGTTAAGATAAACCATAATTAAATGATTTTTGAATTTGAATTTACCAAATTATGGTGTTTAATCACTAAACCCCTCTCATAATTTTGAGAGTGTATGGACGAGAAGTCTTGTCCTACACTATCGTCTCATCTTAGAGAGGATTTCACCAAATTAATGATTTTAAGATAAACCGTAATTAAATAATTTTTGAATTTGTCACTAAATTATGGTGTTTAATCATAAGTCCCCTCTCGTCATTTTGAGAGTGTGTGGACGAGACGTCTCGTCCTATACCATCGTCTCGACCGAGAGAGTTTTTTACCATTAAAGATGATGTTATGATAGTGCTCCCTCCTTTTGGTGTTATTGAGAATCTAAGGATAAGGTTAGACCCATACGGATTGTCATGTCACCAAAAGTGAGTTAATGATACTTCACCACATGAGTGATGTTATATAGCTTAAGACGATTTGAAACATACAATTTGAATTACTCATACAACAAGAATATGAGAGAACACTTGTAATTTTTCATTCATTAATTTTTTCCTTACATGTCTCTTACAATAATGCAATAATGAAAGGAAACTTTTAAAATGTCATATTGATAATATTTCTTTAGATGCTCAACATTTTAAGGATTGGAGAACAAGTCTCCCTCAAAATTATTGAGCCGATGCATACCAAGAACTACTTCTTTTGTAACCCTGTAGGGACCATGCCAATTTGCATGAAGTTTATTCGGATTTTACCAAGCCTTCTTCAAAACCAAGTCTCTTACGAATAATGGCCTAGACTTAGACTTCACCATTTTGTTGTAAAACCTAGTGGTTTTCTACTGATAGGCAACCTGTCGAATTTTTGCATCTTCTCTTCGCTCTTCAATAAGGTCTAGGTATAACCTTCGTTCCTTAAAGTTCTCTTATGGGTTGTACGTCTGAATTCTGGGGCTTGGTAGGCTAACCTCTACAGTGATCACTGCCTCTGAGCCGTAGGCAACATAAAAGGGGTTTTCTCGTCAGAGCTCTCTCTGTCGTCCTGGAAGCCCACATGATAACATGCACTTATTCAGTCTAAAGACCCTTAATGTCTTCTAATTTCTTCTTGATACCATCCAATATGGTTCTGTTTGTCACCTTTGTTTGGCCATTTGCTTGAGGTCGACCTAGAGCTGAGTAAAACTGCTTGATGCCAAGCTCCTTACAATAGTCCCCCCCGGAGATGAGTTTTTGAACTGTTTTCTGTTGTTCGAGATTATAGTATGAGGTAGACTATATCTACAAATAATTTTACTCCAAATTAATTTGAAGGTCTTCATCTCAGTAATGGTTATCATAGCCTTTGCCTCAACCCATTTGGAAAAATAGTCAATTGCCACAATGATATACCTATAGTTTCTGGTTACCCTAGGCAAGGGTCCTACCAAATCAATTACCCAAACAATTAACGACCAGGGAGAGGTAATAGAAGATAGAGGCTCATGAGGGATGCAGGCATATCTATGGCATTTGTCACACCTCTTCCCATAATTGGTCGCATCCCTGGCCAAGGTCGGCCACCAATACCCTTATGTGATAACCCTCTTTGCCAACAATATCCCTCCTATATAGCTGGAGTAGGAACCTTCATGTATAACTTGCAAGTTGTATTCCACCTCTGTGGGATCAACACATTGAAGTAGAGAGAGGAGGAATCATTTCTTGTATAAAACATTCCCAATGACTAATAATTTAGTTTCCTTATAACTTAGCTTCTTCCTTTCCAACTTTGAGTTTGGCAGTTCACCAACCCTTATGTATCGAACGAAAGGGTCCATCCAAGATTCACCAATCTCAAGGTTTAAGCAGAAGTCAATAGTGTTATCTTCTTCTTTAGTTGCCAGTGCTTCAGCTCAAACATTGTCTAGCCAAGGAATCCTTTTCAAGTTCACCACCCTAAAGTTTTTCAATACTGCTTTTACCCTAGCCAGGTATTTGGACATCCTCTCATCCTTCGCTTCATATACTCTTAGGATTTGGTTAACTACCATTCTAGAGTCACTGTGAATCTGTATTTGGCCGGCATTCAGTGCCTTTGCGAGGGAGGGACCTTCTAGAAGGGATTCGTATTCGGATTCATTATTGGATGCCTTGAATTTTAATCTTAAAGCATACTCTATATCAATTCCGTTTAGAGCCAAAACTATCAGGTTGGGTCCACTCCTTACCTCACATGAAGAACCGTCAATAAAATGGCTCAACACAGTACCTTTTTTAGAAAAGTTTCCCTCTTCTAATGCTCCACTCTTAAACGAGAATTTTTCTTCTTCACTCTCGACTAGCAACATCTTGGTTGTACTCGTCCCAGCTTCTACGAGGGGGATTTACTCTTTTTGCTTCATTTACTTGATCAAAAATCTCTTCTGCATCGGCGTCGTCCCATGTGAACTCGACTATAATATCATCTAAAGCTTGGACCTTGATGGTTGTTCTCAGCTGGTAGACGATGTCAAATTCTCCTAACTCTATGGACCAGGCCATCAACCTACCTAATTTCTCGAGTTTATAGATGGCCTGCCTGAGAGGAGAGTCTGTCAGGATAATTATTGTATGGGCCTGGAAGTAGGGTTTCATTTTTCTGGATGCATGTATGAGTGAATGAGCCAATTTTTCCATTTTTGGATAACTCTGCTCGGCCCCTTAAAGAGCCTTGCTATTAAAATAAATTGACTTCTGGACACACTCATCATCTCTCACAATTGTTGCACTGATAGTCGACTCGGACACGACAATGTACAAATATAACTTTTTTCCTTGAACATGCCTTCATAACAAGAGTGCGGAGTCGAGCTAGACCTTCATCTCCTGAAAGGCCCTCTCACACTCGTCATTCCACTCTAAGGGTTTTCTCATCACCTTGAAGAAGGGCAAACACTTATCTGTAGCCCTGGATACGAACCTATTCAACACTTCCACTCGTCTGGACAACCTCTGGACGTCCTTTATGGTCTTATGAGTCTTCATCTCCATCAAAGCATTGATTTTTTTTGGTTATCTTATATCCCTCGTTGATTGATAATGAACCCTAAAATTTTTCCTACTCCGACTCTGATAGCACACTTTGAGGGATTTAACTTCTTCTAATATTTCTCCATCGTCTGGAAAGTGCTCTCCAGGTCGGCCACATGCGTCTCGTCCTTGAGGCTCTTGGTGAGAATGTCATCAACGTATACCTCCATTGTCTCGCCTATCTGATCATCAAACATTTCGATTACTAGCCTTTGGTATATAGCCCCGGTGTTCTTGAGGGCGATAGACAATACTTTATAGCAGTATTCACATTTGTCTGTGATGAATTTAGTCTTTTCGATATCGGTTGGGCCCATGAATATCTTATTGTAGACTTAATTGGCGTCCGTAAAACTCATCAGTTCATGCCCAGTCGTGGCATCAACTATTTAATCTATTCTCGGTAGAGGGAAACTGTCTTTTGGGCATATATTATTCAGATCTGTGAAGTAAACACACATTCTCCATTTGTCATTGGGATTTGGCATAATAAGAATGAAAAGCTGTCACTTAAGTCGTTTAATTCAAGATTAAACTATCTAAGTAACTCCGAACTGTTTTGGGGGGAAACTCTTTTCTTTAAATAAAACAGATTAACCACAAGATGTGTTTAATAAAAATATGTACGAAATATGTTCAAGATTATGTAACTACTTTTGAAAAAAAGAAACTAAAACAGTTTAAATCAATTTAAATTAGAACACCAATAAGAATGAGATGAGGTGATGTAGAAAGATTAAGTACACAGTTTTTAACGTGGTAAAACCTCACCCAACTGAGGAAACATCCACGGTGACTTCTAAGTCACAAACCAAAAAATCCACTAAAACAAAATATACAAGTTACAAGTTATTTAACACACATCCAAACAAAACATACCTATACAAGTTCAGAATATGTTCCCACTGGTCTGATTCTAACTTCTCTGCAGTTCTGATGTTGTTGTGGATTTCTCAGCTTGCTAACTTCTCAACACTTTGTTCCAGCTTTACATCGACTCTTGATGTTTCAAGATCTTTTAGCCAACACTTATTGTTAGTGTTACAAGTATTTATAACAGTGTTCTAACACATGCATGCACACATGCACACTTATTTATACAAACAGGTCCTATAAATTACAGAAAGATCTAAATGGTTAGGGTTTTCAGTTTCTCTCTTAGTTAGAAACAAAAGACTTCTTGATCTTTCAAAATATGCAAGAATCCAAGGTTACCTTGCTCAGAAGACGGGAAAGGTCTTAAACAACTTCAGAGGGTTTTGAAAAAAAAATTGAAATTGTAAATCACCAAATGTGATACCAATAAGATTAGAAGTCCTGTTCATAAGAACTAGAAACAGAAATGGAATTTGTTGATTCTTAAGTTGTGAAAAACCTTTACAGAAGAAAATAATCAACAAATATGATTTCTCAAGATGAGAAACGAAATAATGCAGATCTAAGAGATATATGACATAAAATAGCAAGATCTACAGTTTCTATGAAAAGAAATAGAGATGAAACCAAAATGTCTAAGTTGGTTACAAGATCTTAAACTCAGAGGATTCAACCCACGAATAACCTTCAAACCATTTCCAAAATAACTCTCAAACACTCAAGTTTAGTTTAGGTTGTAAACTGATTTTGGATTCAAAAGGAGTTCAGGGTTGGAAATGAGATTAGGGTTTATTTTATCTCTCTGGCTTCTCTATCTTTTTCTTCTCTCTATTTTCTCCTTTCTCTCAGTTTGACGAACTGGCGAAAAGTCCCAAAATGCTGAGGCTCGATCTCATTTTATACTAAGCAAGGAAGGATCGAGAACATCAACTCTAATCTAATGGCTTAGATTTAGTCTTTGGCAGTTCACTCTCATCCAACAGTTTATCAATAGCGGTGGATTAAATGTTTGCTGATTGGTCTAAAAGGGGTTCACATGGATTGGGATAAAAGGCATGCAGTATGTTGATTAAATTGATCCAAGGGCTGAGATTACGTATTGATTCTGTGTCTAACAGAAAACAAAAATCAAGTCGTCGTAGCATTGACAGGTGTAAGGCTCAGATGAAACCATACTCGCGTGTTTTAAAACTAATTACACACACACACTCATGTCTCAAGCGCCTTCGGATTCTACCCAACCAAACATTTAGGCAAGATTAGTTAAAACCAATTATCACGAAATGAACCCAAATGTTTTTAAAACCCAACTTTTATTATGTAGAAAATCATTTAAATTTTTTTTAAAAAATCCGAAAATTAGTAAAAACTTATTTAAAAGGGAATTAACTCACACACAAGCAAAAGATGCAAGATATATTTTATGTGTGCAATTTTAGTATGTGTGTGGCTGAGAATTTAACTTTAAATGAATCAATTAAGGCATCATGTGTAGAATCTGAGGTTCTTTGGTATCTTGGGGATGGGACTCAAATTTTGTAACAATTTCCAAACTAAATGAGCACTTATACAAAGTAGACTCAAGTAAGTCAAGAGTATAAGGTGCTTCAATCTCCCCCTTTAGAAATATGAGACAAAATCTCCTTTGAGTCAACTAGGACTCGGAGGGATACGAACAAAAATAAGAAAAATGTATTCCTATAAAATATTCTATCCACCCATATCCTAGAAAAAGAAAATTACATAGCTCAACTAATTGCAAACCAATACCCTAATAACATTTGTTTTAGACAACGGTACAGATTCCTGAAAACAAGACTAAGATCAAGCTTTTTAGAGATATGTACAAGAAAAAAATGAACTCATAAGACTCAAATTTCTCCCCCATTTTGTCTCAAATGGATAAAGGGAAAAAAATACTTAAGTCACACGAGTTTATTCATCACAAATCATGTCGATCGATTTTTGCAAAGACTAAAATCTATTGTAATCCAAAGGTTTTTTAAACATATCTGCAGCTGCAAATCAGTGGGAAGCTAATTAATTTCTAATTCCTTAGTTTCAACCAATTCGCGTATAAAATTATGTCTAATTTTTATATGTTTTGTTCGTGAGTGTTGAACAGGATTTTTAGAGATATTGATTGCGCTTTGATAATCACAATAGAGATGCAGTTGGTCTTCTTAAATGCCACAATCATTTAGCATTTCCTTAAGCCAAAGTAATTGGTCACAAAAACTACCAGCAGCAATGTATTCAGATTCAGCTGTAGTTAATGAACTGCAGTCTTGTTTCTTACTACTCCATCCTACCAAATTGTTACCGATATAGTAACACGCCCCTGATGTGCTCTTACTATCATCTGTTCACCCTACCCAGTTGGCATCAGTGTATCCTATTATAGTACTCGGAGTGTCATTGGTGTACCAAAGTCCCAAATTTAGAGTGCCTTTATCATATTTAATGATTCTTTTTACACAAATCAAGTGGCTCTCTTTTGGATTATTTTGATAACGGGCACACACGCACACGACGTACATAATATCAGGATGCGAGGCAGTAAGGTATAGTAAGCTTCCTATCATACTACGATATACAGTACGATCTATGGATTTTCCACTCTCATCTTTAGATAATTTGATCGTAGTACTCATGGGAGTTCTAGCTTCTGAATTATGGTTGACTTGAAGACCCAAGAAAAATTGCAACTCCCCCATAAGAGACATTTGAAATTCTTTATGCATAATTTCGGAAAATGATTTAACTTCTGAAGGGGAAGTTGATCCAAAAATGATATCATCGAGATAAACTTGAGTTATAATAATATCTTTGCCAAAATGTTTGACAAATAGAGTTTGATCATTTCCACCTCTCTTAAAACCTTTATTTAAGAGAAAGTTGGAAAGACTCTCATACCAATCTCTTGGCGCTTGTTTCAGACCATACAACGCCTTTTTAAGATGATAAACATGAATTGGATATTGTGGGTCAATAAACCCTTTGGGTTGTTCAACATAGGTCTCTTCAGTCAAGATTCCATTAAGAAAGGCTGATTTTACATCCATTTGGTAAAGTGTAAAGTGTAAGTAACAGTCTATTACAAAGAGAAGACGAACAGCTTCTAAGAGAGTAACATGAGAAAATGTGTCATTAAAATCTATTCCTTCAATTTGGGAATATCCTTGAGCCACTAATCTAGCTTTGTTTCTAATGATTATCCCACTTTCATCAGTTTTATTTTTAAATAGCCAACGTGTACCAATAACCTTTTTATGATCAGGCCTAGGTACAAGATACTAAACATCATGAATGACAAATTGAAGAAGTTCTTCTTGCATGGAAGAAATCCATTGAGGGTCATTCAGTGCCTCATTTACATTCTTTGGTTCCACAAGGGAAACAAAACATGCATAATGAGCATAGTTTCTTAATTGAGATATTGTACATACAAGCTCACAAGGGTTACCAACAACGTTATCTATGGTATGATCTTTATAAACCCAGTTAGGTACTTCAGGTTTCTCAATTGGTAAAGAATCAACTATTTCTGGAGAGTAAATTTCTAAAACAATTTCAGACTCTTCCACAATAGTTGGTTATCCAATCTCACTCTCAACAGTAGTCTCACTTACAATAACATTTATGGATTCCATTAATGTCTTTGTGCGAAGATTGTAGACATGGTATGCTCTACTTCCGGGAGAATATCCTAGGAAGATAGCTTTATCTCCACGAGTCTCAAATTCGGATAAGAGTTCTCTGTCTTTACAGACGTAACATGTACTACCAAACGTTCTAAGGTATTTAAGTTTGGGCTTATTCCCATACCATAGTTCGTAAGGAGTTTGTTTAGAATTTTTCCTAAGATATACCCTATTAATAATGTGACACGCAGTACGAATTGATTCTCCCCAAAAGTATTTAGGTAAACACTTGGCAGGAATCATAACACGTGCCATCTCTTGAAGGGCACGATTCTTTCGCTCAACAATTCCATTTTATTGAGGAGTCTTAGGAGCACTAAACTCATGTTTGTTACCATATAATCACAATACTCTATAACACATGTATCTATGAATTTTCCTCCTCTATCACTACGAATTATATTTACTTGAGTGTCCTTCTCATTTTCAATATGAAGTAAGATTTTCAAAAAGGTTCTGAAAGTGTATGACTTTTGTTTTAAGAAGGCCACCCAAGTAAACTTGGTGAAGTCATCTACCATAACTAGAATGTAACTGTGTCCACATAGACTAACAGTACGAGAAGGACCCATTAGGTCCATATGGATGAGCTCCAAGGGTTTAAAGGTAAGGATATCTTTAACTTTGTTATGAGGTGCCTTAACAATTTTTCCTTCCTGACATGATCCACAGAAAATGTTAGAGATAGGTTTGATCTTTGGAATTCCTTTAACTATTTCTTGTGAAGATAATCTACTAAGGCTATCGTAATTTATGTGATCCATTCTATTATGCCATATTTCATTGTCATCCATTCTGGCAATGTTACAGACTTCAGTACTGTTCGGGACAATATAATAATTATCAGGAGTCCCGAGTCCTGTAATTATGCACTCACCTTTTTCATTTAAAATCTTGCAATTATTATTTGAAAAGGTGACTGTATGATTTGAGTAAAAAAATTGAGCGATACTAAGTATATTAGCCTTAAGACCTTTTACTATAAGAAAATTTTCAAGCAAAGGCTATCCTTTTTCTTGGAGTGTTCCTTTACCACTGATTTGAGATTATACACCATTACAGAAAATAACTTTTCCTCCAGCAAAGCCGGTTTTATTTAAAAGTTTTGTATCATCCCCAGTCATATCTTTTGAACACCCATAGTCTAAATAAAAACCAGAAGGGATGTGTTCAGCTTTTAAAGAAATAATCACAATGTTACACTTCATCTGGGGAAATATCTCTTGTTTTCTAACCCAAATAGCTGTTGTTTTTATTTTGCGCTTAGTTGCTCTCAATTGATAAAATTTGCGAGCAATAGATTTTTGTTGAAAAATATTTTGCGCATGCATTTGGGTTTTATGGAGGATAAGAGAATTTGGTTTAGAAAAGTGTCTAGGAATTCTTCTTGTAAATGATTTATTAGGTCTTGTCTTTCTCTTTATATAGTTAGAGTTTTTGTCTGGTTGTCTAGGCAGAACATAATTATTGTGGCATCTCCTAGAGTAGTTAAAGTTTTGGTATAAAGGACTATTACAGACAGGATTAATTAAATGTCTAGAGTAGAAACCTTCGATAGAATGTCCGTATATGTCACAGTAAGAGCAATATAGATTTCTTGAAGAGGGTATCACCTTAGGAAAGTCTCTAAACAAAGGTTCTATGGGATTTTGACGTTGAACCTTATTCCTAGGGATTACAGTTTGGAACGTAGAATCACTTTTCCTAATCGGAGGGCAAACGTATTTAGCCTTAGGTAGACTATCACAATTAGAGTGACTTGATTCCCCAATATCCCACTTTTTTTTTTATCAAACTCATCATTTAGGGATTGAAAATCTAGACAGGTTTCCATAGGTCTTTTGCCACCTGACACAAACTTGATTGATTCAAAGTTTTTAATTTATGTCTTTGAATTTGGGCAAAATTCTATTCCAGTTCAATCCTCAGAATTGGTTTTTGAATCAGCAACAAAATCATCAAAACAATTAGAATTATTTTCAAATAAAAATAGTTGTTGTCTTTTCTTTAGCTTGTTCCAATTCTAATAATGTACCTTTATATTTTTTTCTCCAGAGTTTTATTTGTTTCAATCAAAATTTTCAATTTTTGACCAAAAATTTTGACTTCATTTTCATGAGTTAGACATTGGGTAGTATACTCTTCAGCGTTAAGTTTAACCATTAGTCTTAGGTCGTCTAGTTTCTTAGTGAGGTCTTTCACTATCTTCTCTAGTCTAGAGCTTTTCTTGAGAGTTTTAGAAATAAGTGTGTGAAGATCAGGGAGGTCTTCAGTGTCTGAATCACTAAGAGTAGTGTGTGAAGTGAACCCTAAGGATTCAATTTTTGAACACACACACACATTGACATCGTCATTATCGCTTTCCCTTTGACTCACACACCCCGCTGTAGAATTAGCAATGTTATAAGAAATTAAAGCATCTAAACCAATAGTCGCATGATTCATACTGACAGAAGTAGAACTACTAGCATCATTCTCATACTTAGGCACAGGCATATCATCATTACAGATTATCTTAGCTAAGAAAGACATGCCAGGATAAAAAAAACATCAGATGACTCAGGTTCCTTATTATCAGCGTCACTTGAATCATCCCATGTCTTGCAAAAGTTGGCCGTAGTATTTTTATTGGTCGTGTTCAAGTTAACTCTACAATCTTGTGCTATATGACCCAATTTTCCACATCTAAAACATTCAATATTCTTTAAATCTTTGTTAGGTCTTTAATGAATGTCCTTGTGATGTTTATCTTAACCTTTATCATGAGGTTTGTGATTAGATTGAGTTGGATAATTTGGCTTGCCTTGTCTGGTTGCCATTTTATTTCTAAATTTCATAATCTTCTTAAACTCCTTTGACATCAAGGCAATCTGATTATCCAAACTATCTATATCACATTCCTCGTCAGAATAGGAATCATTATTGGGACTACTAATCTCAGGTTTTATCAGTTAAGAGGAAAAATTCCAATTTGAACTAGTCTGTTTCCTATGGAACTGGGTTAATTGTTTCTTAAATTCTAGTTCCATTTCCACAGTTCTCAGTTTACTACTGATTAATTCTGGAGTGAGATTTTGAACATTCATTTCCTCAATAGCATATCTTTTGTTATCAAATTTCTATGGCAATTACCTTAGAATTTTTTAGATAATTTCATTTCTATCATAGTTTATCCCATTAGAATGTAATTTGGTCACAATGTCAGTCAATTTCATGTAAAATTCATCAAATGATTCAGAGTCTGACATGATTAAAGAGTTATACTGCTGGATAAGCACCTATGTTTTAGCAGCCTTAACTCTAGTGTCACCGTCATGTGTAGTAACCAGTGTATCCCAAGCTTCCTTAGAAGTGGTACAATTTGAGATCCTTTTGAACTCATGTTCATTTATAGATATAAAAATGGAATTATTGCCTTTGTTATTGTTCAGAGAGGCTTGCTTCTCTTCTTGAGTGAATTAATTTAATACTTTATTAATCCTCTCTCTGCTTCCTTCAGTGGCTGGTTTTGTAGGAGAATTATATCCATTTTCAACAATGTCCCAGACATCATCTCTCAAAGTTTCTTTTATGAAAGCAACCATCCTTACTTTCCAGTAAGGAAAGTTGTTTCCATCAAAGAGAGGGGGTCTGGACATGTTAACACATCTTTCATATTTCTCATTCATTGTTTTATTTTAAGAAAATAATTTCGGAAACAAAAGATCTTTAAAGAAAATTTCCTAAGCTCTGATACCAATTGAAAGGCTGTCACTTAAGTCATTTAATTCAAGATTAAACTATCTAAGTAACTCCGAATTGATTTTTGGGGAAACTCTTTTCTTTAAATCAAACAGATTATCCACAAGATGTGTTTAATAAAAATATGTACGAGATATGTTCAAGATTATGTAACTGGTTTTGAAAAACAAAACTAAAACAGTTTAAATCAATTTAAATCAGCACACCAACAAGAATGAGATGAGGTGATGTAAAAAGATTAAGTACACACAGTTTTTAACCTGGTAAAACCTCACCCAACTGAGGAAACATCCACGGTGACTTCTAAGTCACAAACCAAAAAATCCACTCAAACAAAATATAAAAGTTACAAGCTATTTAACACACATGCTAACAAAACAGACCTATACAAGTTTAGAATATTTACCCACTGGTTTGATTCTAACTTTTCTGCAATTCTGATGTTGTTATGGCTTTCTCAGCTAGCTAACTTCTCAACACTTTGTTCCATCTTTACGTCGACTCTTGATGTTTCAAGATCTTTTCGCCAACACTTCTTGTGTTATAGTTTGACAAGTGTTTGTGACGGTGTTCTAACACACGCATGCACACACGCACACACGCACACTTATTTATATAAACAAGTCCTATTAAATTACATAAAGATCTAAATGATTAGGGTTTTCAGTTTCTATTTTATTTAGAAACGAAAGACTTCTTGATCTTTCAAAATATTCGGGAATCCAAGGTTACCTTACTCAGAAGATGGCCAAGGTCTTAAACAATTTCAGAGGGTTTTGAAAAAAAAATTGAAATTGTAAATCACCAATTGTGATTCTAACTAGATTAGAAGTCTTGTTTTATAAGAACTAGAAACAAAAAAGGAATTTGTTGATTCTTGAGTTGTGAAAAACATTTACAGAAGAAAATAATCAACAAATATGATTAATCAAGATGAGAAACGAAATAATGCAGATCTAAGAGATGTATGGCATAAAATAGCAAGATCTACAGTTTCTATGAAAAGAAATAGAGATCAAACCAAAATGTCTAAGTTGGTTACAAGATCTCAAACTCAGATGATTTTACCCACGAACAGCCTTCAAACCATTTCCAAAATAACTCTCAAACACTCAGGTTTAGTTTAGGTGTAAACTAATTTTTGATTCAAAAGGAGTTCAGGGTTGGAAACAAGATTAGGTTTTGTTTTCTCTCTCTGGCTTATCCCCCCTTTATCTTCTCTGTCTCTTCTCCTTTCTCTCAGTTTGACGAATTGGCCAAAATTCTCAAAATGTTGAGGCTCGGTCTCCTTTTATACTAAGAATGGAAGGATCGAGAACATCCGCATTAATCTAATGGCTGACATTTAGTCTTTGGCAGTTGACTCTCATCCAACGGTTTATCAACAACGGTGGATTAAATGTTTGTTGATTGGTCTAAAGAGGGTTCACATAGATTGGGATAAAACCGATGCAGTATATTGATTAAATTGATCCAAGGTCTGAGATTACGTAATGTCTAATAGAAAACACAAATCAAGGTGTCGTAACATTGAAAGGTGTAAGGCTCAGATGAAAATATAATCGCGTGTTTTAAAACTAATTACACACACACACACTCAAGTCTCAAGCGCTTTCAGATTCTACCCAACCAAACATTCAGGCAAGATAAGTTAAAACCAATTATCAAAAAATGAACCCAAATATTTTGAAAACCCAACTTTTATTATGTAGAAAATCATTTAAAAATTGTTTAAAAAATCCAAAAATTAGT
Source organism: Sambucus nigra (assembly GCA_949130495.1). Taxonomy (NCBI): domain Eukaryota; kingdom Viridiplantae; phylum Streptophyta; class Magnoliopsida; order Dipsacales; family Adoxaceae; genus Sambucus; species Sambucus nigra. The sequence goes on along the minus strand of OX422210.1, from coordinate 94,084,496 downwards.
AAAAACTTATTTAAAAGGGAATTAACTCACACACAAGCAAATGATGCAAGATATAATTTATGTTTTCAATCCTAGTGTGTGTGTGGTTGAGAATTTACCTTTAAATGAATCAATTGCATCATCAGGTGTAGAATCTAAGGTTCTTTGGTATCTAGGGGATGGAACTCAAATTTTGTCACAATTTCCAAACTAGATGAGCACTTATACAAAGTAGACTCAAGTAAGTCAAGAGTATAAGGTGCTTTAATCTCCCCCTTTAGAAATATGAGATAAAATCTCCTTTGAGTCAACTAGAACTCGTAGGGATACAAACAAAAATAAGAAAAACCTATTCCTATACAAAATTCTATCTACCCATATTTTAGAAATAGAGAATTACATAACTCAACTAATTACAAACTAATACCTTAATAACATTTGTTGTAGACAATGGTACTGATTCCTGCAAATAAGACTAAGATCATTCTTTTTAGAGATATGTAAAAGAAAAAATGAACTCATAAGACTCAAATTTCTCCCCTATTTTGTCTCAAATTGACAAAGGGAAAAAAATACTTAAGTCACACGAGTTTATTCAACACAAATCATGCCGATCGATTTTCGCACAGACTGAAATCTATTGTAATCCAAAGGTTTTGTAAACATATCTGCGAGCTGCAAATTAGTTGGAAGATAATTAATTTCTAATTCCTTAGTTTCAACCAATTCGCATATCAAATGATGTCTAATTTTTATATGTTTTGTTCGCGAGTGTTGAACAGGATTTTTAGAGATATTGGTTGCACTTTGATTATCACAATAGAGATGCAGTTGGTCTTCTTGAATGCCACAATCATTTAGCATTTCCTTAAGCCAAAGTAATTGGGCACAACAGCAACCAACAGTAATGTATTTGGGAATATCCTTGAGCCACTAATCTAGCTTTGTTTCTAATGATTATCCCACTTTCATCAGTTTTATTTTTAAATAGCCAACGTGTACCAATAAACTTTTTATGATCAGACCTAGGTACAAGATACCAAACATCATGAATGACAAATTGAAGAAGTTCTTCTTGCATGGAAGAAATCCATTGAGGGTCATTCAATGCCTCATTTACATTCTTTGGTTCCACAAGGGAAACAAAACATGCATAATGAGCATAGTTTCTTAATTGAGATCTTGTACATACAAGCTCACAAGGTTTACCAACAACGTTATCTATGGTATGATCTTTAAAAACCCAGTTAGGTACTTCAGGTTTCTCAATTGGTAAATAATCAACTATTTCTGGAGAGTAAATTTCTAAAACAATTTCAGACTCTTCCACAATAGTTGGTTCTCCAATCTCACTCTCAATAGTAGTCTCACTTACAATAACATTTATGGATTCCATTAATGTCTTTGTGCGAAGATTGTAGACATGGTATGCTCTACTTCTGGGAGAATATCCTAGGAAGATAGCTTTATCTCCACGAGTCTCAAATTTGGATTAAAGTTCTCTGTCTTTACAGACGTAACATGTACTACCAAACGTTCTAAGGTATTTAAGTTTGGGCTTCTTCCCATACCATAGTTCGTAAGCAGTTTGTTTAGAATTTTTCCTAAGATATACCCTATTAATAATGTGACACGCAGTACGAGTTGATTGTACCCAAAAATAATTAGGTAAACACTTGGCATGAATCATAACACATGCCATGTCTTGAAGGGTACGATTCTTTCCCTCAGCAATTCCATTTTGTTGAGGAGTCTTAGGAGCACTAAATTCATGTTTGTAACCATTATAGTCACAATACTATATAACACCTGTATCTATGAATTCTCCTCCTCTATCACTATGAATTATATTTACTTGAGTGTCCTTCTTATTTTCAATACAAAGTAAGATTTTCAAAAAGGTTCTGAAAGTGTCTGACTTTTGTTTTAAGAAGGCCACCCAAGTAAACCTGGTGAAGTCATCTACCATAACTAGAATGTAACTGTCTCCACATAGACTAATAGTACTAGAAGGACTCATTAGGTCCATATAGATGAGCTCCAAGGGTTTAGAGGTAAGGATATCTTTAACTTTCTTATGAGGTGTCTTAACAATTTTTCCTTCCTAACATAATCCACAGACATTGTTAGAGATAGGATTGATCTTTGGAATTCCTCTAACTACTTCTTGTGAAGACAATCTACTAAGGCTATCGTAATTTACGTGACCCATCCTATTATGCCATATTTCATTGTCATCCATTCTGGAAATGTTACAGACGTCAGTACTGTTCTGGACAATATAACAATTGTTGGGAGTCCTGAGTCCTGTAATTATGCACTTACCTTTTTCATTTAAAATCTTACAATTATTCTTTGAAACGGTGACAGTATGATTTGAATCACAAAATTGCGAGATACTAAGTAGATTGCCCTTAAGACCTTTTAATTGAAGAATATTTTCAAGCACAGGCAATCCTTTTTCTTGGAGTGTTTCTTTACCAATGATTTGAGATGATACACCATCACCGAAAATAACATTTCCTCCAGCAAAGCTGGTTTTGTTTAAAAGTTTTTTATCATCCCCAGTATATATTTTGATCACCGAGAGTCTAAATACCAAGCAGAAAGGGTGTGTTCAGCTTTTAAAGCAGTAATCACAATGTTACACTTCATCTGGGGAAATAGCTCTTATTTTCTAACCCAAATAGCTCTTATTTTTATTTTGCACTTAGTTTCTCTCATTTGATAAAGTTTACGACCAATAGATTTTTGTTGAAAAATATTTTGCGCATGCATTTGAGTTTTATGGAGGATAAAAGCATTTGGTTAAGAAAAGTGCCTTGGAATTCTTCGTGTAAATGATCTTTTAGGTCTGGTCTTTCTCTTTCTATAGTTAGAGTTTTTGTCTGGTTGTCTAGGCATAACATAATTGTTACGGCTTCTCCTAGAGTAGTTAAAGTTTTGGTATAAAGGAGTGTTATAGACAGGATTAATTAAACGTCTAGATTAGCAACCTTCGAAAGAATGTTCTTATATGTCACAGTAAGAGCAATACAGATTGCTTGAAGAGGGTATATCCTTAGGAAAGTCTCTAAATATAGGTTTTAGGGGATTTTGACGTTGTACCTTATTCCTAGGCTGTACAGTTTGGAAACATAATCACTCTTCCTAATCGGAGGGCAGACGTATTTAGCCTTACGTAGACTATCACACTTAGAGTGACTTGATTCCCCAATATCCAACTTTTTTTTATCAAACTCATCATTTAGGGATTGAAAATCGGGACAGGTTTCCATAGGTCTTTTGCCACCTGACACAAACTTGATTGATTCAAAGTTTTTAATTTGTGTCTTTAAATTTAGGGAAAATCATATTCCAGTTCGATCATCAGAATTTGTTTTTGAATTAGCAATAAAATCATCAAAACAATTCAAATTATTTTCAAAGTTAGCAATTTTTTTGAAAACAGTTGTTGTCTTTTCTTTAGATTGTTCCAATTCTAATAAGGTCCTTCTATATTTTTTCTCGAGAGTTTCATTTGTTTCAATCAAATTTTTCAATTTTTGATAAAAAAATTTGACTTCATTTTCATGAGTTAGACATTGGGTAGTATACTCTTCAGCGTTAAGTTTAACCATTAGACTTAGATCTTATAGTTTCTTAGTGAGCTCTTTCACTATCTTCTCTAGTCTAGAGATTTTCTTGAGAGTTTTGGCATAAAGTGTGTGAACATCAGGGAGGTCTTCAGTATCTGAATCACTAAGTGTAGTGTGTGAAGTGACCCCTAAGGATTCAATTCTTTAACTCACACACACATTGACATCATCATTATCTCTTTTCCTTTGACTCACACACCCCGCTGTATAACTAGAAATGTTCTCAGAAATTAAAGCATCTAAACCAGTAGGAGCATGATTCAAACTGACAGAAGTAGAACTACTAGCATCATTCTCATACATAGGCATAGACATATCTTCATTATAGATTATCTTAGAAATGAAAGACATGCAAGGATAAAAAAACATCGGATGACTCAGGTTCCTCATTATCACAGTCACTTGAATCATCCCATGTCTTGCAAATGTTGGCCCCATTATGTTTATTGGTCATGTTCAAGTTAACTCTACAATCTTGTGCTATATGACCCAATTTTCCACATCTAAAACATTCAATATTCTTAAAATCTTTTTTAGGTCTCGTATGAATGTCCTTGTGATGTTTGTCTTGACCTTTCTCATGAGGTTTGTGATTAGACTGAGTTGGATCATTTGGCTTGCCTTGTCTGGTTGCCATTTTATTTTTAAATTTCACAATCTTCTTAAACTCCTTTGACATCAAGGCAATCTGATTATCCAAACTATCTATATCACATTCCTCATCAGAATAGGAATCATTATTAGGAATACTAAGCTCAGGTTTTATCAGTTTAGAGGAAAAACTCAAATTTTAACTAGTTTATTTCCTATGGGACTAGGTTAATTATTTCTTGAATTCTATTTCCATTTCCACAGTTCTCAGTTTACTACTAAGTAATTCGAGAGTGAGATTTTGATCACTCATTTCCTCAATAGCATATCTTTTGTTATCAAATTTTTGTGGCAATGACCTCATAATTTTTGAGACAATTTCATTTCTATCATAGGTTATCCCATTAGAATGTAATTTGGTCACAATGTCAGTCAATTTCATGTAAAAGTCATCAAATGATTCAGAGTTTGACATGATTAAAGAATTATACTGTTGGATAGGCATCTGTGTTTTAGTAGCCTTGACTCTAGTGTCACCTTCATGTTCAGTAACCAGTGTATCCCAAGATTCCTTAGAAGTTGTACAAGATGAGATCCATTTGAAGTCATGTTCATTTATACACTAAAAAATGGCATTTTTGCCTTTGTTACTGTTCAGAGAGGCTTGCTTCCCTTCTTGAGTGAATTCACTTGATACTTTCTTAATCCTCTCTCTTCTTCCTTCAGTGGCTGGTTTTGTAGGATAAGTATATCCATTTTCAATAATGTCCCAGACATCATCTCCCAAAGTTCCTTATATGAAAGAAACCATCCTTACTTTCCAGTAAGGAAAGTTGTTTCCATCAAATAGTGGGGGTCTGGACAAGTTACCAAATCTTTCATATTTCTCGTTCATTGTTTGATTTTAAGAAAACAATTTCAGAAACACAAGATCTTTAAAGAAAATTTCCCAAGCTCTGATACCAATTGAAAAGCTGTCACTTAAATCGTTTAATTCAAGATTAAACTATCTAAGTAACTCCGAACTATTTTTTGGGGAAACTCTTTTCTTTAAATCAAACAGATTAACCACAAGATGTGTTTAATAAAAATATGTACGACATATGTTCAAGATTATGTAACTTGTTTTGAAAAACAAAACTAAGACAATTTAAATCAATTTAAATCAGCACTTCAACAAGAATGAGATGAGGTGATGTAGAAAGATTAGGTACACACAGTTTTTAACATGGTAAAACCTCACCCAACTGTGGAAACATCCAAGATGACTTCTAAATCACAAACCAAAAAATCCACTAAAACAAAATATACAAGTTACAAGATATTTAACACACATGCAAAAAAAATAAACCTATACAAGTTTAGAATATGTACCCACTGGTTTGATTCTAACTTCTCTGTAGTTCTGATGTCGTTATGTCTTTGTCAGCTTGCTAACTTCTCAACACTTTGTTCCATCTTTACGTCGACTCTTGATGTTTTAAGATATTTTAGCCAACACTTCTTGTGTTGTAGTGTGACAAGTGTTTGTGATAGTATTTTAACACATGCTTGCACACACGCACACTTATTTATATAAACAAGTCCTATAAAATTACATAAAGATCTAAATGATTAGGGTTTTCAGTTTCTCTCTTATTTAGAAACAAAAGACTTCTTGATCTTTCAAAATATCCAAGAATCCGAGGTTACCTTGCTCAGAAGACGACCAAGGTCTTAAATAATTTCAGAGGGTTTTGAAAAAAAAATTGAAATTGTAAATCACCAATTGCGATTCCAACTAGATTATAAGTCTTGTTTCATAAGAAATAGAAACAGAAAAGGAATTTGTTGATTCTTGAGTTGTGAAAAACATTTACAAAAGAAAATAATCAACAAATATTATTTCTCAAGATGAGATACGAAATAATGCAAATCTAAGAGATATATGACATAAAATAGCAAGATCTACAGTTTCTATGAAAAGAAATAGAGATCATACCAAAATATTTAAGTTGGTTACTAGATCTCAAACTCAGAGAATTCAACCCAAGAACAACCTTCAAACCATTTCCAAAATAACTCTCAAACACTCAGGTTTAGTTTAGATTGTAAACTGATTTTGGATTCATAAGGAGTTCAGGGTTGGAAATGAGATTAGGGTTTATTTTCTGTCTTTGTCTTCTCTCTCGTTTTCTTCTCTCTCTTCTCCATTCTCTCAGTTTGATGAATTGGACAAAAGTCCCAAAATGCTAAGGCTCAGTATCCTTTTATTCTAAGGAATGAAGGATCGAGAACATCAGGTCTAATCTAATGGCTACGATTTAGTCTTTGGCAGTTGAATCTCATCCAATGGTTTATCAACAACGGTGGATTAAATGTTTTCTAATTTGTCTAAAGAGGGTTCACATGGATTGGGAAAAAAATGCATGCAGTACGTTGATTAAATTAATCCAGGGGATGAGATTTCATACTGATTCTGTGTCTAACAGAAAACACAAATCAAGTCGTCATAACATTAACAGGTGTAAGGCTCAGATGAAACCATAATCGTGTGTTTTAAACTAATTACTCACACACCCTCAAGTCTCAAGCGCTTTCGAATTTTACCGAACCAAACATTCACGCAAGATTAGTTAAAACCAATTATCACAAAATGAACCTAAATGTTTTTAAAACCCAACTTTTATTATGTAGAAAATCATTTAAAAATTGTTTAAAAAATCCAAAAATTAGTAAAAAATTATTTAAAAGGGAATTAACTCACACACAAGCAAATGATGCAAGATATAATTTATGTGTGCAATCCTAGTGTGCGTGTGTGGTTGAGAATTTACCTTTAAATGAATCAATTGAGGCATTATGTGTAAAATCTGAAGTTCTTTGGTATCTAGGGGATGGGACACAAATTTTATCACAATTTTCAAACTAGATGAACACTTACACAAAGTAGACTCAAGTAAGTCAAGAGTATTAGGTGCTTGAAACAACATTGGCTAACCATTCTGGATAAATAACCTCTCTGATGAAGTCAACTTTCTCCAACCTTTTCACCTCATTGCTTATAACTTCGTATTTCTCTCAATCAGGTTCAATTTATGGCAAAGGACCTTCGGATCAATTCCCGACATATCTTCATAACTCCAAGAAAAAATGATTTGTCTTTTCCTTGGTAATTTAATCAACTCTTCTTTGATATATTTCTTCAAGGCCTTACCAATTTGGATGATTTTTTCAGTTCGTCCTCATTGAGGTCATTGGATTTCAACTCCTCGGTAGTTTCACCCTTTTTCAGCTCCGTCTCGTCACTTGGGTCAAGAGTGTCTATGTTATAAATAGTGGTGGCCTTCTTATGCGCCTCTCTCTCCCTTTTGGCCGAATTAAATTAGCATCCACGTGCCTTAACCTGGTCATCTTGAACTTCTCCTACTCCATAAAGAGTCAGGAATTTTATCATTTGGTGAACTATTGAGGGCACGGCCTCAAACTCTTTGAGGTCTACTCATCCCATAATGATGTTATATGATGAATAGACATTTTCGTCCATCACAAAGACATTAGTCTTCCTTGTGAGACATTCCGGCCAAGTGTTCCCCATTCCGATATCCATTTCATAAATATCGAGAGGGTGGACTTTCTCTCCACTAAAGCCAATCAGAGGTTGGTGATACCGGATAAACCTCTTCTTTCTCAATCCTAGTCCCTTAAAATAACCTCAGAACATCACATTGGCCGAACTTTTACCATCAACCAATATCCTAGGGACCTCATACCCATGTACTCTGGTGGTGATCACTAGAGGGTCATCATGTGGGGATAGGATCCCGTTGAAGTCCAACCATGAAAATCCAACTATCAACGTGTTAATGTCTACTTTCTTTCTCTTACCTGGCTTCGAGTCATTCGTTGGAGTTCACCACTTCAAGCTTTAAGAGAGCCTTGGCTTCTGCTATGTGAGCCTTCTTATCAATAATATCTTTCCACCACTTTCTAGTTCTTCGCAAATCATTTATACCCACAAAAAGATTGTATGTAGCCGACCTTTAAAATTAGTGATTGGAGGTGGTAGGTCTGAGTTAACCTCGTCATCATCATCTGAGGCACCATTATCTTTATTTGTTGGGGCATCTAGTCTACACTTATCATTTCTTCTCTTTCGGGTGTCATCTCGGCCACCCTTTAAACCACCTTTATCCATATACTTTCTCATCTTTCCTTTCTTCAACATCTTTTCAATATCGTCTTTCAGAGTGAAGCATATGTCAGTGGTATGGCTATGGTCTTGGTGAAATTCACACCATTTGCATTTATCCCTGTTATGAGGACGGCTCTGAGATTCTCTGGCCATTTTAAGGACCTATCATTATTGATCTCGTTCAGGATCATTTTAGGGATAACAGTTAACAACGTGTAGTCGGCGAACTTTTTGTTCGTCGACCTTTTCTTATCTCCTTTACCTTTAGATTTATGGATTTTACTCCTATTGGCTCACTTATTATCTTCTCCTTCGGTCGTCATGGCCTCCTTCGCGTTCATGTCCTTCATGGTCGTTGATGATGTTGGAAACAACACTACCCTTCAAGGTGTTCATAAGCTCAAATTAGCGATAGCAATGGCAGCACAAGAGCATATTAAATATAGGAGATTGAGATGATAAGAAGAGGATGAACACCAATATATAAGTGGTTCATCTAATTAGGCCTACGTCCACTGTGCAAGTGAGTAAGTAAGGTCACCAGAATAAGGCACTAATGGCCATGGATACAATCTCTCAATCTTTCTCTCTCTACTATGTAACAGAGTTTCAGTTAGGGTTGTTTATTTTTTATCCTCCTCCATGTTGGAGTAGGCAAGCATATATAGTGTGTGGGGGGTGTAATGCACCCCCCATGCATGCAATGAGCATGTGTTTGTTGATTTAGTCAATCCAATGAAGACATTTGTCACTTTTACATATAGAGAATGATGATAAAATATTCCCCCGCGTGAGGGGATTGATTTATTAGACCTGATTTAGTACACGTGTTCCCAGCCACACATATGCGAGTAAAGGCTCGGCTGTCTTCGATTGGTACCAACCTCGGCCTAGAAGAGTATGAGGTTGGTGAAGTCTGGCTGCTACGGAATCAGAGGTTACTCATGATGGTCTCAGCTCAGTAGAAATATAAGGTAAGGTAGGTGGAGTTATAACATCGGCCTAGGCTTGGGTTATGCAGGAGTAGTAGGAACATCAGTTGATTCCCAGTCGAGGTTGATTATGATGATGGTTTAGTCCTTGCTTCCTCGGCTTATAAATAGTCGAGGTTGCTGTATGAGGTAGACGTGATGTCAGATCCGAACGACCTGATGAATAACTACCCCCATGGATCATGAAGACCTCAACTATTGTATGACTGTGAGGCAACTAGTAACGTCGGCCATAGCCGACCTTGCTTTGGACGAGACCGTTGTTTGCCAATATCGGGCCCTTGTAACCTCGACCATTTCCTTGGCCGAGGTTGGTGTCTCTGAACTGTTGGGTGCATATAGAGCATATCAATCACCCCCTAGCCCTTAGTTACCTATGTGAACAGGTGACTAAGGTGCATATATGTACGAGGTTGGATTTCTTCATATGCCCACATTTTTTTGACAAGTATCAGCTTCTGAAGTAGGTTACGTGCTTGGCAGGCGCAATGATGATGGTCTTTTGGGCTCCCAAGGCAATGATGGGACTTGAGGTGCGTGCAAGTGGATTTTGAGGGTTGTAACCCTTTTCTCTCTCTTTCTTCTTCATTTCCTTTCATTCTCCCGCTTGAACCTTCTTCATTTCCTCTCTCTTCCAGGGCTTGATTGAGGGTGCTTTTTGTGGATTTTTCTTGACAATCTTCCCCTTCTTCTCCTCGTATTTCATTAGGTATTGTTTATTACCTCCTCTTTGCCATTTTTTCAGCCTTGTTTTTCCATTTGTTGCATTTTTTCATGATTTTATGAGTTTTTCGGTGAGATGTTCTTGTCTGTCTTTGGTTGGCTTTCTTTTCAAATAGCCATATTTGATCTTTAATTGTTGTGTCATCCTGTTTGTTTTTAGCTTGTGCCCGCAAGTGTAAGGTCATCCCCGTATGCTCAGACCCCTTTATCAACTCTTAGAGGAATTCCCTTCTCTTAGAGATAAAACCTTAGATAAAATTAGACAAGTAGAATGAGCCCAAGAGGAAGATCGTAGGGCAGAGGCCTTCCCTATCAGGCCTATATTTCCATCCCCTCTGAAAGTTATATACCCTGAGCCACCTGTGTCTATAGAGGTCCCAGTAGAATCCGTTCCAATGTCTGAGTCTGAGTCGTCAACCTCAGACCCTATGTCTGTGGATTCTTTCCAAGAGCCATGGACTATTCCGTCCGGATGGACCAAGCCGAGGTTTCTAGCCGTGCCTCGTCTCACAAGGGTTCTAGCACCTCGCATTCTTCCTTCGATGTCAAAATTATAGGACCTAGTGTGGTTGTTCACCCCATCCTTGACTCTATTCCCTTATCGGTCGCCACATGATCTGAGTTTGCTCAGAAATTCCCTGATGGTGCTCCCTCGTCTGCTTGAGTCAACGTTGATCGGGATGAGGATGATGGTAGTGAAAGAGATGTTGACACCAGCTGAGATAGAGAGCACTGTCAGTGAACTCGACCTCTTAGCTTTCATACATCTGTATTCTATAAGTCCATCCATAAAACTTAGGAGACCTCTGAGGGATAAGAGGGACTTTGGCGGCCAAGATGGCAAGATCTTCTTATACGAGCAGATGTTTAAGTTAGGATTTCGTCTTCCTATTCTTCCAATAATTAGGTCTATACTGTCCTATATTAACTTGGATCCTTCCCAATTATCCCCCAATGACTGGAGGGTGATAATTGGAGCTATAGTCTTATGGAGGGCAGTCCATCATTCAGACCTTCTCGTCCAGGTCTTCACAGGGTGCTATGTCCCCTCCTCTGCTAGGAATCATCTGAGTTATTACCACTTTGAACCTCGAAAGTCCAACAAGAAGATGTTGCTGGCTACCCAGACTTCGAACCACAACTGGAAACCACGATATTTCTTCGTCTCAGGGTCATGGGAGTTTGGCCCCTGTGCCCCCTCTTCCTCCCTAGAGAAGAAAATACCCCTAAAATGGGTAAAGGTGTCAATGGATGCTAGGGCCGACCCTGGATTAAGCCATAATAACCTTCATAAGGTCAAAGACCTTCAATATTAGGGAGAGCATGGTCTGTTGGTCAAGTACGAGCATTTGATGACCCCCTACTATCTCTCTGAAACTGACCTTGGGGGGAGTCCTCTGACCGAACTTCGTAAGTTACTTTATCATTTCAACAAGTTATACCTCTGATTTTGTTACGTCTCTGATCTTTTAACTCAGATCTTTCTATTTGCAGAGAGTCCAAAAGGAATTTCGGACGACCTTTGGGAAATGGCAGCCCCCAGTCTTACAAAACTTGTGAAGAAAGTGGGTCTAAATGCACCTTCGCCTCACCCCACCACTTCAAGGGCCGATGTCTCAAAGAAAAGGAAGTCCAATGACCCTGCCCCCGAGGATCAGAGGCAAAAGAAGAAAACTTCAAATGGATATCGCGCGATCCCTATCTCCACTGAGGACGTGTTAGTTGCTCGTCTAGATAAATTGACGATTGGCGACAGTCTTATTGGCCAGAGTCTGAAGGCCCTGGACGCTATCGACTCCATCATGACCGACTCTGACAAAAGGTTTTGCCGTTATCTAGACACCCCTCTATTGTCCGAGTTCGCCCTCCATCGATCAATCCAAGTAAGACTTTTTTCTTTTGTTGAATAAGTGTAACATCGTCTTTGAATTATACCACATTTTGAACTGACATTTCTACACATGCTTTGCAGGGTCTTCTCACCATGCACCAGTTTGTTGGCTGGACTCTGAGGAAACTTCCTCTAATTGAGAAGGGAAAGGAGGCCCAAAAGACTGAGGCTGCTCTGAATACTGAAGTGGAGCTTCTGAAGGCTTTCTTAGAGAAGTCTGAGGCTAATGTTAAGCGGCTGGAGAAGGACATGGATAAGCTCAAGAAAGATCATAGTTCTGCCCTGAAGACTCAGGTTGACTCTCTTCAATGCAAGGTTGGTGTAGCTATGAAGGCTGCTTTGGATGATGCCTTTGAGAAGATTTTGGAGGACTACAAGGTCTTTGACGAATTCTTCAGCTTTGGCTTTGAATAACTCGAAAGGGGTGTTAAGGCCACTGGAAAATGGGCTGCAATGAAGGAGAAAGAGTCAGGGACCTTGGCAGCCTCTGACTTCGTTGGTCTGGGTTATGCCGATCCTCGGTTTGCTCAGGCCTTATAAGAGGTCTAGAAGGAAGGAGGTCCCACACCTGATGAGACTGTTCTACAAGAAGATACTAGGACTGAAGACGTTGGTCCTCACGATGATGGTCTAGAAGTGACTAACCTCGGCCAAGGAGATGGGGGCATGACTACTAACCCTGAGACTGTAGATACTTAAATCCAATTTGTGAACATCATTAATTTTTATTTCTGATCCATATCGATCTGTAACTTCTGATAACATTTTTTGTTAGCTCTTGACTTGTAATTCTTAACTTCGTGCTATATCAACCTCTGAAGAGGGCTTTATTTCTTCTGTTGAATGTTTCATTTTTGAATGGTTTTCTATGTCATGCAATGTGTTTGTATTAAGGTTTGACGAGTCAATATAATGGTGTCTCTATCAGCCTTGTAACATTTTTTTAAGGTCTGAGATCATCAACTAAGATGTTATCCCCATAAAATTTTCACCAAATTAATGATGTTTAAGGTCTGAGCTCATCAAAGTGTGATTTTCACCTCAGACCTTGTCATCGAACTATGATGTTTTAAGGTCTGAGGTCATCAACTAAGATGTTACCCCCATATATACACCAAATTAATGATGTTTAAGGTCTGAGGTCATCCAAGTGTGATGTTCACCTCAAACCTTGTCACCAAACTATGATGTTTAAGGTTTGAGGTCATCAACTAAGATGTTACCCCCATAAGATATACACCAAATTAATGATGTTGAAGGTCTGGGGTCATCCAAGTGTGATGTTCACCTCAGACCTTGTCACCAAACTATGATGTTTTAAGGTCTGAGGTCATCGTTTAAGATGTTACCCTCATAAGATATACACCAAATTAATGATGTTTAAGGTCTGAGGTCATCCAAGTGTGATGTTCACCTCAGACCTTGTCACCAAACTATGATGTTTTAAGGTCTGAGGTCATCAACTAAGATGTTACCCTCATAAGATATACACCAAATTAACGATGTTTAAGGTCTGAGGTCATCCAAGTGTGATGTTCACCTCAGACCTTGTCACCAAACTATGATGTTTTAAGGTCCGAGGTCATCAAAGTGTGATGTTCACCTCAGACCTTGTCATCGAATTATGATGTTTTAAGGTCTGAGGTCATCAACTAAGATGTTACCCCCATATATACACCAAATTAATGATGCTTAAGGTCTGAGGTCATTCAAGTGTGATGTTCACCTCATACCTTGTCACAAAACTATAATATTTAAGGTCTAAGGTCATCAACTAAGATGTTACCCCCATAACATATACACCAAATTAATGATGCTTAAGTTCTGAGGTCATCCAAGTGTGATGTTCACCTCAGACCTTGTCACCAAACTATGATGTTTTAAGGTCTGAGGTCATCAACTAAGATGTTACCCCCATAAAATATACACCAAATTAATGAACCAAGAGTTGAACTGATCTTCTCAATAATAATATCCTCATAAGTTGATACTTTTACATAGGAATCATTGCAACATCATATGTAATACTTTTTCAAATGATCAGCATTCCATGGATTGGAAAAAGGTTCCCCCTCAAGGTTTTTCAACCTGTAGGTCCCGAGTACAACCTCTTCGAATCACTTTGTAAGGGCCATGCCAATTTGGGTGAAGCTTGTTTGCCTTCTGCAACGTCTTCTTCAACACTAGGTCTCCCAGGGCTATGGGTCTTGATTTCATCCTTTGATTGTAGAACTTTGTTGTTCTCTATTGGTAGGCTTCATGTCTGATCTCTGTGTCTTCCCTTCTCTCTTCAATCAAATCTAGGTCAAGTTTTCTATCCTACCCATTCTTCTCAGGGTCATAGGTCTGAACCCTGTCAGTGGGGAGTTCTATCTCTGTTGGTTTGACAGCTTCTGAGCCATGTGCTAACATAAATGGGGTTTCTCTCCTTAGTGTCCTAGCCGTTGTTCTATAGGCCCATAACACAGCATAAACCTCTTCAGTCCATCTCCCCTTAGTTTCTTCTAACCTCTTCTTGATCATGTCAAGGGTCATTCTGTTTATAACTTTGGTCTGACCGTTTGCCTGAGGCCGTCCAGGAGAAGAGAAAAATTAGTTGATCCCAACTCTCTTGTAATATTTCTCCAAGGAAGAGTTTTTTAACCGGGTTTCATTGTCCGAGATGAGGGTGTTAGGGAGGCCATGTCTGCATATGATGCCCTTCCAGATGAATTAGAAGGTCTTCTACTCTGTAATCATGATCATCGGCTCAGCCTCCACCCATTTAGAGAAATAGTCAATGGCAACTATCAAAAATCTGTAGTTGTTGGTAGCTCCTGGTAAGGGACCCACCAAATCAATTCCCCATACTGCAAATGGACAAGGAGAACTTATCGACGTCATAGGCTGATGAGGTTGATGGGGGATAATGGAGAATCTTTGGCATTTGTCACACCTCTTCACATAGGCTACAACATCATTGGCCAAGGTCGGCCACCAGTATCCCTGCGTGATAATCCTCTTGGCTATAGGTCTTCCTCCTATGTGACTGGAGAAAGAACCCTCGTGTACCTCTTGTAGGACGCGATGGACCTCTGTGGGATGAACGCCCCTGAGGAGGGGTAAAAGAAATCCATTTTTATATAGGACATCTCCTATTATAGAGAACTTTGCAGCTCTGTACCTCAATTTCCTCCTCTCTGGCTTTGATTCCGGCAGCTCTCCCTTATTTATATATCTGATAAGGGGGTCCATCCATGAGTCCCCTAGGTTCAAATTGAGGCAAGGATTAGTAAACTCTTATTCTTCAATGGTCGGCTTAAGCAGGATCTCAATTGGAACTGTCCTTCCGATATCTGTCCTTGTTGCTGAAGCCAACCTTGCTAGTGCATCTACGTGGCTATTGTTTTATCGAGGTACCCTCTTCATCTTTACCTCTTTGAAACCTTCTAGCATCATTCTTATCCTCTTCAGGTATTTGTCCATCCTTCCATCCTTGGCCTCATAAATTCTAAACACTTGGTTAACAACTAACCTTGAGTCACTATGAAGTAGGAGTCGTCTTATCCTAAGGGCCTTTGCCAATGAGAGGCCTGCTATCATGGACTCATATTCTGACTCGTTGTTTTATGCCTTAAAGTTAAACCTTAGTTCATATTCAACGTTGGTACCATCCGGAGCTGAGAGTATCAGCCCTGCACCGCTTCCACTTTCGCAAAAAGACCCGTCAACAAAGAGGTTCCAAATATCTTTATTTGATGAGAAGCTCCCCTCTTACATGATTCCTTGCTTGAAGAGGTACCGATCTTCCTCATTCTCGGCTATTCCATTTCTGGCTTTGTTGGACACAATCTCTTCCGGGTTTCGAAAGATGTTGTTGTTTGATCCCTCTACAGTCTCGAGGCTATTCTCAACCTCGGCCTCTTCCCATGTGAACTCAGTAACAAAATCTGCAAGTGCCTTCCCTTTAATGGCCACCCTGGGTTGATAAGTAAGGTCATACTCACCCAACTCAATGGTCCAGGTCATCAACCTTCCTGACTTCTCAGGCTTGTGGAGGACTTGCCTTAATGGGGAGTCAATGAGGATGACCATAGAGTGGGCTTGGAAATAGGGCTTCATCTTCCTAGAAGCATGTATCAAATCGTAGGCCAACTTTTTCAATTGAGGGTAGTTCTGTTCAGACCCTTGAAGGGCCTTACTGTTGAAGTATACAGGTATTTAAACCCCAACGTCTTCCCGTACTATGGTTGCACTTATAGCTGACTCAGAGGCTACTAGATAAACATACAACCTCTCTCCCACTATGAGCCGAAATAACAGCAAGGGATATCCGAGGTAGGACTTGAGTTGATTAAAAGCCTCATCACACTCTTTGTCCCACTCAAAGGCCTTTCTAAGCACCTTAAAGAACGGAAGACACTTGTCCATCACTCTGGAAATAAATATGTTGAGTGCAGTTACTCTTCCAGTGAGCCTCTGAACTTCCTTGATACTTCTTGGTGCCTTCATGTCGAGCAAAGCTTTGATTTTCTCAGGGTTCACCTCTATTCCTCTCTGATTGACAATGAATCCAAGAAATTTCCCATCTCCTACCTCGAAGACACATTTCGCGGGACTGAGTTTCATTTTATACAAGTCTATGGTATCGAAGGTCTTTTTTAGGTTTTCCACGTAAGTACAGGCCTTTAAGCTCTTCATTAGCATATCGTCTACATACACCTCCATAGTCTTGCCTATTTGATTTTCAAACATCTTATTCACAAGATGTTGATACGTCGCCCCCGTATTTTTCAATCCGAAGGGCATAACCTTGTAGCAATATGTCCCCTTGTCAGTGATGAAGGCTGTCTTCTCTGAGTCTTCAGCATCCATGAAGATCTAATTATAGCCTGAATACGCATCCATGAAGCTCATGAGCTCATGCCCTGTAGTGGCATCTACCATCTGATTGATCTGAGGTAATGGATAGCTGTCTTTTGGGCAAGACTTGTTCAGGTCGGTAAAATCTACGCACATCCTCCATTTTCCATTGGCTTTGGGCACAATGACTGCGTTTGATAACCACTCCGGATATATGACTTCCCTTATAAACTCGACCTCTTCTAACTTTTTAACTTCTTCCCGGATGACATCGTACTTCTCCCTATAGTAAACTCTTCGTCTTTATTTGATTGGCTCAGCATCCTTAGTCACGTTGAGTTTATGGCACATAACCTCAGGGTCGATGCCAGGCATGTCCGCGTGGCTCCAAGCGAAGACACTCTACCTCTTTCTCAAGAAATTTATCAGCTCTTCCTTAATCTCCTCTTTTAAGGCTTTACCGACCAGGACGGTTTTTTCCGATTCGTCCTCACTGAGGACAATGGATTCTACCTCTTCCACGGCCTCTCCTTTCTTCAACTTTGTTTCATCTCTTGGGTCAAGTATATCAATGCTATAGGTGGTAGTTGCTTTCTTATGGGCCTCTCTCTCTCGGTTGAGTTGAAGTAGCATTCTCGTGCTATGGCCTGGTCACCCTACACTTCCCCTACCCCATAGGGTGTCGAGAATTTTAGCATCTGGTTGACCATCGATGGCACGGCTTCAAACTTCTTAAGGGCTACTCTTCCCATGATGAGGTTATAGGCCGAGAAGATATTTTCATCCATAACGAAAAAATTGATCTTCCGGGTCAACCTCTTAGGCCACTCATCTCCCATTCACACTTTTATCTCATACATGCCCAATGTATGGACTTTTTCGTCGCTGAAGCCCATTAATGGATGGTGATAGGGTACCAGCCTGGCTCTGCTAAGTCCTAGGCTTTTGAAACAAGGCTAGAACATCACATCTATTGAACTTCCTCCATCTACAAGAATTCTCTATACCTCGCATCCATGCACTCTTGTTGTAATTACCAAAGGATCATCATGCGGGGCTAAGATGCCTTTGAAGTCGAGTCGGGAGTACCCGACTATAAAAGTATCCATGTCCACTTTCTTTTTCTTCTGCTTGGTTTCTGAAGACGCCAGGTTTACCACTTCTACTCTGGCCACTGACTTGGCCTCTGCCATATGATCTTTTATATCAACCACTTCAGAGCCACCCCTGCTAGTACTTTGCATATGGTGTTAACACCGAAGAAGATTATACCAACCCTCTTCACTGGGGCGTTGTCATCTTTTGGTGGGAGGTCCGGATCGTCTTCATCATCATCATCCGAGTCATTGTCTTTTCTTACTGGAGTATCGTCACGACATCTGTCATTTCTCTTCTTTTTAGGGTCATCTCTTCCTCTTTTAGGAGCCTTGCCATCAACCTACTTCCTCAACTTTTTAGATTTTAACATCTTGTCGATCTCATCCTTTAAGGAGAAGCACTTATCTGTCACATGGCCATGGTCCTTGTGGAACTCGCACCATAAGTTCTTATTCCTCTTATACGGAGGAGCCTTTAACTTCTCTGGTCATCTTAGAGATCGGTCATTCTTGATCTCATTGAGGATGTGTTCGCAGCTCACAGTTAGAGGTATATAATGTGCAAACTTGTCGTTAGCTGACCTCTTCTTTCCGTCCTTCTTTCTTTGAAACTTCCCACTGCCACTGCCATTCTCATCCTCATACTTTGCGTCCATGGCCCCTTCGACGTTCATGACCTTACCTGCAGTTGCCAATAACTCTTCCATGGACTTGGGAGGGTCTTCTGTGAGCTTCCACAATAACTTCCCTTTCTGGAGACCTCCTATGAGAGTGGTCATAGCTATATTCTCTTCGTAATCTTCAACCTCCAATTTTTCTTTCTTGAATCTAGCAATGTAGTCTATTGGACTTTCGTTCTTTCCTTGTTTGACATACCCCAAAATAAAAATTATGTTAGCCTAGTACATCTCAATATGATGGGGCTACCATCATACTAGGGAGACGCCGTAGGTGGCTTGAACTTGGCAAGCCCTTAATATGAATGAACTGTTCAGCCCAAAATTATGGGTGGTCTTCTTTTGAGGTCTTACCCCAAAATAAAAATTATGAATGAACTGTTCAGCCAAGCCCTTAAAGTTCTCTATTGAGTTCTTCGGAAGAGAGGTAAACCAGATGTGTTCAGCTCCCATCAAAGTCCCGGAGAAGACCTGACACTTCATCTCATCTGGTATTGAGTAAATGTCCGTCGCAGACTAGTACATCTCAATATGATGTATAGGGTTGGTGCTACCATCATACTAGGGAGACGCCGTAGGTGGCTTGAACTTGGCAGGGGTTAGGAAGCTCACTATCTTAGCCACGAATGGAGAGCCCTCTGAGAAACCTCTTTGCAGTGGGTCTCGGCTTTTGATGAGGTCTCCTATCTTTTCCTCAAGACGTTGGATGGAGTCATTCCATGGTGTTGCAACGTCGGCCTGGCCGAGGTTGTCCTAAGCCACCTCCAAGGGGTGGATTGAGGGTTCCCCAGTCGCAGCACAACGTCGGTTGTTGACCTCTTCCTGGTCCCTACCTCATCCTTGATGAGGTCGACGTTCCCCCTCTTCCCTTTGTGAGACGGCTGCACTTCTTGACCTGGATAACCTTTGTCTTAGGCCATTTACTGGGCCTAGCCTTTCAAAGGCCGACCCTCTGCTCAATCAATCAAAAGATGATCCTCTTTATTGGGCTCCCTCACCTCTTTTGCCTCCACAACCTCGGCTATGCCGGATAGGACGCACTGTGTTATTTGAAACCTCATACGGCTCCCAACAATCTTCTGGAGCGTCTTCTGCCTCTAAATAATCATACCTATCCTCAGGGCACGGGTGTCCTTGCCTGCCCAGACGCAAATGCGTAGGTTCAGCCACATACCTCCTCCGTTGAGGTATAGGTTGGTCTTTCCGTGGTGCCTGGGGTGGTCCCCTAGCATCAGGATGGGGCTGAGCGGTCGCCAGAGTAATCATCTCCGGTGAGACCCCCGGTGGTCTCATCATGTTTTGATCGAGTTATGAAAATTGCTCCTTCATTGCTTGTTGTGTTACAGCCAAAGACCTTAAGGCTTCTGCCACCTCCGCTATTTTGGACTAAGGTGGTGTCTGGATGGAACTAGGTCCTCCAGCACCAGGCGGTGGAAGAGGTGGTGGTAATTCCGGTGCCATATGTTTACACTAAAGATCTTGTGAAGTAGATGAGCTTAGTACCTTAATGGACCTCTTTTAATGGTGAAACAGCTCCACGCAAGGGGTGAGGCCTAGTTCACCACCAGAGTCTCCGGTGAGGTTAAGCAGAAAATGAGGAAGAGATAGCTTCTCGTTCCCACAGACGACGCCAAAATGATGATGTTGGAAACAACACCACCCTTCAAGGTCTTCATAAGCTCAAATTAGCGATAGCAACGGCAGCATAAGAGTATATTAAATATAGGAGATTGAGATGAGGAGAAGAGGATGAACACCAATATATAAGTGGTTCAGCCAATTAGGCCTACATCCACTGTGCAAGTGAGTAAGTAAGGTCACCAAAATAAGGCACTAATGGCCATGGATACAATCTCTCAATATTTCTCTCTCTACTGTGTAACAGAGTTTCAGTTAGGGTTGTTTATTTTTGATCCTCCTCCATTTTGGAGTAGACAAGCATATATTGTTGGGGGGTGTAATGCACCCTCCATGCATGCAATGAGCATGTGTGTGTTGATCTAGTCAATCCAATGATGACATCTATCACTGTCACATGCAGAGAATGATGATAAAATATTCCCCCAGGTGAGGGGATTGATTTGTTACAACTGATTTAGTACACGTGTTCCCAGCCACACATATGCGAGTAAAGGTTCGGTAATCTCCGATTGGCACCAACCTCGGCCTGGAAGAGTACGAGGTTGGTGAAGTCTGGATGCTGCAGAATCAGAGGCTACTCATGATGATCTCGGCTCAGTAAAAATATGAGGTAAGGCAGGTGGAGTTATAACGTCGGCCTGGGCCCGGGTTATGTAGGAGTAGTAGGAACATCGGTTGATTCCCAGCCAAGGTTGATTATGATGATGGTGTAGTCCTTGCTTCCTCGGCTTATACACAACCGAGGTTGCTGTATGAGGTAGACGTGATGTCATCTTCGGACGACCTGATGAATAATTACCCCCAAGGATCATGAAGACCTCAGCTGTTGTCTGACTGTGAGGCAACTAGTAACGTCGGCCATAGCCGACCTTGCTTCAGACGAGACCGCTGGTTGCCAATCTGGGGCCCTTGTAACCTCGGCCATTTCCTTGGCCGAGGTTGGTGTCTCTGAACTGTTGGGCACATATAGAGCATATCAACCGTAGCCAGGAGTTCAATCATGGACTTTGGAGGATCCTCGGACAGCTTCCATAGGAGCTTGCCCTTTTTGCAGACCTCCCATCAGAGTAGACGTAGCTATGTGCTTATCATAGTCTATCACCTCCAATTTATCTTTGTTGAAATGGTCAATGTAGTCCTGCAGATATGCGTTCTTCCCTTGCTTTACATACAGTAAGGGAGTGGTCTTCTTCCTCGACTTAACCCCAAAGTAGAAATTATGTATGAACCTCTTAGCCAATTGTTTGTAGATCTCTATTGAATTTCTTTGAAGAGAAGTATACTAGATATGCGCAACACCAATCAGAGTACTTGAGAATAATCTACACTTCATCTCGTCTAAGACCGAGAAGATGTATGTAGCAAACTGATACATCTCAACATGGTGGACTAAATTGGTAATGCCATCATATTTGGGTGTCACCACCTATGTCTTGAGCTTATTCGGTGTAAGATAGCTCATAATTATGGCAACGAATGACGACCCTTCATTATAACCCATCTGTAGAGGGTCTCAGTTTTTTAATAAATCTCTAATTTTGCCCTCTAATCTCTGAATAAATCTATTCCAGGGTTTGTTGGCAACGACCATTATGGCATTATCTCCCTTGGCCTAAGAAACATTATCGTCGGTTCCTTCCCTCTCAACTTGGCGTTAGACGGGTTCTCAGTCAGGCGTTCTTTGATGGCTATTAACTTCACGTTGCTCCTCATCTCAGCCATGGGAAGTTTGTTTATCATCACACCATCAATTTCTCCTCGATCTTGCCCTACTATGATACCTAGACAGTCGGTCTCATAAGTCATCGATAGGCCGGGCTTGTCGAAGGTGTACCCACTGTTGAGTCTATAAAACGCTGAAGGAAGACATCGTCCCTCTCGACTCGGCCTTTTAGTGTTTCCTCTACTAGCTTGAATAGGGCATACAGTATGCCCATAATTTTTTTATGGTTCCTAACACTCTGTGTCATCATTATACTCATTGTTTTCATAATCCTGATCTTGCCTCCCCAGGCATAGACTCGTGGGGTCAATAATGTCTCTTCACCTCTACTGTGATGGTGTATCCTTATGTGGGACTCCAGGTGGTCCTCCTGTCGCCTAATGTATGCCTTCCCTAGTGGGGTCATCTCCGTCGTCGTGCTAGTGGGCCTGACCAAGAAATTTTGTGTGACATCCTGTCTAATTAAATACCGGGTAGCTACTCCTTTATTCAAATTAATACAAAATATCATGTTGGTTCAGTTTATAGCATCGCTGTCGAAAAACATTTTTAACAATTACTAGCCACCTAATATTTAAAAAGTGAGTTATCAATTTTAACCAATTTAGATTAACATGCAACAAGTTTAAATTATGAAATAATAATACCACAACAAGTTTAAATTATAAATTATGAAATAATAGCACCTTCTCAACATACTTCTCTTGTGATAACCATAACATCTTGGCTTTCCTATCACGCATGATCCTTATGCCAAGGATTTGCTTTGTTGGCCCCAAGTTCTTCATAGCAAAGGACTCATTAAGTTCGTTCTTCAACCTGTCAATTTTCTCACTATTATGTCCAACGATCAACATATCATCAACATAAAGCAAGAGAATAATAAAATCATTGTCAAAAAATTTCTTGACAAATACACAATGATCTGAAGTGGTCTTCTCATATCCATGCTTCCCCATGAATGATTCAAACCTTTTATACCATTGCCTAGGTGCTTGTTTTAGCCCATACAAACTTTTCTTTAATCTGCAAACCAAATTCTCTTTATCTTTTTCTTGGAAACCCTCTGGCTGCTCCATGTAGATTTCTTCCTCCAAGTCACCGCGAAGAAAGGTCGTCTTCACATCAAGCTGCTCAACCTCTAAGTCCAAACTAGCTGCCAAACTGAGAACAACTCTAATAGAGGACATCTTCACCACCGGTGAGAAGATTTCTTCAAAATCAATACCTGTCTTTTGACTAAAACCTTTCACAACCAGCCTCGCTTTATATCTTGGATGTGAGTTGTTTTCTTCATTCTTCAATCTGTAAACCCATTTATTTTTCAATGCTCTCTTGCCCTTAGGCAATTTCACCAGCTCATAAGTGTTGTTCTCATTCAATGATTTCATCTCTTCTTGCATAGCTCCCAACCACTTGTACTTTTTCTCATGTCCTAGGGCCTCTTGGTAGCTCTCTGGCTCTCCTCCATCTACTAGCATCACAAAGTCATTTGAGGAATATCTCCTAGAAGGTTGACGTTCTCTAGTAGATCTTCTCAAAGGAGTACTTCTCTCTGTTGCAGGTGGTACTTCTAGCTGCTCATTTGGTACATCATTACTCACGGCATCATCAATATTTTCTTGTTCATCTAGATCCTCTTGGACATCTTCCATTAGTTGCTCTTGAACTGTAGGTGAGGGGAGTGGATCCAAATTAATCAAATCATCAATAAAAGATTCTGATTTCTCAACCAATTTCTCAAAGTCTTCAATGGTTTGATCCTCAAAGAATACTACATCTCTGCTTCTCACCACATTCTTGTTCATAGGATCCCACAATTTGTAGCCAAACTCATCATGCCCATAATAGAGAAAAATGCATTGCTTGGTTTTATCATCAAGCTTAGACCTCTCATCTCTGGGGATGTGCACAAAGGCCCTGCAACCAAACACTTTCAAATGATCATAGGAAACATCTCTCTCGGTCCATACTCTTTCTGGAATATCAAGTTGTAGAGGAATTGACGGTGAAAGATCAATTATATCTACGAATGTCCTCAGAGCTTCACCCCAATATGATCATGACAACTTTGCATGTGAGAGCATACACCTGACCCTTTCTACAATAGTGCGGTTCATTCTCTCTGCTACACCATTGAGTTAAGGAGTCTTTGGAGGTGTGAACTAGTGTCGGATGCCATGACTTTTGAGATAGTCATCAAATGGCCCTTTATATTCACCTCCATTATCTGTTCTGATGCACTTCAAAAGTCTACCTGTTTCTCTTTCAACACTAGCATGAAACTGTTTAAAGGCATCTAACACTTGATCTTTAGTTTTCAAAATATAAACCCACACCTTCCTGGAATGATCATCGATGAAAGTAACAAAATAAAGTGCTCCACCAATGGTTTTAATTTTCATGGGACCACAAACATCAGAATGTATTAAATCTAACACATTAGATTTTCTAGATGAAGGTGTTCTTTTGAAAGAAACTCTATGTTGTTTCCCATCTAAACAATGAACACAAGGCTTTACAGATATACATTTCATTCCCGGTAGCTGCTGCTTCTTGGTTAGAAGATCAAGTCCCTTTAAACTCATGTGACCGAGCCTCTTATGCCATAGCTCGGTTGAGGCATCATTCTCTACTGTATTCACCACCTCATTAGTAAGCTTTCCTTGCATCATGTATAGAGTGTTGCACTTATTTCCTCTAACAACCACTAATGAACCTTTGGTGAGCTTCCATTGACCATCACAAAATTGATTGTTGTATCCCTCGTCATCAAGCTTTCCTGCTGAAATTAAATTGAAACGGATATCTGGAACATGTCTCACATCTTTGAGTACTAACTTGCAGCCTATACTAGTCTCTAGACATACATCTCACATGCCAATGACTTTGCTACCACCATCATCTCCCATCTTGACAGTCCCAAAATTTCTCGATGTGTACGATGAGAAGAAATCCCTTCTTGAAGTAACATGAATGGATGCACCGCTATCTATTACCCAGCATGACTCATGACATGTGAGATTTACCACATTCTCATGACAAACAATGAGAATATCTTCAGCAGCTACTGCAACACTTCCAGTTTCATCTCTTTCTCTTTTCTGCTCTTGTAGCCATTTCCTGCACTCGTTTTCATGTGGCCCGCTTGATCACAATGATAGCATTTAATATCTTTTCTCCCTTTTCATCTACTTCTGAAATTTTTGCGATTTTGAGGACCCCTTCTTTTATTCCTCCCCCGTTTCTCTATTACCAAGGCCTCTGAATGAGAAGATGAAGCACCCGATGATTTTCGTCTTGTTTCTTCATTTAACAAGCTTCCCTTAACTTGACCCATAGAGACAACGCCATCTGGGGCTGAATTGCTAACTGACACGACCAATGTCTCCCAACTGTCCGGTAATGAACCAAGGAGAACTAGAGCTTGCACTTCATAATCAAACACAATTTTCATAGAGGATAGTTGATTCACAATGCCTTGCATTTCATTCAAATGATCTGTTATAGGAGTGCCCTCTTTAAATTTCAGATTCACGAGCTTCCTCATTAGGAATGACTTATTCCCAGCTGTTTTTCTTTCATAAAGATCTTTTAATTTTCTCCACAAATAATAGGAAGAAGTCTCTGTTGACACATGGTGATAGACATTATCATCTGGCCAAGTACGAATATAACCAATAACTTGTCTATTTAACAAGTCCCAATCTTCATTCGACATATCAGCTGGTTTTACTGAATCACCTCTAATAGGAGTATGGAACTTTTTGCAATATAGGAGATCATCCATCTTCCCCTTCCAAAGTTGATAATTATTCCCATTCAGATTAATCATTCTTCTTGTATTAACCTCCATGACTAAACACAAGTTTAATGCTTTAACACAGCTCTGATACCACTTGTAGGGGGAATTAGAGATAAACAATATGCAGAAGCAATAATGAGAAGAAGTTTGAGTCACACAAATCAACCAAGAAAACAGGGACACAAAGATTTAATGTGGTTCAGCTAAACTTTAGCCTACGTCCACAGGAGCTTACTCCAATCAATTTCTTCCACTATAACAAATGGGATTACAAAGTTCTTCTCTAGATAAAACTAGAGGATTACAGACATATATATCATCAAGAGAGTTACATTCTTGGTTCAACACAACAAGAAGTCTTCACCAATCAAAGGTGGATTAGAACAAAAACTAACCAAAAAATACCCAAAATGAGTATCCCGTATTTCTGGTCTCTGCAGCTCATATCGACAATCTGACCGTTGAATCTGAAGCTTTTAACCTCATGAATCAGTACCTAAAATTTGAGGAAGATCGGACCACGTTTGCTAGTGCGATTAGACCAAGAACAGCAGCAGCAAAAGCTACTTTTTCTTCACAATACTTTCTTTTCTTCTGCCTTTCTTTACTGCATTAGCTGAGAGAGTAATATTCTGTTTTTGGGGTCTCATTCCTTCTTTAGTAAGCTTTGACAAAGTCAAAGCTAACTAGATGATGGGCCAAACATTTTTGGATCCATAATTAAAATAAATACTCCAATTGGGCCTAACATCCAATTGGGCTAACTACCAAATAAATTGGTCTTCCTCACATAGGAGGGATAACCCAACAAACTCCCCCTCCCGACTATGTGGGGTTTTTCACCATACCTGCTGCATTTTTGCAGAACTCATGCTTCTCCTTGGGTAATGATTTGGTCATCATATCGGATCCATTTTCATTGGTATGAATTTTCTCAAGTTCTAATAACTTGGAATCCAACACATCTCTAATCCAATGATACCTCACATCAATGTGTTTTGATTTATACTGAAAAGTGGAATTCTTTGTGAGATGAATTGCGCTTTGACTGTCATAATATAGTACGTACCTCTCTTGCTTAAGCCCAAGCTCATGTAGAAATCTTTTCATCCACAACATTTCCTTGCAAGCTTCAGTGGCTGCAATAAACTCAGCCTCAGTGGTAGATAAAGAAACACATTTCTGCAATCTATATTTCCATGACACAGCTCCACCTGCATATGTAATCAAGTACCCAGATGTGGACTTCCTAGAATCAATGTTTCCTGCCATATCTGCATCTGTAAAGCCTTTTAGAACAAGCTTGCCACTCCCAAAACAAAGGCATACATTGGAAGTACCTTTGAGATACCTGGAGATCCATTTAACAGCAGCCCAGTGTTCTCTACCAGGATTGGAGAGAAATCTTCTAACAACACCAACTATGTGTGTTATGTCGGGCCTTGTACATACCATCGCGTACATCAAACTACCCACTGCTGAAGCGTAAGGAACCTTCGCCATATCTTCTTTTTCTTTTTCACCAGAAGGACATTGCTTGGAACTCAACTTGAAGTGACTAGCAAGGGGACATCCAACTGACTTGGACTTATCCATTAAAAATCTTTCTAGCACCTTCTCAACATACTTCTCTTGTGATAACCATAACATCTTGGCTTTCATATCACGCATGATCCTTATGCCAAGGATTTGCTTTGTTGGCCCCAAGTTCTTCATAGCAAAGGACTCATTAAGTTCGTTCTTCAACCTGTCAATTTTCTCACTATTATGTCCAACGATCAACATATCATCAACATAAAGCAAGAGAATAATAAAATCATTGTCAGAAAATTTCTTGATAAATACACAATGATCTGAAGTGGTCTTCTCATATCCATGCTTCCCCATGAATGATTCAAACCTTTTATACCATTTCCTAGGTGCTTGTTTTAGCCCATACAAACTTTTCTTTAATCTGCAAACCAAGTTCTCTTTATCTTTTTCTTGGAAACCCTCTGGCTGCTCCATGTAGATTTCTTCCTCCAAGTCACCGTGAAGAAAGGTCATCTTCACATCAAGCTGCTCAACCACTAAGTCCATACTAGCTTCCAAACTGAGAACAACTCTAATAGAGGACATCTTCACCATCGGTGAGAAGATTTCTTCAAAATCAATACCTGTCTTTTGACTAAAACCTTTCACAACCAGCCTCGTTTTATATCTTATATGTGAGCTATTTTCTTCAGTCTTCAATCTGTAAACCCATTTATTTTTCAATGCTCTCTTGCCCTTAGGCAATTTCACCAGCTCATAAGTGTTGTTCTCATTCAATGATTTCATCTCTTCTTGCATAGCTCCCAACCACTTGTACTTTTGCTCATGTCTTAGGACCTCTTGGTAGCCCTCTGGCTCTCCTCCATCTGCTAGCATCACAAAGTCATTTGAGGAATATCTCCTAGAAGGTTGACGTTCTCTAGTAGATCTTCTCAAAGGAGTACTGCTCTCTGTTGCAGGTGGTACTTCTAGCTGCTCATTTGGTACATCATTACTCACGGCATCATCAATATTTTCTGGTTCATCTAGATCCTCTTGGGCATCTTCCATTAGTTGCTCTTGAACTGTAGGTGAGGGGAGTGGATCCAAATTAATCAAATCATCAATAAAAGATTCTGATTTCTCAACCAATTTCTCAAAGTCTTCAATGGTTTGATCCTTAAAGAATACTATATCTCTGCTTCTCACCACCTTCTTGTTCATAGGATACCACAATTTGTAGCCAAACTCATCATGCCCATAACCGAGAAAAATGCATTGCTCAGTTTTATCATCAAGCTTAGACCTCTCATCTCTGGGGATGTGGACAAAGGCCCTGCAACCAAACACTTTCAAATGATCATAGGAAACATCTCTCCCGGTCCATACTCTTTCTGGAATATCAAGTTGTAGAGGAATTGACGGTGAAAGATTAATTAAATCTACGGCTGTCCTCAGAGCTTCACCCCAATATGATCATGACAACTTTGCATGTGAGAGCATACACCTGACCCTTTCTACAATAGTGCGGTTCATTCTCTCTTCTACACCATTGAGTTGAGGAGTCTTTGGAGGTGTGAACTGGTGTCGGATGCCATGACTTTTGAGATAGTCATCAAATGGCCCTTTATATTCACCTCCATTATCTGTTCTGATGCACTTCAAAAGTCTACCTGTTTCTCTTTCAACACTAGCATGAAACTGTTTAAAGGCATCTAACACTTGATCTTTAGTTTTCAAAATATAAACCCACACCTTCCTGGAATGATCATCGATGAAAGTAACAAAATAAAGTGCTCCACCAATGGTTTTAATTTTCATGGGACCACAAACATCAGAATGTATTGAATCTAACACATTAGATTTTCTAGATGAAGGTGTCCTTTTGAAAGAAACTCTATGTTGTTTCCCAGCTAAACAATGAACACAAGGCTTTAAAGATATACCTTTCATTCCCGGTAGCGGCTGCTTCTTGGTTAGAAGATCAAGTCCCTTTAAACTCATGTGACCGAGCCTCCTGTGCCATAGCTCGGTTGAGGCATCATTCTCTACTGTATTCACCACCTCATTAGTAATCTTTCCTTGCATCATGTATAGAGTGTTGCACTTCTTTCCTATAGCAACCACTAATGAACCTTTGGTGAGCTTCCATTGACCATCACAAAATTGATTGTTGTATCCCTCGTCATCAAGCTTTCCTGCTGAAATTAAATTGAAACGGATATCTGGAACATGTCTCACATCTTTGAGTACTAACTTGCA
The DNA here is from genome assembly GCA_949130495.1 of Sambucus nigra. Taxonomy (NCBI): domain Eukaryota; kingdom Viridiplantae; phylum Streptophyta; class Magnoliopsida; order Dipsacales; family Adoxaceae; genus Sambucus; species Sambucus nigra. Next base: position 94,054,949 of record OX422210.1, on the reverse strand, counting down.
GCCTATACTAGTCTCTAGACATACATCTCCCATGCCAATGACTTTGCTCCCACCATCATTTCCCATCTTGACAGTCCCAAAATTTCCCGATGTGTACGATGAGAAGAAATCCCTTCTTGAAGTAACATGAATGGATGCACCGCTATCTATTACCCAGCTTGACTCATGACATGTGAGATTTACAACATTCTCATCACAAACAATGAGAATATCTTCAACAGCTACTGCAACACTTCCAGTTTCATCTCTTTCTCTTTTCTGCTCTTGTAGCCATTTCCTGCACTCCTTTTCATGTGGCCCGCTTGATCACAATGATAGCATTTAATATCTTTTCTACCTTTTGATCTACTTCTGAAATTTTTGCGATTTTGAGGACCCCTTGTTTTATTCCTCCCCCGTTTCTCTATTACCAAGGCCTCTGAATGAGAAGATGAAGCACTTGATGATTTTCGTCTTGTTTCTTCATTTAACAAGCTTCCCTTAACTTGACCCATAGAGACAATGCCATCTGGGGCTGAATTGCTAACTGACACGACCAATGTCTCCCAACTGTCCGGTAATGAACCAAGGAGAACTAGAGCTTGCACTTCATCATCAAACACAATTTTCATAGAGGATAGTTAATTCACAATGCCTTGCATTTCATTCAAATGATCTGTTATAGGAGTGCCCTCTTTAAATTTCAGATTCACGAGCTTCCTCATTAGGAATGACTTATTCCCAGCTGTTTTTCTTTCATAAAGCTCTTCTAATTTTCTCCACAAAGAATAGGCAGAAGTCTCTGTTGACACATGGTGATAGACATTATCATCTAGCCAAGTACGAATATAACCAACAACTTGTCTATTTAACAAGTCCCAATCTTCATTCAACATATCAGCTGGTTTTACTGAATCACCTCTAATAGGAGTATGGAACTTTTTGCAATATAGGAGATCTTCCATCTTCCCCTTCCAAAGTTGATAATTATTCCCATTCAGATTAATCATTCTTCTTCTATTAACCTCCATGACTAAACACAAGTTTAATGCTTTAACACAGCTCTGATACCACTTGTAGGGGGAATTAGAGATAAACAATATGCAGAAGCAATAATGAGCAGAAGTTTGAGTCACACAAATCAACCAAGAAAACAGGGACATAAAGATTTAATGTGGTTCAGCTAAACTTTAGCCTACGTCCACAGGAGCTTACTCCGATCAATTTCTTCCACTATAACAAATGGTATTACAAAGTTCTTCTCTAGATAAAACTAGAGGATTACAGAAATATATATCATCAAGAGAGTTACATTCTTGGTTCAACACAACAAGAAGTCTTCACCAATCAAAGGTGGATTAGAACAAAAACTAACCAAAAAATACCCAAAATGAGTATCCCGTATTTCTGGTCTCTGCAGCTCAGGTCGACAATCTGACCGTTGGATCTGAAGCTTTTAACCTCATGAATCATCACCTAAAATTTGAGGAAGATCGGACCACGTTTGCTAGTGCGATTAGACCAAGAACATCAGCAGCAAAAGCTACTTTTTCTTCACAATACTTTCTTTTCTTCTGCCTTTCTTTACTGCATTAGCTGAGAGAGTAATATTCTGTTTTTGGGGTCTCATTCCTTCTTTAGTAAGCTTTGACAAAGTCAAAGCTAACTAGATGATGGGCCAAACATTTTTGGATCCATAAATAAAATAAATACTCCAATTGGGCCTAACATCCAATTGGGCTAACTACCAAATAAATTGGTCTTCCTCACATAGGAGGGATAACCCAACAAACTCCCCCTCCCGACTATGTGGGGTTTTTCACCATACCTGCTGCATTTTTGCAGAACTCATGCTTCTCCTTGGGTAATGATTTGGTCATCATATCGGATCCATTTTCATTGGTATGAATTTTCTCAAGTTCTAATAACTTGGAATCCAACACATCTCTAATCCAATGATACCTCACATCAATGTGTTTTGATTTATACTGAAAAGTGGAATTCTTTGTGAGATGAATTGCGCTTTGACTGTCATAATATAGTACGTACCTCTCTTGCTTAAGCCCAAGCTCATGTAGAAATCTTTTCATCCACAACATTTCCTTGCAAGCTTCAGTGGCTGCAATAAACTCAGCCTCAGTGGTAGATAAAGAAACACATTTCTGCAATCTATATTTCCATGACACAGCTCCCCCTGCATATGTAATCAAGTACCCCGATGTGGATTTCCTAGAATCAATGTTTCCTGCCATATCTGCTTCTGTAAAGCCTTTTAGAACAGGCTTGCCACTCCCAAAACAAAGGCATACATTGGAAGTACCTTTGAGATACCTGGAGATCCATTTAACAGCAGCCTAGTGTTCTCTACCAGGATTGGAGAGAAATCTTCTAACAACACCAACTATGTGTGTTTTGTCGGGCCTTGTACATACCATCGCGTACATGAAACTACCCACTGCTGAAGCGTAAGGAACCTTCGCTATCTCTTCTTTTTCTTTTTCACCAGAAGGACATTGCTTGGAACTCAACTTGAAGTGACTAGCAAGGGGACATCCAACTGACTTGGACTTATCCATTAAAAATCTTTCTAGCACCTTCTCAACATACTTCTCTTGTGATAACCATAACATCTTGGCTTTCCTATCACGCATGATCCTTATGCCAAGGATTTGCTTTGTTGGCCCCAAGTTCTTCATAGCAAAGGACTCATTAAGTTCGTTCTTCAACCTATCAATTTTCTCACTATTATGTCCAACGATCATCATATCATCAACATAAAGCAAGAGAATAATAAAATCATTGTCAGAAAATTTCTTGACAAATACACAATGATCTAAAGTGGTCTTCTCATATCCATGCTTACCCATGAATTATTCAAACCTTTTATACCATTGCCTAGGTGCTTGTTTTAGCCCATACAAACTTTTCTTTAATCTGCAAACCAAGTTCTCTTTATCTTTTTCTTGGAAACCCTCTGGCTGCTCCATGTAGATTTCTTCCTCCAAGTCACCGTGAAGAAAGGTCGTCTTCACATCAAGCTTCTCAACATCTAAGTCCATACTAGCTGCCAAAATGAGAACAACTCTAATAGAGGACATCTTCACCACCGGTGAGAAGATTTCTTCAAAATCATTACCTGTCTTTTGACTAAAACCTTTCACAACCAGCCTCGCTTTATATCTTGGATGTGAGATGTTTTCTTCAGTCTTCAATCTGTAAACCCATTTATTTTTCAATGCTCTCTTGTTCTTAGGCAATTTCACCAGCTCATAAGTGTTGTTCTCATTCAATGATTTCATCTCTTCTTGCATAGCTCCCAACCACTTGTACTTTTGCTCATTTCCTTGGGCCTCTTGGTAGCCCTCTGGCTCTCCTCCATCTGCTAGCATCACAAAGTCATTTGAGGAATATCTCCTAGAAGGTTGACGTTCTCTAGTAGATCTTGTCAAAGGAGTACTGCTCTCTGTTGCAGGTGGTACTTCTAGTTGCTCATTTGGTACATCATTACTCACGGCATCATCAATATTTTCTGGTTCATCTAGATCCTCTTGGGCATCTTCCATTAGTTGCTCTTGAACTGTAGGTGAGGGGAGTGGATCCAAATTAATCAAATCATCAATAAAAGATTCTTATTTCTCAACCAATTTCTCAAAGTCTTCAATGGTTTGATCCTTAAAAAATACTACATCTCTGCTTCTCACCACCTTCTTGTTCATAGGATCCCACAATTTGTATCCAAACTCATCATGCCCATAACCGAGAAAAATGCATTGCTTGGTTTTATCATCAAGCTTAGACCTCTCATCTCTGGGGATGTGCACAAAGGCCCTGTAACCAAACACTTTCAAATGATCATAGGAAACATCTCTCCCGATCCATACTCTTTCTGGAATATCAAGTTGTAGAGGAATTGACGGTGAAAGATTAATTAAATCTACGGCTGTCCTCAGAGCTTCACCCCAATATGATCATGACAACTTTGCATGTGAGAGCATACACCTGACCCTTTCTACAATAGTGCGGTTCATTCTCTCTGCTACACCATTGAGTTGAGGAGTCTTTGGAGGTGTGAACTGGTGTTGAATGCCATGACTTTTGAGATAGTCATCAAATGGCCCTTTATATTCACCTCCATTATCTGTTCTGATGCACTTCAAAAGTCTACCTGTTTCTCTTTCAACACTAGCATGAAACTGTTTAAAGGCATCTAACACTTGATCTTTAGTTTTCAAAATATAAACCCACACCTTCCTGGAATGATCATCGATGAAAGTAACAAAATAAAGTGCTCCACCAATGGTTTTAATTTTCATGGGACCACAAACATGAGAATGTATTAAATCTAACACATTAGATATTCTAGATGAAGGTGTTCTTTTGAAAGAAACTATATGTTGTTTCCCAGCTAAACAATGAACACAAGGCTTTACAGATATACCTTTCATTCCCGGTAGCTGCTGCTTCTTGGTTAGAAGATCAAGTCCCTTTAAACTCATGTGACCGAGCCTCTTGTGCCATAGCTCGGTGGAGGCATCATTCTCTACTGTATTCATCACCTCATTAGTAAGCTTTCCTTGCATCATGTATAGAGTGTTGCACTTCTTTCCTCTAGCAACCACTAATGAACCTTTGGTGAGCTTCCATTGACCATCACAAAATTGATTGTTGTATCCCTCGTCATCAAGCTTTCCTGCTGAAATTAAATTGAAACGGATATCTGGAACATGTCTCACATCTTTGAGTACTAACTTGCAGCCTATACTAGTCTCTAGACATACATCTCACATGCCAATGACTTTGCTACCACCATCATCTCCCATCTTGACAGTCCCAAAATTTCCCGATGTGTACGATGAGAAGAAATCCCTTCTTGAAGTAACATGAATGGATGCACCGCTATCTATTACCCAGCATGACTCATGACATGTGGGATTTACCACATTCTCATGACAAACAATGAGAATATCTTCAGCAGCTACTGCAACACTTCCAGTTTCATCTCTTTCTCTTTTCTGCTCTTGTAGCCATTTCCTGCACTCGTTTTCATGTGGCCCGCTTGATCACAATGATAGCATTTAATATCTTTTCTCCCTTTTCATCTACTTCTGAAATTTCGGCGATTTTGAGGACCCCTTCTTTTATTCCTCCCCCGTTTCTCTATTACCTAGGCCTCTGAATGAGAAGATGAAGCACCAGATGATTTTCGTCTTGTTTCTTCATTTAACAAGCTTCCCTTAACTTGACCCATAGAGACAACGCCATCTGGGGCTGAATTGCTAACTGACACGACCAATGTCTCCCAACTGTCCGGTAATGAACCAAGGAGAACTAGAGCTTGCACTTCATAATCAAACACAATTTTCATAGAGGATAGTTGATTCACAATGCCTTGCATTTCATTCAAATGATCTGTTATAGGAGTGCCCTCTTTAAATTTCAGATTCACGAGCTTCCTCATTAGGAATGACTTATTCCCAGCTGTTTTTCTTTCATAAAGCTCTTTTAATTTTCTCCACAAAGAATAGGAAGAAGTCTCTGTTGACACATGGTGATAGACATTATCATCTGGCCAAGTACGAATATAACCAATAACTTGTCTATTTAACAAGTCCCAATCTTCATTCGACATATCAGCTGGTTTTACTGAATCACCTCTAATAGGAGCATGGAACTTTTTGCAATATAGGAGATCTTCCATCTTCCCCTTCCAAAGTGGATAATTATTCCCATTCAGATTAATCATTCTGCTTGTATTAACCTCCATGACTAAACACAAGTTTAATGCTTTAACACAGCTCTGATACCACTTGTAGGGGGAATTAGAGATAAATAATATGCAGAAGCAATAATGAGCAGAAGTTTGAGTCACACAAATCAACCAAGAAAACAGGGACACAAAGATTTAATGTGGTTCAGCTAAACTTTAGCCTACGTCCACAGGAGCTTACTCCGATCAATTTCTTCCACTTTAACAAATGGGATTACAAAGTTCTTCTCTAGATAAAACTAGAGGATTAAAGAAATATATATCATTAAGAGAGTTACATTATTGGTTCAACACAACAAGAAGTCTTCACCAATCAAAGGTGGATTAGAACAAAAACTAACCAAAAAATACCCAAAATGAGTATCCCGTATTTCTGGTCTCTGCAGCTCAGATCGACAATCTGACCGTTGGATTTGAAGCTTTTAACCTCATGAATCAGCACCTAAAATTTGAGGTAGATCGGACCACGTTTGCCAGTGCGATTAGACCAAGAACAGCAGCAGCAAAAGCTACTTTTTCTTCACAGCACTTTCTTTTCTTCTGCCTTTCTTTACTGCATTAGCTGAGAGAGTAATATTATGTTTTTGGGGTCTCATTCCTTCTTTAGTAAGCTTTGACAAAGTCAAAGCTAACTAGATGACGGGCCAAACATTTTTGGATCCGTAATTAAAATAAATACTCCAATTGGGCCTAACATCCAATTGGGCTAACTACCAAATAAATTGGTCTTCCTCACATAGGAGGGATAACCCAACAGAAAGAAAGCAAACCTTGATTTTCTTGAAAATATCATATCCTGTTGACTCAGCAGTACCACAAGTTTTTTGCTACAAGTCATGAGACCAAAAAGGAATTGATTGAGAATTTTGATGAGTAGATTTATATTAATAGATATCATTCACATTTGAGCCTTGTGCAATTGGATCATCAAATGGTGTATTGTGTTCTCTATGTGAATAATAATATGTTGTCCAATAACTCTAGGGACCACATCAAGAAAACTATGATCGGTAAACATGAATATATATCAATCAATATATATCTCTTGAAGTTTCATAGTTTTTATTTTATATCCAGACTCATTTTTCTCAATAATTAGAGTCCATATCAAAAATCCTTTTAATGTGATGTTCCTGTAATTGAGATTGAAAAAGGAAGCCATTTGAATATCAATGATTTAACACCAAAGAGACTTAAGTGTTATGCATAAATGAAGGCAAGTAACTGAAGCTTTCTGCAAATGTATCGAAGGGATATAGTAAAGATTAACTATAAGATTGTGGCAATATGAGTTAAATTGGTCTCCTGAGTAAAAAAATACCCTTAAAAATATCTTCGCTTACACTTGTTGAATTTATCCCTTCATATTAGATTGGATGAATAAAATTAACCTGGAGTACTTGTTATGTCTACTATTTATAAATAACAATTGTACAGAATTATGAACAATTACAGAATAGAAACAGAATTATAAAAATGAAATACTTACTAGAATTTGCAGAAATAATAATAATTAGAAAGAAATCCGAGCCCTGTTCAACAGTCTCCTTAAGACAAAATTATTCCTCCAACGTGCTTGAGTTTAATGAATAATTGCCTCCCAAGATAGAACGGATTTTCGAATTTAATCAAGTAGCACAGCAATGACTTATCCCAGCGAACACAATTTCTGTGTTTTGTACTCAACACAACCAAGAACATGCAATGCAGAAAATGAAGAAAGAATTTTCTGGGCAGAGGAAATAATGCAGTAGCAATTTCGGAATCTGGAGAGTTTATTTTTTCAATAGTAAAAAACTGAAGGGGAAACATTTTATTTATAGTAAATGTCTTGACTGTTGGGAACAGTCAAAACCGAAATTAACTGTCAAAGCAGTTAATTTGGTTAACTGCTGACTCTTGGAATTAACTGATTATCAGTTAATTAAAGATTAATTAATTCCGTAATTAATTAATTAAAGCCCAGAAAGTTAATTAGATTCGGTCCAAAAATTTAAGAATTTTTATAAGCCCGAACCGAACCGAGCCGAGCCGAGCCGAGCCGAGCCGACCGAACGGACGGACGCGCCCGCGCGCGCGTGTGGACTTTTGACCGAAAGTCAACCCGAGCATAGCTTAGGTCATCTCCCCTTCAAAGAGTTGGGATACCCCCAAGGCATCCAAGCCTTAGTCCATACTTGGGGTGTTATTAACTCATCAAAATTCCACTACTCTTCCAATGTGGGACAAGAGTTAAAACACACCCAATTCATTAACTTTCATTGCTTTGTGAGTCACTTTGGGGACATAATTATCATTCATAACTTATTGAAATTGGACATATGAATACACTACGTTAATCTCCTTGCGGAGGTGAACGCGTTCGTATATGGTCCCACAATTTTCGTAGTGTGGGTCCCACCTAAATTTGAGCTCAAAGTTGCTCAAAATCTGTCCAGAAAAATCTGGACAGCTTTAAATACCCATTTAAGTTCCAATTTTCCAACAATCCCCCACATGAATGATATATCGCTATAAATAAAACAAAACAGATGCTGATGCAGATGCAGACACAGGTTGAGTAAAACTGAAGACTTATTGCATCGGGAGAAGTAGCCTAGTGGCCTTGAACTTTCCTTAGTGATATACTATCGGATTTACTTGGTTAATCAGTAGACTTCACGTCCTTGAACCGTCAACCGTTTTTGTAAACCTAGACAACAGTATTCACACAAAAATTCTTCAACACAGTTGGTTCTCACGTTTGTGTTCATTTTGGCCGTGAACACCACTTGGTTCCGCAAGTATTTTAGAGAATATGCCTTTCATTATTCTCATAGAAGTGGCCCCCTTCTTACTTACGTAGGTGACTTCTATAAAGAGTATTCTGCAATACCCCACTTAGACGTACTAAGATATAGATGTCATTAAAAGCATAACTTATCCTAATTTCGCGGCAGATATGCACTGTCTCATCTTTGGAATGGATAGGATTAAATTTCCTCCAGTGCTTACTGAATACAACGTAGTTAGGTTTTCCCATTGAACCTAGATCTTGGGATCTCCAGTCAGCTAGGTTGGGTTGCCACTATATTGATTCTTATTTATTTATAGGCTTTAGACCCATTCCTCTCGATGATCTTTCAACTTTCTCTCGGTTTAAACCTTTCGTTAGTGGATCCGATATATTATCTTTTGACTTTACATAGTTAATTGTGATAATTCCGTTTGAGAGAAGTTGTCTAACGGTATTGTGTCTACGACGAATATGTCGTGACTTTCCGTTATACATGTGATTTTGTGCCCTTCCAATTGCTGATTGGCTATCGCAATGTATACATATTGCGGGCACAGGTTTAGACCAATTCGGAACATCCTCTAAGAAATTTCGAAGCCATTCAGCTTCTTCTCCAGCTTTGTCTAGTGCAATGAATTCAGATTCCATTGTCGATCTAGCAATGCACGTTTGTTTTGAGGATTTCCAAGATACGGCTGCACCCCGAGGGTAAACACATACCCACTCGTAGACTTAGAGTCTTTTGTATCAGATATCCAATTTGCATCGCAATGTCCTTCAAGAACAGCTGGATATTTTGAGTAATGCAATCCATAGTTTTGAGTATATTTTAAATAACCCAAAACTCTCAATATTGCTTTCCAGTGATCTCTTCCTGGATTACTCGTAAATCGACTTAGCTTACTTATTGAGTATGCTATGTCCGGTCGCGTACAGTTCATGACATACATTAAACTGCCGATAATACGAGAATATTCTAGTTGAGATATGCTTTCACCATTATTTCTTGCTAGATGTAAATTTACATCTACAGGTGTCTTGGTAGAACTAATATCATACTTCTTGAATTTTTCAAGTACTTTCTCAATGTAATGAGATTGAGATAATATAAGTCCATCCGATGTTCTAGAAATTTTAATTCCTAATATAACATTGGCGATTCCCATATCTTTCATGTCAAATCTACTACTCAACATTTGTTTTGTAGTTTTGACAATTTCCAATTTACTACCCATGATAAGCATATCATCAACATAGAGGCATACAATGACATATCCATTATGAATGTATTTAAAGTAAACACATTTATCGCATTCATTAATTTTGAAACCATTTGATAACATTGCATTATCAAATTTTTCATGCCGTTGTTTAGGTGCTTGTTTTAATCCATATAATGATTTAGCAAGCTTGCATACTTTTCCTTCTTGTCCGGGAGCTTTGAACCCTTCAGGTTGCTCCATATAAATTTCCTCGTCTAGTTCACCATTTAAGAATGCAGTTTTTACATCCATTTGATGTATTTCAAGTCCATTAATAGCAGCTATTGCTATTAACATCCGAATGGACGTTATTCTTGTTACCGGTGAATATGTGTCGAAGTAATCCAACCCTTCCTTTTGCCTATAGCCTTTAGCTACAAGTCTAGCTTTATATTTATCAATTGATCCATCGGCCTTCAATTTCTTTTTGAAGATCCATTTATAACCTAACGGTTTTGAACCTGGTGGAAGATCCACTAGTTCCCATGTATGATTTTGTAATATGGATTCAATTTCACTATTAATTGCTTATTTCCAATTGGAAGCATCGGGTAAGGATATAGCTTCTTTATACGATTGAGGTTCATTTTCTAACAAATATGTTAGAAAATCCGGACCAAAAGAAGTCGAGGTTTTTGCTCTTTTACTACGTCTTAGTTCATCCTCTATTGATTCAATAGGTTGATGAGTACCACTTGTAGTAGTTTGATTTGTCCTTTTAGGAGGACCAGATTCTCGGGTCATGTTATACGGGAATTCATTTTCAAAAAATGAAGCATCCCTCGATTCAATAACCGTATTTACATGAATGTCCGAAATCTCAGATTTACAAACTAGAAATAGATATGCACTGCTATTAGTAGCATAACCGATGAATACACAATCCACGGTTTTTGGCCCTATTCTTAGCTTTTTAGGTTTAGGAACCATCACTTTGGCTAAGCACCCCCACACTCGTAAATATTTATAGGAAGGTCTTCGACCTTTCCATAATTCATAAGGTGTCTTGTGAGTCTTGTTGTGAGGTACTTTATTGAGAATGTAATTAGCAGAAAGTAAGGCTTCCCCCCACAAATTTTGTGGAGCTCCTGAACTTAATAACATTGAGTTCATCATTTCTTTCAAAGTACGGTTTTTGCGTTCAGCAACACCATTCGATTGAGGAGAATAAGGAGCGGTTGTTTGATGAATAATCCCATTTTCAGAACAAAATTCCTCAAATGGATATTCATATTCACCTCCTCTATCACTTCTAATAGCCTTTATCGTTTTGCTTAATTGATTCTCAACTTCATTCTTATATTGTTTAAATGCATTAATAGCCTCATCTTTACTATGTAACAAATATACATAGCAATATTTTGTGCAATCATCAATAAAAGTAATAAAATACTTTTTCCCACCTCTAGTTTGAACAAATTTTAAATCACAAATATCGGTGTGAATTAAATCTAAAGGTTCAGTTATCCTTTCAATAGAATGGAAAGGTAATCTAGCTAATTTAGATTCCACACAAATTTCACATTTATGATTTTTATCAATATTGAATTTTGGCAAAAATTCCAAGTTAATTAATCTACGTAATGTATCAAAATTAACATGTCCCAATCTAGCATGCCAAATATTAGATGACTCAATCAAATAAGAAGAACTAGTAACTTCATTCATTGAAACAGATGTTTTAGGGATTACAGTAAGAACATTCAGTTTAAAGAGCCCCTCATTTAGGTAGCCCTTTCCTACATACATGTCATTTTTAGACAACACAAAGCGATCAGATACAAACACAAGCTTGAAACCATTCTTAGTAAGGAGAGATCCAGAAATCAGATTCTTTCGGATATCAGGCACGTGAAGAACATTGTTTAGAGTAAGTTCCTTTCCAGAAGTCATTTTCAAAGCAATCTTTCCTTGTCCCACCACCTTAGAAGTGGAAGAATTTCCCATAAAAAGGTTCTCCTCATTTTCCAAAGGCTTATAGGTGGAGAACATCCATTTGTTTGCACAAATGTGTCGTGTGGCTCCAGTGTCCACCCACCATTCCTTGGTATTTCCAACCAAGTTACATTCAGAGACAACGGCAGAAAGATTCATATCCGCCAAATCATTGGTGATATTCTCACCCTCAGTCACATTTGCTTGAGAGTTATTTTTATTTTGCTTCTTAGGCTTACGACACTCACTTGAGCGGTGTCCCGGTTTACCACAATTGTAGCATTTGCCTTTGAACTTTTTCTTGTTATGTTTGGAAGTGCCTTCCCCATCATACTTTCGTTTGTTCTTTTTAGGACCTTCAACGACATGGACCTTTGTTTCCATCGGATTCTTCCCACTTTTCTTTTGAGATTCACGGTTGTCTTCTTCGATTCTTAGCCAGACCACCAACTCCTCCACATTCATCTCCTTACTCTTGTGCTTGAGATAGTTTTTGAACAAAGTCCAAGAAGGTGGCAACTTTTCAACAATTGCAGCAACTTGGAAAGTTTCACTGATTGACATTCCTTCAGCATGAATGTCGTGGAGGATCACTTGGAATTCTTGCACTTGCGAGATCACAGATTTAGAATCAACCATTTTGAAGTCCAGAAAACGCCCAACGATAAATTTCTTCATCCCAACATCTTCAGTTTTATACTTCTTTTCCAAAGAATTACATAATTCCTTGGAAGTTTTGATAGTGCAATAGACATGGTACAAAGTCTTGTCCAAGTAGGCCAAAATATAATTTTGGCATAGGTAGTCCGAGTGCTTCCAAGCATCGACAGCAGCAACCTTTTCAGCATCATCTCCCTCTTGAATAGAGGGGAAATCTTCATATACAAACCTGCCCAGTTGGCAGGTAGTGAGATAGAAGTACATTTGTCCTTGTCAACGTTTGAAGTCAGCCCCAATGAACTTTTCAGGTTTCTCCCCGTGTGGCATAGATACGGGTGCAGTCACATTTGTGTTGGTGACAATCAGTTTCGTAGGAGTAGTGTTCGTACTTTGTGATTCCATTTCTGTTACAAAAACAGAATTTTAATCAAAGATAAAATTCATATATAATGAATTAATCAAAACAGAATACAAAATTCTGTGCACCAATTTCCTCCAAATATAATTCACAATAAATGAATTCCAAATAAAATTCAGAATTAACTATAATATAAACAGAATTCCGTACAAAACAGAATTAAATATAAAATCTGTGTCACACTAATTTTTAATAATAAAAAGAATTCTGTACAAAACAGAATTATAATTTAAAGATTAAAAATAAAATTTGGATAAACAGATTTTAACAAGAATACAGAAATAAAATTTTACTTCTAAAACAGAATATAAAAATATTATAGAAATTAATTTCTATATCAAAACTGTTTTACTAATATCTACAATAAAGCAGTAATTTAATTCATTTTATTCTGTCAAAACATATTTTATTTCCAACAAATAAATTTCTGTAAAAACAAAGTCTGTACACTAAAAACAGTAGAACTTTTATAATTTTGTCTTAAGATTGTTATGTCTACTATTTATAAATAACAATTGTACAGAATTATGAACAATTACAGAATAGAAACAGAATTATAAAAATGAAATACTTACTAGAATTTGCAGAAATAATAATAATTAGAAAGAAATCCGAGCCCTGTTCAACAGTCTCCTTAAGACAAAATTATTCCTCCAACGTGCTTGAGTTTAATGAATAATTGCCTCCCAAGATAGAACGGATTTTCGAATTTAATCAAGCAGCACAGCAATGACTAATCCCAGCGAACACAATTTCTGTGTTTTGTACTCAACACAACCAAGAACATGCAATGCAGAAAATGAAGAAAGAATTTTCTGGGCAGAGGAAATAATGCAGTAGCAATTTCGGAATCTAGAGAGTTTATTTTTTCAGTAGTAAAAAACTGAAGGGGAAACATTTTATTTATAGTAAATGTCTTGACTGTTGGGAACAGTCAAAACCGAAATTAACTGTCAAAGCAGTTAATTTGGTTAACTGCTGACTCTTGGAATTAACTGATTATCAGTTAATTAAAGATTAATATATTTCGTAATTAATTAATTAAAGCCCAGAAAGTTAATTAGATTCGGCCCAAAAATTTAAGAATTTTTATAAGCCCAAGCCCGAACCGAACCGAGCCGAGCCGAGCCGGCCGGACGGACGGACGCGCGCGCGCGCGCGTGTGGACTTTTGACCGAAAGTCAACCCGAGCATAGCTTAGGTCATCTCCCCTTTAAAGAGTTGGGATACCCCCAAGGCATCCAAGCCTTAGTCCATACTTGGGGTGTTATTAACTCATCAAAATTCCACTACTCTTCCAATGTGGGACAAGAGTTAAAACACACCCAATTCATTAACTTTCATTGCTTTGTGAGTCACTTTGGGGACATAATTATCATTCATAACTTATTGAAATTGGACATATGAATATACTACGTTAATCTCCTTGCGGAGGTGAACGCGTTCGTATATGGTCCCACAATTTTCGTAGTGTGGGTCCCACCTAAATTTGAGCTCAAAGTTGCTCAAAAATCTGTCCAGAAAAATCTGGACAGCTTTAAATACCCATTTAAGTTCCAATTTTCCAACAGTACTTACTCTATGAAGTTATTTCACATAACTTCTGAGTAGTTTAAGAAATTGTCACCGTCAATTTCATGAACCTTTTCAATGTAGGAGAGATTATTCATGAAGATTTTCGTACTGGAGGAAACTTAAAAACAGAACCACAAACATCTTATATGCTGGCAATAAATCGGCATGAAAAAAAGTTGTAAAATTAATATAATTCAAATGAAAAGAAAAGAAAAGGAAGCCTCGCCTATTTTTCCATGATTGAGATATAAAATTTCTATTTACTCTGGTACTAATATGGAGATATAGGTTTTAAACGTACCTAGTTTTTCATTTCAAGATTCATTTTGCAATGCAAACCCAGGGCTTTGAGATAGTAGGGACTGGGAACAAGGTGTTTTTCCAAACTAGCAAATTTGTGTCATTTTATATTGTTTTTCAATCAAATTGATACTAATCTGTTTCATGACATGAAACTCTAATTTGTCAAGCCTTAATATAAAACAATTGTGTGATGAAACAAAAAGTTGCAAGTCCATAAGGGATCTGGAAGAGAATAAGGGAAGTATCTCCTTACAAGCAATAAATATACTGTAAAGACAATGGAAACCAAGAAAATATTAATACAAAGTAGAAAAAAGGGTGTTAAGACATGGCAATGATGTTTAAACTGACTGACAGCATGTTTCTATGTAAGCTGTTCCTGGGATGCGCAATGATAAATTTTCTATATTTGCATGTTGGGATGAACTAAGTATAACTGATTAGTGGCACATTTGAATATTCTAATCTATGTTCTCGAGCCTTCTTCTCAAATCTGCTAATTATTGAACTGCACATTTGGTACTTATTTCCATGTGCTAGATGTTCAGTATTTTGAATAAAGTTCTTCATACTGCTGACTGCTTTACCAAGCCTTTCTTTTCATTAAATATGCATTGTACGTTCCCGTAGGAACCTAAGTATCAGGATGCCACACCAGTCTTATGAATAATTTTCCCAGAAAATTAAAAATGGCTCAGTGGACTAATTGTGCTATTGTTGGTTATAGGTTATCCAGTTTTTTCTATAATTGTACATTTACTGTATTAGATTGTAGTTGACGTTATGTGAAAAAGATGGACATTGCGGATGGGTGGGTGGAAACATTTTTCCAAGGAAAACTTTATTGCTTTAACAAGTTGTACATTATGTATGCGTTATGAGAACCTCCTGTACTGGGAAGCCCTTTTTTCCATTGTCTCTCTTTCAATCACCCTAATAGAAGTTAAACACTTAGTTGTAAAATTTGCACCTTCGGAACAGGCTTCGAGATCTCAGGCCAAGCTTGTCAATTGTTGTTGACTCACAAATGAGATCCTTGAATGTTATTGACTAGTTCAATGATGATATCTATCGAATAGGTCACAAAGTCTCGCATGTCTCTACAACTAATTTGAACGTATCAATACACAAGTACTGGAACTTACTATTATTTTTCTTCGAAAACAGTAACTAGTCCTAGCCCAAAGGACGAAAAAGAAAAAGAAAACAGTAACACAAGTCCTAGCCCTTTTTATATATTTTTTTCTTTTCAGGCCCATCCCCACCAAGCTGAAAAATACATCGGTAGATTTTTTTTCGAAACAGGCATTGATTTCATCGCTGCAAAATCTCCTAGCTTTCAGAAAATGATAAATGCGATCCTTGGCTGTGGTAAAACTGGGTTTAAGATTCCTGGTTGTCACGAGGTGAAAGGAAGGATCCTTGAGGAAGAAGTGAGAGAGACGAAGCATTATGTGAATGAGATACGAAATTCATGGGCAAACACGAGATGCAGCATTTTGTTGGATGGATGGATAGATAAAAAGGGTCGAAACCTGATAGCTATTCTCGTGGACTGTCCAAAGGGTGTGACTTATCTCCGGTCATCTGATATTTCAGCTATTGCTGAAGACGTTGACGCCATGCAGGTTTTCTTCGATGAAGTTCTTGAGGAGGTTGGGGTTAGTAATGTGGTTCAAATCATGACATATTCTACATCACCCTGCATGGAGGCTGTGGGTAAGCTTTTGATGGACAAGCATAGAACGTTGTTTTGGACAGTGAGTGCAACCCATTGCGTCGAAATGATGTTAGAGAAAATATCGATGATAGATCCCGTTAAAGAGGTATTTGAGAATGCCAAAATGATTACTCAATTCATCCATAGAAGTACCCCAGTTTTGCAACTCCTGAAAAATCATACTTGTGGACGTATGATTAGTTAAGCCATCCCACATTAGGTCAGCAAGGCCTTTCTTGACCCTAGAGAACATTATTTTAGAGAAGGAAAGGTTAAAGAATATGTTTAGCTCACCCGAGTGGAACTCTTCTATCTGGGCTTCGACAAGAGATGGAAAACGGGTAGCTGACTTAGTGGCAGGTCGATCTTTCTGGAATGGGGCCATCATGGTGTTAAAAGCAGCTTTCCCTCTGGTGCGTGTGCTGGATTTGATAAACGAGCGCGATAAACATCAACTTGGTTATATATATGAAACAATTGATCAAGCCAAGGAAACAATTAAAATGGAGTTTAATGGCAAGAAATCCGAGTAAATACTGTTCTGGGAAGTCATTGATGAAATTTGGAACAATCATCTCCATAGTCATCTTCATTCAGCAGGTTACTTTTTGAACCCCCGTCTATTCTATTCAACTGACTTCTTAGCCGATGCAGAAGTTGCCACTGGTCTACTGTGCTGCATCGCCCGTATGGCAGAAGATCATTGTATTGAAGATTTGATCACCCTACAGGTTGAAGAATACCGAAGGGCCAGGGGCGCATTTGGTCCAGGAAGTGATATCAATCAGCGATCGAATATTCCTCCAGGTAACAGAATTATGCCTTCTTCAATTATCTACGTCTATATATATATATATATATATATATAATTAGGATCTAGAACGGACTCATTTGACGGACCTATCAACGGACTTTTGTCCTTTTCCCTACAAATGGTCCCCGTATGGTCCCCACTTATCTTATAAAAACCCCTTTAAAGACTACACCTTTAAAAGAATTATAATTCAAGACCCAATATTAGTATCAGACTTTTAAGTAATTAAAATCCCACCAAATTCCGACCAAACACCAATTCTGGTATCAGAGCCATAAGACGTTCCTTTTAGACATACGATTAAAAGACTTTAATGCCCTTAAGATTTATCCCTCGCATTTACCAAGATATTTTTGGATCCAACCCAGACTACCAACCTATACCCATAACTGATTTAGACTCAGAAGGTTGTTTAACCACACACATAGACGGTTGTTCACACATTGAACATATCCCAGCCAAACACGCTGACAGTAGACAAGTCACTGCTAGTGCTATTAATAGTATAATAGACCAAAATAAGTGTATATTGCTTGTATTAAGACAATTAATAAAAGACACTCAAACTTTAGAAACAGAGATAAAAAATATCTCTAAAAGATTATTAGACATAGATAATCAAATCCCAATAGACTTAGTACATGTGTTACAAGAAATAAATATTAAGACTAATCATATAGAGGTCCTTAACAAAGACATTTTAGAAATTAAGACTTCAATTAAAAATCAAGACAGCGAGTTAATTAAACTTACTAAAGGACAAGCTAAGCTTATCCCTAGACTTGATAGTTATCTTCCTGATGGAGATAGTTAGATCAGACTGGAATGAGGTATCAAAAGACCTCTCCATTCAGACCTTATCAGAATTTTATCAAAGAATTTTAGAAAAGATAAATGATGATAGATTTTATTACAAGATAAATGAAAATGAGATTGCCAACGCAGCTAAGGCAACTAGACTTATATTAGAAAGATTAAATTTAATTTCTACATCTATAGCAGCTACCCAAGACTATAACAGTAGCTTTGTTAAAGACTTACATTTAGACTTAAAGGCTAAGACAGAAGGATTAACTACCTTCTACACAGACTTTGTTAAATTCCAACAGAATTTAGCAAATTACCTTAATAATATAAAAAGACATAATCTATCTAAAATGGATAGTATTATTAATGAACTTAGATTAGACATAGCCCAAGTAGAAGAAAAATACGGTGAAATTATAAACGGAATTAAGGCCGTATATAATAAACCTTCCCAAGCAGAAATAGACTCTCCTTTTATTCTAACTAGGTTAGATAAAATTGAAAAGACTGTAGAAGCCATAGAAGTTAGAACTATGCAACAACTAGATAAAGATAATGAAGTAAAAGACTATATCACTAACGTTGGTAAAACCATCGTTAATTCTCTAGCTAGACATAGTGAAGAAACTTCTGAAAAGACAAAAAAAGAAAACAAGAATTTTAAAGAAGAAATCCTTAATCAGATAAAAAGACAAAAAGATTATTCAGACTTCTTAGAAAGAATTGAAAAAAGACTTGAGCAAAAACAGGTAACCACCTGTAAGTTTAAAGAATCCCTTCCCATATAAACTAAAGAAAGGAATACCATAGGTAGACAAGTCATAAATGACAGATTAGATAAGACTAGCAAGATAGCCAGCTCTATCCCAAATATTGGACAGAGTAATCATATGCTCCAAAGACTTAAGGATTCATCCTCCAATGTTAGGACATGATGGAAAGAAAGAAATTTCACCAATCCTCTCCAATGGAAAGAGTGGGGCGAAGTGGACTGGAAGATCGTGGAAGATTCCATCCATAATGGACAACTTCCAGCTGTTAGATACATAGACTTGTTTAAAGAAGGTGCCACTCCTAAGACTCTCAATTATAACATGACCTACCATTGTAGAAATCATGTGTTAGATAAATCCTATACTGAGCTCCAAGTATTTGACTCAGAATGGCTTAGATCTAGAGGAACTGATAGGAAGTTCCAATTCCTAACCTTTGGATTCTTTCAAGCAAGAATCCAAGGATTACATAGACCCCAGAATAATATTAACATATTATGCTGTTTAGTAGACAAAAGATGGAAAGACTTTGAGAAAAGTCTTATTGGGATAGCCCAATTAGAAATGTCAGACAACATAGGATACTTTAATGTCATTCCGGCATTTACAGTAACCGTAGACACAACCAAACATTTTAAGTTAATCTTATATGCTAGTGGCTATGAAGACTATATTATCCCAGACGCTAATATAAACATAGAATTTCAAAGCTATGTGAAGTTCTCCCAATTTCCTTATGAAGGAATGCAATCGGGAATTCCTAGAGGTAGACTTAATGAAGAAATCTTAGTTAGAACCAATGTTTCAGACTATAATCATACTTACAGTATTAGGAATACTGGACCTATGAAAGAGAAAGCTAAGACCCTCTGGCAATTGCCAGAATTTCAAGAAACTAAGATTATACAAAATAAACCTTTGTTTATTAATCAAGACGACGTCACTGGAAATGTTACCATCCAGTTTGGTCCCCCTAAGATTGTCAATAAGAATATCCAGACCGAAGAAATTAGATTTAGAAATATGGGAGAAGCCATAATCAATGATCCTTCAAAAGGAGAATGTAGTAATAAGACTAGTGCTAGTTTACTTAGACAAGCTCCGACAATTAGACCTAGAAGATCATTTGAACAAAAAGACTTAATTAAAGAAAAAGCTAGGATCCAAAACTTTGGACATGTGCCCTCAGAATTGGATATGAAGACATTTAAAGATAACCTTAAGAAAAGTCATTATGTTAGGTTTCAAGAAAGAGAAAGATTTAATATGATAGCTCAAAAGCGCATGTTAAAATTAAAAGAATCTAAGAACACTAAAGAACTTCTTAGAAACTTAATACTAATAGAAGAAGGAGAACAAAGACTAATGCCAGCTACACAAGTAGAACCTAGTAAGCAAGAGATAGGAAGTAGTAGTAGGCTAGAAGATGCTCCTAGACTTTTTAGTAAACCAATAGGAATAAATATTCCTATATATTCAAGCACCGTAGTAAAGACCAAACCTGATTACATAAAAGACTTTCCAACTAGCGACAAGAGTTTCACTCCTGTTAAGACTATGGCAAGTCAAGCCATAAACCCAGTAGGTATATACCTTAACCTAGATAATGTACAAGATAGGAAGAAAGCCTTAGACGAATGGCGTAATCAGATGAATATGTGTTTTGCATCTAATGAACAATGGGATGCAAGTTCATGTAAACAGTATGCTGAGCAATCCGTTAGAGGTATTGCAAAAGACTACTTAGATAGCTTAAGAAAGGCTACATACGAAGACTCCTTAGCTAAGATTGAGAAGATGAAGGAAAACTTAGATGAAAGATCAATTGAAGAATATATTCAATTGTTTACTTCAGAATTCATTGGAGCTGGACACCTAGCTCAGATTAATGAACAAGACCTAGCGAAAACTAAGTTAGCCCTCATTAGCATTTGCAAGTTAGATAAGATAAATGAATATAGCTATAATTATGAACAACTATATTACCAAATTAAAGAATTCGGAGAGACCTTAAAAGACGAATACTTTAGAAAGATACATGCTATAGGACAAATCCTAATTAATGAATATAGGAATTGGCCAGGAGTATCTGGAGTTAAGAATAACTCCCTTGGTGAAAGAATCAATTTCGCCAAAGACTATATCATATCAAAGAGACGTGATATAACTCAAGGAAAGTTGATAGAAGAAACTTTTAAGCAGATCCCTCCAATCAAAGACGAAAGAGATATTTCTCCAATCCAATGGGGATGTGGAAGTGAATCTAATAAATTCAAGAAGAAAGTAGAATGGAAACATAGGAAGTTTAAGACTATACCTTTAGGACTTCCAAAGAAGTATAAATTTAGACAATCTACTACCTTTAGAGAAAAGAATCCTAAGACTAAGAAAAATAGATTCAACCAAAGAAGATACTTTAAAAAGAATACTAGTAAGCATAAGAAGGTTCCTAATTATATGAAAGAAAAAGATGTAGCTCAATCTAAGACTGCCACCAAAGAATGTTGGACTTGCGGCAAAGAAGGACACTTTGCTAAAGACTGCCCTAATAAGAAAGATAAAGAAAGTATTAAGATTATTAATACAATATTAGACTATGCAGATCAAGAAGAATTAGATATCTTATATGCTATAGAAATATCAGACATAGAAGATGATGATAACACTAGTATCTATAGTGTTTACACAGACAGTGATTCTGAAGACCATAGTGATACTGATGAATATGAAGACTCTTAGGATACCTTAGACTTACATATGATGCAGACTGATTATGACGATCTAGATGATAAATATATAGACTTTGAAGACGCTTGGTATAAATGTATATTAAGCCCTTTCTTAAAGAAAAGATGGACAGTTAGTAATCCTGAGTTACTAACCTATATACCTAGATGCTACTTTGACGAAAGACATTTTTGCACATTTGATATGAAGTGTAGCAAGAAAGACTTTAGATGCATAGAATGTTTTGAGACTATACAAACAGAATTATTTATGGTTTGTATTGTTTGTCAACTACACTACCATGAAGACTGTTGGAGAATTAGATTTAGAGCAATCTATACTAGCCAGTATGACGCTCAAATAGACTTAGATATTAAAACATATTATCAAGACATTGATAGAAATATAGCCAAAGGATTGCAAGAAAATGAAGATGTCAAAGGAAAAGGAATTTCCTATGATTTAGAAGAAAATGGATATAGAAGACCAAATATGTTTCTATCAATGGATATAGAAGTAGAAAATGGATATAGAAGTAGAAAAAGAAAAGATTAGGCAACTAGCTGAGCCTACTTTAGGAGAAAATCCCATTGCTAAGTGGGATAAAGACCAAACCTACTGTGAAATCATCCCTATTAACCCAAATGCCACTATCAATGGTGGAACCTATAAGAAAGGATACTCACAAGAAGACAGGGAAGAATTCAAGAAAGACATAGAAGAAATGCTTAAGTTAGGCATTATTAGAGAAAGTAAAAGTAGACATAATAGCTTAGCCTTCTATGTTCAAAATGAATCTGAACGTAAAAGAGGAAAAAGACGCATGGTTATAGAGTATAGACAATTAAATAAGAATTGTGAATTTGATTCTTATAAGATACCAGACAAGAATAATTTGATTAATTTAATTGAAGACAGAATTATATTCAGTAAGTTTGATTGCAAATCAGGCTTCTGGCAAATTAAGATGCATCCAGACAGTATTACTTGGACAGCCTTTAGTGTGCCCCAAGGAAAATACGAATGGCTAGTCATGCCATTTGGATACTTGAATGCTCCTCAAGTTTTCCAAAGAAGAATGGATAATATATTTAGACCTTATTCAGAATTTTGCCTTGTTTACATAGATGATATTCTTGTAGCTAGTAAGACTGAGATAGAGCATGTAGGCCATCTTAAAAAGATTATTCTAGAATTAGACAAACATGGTATTGTTATTTCCGAAAGGAAAATGCAATTATTTCAGACTGAAATAGACTTTGTGGGAATGCATATTAATAAAGGAAAATTATCCCTAGCAGAACACATAACCAAAAAGATTCTTGAGTTCCCAGACCAACTCAAAGATAGAAAACAATTACAATCATTTTTAGGATTGCTTAATTGTGCTGCAGACTTTATAAAAGACCTTGCTTCAAAAAGACAAAGCTTAACATCCAAATTAAAAGGAATAGACAAAACTAATCCCTTTTATTGGACTAAAGACGATTTTAAAGTAATAAGATAAATTAAAGATGCAGCCAAGAACATTCCTTTACTTGAACTGCCTAATGCAGAAGATCAGTTTATAGTAGAAACAGATGCATCTGATAAGCAATGGGGAGCAGTATACTTTGCCATTGATCATCAGACAAAAAAGAAGAAACTATGTAGACATAGTTCTGGAACTTTCACAGATCCAGAAACAAGATACACTGCCCATGAAAAAGAAGTTTTAGCGATAGTAATGGCAATAGAAAAATATATGTTGTTTCTTAGACCTAAACATTTTACTGTTTATACAGACTCTTCTTATGCAGTAAAATTCAGAGACTTAGATTTATCCAAATCAAGGACTAATAGACTTATTAGATGGCAGCAATTACTTAATGGTTATGACTTCTCTGTTATTCATATTAAGGGAAGTAAAAATACCATTCCAGATATTATATCAAGAGAGCCAATGTTTTGCTAACACTAATATAATTTCATGTTTTATGTTGCAAACAGAAGTCCTAGAAGACATGAGTTCCTCTGGAACAAATAGACTGAACGAAAATGATGTTGCAGACTATCTTAGACGCGTAAGACCAAATGCTGGTGTAACGCAAAGACAGGCTCATATTCAAGACTCTCAAGAAAGACCTATCCTAGAGAACTTCGATGATATCTTAGTTCCCCCTGGAAAATCTAGACAAGAGATTATTTCTCAAAATAGACTCATTGGGAAGATGTATTTCCCCCAATATAGACCCGATCAAAGATACCCAGACTTGATCAAATTTAGACGAGAATTCTCAGAAGACGAAAATACCCTTGTAGATGCCGTATGGTGGAACGTGAAGAATAGACTTTGGATTGAGTTCAAACAAAATTTGGTAGCTATTGCCAGATTTATGAGGACCCAAAGACTCGCAGTTACCCAGCTCAGTGGTAATACTATGCCTAGACCTCAGAATCAGACTTATGCTCAGACTCTTGGAGAATCCTCCAAAGCTAGACCCACTGATAATTTTTGTTATCAGAAAAAGACTTTTAAGACTAAGATTGTTATACCATTTGGTCATAATAATCTTCCATTAACTGAAGACTATTTGAAAGAATCTAATAGCATTATTGAACATTTCAATATGTTATTATCTGAGACCAATGGAGATGCCTTAATAATGAAAGGCTTCTTCAAAGAAGTTCCAAAGATTTATCTTGCTGGGAAAGCATAAATTGCCCAGATAACCTTAGCAGACTATGGGTTCATTGGACTCATCAGAATTGAGACTATAGAAGACTCTGTTGCTCTTGAAAAGATTGTCCATGAGTATGTTAAAAAGGTAGAAGATTTCCTTCCTTTATTTTCCAGAATCTATCAGATTGCTCCAAGTTCCTGTGGAGGAATGAGAGTGGAAGGATTTAGACTTGTTAGATTTTCTAATTATACTTTTGAAGATGTTGAGATCCTATCAGAAGAAGAGATTAAAGATTTAATTATTGATAAGTCCAAGATCCAGATCTCTCAAGCCATGGAGACAATTGAAATCATGGAGTTATTAACAGGGGAAGACAGGTGGTACACTGCCTACCACAAAGAAGACTTGATAATACAAGATGATGAGCCATTCAACGGAAGGCTCAAGAAAGAATCCAAAGACATGGTGGAGATAGCTTTACCAGCCAGCCTCAGAACTGTGGGCCTTATTAACGAATTTTTCAATAATACCCTCCCAAACCAAGACAAGGCAGAAGAAGACACAGATACGACAAAGAAGAGCCCCTCAGTGGTAGATGAATTATTAAAGACAGAAGAATCATTTACCTAGACCTTGCCCCACAGGGACCACCAGAAAAGACGAAGACTTTAATGCTCCTGCATTATCATAAAGACGACAAAGCTCATGCACGCCTATCCAGCTGGCCTGTCCTTTTCAAGGGTCCCCCCATTATTAAAAGGCATCCAAAGCTGTAGACCCAGTGGATAAAGATTCCTAAAAGACAATACTGCTTTAATAATTATGTTTTCATAACCGGATCTCTTTTATTTACCGGTTACCAGTCATCTTAGGTTCCCTTGATCTATAAAAGGGAGTAGTAGGAGTTGTAGAAGAATCATCAGTTGTAAGAGAGAGAGAGATAACAAGACTTCTAGGCTTGTAATAAATGATATGTATATGAATGAGTAAACCTCTCATAGTTAGGGGAGAGGGGAGAGTTGTAATTACTTATGCTATGCAATAAAAATATTTTCTTTTCCAGAAATCTCTTATGCTAAGTTGTTATTATTTTCCAAGTTGTCTCCAACTTTCTGTTCATAGAGGACTATTGTGTGGAACCTCTGGTGTAACACACAAGGTGTTATACTGGTGAACCGCGTCAGGTGCCGATTAGCCGTGAGCCATTAGCCAGGTGGGCGTTAGGCGTGAAGGCGTACAGGCAGGAAACGGGTCAACCGCCAAAATAGTGGATTGAGGTGCGACACATAAAGAGAAAGTTGTAGGAGGCCGAGACAGGAGAAGAATAGTAACAAGGCTGAAGAGACTAAGGGAAGAGAGTAGAGATATTGCAGACCAGAAGGAAGGTATAACTTGAACCAAACCCTTAACTATTCTGCATATTATTGTTTTAAAAAAAAAAGAATTTTTATGAGCTTACAAATCACTAAAGACTTTTTAGAATTTGTTAATCAAACAAGTTTATATTTAACTAGAGAAATCCAAGATTGGACCCTTACATACCCTAAAGACAAAGAACTTATAGAAACTGCTTTAGTATACGCAGGTGGTACTTTCATATATATAGACCAGATTATTGAGTGGTTAGGAAGAGAAGTACCTAGAATAGAAATAATTAGACTAGGGATCCGAGATCTCTTTAGACGAAAGACAAGAACTGAAGATTTTGCAGAAGAACTGTCAAGACCCGAAAAATATCAAGAATATACTAGGATACTTGAAGACAGTATAGACGTACTAAAATTTATTAGACGAAAAAGGTTAGCTGAAACGAAGGCTATTTTAATCAAAGCCGGAGGAATCCGTCCCCTCATTAAGAATGTAGAAACAGCCGCCCCTAGAACATATAGAAGATTTTTGTCATCCTACGGAGATTGCGAATTAGATAAATTTATAGAAGACGATATAATTGATATTGTTAATCAAATATATAAAGAAACTAGACTAATAAACCCACGATACCGAATAAGGTATTTAAGACTAGAGTATTTCCCTGCAAAACCGCTTGCAATTTCTAGACTCCCAGAAGAAACTGTTTATATAAACAATCCTCGCTATTCAGAATTCCAGTATGATAGTGACAGAGAAAGTTTAAGAAGCAGTAATAGTCCTGAGACTTCTACACTTAGACTCCCTGATTAATTAGGCTTTAAAATAAGCATTAAAAGACCCTAGAAATCCTTGGGGTAGAAATTTGTATTAGAAAAAACCACAGAATAAGACAAAAGGCATAAGTGGTCCCAAGACTTTTGGACGGTAGTAAAACCCGTCGTTTAGACCCGTCGGAGATCCTGACCGTATATATATATATATATATATATATATATATATATATATATATATATAGAGAGAGAGAGAGAGAGAGAGAGAGAGAGGATCACAAGTGGATCAAAAGAATGGACTTTTTAATGGACCTAATAAAACATTAAAATTAAGCCAATTAATTATAATTTCTTGGTTTAATTAGTCCGCGCCAGCGGTACTCGATACCATTCCGGCCGGGACTCCCCACCCCACCCCACCCACCCACTCCCTTTCTCTCTCCTCCAAACAAAAACCCACTTCGACCTGACAGCCCCAAAACCCAATGGACACCTGATTTTGGGTCGAGTAACTGATCTGGGTTTTGTCTGGCCTCCAGGTTAAAGGCAGGTGAAACGGGTTTTTAGCTGGGTAGGAAGGTCGGGTTCATATGGGTCTGGATAAGGGGTTCAGCAGGTCGGAAAACCACCACCTGCTAGTGGTCGCAGCTGGTTGGTCACGGGGTTTAGTTCGGCGCCGGGGTGGTTGACCAGAAATGATAAAGGGCTGCCGGTTTGGAGTTTGGGCCGACGTTGCTGGGTTTTTTAGGAGGTGGCCAAAGTTCGGGGCTTGGGTCTAAATGGTGAAGGCAGTGATGGTTTCGGGTTAATGGTGTGGCCGGAATGGGTAAGGTGGTTTGGTGGGTTTGTATTGCTGGGGGGTGGGTGGGTGGGGTGGGGGGTCCGGCCGAAATGGTATCGAGTGCCGTTGGCGCGGACCAATTACACCAAGGAATTAAAATTAATTAGTTTAATTTATTGTTTTATTAGGTCCATTAAAAAGTCCATTCTTTTGGTCCACTTGTGATTCTCTCTCTCTCTCTCTCTCTCTCTCTCTCTCTCTCTATATATATATATATATATATATATATATATATATATATATATAACTTGTGAACTGTTTGGGTGCAGCACTTTGGTGGTCCAATTATGGTAGAGAATGTCCTGAGTTGCAAAGACTCGCGATACGAATTTTAAGCCAGACATGCGATGGCGCTTCAAAATACGCTCTCAAGAGGACTATGGCATAGAGACTGCTTACAGAAGGAAGGAATCGTGTTACGCAGCAAAGTGTGAATGATCTAGCGCTTGTTCATTATACTCTGCAGTTACGGAACTTTGAGCTGGTTGGTGTGAGCAATAGCATCTTAGTTGACGAAATTGATCCGATGGATGATTGGATAGTGGGCGACAGAGCGTCCGAGGCCTTGTCACAAAATTGTGAGCCAACCCGGATGGACTTGGGCTACAGAGAGTCGACTGCAAGAGAAGGACCCTCTAACATTTATCCAGAAGAGGAACCTAGTTAAGGTTTTATTAAAAAACTGCTGAAGGTGTTGGATGTTGTAGAATACAGTGCGAGTCAACTTTTCTCTTTTTTGGTGGTAATTCAATCATTTCATGTTTATCTCAAAGGATTTTTTAGAATTGCCATCGCGCTTCAGATTTCTCGAATACCTTTTTTTATTTTTTTCATCTTTTATTCTTGGGAAGGACACAAAAGATAAACTCAATAGCAAAACAGAAACTAGATCAAAGGGTTAAGAGCTTGGCTCAAGCTTGTTTGGTTAGAGCAAACTTGCTTTCATGGCATTCTAGTGCTTGTAATTTTTTGAGTTTGGCTTGAGGTTGCTTTAAAAATTTGAATGTTGGTTATAACTTAAATGATGAATTCTTATAATTTTATATGTTGATCTATAAGAGGGAAATATGTCATAAGGGTATATCCCAAAGCTGTTCTTGGGATATTTTCTACAGATATATGAACTTTGCGGGAGCCTCTGGAATGGTCTTATATATAACGACAGGCCCAAGAGGCAGGTGTACTTATATGTTTTGTATAACTGAGTGGTGTGGTTAAAAAAAAATTGAAACAGAAAAGCTAATGATATTAAGCTTTAAGAAGAAGAACATACATCATGTTGAATAGAGGGTCCCAATCAATGGGGGCAGACCTCTATCCAATATCGGTAGTCCTCAATAGTTTTGGCACTGGAGCAAGTGTATTTTGTGTCGCTAATGATGCCTCCCACGGACTGTTTTGTTTCTATGGTTTCATATACTCCATAAGAGCATCTCCAATGCAAAAGGGCATTGGATCTTTCGCGGATTTCACTGTTGGAGAGCCTTGATCCTACCTGCCTTTAAAAATAGTTTCTCAGCCAACAACATTTAGAAACAATCTCCAGTGCAATTGTTCAAACAAAACATGATCCTACATGTCATTGTAGAGGATGTCTAAAAGACCCTCTTATTGCAGAGGGTTCCTTCCCCAGCCGCTATCCTCACTTGTGACCCATCAGATTCACGTTCATGATAGACTGGAGCATTGGGGAAATTTGTTATCTTCTTTTATCGGTGAATCCTACGTGTCTCTGAATTTTTACTCATTCCACAGCAGCGTTGGATGGAGCTACTCCTTTTCGTATGTGTCCGCCCGCCGCTTGTAATAACCACGTATGGAGTACTTGATTGGGAATAAAACACCTATCAAAGTGGTTTAAAATGATTTTTATATAAAATATAAACTCCATTAGAAGAGAGTTTACTAAATTGGCATTTTAAACAAAACTGGGTCTTTTGTGATTGGGTGTTTGAAGTTTGGTGTTAGTTTGATTTGAGGTGAGAAGTCTCAAAAGTTTGGAATTCTCTTGTTCCCTTGTTGTCCACGAAATGGAGAGTTTGACCCATCTTTTTATTTTCTTTATTTTTTCATTTCGTCACTGTTTAGAGCAAAATGTTCAAACTAATTTTGCACCCTCAAAACTTTATATTTTGAAATTCGACCCCACTACAAAATTGTAAGTATTTAAAGACTTTTTCGAAAAGCTATGGCACGATCCCTACGGACATTCAAATGAATTTATAAAAATATTTTAATATATATGTATCAATTGTGTCGTGTCACGACATGTCCTAACAAATTTTGCATATTAACTCTTTTGTTGTTCGAACTCCAAGGATACCTGTAAAAATACAAAATAATAATAATTAATTCAAATTTAGATCCATAGATAATTTTGAAAATTTTCATATTTATCCCTCTTTGCATTTTATCCCCCAAACTTGATAACTTCTTTGTTTTAATTCGGAATTCAACCAAATTTCAGGGAATAGTTTATTTTGTCCAAATAAATATTATTAAATTACTTTTAGGCCCATAAAGTTTCTAAAATTATAGTTTTACCCCAGGTGCATATTAAATTAAGTTCTTTTCAAACTTGCAATTTTCTTTCAAATTACTAAGACAACTCTAAAAAAATTCAATATTTATCATACAACAAACCTAACAAGTCTAATTTTACTTCAAAATACCACATAAAGGGTCACCTTTATGTGGTATTTAAAGTGTAAAAATCATACTACTCACTTTCCCTCCGTCTCTCTACTTCTCAAGCTTTCAACTGCACAACTTCTCAACTTCAAAACTATTCAAGTTCAAATTCCAATTAAATTTGGTACTCAATTTTAATGTGTATAATGGTATAAAATTAATCTAACCAACAGTCAAATTAATCGAACCAACTGACTTCGGAGTAAAAACTAATCGAACCAAATTAATTGAACCAACTTCGACTGAACTGTTGAATCGAACCAAATTTTAATCAAGCGATATATATTCTTTGCTTTACAATCCAAATTACCCTCATTTATGTACAGTTGAATCGAACCAACTTGCTGGACTGTTGGTTTTCAAGAAGCGTACCAGATACCATCGTTTTGAAGTCATGTATGCTATATTTTTAATCGATTTGGTTGAACTGATTTTTAAATGAATTGGTTTGGAACGAGCTAGGGTTTCGTTTGGTATAAATAAGACGAAACCAAATCCCTAATTCGTTATGTTTCTGACGAATTAGGTTGGCTATTTGAAACTCTCATCATTCGTGTGTTTTACCCCGAATCTTTATCCCATTCTCGTTACATTTATGACGAATCAAACATGGGATACTGATATACATTCATTCGGGGAAACCATCACGAACTGTGAAACCTTATTCATCACAATTATGGCAAAAACTCATTCGCGAAAAAGATCACGAGATATTTTCCTATTCTCGTTACATTAATATCGAATCAGTTTATTTTATTTCTTTGATGTTGCCCCGAATGAATGAAAGTCCGTAACTTGTTCATTTATATTATTTCTCTGATCTTTTCCCATTTCATGTATATTAGTTTATTCACTTATACATCTTGTTTATTTACATGTTTTCACAATCCATGTCATCTACACCTTGTTTATTTACAAGTGATATATGTTTTTAAATATAGCCAATTATTATGTATTGTATAATATATATATATATATATATATATAAAATAAAGTAGGAAACTTACGTATGTCACAAGTTGAAACTATGATGTCATCTTAATGAGTTTTTCATGCACTTCCTATTTTACCATTGACAATTTTGGTTTCCCCCTCTTTTGACTCACTATAATTTGTTTCCCCTTTTTCTTCAAAATTCAAAAATGAGGATTGAATAGTCTTCCACCATTCCCACCTTTACCCACATTCTCCAAACCTACGCCTCTCTTATTTTTTACCCCACTTTTCTCTCAAACAAGGACTCTCACCTCACCCTCCATTTATAAGGTATTATGTATTTCTCTTAAACGATTGTTAGTATAAACCATTGGTAAGGTGGCTTCATCTCAAATGATTGTTAGTATAAACCATTGGTACGGTGGCTCCATTTTACTGGTATTCTCTATTTCTCTCACCTCACCCTCTCACCGGAACCCTCCATTTTAAATAGGTATGGTGGCTTAATCTCCATTTTAAATAGGTGTGGTTGAGATTACACAAGTATGGCTTCAATCGTTTACACGGGTATGGTTCAAAGTGACTTCAAATGTTTTCTATTCCTAAGACCTTCAATCGCTTGCTATTCCCAAGAGTCACTTTGATCTGAAATATACCCAGTTATTCTAACATTTAAGACCATTTTCTAATTCTAATCGTGTGTGTGGTTGAGATTACACAGGTATGGCTTCAATCATTTACACAGGTATGGCTTCAATCGTGTGTGTGGTTGAGATTACACAGGTATGGATTCAATCATTTACACAGGTATGGATTCAATCGTTTGCACAGGTATGGTTCAAAATGGCCTCAAATGTTAGAATAGCTCATAGAGTCATTTTCTAATTCTAATCGTTTACACAGGTATGGCTTCAATCATTTACACATGTATGGTTCTCTCAGAGTAACTTTGATAGATTTGATGTTCCCAAGTTTATGGTGCATAATAATACTTTTTTTTTATTGCAAACAACTTCTGAACACTCAAATTTATAGTTTCCTTCTAAATAATTTGTGGTTTCCTTCTAAACAATTTATGGTTGCAAACAACTTTTAAACACTCAAATTTATGCAAACAACTTTTTATTTTGGTAGGGGAATGAAATTTGTGCCATTTTTCAATTACGTACTTTAAATTTTTTTGTCATTTTATGATTATTAGCGTGCCTTCAAGCACGAGCATACCCTAGTGTGTGTGTGTGTGTGTGTGTGTGTGTGTGTGTATAATTTAATGCAAGTTATTAATGGATAAGGTTATATGTTACTCTCGTTCCAAGAGGAAGTCGGTTACTGCTTCTGAGAGGAAGCACTGGGAAGAGATTTATGCATTATCTATTGTTGGGGCTACTTGAGTGGGGGATGTCGAGGCTCCCTCAGAGGGTCATTCGGAGGCTCCATTAGAGGGGAATTTTGAGGAGCCTCCATTATAGTGCAATGATGATGATGCTCCTGATGTGGGCAACGATGATGAAGATCTTGATGTGGGCAATGCGGGGGATGAGGGCAATAAGGAGGATGTGGCCCATGAAGAGAATGAGTGTAATGATAATGCTCCTGTTGAAGGCCATGTTGATGCCCCTAGGCCATCAGTTAACCCATCACACATTTTACATAAGACGAACCCAGTATAGTAAAAAGAAGGTTGTCGAAGCTGGACCATTGTCTGCTACTTATGTAGTCCCTAATGACTAAGACTTTTGAAGCATTTCAAGCATTTCAAGCATTTCTATTGTGAGTTGAGCGAGTGTCGTTACTTTGTATCAATCACGGGAAAAAGATCCGTGAATGGGGACTTAATGATCTTAGCGAGGGGGTGAAGAGGAGGGTAACGAAGGCAAAGTTAGATGGTTTGATCAAATTCAGACATAGGTACATTGACTACGCTCCGGTTTCATCTTTCGTCGAGGGATGGCATCCTAAGACCAATAACTTTCACATGCTATTTCGAGAAATGACCGTCACTCTCGATGATGTAGCTCAAATCGTTTAAGTACCTTTAGTTGGTGACCCTTTTTTTAGCCCACACATTGCTGTTCAGGAGGACGAGGAGGTTGAAGTATTGCATTCGATTAGTTTTGTAGAAAAGGGCTTGGGCGTTAGTAGGGACGATGCCCGGTAAGAGTGCAGTGAGTCGTCTGATGTGAGGTTGAACTAGATCACCGCATATTTTAAGGAACAAGCCAAATACTTGAATTGCCCTTCTCATTTTAAAGACCAATGCACTAGGGCTTATATATATTCCTAGTAAGACCAAAAATAATTTTTTTATCTTTTACCTGCAAGTGAAAGACTTGAAAAGGGTGGGTAAGTTGGCTTGGGGAATGGGTATTCTCGCACACCTCTATAAACAGCTCGGCCTTACATCTCGGTCCGGAATTAAGGAGATTAGCGGGTGCCTCTCACTACTGCAGGTAGATAATAAATAAATTTCATTTTTTAATTTTCTAATTTCATGTCGATCAAGTCTTTCATTTTCGATGTTTTGCAAACGTGGATTTATGAGAACTTCTTTGGGTTAGGGGGCTGCCTCAACATGGAGTCCAATGACACAATGCCCTAGATTGCACATTGGGCATTGCAATCCGCCTCCCAAAAGAACGCATTTCAAAATCTCATAAACTATCGAGAGCAGCTTGATGACATGTCTCAAGGGAATGTAAGTTAATTACATTTTCTTTACACTTAATTTGTGAAATACATTTTCCTTGGTTTGTTTGTAGTATTTTGGGATCCTTATAAATATACTAAGGATGCATATCCATTTCTCAGTGTATCTTTTTATAGTGGATCATCATATGTTTCGATGTTGCAGAGTCGTACTACCCGAAACGATATTTGAGATAATTCGGTCGGTTCAAATCATCCCCCGTAATCCAATGACACCGTTAAGGGATGAGAGGGGAAACAAGGTTACCCGATATAAGGTGAAGTTTGATATGCAGAAATGGTACCAAAAAAACTGACAAGACCACCTTTTATCGGAGAAGTCGAGGTTGGTCCCTGTATCGTGCCCTTGGGACTGTAGCACAACCTACATGGAGTGGTTCATGTTGAAGTTCCACCCAATTGTGAAGAACCTCGCTTTTCGACAGTCCAAATCGACGAAAATATATTTGGTAAGTATTAAGTTTGTAATAATTTCCTTACATTTAACAACTTCTCATACTTACGTATATGATTTTCATTAAGCGGATGAAGTACCTAGGGATATAATTTGGTGGGATTTAAGGACGAAAAGAATCCCTATGATTTATATTAAAGTTATTGAAGATATGTATGATAACACAAAGACTAGAGTAAGAACTATATGTTGAGAAACTAATGACTTTACGATTAAAATGGGTCTACATCAAGAACTGGCCTTAAGCCCTTACTTATTTATCGTAGTTTTGGATCAGATTAGTAAGGAAATACAAGATGTCCCATGGTTTATATTGTTTGCAAATGATATAGTTTTAGTGCAAACTTCAAATGAGGGCTTGGCGATGAGAGTAGATACTTGGAGAAAAGCCCTAGAGTCTAAGGGTCTAAAAATCAGTATAAATAAAACATAATTTATAGAATGTAAATTTAATAATGAGGCATCAGGTAACATAATGTTAAAGATTGAAGAGAAATTAATAAGCCAAACTAATAAATTTCATTATTTAGGTTCGATGTTACATAGTAATGGGGATATTGATGAGGTTGTTACTAGTATACTATCAACTGGTTGGATGAAATGGAGACAAGCAAGTGGGTTATTATGCGATAAGAGGATAACTAATAAATTAAAAAGAAAATTTTATAAAATAGTTGTAAGGCCAGCGACCCTATATGGAGAGGGGTGTTAGGCCTTAAAGAAAAAACATGAACAAAGTCTCCATGTTAGTGAGATGAGGATGCTTCGATGGATGATAGGAATTACTAGAAAGGACAAAATTAAAAGCCAGTATGTGAGAGAAAAGTTAGGAGTTTCTCCCATTAGCGATAAATTAAGAGAAAGTAGACTTAGGTGGTACGGACATGTGTTGTGTAGACCAGTAGATGCACCTATAACAAGAAGAAGATTATTAAAAATAGAGGGTAAATGATAAAGGGGTCGCCCTAAGCTATCGTGGGAGGAAATAATCAGGAGAGATCTTAAGGAATTAAACTTGAATGACCTTAAGGAATTAAACTTGAATGATAATATTCCTTATAATAGACTAGAATGGAAGAGGATAATCCATGTGGCCGACCCCATATGATGGGATTAAGGCAAAGAAGATGATGATGATGATGATTATGATGGATGAAGTACGAAAATATGGATAATGGCATTGGTACAAATCTCGGTACATTGCTTGGGCCCAATAAAGATGCGTACCAAACACTAGCAGTGGAAATTAGGGTGGGTTACCTGTCATCGAGGAGATGGCTAGGAAAAAGAGTAAAAAGCATGGATGAGACAAAGAAAAAGGCAAGGGTAAGGTTAAGGTTATGGTTATTGTCGGAGGAAAAAGGAAAAGAAAGTGAATGCTTGGATATGATTGATCTCAAATTTGGATGTTTTAAACAAATTTTGTTTCGATATGTATGAAATCATGGATATGTATGTTACTATTATTGGAATAATAATGTCAATGTTATCGGATTTTTAATGGAATGTTACTGTTATTGGATTATTATTTTACTTTTAATGGAATGTACAAAGCATACTTATCAAAATTTCACAAAGCAAGATATGTATGTTACTATTATTGTAATATTAATGTTAATGTTATTGGATTTTTAATGGAATGTTTCTATTATTGAATTGTTATTATACTTTTAATGGAATGTACAAAGCATACTTATCAAAATTTCACAAAGCAAGATAATATACAAAGCATACTAATCAAAATGTACAAAGCAATAGAATTGGCAAGAGAATGTACAAAGCATACTTATCAAAATTTCACAAAGCAAGAGAATGTACAAAGCATAATTATCAAAATGTATAAAGAAAGAGAATTAGAAAGAGAATATACAAAAGTTCACAACTTATCAAAGTTTCATGTATCTTGATTCTGTATAATTTTATCGAATAACTAAAAAACCAGTCACTATCATTATGCCGAACCAAACTAGGCTTATAAAACACAAATCCCACTTACACGAATGTTAAGACCAAACCGTCATAGTTAGCATTTGGTCTGGTATGATCATGCTGAATTAGTGTTCCTAACTCGTGATGATCACCTCGAACCAAATACATCTTATGATGGTTCGTTATAAAGATCCCTATCAGTGGGATTTGTGTTTCTAAGCCTAGTTTGGCTCGACATGAACATAACGACTAGTTTCTTAGTTTTTTGGTATAATTATACCGAATCAAGCCACATAAAATTTTGATAAAATATTACAAAGATCCTTACCATTACCAATACCTTAAACAACTTTAATACATCATTACCAACTTTAATACATCATTAACAATACCATTGAAATCCAACTTTAATACAATACCATAAATAAAAGCATAAAAATGATAGAGAAATTCATTAATTTGCGATATTGATAATATATAAAATTACATTACAACTTTACTTACATTGGTACCAATATTACAAACACATTTGAACTACCTACACATTTTCTAACATGTTTACATGAAATACAAAATATCCCCAACTAGTTGATGTTTATAGGTTGATCATTGGTCGCTACATCCTTTGGGCTAATTTTTTGAAACTTTGATACTTGATTCGCATATTTTTCAATCCAAGGTTTTACTTCGGGCAAGGAATAACTATGCCAGTGAATTGTAACCAGTGGCAACAGACAACCATTCTTCAGATTTAGAATGACAAAGTGATTTTCAAAAACATGAGCAATCTGCATGAACATTGGATGCACTGTTCGTTCATGTCTCATCAGTAAAAATATGAGACATTGTCTCTTGAACATGAGGACGCACACATATTTGTAAGTTTTAGCCAAAAGGTAACCACACCCTAACATGATCATCCAATACACGTAGTGCTTGTCGCCGAGAAACTTCATTAACTGTTGCATCTTCATTTTACCCTCTCTTTCTCTAATCCTTTATTTCCCCTTCGCATTGTATATAGTTTTCATTGTTGAAACATTATTATCATTACCACATTTTATCATCATTAGAATGGCAGCCGACTTCACCCCACTCACTGACATCTATTCGATAATGGTTTTCTCTTTCTAAGTAAGACAGTCGGCGTATGCATGTCCAATTAATGATTTCGATAATTGATGGTTGTGAACAGCACTAACAACCGATAACATCCACCGCCCTTTGTCAAGTGGAATGCCCTTCAACGGAAACGGGCAATTGCACTTCCTAGTTATCGTGTACTTCTTCCTACTTTTTTCACCTTGACTACTAGTTTTCTTCTCAACATTGTTCCCGTGATGATCACAGTACTCCCCCCTAACACACACATCCTATGTGTAGAAGTTCCTTATGCATTGCCGAAGGTGCGTCAGACTTGGTGATAACGATTACTATTTCAACAGACCGGGCTTGCGCTTGAGCCCAAGCGACCAGAGCTTGACGGTGGGAAATACCGAAGAATAAATAATACAAATAATCAACACATTATAACCCACAATAAAAGCTACAACTATTGTGAGTGATGAAAATACCTGACCCGTAAAGAATGTCACACTGACGTCGACTCTTAAGGAACCAGCAGCCTCGTTGTGGGGTATATAGACCTCGTCAAATAATACGAAGTGGAAATCCATGAAGGCATCCTACATAAATACAAATATAATTATGTTATACACATGATGGAACGAATCGAACTTAAGGCATCATAATAACAATCAAATGAATCATGAAGGTTGAAATTAATGAATGCATTAGGCAAGAAAATGGTGAATCAAATAAGGTAACTTGGCAGGAACATGTCAAGAGAAGCATTAGAATTTGGGTTGTTCATCACGAAACAACCCATTTTAGTATTGAGGTGATTCAGGTCATTCATGCCAAGGGTAAAAAACCTGTGTCGGGGTAATCCTGTTAAGAAAGGATACTGTGTCACCATAATTATGTCGAACTAACCTCGTTTCCAAGAAAATATATAAGATTGGTTCGTAAGGTTATTGATATGACAACTATCACCTCGTCCAGGCCCATGAGCCTCGACCTTAGCCAACCCTTACCAGATGATAAATAAAAAGAAGTCGCCACTTGGCCTGGGGAAGATGACTCGACCTCGGCCCTCGCCAGTCACCTAGAATGGGAGTTTACACTATTCTTGGAGGATTGAGTATCCTCGGACTCAGCTGGCCCAGTGCTTATGAGTATAGGAGGCTACCAGCAGACGTGACATGTGTCCTTTCATGAGGGTTAAGGTGCCACGAATTCACCCCCGGCCATTAAGGTTGGCCAGAGTCGTTGGCCTAGACTATGTCGTTGATAGCAACAGCAGGCAGAGCGCATGGTTTGAGGGAGGCTTGGAACAGTACACGTGGGGCGTAGGTCCTACGTGGATGAAACCGTTATAACCAAATCATTCCCCTATATGAGGGAATATTTCATCACCCACTACATGTGACAATGACAGATGGCACAACCTCAGTGGATAGGAACATTCCATGCTTGCTTGGGGGAACATTACACCCCCAAATCCTATATATCTTCTTCATCTTCTACATTGAAAAAGATCTCATTATTCACAACCCTAGCAAAACTCTGTCAAAATATACAAAAGAGAGAGAAAATCTTGAGTGTTGTATTTACAGGCCATTAGTGCCATAGTTATAGTGAAAACCACCATTCGCACTGCACAGTGGACGTAGGCTCCGGACGAACCACTTATATTTGGTATCATCTTCTTTTTTGCCTCATCCCCTTCTTTCTATACATTTATATCTTCTGTACACCATTGTTGTCTGGTTTGAGCTTACATACATCTTGACCTGGTGATACCATTTCTGGTATCATCAGTCTGGAGCCGTCTATGGGAATGAAAAGCATGATCTCTTCCCTTACTTAGCTTGTCCTCGCCAGAGTCTCTAGTGGTGAACCAGTCGTCCCCTTTTATGGAGTTGTTTCACCATTGAAAGAGTTCCTGCTAAGCTGTAAGGCTTTCACTCTTCAATAATAAGCTCATCCACTAGGCTTTCACATGGCATCATAATTTCCGCCACCTTCACCGCCAGCTGGTGGTTCTAGCTCCATCAACGTATCCCCTCAGTCAGAAATGGCTGAAGTGGCGGACGCATTGAAATCCTTGGCAGCAAGCCAACAGGCAATATAAGAGCAACTGGTTGCCTTCATCCAGAACGTAATAATAAATCCAATGGGAGCTTCATCGGAGATGATTACTCCGAGAGCTGGGGAGCCTTATCAAGTTATCAGGGGGTCATGGGACCACACCAGGCACCTCGCAAGGATCTACCTCCTCTTCAGCGACGGAGGGACATTGCTGACCCTATGCATTTATGCCTGGGGAGGCAAGGCCAACCCTGCCCAGAGGACCGATATGATGATTATGAGGCTGAGGATGCTCAGATTGATTGTTGGGATCCATATGAAGTATCTAGGAATATGGTAGGCCCCATTCAAAGAATTCGAGGCCGTTATAAGATGTCAGGTCTCGAGGCCCGACCAAGGAGCTCAACTTTTGATTGATTAAGTAGAGGGTCGGCATTTGAAAGTATCGACCTAATTAGAGATTTGAAAGAAAGGTTGTCCAGGTTAGGGAGCAATACCAACTCAAGGAGGGTGGGGGCAGAAGACCAACCACCTTATGGCCGAGACGAGGTCCAGCGAGAGGTGAATAGACGATGCAGGTCAGCATCAGGGGAACCCTCTGTTCGGCCGGCTGAGGTGGCAGGGGATAAAATTGTCCAGGACGATGATGCTGAAGCGACCGAAAGGCCTTGGAATGACTGAATTCAATGGATAAAAAATAAGATTGGAGACATTCTTTAGAGTCGTGACCCCTTGCAGAGGGGATACTCAGAAGGTTCTCTTTTTTTGGAAAAATTTGTCAACTTCCCAACCCTTACCAAATTTAAGCCGCCGGTGGTTACTCTAAAGTATGATGGGAGTACCAACCATGTGCACTACGTAGAGATGTACCAGTCGATTGAAGATATCTACTCGATCTCATATGAGATAAAATTCCATGCATTCTTGAGCACTTTGACTGGAGTTACCCTTATATAGTTCACCTCACTCCCGAAGAACTCCGTCGATAATTTCAAGTACTTGCAGAGCGGTTTATTCTTAACTTTTGTTTTGGGGTAGGACCCCAGAAGAAGACTACCCATCTGTTATACGTTAAGTAAGGAAAGAATAAGAGTCTCAAGGAATACATCTCAAGGTTTAATAAGGAGAAGTTAGAAGTGGAAGACTATGAGGAAAGTATTGCGATGACCACGTTAATAGGAGGCT
Source organism: Sambucus nigra (assembly GCA_949130495.1). Classification (NCBI taxonomy): domain Eukaryota; kingdom Viridiplantae; phylum Streptophyta; class Magnoliopsida; order Dipsacales; family Adoxaceae; genus Sambucus; species Sambucus nigra. The sequence continues at coordinate 94,014,734 of OX422210.1, read as the reverse complement.
TACAGGAAGGGAAATTGCTTTGGAAGCTTGTTGAAAACCCACCAAAGTCTATGGTCGAACTACTAGTTACAACTGAAAAGGCCATGAATGTCGAGGAATCTATGATAGTTAAGTATGAGGATGAGAAGAGGAATAACAGTAGTAGTAAGTTTCAGAAGAAGAACAAAGACGAAAAGAAGAGGTCGGCAGATGATAAGTTTACTGGGTATACTCCTCTCATGGTCAGCTGCGAGCACATTCTGAACGAGATCAAGAATGGTCGGTACCTAATATGGCATGAGAAGCTGAAAGCTCCCCCTCACAAAAGGAATAAGAGCTTATGGTGTGAATTTCACCAAAACCACGAGAACTTAACTAACAAGTGTTTTTCCCTGAAAGACGAGATTGAGAAGATGCTCAAGATTGGAAAATTAAGCAAGTATGTGAGCAGTGATGGCCTAAAGAGAGGACGAGATGACCCCAAAAGGAGAAGGGATGATAAGTGCAGGGAAGATGTCCCAGGGAAGAAGAATAACCTCAGATGACGATGATCATGACGACCCAGATCTGTCGCCAAAGGACGATGATCCAAAGAGGCATATCCACAAGATCTCATTTGATATAAAGATGATCTGCGAAGGCCTAGAAGGGGGTGGTATAGAAGTGGCTAATCGTAAGGCGCATGTGGCTGAGGCTAAGGACCTTCCCAAAGTTAAAGCCGTTAACTCGACTGAAGTAGGAACAAAATCATAGAAGAGAAAAAAGGTAGATATATAAACCTTGATTATGGGATTTTTAAGACTCGATCTCAAGGGAATCCTAGCTCCTCAGTATGACCCTTTAATAATCACGACTAGAGTGTATGGGTATGACGTCCTAAGGATTTTAGTCGACGGGGGAAGTTCAATCCATGTTATATTCAATCCTTATTTTGAGGGTCTAGGACTCATCAGGAAGAGTCTTGTCCCTTACCATCACCCTCTGATAGGGTTCAGCAGTGAGAAGGTGCACCCATTGGGAATGTATGAAATGGATGTTAGAATGGGAGACGTTTGGCCTAAGAGGCTTACAAAGAAGGTTAATTTCTTTGTGATGGATGAGAGTGTATACTCGGCTTATAACATTATCATGGGCAGATTATCCCTCAAGGAATTTGAGGTTGTGCCATCTACTGTACACCAAATAATAAAATTCTCGTCCCCATATGAGGTAGGGGAAGTCCAAGGTGATCAAGTGTTAGCACGTGAATGCTATTTCAACTCAGTTGAGGAGAGGGAATATCATACGAAAGTGACTACAACCTATAATATTAACACCCTGGATCCCAGGATGAGACCAAGATGAAGAAATAAGAGGTCGTAAAAGAGCTAGAATCCATCGTCCTCAATAAGGACGAGCCGGAAAACATCATCCAGGTCGGCAAATCCTTAAGAGGAGATATCAAGGAAGAGCTGATCAAATTTTTTAGAGAGAGCAGAATATCTTTGCATGGAGTCATGAGGATATGTCAGGCATAGATCCAGAACTCTTTCTCCATAAATTAAATGTGTCTGACGATGCTAGACCGATACGAAAGAAGAGGAGGATCTATTCTCGAGATAAGTATAAGGTCATCTGGGAAGAGGTAAAAAAGCTAGAAAAGGCCGACTTTATAAGAGAGGTGATATATCTTGAGTGGATGGCCAACGCTGTCATAGTTCCCAAAGATAATGGGGAGTTGGGAATGTTTGTAGACTTCACCGATCTGAACAAGGATTGCCCTAAGGATATTTTTCCTTTGCCTAGGATCGAACAGATGGTTGATGCCGCGGCATGCCATGAGTTAATGAGTTTCATAGACACTTACTTGAGCTATAACCAGATATCCATGCACCTGGTTGATGAGTAGAAGACCGCCTTTATAACCGATAAGGGGAATTACTGTTATAAAGTCATGCCCTTCAATCTGAAGAATGTTGGAGCTACCTATCAGAGACTTGTTAATAGAGATGTTTGAGGATCAAATTGGGAAGATGATGGAAGTCTACATCGATTATATGATAACTAAGAGTCTCAAGGCCGACTCTCACGTGGCTGACCTCAAGCAGACCTTTGATACGATGGATGAGTACAAGTTAAAACTCAACCCCATAAAGTGTGTATTCGGCATAGGGGACGGTAAGTTCTTGGGCTTCATCATAAATCAGAGAGGAATAGAGGCCAACCTTGATAAAATCAAGGCCTTGGTAGAGATGAAGACCCCAGTTTCGATCGAGGATGTGCAGAGGCTGACGGGGAGCATAGTAACACTTAACAGGTTTATATCCAGAGCCACTGACAAGTGTCTTCCATTTTTTAAAGTTCTTAGAAAATCTTTATAGTGGAATAAGGAATGTGATAAGGCCTTCAAAGAGTTGAAGTCCTACCTCGGCTCCCCCTTATTATTGTCACGACCGATCCAAGGGGAAAAACTCTATGTATATCTAGCAGTCTCAAAGTCGGCTATTAGCGCTTCCATCGTAAGAAACAAGGATGGAGTACAGAAGCCGATATACTTCAATAGTAAGGCGCTCATGGGTCGAACAGAGGTAACATGGGATGGAAAAATTGGCTTATGCTCTAATTAATGCCTTAAGTAAGATGAAGCCATACTTTTAGGCCCACACAATGGTCGTCCTAACGAACTCTCCACTTCGGCAGGTCATCCCACTACACCAAAATGGCCAAATTGTCACCTTTCAGCCGGCCACCCTTGTCAAGGTCATTGACCGTGACACAAATCTCGCGTTTTGTGTCACGATCATTGACCTTGACACGACCGTGACACATAATTGTCACGGTCTTTGACCGTGACAAGGTCGTGATAAATTTACTTGTCACGGCCTTGTCACGATCGTCGACCGTGACAATTCTGTGTCACGGTCGTGTCAAGGTCAATGACCTTGACACGACCGTGACAACTTTTGCAGCAAAAAAACCCTAGGATTCTTTTTTCCCACCTCTTTTGGTTTTCCCCCTCTCTCTCTCTCTAAGGTATATTTTTTTTCCTCTCTTTCTCTTTCATTTCTATATGTATGTGTATGTGTATGTGTGTATATATATGTGTGTATATGTATATGTGTATGTGTGTATATATATGTGTAAATGTTAGTGATAGTTAAAATTGTGTAAATGTTAGAAAAGTTCTAGAATTCATATGTTAAATTTAATTATATAAATATTTAAATTGATAATAATTTTATTCATGAAATTAATTCAATTAGGTAAAACCCTAGATAATTTTTTAACAGAATTTGATAATATTATATAAAGTTTAGTAAATTCACAAAATGTTGCCAATTGTATATTTTTAGGAATATCATTAGTTACTTTCGTGCCCAACTATGTAGAATCCATACACATGCATGTTGTTAGAAAGTCTTAAATTTAATTCTCACTTTAATTTGTAGAATCTCTGTACTTGGTTGGATTTATCACTTTATGATAATGAAATTTATGCTCCAATTATAATTATCTCATGTCATAATTTTATTGATAAACAATAAATGTAGTTGTCACGTTCGTGGTGGGGGGAGGGGGTGGGGGTGGGGTGGTGGGGGTGGGGTGTGTGTGTGTGTGTGCGTAGGTGTGTGTATGGTGGTGTGTGGTGGGGGAGGGGGGTAGTGGGGGTGGGGTGTGGTGGTGGTGGGGTGTGGTGGGGGAGGGGGTGGGGGTGGGGGTAGGGGTGGGGGTGGGGGTGGGGTGTGTGTGTGTGTGCGTAGGTGTGTGCGTGTGTGCGTGGCGGGGGGAGGGGAGGGGGGCAAGGGGTGTGGTGGGGGTGGGGTGTGGAGGGGAAATTTTAACAATTGTATATCTTTAATTAAGAAATTGTATAGCTTTAATTGTAATTTTAATTGTATAGTTTTAGATGAAAGTAAATTAATAATTAGTGCCAATTATATATGAAAGTAGGATTGTCCCTCATTGTAAATTAGTAAATTAATAATTGTATACTTTAATTGTTAGTTTAATTGATGAAATGTTGGGTTGGTTAGTTTTAAAATTGGCATGACATGTGCGTGTGTGTGGTGGGGGTGGGGTAGGGGTGTGTGTATGTGTACTATTAACATTTTTTTTATCTGTACTAATAACATTTTTTACAGCAAAAATGTCTCCTTCAGATATTAAGGCGAAGATGATGATGCTGTTTATGATGATGTCGTTTGGGCTCGGTGGTAGCGGAGGCGACGAGGGCTCCTCCGCCCCTAGGCTCCCCAAATATGGAAAATTTGGGATTACCGTCGAGAACAAGTCGGAGCTATTAGCGAGATCCCTCGAGCTGCTAAAGACGGTCATCGTCCCGGGATTTATGAGTTGGAAGGAGGTGCCATATGAGCTCAAGTTAGCTGTTTGGGCGGCACTACAGGTAATTTATTTATATTTATATTTATATTTATATTTATATGAATATTTCAATTTCAATTTCAATTTCAATTTCAATTTCAATTTCAATTTTGATTTCATATTTATATTTATATTTATATTTATATTTATATTTATATTTATATTTATATTTATATTTATATTTATTCGCAACTAACATTGTATTTGTTGGACAGGAACAATTCAACTTGGATCCAAAGCTACGCGATCCCGTCTTGGAGCAGATTAGGGAGCAACTCAAGTCGTGGAAAAAAAATATGCGGGCACGGTACTTTGGGAAAACAAGAGAGTCGATTATCCAATGGCGTGAATCCGTCTCGCCCAAGGAGCCGATCTCATTGGCATAATGGCAGAAGTTCATTGACAATGAGATCGAGGATCGACAATTGGCATCTCGCCAATCGGGGAGGGAAAATCGGGCAAAAAAGACGGACGTGCACTACTCCGGCCGGACCTCTTACTCCGAGGTGGAGCATAGGATGCAGGTAAGATTTAATTTTTCTATAACTACAAAATTATATTATTCTTCATTATTTTACTTTGCGGGGCCGATACTAATTTTACTTTACTTTATTTTATTTCAGGGGGTAGGGAGTGGGCCAGGGGGTAAGCCACATAGGCTCGATACTTATGTGGCTCTTCGGACGAAGAAGGGGAAGGACAAGGAGGTGTCCCCGAGCGTCGCGGCCATGATTGTAAGTAATCCGACAGTTTAATTTTTGTTAATTACGTTATAATTTTTTAGTTTACTTATTTTACTAATCATGTGCTTTTTGTCGTTTCAGGCAAAGCTTAAGGAAGTGCATGAGTCGCAGTTTGATGCCGACAAGGCATCTTTGTCCACAGACGCACTCAGCCAAGTGCTTGGCTCTGATCGCAAGGGGAGGACAAGGGGAGTGAGCTCGCGGGTGGCCAAATCTAGGATCATCGAATTGGAGACGAGCGACACCGGGTTGGCTCGAATGGTGGATTCACGACGCGAAGCTGTCCCGTTTGGAGGTGACGGTCCAAGATATGTACGCATTCATGAAGCGTACGTTGGGCGGAGACCGTAAAGGGAAAGGGAAAGGGAAGGAGAAGGCAGTGGAGGAGGAGGTGCGGGAGGACGAGGCATAGGATGACGAGTATGTGGACCTCGCTGCTTCATCACCGACATGTTCGTACTTCGATGATCCACTTCCCTATTTGGCGCCCTTCAACAGACCATTGTCGACACTTGGTTGGCGGAGCATGTTCATATTGGACGTATTTGATGGCCAGCGGATAGGGCGGGGGTTGAGGGACCCGAATATCGTCGAAGGTGGAATAGTTCATGGACTTGCGCTTCAACAGATGGAGTCCAGGGTGCTCGTCAAGCATGTCATACCCGGGAAGGAGAACTCCCTATTGTGGTTACGCGAACAATGCGGCACGACGTATATTAGTGGGTACGTCAATTCGTATGTCGTGTGGCCTACTCACCTCCTCACATTTACCCAAGACATGTAGTAACATTATTTTTAAGTTTGTCCATTTTAATTATATTTGGATTATATCGTCATGTATATTACTTCTATTTTGAATATTTGGATTATATCGTCATGAATATATATTTGCATTATCTTTAGTTTGTTTGGATATATGATGTTTGGAACAGGTACGACGTTGCTATAACAGGTACAAATATACTGCTGGGCAGTGGCAGTGGCCATACTGCCCAGCAAATTTTTTTTAAATTCTGCCCAGAATTGTCACGGTCAATGGCCGTGACAATTTTTTAAAAAAAGGGTCACGGCTTTGTCACGGTTATAAACCGTGACAAACGTGTCACGGTCATTGACCGCGACACGACCGTGACACAAAACGCGAGTTTTATGTCAAGGTCAATGATCGTGACACGACCGTGACAAAAAAAGTTGTCTCGCCTCGAAATGTCACGGTCATTGACCTTGACAAGTTGGATTTGTCAAGGTCAATGACCTTGACAAATGGGCAGATTTGGTGTTATAAAGTCAAAGGGAATTACTGTTATAAAGTCATGCCCTTCAGTCTGAAGAATGTTGGAGCTACCTATCAGAGACTTGTTAACAGAGATGTTTGAGGATCAAATTGAGAAGATGATGGAAGTCTACATCGATTATATGATAACTAAGAGTCTCAAGGCTGACTCTCACGTAGCCGACCTCAAGCAGACCTTTGATACGATGGATTAGTACAAGATAAAACTCAACCCCATAAAGTGTGTATTCGGCGTAGGTGACGGTAAGTTCTTGGGCTTCATCATAAATCAGAGAGGAATAGAGGCCAACCCTGATAAAATCAAGGCCTTGGTAGAGATGAATACCCCAGTTTCGATCGAGGATGTGTAGAGGCTGACGGGGAGCATAGCAACACTTAACAAGTTTATATCCAGAGCCACTGACAAGTGTCTTCCATTTTTTAAAGTTCTTAGAAAATCTTTATAGTGGAATAGGGAATGTGATAAGGCCTTCAAAGAGTTGAAGTCCTACCTCGGATCCCCCTTATTATTGTCACGACCGATCCAAGGGGAAAAACTCTATGTATATCTAGCATTCTCAAAGTCGGCTATTAGCGCTTCCATCGTAAGAAACAAGGATGGAGTACAGAAGCCGATATACTTCAATAGTAAGGCGCTCATGGGTCGAACAGAGGTACCATGGGATGGAAAAATTGGCTTATGCTATAATTTACACCTCAAGTAAGATGAAGCCATACTTTTAGGCCCACATAATGGTCGTCCTAATGAACTCTCCACTTCGGCAGGTCATCCACAAGCCTGAGAAGTCAGGGAGACTAATGGCTTGGGAAATAGAGATTGAAGAGTTTGATACTATCTATAAACCTGAAGTATTCATCAAAGGGAAGGCACTAGCAGACTTCGTGGCAGATTTTACTTGGGATAAGGCCAATAGTGAAAAGTTTGAGATTAGCGGCTATGAGTAAGGCAAAAGTTTGAGCTCTCCCCTGGATAAGGTCGGGGTAGGTTCAGTAAGGTGGAAGGTATCTGATAATGAAGAGGAGCGGTACCTATTCAAAAATGGTACCTTGGTAGAAGGTAATTTCTCTGAGAATGGAGTAGTGTGGAGCCTCTTCATCGATGGGTCCTCTTACGAGAGTAAAAATGGTACAGGCTTGATAGTGTCTACACCAGATGGGACAGACATCGAATGTGAATTTGAGGTTCAGTTTTAAGGCCTCCAATAATGAGTCGGAATATGAAGACCTCATAGATGCCTCTACCTTTCCCGGGCTCTGAATGTCAACCAGCTCCTAATTCACAGTGATTTAAGATTGGTGGTGAACCAGATCTTGGGGGCATATAAGGAGAAATACGATATAATGGCTAAATATTTGGAGAGAGTAAGATTAGTATTAAAGAGCTTCAAGGAGGTGAAGCTGAAAAGGACACCTCAATTGGACAATGTTCGTGCTGATGCAATTGCAAGACTAGCCTCAGCTACAGGAACGGAGATAAAAAGGATGGCGCCGATAGAAATCCTGCATCTGCCGACTATTGAAGTGGAAGACGGTGCTGCAGAGTCTTGTCTTAATATTAACATGGGGGCTTACTGGATGGACCCCCTCATCAGATACATAAAAGACGGGGAGTAACCATAATCCAGGAATAAGAAAAGGAAGCTGAGATATAAAGATTCTAAGTTCTCCATCATAGGAGACACTTTATATAAGAAAGGGTTTCTGCATCCTTTGCTCAGGTGTGTCCATCCGTCTGAGGTAGCCTACATCCTGAAGGATGTGCATGAAGGTTCCTGCTCCAGTCACATGGGTGGAAGATCCTTGGCTAAGAGGATTATTACACAAGGGTATTGGTGGCCGACCTTAGCCAATAATGCGTCAAAATCTGTCAAAATGTGTGAAAGGTGCCAAAGGTTTGCTACCATCTCCCACCAGCCTCATCAGCCTTTGACCTCAATCATATCTCCTTGGCCATTTGTGGTGTGGGGAATTGATCTGGTAGGAGCCTTACCCAAATCCGTGAATAATTATCATTATCTGATCATAGTGATAAATTACTTTTCAAAGTGGGTAGAGGCTGAGCTAATGATTACAATCATGGAGCAAAAAACCTTCCAATTCATCTAGAAAAATATCATCTATAGATACGGTCTATCCAACACCCTGATTTATGATAACGGAACACAATTTAAGAACGTCTCCCTAGAGAAATACTGCAAAAGAGTCAGCATCAAATAATTCTTCTCCACTACCGGCCGACCCCGGGCTAATGGGAGAACAAAAGTGACAAACCGAACGATCCTTGATGGAATTAAGAAAAAGTTAGAAGATGTCAATGGGAGATGGATCGAGGAGGTATACGCTGTCTTATGGGCCTACAAAATGACGGAGAGGACCCCTATGGGGGAAACCCCATTTATGTTTGCTTACGGATCAAAGGCAGTTGTACCAACGGAGATAGGTATGTCTTCTCATAGGGTTCAGACCTATGACCCTGAGAGGAATTGTGGTGAGCGGAGTCTTGATTTAGATCTTTTAGAGGAAAGAAGAGAAGACGCTGGAGTTAGATAAGCTTCCTACCAGCAAAGAACAACAAGATTTTACAACAAGCGAGTAAAAGAGCGTCCGCTGAGAGTTGGGGACATGGTACTGAAGAAGACATGGCAAAAACCTAATAAGCTCCATCCAAATTGGCATAGACCATACAAAGTGGTTGAAGAAGTGGTGTCGGGAACTTATAAATTGGAAAACTTGGAAGGAGAGCCATTATCTAACCCATGGAACACCGATCATCTTAAGAAATATTATCAATGGGATTACAGTTTTACTGTCTTACTTTCATTATATTGTAATACATGTGTGTGAGACTCGGATGAAAGAAATTCAATGAAAACCAAGTGTTGATTCATATGTTATCTACATATTCAAATATTCATTTGTGCAGCTCATCTTAAGCTACAAAACATCATTCGTGGTGAAATAAGCTTAAGTTTCCCTCGGTGATATGACAGTCTGGATGGGGTCGACCTCGTCCATAGACTGCCAATAGCATCAAAAGGCACTTATGATTCACAACATCATTAACTTAGTGGATTTTCTCCCTAAAATGGGATGATAGTGCTGGACGAGACGACTCTCCATGCACTCTCAAAACGACAAGGGAGGACTTGTGCTTAAACATCATTAATTTGGTGGATGAAAATTTTAAAAAATCACTTAGTTGTGGTTATCATGCAAAACATCATTAATTTGGTGGATTTACTCCCTCGGCTAAGACGATAGTGCTAGATGAGACGACTTTCCATGCACTCTCAAAATGATGAGGGAGGACTTATTCTTAAACATCATTAATTTGGTGGATGCAAATTTAAAAAATCACTTAGTTGTGGTTATCATTCAAAATATCATTAACTTGGTGGATTTGATCCCTCAACCTAGACGACAATACGGGATGGGGGAAGACTTGAAAACGACATAACAAGCATAAGTAAAAGCATGCAAATAAAATAAGGAATGCAAATACTAGAGCAATAAGTTTCACTTCATAAAAAAATACCGAGATTGTAAAAACTGTGGAGTTATCAAGTTGTCCAAAACAGGTCAAACAAAGGTGCAATTAAAAGAGGGTATTAGACACAGGCGGTCACCCTAAGGTGCCTGTGATAACTCTTTATTTGTTTTCCTTCAGATATGATTTGGAATGTCGCTGCGGTCAAACTTCGAGTATCAAAATTCTTGAAATTACCTACAAAACTTGTTAAAAATTCAGTATCGTGGTAAATTCGGGTATCAATCCAATTTCTAGCGTTGAAACTGTAATCGTGAAAACTTGCAATTTCAAATTTTATTAAAAATCTTTTGTGTTTGTTTTATATTTATTTTTTTTAAACAATTTTTAATGGAGGAAATGAAATTTTACGCAACTAAAGTAACTACGAAATTTTGAAAAATAACCGAGTGTAGAATTTATGAAACGATACAAGAGATGGGATTACTCCACACAATTACTTTAATTTAATTTTTTCAATTATTCATTTGATACGTTCGAAATAATATTGAAATTTAAAATTTAACTCTCGTTACAATCCTAAATTCAAAATTATTTTTTTTAGCAATTAAATCAGAAAGTGTCGGACCTCCTTGCTCCCAAGTGATACTACTCGACCTGATTAAGTGTGGACAACACGTGGTAACAAGCATGGAAAATCTCAACTGAGAGTTTGTCCTCACACTTACTCCTCCACAAGTAAACATAACCTAAGATGACCCTCTAGGAGTTTGGGGTTATCTGAGTAGGAGCGAGGCCGAGACTAGAGAAGATGGCTCACACGATCGGGTCAACAGGAAGATGGAACCCAACTCTGAACATTTTATGATAAAGAGTAATTTATCCCTCTCGACTGTCATACACTCTTTCGTCCTCGCCCGAAACTTACAAGGTGCCATTGGGCTTAATACCATAAATGTGACTGAAGAAAATGAGGTTGGTCTCACGAATGGAAGATTGATATTGCTCAGCGTACGAATAGTCAAGTGGATAATCGGACTCGGAGTCCTCATCCATTTCATCCTCAGCCTCACCCCCAGCCTCTATCTCTTCACCCTCGGCATCGACATTAGCATAAGTCCTTTAGAACTCAGCATCTGACATCACAGATAAAGGATCTACAACCGATGGAATATTTTCCTCAGGGGTCGGCTCAACGGGATCTGGAAGTATCTCCACAAAAATGTCATTTCGGTTGAATGCCTTGGCTCGGTTAGGAGATGTGTCCCAAGACGTTTTACCAGGCTCACAAGTCTCGCTAGGATGATTCAAAGAATACTGCATGGCTTCCTCATATGAATCCTTATTAACGGCTTGGGTGGAGGACGAGCCAACCATTCTTCTGGAGTGGGAAGAATTACTTTTAGAGGAAAAAAATGAGTCATCTCTAAACAAGGTCGGCTTAGTGCCTAGCCTCGGCCTCGGCCTCGGCCTCGGCCTCTAGTCTGCGTATCTCTTGGAAGTACCTCTCCCTCAGGGCTGGGTATTGAAATGTTAACTTGTATAGGGTCCTTAACATTCAGAGGATGAGGTAACACTTGTACAATTAAAGATTGGAAGCCACAAGCCACAAACAGTTTTAGTGTTGACTAAGTTTGACTTAAAGATCAAAAGGGGAAAACTCAATCGTTTTTCCAACCAAGAGAAACTTATAGTAGGGGGCATACAAAACACCACCATAGGAATTTTAGGATCCTAATGGAAACCTAAACGGTGAAAGTAACGAGTGAAAAATGCTACCAAAAGCTAAACCTTCTTAAAACCACCACATAAGGCCCACATGCGAGCCCCAAACAGCCAAAGAGAGTTGCCATAGTGGGGTTTGAATTCATCGAAAAGTATGAAGTCTAAAAGTGATTCAAGAAATTGTAAAAGCTTGAATAACAATGGTGGAAGAAGGTTACCTAGAAAATAAATGGGAATGGAGAAATATAAACAACCTTGAGACAATGCTTGAGAATGCCTGTGCAAAGAGTTAAAGCTCTGGTTCAAGGGAAAAACGTGATGAAGGGGAAAGTCTAGTGAGAAGAAAGGTTTGAAATATAACTCCTATTTATATGCAAGTAATGATTTATGCACGCTTCACAAAGGGGTGCAAAGTTTCCCAAAATCCTCATCATAATGAGCATAAAATCCTAGGCATCTAAGCTATCATTCGCACCTCGATTAGACACAACTATATAGGAAGTGTAACAGTTGTCAACTCAAGCGACCAATTCACCTGATGGTTAACACGTTTCCCCTCAATAGTCATTAGCTGAGGCATCTGATAACATAGAATCATTATCCTTGAGCCTCATCCAGATGTCAAAGACCAAGGAATAGGGGGTGATTGATATGCCAAGTATCACCTCGTCCAGGATCATGAGCCTCGGCCTTAGCTGGCCCTTACCCGATGACAAAGAAGGAGAAGTCTCCACTCGGCCTGGGGAATATGACTCGGCCTCGACCCTCATCAGTCACCTAGAATGGGGGTATGCACTATTCCTAAAGGACTGAGTATCCTCGGACTCGGTTGGACCAGTGCTGATGAGTCTAGGACGATACTAGTAGATGAGACAGTTGTCCTTTCACGAGGGTTAAGGTCCCACGAGCTCTCCCCCAGCCATTTAAGGTGGCCGGAGTCCTTATCCTAGACCATGCACCTGATAGAAATAGCAGGCAGAGCATGTGGTTTAGGGGATGCGTAAAACAGTGCACGTGGGGCATAGGTCCTATGTGGATCAAACCGTTGCAACCGAATCATTCCCCCATGTGAGGGAATATTTCATCACCCTCTACATGTGATAGTGACAGATGACACAACCTCAGTGGCTAGGAACATTCCATGAATGCTTGGGGGAACATTGCACCCCCCCCCCCCCCCCGCCCAAGTCCTATATATGTTCTTCATCTTCTACATTGAAAAAGATCTCATTTCCCAACCCTAGCAGAACTCTCTTAAAATATAAAAAAGAGAGAAAAAAACTTGAGTGTTGTATTTATAGGCCATTAGTGCCATATTTATAGTGAAAACCACCATTCACACTACACAGTGGACGTAAGCTCCATCCGAACTACTTATATTCGGTATCATCTTCTTCTTTGCCTCATCTCCTTTTGTTTATACATTTATATCTTATGTACACCATTGTTGTTTGGTTTGAGCTTACATATATCTTGACTGGTGATACCACTTCTGGTATCATCAGTTATCCCTGAGTTTTGGCCTTTAGCTATGGGCCCCGATCCTGAACCACTGTACGAATTTATGCCTATTTATAATTATTTAATCTTTAAGAACAAACAAATTTGCATATGAAAGGAACCCAAAATTTACTCCAAATAAGTTATTTGGGGGTGTTGTCATTGTCTTTTGTGGTCCCAAACTCATTTATAACCTTATGAACCCAGCTTACGTGGAGCCTAAATGACGCCACGAGAGGACCCACCATGTGCTCGACGTCACTTCTAATAGGAAGTTGGCTCAGGTACCAGCCTACTCGGCCAACCTCAATGGATAGCTATCCTCCTCCAATGCAGTTATTCGCTCACACCACACGGACATTATTGATGTATAAATATGGACTAAATCGAGAGTTATAATCACAGATAATAATGTAGTAAGTAACTCAAACCACACACACAAGAGATAATATTTTTAGAGTGGTTCAATTGTAAAATAGCCAACGTCCATTGTTGGTTTTATTTAGTAGGGTTTACAATAACTAGGTATGGTGTGCATATAAGTGAATTCGAGTTGTCCCTTAAGTTAAGGGAGTAGTTTGTATTTATATAGGTGTAAAACCCTAGAGATGGAGCGCCTTTATATTGAAAGGCATTTACAGCAGTGTACAATAAATGAAACTCTTGGAATTCAGTGTTGGTTGGCATCCCATCCAAGTAACTATTGATATTCCTGTTTGTTGGCCTACTAGAGTTAGTCGGCCTCCTAACCGACTAAGTATCTCTGAGGCCGATCAAGATGGCTGGTCGTCCACATAGGAGGATATGTGTCTTATTATTGGTCCATGTAGGAGAGTAATTTTACATACAACAAAAGCCCCCAATGCTCCATGCTTGATGCTTGATGCTTGATTGAAAGTATGGAGTATTTAGCACAGGAAGTTGCTCGGTGTACTGTTTTGAGTGTTTCGTCTGTAGTCGACCTCCCATACTTGTAAAAATTTCTATTAGCACTGTTTGATAATGGCATTTTTGTAAGTAATTCAAAACTTTTTGAACCGCCAAAGGATACAATAGTATTTTGATGCTTTGGGAGGCGTGCAGTCGGTGGTAGCTATATGGTTCGTTCAGTTAATCATTTAATTATCGAGGCAACCTATAAATATAGAGAAATTTGCTTCCTTTCTTTTTACCTCAAATCTTATGTACTCAAAATTTTTCTTATGTCTCCAAGCTTTCATTGTGCGATCGTTCGTTGCTATTACTTTATTTTCTCCAGTTCCTCCAATCACCTCTTTTCCCTGTAAGCCTTTTCTTCCATTTTCTTTATTTTATCTTTTTTTTTTCTATTTCCTCCAGAGTTAATTATATGAGTCTAGGTAGAAAAGGAAAATCTCGGCGTGGGTCGATTTAGAGATAGCTTAGGGTCCCATAGATGTTTATTCTTTTCCTAAGGGTCATTGGATTCCCACCTTATTCATGGCTGAGTGTGGCGTTAGTTTTCCACCAAACCCCCTTTTTCTTTAGTTTTGCTAATATTTTAATGTAGTTCCTGCCAGAGTAGCACCCAATACTTGGAGAGTTGTAAACGGTGTACATAGGTTGAATAAACTTTATGGGACCGATATTGGAGTCTTGGATTTGATTTTCTATTATAAATGGGGTACTATTGGAGAGAATACCTATTACTTGAAGACTAGGCAAGCCAATTGGTCTTTAGTAGTAAACTTACTAGATTCCAATAAGGATTATTGGGATTATGGCTTAGTTGTAAAGAGTTGGCAATATTCTCCCCTCCCTACTTGAGTATCCTACATTGGTCCTAGATATCCTCAATCAGGACATGGCATAGGTTGTAACTCTATTGATTGTTTTTCCAATTTTGTTATGCAATTCTTATGTTTTCTAACTAACTTGGATCTTTCTTTTTTATGCAGAGGAAAGCAAGAAGAGGTGCCCCATGGAAGGGGAAATCAATATTAACTATCTTAAATTCTTGTGGGGATTAAATCAGAAGATTGGAGAGGAAAATATTTGGTCAGCTTCTTTATTGTTGGAGTACAAAAGTTCTATCACATCTTGTGTTACCTGGCTAATGCTAGTACTGTCCCAAATTACAATTAACTTGGAAGAAGACCATGTACCTACTTCCTCATCCACTGAATCTATTAGTGCTGAATTCATCCAGGGAGAACTTCTTTCTCATTGGAATCATTCGATATTTCAGATATCTTCCTCTCTCCTTTAATAGACATAACCAAGAGGAAGATGCCTAACTTAATGGGTGGGCCATTATCTCCTAACCCCTAGAAAGTACTGATGATGGAAAAAATCCAGCATAAACGAAGTCTTAGGCTAATAATAATATGCCTATTGGTGCTGATGAGACTCAAACTATTAAGCATAAATTGAAGAGGTTGAGGAGAGGTTTGCCTGATCCTCAATAATAGGCCTAAAAAATATCAATCTATCAATAAACGTTGGCTGCAAAGAAGACTGTCGACCAACAAGAGTTGGTGAGGAGAATTTAGGCTGACCTTGACATTAGGTAAGTCTATATTGCCATTAACCCTGGACTGGCCAGGGTTTGATTAAGTCTGGTACACTTCTTGCTGATAGAGCTGCATCAGCCCCCATGTCCAGGTCCAACTGACTGAGAGAGCTTGATATAACTTGGCAGTAGTAATTTTCTCATTTTTTTTCTCTTTTCTCCATGTTGATGAACTCTTTCTGACATTTGGTATTTTACTCTTGTTGTAATTTTTGGTTAACTTCAACCAAATGATGGAGAAGGACGACCAAATAAGTTCCTCTCCTGGTGAAGTTGAATAGGCCTTTAAAGGTCTATAATAATCTTTGGAGGATTCCCAACGAGCTTTGGAGACAAGGCTGAAATCTGAGGAAGAGGATCTGAAGAAGGCCAATGACCGGTATACTGAGGCTGATGGTCAAATAAATGTTGTCAAGAGAGAGCCAAAGCTATCGAGAATCATTTAAATTATGTTAAAGGCAGGGCCAAGGCTACAAAGGATAATCTTTCAGATGCCACATCTCAGGCGCAAGTGGCTGAAGACAAGGTGGTTGGCTTATCCTCTAAGGTGATTTCCATGAAGGCCAAAGGAAGAGCTTCCTTTGATAAAGATTGGGAGAAGGCTATTTTTGCTTCCTCTACTCAAATTGAGTATGCCAAAAAATTATCCTTTAAGGAAGGGTGGACTGAAGCCTTGAAGGTGGTCGGCACAGAAGAAAATTATGAACTCCTCTAAAGGCATGACCCTGGAACTCTTCCTAATCTGGATGAGGAGTCTGATGATGAGGAGGGGTTTGGATAATCTTTTATAATGCCCCTTGAGTCTTCACTAGTGCCAAATGCTAGTGTCGATAAAAATTCTATTAGCCAATATCAGGCTAAGGACAAGGACACGGTCTAGGTCTTTTTCAACACGTTTGATTTTTCTTTTTTCTTTTTCTGATGATGTATCAGATCTTGTAGTTTAACTATTAATCAATGAAAGAACAACTTTTTCTCTTCAACTGCTGTTTATGCCTTGGAATGAATTTGATTTGTTATTAAACTGTGTTGTCTATTTCACTGGATTTATATTATAACTCATATATTTATGACTTTCCAGTTTGATGCTAGGAATAAGGCCATTGTTTCTACTGAATCGGACCTACTTGGGTGGTGCAGGAAATATCTTTAAAGCAGGCCATATTCCTTTATCCGAGGAAGACTTATCAGGGTTGCTTAGCCCAGATGTGTCTGCTCAAGTGAAAGAGTCTTACATCCACTTCCCACTACACTAAAATGGCCAAATTATCACCTTTCAGCCGGCCACCCTTGTCACGGTCAATGACAGTGACAACAAACACGCGTTTTGTGTCACAATCATTGATCGTGACAAGATCGTGACAAAGTCCGTGACAAGAACATTTTTCACGGTCGTGTCACGATCCATGACCGTAACAATACTTAAAATAATTGTCACGGTCAAGGACCTTGACACGACCGTGACAATGTCTTCAGCAAAAAAAGCCCTAGGCTTTCTTTTTTTCCCACCGTTTTTGGGTTTTTCCCTCTCTCTCTCTAAGGTATGTTTTTTCCTCTCTTTCTCTTTCATTTCTATATGTGTGTGTATGTGTGTGTATATGTGTGTATATGTATGTGTATATGTGTGTGTATATATATGTGTGGTGGTGTGTGGTGGGGGAGGGGGCAGGGGTGGTGGGGGTGGGGTGGGGTGTGTGTGTACGTGTGTGTGTGTGTGCAGGTGTGGTGGGGGTGGGGGGAGGAGGGGCAGGGGGTGAGGTGGGGGTGTGGTGTACGTGTGTGTGCGTGTGTGTGCAGGTGTGGGGGGTGGGAGGAAGGGGGAAGGGGGTGTGGTGGTGGGGGGGTGTGCGTGTGTGCAGGTGTGTGTAGGGGTGAAAATTTTTGACACGACACGATAACCCAACACGAACTCGACACGAAGTTAGTGGGTTAGGGTTGACGATTTCTTGACACGAACTCGAATATGACACGACCCACCAACACGAATAATAAATGGGTTGGGTTAGTGTCAAACATGTATAACTCAAAAATGACACGAATAGACCCATTTATCTCGTATTTTATGGAAAATATATTAGATAATTTATATATCTTAATAGACATTCTATAAAACTCATGGAGAATTGGATGATAAATTATTTATGTGTTGCAAGAAGTTGAAATTAATTAAATTTAAGTTATTGTGGGCCTATAAGTGGCATGATTGGTTAAGAGAGAAGAAAAAAATTATTTTATATTTTACTTAATGTATAGATTCAATTGTAATTTTAATTGTATAGTTTTAGATGAAAGTAAATTAATAATTAGTGCCCATTTCATATGAAAGTAGGATTGCCCCTCATTGTAAATTAGTAAATTAATAGTTGTATACTTTAATTGTTAGTTTAATTGATGAAATGGATTAATTGAGTAGATGAATTAGAAGGAGTACGGGATACGCATTTGTTGTTGGTATTGCTGTTGGAATATAGTGGATCGATGTTGGGTTAGTTAATAGTAAAAGTGGCATTACCACTGGATTATTGTCCATATGGGGGTCGTATTTTTTAACTTTTTTTGAAAATTACTTTGTATATCGAATAATATATAATTATTAATAATTATTGAATTATTGTCCATATGGGGGTTGGCCAATGTGGGTTTTTAGGTGTATCTGGTGGGTATTCTTTAGTGGTTAATTCTAGATATTATTAATAAAGATAAGTAGGGGTCTTTTGGTATGGCTGAAAATGGCTATATTATTAATAATTATTGTGTGTGTGGTGGGGGGCAGGGGTGGTGTGTGTGCGTGTACGTGTGTGTGGTGGGGGTGGGGGTAGGGTGGAGGAAGGGGGTGGGCAAGGTAGGGGGAGGGGGCAGGGTGGGTGGTGGGGTAGGGGTGGGGGGCTGCGTGTGTGTTTATGTGTGTGTATGTGCGTAGTGTCCCTTGTAAAAGAATTGATTGATTATTAATTTTTTTAGTAAATTAATATATGATTGCCCCTTATTATAAATTAATAATTAGTGTGTGTGTACGTGTGTGTGGTGGGGGAGGGGGTGTATGAAAGTAAATTAATAACTAGTGCTCATTTTTATTTGTAGTAATTGTACATATTTGCATGTTTTCTTCTAATTTTTTTTATCTGTAATAATAACATTTTTTTATAGAAAAAGTCTCCTTCATGTATTAAGGCGAGGATGATGATGCTGATTATGATGATGTCGTCTGGGCTCGGTGGTAGCGGAGGCGACGAGGGCTCCTCGGCCCCTAGGCTCCCCAAATATGGCAAATTTGGGATTACCACCGAGAACAAGTCGGAGCTATTAGCGAGATCCCTCCAGCTGGTAAAGACGGTCATTGACCTGGGGTTTAAGAGTTGGAAGGAGGTGTCATATGAGCTCAAGTTAGCTGTTTGGGCGGCACTACAGGTAATATATTTATATTTATATGAATATTTCAATTTCAATTTCGATTTTAATTTCATTTTATATTTATATATATATATTTATATTTATTCGCAACTAACATTGTATATGTTGGACAAGAACAATTCAACTTGGATCCAAAGCTACGCGATTTCGTCTTGGAGCAATTGAGGGAGCAACACAAGACGTGGAAGAAAAATATGCGGACACGGTACTTTGGGAAAACACGAGAGTCCATTATCCAAAGGCGTGAATCCGTCCCACCGAAGGAGCCGATCTCATTGGCACAATGGCAAAAGTTCATTGACAATGAGATTGGGGAGCGACAATTGGCATCTCGTCAATCGGGGAGGGAAAATCGGGCAAAAAAGCTGGACGTGCACTCTCCGACCGGACGTCTTACAACGAAGTGGAGCATAGGATGATGGTAAGATTTAATTTTTCTATAACTACAGAAATATATTATTCTGCATTATTTTACTTTGCGGGGTCGATACTAATTTTAATTTTTTTATTTCAGGGGATAGGGGGTGGCCCTGGGGGTAAGCCACATAGGCTCGATACTTATGTGGCTCTTCGGACGAAGAAGGGTAAGGACAAGGAGGTGTCCCCGAGTGTCGCGTCCACGATTGTAAGTAATCCGACATTTTACTTTTTGTTAATTACATTATAATTTTTTAGTTTACTTATTTTACTAATCATGTGTTTTTTGTCGTTTCAGGCAAAGCTTAAGGAAGTGAATGAGTCGCAGTCTGATGCCGACAAGGCATCTTTGTCCACAGACGCACTTAGCCAAGTGCTTGGCTCTTATCGCAAGGGGAGGACAAGGGGGGTGAGCTCGCGGGTGGCCAAATCTAGGATCATCGGATTGGAGATGAGCGACACCGGGTTGGCTCGAACAGTGGATTCACATGATGCGAAGTTGTCCCGTTTGGAGGCGAAGGTCCAAGATATGTACTCATTCATGAAGCATACGTTGGGCGGAGATCGTAAGGGTAAAGGGAAGGAGAAGATGGTGGAGGAGGAGGTGCGGGAGGATGAGGCACAGGATGACAAGGATGTGTACCTCGCTGCTTCATCACCGACACGTGCGTACTTTGATGATCCACTTCCCTATTTGGCTCCCTTCAACAGACCGATGTAGACACTTGGTTGGCCGAGCGTGTTTATATTGGATGTATTTGATGGCCAGCGGATAGGGCGGGGGTTGAGGGACCCTAATATCGTCCAGGGTGGAATAGTTCATGGACGTGAGCTTCAAGAGATCGAGTCCAAAGTGCTCATCACGCATGTGATACCCGGGAAGGAGAACTACCTATTGTGGTTGCGCGAACAATGTGGCATGATGTATATTAGTGGGTGTGTCAATTCGTATATTTTGTGGCCTACTCACCTCCTCACATTTACCCCAGGCATGTAGTGAAATTATTTTTATGTTGGTACATTTGAATTATATTTGGATTATATCGTCATGTATATTGTTTCTATTTTGAATATATATTTTCATTATCTTTAGTTTATTTAGATACATGATGTTTGAATAGGTACAACGTTGCTATAACAGGTATAAATATACTGCTGGGCAGTGGCAGTGGCAGTGGCCATACTTCCCAGGAGATTTTTTTTTAAATTCTGCCCAGAATTGTCACAGTCATTGACTGTGACAAGTCCTTAACAAATAAGGTTGTCACGGACTTGTCACGGTCATTGACCGTGATAATGTTTTTAAAAAGGGTCAAGTCTTTGTCACCGTTATTAGCCGTGACTAAAATTGTCACGGTCAGGGACCGTGACATGACCGTGACAATTCTAATGAACTTGTCACGGTCAATGACCGTGACAAGTCCGTGACAAAAAAAGTTATCTCGCCTCGAATTGTCACGGTCATTGACCTTGACAAGTTGAACTTGTCAAGGTCAACGACCGTGATAATTAGGCAGATTTTATGTAATGTCCACTGTCTCTTAGATAGAGTGGAAAATAATGTTGGTTACTATAAGATGATTGAGAAAATGCAAGAAGATCACAAAACGTCCAAAGCACTACTCCATGCTGACTATAAGGCTAAGTATAAGGCACTGAGTGAAAGTTATGGCTTTGACTGAAAATTGAAAGATATTACTTCTTCTCTACACAATAGATAATTATCTTTGAAATAATATTTTGAAAGTTCCCGGTCAATTGCTACAATGCTGGAGAAACAAAATAATTCCCTAAGAGATGAAATTGACATATTGAAGAAATCATCCACTACTGGTTCAGATGACGATGTTTCCTTTTTAGAGACAAAAAATGCAAGATTATTGGAAGAGCTGTAAGCATTACAGAAGAAAAAGACCAAGCCTGGGTAAGCTTCCAGGCGAAGTATAGTTGTTCAGCCAACCATTGAGGAGGAGAGGGCTAAGAAAACTCTCGCCGACCAAGTTTCCCTACAGAAATCCAAGGATCTATTCATCAAGAGACTCCAGGATCAAGTTGACAAGCTGACATTCCAATTTCATAAGAAACCAAGAGTTGTTTGAATGGATGGGTACAACGAGGCTTTAACCCATATGGATGATCACCTAACCCAAGATATTCATGAAGTCTATAAATGGCGATGGACTAACTTGCTGACCTTGCTAAAGTATGATCAAAATAGTGAGTTGTGGCATTAGAATGACCCAGGCCTCTTAGATTTGTGACAAGCCTCCCTTTAAATTGGACACAAGATGGATTCATCCCAATGTCATTCCTTAATGCCTGATAGGTAAGTATTTAGGTGATTATGGCCTCGGCAATGAATGTGAGATTGTTCATCCTCCTCACTTGCTTGACAGGCCGAGTAGAAATAATAGGTAGATGTTAGGAGATTTCAACACAATCAATTCTCCATATACACTTGATGATCCTCATGCCGGGATGGACAAGGCATAAGGAAAGTGTCCAGCAAAATAAATTTATACTTATTGTACTTCATTTTGATCAATTATTGTTATTGTAATATATTTTGATCAATGAAATGAAGTTATTTTTTATTGATTTCTCATTATTCAAGCTTATGGTTAATGTTAATCTGAATCTTTTTGTCGACTAGGTAACCTGTATAATGATTAGTTAATCGACTTATAGACTAAATAACCTACTCAAATGTTTAATATCTGATCCATGTTTGAATCATGTGTATGGCCATAGATTTGACTAATTCACTTAGATAAACTGTAAATAGTTTTATTATACTAAGTTGTAGCATTAGTTATCAGTGGAGACCAAGTGGGTTAGGAATGTATAATTATTCCAATACTTTAACCTGGTCGGGTAAAACCTCCAATTAAGAAATTTTACTAACTTCTTGTTCGTGACCTGCCAAGGACAAATCATACATTAATTTTAAATTTTCTAAAGTTGGAAAAGTTTTGAAAAGTTTGAAACATGCTCCTTGATGAGGAACTTTTCGGAAACTTTTCTGTAGTTGGAAAATTTTGGAAAAGTTTGAACCATGCTCTTTGATGAGGAACTTGTTAGAAACTTTTCTGAAGTTAGAAAACTTTGAACCATGCTCTTTTTTATGGGGGGGGGGAACGTTTTGGAAACTTTTATGAAGTTGGAAAAGTTTGGAAAAGTTCAAACCATGCTCTTTTCGGCGATGAAATTTTTGGAAACTTGTCTGAAGTTGGAAAAGTTTGAATTAAAATTGCTCATTAATTCTAGTTAAGGTGTAACCACCATACTATGAGAAAAAAAATGCAAAAAGGATGTATAATGGAGAAAAACATGAAATTTCATTAACTTGAATAACTAATTACATTCAGCACAAAATTTTTAAAACTGAATCACTAATAATACTTGCGCAGATGGTCTAAGTTCTAAGAATTCTTGAATTCCTCCCTTTCCAGAGTTTCTAAATGATAAATTCTTGGTCGGATAACCATCGAGATATGGTATGGACCATTCCAATTAGGCTTCAACTTGTTTCTCTTCTAGATTACTTTCTTATGTACCGGATCCCTTTGCTTCAGGTTGGTTGGATTGACCCTTCAGTTATAAAAGCTTACAGTCCTTTGTTGATAGATTTTCATCCTAATATCAACATATTCTTCGACTTCTTCTATCATGTCCATATCTAGTCATCTCATGAGGTGATTCTTAGGTGAATCAAAGTTCAATACCTTATGAGTTGGCAGACCTATTTCCAGTAGTAATACTGCCTCCGTTCCAAAAGCTAGGATATATAGAGTTTCCCTTGTTACTATTCTAGGAGTAGCCCTATATGACCAAAGTAAGTTCTGGAGTTTATTAATCTAGTTGCCTTTAGCCTAATCCAACCTTTTTTTAACCCACCTATCAAGTTTTTATTGGTGATTTATGTCTGGCCATTGCATTATGGATGCCCAGGTACTAAATGAAGTTTTTGGATGCCTGACTGAAAATAGTACTCTTCAAATTCTTCGTTATCAAATTGAGTTCCATGGTCGATGATAAAGGCATAGGGCATGCCATACCTGCAAATGATTATCCTCCATATGAACTGGAAATCCCTCTGATAAGGCATGTCAACCAAGGGCTCGGGCTCTACCCATTTGGTGAAATAATCAATAGCTACAACCAAGTGCTTGAATCCTACTTTGGTGGTCGGTAGTGGTTCGACTAGGTCAATTCACCATATAGAGAAAGGCCATAGGGGAAGTGATGGGTATTAGACTTACTCATGATATATTATTGATAGTGTTATGACTTGTATACTTTTTGTATTGGTTTTTATCTTTTGAGAAAACTTTTTAAAAATACAAAAAGATATTATTTTTATAAAATTTTTGAAAAAGATAAAAAGAGTTTTGTATTTTATTTACACCGTATATGAAAGGACATTTAGGATGACCGAGTCACAATTTCATTCCGTATTCATGTGACGATTTGATAGTGTTTTGATATGCGTCATCATTTCATTTTTGTGCTTTATAATGTTTGGAGTCATTGAGATGTGATTAGTTGTTACAACCTACATGTTTGACTCACGAGTTCCTTTAATGCACATTTGCACGTATTTATTTGATTATTGTACTTGTTTATCTCATATTGGTCGGAGTGTTGTCATCTCAATTCTGTCTTTAAAACGAACCCTATGCGATAAAACATGACAATGGAAGTAGTGAATGTAATAACTTTTTACCGTGAGGATTTAATTGCATAAAATATGATAAGTGAACATGGGAAAGGGCTAGAGAGTACAAAATTATCTCGTCGTGAAATCCACCATTTGAAAAGAGCCCAAAAAAAATTAAAAGGAAATAAAAAGATAAATATGACAAAAAGGGCCTCCTAAAAAAATGCATAATTATTTATGAGGGAGTATTGATGGAAAGTAATGAAAAACGGGTTTGCACGTCCTGACAGTGTCATGAAAAATCATGACATAGTTTTAGATGTTATTAGTGTGGGAATCATTCTCAACTTTGATGTCTTGATGGATTGACTCGATGTCATTTAAATTCAACACTTTCGACACCTAAGGACGATTTTGAGATTCATTCGATAGGAGTACACATATTCATCGTGCACATATGTTATGTTTGATTGCTTTGATTTTCCTATCGAATATGTTCACACCCATTCATTCTGTTTCCATGATTTGATTGTCATAGTGTAAATTCATGGTGTGTGATTTTTATAAACTTATTTTTGCATTTTTGTATGAAAAATTGAAAATTAAAAATAGTTGTGGAAGCTTTTGGATTATTCCTTTTCATGAGCGTAGTTTGATCCATGTTTTCTATGCATATTTTTCGTGACACTCCATGTTTATTTTGTTTATTCGTTTCCTTGTCTATTTCAGTGAAATAAAAAGGGGGAGAACGAATTATGGGGGAGTTTTTGCATTAAGGGGGAGATTTGATTATTGATTGATTTATTCTTATATCATTTAAAACTTGATGTGTCCCGAAGGTATTTGCTTTGTCTCATGTGTATAGGTACAAAATTAAAGATCATTATTCTGCACACCCTGATGAGAAAAGCTTATAGATTTGAAGTTGAAGATTATGAAGCAAAGTTTTAGACTTGCATTTTTTATACCTTTTTAGATTGGGTTCATGGGAGGGTATTATATTTGTAGAAGTATTTTGATTTGATAATTCAAATGTTTTTATTTTGTACCGGTATAGACATAGGGGAGATTTGTAAGGACATTATTTTATTATCCGGCTTACATATGAGTATGTCGTATACCACTACAACCGTCGAATAATTATTCAAGATCATTCAAACGTCAAGACGGATCCAAATATCAAAGTTCTTCAACATTCAAGCCTCTACGAGATTAATTTTGGTATGGTTGTGTTTAAGTACCTTAACATTTCACTTATAGTGTTAGGATATTTTTTACAAAATATTTTCTAAGTGTTGGAGCGGAGTTTTTTGTCAAAAGCATTTTTTTAAAGTTTTGAGGCGGAATATTTTCTGGCAAAATAAAAAATAAATTTTTATTTAATTTCGTTCGAGCGAGATACACAGGCGTTCGAGCGACAGGTGATCTTTCGTGAAGTTGTCATTCGAGCGATAATCTGCTTCGTTCGAGCGACATCAATGTTTCGTTCGAGCGACGCGCGGCCTTAAGTTTTTTCCAAATAGGGTGTTAAACCACTCCGTTTTCAAGAAGAAGACCTGACGTTTTAGTTTCTGCAAACACTGAAAATCGGCAGAACACTTTGTCTTCTTCGTTTAGGGTTTAATCATTTTTGTTTTCAATTCACAAAATGTCCCAATATTTATTTGAATTGTTTTGGAACCCAAGATATAATTTTCTTGAAGTTTTATCTTTTAGAGAGGGTAAATCTATCGCTAACGATTACGTGTCGATTGGAAGCGCTCGAGGGTGTTCCTGGTTGATTCGAACTGCGTACTCATGTGGACTGCTGAGGTTATTCCATTACTGATTAAAGACTGTGTGTCTTTGTAAATTCTTGCGGGAGTTCATTGCACATTTCATTTTAATCATTGTATGTATTATAGTGAAATAAAAGGTTATACCCTAAAGGGGGTGTTTTTAAAAATATGCGTGTCCGTAATTATTTATGTTGGTTCAATTTATCCACAAGTAGTTGCATATTTTAGGACTGGATAAAATTGGATTAAAAATTGACACCGATTAAATAAGGTTAACTTGGAAATTTGTGAATTCGATTTGATCAAGTTTCCCACGTCTTTCTCACCTTTGATTGACAATTTAGCCCACAATCATTAACTCATGTACTCCGAAGATACATTTGGTTGGGTTGAGCTTCATCTTTTGATTTTTTAATTGATCAGAGGTTTGGGCCAACTTCGTAGTGTGGTTGATAGCACGTTTGCTCTCGGTGAGCATATCATCTACGTATACCTCCATTTCTAGCCGATCTGGTCTTCAAAAACCTTGTTCACTAGTCTCTGATAGGTAGCTCCAGCTCTCTTCAATCCAAAGGGAATGACATTGTAACAGTAAGTTTCTCGGTTGGTAATAAAGGAAGTACTTTCCTTATCCTCATGTTTTATCTTAATCTGGTTATAACCAGAATGGGATTATTAGAGCAACACTTACATTTGGAGCATGTTTTGACACCACGTTTGATAATGAGGTCATTAAGGGGGAGTTTTCTAGATAATAAATTCCACATAAATACAGTAACCCTGATAGGGACAAATTGTTCCAAACATAAGCATACAAAAATCTATGACATTGCCTAGATCTGATAGTCTCCTAAACGGAGTTTGCTTTAAAATCCCTAGAGGAATTTGAGGACGATATTAATTTATACTCATGGTAAAGGGAAGATAACTTGAAATTAGGTATAGCATCGACCATTTGTAGGGGAAAATATTCAATAAGAAGAGCAATATTCCTACGATTATTTATCCAATAGTCTTTAATAAGTAGAGCCCATTAGTTTTGAGCTCCTATTGAATCTTCAAAAATAGTATCACCAATCCTTTAATCCTTGCATGTTTCCATCTTCAATCAACCATTTACAGTGAGTCTCCACCAATGATTTAACATCGCAGAGCCTTTTTAAGGTGCCGAAATAAATTGGAGTATATATATAGTTGCATAAGGATGTCAATATTTAACACGCATTAACTAAGCCCAAAGAGATTTCTTCATTCTAAATTTTTACCAAAGTTTGTCTCCTAAAGCCTTAGATATGTCATGCATATATATGATACCGATTCTGCTCTCCCCAGTTGATAGAAATTTAAGTCTCCACCCCAACACCTTTTAAGAAACTTTCTGTGCTAGATCATTACAAATATAACATGTTTTTCTTCCAATACATAAAGGAAAACCCAATTAACTAATTGGAAACTTTTTGTAAGAGAATCCAGTGATCTTAGCTATAGAATTTATTTTATGAATACTCCTTATGGGATCCACAAGAATACTCCATTTAGCTTTGTTTATCATGTGACCGGAAATTTCTTCATATTTAGAGAGGAACTTAGTCAATCTTATCATAGATCTTTTATCACATTTGAGAAAATTAAAATATGATCTGCAAAAGCTAAATGAGAAGTGAATGGATCATTCCTCATTCATTCGATTATGCAAACCCATGCTAAGAACATTAGCTATAATAATAAAGAGAGATGGGGAAATTGGATCACCTTCCCATAGACCCCTGGTGGAATGGAAAAAACCACAGTAAGCCCTATTGACTTGGACAAAAAAAACAATTGGAAAAAAACCCTCCAAACCATATCAGTCCATTTCTCACGAAAGCCCAATTTTCTAAGCACCTGAGTAATGAAGAGCCAAGACATTCTATAATATGCCTTAAATATATCTAATTTAAAAATGAAATTTCCCCCTTCAACTTTTTGTATCCATGTGTTTCACCATCTCATGGGCAAGAAGGATTTTGTCAGTAATTTCCCTTTCCTTAACAAAAGCACTATGAGTTAAGAGAGAGAATTTTTTTGGCAGCATGATACTTAGACGGTTTTGCCATGATCTTTGTGAAGATTGTATTGAAAAAGTTTCACAAACTAATAATCTTCAGCAATTAGGTTTTCTTAGAATCCGTGCCAGCAATCTAATTAATCACATCTCTACGACATCAAAATTTTGATGTCTTAGAGACAACAAAATATTTTTCGATCGTGCAATCGAACTTTACTAAAAAAAAACTATACAAATCAAAGTTGTTATATTTAAAAAAAAAGTAGATGGGTAGAAAAGATATCATTCTTAAAAATTGGATATTTTATCTCAAATGTGTTCCTGTATCAATTTATTTCCCCTGTCTATCGAGTTGTTTATATATAATTTGATTTTCGTTACAGTATTGGAAATTACATAGGAATGTTTTCCCTTTATATATTATTTTAAGCATATATTAACAATTAATTATAATTTCCAACGTGTTGAGCGATGCCATTATAGGGGAAACGTAAGCAATGACATCACCACTCAAAAGTTAATATATAATTACTCATAACAAATTTGTAATTAGATTTTTTAATTTGTCTACTTTTGATTCTATATAATTTAAATAATAGGAAAAATGTACCATCAGTTTCTGTCATGAGACTATCATTATCAACAAAAGTCACAACAACAATCAGGGAATTCCACCATCGATTCAACTTTCTCCTACACAAAACTAATTGTCTGATACCGTTGACATTGAAACTGATTTTTTTTAAAAAAGGAAACGAGTCGCTAGGCAATGCAGAAAATATATCATCTATTTTTTGTGTAATATTTCATACGAATATTTAGAATTGTTATTAACATACAATTCGCCTTACTTACTTGCAGGAACATGGATGAAAGGACAAAAATATGCATTAGATTCAAAGTCATGCATGTTAGATTGTTTGTGCAATGGACACATTCTAATGCTACAATATATCTCTAAATAACTATTTTCTCTCTATGTTGAACCGTGACCCTATGTAGTTATATTTCTACGAAATTTATACTTATCACAAATACTCAAAATTTTGAATCTATTCCCTAATTGGTTTTATCATTTCTCACTATTGGCAATGTCTTGGTTTATTTTTATTTGTTTTATCCTTTCTCACTATGGGAAATGTCTTAGTTTATTTTTATTATAAAAATGTATAACCCGCGCATCGCGAGGGTTTCCAACTAGTCCATGATAAATAACATTATCACCCAAAACAATTCGATGCAAAGTAGATGTAACATGTCCAAGTCCATAAAGCCCTAACCCTTAAATATGGTCTTCTGTATATTATTCATCTTGAATATTCTACTGTTAAATAATTCTTACTATCTCAAACTAAAAAATACTTATGACCAAAATACACAAAAAAAACTAAATCTGAAATATAGCTAACAAGGTTACTCGCCGCCACCGCCAGCATGGCTAAGGGGGGTGACTAACTCCCCTATATTTCCAAGGTTTTTGCACATATATACTTTTTTTCATATTTATAATATTCCCAAAGTATTTTAACTCTCATTGCAAGCCTCTGTTTATATAGTCATTTCCATATAAACCTAATCTAATGCCCAACTCCAATCAACAACTACATTACCAATGGCAAAAACTTGGAAGTATTTCTCGTTTGTCACTTCCCATAAACCTCCCATTGACATTCTTATCTAGAAAAGAAAGAAATAAAAACTATTTTTTTTCATTCTTGCTATTCTAATATATATATTTCTCTTTATCTTATTTTTTTTAATATAAAACCATGATTCAATCAGCATATCTTTATTTTATCTTTTTATATATAGCTAAAATTCAAATAATATTTCATTATTTTACTAAAAAATGTTTCTTTAAGTCACTTCATCTTTTCATTCCATTACACAATTATTTACAAGTACAACCCTACAATATGAGAACTTTAAATTTATTTGATATTATAAGTTTTATAATTTTGAAGTTCTATTACTCGTATACGAAAACTTGTCAAATAGACTCTAAATATTCCTCTAATATCTCACTCACCATATCAACAAAATTCCATATTTGTTTTTTAATTAAGGAATTGATACTATGTAGTTTCAAATTGAAATCCACATTCCATATTTTTTCTACAAAAAGTATTTTTTTTCTTTAAATTAACGAAAAATGAGTACATATTGAGTCAGACTGGTACCCCCCATGTTTTAATCCTGGCCTCTCCCCTGCCCGCTATCATCATCACCACCTTTTGTCGATGCTACCACCACCATTTGTCATCGCCATTACCATACACTACATATCATTGCCACACCTGCCGCCACCATCACCAGTCCCTGCAACCACCACCTTTACCTCCATTAAGTGTAAATATGTAGTATTCAAGAAAAGAAAAGGAATAAAGAAGAAATAATAGGTGAAAAAAAATTTATACCAAATATTTACACTTACAATAAACCTTTTAATAAGAATAATACGGAGAAGGAGAATGATCAACTCACATTAATATTTATCATGATTGTAAATATATACTATCACAACATAATCCACTCACAATGTATATTTATTGTAAGTGTAAATTTAAAATATCACAACAAAAGTTTAGTCAACATAAATATTTACCTTAGTGTAAATATTTACTTTTAAGAAATATTATCATTGGCAACATACCCATTATTCTTCTTCTTTTTTTCTCCTCATGATTTATCTTATATTTGTTTTATTATTTTTCTCAGTAAATATTTACTTTAGAGTATAGGGCATTAGCTTAAAAATCTATTTATATATGATCAGTCCAAGTGCTAATATTATTGGTATGCTAAACTTATAAACTTTTTATTTAGTTAACAATAAGTTCAAATGATATAGTGACACTTATTAATGTGAATACAATTACGCTTATTAATAAGTGTAATTGTATCTTGGTACTATAGCAAGTGTTCTCGCCCAAGCTACAGTTGGTCTCGAATTCGAGACGTGGGAGAATCATCTCTCTATATAGGCCTAAGGACAACTGACATCCGCCTTTCCCAAACTCTGTAATTAAGTGGGAGCCTTGCGCACTATATATGAACTTTTTAAGTGTAATTTTATCTATATTAATAATTGTAACAGATGTGGACTTATTGATTTTTTTTTTATCTTCAATGTCGTTTTCTTAAGAGTCTAAGGAATTATCTTCATGTATAACTAGAGTCTACACATTCACTCTCTTATAGTTGAGAAAATATTCACAATCTAAGTAAATACTTACTCATAATGTTTTTATATCCATCACCCAATACCGGATCCAACACAACGCACATATATGCACACTTGAAAAACCGCACACTATATTATTTTAACAAAAGTTAAAATGGTTTAATGAGTTCCAAAATAATTTTTGAGGAAACTATTCCAAAAATCTTTATTAAGACACAATATGTGTAAAATAATTTTTGAACAAATTATTTTAGTCTCCTGGAAATAGGTTTTAAGCTAAACCAAAGTCTGGTTTGCAGAATGTAGCAATAAATAATTAAAAAACACAGACAAGAGACAAAGAACTTTAATGTGTTAAGCCCCCACCCAATCGGGAAAACATCCACGGTGACATCTACACCACAAAATAACATCCACCATAAACAAATTAGGTTACAAGCATGTACAACAAATCATACAACAAATCATATTCTAAGTCAAGAATTATACCTAAGAGAGAATCCACTCCTTTTGGGGTACCATCTTTTGACTTCTTTAAGCAACTGGTTCATCCTTTCTTTGTTACACACCTTGTTTCCTTTATCATTTAACTTGATGTTGACTCAATAGTCAAAATCTCGTAACCAATAACACACTTTAGTGTTTGTGGTGATTGTGTAGTGAGTGATGTGCCTAAATGCTATGAATGTACTTTCACACACTTAATACAGACTGATCCTAAGATCTGATTTCCTTTTGGATATTTAAAACAGAGATCCACAGAAATTATTTATAAACATAATTTTTCGATATAAATTTTTTTCATATCTGAAACATGCAAGTCACGATTTCATTTCGTAAAATCAAGAAAAGTTGGATTTGAAGGGATTTTAAAACTTCTCAAAACTAAATCCAACGAGAGATAAGATTTCTCAAAACAAGAAATCAAAAATAGCCTAAAATCTAAACGTGAACTGTATCACAGTTTTAGAGCTACAAATTTCATAAAATAAATGATATAAAAAATGTGTGAGGCTGTTAAGAGATAGATTACAACTGTGAGGAATAGGAAAAACTAACAGTTAATATTTTTCTGAAAATATTTTCATAGAGTTTCCACACAAAAATTATTTTCTCTCAATTTATTTCTCTCTTCTCGCTTTTTTCTCTGAACTCTCAAAAGATTAAAATTGTAAAGACTAATTTTCCTTATATAGGCCCAACGAAAGATCTAGAAGGTCGATTTAAAATTAATTGTTGGGATTGATATGGATTTTAAACGTTTAAATCTAAAGGCTGATAAATGACCGCACAATAACGACAGCTCATTGGTGAAAAAAGGATGCAGAAGGATTAACTCTTATGACATGCAGACCATTGATTAATTTGATCCAATGGTCCAGATTAGGTGCGTGGGATGTGAGTGCAAATAAACACAAATATAGCCAATCAGGAGACAACATGTGCAGGCATACAACTGATAAAAAACGTGTGTTTTAAGTTTCTTAAAAATCCAATTTTGTATCACACTTGTTTCAGCCGGTTTTGGGTTCTACCCAAGCCAATTTTTAGGAACTTTTGAAATTAAAATTTCAACCCCAAAACATTTTTAAACACTATTTTAATTATTTCAAAAATATATTTTAATTATTTTAATTTTTTTAAAAATTATAGAAAATTCATTTTAATTCCAATTAACACACAACAATCAATTATGATATGAAATGCAATCCTATGTGTTGTGAGTGTGTTGGAATACTACCTTTGTGACTGATTGTGGAGTCTTTGCTTGATGTTGAGTTAGCATATGAAGAAGCTTATGATGTAATTGAAGGAGGGACTCCATTTTGTCAATATTTCCAAACTAGTTGAGGCCCCTATATAGTGCAGGCTCAAGTGAGTCAACTATATAGTGTGCTTCAATCTTAACCTTTGGAAATGAGAGAAAAAATTTCCTTTGAGTCATCTAGGACTTATGGGGATAAAAAATACTTATTCATATACACAAATTATAACTACCCCATTTCTTAGAAATCGAAAAGTACATAAGTCAACTATTAACAAACCAATACCCTAAGAAGATCTGATGGTGTTGATTCCTGAAAAAGATTATATCAACTAATGGCAAAGACCAAGAGTTAGTCAAGTTTTTCAATTATTGTTTTGATGGACTCTAATATTTTTCCCCCGTTTTGTTTCAATTGGATAGAGGGTGAAACAAATAAAATGAATATAAACAAGTATAGTAATCATCATTTTATTAACCTAAATTATACAATGAATTACCTAAAGGGTCTCCTATATAAAATATAGATAGGAGGCATCTTTTGTCATTTATCAAAAGACCTTGCCCTATATCCTCAAAGACCAATTATAAGCATGATAGTAATAGGCGTCTTTATCATTATCGAGATTGAATTTTTTAACGAATTCAATTGCGTATTTAGATTGAGATATAAACAACCCATCATCTTTTTATCTTACTTGAAGATCTAAAAATTATTGAAGCTCCCCCATAAGGGACATTTGGAATTCCCCATGGATAATATTTGAAAACTCTTTAACTTCAGACGGAGAAGTAGATCCAAATATAATGTCATCAACATATGTTTGAGCAATGAAGACATGTTTATTAAAATGTTTGACAAATAAGGTCTGGTCATTTCCGCCACATTAAAGACCTTTATTGATTAGAAAAGTGGAAAGGCATTCGTACCAGGCACGAAGGGCTTATTTTAACCCATATAAAGCCTTTTTTCGAAAGATATGGTTCATGTAATGAGGATAAATAAAGCCTTTCGTCTTTTCAACGTAGATATCCTCCGTCAAAATACCATTTAAAAAAGTGAATTTAACATCCATTTGATAAAGGCTAAATTGTAAGTGACAAGCTACGTCCAAGAGTAAACAAATAAACTTGAGGCGAGTGACCGGGGCAAAGTTCTCCTCAAAATCTATTCCTTCAACTTGAGAGTAGCCCTGGGCAACTAACCTGGATTTATTTCTAACTATCATCATTGATTCATTAGTTTTATTTTAAATATCCAATGAGTGCTAATAACCCTTTTATTTTATGGCTTAGGGATGAGATTCCACACGTTATGACTCTTAAACTTGACTAGCTCTTATTGCATAGCCCCAATCCAAAAGGAGTCATAAAGTGCGTCATTTACATTCTTTGGTTATACTAGAGAAATAAAGAATGAAAAGCGGGCCACATTACGTAATTGGGATCGCGTATGCACTGGCTCACTATGGTTACGATCATCCCATTATCAATGGGATGACCTTTAGAAACCCAATTAGGTCCTTCAGGGGTCTTAGTCGGCAAAGGCTCATCTATCTCTAGAGCGTCGTAAGAAAAACTATTTTCAGAATCCTCCACGATAATTGATCCTTGTTCTTAACTACATACATTAGTGTCATTCACTATCACATTTATCGATCCCATGATTACTCTAGTACGCAAATTATAAATGCGATAGGCCCTATTGTTTGGAGAGTATACCAAACCTATGGCCTTATTTTCGGGGGTTTCAAACTTAGACAAATGTTCTCTGTCTTTGGAAACAAAGCAGGTACTCCTAGAAGTTCAAAAATATTTCATATTGGGCTTTTTACTATACAAAATTGCATACGATGTTTGTTTAGTATTTTTTCGAAGATAGACCTGGTTAATGATGTGACACGATGTTTGAACTGTCTTAACCCAAAATTATTTTGGTAAGTTATTAGCATGTATCAATGCGCTGAAAATTTCTTAAATTGTTTGATTCTTACACTCAATAACCATTATGTTGAGGTATTTTAGGAGCACTAGACTCATGCTGATAACCATTACTTCTATAGTATTCTTTTACACCAGATTCTTTAATTTCACCTCCTCTATCGCTACGTATTCGATTAACTTGGGTATCTTTTTCATTCGTGATTCTTAAAAGGATTTTCAAAAATTCTCAGAATCTATCGAATTTTTGTTTTCAAAATGCTACCTAGGTGAATCAAGTAAAGTCATCCACAATGACTAAAATGTAAATATTCACAGTTCGAAAAGGACCAATAAGATCCATATTGATTAGATCTAGAGATTTAGATGTTAAAATGTCTTTGACTTTATTGCGAGCATATTTAATCATCTTTCCTTCCTAACACGATCGACAAACAACATTTGGAATCAGTTTTATTTTTGGTAAACCTCTAATTATATCTCGAGAGCTCAATTTGGTAAGATTATCCTAATTAATGTGGCCTAACCTCTTATACTAGATGTTATTTTCATCAAGTCGAGCTATTCTACAAGTCTTATTACCAGGATTTACTGTGTACCAGTTATCTGGGGTCTTGTGATCTATATGGATACATTCACCATTCTCATTTAAAATCTTGTAATTGGTTTTTGAGAATGTGACAGTGTGGCTGGAGTCAAAAAATTAAGATATGCTCAACAGATTGTCTTTAAGACCTTTTACTAATAGGGTATCTTTGAGAATAGGGAGTCCCTATTCTTGGAGTGTTCCTTTTTCTATGATCTGAGCTAATACTCTGTCTCTAAACAAAATATTCCCTCCTAAGAAGTTAGTCGGATAATTTAGCATTGTCTTCGGTCATATGCTTGGAACATCCAGAGTCTAAGTACCAACCAGATGTAATGATTTTAGCTTTTAATGCTCTAGCAATAATATTACACTTCAGCCGGGGTATTAAATCGTCCTTTCTAACCTAAATAGCTCTAGTTTTGAAGTTTTTATGAGCTTTTATATTAGAAATATATTTAGGACTTTTTCTCTTATATTTCTTCTTAGAATGATATATTTTCTTCCTACCTCTATTGATAGAGTTATTATTGGGTTGTTTAAGAAGTAAATAATTATTCCTGCTCTACCTAGAATAGTTAAAGTTTTGTAAATAGGTGAATTAAATTTAGGTTCATACAGTCATTTTTGAAAACTCGCAGCAAAACAGTGTCCATAAACATCGCAATAAGAGCAGTATTTGTGGCTCAAAGTTTTTTTCTCATTTTAAAAACCTTTAAAGAGAGGTTTATACATTTGTTGGATAATGACCTTGGGTCTAACTGCAATAGTTTTAAATTTGGGATCAAATTGCCTAACAGGGGAAAACATACTTAGCCTTAGGTTCATCAGTTGGCTTTGGACAATTTTCCATCTAATTGTCTGGATAATTTTTCTTATTTTCAAAATCTTTCTTGAAGGTTTGAAAATCAGGACATGGGTCATCTATACTTTTTTCAGAAGAAACAAATTGCACATGTTGAATGGCTTTAGTTTGTGTCTTAGTTTTTGGATCAAAACCTAAATAATTTTTACCTTCGGAATTGGTTTTGCTAGAGGCAATACAGCCCTTAAACAGTTGGAATTATCTTCAAACTTAAAATATTTCTTGAAGACAGTTGAAACCTTTTGTTTAGATTCTTCCAATTCTACCAAATTTTCCTCATATTTCATTTTGAAAACTTAATTTGATTGAGAAAAGTTCTTTAATTTTTGAACAAAAGATTTAGCTTTCAATTCATAGGCCAGACACTTATTTGTATAATCCTTTGCGTTCTGCTTCACCAATAGGCTAATGATTCTACCTTTTCACTTAAGTCCTTGATTGTCTTTTCTAGGCTAGTGCTCTTTCTAAGAGTCTTAATGTAGAGTTTGTGAATGTTAGGGAGTTCATTATTATCTGACTCATTATGTGCAGTGTGTGAGTTTTCCCCTAGCATTTCATTTTTTTTAACTCATGTCCATTCAATTCTTCATCAGTACAAACACTTTGACTCACACACATCATCGAAGAAATATTATTAGCAATGTCTACAACATGTGTATTAGGGCATAATAGCATCAGGTTCAGAATTGTTCACAGACATATCATCAGAATAGATAATTTTTGCAAAGAAAGACATGAAAGGATCAAAAGAGTTGGAAGACTCGGGCTCACCTACTTCAGAGTTACTTGAGTCATCCCAAGTCTTACTGATATTAGATTTAGTAGTGTTATTCTTTTTAACCCTACATTTAGAAGCTATGTAACCCCTTTTACCACATCTATAGCATTGCGTATTGCTAAGGTCCTTTTCAGGTCAATTATTGTTCTCAGTGTTCTATTTGTCATTGCTCCTCTCATGAGGCCTGTTATTAAAGTTGTTTAGATATCTAGCTTTTCCTTGTTTAGAAGCAACAATATTTCTATAATTTATAATTTTCTTGAATTGTTTTGACATTAGGGCTATCTGGTTATCCAAACTCTCTAAATCACAGTCCTCATCAGAGTCCAAATCTATATTGGGCATGACTAATTGAGGTGAGATCATTTTAGACTGAGAAACTACATTGGACTGGACTGTCTTTTCTGATTATTGGTAAGGTGACTCTTAAACTCAAGTCCCATTTCTATTGTCCTAAGTTTGATACTGGGGAGTTCAGGTTCCAAAGTTGGATCATTTATCTCCTCAATTGCATAAATTTTATTATCAAACTTAGAGGGAAAGGACCTAAGAATTTTGTACACTACTTCTTTCCTATCATATGTTATTCCATTTTCATGTAGTTTTTTTATTATGTCAGTCAACCTAAGATAAAAAATTGTGAAATGTCTCAGTCACATTCATAACTAGAGTGTTATACTGTTGTATTAACATCTGAGTTTTGGCTGCCTTAACATGGTCATCACCTTTATGAGCAGTGACTAACGTGTCCCAGACCTCTTTAGATATAGTACAAAAAGATATGCGTTTGAATTCGTTCTCATTAACAGACATTAATATAGCATTTTCTTCTTTATTATTACTTAAGGAGGCGTGTTTTTCTTCCTTAATAAAATCATTAAGGAGCTTTTTAACCCTTATAGCACTACCCTCTGCAACATGCTTAGTTGGATGTGAGTATCCATTTTCAATTGCTTCACATACATCATCTTCCAATGTCCGTTGAATGAAAGTAATCATCCTTACTTTCTAGTAAAGAAAATTGTTCCCATCAAAGAGAGGAGGTCGAGACAAATTTGCAAGATGCTCAAACTTTTCGTCCATAAAGAGATTTTAGAACAGTTTCAAAGTACATGATCTAAAAATTTATGAAAAGTATAAATCTCTAATACCAATTGAAAAATCGCTCACTGTGTTATTTTAACAAAAGTTAAAATGGTTTAATGAGTTTCGAAATACTTTTTGAGGAAACTATTTCAAAGATCTTTATTAAGACACAAGATGTGTAAAATAATTTTTGAACAAATTATTTCAGTCTCCTGGAAATAGGTTATAAGATAAACCTAAGTATGATTTGCAGAATGTAGCATTAAAGAATTAAAATTCACACATAAGAGACAAGGAGTTTTAACATGATAAATCCCACCCAATTGGGCATCCATGGTGACCTCTATTCCACAAAACAAAATCCTCTATAACAAAATATAGGTTACAAGCATATATAAAAAAATCATACAACCAATCCTATTCTAAGTCAAGAATTATAACTAAGCGAGAATCCAGTCCTTCTGAGGTACCATTTTCTGACTTCTTTAAGCAACTGGTTCGTCCTTTCTTTGTTATACACCTTGCTTCCTTTATCCTTTAACTTGATGTCGACTCGACAATAAAAATATCTCAACCAACAACACACTTTAGTATTTATGGGTGATTGTGTAGTGTGTGATGTGCCTAAATGTTATGCATGTACTCACACACACACACACACACACGCACACTTAATATAAACATATCCTATGAATTACAATAAACCTAACCAATGAGATATATTTTCACACTTTTGAAATTTAGACTCATTCTTTTCGTGTAAAATATTTCAAGATCTGATTTCCTTTTGGATCTTCAAAATAGAGATCCACAGAAATTATTTATAAACACAATTTTTCGATATGAAAATTTTTCAGATCTGAAACATACAAGTCATGATTTCAGTTTGTAAAATCAAGAGAAGTTGGATTTAAAGGGATTTAAAAACTTTTCAAAACTGAATCCAATGAGAGATAAGATTTCTCAAAATAAGAAATCAAAAACAGCCTAGAATCTAAACGTGAACTATATCACAAGTGGCTGATGTGTTGACTATGGGTGTGAGTAAAGCTACCTTGTATAAAATGTTAGTGAAACTGGGTACGATAGATATCTTTGCACCAGCAAAACGGGCAGCGTTTTAAGGGGATTATTTGTAACAGATTAACTATCATTTAATTCTTAGGGACCTATGTGTAAATATTAAAAATTTGTGTTATAAATAGAATGTGATGGGAGATGAGTGACCTAATCCATTCATCCATTCCTCTTTTCTGGTTTCTCTCTTCTCTCCCTTCCTCTTTTCTGGTTTCTCTCTTTTTTGACACAACGTAACTCCATCCATTTATTGATGATAAGCATTCAATGAATCCCCTTACAACAAACAACATTATATGAACATAAGAAGTAAAGAGGTCAACAATTGGGTAAGCTTGAAACTTGTTCCCTTATTCGTTGAGGTGGCCATAACTCTTATCGCGTCTTTGTCAGTGAACATGGAATATGTGCCACTAGGGCCGTAAAAGGGCTTATCGATTAGAGGTGGCAATTTTTGACATGACACGATAACCCGACACGAACTCGACACGAAGTTAACGGGTTAGGGTTAATGATTTCTTGACATGAACCCGAATATGACACGACCCGCCAACACGAATAATAAACGGGTTGGGTTAGTGTCAAACACATTTAATTCAAAAATGACACGAATAGACCCGCTTAACTCGTATTTTATGGAGAATATATTAGATAATTTATATATCTTAATAGGCATTCTATAAAATTCATGGAGAATCGGATGATAAATTAGTTATGTGTTGCAAGAAGTTGAAATTAATTAAATTTAAGTTAGTGTAGGCTTATGATTGGTATGATTGGTTAAGAGAGAAGAAAAAAATATTTTATATTTTACTTAATGGGTTATGCGGGTCAACCCGAACACGACACGATAATAACTAGGTCGGGTTAGTGTTTGCTCATCTGACACGATTAGTTAAATAGGTCGGGTTAGGGTTGACTAATACTTGACATGAACCCGACATGACACGACCCGAACACGACACGACGCACACGAATTGCCACCCCTATTATCGATGGTCTCATAGAATATCCGACCCTTTATGGCCACGTATATGGGTTTCGACAAATGTGTTCCATCATATTGATTCAATTGAGAAGATAACAACGTTAGTATTCAACTAGAATTAAAACAAAAGTATTGCTAGGGTTCATCAACATTTAAGAAAAATCCAAATTGGAAATTGTAGGTATACTAAACCCTAGAGAGAGTACCTTTCGATGACTATGGAGTCAAGCTTGGGTCAAGAGAGAGTATCAGAGAAGAAGCATGGCATAGGAAAGGAAAGTACCCAACTTCGCTAGTGCAAAATGAGGATCGTGAAATGAGATATAAGAAAGGTAAATTTAACTTGTTAAATGAGGTAAACGAGTGAGGCTCGAGACATATGAGATCAACACAAGAAGTGGGTGCAAAAATCGATACAAATGGGTTTTATACCATGCCTGGAAAATGCGGCATGTGGGTTGCCAGACATTAATTGCTTTGATACATGGTTTCTTATTTCACCATTAGATATAAACCCCAACATGCAACCTCAACTATTGTGAGTGGAAGACTTATCATAATAAATTATCAAAAAAGAAATATCGAGGTTAAAAATATTAATCACACACACAACAATAGATGTACGTGGTTCGGCAACGTGATTACATCCACGGAGAGGTTATTATATTCTTATTAGTATCTCTTAATAATCGAGGTTACATCCCATTGCCCCGGACTAGGATTACAATTTATAATTGTAGAAAATAAGAGATTGAATTGTACAAATAAGTCAATTAGCTCGTAGATTACTCGAGGTGTCCATGAATATCTCGTCCGAGATTATTAGTAACCGATTTGAGTATATCTTCATGTATTTAATCATATGTTAAATACACGGATCTAAATAAATAACTAATTTGGGTCGGACAGTCCATCGTCCACGTTGTGCTGGTCGGCTACTCTCTTGGGCTGAAATAAATGAGCACCCCCTTATATCTCTCTCTCTCTCTCTTTATACACACACACACACACACACATATATATATATATATATATATATATATATATATATATATATATATATATATATATATATATATATATAGATATAGATATAGATAGATAGATAGATAGATAGATAGATAGATAGATAGATAGATAGATAACAAGAAATTACTTAAGTAATGTTGAATCCAAAAAAAATTATTAGTGCGAGTTTAATTAAAATGTGGTTTCTAAACATAAAAGCAAAATGTTATGTATTAAAAAATTCGTTTTAAATAAGATACACAAAATATTCAATATTAAATGTTGGCTTTAAGCATCTTAAGAAGATG
Source organism: Sambucus nigra (assembly GCA_949130495.1). Lineage (NCBI taxonomy): Eukaryota > Viridiplantae > Streptophyta > Magnoliopsida > Dipsacales > Adoxaceae > Sambucus > Sambucus nigra. The sequence continues at coordinate 93,973,215 of OX422210.1, read as the reverse complement.
TTTTATACTACTCAATGCTATTCGTGGTATTTTTTTTTTTTTTGTTTTTGTATTTTGTAAAATGTAGGGTATTATAATTTACTCAAGGTAATTAATACCACCATACTTTCGGTAGGCTAAATAGTTTCCTGACCAAAACTACCATATCTCATGCATTTAATGCACTATCTTTAGCATTAATAAGATGGTACTTTTACTTTAATTATGGTCAGCCCATTTAATGCTACCATGTCGCTTGAGTGACCCAGCCCCCATATAAATACCCTAACAACATAGTTTACGAGGACAATAATTTGAACCCAAAATTTTTGATGAGCTTTCTCTAAATAAGAGTGTTTGCTATGAGAACACTATCGTGTGATTATTCCCTTTGCCTCCATTAACACTACTATTGAACATTCACTATGCCTTAAGGTTACTGCCTTGTCGTTACTGTGCTAAAGGTGCTTGCTCCTTCTTCCTCCAACCAAGTGGTATGTTGGTCTCCTCCATTTATTACTCTTTTAGAGCATTTATGTTGTAAAAAGACACAAGTCTGAGTGTTGAATATCGTTTGTCTTTGACTTGAATTTATTGTCATTTCCTTATTATTCCTTGGCACTAATGACAATCTTGATACAAAATTACGCCTCCCTTAACAATAATTGTATTTCAAGAACCCAGTTATTACATTTGGGGACTCTACTGGGTAATTATTCTCTTCAGACATATGACTGATGATAATGTTACAAAAAACATAAAATTTGATGCTTTACAACATGAGGAGGAAGCATACCTCACTATCTTTATGAAAGGGGCAAGAATGGTGCGGGCATAACTAAGATCGTCTGCTAAAAATGTGATGAGCACTGCTGGCATGATAGTCGAGATAGGCCCAGATCAAATGAAAGGTTTAATGAGTCTGTTCACTGAGTATATCAAAACTCCAAGCGCTCAGGAAGTATTAGGTATCACTGGAGGACCAAGCTCTTTACCACTCCACCGATTGTGCTAATAACTCCCACTACCATAGCAGGAGTTATTCTGGCTTCTACCAATAATGTCACTACTCCCACAACACAGACGATTTTTACCCCAAACGTCATTGGAGTAACCACATAAGTAACAGGCACCACTACGGCCGCACCAGCGCTAACCGTTAATAGGGAAGGCATTACACCTATCGCACTACCAATGCCTTCCATGGAAGATACATCACAAACTTGCCCCCTCCATCCATCCTTGAGGAAATGAAAAAATAATTGTTGAAGTTGATAACGACCACTAAAGCTAGAGGAGAGGAATCTTTAATTTATGAAGACTTCCGTACTCCTTATCCAGATGATTACAATAATGAGCCTTATTCAGTAGGGTATGTTCCATCAATTTTTTAAAAGTACAAAGGAAAAGGAGGGAACCCTAAAGAATATGTGAAAAGGTTCGTTAAGAGACTCGGGGCCCATTACAATGCCAAGAATCTGAGGTCGAGAGAGTTTTCAAAATCTCTAACTGATAAAGTTTATACTTGGTACTCACATTAGACGCTTGGGGGTGTGGCTTCCTACGAGGATTTGTATGTGTTGTCTGTGCAAAAGTTTTTCTTAGTGGAGGATGAGTTTAACCTCACACAACTGGCCCAAGAAAATCAAAATCCCACGAGGATGTTATGACCTACGCCAGGAGGTTCTGCGAGCATTGGATGTGAGAGAGGAGACGGTAGAAAGCAAACTTTTGTAAGTCTTTGCAGAAGGGTTATTGCTCGAATATATATGCCATCTCATCAATGAAACGCGAGAGTTCTCAAAGTGGCAAGGAACATTCCATTGGTGGTAAAACCTTCACGACCTCCACCCGCCTTAGCTGGTTTATTACTAAGAACATCAGCTAGTTCAGGGAGGGGAGTATTATTAAGGGTAAACTACACACATGATGGAGACATTAAATAGTAAGGTGGAGGGTGAGGAAGGATGAATATTGTCCATAAGATAAGGTTTGATGGAAAAGATGATCCTCTTGATCTATTTTGTACGCTCGAGCAGACATTAAACACCTACAACCACATGGTTCATGATAAGATGCGTAGGCCAGTCAATGATAGTATGACACAAGCATCTTGAGAGTAAATAAGTAAGCTAAACTTCTCCATATTACACAACAAGTTAGGTCACCAAACTAAGTCATGTTTCTCATTGAGACGATTAATTGACCACCACATCAAAAAAGGGGGCATTTAACTTCCCCAAGCCAATGTAAATGATAACCCTTGGCCAAAACATGGGGCACACATTGATAGTGCCTTAGATGAGGAAATAAAATAGCTGATAAGGGAACAATGGTCTTTTGGTGAGGATTTCAATGAGTCGCTGAAATAATGCATGCTTGGGATGTTGTAGTTGACATTAAGGGGTGAAGTAGAAGACGAAGTGAACCCCATTGAAGGATTGATCAGGAAAATGGAAGCTTACTCCTTGGATATAGTGAATATCATGATAACGTACGATGAATCTGCCTAGAGGGATGTGGAAGAGGTGTTTGAGCTTTGTAAGGACATATTTTATATAGTCATGTTTACATTAGAGTATGCCGTATACCGTTACAATCATCGAAGAAAAGTTCAAGTCCAATCATTCAGCAAGACGGATCGAAATATCAACATTCTTCAACAGACAAGCCTCTACAAGATATTTTTCGGTAAGGTTATGTTTAAGTCCCTTAATGGTTCTTTTAAAGTGTTGAGATATTTTTTCTAAAATGTTTTTAAACATTTGAGTGTCATTTTTTATCAAAAGAATTTTTTTAAGTGTTGGCAGAGTTTTAATAAAATTTGTTTTTTTTTCGGTGTCATTCAAATGATCAGACAATGTCACGCGAATGAGGACTTCAAGCGACATGCTATGTAACGTAAAGGATGGCGTGTAGCTCGCTTGAAGAATTTTATCAAACTAGATGCCTTATTTTCGTTTTCTAAACTCATTTGATGTGTCGTGCGAAGAAGGATCAAGCAATATCACATGTCGTTCGAGTGACATAGGATTCTCGTTCGATAAAAATCGTCGACTCAAGATATTTATAAATAGGAATGTTTTGAGTCCTTTTTTCTTCAAAATACCCAAGTTTTTCATTCTACAAAAACTTCTTTACAGAATTTTTGTCTCCTCACTTTTTTAGGGTTTTTAACTTTGTTTTAATTTACGAATCATCCAAAATAGCTTTAGTGAATCAATTTGGACAAGATACAATTTTTCTGGAGTTTCTCTTGTAGGGAAGATTTCTCTACTATTGATTTGGTACCACTTGAGGGAGGTGCTAGATGACTACGACTGCGGTCAATTGGGAGTACTTGCGGGTGTTCCTTATTGAAGATAGAAGTGCATGTTCTTGTGGGTTCATTACGATTGATCCAATACTGATTCTAGTCTGAGGTCTATGTGAGTGTCTGTCGATATTCATTGTAGATTTCATTGTATATGTAAGTTGTGATTTACCTCTTCATAGTGAAATAGAAAGTTTATACCCGAAACGTTTTTTTTCCTGAAATCTGTGTGTCAGCAATATTTATTTTGTGATGACTTGATTTTATACTCCTACATGCATGTGTTAGGGTTTGATTAATTTGGATAAAAAATTGGCATCTAGTTAAATAAGTTTAAAATTTGAAAATTTCAAATCCACGTACAATCGATATTACATAGCATTCTCAAATTGGTATTAGAGTAGGTTTCATTAAATTAAGTGAGATCCTTTTTTAGAAAAAAAAAATTGTGATATTGATTTTTTTTGAAAAATCTGATTTTGAGATTTTGTAATGTTTCCGGATGAAAACTTATACAATATGTTGCTAGTTTTTGATAGGTGTAACTATGCCTATTGAAAAGACCATATGAAATCTCATTTAAAAGCAATCAATGAGCGAGTTTGGGTTGTTTGTGAAAGTGGGCGCACTCCTCCCACTATCATCGCTAAAAATGTCATTAATCTTAAGCTTATGAACGAATGGACTGACAATGAGTTTAAATGGATCACTTTTAATTCTCGAGGGCTAAGTGCAATTTCTAGATCCATTACCGTTGATGAGTTTTGACGTATCATGACGTGCACCACGTCAAAAGAAGCATGGGATGTTTTACAACTTACACATGTAGGAATGAATGCGGTCAAAGAGTATAAATTGTAAATTTTAACTACTCAATTTGAAATGATTACCATGCCTGAATCTGAGTGTTTTGATGACTTTTATGCACATTTGCCTGATATTGTCAACACTAGTTTCAATCGTGGTGAGCACATTCTTGATGCACGAGTAGTTAAAAAGATTTTGAGAACATTGCCTAAACGTTTTATTTCGAAAGTCATTGTTTTGAATTCCTTAGAAAATTTAAGCAATCTAAAGTTATAAGAACTGGTAGGACACCTCCAGACATATGAAATTGACATGTTTCCTGACACTATTAAGACTAAGGATAGAGGGATAGAACTTAGAGCCCAATTTAGGAAGAGTGAGGAACAATTCAAGAGAGAGAAGAAAAAGAGAGTGAGAGTTTCTGAGTCGGAGTCTGAGGGCGAGTTTGATTTTGATATAGCCATGCTTTCTAAAAATTTCAAAAAGTTTCTCAAATTTTCAAAAGAAAATTCGTCCAATAAAAGATTTTTATGAAAAATAAAAAGAAAGATGAGGCCAAAGAAAGCGGTGATAAAGAGAAAGAGAAAGACAATGAGGAATAAGAGAGGTGTTTTGAATGTGAGGGTAAGGGGCATAGTGAGCATGAGTTTTCCACTAGGCTAAAGAGAAAGGGCAAGAAGATTGCCATGCCAGCCACCCTTAGCGACAGTGAGGAAGAGATGAAGGATTATGAGGATGAATATTCACATGGGATGTGTGTTGCATTTTTAGCTAGTCACGTGAGAACACCTAGTTTGTACCATGACAATGATGATATTTGTGAATGTGAGAGCCCCGATGATAATTTGAGTGTTTCTAGCGAGTGTGAGAGTGAGTGCGCTAGTGATGGTGAAAGTGAGATCCAAATTGTGTTTAGATCTTTGTACACCGGGACCTTAAAGATGAAGAAATTAAATAAGGAGTTAGGTCTTAGGGTGATAGATTTGGAGAGAGAGATATAAAGTTTGAGAGGTTTTGAGGCATCGACGAGTCAACTAGAGAAGTTGAAGGTTAGTTTAAGTGAGGAGTTGATAGTCATATGTCGGGAAAAGAGTGAACTTGTATCCCGTTTGTCACAATTAGAGAGAGATATTGAACGTACCCATGAGGTAAATATCACAATAGAGGATACATATAAGAAGGTTGGAAAGATGATCCTCGGTCCCTCTTTGTGAATTGTTGAGAGATTAGGAATAGGTCATGACAGTGCGTCCATTTCCCATGTTACACCCAAGCCTGTTCCCAAGTTTGTGATTGATCCATATGGATCTCAACCCAACCCACCTATACATACCATTTTGGATAGGAGAGTGCATCGTATATATTTTGAGATAGGTGTTCCTCGACCCGTGTATGTTTGTGCCTATTGCAAGAAAAGAGGACACCTTAGGGAATTTTTCTTAAAGTTTGGTAATGTGTCGTACAAAGTTTTGCCACATCATACTACAACACACGCACCCACACATGATGCTCTGGATGATTGCATGAGATATTTTTCATGTATTAGGAAGCAAGTTAAGTTTTTGGTCAAAACTTCACATGATTTGATGGATGTTATTCATAGGATGTCGCCATCTTTGGAAAACTCCACATCACCTAACAGATGAGATTTCGACTTGTTTGCTAGCATATGATAATTTTCATGATGATATTTTATGCCTATTGCTAATGTGTACCATTTTTGTATTTATATTTTGAAAAATCAAAAAGATTTTCTAGTTTTTTGAGAAAAAGATTGAATAAGCCAAAAAGATTTTATTTTGATATATTGTTTTGAAAAATTCAAAAAGAGTTTTGTATTTTGTTTACACCGTTTATGGATGGACATTTAGGATGACCAAGTCGCAACATCATTCCATATGCATTTGACTATTATTCAATAGTGTTTTGACATAATGCATCACTTCATCTATGTGCTTTATAATATTTGGAGTCATTAAGATGAGATTTGAGATTACTTTCTACTTGTTTGACTCATGATTTCCTTTATTGACCACTTGCATGGATTTTTTAATTATTGTACATGTCTATCATATGTTGGTTGAAGTGTTTCCATCTCAATCATGTCTATAAAATGAACCAAAAATGCGATAAAACTTGACAATGAAAGTTGTGCATGTAAGAAATATTGCCTATGAGGAATTTGTTTAATATGAAAAAATGATGAGTGAACACGGAAAAAGGCAATGAGTGAATAATAATCACGTCATAAAAGCCACTGTTTAAAAGTACCTGAGAAAAAATTAAGGCAATAAAAAGAATAATATGCCAAAAATGGAGCCAATAGGATTTCTCTAAGTTGAGAAAAAATAGAAACCTCAAAAGTTCTTGAAAAAGAAATATATATTTGAGGGAGTTTGGTTGGAAATAAATCAACGGGTTTGCACGTCCTGACAAAGTCTTGAAAAAGAATCAAATAATTTTAGACGTTATTGATGTGAAAATCATTTAAGTCAATGTCATTTGAATTCAACAATGTTTACACCTAAGGATGATTGTGAAGTTCATTCTTTAGGAGTATCCATATTCATCATGCACATTTGTTATGTATGTTTGAGTTGATTTACCTATTGAATATGTTTACACCCATTCATTCCTTTTCCACGATTTGGTGTAAATTTATGGTGTATGATTTTTATGTAGATTATTTTTGTTTGAAAATTTTGAAAAATTAAAAATAGTTGGTGAATGCTTTCAAGTTTATTCTTTAATGATCATATTTGATTTTCTTTGCTTGTTGTGACACTACATGATAAAACTCGATACGTTACGAAGGTATTTGTTTCTTATCTCATGTGTGTAGGTAAAAATTTTGAATATCTTAGTTTGCACACCCTAATGATGACAAATAAACATTGGAAATTTGAAGACGTTGAAGAATTTTTGAAGAAAGTTAAAGACTTTCATTTTGAGTACCTTTTCAGTTTTGGGTTCATGGGAGGGTATTAGATTTGTATAGGACATTTGATTTAATAATTCAGATGTTTTTAGTTTGTACCGGCATAGACATAGGGGGAGATTTGTAAGGATATATTTTACATAGTCCTGTTTACATTAGAGTATATTGTATACCTCTACAATCGTCGAAGAAAAGTTCAAGTCCAGTCATTCATTAAGACGGATATGAATATTAACATTATTCAATAAACAAGCCTCTATGAGATAGATTTTGGTAAGGTTGTGTTTAAGTCCCTTAATGGTTCATTAAAGTGTTGGGATATTGTTTCTAAAATGTTTTTAAATATTTGAGGCATCATTTTTCGTCAAAAGAATTCTTACTAAGTGTTGAGGTGAGTGTTTAATAAAATTTATTTCTCATTGATGTCATTCAAACGACAAGACAATGTCACGCTAACGAGGACTTCAACCGACATGCTATGTCTCGTGAAGACTCGTATGTAGCTCACTTGAAGTATTTTATCAAACGAGATGCTACTGTTTTAGTTTTCTAAACTCGTTTGATGTGTCGAGCAAAAATGGATCAAGTGACATAGGGTTCTCTTTCGAGCGAATCTACCGACTCAAGATTTTTGTAAATAATAGAGTTTTGAGTTCTTTTTACTTCAAAAGACCTAAGCTTTTCATTCTACGAAATGCTTTTGTAGAATTTTTGTCTTCTCACTTTTTGAGGGTTTTTAACTTTGTTTTGATTCACAAATAATCCCAATAGCTTTAGTGAATCAATTTGGAACCCAATATATAATTTTGCTGGAGTTTCTCTTATAATGAAGATTTCTCTACTATTGATTTGTTACCACTTAAGGGAGGTTCTAGCTTACTAAAGCTACGAATAATTGGGAGTACTTGCGAGTGTTCCTTGCTGAAGATAGAACTGCGTGTTCTTGTGGGTTCGCTGCGATTGATTCATTGTTGATTCTAGGCTGAGATCTATGTGAGTGTCCGTGGATATCCATCACATATTTTCATATGTATGTAATTTGCGATTTACCTCTTCATAGTGAAATAAAAAGGTTTTACCCGGAAGTTTTTTTCCCTGAAATCTATATTTATTTTGTGATGACTTGATTTTATACTCCAAAATGCATGTGTTAGGGTTTAATTAATTTGGATAAAAAATTGAGATATAGTGACATAAGTTTAAAATTGAAAATTTGTGAATCCACATACAATTAATATCACATAGCATTATAAATCTTGAGGAAGATCAGGTTGACCCCTTGATAGAGTGTGCCGCAATTGCACGGTCATAAAAGTTTAGGTGGTGCTTTGATCGTGTTGGACTACTCGAGCACTCGTGGATAGAGGTTACTTGAGACATCTTGGAGATCGCTAAGAAAAACATGACTCCAAACTTGAAGTGGAAAGGAACTATGACCGAGTTGCTAAGAAGGTATCTTTCATAGGTTATGTTCTTAAAAACCGATAGATTGGTCGTAGTATCCTTGCAATACACCACTCTATGTTACATCTAGAGTGAATGGTTGCATATTTAATCGTGTTTTGATGGATGGAGGAACTTCCATCAACATCATGCCCATTGGGTCCTTTTATGCATGCAGTTTGTTTGAGACGAATTGAACAAAATTCATTCTTCATCTCATTGTATGATAATCAATCCTCCATTACCATCGGATATATTAATGCGGGGATTACCGTGGAGAATATCACTTTCCATACTAAGTTCCACATAATATAATGAGAACCCTCATACCAGATGTTGGTAGGAAGGGTGTGGATGCACAACCATGGGTTGGTGCCTTCTACATATCATCAATGCGCCAAGGCAAATGTTAAAGGTAAGGAAATAGTCATTTACGCATCCAAGAAATTGTTCTCATGGGAGTGAGCTCACTTAGTAGACGTTTCCTTCTATACAGAGTTGGTCGCAGAATCTGCTATACTCACAAGAGATTACGTGCACCCACCTGACCAGTGGTGGCCTACGAGGAAGAAAAGATTATATAGGAGGAGGTAAGTACCCCTAGTTTGTCTAGACAGTTATGTGGTCGGATGACTCCCCTCATCCATTCGATTGAGCATTAAGTACAACAAAAAAGTGTACTTAACAGGTTCTCCGGGAGAGCTAAAAAAAATAGCCATAAAGGTTCGCACTAAGAAGATAATCCTCGCCAGTGCAAAAGAGTGGTTTGTCCTGATGGTAAGATCATCTACAAACTCTGAAGGTGTGAGAGGGAAACTAAAAGCTTGGATGATGAGGGTGACCCAATGTATGAGTGTTTTCTGATGGATTACTAGGGGGCAGTCTATGGTTATTGACAATTTCAATATCCTAGATTTCTTAAAAAAAGTGGAAGAAGAGCCTGAATGTATAAAAGATAGGCCAAGACCACAAGTCCAAGAGCTAAGAAAGATAAATTTGGCAAAGGCATGTGATAATCCAAGGTTAATTTTCATCTTGAAGGACATTGACGCTACCTCAAAGGAAGGGCTGGTTAAAATGATTCGAGGTTTCAAAGACGTCTTCGCTTGGAAATACACCAAGATACTGAGAGTCGATAAAGAGGTGAGCTATCACAAGTTGAATGTGTTACCCTCAGTTAACTCGATCAAACAAGGTACTCGAACGTATAAAGATTAGATGGATCTAAAGATCAAGGAAGTGGTCCAAAGGTTTCTCAGAGAAGGTTTTTGATTGAGGTGCGAAAAGTAGCGCGTGTAAAGACGCTAATCGTTGTTTTCGTTTCGCCAACTCAATACAAAAACCTAAGTTACTACTACACTTGCGAGGCAAGCACAGCGGTAAGTCGGGTATCGAAAATCCACAGAGACAAGTTGCTAGAATTTAAGTGATTTAATACTCCGAAATAAAAGTGTAAAATATGATTACAAACTAAAAGAAAAGATGCATAAAGGAAAAGATTATTCTAGGCAATCGTATTGAAACTAGATTATGAACGCGAGTAAAAACTATAGGTTGCGTCGAATATCCCTCACCCGAGTTAATTAGTATAAAATGGTCACATGGGTCGACGAGTTATTACAAGTGCGTCTCGTTTCGACAGTTAATTAAATCAAGGGTTGTTACGCCCTAAATCATCATAAAAGCCTAATAAGATTTTGGCGTCAATAAATATCCCGGAAATTACGCGCGAAAGGTCGTAAGCACGGGACATACATGATATGCCCCGTCAAATCTCCTAGGCGTAATAACTAGGACAACACACTCGAAATAGACCCGTAAACTCCATCACCAAAGCAAAGCAACGCGTCAACTCGAGTGAGTTCAATTCAAACACAACCTAATTTAAGTTACCTAGAAAGCATGTTAAAAACGCGATAAATGGAAAGCGGTAAATAAACGCGGTAAATCTATACTAGAAAGCGTGTAAATCAAAGCATGTAAATAAAGCAAGAAAACCTAAATTAGAAAGCTTGTAAATTAACTAGAAAGCAAGAAATGAAGAAATACAAACTATATTAATGGAAGAGGATGATGAATAGTCAACTTACACAACAAATGGGGTGTCAAACCAAGTATAAATGAAGGAGAACTCTCCAAAACCCTCAAACCCTAATCTAAACTAACCTAAAATCGTGTATATCTGATATTAAAACCAAAAATGGGTTTATATAGTAAGTGGGAAAAGATAAGGGAAAAAGGAAAGAAAGAGGAAAGAGCCCAAAATATCTGGCACTACCGGTCGACCGGTCGTAGGGGAGCGGTCGACCGGTCCCTTAAGCCAAAGCATACTGTCTCCTTCCCACGGCAAAAGTTGAAACCGCGGTCGACCGGTACTCTGTTTTCAGGCTGCATTTGGTACATGATGAGGGGGAAAAGGTCCATTACGGAAACGAGCCTAGCTTCTTCGTCCGAACTCCAAACGACGCACCGTTTGCGGCCACGCGATGCTAACTCAATGAACTACGCATCCGTAGAATTTCCAAGAGCCGAATAAGAAATGTGAATTGACTAAAAAGCCCTTGAAGTTGCGTCCAGCGACGAAACTTCTCCGAAATGCAACGGATCCTCACTTTTAGCGTTCCAATACCTACAAAAGCACAAATAACCCCTGCAAAGCATGTATATATCCAAATCCAAGGTTGTCTGGTTAATGAGCATAAATATAGGCATTTAGGACCATAAAAGAGCTAGAATGCATAAGGAAAACGGGCGGAAATATACAATATTCGATACGAATCAGTTTTACTATTCCTATCTAACATCTTATTTGGTAGTCTAGTATTATTCCCGTGGGATATAAGGACAAAAGAAATATCAGTATCTATGTAGATTTTAGGGATTTAAATCGTGTATGCCCAAAAGATGAGTTCCCGCTGCCCTCAATTTACAACTTGATAGATGCAACGACGGGCCATGAAATGTAAAACTTTATGGATGATTATGTAAGGTACAACCAGATTAAGATGGATCCAGCAGATGTTGGAAGGCTTCTTTTTTTACTCCCTTAGGTAACTTCATGTACACTTTCATGCCTTTCGAGTTGAAAAATTTAGGGTCTACTTACCAAAGGACTATGGTGGCTATATTACATAATCTCTTTTGTAATGTTTAGGAATTTTATGTTGACAATTTGGTGATAAAGTCCAAGAAGGAGGTTTCTCACTTGACGAATCTGAGGAGGTGTTCATGCAGTACTATAAGTATAAGTTAAAGATGAACCCTCTCAAATGTGTGTTCGGGATGACAAGTGGGAAGTTACTAGTCTTTGTGGTGGATCGATAAGACATTCATATGGATCTTGATAAGCAAAAGTCCATCCTCAACATATCAAGGCCAAAATTTATGAAGGAGTTGAAGAGCTTCTTGGGAAAAGTCTCCTACCTGAGGAGGTTTGTGCTTGGACTTGCCGAGGTTACTCACTCGTTGATGGAACTACTACGAAACAGGACCAAATTTAAATGGGAGAAGCCACATCAGGAGGCCCTGGACCGGTTTAAGAATATCCAAACATCTCCCCAAGCGATGATCCCTCCAAAGGCAGGTATTCCTTTAAAACTTTATCACACGTCCATTGAATGATCAGCTGGAGAATTGTTATCCCAGGAGATAGATGGTGTAGAGAAACCTATTTATTACTTAAGTTGAATCATATATGGGCCTGAGCCCTTGAGTTTATTGCACAAAATATTATGCATTATATGTTGCCTTTTACGATTCACATTATAACTAGATATGATTCCATAATGTTTTTTCTTACTAGAATCTGCTAATAGGTAAGGCAGACATATAATTCCTGATACTTTCAGGGTATGATCTTACATCTGTGGTCCCTCAACCAATCAAAAGCCAAGTTTTGCAGAGTTGTTGGCCATATTCCCATATGGGACCTTTGAGTCACCGAATGAAGAACTTCCAAGTGATGATCTTCAATACAAGTAACTAGAAGTCAGTTTAGAAGAATGGAGTATGGAGTTTGATAGTTTGTCGGCGTCGTAAAGGGAGGAATAGGAGTGATCCTGGGCAATGGTGGAGAAAAAATTCGACTATCATTCAAGTTGGACTACGGTTTCTCGGACAATGAGGCTTGAATATGAGGCTTTGGTGATGGGGCTATTAGAAACTATATGAATGGGAATCTAGGTGCTCACAATAAAGGGAGATTCAAACTTGGTGGTTAAGCAAGTAAATGACGAGTATGCTCTAAAACACATGAGTTTGGCACCTTACCAAACATTTATACAAAGGTTTCTTGACCAGTTTCACGATGTAAAAATAAAGAGGCATAACAATGAACAGACATGTTGATGCCTTCTTTGTGATTGCCTAGAAGATTGCCTTAGAAGGATATTTGATTATAATTTGAATTACCAAGAGGATACATCACTCGACCATAATCAAAATGCTACCCACTGATGATAATATTGATTGGAGAGGAAAGATAAGGATGCAGCTAAAAATGAGGGAAGGACTATTAAGTTTGGTTGATCTTACACAATAATTTCTTACTGCGGGCAATTTATACTATAAAAATAAAGGAGGTTGGTTGTCCAGGTGCACGAACTTCGAGGAAGCTAAGAGGAGGTGAAAGAAGTGCATGAAAATAGTTGCAAGACCATAAAAAAACTTTTATATCGAAGGATCCAAAGAGCGAGCTACTTTTGGCCCTCGACGAGATAAGATGCTGCTATGCTATATAGGCATTATGGAAAGTGTAGGCTGTATTACGAAGCTATTGAATGCAACTTTATCGATCAACCATACATTGACATGTTAGTAGATGGGGTTATGTCAACAGATAAAGATGATGCTACAAGGCTAAAATGATGTATATCCAGATACTACGTTCAAGAGGGGAAACTCTATCAAATAGCCTATTAGGATCAACCTCTGAGGTGTATCAGGTTAGAAGAGGAAGAAAAGGTGTTAAAATAGGCTCATGAGCCAGGTCACATAGGGGAAAAAAGCTATATGATTAATTTATGACCTTGGGGTATTTTTTGCCTACCATAAAGAAAGACTCTGTTTTTTTTTCAAAAATGCAAAGCATGACAACTCCATGGGAATATGATGCATGCTTCCTCAATGGACATGTGCTCTTTATCCACTCCTTTCCATTATGGACATTAGCATTCGACTTAGTTGGGGCAAGCTATGGATACTAGTTTCTACTAAATGTTTCACTAAATAGGCAGAGGTTGTTTATTTGAAGAAGTCTATTACAGGGGTAATTGCGTGATTCTTGCAGGAGTAATTGCGCGATTTATGAAGGAATACATCATCTGTCGCTTTGGTATTCCTAAAGGCTTTCTCTCAGATAATGGCATTCCCTTTGTGAATAATGAAGTGTCACCATTGACAGAGAAGTATTCGACCGTCCATCATATGTTAATAGTGGCATACCCAACGAGGCTACTATCATGACTTTGGTGAATATCTTTGCAAAGATGATGGAGGATTTCCTTGGGACTTGGGATGACAAGATACCAGAGGTTTTATGGGCTTAAAGGATAACAAAAAGGAAACTAATATGTTACACTCATTTTCCCTTAGTATTTGAAGCTAAAGCAATCCTTCTAGTGGAGCTAAAGATACCCTATGACCAGTGTAATTTATGAAGCGTAATGCTTCCTCATAGTAGGCATGTACAACTCAAAGCACTTGAGGAGCATATAGACAATGCGAAGAGGCACTTCGAGATGTACAAAAATCTGATATCTAGTTCATATGATCATATGGTTAAGCTAAGAAAATTCCAAAAAAGGAGATTTAGTATTGAAGGATTACAGCGGCACATTTGAGGTCTTTCACTACCTAAGTTTGAGGTCAATTGGGAAAGACACTATGTTGTTCAAAAGTTACATGACTCGGGCTACTGTGAGATATCAAAGATTGAAGATGATGGACCCTCAAAGTTAAATAATAAGTGGTTCAAGATCTACTATGTTTAATACTACTTGTTTCTTCATTTTAATGGTTGCATCCATTACAAGTTAGCAAGAGGGTATTCTCATAACTTAACAAGTGTTTGGACTTTTGTTGTAATATAATGAGGATTTCTAAATGAAATGGCTAAAGTTTTTTTCGTTATTATACACGCAAATAAAGCAGAAGTAAGAAAAGTTGTAAAATAATTTCATTCAATCCATCAAGGGTATAAAGTACAAGAGACAAAAGACTGAATAACCAGGTTTACTACCTCAACTTACATAAAATAAAAAAATGGGGGAGTAATAAATATCTAATGGGGTCTTTGTTGATGAACCATAAGTTGGAATAATTTAACACCCAATGATGATCGCGGGGTAGGACATTTTCCATAGAGGCATGTTCGTCAACAAGATCAGCCATGCCTTTTTCATGACACTCCATCTCCCGTTGAAATTTGTCTGGCTAAGACTCCGCATTAGACAAGGCCTCCCAAGAAACCACTACTCGTTCTTTCGCTCGGAGAATATTGGTACTCAGACTTGTTATTTCCTTAATAATGGAAGCCTGCGAACAGTTAGATGCCATAAGCCGAGCATAGAAGGTAAGAAGACCAACCTTCTTAAAGCCCTCAATAGGTCGACTAACCACGATAAAGAAAAATCATCGCTAATAAGCAAGTTGATCTTCCCCATTAATTTTTTCACCTTTGAGGCACCAAGATGTGACAAAAGGGTGCTTTTCATATTGCTAAGAACGATTGAAAGTCCAAGAAAATGGCATGAAATCATCACTGGCAAGGCTAAACACATGAAGGACTAAAGGTTTATGGAAAGTAGTCCAAAAGATTTTCAAGAAGTTCCTAGTGTGAAATGGTGAGTATATGAGGGAAGTCCCAAAGTATTTGGCTCGAAAAAGTAACAGGAGTAGTCTCTGACAAATGAACACTAAAAGTGCTATCGCTGACAAAGGATGCCTTGTGTTCAAAGAATTATCCCCAACTTGCATCATAGGATCAGATATTTGAGGGACTTCCCCAATGACTTGGCTTACAAATGGAAAAACACTTGGGCCCATTTTGACTCCAATAGTAGCAGACTCTGCCAAGATTCCTTCTCAAATATTTTCTCGTTCAGCCAGTGGAATAGACCTTTCAACATTTACAAGTTTCTCGACTTTCACTTGCAAAAAGGTAAGGGAAAAAAACACACAAGTCAAAATTAGGCATGACCCATTTGAGGGATATTAAATTCCTATATTATTAGGCATAACCCTTTTTAAGGGGACTAAAGTCCTATAATACCAGGCATAACCCTTTTTAAAGAGATTAAAGTCTTATATTACTAGGCATGACCTTTTTTTAAGGGATATTAAAGTCCTATATTCTAGGCATGACCCTTTTTAAGGGAAATTAAAGTTATATATTACTAGACATGACCCTTTTTTTAAGAGAAATTAAAGTCCTATATTGCTAGGTACGACCTTTTAAAGGGAGATTAAAGTCCTAGCTTTCTAGGCACGTATAATAAGGTTTATTGGACAGGTTTATCACAACAGGCTAGAAGATGCTCGAATTATCTAAAAACGAAAGAGAGATGAAACAATAAGATAAGATATACCTCTTTTTCAACAATTGTCAAGGAAGGTACTGGTACAACAATAGGAGGATCCACCTTATGTACTAACTCTTTGGGGGTTTTAACAACTGGCTCGGGAGGGAGTACTTCTTGTGTTACTACCAGGGCTTCATCATCTACAACACGAGTAGTTGATCCTTGGGTCTTATTAATAATATGGTCCTCTCCAGTAGAGGCTACAATAGGGATGACAATGAAGCGGTTTTTGGGTGGGTTTTAAAAAATCCTGTCCCACCCCACCCAGTCCCGCGACCCATAACAGGTTTACTTGTAGGAGCCCCAAACCCGTTTAAATTTTTTTGTATTAATACGAACCCACCCCACCCCTCTCCAGCAGTTCCACCACCAATAAGGCCAGCAACTTCCTCAACTACCTGAACCACGTCGGGCAGTTACACATCTTTCTTCTCCCCGAGTTCCTCCACTTCCTCCACTCTAACAATGGAAGGGATAAAGAGGTTGACAAGGACTTTATTGCTCGTTGATGGATGAGTGGGCATAGTTATGAGATCCCGACAAGAATTTGCAGGGTTGACCTCGAGAGCAAGGGCCTGAAATTACAATGAAGGCATACTAGAGTTAGATAATAGATATAATCATAAGGACAAGAATAAAAAAGTAGCTCACCGAGAGATTTAGCTCAGTAGAGGATGATTTTGAGTTTCCATACCAACACTCGCCTCTCGTTATTTGTGAAGAGAGGCCTGGTTGCGTAACAAATATGAGTAAGGGTAATAACCACTACTCATAAACCCATTTATTTAATTTACCAAAACCTGCTCTAAGCAAAGAATCCACAGTTAACTCTAGAATTGTAGGGGCATTTGCGTCAGCTATTGGGATGTCAAGGTAAGGAGAAAGAGGCTCAGTCATCACCACATCCGCTAAAGGCACCAACATTGGTTTGTCTCCATGGACAATAATGCCTCATGGGGCTCAGTCATCACCGATTGTACTGGGATATTTTTTGAAACTGTTTTTTTTTATCAAAATGAGATATTTTTCTATGTAAAGATATTTTTTGGAAAACTTGTTGGCGAGATTTTTAAAATAATAATTTTTCGCTTATGTTGAAGCAATATTGTTCAAACGACATTGATATGTCATTCAAATGACCCCTTCGAATGACATCACATGTTTTTTTATGGCCACGATGTGGGTCGTTCCTTCATTACTTCAAACGACATGCTACTATTTTGCATTTTATGAATTCGTTTGTTAGGTTACTTCAAACGACATCTAATGTTGTTCAAACGACATCAAGAAGTCGTTCGAACGATCGACACCGCCTCAAATATTTTATTTTTGTTATAAATACCTATTTTGGAAGACTTTTACATTAAGACTTTTGCCAAATGAAAACTAGAAATCTACAAAATTTTAGTCTTCACTTTTAGGATATAAACTTTATTTTTTATTCACAAAATCATCCCATATACTTTAGTGAATCATTTTGGAACCCAAACACTTCTTGTCGAAGTTTATCTTGTAGAGAAGATCTCTACTAATAGATTGATCTCTTTGTGGGAGCTATTTACTGACGACTGCGATCATTAGGGATACTCGAGGGTATTTACTGCTAAAGGAGGAGCTGTAGCTCTTGAGTTTCTTGTGGGAATCTTTGTTAGTGCAAGGTTGCAGTCTATTTGGATTTTCCATGGAAGATTCATTGAAGATTTCATTATGTAATTGTAAGTTGCGATTTACGTTAGATGGTGAAATAAACAGTTTTTACCCTAAATGTTTTTTGCCTTAAAAAAGGTTTTTCTCCTTGATTTATGATTGCTTGTTTAACTTATTCACATAGATTCATGATTAGGATTTAATAAAATTGAATTGAATATTGACTCTAATTAGATACGTTTTAATTGGAAATTTGTGAATTCCATAAATAATCGATATCTCGCATCCTCAAATTAGTATCAAAGCAGGTTTTACCAAAATATTGTGAGATCCTTGTTTTCGCAAATTTTTTGTGATATCGATTTTTTTTAAATGAATTTTGAGATTTTTTCTCAATTTTTCCAATGGAGAACTTATATAATCGGATGCCCGTCTTTTAGGGCATGAATTATGCCTATTAGAAAGCCGGCATGAGATTTGGTTTAAAGCCTATTGATGAATGTGTTTGGCTCATTTGTGAAAGAGAGTGGACTCCTCCCACTGTCACCGTTGAAAATGTCACTTCTCCCAAACCTGTGTCCGATTGGATTAGGGATGATTATAAATGGAGTACCAATAATTCTTTTGGCCCGAGTGCTACTTCTGGAGTCATCGCCTGGAGAGTTTCGCTGAATTTTAACGTGCATCATGTCTAAAGAGGCATGGGATACCAACGCAGTTAAGGCATCTAAATTAAAAAATTTGACCACCCAGTTTGAGATTATCACCATGTTAGATTCGGAGTGCTTTGATGAGTTTTATGCTAAGTTATCGGACATAGTTAACATGAGTTTTAATTTGAGTGAGAAAATTAATGAGATGAAAGTTGTTAAAAACATTTTGAGGCCACTCCCATCTTGTTTAATTCCTAAGGTCACTGTTTTAAATTATTTGGGGATATTAGGTACACTTAAGTTAGAAGAACTCGAGTTCAAACCTATGAGATCGACATGTTTTCCAAAACTGTTAAACCTAAGGATAGAGGGATTACACTTAGGGCCCAATCTAAAAGGAGTGAGGAAGTGTCTAAAAAGAGAGAGAAGAATAAGAAAGAGAGAGTTTGTGAGTCCGAGTCAGAGGGAGAGTTTGATTTTGATGATGTGTCCATGTTTGCTAAAAAATTTAAAATGTTTCTCAAAATTTTCAAAGAAAATTCTTCCAATAAAAAGATGTTTTAGAAAAATAAAAAGAAATAACATGCCAAAGAGAGCGGTGCGAAAAAGAAAGATGCGAGATGTTTTGAGTCAGAGGGAAAATGGCACAAAGCATTTGAATATCCCACTATTCTAAAGAGAAAGGGCAAAAAAATTACTTTGCCAGCCACTCTACGCGATAGTGATGTCGAGGTGAATGATTCCGGGGATGAATTGTCACATCGTTTGTGTGTTGCCTTTATGGCTAGACATGTGAGAACATCTAGTTTGTCCCACAATGGTGAGGACACTGGTATACGTGAG
Organism: Sambucus nigra; assembly: GCA_949130495.1. NCBI lineage: Eukaryota > Viridiplantae > Streptophyta > Magnoliopsida > Dipsacales > Adoxaceae > Sambucus > Sambucus nigra. Next base: position 93,954,012 of record OX422210.1, on the reverse strand, counting down.
AGCCCCAATGATGATTTGAGTGTTTCTAGTGAGTGTGAGAGTGAGATTGAAAGTGAGGGTGAAAGTGATCTCCAAAAAGAGTTTAGAGATTTATACGCCGAGACCTTGAAAACAAAGAAGTTGAATGAGGAGTTAGGTCTTAAGGTGTTTGATTTGGAGAGATAGATATGATTTTTGAGGGAATATGAAGCATCGGCGAGTCAAATCGAGGAGATGAAGGTTTATTTAAGTGAGGACTTGATCATTTTAGTCTGGGAAAAGAGTGAACTTGAAACTCGTGTGTCCCGACTCGAGAGATCTCGAACGTGCTCGATAGGTAAAGGTTACTTTAGAGGATACATCTAAGAAGGTCGTAAAGCTGCTCCTCGATCCCTCTTTAGGTAATTTTGAGAGATTAGGAATATGTTATGACAGTGTGTCTACTTCCCATGTTGTACTCGAACCGGTTCTCGAGTTTATGATAGATCCATATACCTCTCGACCTAACCCACCTAGGCATCCATCTCCACATCGGAGAGCATGTCTTAATCGTTTTGAGAGAGGTGTTCCTAGACCCGTTTATGTTTTCACCCATTGAAAGAAGAGAGGACACCTTAGGGAATTTTTCTTTAAGTTGAGTAGTGTGTCTCATAGGTTTTTACCTCGTTATTCTACTATACGTGTTCCCATATGCACACCCACACATGATTCTTCACATGCTCCTACACATCACATGAGATATTTTGAGCACTTTCAAGAGCAAGTTGAGTATTTAGTCAAAACTTCACATTCATAGGATGTCACCACCTTTGGAAAACACCTCCGCACCTAATGGTTGAGGTTTAGACTTGTTTGCAATCATAGGATGATTTTCATGATGATATTTTATGTCTATTTCTAGTGTGTACCACTTTTGTGTTTATCTTTTCCATTTTGATATATTTTTCTAAAAACTCAAAAAGATTTTTGTTTTTGAAATTTTTTGAAAAAAATACAAAAAGTTTTTGTTTTTGAGAAAAAATTGAAAAAGCCAAAAATATTTTATTTTGATAAATATTTTGGAGAAACGCAAAAAGATTTTTGTATTTCTTTTAACACTGTTTATGAATGGACATTTAGTATGACCAAGTCACAACATCATTCCATATCCATGTGAGTATTTGATAGGGTTTTGAGATCATACATCATTTTATTTTGTGCTTTATAATGTCTGGTGTAGGAGTGTAGTGTGACTGGGGTCTAGTAAGATGCTAAAACGGGTGAGGCGGGACCCACTTCAATGAACTCTGCCTTTAAGGGTCTCATGAACTTCTAGAGAAGCTCCTGATAATACCTTATCCTTTTCGTAAAAATGAAATCCAAGCTGGAGCTCACTTTCTGCAACAAGATGAACTTCACAACAACAATAGTAACTTTTCTCAAGAGGAACTCCTGAGAATGATTGTTGTCAGTGTGGAGTGAAAGAACAAATGATTTAGCACTATAGAGAGAACACTAGGTGTTTGGTGTGATTTTGATAGAGTAACGGTGTGACTTAAGTTCTGATTGTTACTTGACCTTTCCCTGGGGGTATACTTGGTCACTAGGGTTGAGTTGGCACTTTTAGGAGCCAAAATTGGGAGGGTTTTGTGCATCCACATGCCCCCTCTGACAGGTGCCACCTGGTGTGAGCCAAATCAAAAAGAAAATATGTCTCCTAATGGATAAAAAATGTTCGATTTGGTAAATATCTTTTAAAATGGTAAATTTTAGTACAAACTTTGTAAACTTGTCTAAAATCGTTTCTCTTGAGAGGGGGGTCTTGAGGACCCCCTTCTCTAAAATCATTTTATAAAACAAAAGTTATTTTCTTTTGAGATACCTCTTGATTTCTCATTTCGGTTATGACTGGGTATGGACTGTGTAAGGAATTTGAGTAAACCATGTGGTATTTATACTAGTATTCTGTAAATCCTAAAGTGATACGTTATTGAGCATGCTCAACAAACCTTGTTCCTCAGCCACCAAGAGAAAACTCCCATGAGATCCCAACTAGCCTATTTCAGCCCTGCCTGCTCAACTAGGCTACATGTACAAGGAAGTAAGTGTTAGAACTTTTGTTCTATAAAAGAATTTGTTTTTCATGACGAGGGACTATTCATGCTGGATCCCCTCACCCTAGCCTATTCTGTTCATAGGTTCACTTCTTGGATCTTCCCACTATAAAACAAATAGTATTTGAAAATTTGTTAGAGGAGTCCTTAACTGTGGGCTTCCTCACTAGATTTTCCATTTTTTAGTTGGTCTTTGTAGAGGGGTCCTCGTTTGTGGACTCCCTTACCCACGTGTTGATACCAAAATTAATCTACTGACATGAACCAATCATATGAAGACACGTGGCTATCTACATGGAAACAGCAAACACTTTCGAGGAACCCACTCGCTCCGAGGAACAAGACTACAACGAGGAAGACTAGTTCCCCGAGGAACTCACAAGCTCCGAGGAACAATGCCCCTCCGAGGAACTCTTAAATACCGAGAAGCTTAGGCGGTCCGAGCAACTCGTGGCGGTCCGAGCTGCACCTCGAAGCAAGATACCAACAGTTTAACTGCTCATTAAATGCTTATCATTTGGACGCACACGCAAAGAGGGCATTAAATGCAATACCCTTTCATATGTATATCATTTAATGTATTACCCTTTCACATGACAGCCTCAGGGCTATAAATACATTGTACAATCCTCATTGTAATGAACCCCAGACCGGAATTTCTTGAGATAACTTGTAATCGAGAATTCCCAAACACTCAGCAATAAAACAACAGTGGACGTAGGCCATTCTTATAAGGCTGAACCACTTTAAAATTCTTTGTCTCATTTATTTATCTGTGATTGAATTATTAGAGTGATCTAATTTTTTACATCAACAGATTGGCGCCGTCTGTGGGAAACGACTGATAATATCGTTTTTCATCAAAAACAATCCATTACCAATGGCTGATATTCCGAAATCCAGCAATCGAAACGCTGGAACCCCTCCAAATCCGTCTGCTCCACCAATTGTTCCAGATCTGACTGGAATAATGGAAAATTTGGCTCAGGGCCAGACCGTCATGCAAGAAACAATGCGACAACTCATCCAAACCCTCCATGGCGGTGCATGAGCCCATTGACCACGAAGCATTCAAAGAAATACCCGTGCACCTTCTTCGCGTACTAGGCATACTAACTCACATCGCAATGAGGAATCTGATGATTTCTCTTATCAACCTGGGCAAACTTCGTCGGTACGAGCCACGGATACTGAACAACGTGTCACTCTCTCCCCAGAAAGGACCAACGCATTGGAAATATTAAGCAGAGTTTCTCCTTTCGACCGGTTAGGCCCTAGGAGGAATAAAAGTCCTCTTAATGCAGCGTCGAGGAGCTTTCAATGACCATCAGATTTAAGGGAAGGATCTGCCCAGTCGCGACCAGCTGCTCGTCAAGATAAATCCCAGGAAGACACTTCAACGCGATCAGTTGCTCGAACCAATAGGCCCGAGGAAGGAAATGATGCATGGAAAGGATCTATTCAGAGGCTAGAGGATAGATTAAGGGAAATGGCTAAGGCCAAGAATCCTCTACAACAAACCTTTGTTCGAGGAACACCTTTTGTCCAGGACATTGTTGGTTAGGACATTGTCCAGGACATTGTTGTCCAGGAAATGGCTAATGCCAACTTCGGTTGGTTAGGAAACAAAATATTCCTAAAAATGCCAACTTCGGTTGGTTAGGAAACAAAATATTTCTAAAAATGCCAACTTCGGTTGGTTAGGAAACAAAATATTCCTAAACATGCCAACTTCGGTTGGTTAGGAAACGATATATTCCTAAAAATGTCAACCTGTTTGGCTAGGAAATGAAATATTCCTAAAAATGCCAACCTGTTTCGCTAGGAAACGATATATTCCTAAAAATGCCAACCTGTTTGGCTAGGAAAAGATATATTCCTAAAACCTGTTTGGCTAGGAAACAAAATATGCTCTCAAATGCCAACTTATGTTGGTCGGAAGGTACGTACATTCTCGAAAATGCCAACTTATGTTGGTCTGGAGGTAAGATTATTCCAGAAAGTGCAAAAGTTGATAACTATGGCTGGTCGGGGATAAAAACCCACTAACTGTAGTTGGTCGACAAGTAGAATTATCGACCTTGGTTGGTCGGACGCATTTTATGAAAAAGATAAAAATCTATCAAGTATGGCTAGTCGGGGATAAAAACCCACTAATCGTAGTTGGTCGACAATGAACATTTACCGACCTTGGTTGATCGGAAACATTTAAGAGAAAAATCAACCAAGTATGGCTGGTCGGGGATAAAAACCCACTAACTATAGTTGGTCGACGAGCACAATTTAAGTACCTTGGTTGGTTGGAAAAATTATAAACATTTTTATACTCATTACTTTATTATTAAGTGATCGAGCAACATTACTGATACTTGTAACTTTTTAATTATTACTAAGTTGGTTGATGAACAACATAATATTATTATCTTTTTAATAGATATGCATAAATATAAAGTGTTTGATAACTACAAGATAATAGCAATTGAGATTTGCAAACAAAAATGAAAGTATTTCATTGAATTCAAAATAAATTACATTGTTAATGAAATTACAGTTACATTGACATGTATACTAACTATTACATCAAAAAATTCCTATTCTACTGGTCTCTTCCCCTCTGCTTTTGACACAGGTTCCTCGCTAGCAGGCGGATCATTTAAAGACAGAGGAGAATTGATGAAGTTGATGTCCTTCAACATCCTGACATTCATCACGGATGGTCGGTCTAAGAGATGCTCGGGACGAGATACCTCGATTTGAGAATGTAAATTGTAGTCACCGAGATACTTTGAAATTAAGCTCCGAGGAATGGCCCGAGCAGGGATCCATTTCATGTCCAAATTGTATGGCGGCACAGGCAAGTCGAGCAACCCGGGATCATGGTAGTCCCACAGATAATGACCTTATTCGAGCTTCAACACACCTAAGGCATTCAGCCAGCCTTGCTTATAGCCCTCATTGTTGGCATTCTGGATACGATCGTCCAAGTGGTATAGCGATTCATTGTATCCAGCCATCCCAAACTCCCTGGGCTGTTTGTGGAATTGATATGTTAGCCTTTCTAGCTACTCGTGGAGATTCTTGATAAAAAGCTCCTTACTCTTCAAGACTGAATTCTGCGCAGAGAGTTATTTTTCCAAGTCCCTAATCTTCTTTGACATGTCAGACAAAGCTTGGTTCTTCGCCATTAATTGGAAAGCTTGGTTCTCTAAAGTAGACTGAGTTCTCTGTTCTTCGATAAGAACCCGAGCTGCTCTTCCTCGTCCCCGAGGAGCTCTTGCTCGACCGCAAGAAGATGTGGAAGGGCCCGACCTCTTCAAGGCGTCCAATTATTCCCTCAACTTGGCATTCTCAACTTCTAAGAATGAAAATCCCTCGTCAGTCACTGGGATTAGGGCTGTTGAAGAAGAGGCTGCAGACTTCAACTGTGATAGCTCTTTCTGCAAATTGTTGTTTCCTTTTCCAGCAACTCAGCAATCTGTCTGCATTCCTCGACCTCACCCTTCAAAGTTCTCTCCCTCAGATCATACACAGCAAAAAGCTTCTCGTAGCCCTTGTCAGCCATGATCAGCTTATACTTCTTTTCATACCCCTCATACAACAGGGTAGTTGATTCCTTGTACTGATTCTGAAGGTCTTCGAGGGTACACTGGAGATCCTCGATCATTTCATAATAAGCCACATTATTGGCCACATCTCGATCAAGTAGACACTTCAGGTACTGATATGCTTTAACTGCCTGTTCTGAAGCATCATGACCAAGGACGTCGGCAACTTGTGCAACACTCAAGTCTGTGTGACCAGCCTTAAAGTACTCATTGCATTGTTGCAACAACTTTGTATCATGGGCAGATAGCAGTTCCATCCTGGACAGAAACTAGCAGAGAAAGAAAGAGCAATCATCAATAAGAAGAATAAGCAGAGTATGAATGAAAGATAGACAACAATATGCAAGAAAATTCAAGTTTTATTAGATCATACAATTCAGAGTTACAAGTTCTGGATTACATTTGACAAAAGAAGAAAAATATAAAGATAAGCCCGAACAACACTACACCTTTTCCTTATCTCCCAAAACCTTCTCGGGAGGTTGGGAAGAGGAAGAAGGTTGCTCGGAGGGAACTGTGGGTTGTTCGGAGAGCACCAGTTGTTGCTCGGAGAGCACCAGCTGTTGCTCGACAGCATATTGGATGGTTGGGGGTTGATCTCCCATCACCATTGAAGACTCCTCAGAGGAAGCTTCGTCCTCTTCTAATTCTTCTGGAGTAGGAGGGGGAGCAGGGATATGTCGCTGGAAGAGCTCGGATGATTCGTCGACCTTCATTTCCTAAAGGGCCGCAACTCATCCATCCCTGAAGTACTTTAGACTGCCATAGTCCACTTGAGATACCATGGCAGCACATCCCTTGTTCCACCCCTTGTCCCAGCCAGAGCTGAAGGACTTCTTCACAACAGCTTTCCTCTTGGTCTTCTCCAAGGCAAGCTTCTCGGACAGTAGGTTCTCAGCAGCCTTCAATTTATTTTCTGCCTCCTCCTTCTGCCGACCTACTTCCTGGAGCTGGTCCAACCTCTCCTCAGCAACTTTAAGCTTATTCTCAAGCTCCCCTTAAGCTCTGAGCTTCTCTTCAAGCTCTTTATTTGCCTTCTCCAGGGCAGTCTTTTGCTTCTCCAACTCCTTGGAGGCATCAACCGCTCGAGCTTTTTCTTGCTCGGAGGAGGCAAGCTTTTTCTCCCAGATAGCCTTATCAGTGGCATACTGCTGGCGAGAGTCTTCCAAAGACTTGATAGCTTCTTCCATAGCTCCCTCCACACTGGACGATGAGCAAGAAGCCTTAATCGCTTCATCATTCTTTAGGATTATATTAAAGCAGCTCGTCAACTGTGAACAGAAAAAGAAAGCAAGTTAGAAACAGAAATGACAAAGGAAAATATAAAAAGTTCAAAGTAAACAGACTTACTGAAGCAAGATGACGAGCAGCCAAAGAAGTAACCATGTTCTGAGTAAGATTATCTTCATTACCTTGGACCTCGGGAATGGTCCGGGACTTCACCGAGCTCATGGCAGAGCTCGGAGGAACAAAAGTGGGAACTACAATCCCAGCGGCTGGGGGCTGAGTAGTGGTGTCAGCCAAATTGACCGAGGAGCTTTTCTTCAGCCTCCTCGGGGGAACAGGTACAGATTCAACCAAGGAAGAACCCTTGGTCGGTGATATCACAATCACCTCTCCAGGAGTAGCAGACCTGCTCGGAGCCACTGGGGGCTTCTCGGCGACTTTAGCAGGAGCAGCTGGAGGAGCTACATCAGTCTTCTTTGTCCCCTCCCTTGGCACATCAATCTTAATCCTTTTTACCTCCCCAGAACCGGAGGCATTTTTCTCAAACAGAGCAGGAGTTCTTCTTTTCTTCATCCTTTCACTTAAAGGAATATGGGATTCAGGCGATGAGCTTGTGGAAGCTGGAACTGGCTCTGATTCACTTATCACTGGACGAGCAGTGAAGGAAGTGGTGTAGCTCTTGTACTGGAGCAGATACGAAGATGATCTAATGTGCTCGTCGGCAACACTTTGATGCAGACTCCAGATAAGTTTAAAATGCCTTATATTGACATCTGCCTCTTTGGGGCACTTTCTCTTGCTATCAACTGCAAATAAATAAACATTGTTATCAGTGGCACATTTTATCAAACACGAAAGAAGCATAATTTCAAAATAAAGTAAAATAAAAATAACCTATCCCATTGCCATAAGGAGGGCATCTAGGACCCTGGTAAACTTCATCTCCAGCTAATGGAGGGTGTTGCCAGTTTTTTATGACAACCCCGTGTTCAAAATAATCCCTATTGGCATCAGGGAGATTAACTACAAAGGCTCTGTTTAAAAATCTAGTTTTTAAATAATAAATATTTTCATTGACTGCCCATCTATAGCAGTACATGATTTCTTGAATTCCTATACGAGTTCCATGCACTTGATTTAACCTATGCACCCCATTAACTATTCTCCAGGTGTTGGGGGCTATTCGTGCAGGAACAATGTCAAAATACTGACAGAATTCCAGACAAAAGGAATTTGGTGGAAAAGAAAATTCACACTCAGCAAAAAAGAGACTGGGGAACCAATGTCCCTCAGCCAAATGGAAGTAATTAGAAGGCTCAGAAAGCTCTTCCAAGACAACCCAAGAGTGAATGGAGAAATCATAACGAAATTTCTCAAGAGACTCAACAGACTAAACCATGATGAATAAAGAAATAAAGATGAAGGAAGAAGATCTTACAGAAAAAGAATGGATCTGCTGACAACGAACGATGGAAAAGATGAACGCATAAGAGAGTAGGAAGAGACGACGTAAAACTCAAAAGACGAAAATTTGGAAAGGTAGAAGACGATGGGAGCGTCTGTGAAGTTTAAATACCTTGCCTTGGGAAATGGTGAAGTAATGATTACAAAAAAGATGAAAAGTAACGCAGGAATCGAAGCACGCAAAAAAGTCCAAAAAAGCATGATTCTACGAATTGGGAAGGAGAAATAAATACAAGGGAAACGCTCCTAAAAATCAGGAAGACTATTTAAAGCTACCATAATCCGAGAAAGAATGTTCCATACTCCTCAAATTTCGAACTATGAAACATTGGGGGCTTCTGTTGATACCAAAATTAATCTGCTGACATGGACCAATCATATGAAGACACGTGGCTATCTACATGGAAACAGCAAACACTTCCGAGGAACCCACTCGCTCCGAGGAACAAGACTACAACGAGGAAGACTAGTTACCTGAGGAACTCATAAGATCCGAGGAACAATGCCTCTCCGAGGAACTCTTAAATACCGAGAAGCTTAGGCGGTCCGAGCAACTCATGGCGGTCCGAGCTGCACCTCGAAGCAGGATACCAACAGTTTAACAGCTCATTAAATGCTTATCATTTGGACGCACACGCAAAGAGGGCATTAAATGCAATACCCTTTCATATGTATATCATTTAACGTATTACCCTTTCACATGACAGCCTCAGGGCTAAAAATACATTGTAGAATCCTCATTGTAATGAACCCCAGACCGGAATTTCTTGAGATAACTTGTAATCGAGAATTCCCAAACACTCAGCAATAAAACAACAGTGGACGTAGGCCATTCTTATAAGGCTGAACCACTTTAAAATTCTTTGTCTCATTTATTTATCTGTGATTGAATTATTAGAGTGATCTAATTTTTTACATCAACACCAGGTATCATTTTAACTGATTTTAGTTTGGGGGAAAGGGGTCCCTCGTCCAAACTATCTTTTGAATTTGAATGAAGTCTTAGAGGGATTCCTTCTCAAAAAATATCGTTGAAACTTCTTTGTAAGAGTGTTGGAGGGGTTCCTTACTCAAATTCCTTTACAGGAGGGCTACAAGGGTCCCTCATCCAAATCTCTTTACAGGAGGGCAAGAGGGGTCCCTCGCCCAAATCTTATTATAGAAGTAATGGAGAGGTCCCTCTCCAAAATCTCTTTGCATGAGGGTTAGAGGGGTCCCTTGCCCAAATTTCTTTTCAAGAGGGCTTGAGGGGTCCCTCGTCCAAATCTCTTTGCAAGAGGGCTGGAAGGGGCCCTCGTCCAAATCTCTTTATAGGAGGGTTGGAGGGGTCCCTCGCCCAAATCTCTTTGCAGGAGGGTTGGAGAGGTCCGTCACCCGAATCTCTTTGCAGGAGGGCTGGAGGGTCCCTTGCCCAAATATAGTTAGCAAACCAAAACACCCCTCTATATTAGCCCCTCATGCAAAGTCTTTTTTTGTTGGGTAAGTCAAAAGACTTTGTACGCTATAAGTTCAATTTTCAATTTTTGAGAAGCCCTAGGACTTTTCATCATTACCCCTAGGGTCATTAAATACATTATCCCTTCGTTCTAGGTTTTAGGGCCTCGAGGAGACAGTGTTAATATGGAGACTATCATCTCATCAGTAGGGCAAAAAGATCTGCTAACCTTTTCGTATTCCCACGCGATTTCCTATTTTAATATAAGAACTTTTGACCATAAAACCTTTACTTTTACATTCATTCTCATTATTTTCTTGAGAGGGCATTTGAGAGATTTTTATATTCTGGTGAAAACACCCATATCTTTCTTCACTTCAAGATCTTACAAAACCATTTTAATGTCTTCATCATCGTCGAACGTTTCTACCGCCATCACTACCATTGCCATTCCCCTCATAATAGGGTATTTACCCATTTCTATCATTGTTTCTACGGTGGTAGCCACTGAAACCACCGCTTAAGGCCTTTTTGTTGCTACCACACCTATGGGTTTACTTTTCGTTGCCAACGTCACTCAGGGTTCTTCAAAATTTAGGATTTGGTCTTCTAAGGTCCCTACCACTGGAAGTCTATCGTCTGAGGCAATGGGTTTTGACCCAATTTCTGTAAGGGTTACTAATTGTGGGGTGCCAGATCTTGAATCTTATATTAGTAGGGGCTCCTCGTTGATGGGTATGACTAGTGACGGTTCCTCGTTTTGTCTGTCTATTGGGGGTTCCTCGCTTGGATTTTCTGTTGGGGTTCCTTGCTGAGAACCTAAACTATTAGGTTTCCCTCGTCCATGGATTTTGCGAGGTATTCTTAACCTAGAACCCAAACTATTAGGGGTTCCTCACCCCAAACTAAAACCACTAGGGGTTCCTCGTCTATGGATTTTGCTGGAGGTTCCTTGTCGATAACCCAAACTATTAGAGGTTCCTTGTTTATAACTTTTGCTAGGGGTTCCTCGTATGGGATTTCGATCACAGTGGGTTCTTCTCTTGAACAATTGGTCGTTGGGGGGGTTCCTCAGCCACTTCCTCATCTTCTTAATCTTACCACGACTATATGCGCACTCGTCAAGGAAGGGATTTTTCCTTCTACCATCGTGCACCTTATTTTGGGCCACAAGATAACTTTAGGACCTCTCTTTCCCAATTTGAGGAGATTTTTTTTGCCAATATTGTCAAACAACCCCATGTAGGTTTAAGTGAGTCAACTGATTCTCCTATCATTCTCCTTGATTCTATTCTTAGAGTTAGAGTAGATCATGGTGATTTTCCTTGTTCTAATATTGAGATCAAAGTTGTAGGAGGTGATACTAAAGAGTGGGCTACTTGGGTTATTATATTATTGCCACCCCTTTGTATAAGGATTACCTTGAGGGGCTTGGCCTTCTGACTGCAGTTGATAGTTTGAAATTTTGCACTATGGCTAAACATGGCTCCACACTCAAACTTTTGATTTCTCGTTGGAGCAGAGAGTTCACACTTTTGTGATTGTGATGAGTTCACTATTACCATGGAGGATATTTGTGAGTTGTTTGGCCTTCTTTTTCTGGGAGGGCATGTTTTTATTGATGGATATAAGGACCCTCTTGAGAAGGAGATGGTAGAAGAGATGCAGTCATCCATTTCTGAGTGTTCAAAATATGTGGCCATTAATGTGATCGGTCTTACCAAACATTCTTTTGCTAAATGGTAGTGGTATTAGTTTAAATATTTTGAGCAACCCCCTAAGGGGAGACTTCCAATAGAGTTATCAAGATTCAGGATGGCCCCAAACTCCATTCCCCCTCAAACTTAGCTGCTTTTCTAGTTACATTTTTGAGTAAATTCTTTCTCCCAGTCAAGTCGGAAGACTCTCCCCATGATCTCCTTTTCAGATTAGCTGTGAGGCTGGAATAAGGGAGGATGGTACCCCTTGATTCCCTTGGGTCCCTTTAAACTTGGATGGATCACGCTCATGTAGATGTGGAGATATCTTGTATTCGCTACGATGCCGCTAATTTTGGAAATTCCCTTATGTTAATGGCTTTCTTATTTGAGCATTTTCCCTAGTTTTCCCCAGAGGCAAGGGCTGTCACAACAATATTGCTCGCCTTATGATATGGCACAAGAAGGCCCCCATGAAACCCCTGGGGTCTCTTATTGATTGTACTGAGGATTTTTGTTTTTGCACTTGAAGTAATCCACCCGATGGCACTTTTAGCTGGTTATCTTTCTCGAGTGATAGCGACACTTTTTTATTTCCCTTCTTATGTGGATAGTGTCTCTTATTGCCCACATATCAATGTGGTAACAATTTTATTACCATGTCTTCTTCCTTTGATCGAGCTGGGTCAAGACGATGAGTTCTATCATTCTGAACCCGTGAGGAGACAATTCGGTTATGATCAGGGCATTCACACCCCTTCCTATCCCTCGAGCAGTGAACCTCAGAGTTATACTTGGAGACTTGTAAGAGCTTTACTTTTTAAGGGATTTTTCGTAGGGTGAGCCACTTGGGAGGACTATATATGCCTCCCCGTAATCGTTTACCTTATTTCGCCTCCTCCTGGTTTCTATTCTAGCAGTGACATGTTCTTCTTATTCAAAACTGCATGGTTGGACCTTCATATGAGACTATTCCCACCAGGTGTGTCAGGGCACAATTTTTAATCAAAAGAACCCAGAAAGATGTTTATCATCTTAGCACTACACCCAAGACACCCCTAGAGCAAGTTGTTCCCATCTTAGTGAAGCCCTTTCTTAATGAGTCCACCCAGCCGAAGCAAACTGAGTCACATCCTGCTAAATCTAAAGTCTAGTCCAAAGGTAAGGGAAAGGTAAAGTCTTCTACAGCGAGTAAGAAAAAGCACCCAAACACGGGTGTGTCAAACTTCATCTTTGTTACCACTACTGCCCCTTCTTCCCACATTTCTCCTGTGAGGACTAGGTTTGCTAAGAAGAGGGGTCAAATACCGATGATCTTGGAGTAGAGGAGACCTATAGGACTGTCCGAGAGCAAGTTTATGAGGCTCTCGGATTCTATTCCCAAAAGAGACTTCTTACATCTATTCCAATCATAGAAGGTACTACACCCAAATCTTCTTTACTTAGTGAAACTGGCTCTTACGTAGTTTCATATGATGGTTCCCCCTCCCTCTCATTAAAAGAGTAACTAGTTGATTATGGAATCACACCTTCCTATGATGATCATAGTTCTTCTTCGAATGATGTGGATGGCTTCGATTTCCATGGTGAAAGAACTACTGACACTTGTACTTTGTTATCAGTTTTGAGGGAGTCTTCTAGTGATGATGAGACACCACATTCTTCATCGAGGAATAGCTCTACTACCAGACCCCTTCCATATGGTTAGAATGTGCATCTTGCTGCTGTAAGTCTTTCTTTACTTGGGATTTTTATTTTTTTTTATGATTTTCTTATCCTTTCATCATTAACTTGTTTATTGAATTTTTGTATTGCGATGCTTTCACAGGATACTTCTACTGAGATGAGTGTCCCTTCGCCTCCTCCACATCTTCGTGCTCCTGTCCAACGGAGAGGAATTCGATGCTAATTTCCTCCAGGGGCCTTTATAGAGAGGTTTGTTATTTCCTCCAGGGGCCTTTAAAGCTTTGATAGTTATAATTTACACTTATCTTACTAAGTGTTATATATTTTTATTTCTTTGCAACTTTCATTTGTGCATCCTACTAGCACTAGGGTCCCTTCTATGACCTCTCATTATGTTTAGGTATTTTTCTATGATTTCCTTTGCGTGGTTGGTCTCACTATTCTTTTTTCTCTTAAACTCATTCCCCTTATGTTCTCTATTTTTTTATAGTTACAGAGGATTGTGCCTTCCAGTCTTACCACTTCATTTTCAATATTTCATCAGCAAGAACTTCAAAAGTTGAGCCCATTACTTCCTCATTCGTAGAAGTCTACTTGTTCTCTTCCCCCCCCCCCCCCCCTTTTTACTATGCCTTTGATGTTTATCATTAAGACTTGTACTTACTTTATAATTTGTCAATTTTCATTCCCCAGGGCCTCATATCTCTTGGCCTCTCTTCCACAAGAGAGACTCTACCTTTTCCTAAGACCACTATTCCAGGGTTATCCCTCTCAGTGAGGATTCCTGTCCCTCGGGTCTACATCTCTACAGACGGTAGGCCTTTGATACAACCCATCCCTCATGGTCTAGTATTTGTGCACGTGGTCGTCTTTCGCTCTTCCATTTCGAATAGGGCCTAGGTATTCTATTAATCTTTTGCCTGTTATTTCTCTAGCTAGGCTATACTGACGAGCCATTTTCTTATTTCTCTCATATGGACCATGATACCACTTCATCAGTGGCTCTTGCTACTATTCTTCCAGCAGACCCTACTGCAAATAAGTCATCTTGTCCAACTGTATTCAACGAGGGTCCTGTCATAGTGCCTCCCCCGATAACTATTTCCGTCATGGATCTTTTGGCTTTTCTACATGCTTGTTATCATGAGGTAAGTGATTTTCTAATGCTCACCTCTTTCTCTTCATTTATAGGCTAGTTTTGTGGAGGCTTATTTATCTAGCATGCCCACAGTGAGTGCCGCAGAGGTAGCCCCTTAGGAAACACTCGCAGTGCCCCCTCAACTACTACGGGGGTAATTATTCAGGTATCATGTAGTCCTTATATGAGAGTAGTCATTCTTGTACCACTCTTTTAGCTTGTATTATTTTCAAATATTGATCTTGTTATCAGGCCAGCATAACTGGAGCCCCCTTGTCTATGGGGCCTATTAATAGTTTTGCCCCCGTTACAGTGGAGCTTTCGATTAGTTCCACAAATGAGGCTATTAAAATAAATACTAAGTTTTCTATACTTTTCGAATTTCCTAATACAGTGAAAAATGTTTGCTAACACTTACCTGTTTCCCTGTTCTCAGGCTAGTGTTGCAATTGTTCCTATGACTGTGGAACATATTGGGGAGGTAGCTGCGAGGGATGTATTTTACTTTCATACCTTCCCGTAATTTCTACTTCCCCTTTTTTTCTTCTTGATTTTATTGCGCAAGTAGGCTCATATAACCCTTGTTTCATTGTTTTCAAGCTAGTGAGGTCACTGCTCTCTTAACTATGGAGCATATTGGAGATGTAGTTGCGAGAGAGGTATTGCATTGTCACACCTTTCTCTCCTTTCTACTTCTTTTTTTCTTCTTGCGTTTACTGTACAAGTATGCTCAGCTTCACCCTTGTGTCATTGTTTCCAGGTTAGCGAGGAAACTGCTCCTGTGACTATGGATCATATTGGAGATGTATCTGCGAGAGAGGTATTGCACTATCACACCTTTCTCTCCTTTCTACTTCTCTCGTTTCTTCTTGCGTTTATTCTGCAATTACACTCAACTTCACCCTTGTATCATTGTTTTCAAGTTAGCGTGGTAGTTCCTCCTATGACCGTGGAGTCCCTCAGGGAGATAGCTGCGAGAGAGGTATTATACTGCCAAACCTTCTCTCTTTTTCTATTTCTTCCTTTTTCTTTTATTGTGCAAGTACTCTCATTATCACCCTTGTTCCATTATTTCCAGGTTAGGGAAGCAGATGGTCCTAGTTCTGCAGAACAGGCCGAGAGTACTATGCTGGACACTCCTCAAGTATTTATCTACCATACCCAAGTTACTACTAACTGTTCGATTTTATAAACTTCCTATTTTTTTTAAAACTTGTACATATCACTCGTTGCCATTTTTTTGCTTAGCATGTCTTCTCTCATTCAGTTGATTCCTCTGATCTAGGTGGTAACATTCTCACCCCCTGAGCTTTGGGGTAAGGCTTCTATCATAGTTTCTTGTTGAGTCTGATTGTAGTTATCTTTGTCTTCTTTCTACTTTAACTCATCATGGACACTTGTTTTTAGGATCTTATTGGTGAGTCTATCGGGGTAGATAACGAGGGGGAGGCCACTCCTAAAACTGGCGATGTTGATTCTGTTGGGGAGTCTACCTTCCTCCCCTCCGAGCTAGAGTCACGTCATTCAAAGGGTGATTTGATTTTGGAGCATCATCCCAAGGCATTCACATCTCAGAGTGTGCTTCATATTGATAGTCTCACGATGTTCAACCTGAAGGCTCTTGCTACCCATATTCATTACTTCTTAACTACTTCTCCTATCGAGTTGACTAGTGCCTCCACCTTGTTGTTCTTGGATGCTCTCTATGATTTGCAACAGTTCTATCATTTTTAGCTAGGTTGGCTTGATGTTGGAGTCCTTTATTTTCTGAGCATTCCCTTCCGAAAGATAGCATCAACAGGCTGAGGATGTGAGGATTTGAGGTCAGATTGAATCGCTTCAGTCCTGACTTAAAGACTTGAGTCTAATGACCAATATGATAAGGCCAAGTTGTACAGGTTGGAGGAGGAGTTCGTGCGAGAGGCTAGTCCATCATATGTTGGCACCCTCAACCGCGACGACTTACTTTTTGTTATCTCTAGTGGATAGGCTATTTCTTGCCTTGTACTATTTTTTTCTTTACATATGTAAAGAACTGATCATTTATAAATGATAAAACACTGTTATGCTTCTCTTGTACTTTTCTTTTCCTTTACCTCTATCTATACTTTTGGTAACTGTTTACTATGACCTGCTCTAATTTTCAGCGAGCGTTTGGTCAATTTAGGTTGCCCCATATTCTATGGGGTACTTGCATTGATCTGAATAAGTCATATACATATACTAGGGGTACAATCGGTACGGTCTTTTATCGTACCTTACCATTTTGGTTCGATAAAAAATGGTTTTGGTTTCATATTATGAAATACCAAAAACTAATTTTACCGAAATAAAAAATACAGTAAAAAATTTGGTTGGTTTTGGTTTTTAGATATAAAAAACCGATTTACCAAATTTACCGTACCGACTTATCATACCGAATTTATTGTACCAAACTTACGGCATATTACCATATCTATACCGCCCACCTAGGTTTTTCTGATTTTTTTGGACCTTTATGTTATGTTTCATAATAGAAGGTATTAAGTTTGTGGCTTACAAATACAAATAAATCTTATTCTAATTTCTACACACGCTATCTGATATATAATACAATACACACACACGATTTTATAACTTTTAACCTAATCGGCTCTCTCTCTCCTTCCCCCCGCATGATCCCTTTCTCCCTCATGATCTATTTCCTCTCCTCTCTCCATCGCATAAATCCAGCATCACTAGGAGCTGCCTCCAGGTCCGAGCATCTCCGCTCCTCCTCTCCATCTCTTCCCTCTCCTTTTCTCCACCGACATAGAGAATACTCTTATTACAAGTATGGGAATAAGAAGATAAAATAATTTAACTACCTTGTAAATCATGGAGTTCATCTCTCGTACGCTAACATGTTTGATCATATTCTATTTTCCCTACCAGAAAGCTGGGATGAGTTAATAAAAAATATATTTTGTGTACGTAATCCCAACGTAGCACTGATGTTCCTTACGTTGTTCGAGAAGGAGAAAAAAAATTCATGCACCCCATTTTGTCTCAAATGGATAAAGGGGAAAAATACTTAAGTCACACGAGTTTATTCAGCACAAATCATGTCGATCGATTTTTGCAAAGACTGAAATCTATTGTAATCCAAAAGTTTTTTAAACATATCTGCAGCTGCAAATCAGTTGGAAGCTAATTAATTTCTAATTCCATAGTTTCAACCAATTCGCGTATAAAATGATGTCTAATTTTTATATATTTTGTTCGCGAGTGTTGAACAGTATTTTTAGAGATATTGATTGCGCTTTGATTATCACAATAGAGATGCAGTTGGTCTTCTTGAATGCCATAATCATTTAGCATTTTCTTAAGCCAAAGTAATTGGGCACAACAGCTACTAGCAGCAATGTATTCAGATTCAGCAGTAGATAATGAACTGCAGTTTTGTTTCTTACTACTCCATCCTACCAAATTATTACCGATAAAGTAACACGCCACTGATGTGCTCTTACTATCATCAGTACACCCTGTCCAGTTGGCATCAGCGTATCCTATTATAGTACTCGGAGTGTCATTGGTGTACCAAAGTCCCAAATTTAGAGTGCCTTTAACATATTTAATGATTCTTTTTACACAAATCAAGTGGATCTCTTTTGGATTATTTTGATAACGGGCACGCACGCACACAGCATACATAATATCAGGATGCGAGGCAGTAAGGTATAGTAAGCTTCCTATCATACTACGATATAGAGTAGGATATATGGATTTTCCATTCTCATCTTTAGATAATTTGACCATAGTAATCATGGGAGTTCTAGCTTCTTTGGCACTTTCAAGCCCGAATTTTTTAACAATCTCTAAATCATATTTCGATTGCGAAACAAATAAACCTTCTGAATTCTGTTTGACTTGAAGACCCAAGAAAAATTGCAACTCCCCCATAAGAGACATTTGAAATTCTTTATGCATAATTTCGGAAAATGATTTAACTTCTGAAGGGGAAGTTGATCCAAAAATGATATCGCCGACATATACTTAAGCTATAATAATATCTTTGTCAAAATGTTTGACAAATAGAGTTTGATCATTTTCACCCCGTCTTAAAAACTTTATCTAGGAGAAAGTTGGAAAGACGCTCATACCAATCTCTTGGCGCTTATTTCAGACCAAACAATGCCTTTTTAAGACGATAAACATGAATTGGATACTGAGGGTCAATAAACCCTTTGGGTTGTTAAACATAAGTCTCTTCAGTCAAGATTCCATTAAGAAAGGCTGATTTTACATCCATTTGGTAAAGTGTAAAGTGTAATTAACAGACTAGTGTAAAGAGAAGAGGAACAGATTCTAAGCGAGTAACATGAGAAAATGTCTCGTTAAAATCTATTCCTTCAATTTGGGAATATCCTTGAGCCACTAATTCGGCTTTATTTCTAATGATTATCCCACTTTCATTAGTTTTATTTTTAAACAGCCAACGTGTACCAATAACCTTTTTATTATCAAGCCTAGGTACAAGATACCAAACATCGTGAATGACAAATTGAAGAAGTTCTTCCTGCATGGAAGAAATCCATTGAGGGTCATTCAATGCCTCATTTACATTCTTTGGTTCGACAAGGGAAACAAAACATGCATAATGAGCATAGTTTCTTAATTGAGATTTTATACGTACAAGCTCACAAGGGTTACCAACAACGTTATCTATGGGATGATCTTTAGAAACCCAGTTAGGTACTTCAGGTTTCTCAATTGGTAAAGAATCATCTATTTTTGGAGAGTAATTTTCTAAAACAATTTCAGACTCTTCCACAATAGTTGGTTCTCCAATCTTACTCTCAACAGTAGTGTCACTTACAATAACATTTATGGATTCCATTAAAGTCTTTGTGTGAAGATTGTAGACATGGTAGGCTCTACTGTCGGGAGAATGTCCTAGGAAGATAGCCTTATCTCCACGAGTCTCAAATTTGGATAAGAGTTCTCTGACTTTACAGACGTAACATGTACTACCAAAAGTTCTAAGGTATTTAAGATTGGGCTTCTTCCTATACCATAATTCGTAAGGATTTTGTTTAGAACTTTTCCTAAGATAGACCCTATTAATAATGTGACACGTAGTACGAATTGATTCTACTAAAAAATATTTAGTTAAACACTTGGCATGAATGATTACACGTGCCATCTCTTGAAGGGTACGATTCTTTCCCTCGTCAATTCCATTATGTTAGGGATTCTTAGGAGCACTAAATTCATGTTTGTAACGTATAGTCACAATACTCTATAACACCTGTATCTAATAATTCTCCTCCTCTATCACTACGAATTATATTTACTTGAGTGTCCTCATTTTCAATAAGAAGTAAGATTTTCAAAAAGGTTCTGAAAGTGTCTGACTTTTGTTTTAAGAAGGCCACCCAAGTAAACCTGGTGAAGTCATCTACCATAACTAGAATGTGACTGTGTCCACATAGACTAA
Organism: Sambucus nigra; assembly: GCA_949130495.1. Taxonomy (NCBI): domain Eukaryota; kingdom Viridiplantae; phylum Streptophyta; class Magnoliopsida; order Dipsacales; family Adoxaceae; genus Sambucus; species Sambucus nigra. Next base: position 93,934,230 of record OX422210.1, on the reverse strand, counting down.
CAGTACGAGAAGGACCCATTAGGTTCATATGGATGAGCTCCAAGGGTTTAGAGGTAAGGATATCTTTAACTTTCTTATGAGGTGCCTTAACAATTTTTCCTTCCTGACATGATCCACAGACAATGTTAGCGATAGGTTTGTTCTTTGGAATTCCTCTAACTATTTCTTGTGAAGACAGTCTACTAAGGCTATCGTAATTTATGTGATCCATCCTATTATGCTATATGTCATTGTCATCCATTCTGGCAATGTTACAGACTTCACTACTATTCTGGACAATATAACAATTATCGGGAGTCTTGAGTCTTGTAATTATGCACTCACCTTTTTCATTTAAAATCTTGCAATTATTCTTTGAAAAGGTGACAGTATGATTTGAGTCACGAAATTGCGAGATACTAAGTAGATTAGCCTTAAGACCTTTTACTAGAAGAATATTTTCAAGCACAAGCAATCCTTTTTCTTGGAGTGTTCCTTTACCAATGATTTGAGATGATACACCATCACCGAAAATAACTTTTCCTCCAGCCAAGCTCGTTTTGTTTAAAAGTTTTTTATCATCCCCAGTTATTTATTTTGAACACCTAGAGTCTAAATACCAACCAGAAGGGGTGTGTTCAGCTTTTAAAGCAGTAATCACAATGGTACACTTCATCTGGGGCAATAGCTCTTATTTTCTAACCCAAATAGATCTTGTTTTTATTTTGCACTTAGTTGCTCTTATTTGATAAAATTTGCGAGCAATAGATTTTTGTTGAAAAATATTTTACGCATGCATTTGAGTTTTATGGAGGATAAAAGCATTTTGTTTAGAAAAGTGCCTTGGAATTCTTTGTGTAAATGATCTTTTAGGTCTGGTCTTTCTCTTTCTATAGTTAGAGTTTTTGTATGGTTGTCAAGGCAGAACATAATTGTTATGGCTTCTCCTAGAGTAGTTAAAGTTTTGGTATAAAGGATTGTTACAGACAGGATTAATTAAACGTCTAGAGTAGTAACCTTCGAAAGAATGTTCGTATATGTCACAGTAAGAGAAATACAGATTGCTTGAAGAAGGTATCTCCTTAAGAAAGTCTCTAAACATAGGTGTTATGGGATTTTAACGTTGAACCTTATTCCTAGGGAGTACAGTTTGGAATGACGAATCACCCTTCCTAATCGGAGGGCAAACGTATTTAGCCTTAGGTAGACTATCACACTTAGAGTGACTTGATTCCCCAATATCCAACTTTTGTTGTTTTTTTATAAAACTCACCATTTAGGGATTGAAAATCTGGACAGGTTTCCATAGGTTTTTTGCCACCTGACACAAACTTGATTGATTCAAAGTTTTTAATTTGTGTCTTTGAATTTGTACAAAATCCTATTCCAGTTCGATCGTCGGAATTGGTTTTTGAATCAGTAACAAAATCATCAAAACAATTGGAATTATTTTCAAACTTAGCAATTTTTTTTTAAAAACAGTTGCTGTCTTTTCTTTAGTTTGTTCCAATTCTTATAATGTCCCTTTATATTTTTTCTCCAGAGTTTCATTTGTTTCAATCAAATTTTTCAATTTTTGGTCAAAACTTTTGAATTTATTTTCATGAGTTAGGCATTGGGTAGTATAAAGTTTAACCATTAAACTTATGTCTTCTAGTTTCTTAGTGAGGACTTTCACTATCTTCTCTAGTCTAGAGCTTTTCTTGAGAGTTTTGGCATAAAGTGTATGAACATCAGGGAGGTCTTCAGTGTCTGAATCACTAAGCGTAGTGTGTGAAGTGACCCCTAAGGATTCAATTCTTGAACTCACACACACATTGTCATCGTCATTATCGCTTTACCTTTGACTCACACACCCCGCTGTAGAACTAGAAATGTTCTCAGAAAATAAAGCATCTAAACCAGTAGCAGCATGATTCATACTGACATAAGAAGAATTACTAGCATCATTCTCATACATAGGCACAGGCATATCATCATTATATATTATCTTAGCAAAGAAAGACATGCAAGGATCAAACACATCAGATGACTCAAGTTCCTCATCATCAGAGTCACTTGAATCATCGCATGTCCTGAAAATGTTGGCCCTAGTATGTTTATTGGTCTTAAAATATGTGTTAGGTCTCGTATGAATATCATTGGGATGTTTGTCTTGACCTTTATCATGAGGTTTGTGATTAGACTGAGTTGGATAATTTGGCTTACCTTGTTCGGTTGCCATTTTATTTCTAAATTTCATAATCTTCTTAAACTCCTTTGACATCAAGGCAAACTGATTATCCAAACTATCTATATATCCCTCATCAGAATAGGAATCATTATTGAGAATACTAAGATCAGGTTTTATCAGTTTAGAGGAAAAACTCAAATTTGAACTAGTCTGTTTCCTATGGGACTCGGTTAACTATTTCTCAAATTCTAGTTCCATTTCCACAGTTCTCAGTTTACTACTAAGTAATTCAGGAGTGAGATTTTGATCACTCATTTCCTCAATAACATATCTTTTGTTATTAAATTTCTGTGGCAATGACCTTAGAATTTTTTAGACAATTTAATTTCTATCATAGGTTATCCCATTAGAATGTAATTTGGTTACAATGTAAGTCAATTTCATGTAAAAGTCATCAAATGATTCAGAGTATGACATGTTTAAAGAGTTATACTGCTGGATAAGCATCTCTATTTTAGCAGCCTTAACTCTAGTGTCACCTTCATGTGTAGTAACCAATATATCCTAATCTTCCTTAGAAGTGGTACAAGATGAGATCCTTTTGAACTCATGTTCCTTTATAGGCATAAAAATGGCATTCTTGCATTTGTTATTGTTCAGAGAGGCTTGCTTCTCTTCTTGAGTGAATTCACTTAATACTTTCTTAATTCCCTCTCTACTTCCTTCAGTGGTTGATTTTGTAGGATAAGTATATCAATTTTCAACAATGTCCCAGACATTATCTCCCAAAATTCCTTGTATGAAAGCAACCATCCTGACTTTCCAGTATGGAAAGTTGTTTCCATTAAAGAGATGGGGTCTGGACAAGTTACCAAATCTTTCATATTTCTCGTTCATTATTTGATTTTAAGAAAACAATTTCAAAAACAAAAGATCTTTAAAGAAAATTTCCTAAGCTCTGATACCAGTTGAAAAGGTGTCACTTAAGTCAATTAATTCAAGATTAAACTATATAAGTAACTCCGAACTGTTTTTTGGGGAAACTCTTTTCTTTAAATCAAACATTTTAACCACAAGATGTGTTTAATAAAAATATGTACGAGATATGTTCAAGATTGTGAAACTAGTTTTGAAAAATAAAACTAAAACAGTTTAGATCAATTTAAATCAGCACACCAACAAGAATGAGATGAGGTGATGTAGAAAGATTAAGTACCCACAATTTTTAACGTGGTAAAACCTCACCCAACTGAGGAAACATCCACGATGACTTCTAAGTTACAAACCAAAAAATCCACAAAAACAAAATATACAAGTTACAAGCTATTTAACACACAAGCAAACAAAACAGACCTATACAAGTTTAGAATATGTACCCACTAGTTTGATTCTAACTTCTCTGCAGTTCTGAAGTTGTTGTGGCTTTCTCAGCTTGCTAACTTCTCAACACTTTGTTCGAGCTTTACGTCAACTCTTGATGTTTCAAGATCTTTTAGCCAACACTTCTTATGTTGTAGTGTGACAAGTGTTTGTGACAGTGTTCTAATACATGCATGCACACACGCACACTTATTTATATAAACAAGTCCAATCAAATTATAGACAGATCTAAATGATTAGGGTTTTCAGTTTCTCTCTTATTCAGAAACAAAAGACTTCTTGATCTTTCAAAATATCCAAGAATCCAAGGTTACCTTGCTCAGAATATGGCCAAGGTCTTAAACAATTTCAGAGGGTTTTGAAAAAAAAATTGAAATTATAAATCACTAATTACAATTCCATCTAGATTAGAAGTCTTGTTTCAGAAGAACTAGAAACAGAAAAGGAATTTATCGATTCTTTTGTTGTCAAAAACATTTACAGAAGAAAATAATCATCAAATATGATTTCTCAAGATGAGAAACGAAATAATGCTTCTCATAGAGATATATGACATAAAATAGCAAGATCTAAAGTTTCTATGAAAAGAAATAGAGATCAAACCAAAATGTCTAAGTTGGTTACAAGATCTCAAACTCTGAGGATTCCACCCACGAACAACCTTCAAACCATTTCCAAAATAACTCTCAAACACACAGGTTTAGTTTAGGTTGTAAACTGATTTTGGATTCAAAAGGAGTTCAGGGTTGGAAACGACATTATGGTTTGTTTTCTCTCTCTGGCTTATCTATCTTTTTCTTCTCTCTCTCTCTCTTCTCCTTTCTCTCAGTTTGACGAACTGGCCAAAAGTCCCAAAATGCTGAGGCTCAGTCTCCTTTTATACTAAGCAAGGAAAGATCGATAACATTAACTATAATCTAATGGCTGAGATTTACTCTTTGGTAGTTGACTCTCATCCAACGGTATCAATAGCGGTGGATTAAATGTTTGCTGATTGGTCTAAAGAGGGTTCACACATGGATTGGGATAAAACGCATGTAGTACGTTGATTAAATTGATCCAAGGGCTGAGATTGCGTACTGATTCTGTGTCTAATAGAAAACACAAATCAAGACGTCATAACATTAATAGGTGTAAGGCTCAGATGAAATCATAATCGCGTGTTTTAAAACTAATTACACACACACCCTCAAGTCTCAAGCGCTTTCGGATTCTACCCAACCAAACATTCAGGCAAGATTAGTTAAAACCAATTATCACAAAATGAACCCAAATGTTTTTAAAACCCAACTTTTATTATGTAGAAAATCATTTAAAAAAAATTTTAAAAATCCCAAAATTAGTAAAAAGTTATTTAAATGGGAAGTAACTCACGCACAAGAAAATGATGCAAGATATAATTTATGTATGCAATCCTAATGTGTGTGTGTGGTTGAGAATTTACCTTTAAATGAATCAATTGAGGCATCATGTGTAGATCTAAGGTTCTTTGGTATCGAGGGGATGGGACTCAAATTTTGTCACAATTTCCAAACTATAGATGTGAACTTAATACAAAGTAGACTCAAGTAAGTCAAGAGTATAAGGTGCTTCAATCTCCCCCTTTGGAAATATGAGACAAAATCTCCTTTGAGTCAACTAGGACTCGTAGGGATACAAACAAAAATTAAAAAAAAACTATTCGTATACAAAATTCTATCTACCCATATCCTAGAAAAAGAAAATTACATAATTCAACTAATTACAAACCACTACCCTAATAACATTTGTTGTAGACAACGGTACAGATTCCAGTAAATAAGGCTAAGATTAATCTTTTTAGATATATGTACAAGAAAAAATGAATTCATAAGACTCAAATTTCTCCCCCATTTTGTCTCAAATGGACAAAGGGAAAAAATACTTAAGTCACACGAGTTTATTCAGCACAAATCATGCCGATAGATTTTTGCAAAGACTGATGTCTCTTGTAATCCAAAGGTTTTGTAAACATATCTACGAGCTGCAAATCAGTAGGAAGATAATTAATTTCTAATTTCTTAGTTGCAACTAATTCGCGTATAAAATGATGTCTAATTTTTATATGATTTGTTCGCGAGTGTTGAACAGGATTTTTAGAGATATTGATTGCACTTTGATTATCACAATAGAGATGCAGTTGGTCTTCTTGAATGCCATAATCATTTAGCATTTCCTTAAGCCAAAGTAATTGGTCACAGCAGCTACCAGCAGTAATGTATTCAGATTCAACTGTAGATAATGAAGTGAAGTTTTGTTTCTTACTACTCCATCCTACCAAATTGTTATCGATATAGTAACACATCCCTGATGTGCTCTTACTATCATCAGTACACCGTGCCCAATCGGCATCAGTGTATCCTATTATAGTACTCGGAGTGTCATTGGTGTACAAAAGTCCCAAATTTAGAGTGCCTTTAACATATTTAATTATTCTTTTTACACACATTAAGTGGCTCTCTTTTGGATTATTTTGATAACGGTCACACACGCACACGGCGTACATAATATTAGGACGCGAGGAATTAAGGTATAGTAAGCTTCCTATCATACTACGATATAGAGTAGGATCTATGGATTTTCCAATCTCAATTTTAGATAATTTGATCGAAGTACTCATGGGAGTTCTCGCTTCTTTGGCACTTTCAAGCCCGAATTTTTTAACAATCTCTAAAGCATATTTCGATTGCGAAACAAATAAACCTTCTGAATTCTGTTTGACTTGAAGACCCGAGAAAAATTGTAACTCCCCCATAAGAGACATTTGAAATTCTTTATGCATAATTTCGAAAAATGATTTTGCTTCTGAAGGGGAAGTTGATCCAAAAATGATATCGTCGACATATACTTGATCTATAATAATATCTTTATCAAAATGTTTGACAAATAGAGTTTGATCATTTCCACCTCTTTTAAAACCTTTATTTAAGAGAAAGTTGGAAAAATGCTCATACCAATCTCTTGGCGCTTGTATCAGACCATACAACGCCTTTTTAAGACGATAAAAATGAATTGGATATTGAGGGTCAATAAACCCTCTGGGTCGTTCAACATAGGTCTCTTCAGTCAAGATTCCATTAAGAAAGGATGATTTTACATCCATTTGGTAAAGTGTAAAGTGTAAGTAATAGTCTATTGCAAAGAGAGACGAACAGATTTTAAGCGAGTAACATGAGAAAATGTCTCGTTAAAATCTATTCCTTCAATTTGGGAATATCCTTGTGCCACTAATCTGGCTTTGTTTCTAATGATTATCCCATTTTCATCAGTTTTATTTTTAAATAGCCAACGTGTACCAATAACCTTTTTATGATAAGGCCTAGCTACAAGATACCAAACATCATGAATGAAAAATTGAAGAAGTTCTTCCTGCATGGAAGAAATCCATTGAGGGTCATTCAATGCCTCATTTACATTCTTTGGTTACACAAGGGAAACAAAACATGCATAATGAGCATAGTTTCTTAATTAAGATCTTGTACGTACAGTCTCACAAGGGTTACCAACAACGTTATCTATGGGATGATCTTTAGAAACCCAGTTAGGTACTTCAGGTTTCTCAATTGGTAAAGAATTATCTATTTCTAGAGAGTCATTTAAACAATTTCAGACTCTTCCAAAATAGTAAGTTCTCCAGTCTTACTCTCAATAGTAATGTCACTTACAATAACCTTTATGGATTCCATTAAAGTCTTTGTGCGAAGATTGTCGACACGGTAGGCTCTACTGCAGGGAGAATATCCTAGGAAGATAGTTTTATCTCCACGAGTCTCAAATTTCGATAAGAGTTCTCTATCTTTACAGACTTAACATGTACTACCAAAAGTTCTAAGGTATTTAAGATTGGGCTTCTTCCCATACCATAGTTTGTAAGGAGTTTGTTTAGAATTTTTCCTAAGATAAACCCTATTAATAATGTGACACGCAGTACGAGTTGATTCTACCCAAAAATATTTAGGTAAAAACTTGGCATGAATCATAGCACGTGCCATGTCTTGAAGGGTACGATTCTTTCCCTCAATAATTCCATTTTGTTGAGGAGTCTTAGGAGCACTAAATTCATGTTTGTAACCGTTATAGTCACAATACTATATAACACCTGTATCTAATAATTCTCCTCCTCTATCACTACGAATTATATTTACTTGAGTGTCCTTCTTAATTTCAATACAAAGTAAGATTTTCAAAAAGGTTCTCAAAGTGTCTGACTTTTGTTTTAAGAAGTCCACCCAAGTAAACCTGGTGAATTCATCTATCATAACTAGAATGTGACTGTGTCCACATAGACTAACAGTACTAGAAGGACCCATTAGGTCCATATGGATGAGCTCCAAGGGTTTAGAGGTAAGGATATCTTTAACTTTCTTATGAGGTGCCTTAACAATTTTTCCTTCCTGACATGATCCACAGACAATGTTAGAGATAGCTTTGATCTTTGGAATTCCTCTAACTACTTCTTGTGAAGACAATCTACTAAGGCTATCGTAATTTATGTGACCCATCCTATTATGCCATATTTCATTGTCATCCATTCTGGCAATGTTACAGACTTCAGTATTGTTCTGGATAATATAACAATTGTCGGGAGTCTTGAGTCCTGTAATTATGCACTTACCTTTTTCATTTAAAATCTTGCAATTATTCTTTGAAAAGGTGACAGTATGATTTGAGTCACAAAATTACGAGATACTAAGTAGATTAGCCTTAAGACCTTTTAATAGAAGAACATTTTCAAGCACAGGCAATCCTTTTTCTTGGAGTGTTCCTTTACCAATGATTTGAGATGATACACCATCACCAAAAATAACATTTCCTTTAACAAAGCTAGATTTGTTTAAAAAAATTTTATCATCCCCAGTCATATGTTTTGAACACCCAGAGTCTAAATACCAACCAGAAGGGGTGTGTTCAGCTTTTAAATCAGTAATCACAATGTTACACTTCATCTAGGGCAATAGCTCTTATTTTCTAACCCAAATAGCTCTTAATTTTATTTTGCACTTAGTTGCTCTCATTTGATAAAGTTTATGACCAATAGATTTTTGTTGAAAAATATTTTGCTCATGCATTTGAGTTTTATGGAGGATAAAAGCATTTGGTTTAGAAAAGTGCCTTGGAATTCTTCGCGTAAATGATCTTTTAGGTCTTGTATTTCTCTTTCTATAGTTAGAGTTTTTGTCTGGTTGTCTAGGCATAACATAATTATTATGGCTTCTCCTAGAGTAGTTAAAGTTTTGGTATAAAGGAGTGTTATAGACTTGATTAATTAAACGTCTAGATTAGCAACCTTCGAAAGAAGGTTCGTATATATCACAGTAAGAGAAATACAAATTGCTTGAAGAGGGTATCTCCTTAGGAAAGTCTCTAAACATAGGTTTTAGGGGATTTTGACGTTGAACCTTATTCCTAGGCAGTACAGTTTGGAACACATAATCACTCTTCCTAATCGGAGGACAGACGTATTTAGCCTTAGGCAGACTATCACACTTAGAGTGACTTGATTCCCCAATATCCAACTTTTGTTGTTTTTTTATCAAACTCATCATTTAGGGATTGAAAATCGGGACAGGTTTCCATAGGTCTTTTGCCACCTGACACAAACTTGATTGATTCAAAGTTTTTAATTTGTGTCTTTAAATTTGGGCAAAATCCTATTCCAGTTCGATCGTCAGAATTTATTTTTGAATCAGCAACAAAATCATCAAAACTATTGGAATTATTTTCAAACTTAGCAATTTTTTTTAAAACAGTTGTAGTCTTTTGTTTAGCTTGTTCCAATTCTAATAATGTCCTTTTATATTTTTTCTCCAGAGTTTCATTTGTTTCAATCAAATTTTTCAATTTTTGATCAAAAATTTTGACTTCATGTTCATGAGTTAGACATTGGGTAGTATACTCTTCAGCGTTAAGTTTAACCATTAGACTCAGGTCTTATAGATTCTTAGTGAGGTCTTTCACTATCTTCTCTAGTCTAGAGCTTTTCTTGAGAGTTTTGGCATAAAGTTTGTGAACATCAGGGAGGTCTTCAGTATCCGAATCACTGAGTGTAGTGTTTGAAGTGAACCCTAAGGATTCAATTCTTGAACTCACACACACATTGACATCGTGATTATCTCTTTCCCTTTGACTCACACACCCCGCTTTAGAACTAGAAATGTTCTTAGAAATTAAAACATCTAAACCACTAGCAGCATGATTCATATTGACAGAAGTAGAACTACTAGCATCATTCTCATACATAGGCACAGACATATCATCATTATAGGTTATCTTAGCAAAGAAAGACATGCAAGGATCAAAAACATCATATGACTCAGGTTCCTCATTATCAGAGTCACTTGAATCATCCCATGTCTTGCAAATGTTGGCCCTAGTATGTTTATTGGTCGTGTTTAAGTTAATTCTACAATCTTGTGCTATATGACCCAATTTTCCACATCTAAAACATTCAATATTCTTAAAATCTTTTTTATGTGTCGCATGAATGTCCTTGTGATGTTTGTATTGACCTTTCTCAAGTGGTTTGTGATTAGACTGAGTTGGATCATTTGGCTTGCCTTGTCTGGTTGCCATTTTATTTCTAAATTTCACAATCTTCTTAAACTCCTTTGATATCAAGGCAATCTGATTATCCAAACTATCTATATCACATTCCTCATCAAAATAGGAATCATTATTGGGAATACTAAGCTCGGGTTTTCTCAGTTTAGAGGAAAAACTCAAATTTGAACTAGTTTGTTTCCTATGGGACTGGGTTAATTGTTTCTTGAATTCTATTTCCATTTCCACAGTTCTCAGTTTACTACTAAGTAATTCAAGAGTGAGATTTTGATCACTCATTTCCTCAATAGCATATCTTTTGTTATCAAATTTCTGTGGCAATAACCTTAGAATTTTTTAGACAATTTCATTTCTATCATAGGTTATCTCATTAGAATGTAATTTGGTCACAATGTCAGTCAATTTCATGTAAAAGTCATCAAATGATTCAGAGTCTGACATGATTAAAGAATTATACTGTTGGATAAGCATCTGTGTTTTAACAGACTTAACTCTAGTGTCACCTTCATGTGCCGTAACCAGTGTATCCCAAGCTTCCTTAGAAGTGGTACAAGATGAGATCCTTTTGAAATCATGTTCATTTATAGACATAAAAATGGCATTCTTGACTTTGTTATTGTTCAGAGAGGCTTGCTTCCCTTCTTGAGTGAATTTAATTAATACTTTCTTAATCCTCTCTCTGCTTCCTTCAGTGGCTGGTTTTGTAGGATAAGTATATCCATTTTCAATAATGTCCCAGACATCATCTCCCAAAGTTCCTTTATGAAAGCAACCATCCTTACTTTCCAGTAAGGAAAGTTGTTTCCATTAAAGAGAGGGGGTTTGGACAAGTTACCAAATCTTTCATATTTCTCGTTCATTGTTTGAGTTTAAGAAAATAATTTCAGAAACACAAGATTGTTAAAGAAAATTTCCCAAGCTCTGATACCAATTGAAAAGATGTCACTTAAGTCGTTTAATTCAAGATTAAACTATCTAAGTAACTCCGAACTATTTTTTGGGAAAACTCTTTTCTTTAAATCAAACAGATTAACCACAAGATGTGTTTAATAAGAATATGTACGAGATATGTTCAAGATTATGTAACTAGTTTTGAAAAACAAAACTAAAAAAGTTTAAATCAATTTAAATCAGCACTCCAACACGAATGAGATGAGGTGATGTAGAAAGATTAGGTACACATAGTTTTTAATGTGGTAAAACCTCACCCAAGTGAGGAAACATCCACGGTGAATTCTAAGTCACAAACCAAAAAATCCACTAAAACAAAATATACAAGTTACAAGATATTTAACACACATGCAAACAAAACAAACCTATACAAGTTTAGAATATGTACCCACTGGTTTGATTCTAACTTCTCTGTAGTTCTGATGTCGTTGTGGCTTTCTCAGCTTGCTAACGTCTCAACACTTTGTTCAAGCTTTACGTCGACTCTTGATGTTTCAAGATATTTTAGCCAACACTTCTTGTGTTGTAGTGTGACAAGTGCTTGTGATGGTGTTTTAACACATGCATGCACACATGCACACTTATTTATACAAACAAGTCCTATCAAATTACATAAAGATCTAAATGATTAGGGTTTTCAGTTTCTCTCTTATTTAGAAACAAAAGACTTCTTGATCTTTCAAAATATCCAAGAATCCAAGGTTACCTTGCTCAGAAGACGACCAAGGTAAATAATTTCAGAGGGTTTTGAAAAAAAAAATGAAATTGTAAATCACCAATTGCGATTCCAACTAGATTAGAAGTCTTGTTTCATAAGAACTAGAAACAGAAAACGAATTTGTTGATTCTTGAGTTGTGAAAAACATTTAGAGAAGAAAATAATCAACAAATATGATTTCTCAAGATGAGATACGAAATAATGCAGATCCAAGAGATATATGACATAAAATATCAAGATCTACAGTTTCTATGAAAAGAAATAGAGATCAAACCAAAATATCTAAGTTGGTTACAAGATCTCAAACTCAAAGGATTCATCCCATGAAAAACCTTCAAACCATTTCCAAAATAACTCTCAAACACTCAGGTTTAGTTTAGATTGTAAACTGATTTTGGATTCAAAAGGAGTTCAGGGATGGAAATGAGATTAAGGTTTATTTTTTCTCTTTGGCTTCTCTCTCGTTTTCTTCTCTCTCTCTTCTCCTTTCTCCCAGTTTGATGAACTGTCCAAAAGTCCCAAAATGCTAAGGCTGAATATCATTTTATACTAAGTGAGGAAGGGTCGATAACATCAGCTCTAATCTAATGGTTGAGATTTAGTCTTTGGCAGTTGAATCTCATCCAACGGTTTATCAACAGCGGTGGATTAAATGTTTTCTAATTGGTCTAAAGAGGGTTCACATGGATTGGCATAAAACTCATGCAGTACGTTGTTTAAACTGATCCAAAGGATGAGATTTCATACTGATTATGTGTCTAACAGAAAACACAAATCAAGTCGTCGTAACATTGACAGGTGTAAGGCTCAGATGAAACCATAATCGCGTGTTTTAAACTAATTACACACACACACTCAAGTCTTAAGCGTTTTCGAATTCTACCCAACCAAACATTCAGGCAAGATTAGTTAAAACCAATTATCATAAAATGACCCCAAATGTTTTTAAAACCCAAATTTTATTGTGTAGAAAATCAATTAAAAATTGTTTAAAAAATCCCAAAATTAGTAAAAAATTATTTAAATGGAAATTAACTCACACACAAGCAAATGATGCAAGTTATAATTTATATATGCAATCCTAGTGTGTGTGTGTGGTTGAGAATTTACCTTTAAATGAATCAATTGAGGCATCATGTCTAGAATCTGAAGTTCTTTGGTATCTAGGGGATGGGACTCAAATTTTATCACAATTTCCAAACTAGATGAACACTTATACAAAGTAGACTCAAGTAAGTCAAGAGTATAAGGTGCTTCAAACAACATTGGCTAACCATTCTGGATAAATAACCTCTCTGATGAAGTCAACTTTCTCCAACCTTTTCACCTCATTGCTTATAACTTCGTATTTCTCTCGATCAGGTTCAATTTATGGCAAAGGACCTTCGGATCAATTCCCGACATATCTTCATAACTCCAAGAAAAAATGCTTTGTCTCTTCCTTGGTAATTTAATCAACTCTTCTATGATATATTTCTTCAAGGCCTTACCAACTTGGATGATTTTTTCAGTTCGTCCTCATTGAGGTCGTTGGATTTCAACTCCTCGGTAGTTTTACCCTTTTTCAGCTCCAGCTCGTCACTTGGGTCAAGAGTATCTATGTTATAAGTAGTGGTGGCCCTCTTATGCGCCTCTCTCTCCCTTTCCGCCGAATTAAATTAGCATCCACATGCCTTAACCTGGTCATCCTGAACTTTTCCTACTCCATAAAGAGTCAGGAATTTTATCATTTGGTGAACTATTGAGGGCACAGCCTCAAACTCCTTGAGGTCTACTCATCCCATAATGATGTTATATGATGAATAGACATTTCGTCCATCACAAAGACATTAGTCTTCCTTGTGAGACATTTCGGCCAAGTGTTCCCCATTCCGACATCCATTTCATAAATATCAAGAGGGTGGACTTTATCTCCACTAAATCCAATCAGAGGTTGGTGATACCGGATAAACATCTTCTTTCTCAATCCTAGTCCCTTAAAATAATTCAGAACATCACAATTGTTTGAAGATCTCTATTGAGTTTCTTAGAAGAGAAGTATACTAGATATGCGCAACACCAATAAGAGTACTTGAGAATTCTCTACACTTCATCTCGTCTAAGACCGAGAAGATGTATGTAGTAAATTGATACATCTCAACACGGTGGACTAAATTGGTAATCCCATCATATTTGGGTGTCACCACCTGTGTCTTGAACTTATTCGGGGTAATATAGCTCATAATTATAGCAATGGATGACGACCCTTCATTATAACCCATCTGTAGAGGGTCTCAATTTTTTAATAAATCTCCAATTATGCCCTCTAATCTTTGAATAAATCTATTCCAGGGTTTGTTGGCAACGACCACTATGGCATTATCTCCCTTGGCCTAAGCAGCATTATCGTCGGTTCCTTCCCTCTCGACTTGGCGTTAGACGGGTTCTCAGTCAGCCGTTCTTTGATGGCTATTGACTTCACGTTGCTCCTCATCTCAGCCATGCACTACAAAAAAAAGTGGATATGACAACGTTTTTTTTTTGCAACGCTTATACAAATGTTGGGATATAGTGTATATGCCGACGTTTGTTTAACAACGTGGGCTATTTATGGACGTTTTATAAATTTTTTGAAATATTAGTGGCGTTTTCTGAAAAACGTCAGAAACTAACGACGTTTTAGGAAAAATGTGGGCTATTTCCCCTCGTTTTGGGATAAAAACGTCGGGTACCTAATTTTTTTGGCCCGCACGTTCCTGGCAGCTCCCTCTAATTTTTCATTTCCCTCCAACAAACCACTACTCACAGAACATGTATTCGCATACGGCTCTTATTGTTTATCACAGTTGCCCTAAGCCAAATCGAGACACTATCCTATACGGCTCTAATTGTTTATCCACTACTCACAGAACATGTATACGGCCGCTGCTTCTCCATCTTAGTCATCAACCTAAAATCAAGGTAAATCGGTCGCTGCTTCTCATTAGTGATTTAATTTGAATTTTTTATTCTGAATTTTCTGAATCTGAATCTTAGTTGTGACGATGTTGTGTCCCCTTGTGACACAGATTTTGAGGATCTCAAAATTAGTTTGAAGCTTGGTGTGATAAAATTCTCTCCATCCCTCTATGTTGAGTATTTGCATTTTTAGCAAATACCTCAATATAGAGGTGTGTAGTGAAAATTATCTCTAGGATAAATTAAAGTGGATTGATACCCTTACTTACCTCACCCTATTGTTTTAATATTGAAAAAGCTGAAAAAATTAGAAAACTGAAAAAGCACAAAAAGAAAATAAAAAGTGGATTACAATTGAATTTGTCTCTAGCTTACTCCCTATGAAGTGGATTGATACCCTTACTTAACTCTACACTTGAGTTATTACGATTTTGTAGATACATGAGGTTTTGATTAGAAGGACTTTTCAAGCAACGACGAAAAATACACACAAAAGTTATTTTTATCAAATGGCGCCGTTGCCGGGAATTTTATCATTTGATAACTAGGCTTTTTTGTGTATATCGTTGTTGAAAGCCAAGTTAGTCAAAATCCTCAAATACCTACAAATTATAATAAACTCAAGTGTAGAGTGGTAAGTAAGGGTATCAATCCACTTTCTAGGGAGTAAGCTAGAGACAAATTCAATTGTAATTCACTTTTTATTTTCTTTTTGTGTTTTTTCACTTTTCTAATTTTTTTAACTTTTTCAATATTAAAACAAAAGGGTGAGGTGAGATTTTAAACTAAAATAAACTAAAACGTGATATGAAAATAACTAACTAGAAAGTGATTAAAATGAAAAATAAAGTCTAAACTAAAATAAGAGATAAAGTGAGGTAAATAATTGTGAGAACAATCAAGAATGGGATTACACCACAAATTTTAGCTATTCTAATTAATTAATTTAATTATTTGAATTCTCCCAAATTAATATTAAAATTACAAATCAACTCTCGTTGCAAATGTAATTTTAATAGTAACATTTTAGAATATTAAGTTTAACACCCCACAACTCTAGAAAAGTAGATCAACACTCCTTTTAATTAATCACCCGCTAGGATCGATCAATTAAAATTTATGTCAATCTTAGAAAATAAATTTAGAGTTGAAATTCAAATTATAATACCCCACTTAAGAAACCACTATCTCTAGTTCGAATCTAAAATGGGTATTATAACTAGAATTTTGATTTTCTCTCGAAAATCATTTACCCTCTCTCGAGGCGTAAATTTAAGGGTGAGGAATCAAAATTAACATTCAAAGGAAAATTTCAAGTAATCAAACTAATTAAACTAAAATAATATCAAATAAGGGTTTTACCCCACCCCTTGAAAGGGATTTTAGCCTAACATGATATGAAACATGACAAATTAATAATCAAGACTACTAAAATAAAAGAGAAGAGAATAGAACAAGTAAACCAAATCTCTTTGAGAAAGTTGAACTCTACTCTTCCAAATTGAAGCATACACCACTTAATTGAGCATCCAAATGATTTGAAATTGAAATATTTACTCAATTAACTCTCTTACAATATTTAATCTCACAAATAAAAATAAAAATAATAAAATAAAACTTTTTACAAATGGTATTTATCTCTCTACAATTCTCTCTCTAGAATTTTCCTATCTAAAAGTTCCCCTTAAGATTGGGGTCTTCATCTTCTTTTTATACAAGGCATGGAGGTAGGGGTATATAGGGTAATTGGTATAACTTATAAGTGTGCATGTGATTTGAGTGTGTTATAGGAATGGTGAGGAATAAAATCTGATATGGAGAGGGTATTTGGGTAATTGGGGTAGAAGTAGTTGTTGGGGGTATATTGGTAAAATGGGGACAAGTTGATTAAATGGGTTTAAGGACATGTGGGTTAAATGTGGGAATTGGTTTTTTTGACATTGGGAGGTGACAAAAAAGTTTTGGCTTTGGAGGTTTGGGAAAATGGATCTTGAAATGGGTACGGGCTATGGAGGAAATCTGGTTTGGACATGGGTTGTGGCAGGGCAGACCTGGATCGAGAGCGAGAGAGGGGCTGCGACTGTGGGTGCCGGAGATCGGTTGGATCGAGGAGGACCGACCGGACATGGATCGTCGCGGCGGCAGCGTCGCCGGCTGATGGGTTTAGCGCCAGAGGTGGACGAGAGGGGCGGCTGGCGGACCGGTTTTGGGCAGGGGGCGAGAGGTCGACGCCGGCGAGGGAGAGTAGGGTCGCCGGACAGGCAGGGGCTGCGATCAGAAGGTTGCGGGTTCGAGTTTTCCAGGGTTAAACGCCGGAGGGTTCCGGTTGGAGTGGGTGGCGGCGGTAGAAGGTAGGTCGGCCCGGGTTGTGGGGATAAGTGCCACGGGTTGTGGCCGATTTTAGGTGACGGGCTAGGGGGTGGTTTAGAGGTAGAGAGGGAGAGTGATGGGAATGTGTTGTGTGTTAATGGAGATGGTGGAAGAGAGAGAAGAGAGGTTTTAGTTGGGAGGTTGAAGATGATGAGTGTGGGGTTAAGGTGTAGGTGAGGTGTAAGGTAAGGGGGTGGGGGTGAGGGTGAGGGTGAGGGGGTTGTTTTGTGTATATAATAGGTGCGTCTTTGTATGTGTTTCATTTAGACACTAAAAAAATAATAAAATACAAATAAATATAAATTTATTATAACTAAAAATTTTAAAATTAAATTCCTACTCTAAAAATAAAATAAAGACTAAATAAAAATAAAATTAAAAAAAATAAAATAAAAAAATACAAATAAAAAATAAAATCTAATAAAACTTAAAATAAAAATCCTAAAAAGAAAATGCAAAATCTAATAAAATCCTAAAAATTATAATCCTAATAAAATAAAATAAAACTAAAACTAAAAACTAATAAAAATCAAAATCAAAATCAAAATAAAATAAAATAAAATTATACTAAAAATATAAAAATAGTAAATAAAATCTAAAAAATCATAAATAAATCCTAAAAATAAAAATGACTCAAACTAAAAATCTAAAAAATATAAAAAGACACAAACAAAACACACACAGGATTTGAGGTAGGTTTGGGCTAGGTTTAGGCTCGGATAAGGTTACGGGGAAGGTATTTAGCTCCATATTGCGCACAATTGTTTTGATTTAATCGTTTGAACTCTGCAATGCACAATTTGACCTACAAGATAAACATTTAAGCACATAAGACCCATATTGTCGAGAATTAACAACAAAAGTACGTCTATTCGGCGTATAAATTGTACAGTTTTGGGTGCTTATCACACTACCCCCAAACAGAGCGTTGTTAGTCCTCGGGAATAAGATAGAGAGAAAGAGAAAGATAAGTAACCAAAAGTGTACCACTTTCGCGAGCACTTGCGATTGCACTTAGCATGTGCAACAAGCCTTTAAACCTATAGGTTGCCCTACATGACGAGTTGTGTCTCGTGAGGGTTTGCAGGGAATATACCCACAAAATTCTTATTTTGCAAAAATTTATTGAAAGGCAGTCAATCTCTTATTAGACGTTGAATAATCGCACAATCCATCATGAGAGAAATTATTTCAGAAAGACAAGATAGAAGTGCAAAAAGATTAAGCTAAGTAAATACTCAAGGCACATCCTCCCTAGAACTCAACGTGTGTAGTGTGAATCAGTCAAAACGTGTCGAGTATCATCAAAGTAATTCCTAGATTGCCTTGTCGGAATCAACGCTTCAACTTCAAATCTCACTAGGTATAACTCTCTCAAACGAACTCTCGAGATATGGGTTAGTGTATCGCTCTTGTGTGTGAGGAGGTGAGTAAATGTAAGCAAGTTCAAACGTCTCACACACATATAAGAAAAAACGAACAATTAGAAAGAAAATTGATCTCATGAAAGAATGCTAATTACTATAGTGAGAACGTCTAGTTATTCACCACGTTGACTTTCATTTGCCCGAACACCTAGGGAAAAATATGGATGTATATGGGTGAGGGGGAAATGAAATGGGAAGGGTATGATATGTAGGATGGATGGGGTGAGGTAGGTAGGATGGGATAATGATATGATGGATGGATGGTGTATGATGGATGTAAAATGGATGAGCGAGAAGAGTGTACTATACTTTAGGCACAAATGTCTTTATTACTAACTACAAACTCTCTTTCTTTTCTTTTCTCTCTTTTTTTTCTCTTTTTTTTTCGATTTTTCTTTTCTTTTTCTCTATTTTTTTTTCTTTTTTCTATATTTTCTATTTTTGCTAATTTTTTTTTCTTTTTCTTTTTCTCTCACTTTTCAAACCAACAATGAAGACATTTAGATTTAGAATTAACACTCTTTTTCTAAAAAATGATGGATTAATGATAATGGATTGGGGAATGTATATGGATGGTGAGGGGAATAGATGTGAATATGGAATAATATGGGAATGTAATGGGTGAGTGAATGGAAATGTGATATGGAAAAGTGGTAAGTGTATGGATGAAAATCTTAGTGATCGGGACAAATTTCAAAACACGTGTTTCTTACAACTCGAAAAAGATGTCGTTCTCAGTGATCAAGCCAAAAATAAAGAATAATGAGATCATACAACAATTAAAGTGCGGACCCAAAGAAAGTTGAATCAACTTGTGACTCGGAGATTGCGTAAAACACTCTGAAAGGGTGAAAGGCACAAATCTCACAAGCTAAAGTCTCTACTAGTGATCCTTAAGATTCTCTTTAGAATTGTAGTACTCCTCAACTCTAAATGTAATGACGTGATAAGTGCGCAAATTTTGTTGAGTCTAGAAATTTATGGTGCAACATGACTTGTTACGTATTACATAAGCTATTTAGAAAAAAAATATTCTCTAGCTTGATTCCTAGACTTTTGAAAGATGGATGATTGAAAATTCACATCAATGAATGAGATGAAAGAAACTGCACGAAATTTTAAAAATCAGGTTCAAAAATAAAAAATAAAAAATCAAAAGAGGTACGATTTTGATAAAATTCCCCACCCCCAAACAAAAAGGAACATTGTCCTCGATGTTAAGTAAAATGATTTTTAAAATTGAGAGCATAAGGTAGGAAAGATAATACCAGAATGAACCGCTAATGAAGTGAACATATAACACCAATAATAAACCTGAATAAGAAGTGAGAAAAAATGTGTACAAGTCTATAAGCATGGTAAAACATAGGGTGATGTGAAACACCACCCCCAAACAGGATGAGACTAGTACAAGAAACGTGGGCTGCCTCCCGGTAGCGCTAAGTTTAATGTCTTCTTCCAGACCGAACCATTCTCACCCTAAGGATAAGATCTATGAAAGTGCAGGGCGGCAGAAAAATTGGGTGATGAGAATCACCCCCAAACAAGGCTGAAGCGTCAGTCTTGCTGGATAGAGGCTAAAACGGGTCAATGCACTAGTATGGCAAAGTGCATCACACGATGAAAAGCATCGGTGGACCATGGGCGGGTGGGTATTAAGGTATGGGTGAGGGTGAAAAGGTATCGATCTCGGGCTTTATTGAGCCGGAAGGTGAGGGCAACTAGGGCCCTATAAGCATGGTGATCAAGTTGTATGGGAAGGCAAAAGGGTTTGGTAAGTGGAATGGGGTGAGGCTCATAAAATTCACACGACCATTCTATGAATGGGCGATGATAATGGTCGCGCCGTGACACACTAGGGAGCTGTTGAGAAGAAAAATTAACACCACAAGGAAGTGGTGTGCATGGAGGGACAAGCTCGGTGTCACGGTGGTAGAGAGTATCACCACAAATACTCTTGTAGATGGAGGATGGTTTCAGGTTAGGATCTAAATATGTAGATGGAAACTTGAAATGTGCAAAATCAAGATCCAAACCAGGGGGGTAGAAAGGATAATGGGTAGGTCGGGTGGGATAAACGGTGGATTGGGTGGGATAAACGGTGGAGGAAGATGATCCAACTCAAGAGTGGGAGACACACACTCATTGGGAGGAGTAAAGGAATACTCACAAGGGAGTGTGGTTTCTAAAGATGGAGTTGTAAACTTCTCCAAAAAGGTATCATTGGTGATTGGGGTGGGTGGGTAAGACAAGGCACAAATCTCAGAGATAGAGGAATCACTAGAAATCTGAGGCTCAAAGGGAGCCATGCATGGTGGTACGTCATCCATATCCGGATAGTTAGGAACTATCACAGATTCTATCTCGGGAAGATGGTGAACACTCGTAGCCAGAGCTAACCTAGGATAAATGGGCTCTTGGGGAACACAAGGGTGAAGCTCGATAGGTGTAGGCTCAGGCATTGTTTTGGATTCAACGGGAAAGGGAATGGAAAATATGAACCTCAAAGTGGGGCTCATATGGACAGGGTGAGATTGGATCAGGCTCACTATCGAAAGGTAAATCAACACAATTGTCGGCGTGGGGCCCGGACCACGAAATGGTTGTAACTTTGATATTCTCGGGAGGATAGGGTTGGTCATACTCAAAATCTGTGTCACAAGGGAACACAACATCGTCACACTCGGTGGCAACGATGGGTGGGGCCATGGGAATATCCGACTCTCTCGCACACTCCAATTCATTTAACCTTTGTTCAAGCCTTTGGAGAGCTTGAGTTTGAATTGATTGCTCTTGCTCAAGTATGAACTTTTGCAAGAGGGTTTCGAGAGTGGAGGTGGATGATAGTGGTGGTGGAGTGGCGAGTAGTGGCGGTGGGTGAGGTGGACACAACGCGCTATAATCATGACTATATGGAGAATACTCAAATGAAGTGGGTGGAGTGGGGCCAAGTTCATCATACACGAAAGGATTGCTTTCGTGATGGACAAATGGTTGATACTCATGGGGTGTGTAGTGAGGGAACTGATCGTGAACACGTGCACAAGGTTGCCATGACGACTCTTGGAACATGTGAGGATCCACAACATCGGGTTGGGATTTGTATTGCGTAAAAGGGTGATCAGGCCTCCACGAATAGCTCGGGTACTCACACAACTCGGGATTGGGTATATTATGATAGTGGGCCGAGGTGGGTTTCGAAACAGTGTCATATGGATACACATGGTCCGTGATGGGTTTGTATGGATAGGACAAGTATGGACACTCATGGGACATGTGATCGGCATAATAACAGTGGGTGCACAACAAAGGATGAGACACGTCGACACTTGACACCGAGGGTGATGGAATATGAAGTGCGTGCATAGATGGGTCAAGAGTACCAACGGTACTCGTGAGAGAGGTGAAACGACTAAGAATATCATAAAGAGATGGCTCGGAATCACTCTCACACGTGTCACGTGTCAATGGAAAATGACCAAAGTAGTCCCGTAAAGGACTTTCTTCGGCCATGTGGGAAGAAATATATTTTTTTGATTTTTTTGAAATTTTTAATTTTTTTCAAAAGGAAAGAAAATATTTTTGGATTTTTTATAAAAATAATAGAAGAAAATGTTTTTGGATTTTTGTGAAAAATAAAGGAAGAAAAATATTTTTTGATTTTTTTTTGGAAGAAAAGGATGGGGAAAGATATGGACTCTTTGAATTTTGGATGAACCAACTAAAATCGACTACCAAAAAAATTAAATTGGACACACACAAGTCAAGAAGAATTCCTAACTAGCACATAACCAATTTTGATATTTGAATTTAGTGAAGGGGTAGTCAAATTTTAATTAAATTCGTAGGCGATAAAAAAATTCACGGAATAATATGAGTGATCGCATATGCAAAATGTTCTCCTACTGGGCTACCTAGTTGATTGATTTTGAAGTTAGTGATGGCTAGGGTAGCACACAATGATAAGCGAGTGAGTCGGGTGATGAAATCCCTTCTCGTGAGTGACCGGGTGTAAGTCTTAGAAATTTAATTCATCACACCATTCGAAAATAAATGCAAGAATAAAATCACACAAGAGCACATAAAATTGACTCGCTAACAGGAGAGGCGCGAGTGTTTAGAAATGTACCTCCCACGATTTTTACGCCGCGGGGTGTCGAAAATTTTGAGTCGACCCGAGGGAGAATACTCCAATCTCAGTCGTCCCCGGGAGTCCTACCGACCCAAGGTAGAGAGGCTTCTAAATCCTCGCCTTTGGACGCCCTCTTTCTACCTTGTCCGGTTTTCCTATCACGCTTGTCTTCAATTATTACAATTTTAAATGAAAAATAAATGGTGTCCTATGCACCGCAATACAAGCTAAGAATAAAATAATCCTAAATACAAGCCTTCTAATAAAATGCAAAAATGGTACGAAAATGAAAAAAAGTACAATACAAGTGAATCACAAAATGGAATCCGCTCCGAGCTTCACAATCCCAAGAATGGCAACGACGCCATTTGATAGAAATAACTTTTTTTATCTCCCCGGCAACGGCGCCATTTGATAGAAATGACTTTTCGGTGTGTTTGTCGTTGTTGAAATTAATAACTCAAAAGTGTAGAGTGGTAAGTAAGGGTATCAATCCACTTCTAGGGAGTAAGCTAGAGACAAATTCAATTGTAATTCACTTTTTATTTTCTTTTTGTGTTTTTTTCACTTTTCTAATTTTTTTAGCTTTTTCAATATTAAAACAAAAGGGTGAGGTGAGATTTTAAACTAAACTAAACTAAAACGTGATATGAAAATAACTAACTAGAAAGTGATTAAAATGAAAAATAAAGTCTAAACTAAAATAAGAGATAAAGTGAGGTAAATAATTGTGAGAACAATCAAAGAATGGGATTACACCACAAATTTTATCTATTCTAATTAATTTAATTTAATTATTTGAATTCTCCCAAATTAATATTAAAATTACAAATCAACTTTCGTTGTTAATGTAATTTTAATAGTAACATTTTAGAATATTAAGTTTAACACCCCACAACTCTAGAAAAGTAGATCAACACTCCTTTTAATTAATCACCCGCTAGGATCGATCAATTAAAATTTATGTCAATCTTAGATAATAAATTTAGAGTTGAAATTCAAATTATAATACCCCACTTAAGAAACACCTATCTCTAGTTCGAATCTAAAATATGTATTATAACTAGAATTTTGATTTTCTCTCGAAAATCATTTACCCTCTCTCGAGGCGTAAATTTAAGGGTGAGGGATCAAAATTAACATTCAAAGGGAAATTTCAAGTAATCAAACTAATTAAACTAAAATAATATCAAATAAGGGTTTTACCCCACCCCTTGAAAGGAGTTTTAGCCTAACATGATATGAAACATGACAAATTAATAATCAAGACTACTAAAATAAAAGAGAAGAGAATAGAACAAGCAAACCAAATCTCTTTGAGAGAGTTGAACTTTACTCTTTCAAATTGAAGCATACGTCACTTAATTGAGCATCCAAATGATTTGAAATTGAAATATTCACTCAATTAACTCTCTTATAATATTGAATCTCAAAAATAAAAATAAAAATAAAAAGAATAAAATAAAACTATTTACAAATGGTGTTTATCTCTCTATAATTGTCTCCCTAGAATTTTCTTAACAAAAATCTCCCCTTAAGATTGGGGTCTTCATCTTCTTTTTATACAACGCATGGAGCTAGGGGTATATAGGGTAATTGGTATAAGTGTGCATGTGGTTTGGGTGTGTTATAGGAATGGTGAGGAATAAAATCTAATATGGAGAGGGTATTTGGGTAATTAGGGTAGAAGTGATTGTTTGGGGTATATTGGTAAAATGGGGACAAGTTGGTTAAATGGGTTTAAGGACACGTGGGTTAAATGTGGGAATTGATTTTTTTGACATTGGCAGGTGACAAAAATGTTTTGGCTTTGGAGGTTTGGGAAAATGGGTCTTGAAATGGGTATGGGCAATGGAGGAAATTTGGTTTGGACATGGGTTGTGGCAGGGCAGACCCGGATCGAGAGCGAGAGAGGTGCTGCGGCTGTGGGTGCCGGAGATCGGTTGGATCGAGGAGGACCGGCCGGACATGGGTCATCGCGGCGGCAGCGTCACCGGCTGATGGGTTTAGCGCCGGAGGTGGACGAGAGGGGCGGCTCGCGGACGGGTTTTGGGCAGGGGGCGAGAAGTCGACGCCGGCGAGGGAGGGGCGCGATAGTAGGGTCGCCGGACAGGCAGGGGCTGCGATCAGAAGGTTGCGGGTTCGAGTTTTCCAGGGTTAAACGCTAGAGGGTTCCAGTTGGAGTGGGTGGTGGCGGTAGAAGGTAGGTCGGCCCGGGTTGTGGGGATAAGTGCCACGGGTTGTGGCCGATTTTAGGTGACGGGCTAGGGGGCGGTTTAGAGGTAGAGAGGGAGAGTGATGGGTATGTGTTGTGCGTTAATGGAGATGGTGGAAGAGAGAGGAGAGAGGTTTTAATTGGGAGGTTGAAGATGGTGAGTATGGGGTTAAGGTATAGGTGAGGTGTAAGGTAAGGGGGTGAGGGTGAGGGGGTTGTTTTGTGTATATAATAGGTGTGTCTTTGTGTGTGTTTCATTTGGACACCAAAAAAATAATAAAATAAAAATAAAAATAAAAGTACTATAACTAAAAATCTTAAAATTAAACTCCTACTCTAAAAATAAAATAAAGACTAAATAATAATAAAACTAAAAAGAAATAAAATAAAAAAATATAAATAAAAAATAAAATCTAATAAAACTTAAAATAAAAATCCTAAAAAGAAAATGCAAAATTTAATAAAATCCTAAAAATTCTAATCCTAATAAAATAAAATAAAACTAAAACTAAAAACTAATAAAAATCAAAATAAAATAAAATTATACTAAAAAATATAAAAATAGTAAATGAAATCTAAAAAATCCTAAATAAGTCCTAAAAATAAAAATGACTCAAACTAAAAATCTAAAAAATATAAAAACACACAAACAAAACACACACGGGGTTTGGGGTAGGTTTGAGCTAGGTTTATGCTCGGGTAAGGTTACGGGGAAGGTATTTAGCTGCATATTACGCACAATTGTCTTGATTTAATCATTTGAACTCTGCAATGCACAATTTGACCTACAAGATAAACATTTAAGCACATAAGACCCATATTGTCGAGAATTAGCAACAAAAGTACGTCACGGTGAAATTTCTTAATCTCCCCTACTTCATTTTAATTAAAAAAGCTCAGTAAATCATTGATTACTAAAAAAAATCTCTGATGGTATCAATTTGTGATTCACATGGTATCCTAACATGCTTTTTTAATTTTAATTAAAAAAAACTCTCATGGTATGAATTCTAAGAAATCGCCCCTGTTTCATTTTAATCAAATTTCCATGGTAGAGACGTGAGTGATAAAGACAGAGACGTGAATTTCATGTGTGTGGGTGTGGGTGTGGGTGTGCGTGTAAGAGAAGTGAGTGATAAAGACAGAGACTAAACCAAGGGGTAGAGGAGGGCCAGCAGCCATGACAGGGGGTGGAGGGGAGGCAGAGAGCTATGGCCGTAAAAGAGAGAGTTTGAAAGAGAATGTGGGTAGACAGACAAGATTATTTTTTACTTTTTAAACATATAAATGAGGTTAAATATCAAAATACTCTTCTAAAGTGACATGTGATCGACACATGACCCTTTTTCCCGTCCAAAAATTAACGGTACGAGGTTACTTGAAGTCATGTTGGAAGTTCTAAGGGTTAGGTATAAAAACTGAAAGTTCAAGTGGTGAAGTGATAAGGAGGGTAAAGTTCAAGGACCCAAGTGTAATTAACCATTAAAAAATTATTCCCATTCAGTTTGTTCAATATTAATTTAAACCGAAAAGGAAAATAAAAGGTCTGAAAATAATTATATTTTCATTTTAATTAAAAAACTCCGATGGTATCATTAAAAAGCTCTGTTTCTTCTCATGACAACCACTCTACCGCCTATTACCATAAAAAAGTCTATTGTGGCCAATGTATAACTTTCAATAACAAATTAAGGAATCCACATGTACGTATATACCTTCAATGCTAACCAAATACCTAATTCAGTCCAACATAGCAAGTAGAATGAAGAAAACTTATATAGTCTTCTCCTTACAGATTCCAATGAAAATTTTAATAGATTTGAATTTTTTAGACAGATCATACTGGTATAAAAGAATGATTAGTTAAGAAACAAAACTATTAAAAACAAAAGAAAAAGAAAACCTAAGCTTCCGATCTTAGTTTGCCTTTGAAAAAAAATATAAAGAAATTGAAGGTAGATTTATTCTTACACGTGTTATTAAAACTAGCCTGTTTAACATTAGGTTAAGGGTTAGTTTGTTAAACTTTTATGATTTAAGAATGTAAAAAATTTGATTCAAGAAAATAAATTATTTTTGAGTCAATTAATAATAAAATTACCTTTCAACAATCAAAGATATGGGTATGGTATTTTGAATTTGATAGAATAAAATTATGTTTCTTATATTGTCGTATTCTTTGCTGAAGCAAACGTGACCTGAACATCAATAGGAGTATCAAATCGATTATCTCGAACTCTTCCTAATATCGGCCTTCAGAGACCCTCTCTCGTTCAGGTATCATTTTTACTTCTACTAATGTATTCAATGAAATAGTAATGAATACATAATGTTAAAAGCATCTTTAAAATGTGCATTGACTAATAATACATTAATGTAAGTTGGATGGTAAATAAATGATATCAAAAGCACTCAGAAGCTAGAAAATGTGTAAGATTTCTTATTTGTAATGGAAAATAAGGTTCTTAGGGCATTATGGTGTGTTTGACTGGAAGGGTTTAATTAATTTCAAATGTTGGATTATGTTTGTTGTGGGGACAAAGTGATGTTTCGGTAGAGAATCTTATTGTCGTAAGTTGTGTCCAATTTTATAAATTTCATCTCAATAGCAGAATTTATATATTTCTGTTGCATTTGACAAGTTGTGTAATCTTTTCTTTTTTGCATCCTAATATGTTGTTTTAAAAATAATTAAAAAAATATTAAGTCGACCATATTTTTTTACTCTCTATTTTTTATATTTGACAATCTTGGATCATGATGTTTGTTAAGAAATAAAAGTCATGTTGCATGTTACTTTTTTGTTACCTTTGTGTTGAACTTACCAATTGATTTTTTTTTGTTATGTTTACTTATTCATTTCATCAGGTTAATCGATTCATACTGATGGATAAGAGTTGGATTAATATAACACATAGAGGTCATCCTTTGTATGAGAAAGGAGCAGAAGAATTCGTTAAGTTTTCCTCTGATAATAGACCGAATGCTGAAACAATATTGTGTTCATGTAAGAAATGCCGCAATATGCTATATGTGAAAAAAGATGATGTTGTAGAACATATATTGCTAAATCGGTTTTTAGAAAGCTACACATGTTAGACTTATCACGGGGAATCTGCATCATCTTTGGTTCCTTCTTCTGACTCGGTTATTGGCGATGAAATGCGAGAGATGATACATGATGCTTTTGGAATTCCTCCTACAGGTCCACTTAACTTTATGGGTGGTGGTGATGCACATCAACATATGGATGGCCCCGATGAAGAAACTAAGAAATTCTTCAATTTGATAAAAGAATATGAAAGAGAGTTGTACCTAGATTGTAAGAAGTATACAACTCTTTCTTTTCTTGTCCGATTATTGCATTTAAAGTGCCTTGGTGGGTGGAGTGACAAGACATTCCCAATGTTGCTTGAATTATTAAAAGATGCATTTCCTGATAGTGAGACATAGCCAAAGTCTTTTTATGAAGCGAGGAAGTTGATTGCAAACTTAGGGCTAGAGTACAAGAAGGTACATGCATGTCCTAACGATTGCATGCTCTATTGGAATGACACAGAACGAGAGAATGAATGTCGGAAGTGTCATACTCCAAAGTAGAAACAAGTAAATGGTCAATCTGATGCTGATGCCATTATAAATCGAAAAATTCCTGCAAAGGTGGTACGATACTTCTCTTTGATACCAAGACTTCAAAGGCTCTTTATGTCATCAAAGACAGCATCACAGATGAGATGGCATGCGGATGAGCGTGTTGATGATGAAAATTTAAGGCATCCAGCTGATTCTCTTGCTTGGAAAACATTTGATGATATTTATCCAGATTTTGCACTAGAACCGCGGAATGTTAGGCTTGGATTATCCAGTGATGGGTTCAACCCTTTCAGGAGCATGAGTATTGTCCATAGCACGTGTCCTATAATTGTAATAATATATAACTTTCCTCCATGGTTGTGTATGAAACAACCATATATGATATTACCAATAATTATTGATGGTCCTCGCAGCCCTGGAAATGACATTGATGTTTATTTGCGCCTTTTAATTGATGAATTAAAGGAATTATGGATTGGGGTAAACACTTATGATGCAGCCAGTAATTAGATATTTAAAATGCGTGCATCGTTGTTATGGACAATTAATGATTTTCCATCTTATGCAAATTTGTCGGGGTGGAGCACAAAAGGTAGATTGGCGTGTCCCTGTTGTCATAAGTACACTCGATCCCGTTGGTTGTTTAATGGAGGTAGGAATTACTACTTGGGTCATCGTCGATGGTTGCCTGAAGGGAATAAATTTAGAACAGATAAAAACTCCTATGATGGTACAATTGAGTTGGATACAAGGCCCACCCGATTATCAGGAGCTGAAGCATACGACGAGGTAAAAAAATTCAATAATAATTTTGGGAAGGATACAGAGGTAGAGGTAAGAGGTAAGACGAAAAGGGTTGATGAGAGAGATGAAACCTTAACACATAATTGGAAGAAAAAAAGTATATTTTTCGAGTTAGATTATCGGAAGGACAATTTCTTACGTCACAATCTTGATATAATGCATATTGAGAAGAATGTATGTGATAATGTGCTTTGGACATTATTAAATGTTGATGGAAGGGGGAAGGATAACTTAAAATCTCGTCATGACTTGAAAGATATGGGTATTCGTAAGCTGTAGCATCCTCAGAAACAGGCGAACAATAAATATTATTTGCCACCTGCATGTTTCACCTTGGACACTAAGGGTAAAGACATAGTTTGTAAAATGTTGAAGGAGGTGAAAGTCCCAGATGGTTATGCTTCAAACATATCGCATCGTGTTAACCTTAAACAACGTATGATATCGGTACTTAAGAGTCATGACAACCATATCTTAATGCAAGAACTACTTCCCATTAGTTGCCTAAGAATTTGCTTGGACCATTAGTTGAGCTAAGTAACTTCTTTAGGAATATGTACTCGAAAGTGATGAATGTAACCGATTTAGATCGTGTTCAATCTCGCATTGAGCTCACGCTATGCCGACTTGAGAGGATCTTTCCACCTTCATTTTTTGATGTCATGGAGCATTTGGTTATTCATTTAGCAGAAGAGGCGAAAATTGGAGGACCACCGCAATACCGATCGATGTATCCTATTGAGAGGTGTGGTTTTGGTGGATGTATTTTTGTTTTTTTAAATTATTTTTCACTATATTTTTTTCTTACTAATTAAAATTTCCCTCACCATAGATACTTGTCCACATTGAAGAATTATATGAAGACTCGCAGTCATCCAGAGGGTTCAATTGCAAAAGGATGTTGGGTAGACAAATGTTTGACATTTTGCTCAAGGTACTTACGTGAAGATCTTGAGACGAAGTCTAATCGCCCAACAAGGAATGACGATGGTAGTTCTTTTGATCACTTTTGTGGTCGTAAATTAGGAAAAGCGATGGTATTTGTGCTTGATGACATTACATATGTACAAGCACATCGATATGTGCTTGTCAACACAGATGCAATTGCTCCATTTCGAGAGTAGGTATCTTCCTGAATAAAATTCCTTCATTTTTTTAGCAAAGTAAAGAATAATGTAATGATTCCTTTTAATGCAGCACTCATCGTGCATCAATTAGGAGTGATTCTCGTCTCATACCACATGATGTGGACCGCATTCATAACGAAACATTTCATTTGTGGCTTAAGGATCATGTAAGTAAAATTCACATTGAAAACAATGTTTCACATTTAAATGTATTATTACATAACTATGGGTTGTAATGCATTTTTTTGTAATAAAATAGGTGAGGAAGTTAGTCCAGGCAAAAAACACAGATGTATCACAAGAAATTCGGATTTTATCTATGGGTCCCCTAAAAAAGGCAAAAAGATTCACTGGATATATTATCAATGGCGTTAGGTATCACATTAAGGCTCGTGAGAGGAGAAGAGCCACGCAAAATAGTGGAGTCATGTTAAATGCAATGACTGAAAGTTACGCAAGTGCAAGAGACATAAATCCCATATCTGGAGATGTCAATTTTTATGGAGTTTTGACGGATAACATTAAGCTGCATTATTCAAAAGACTATAAGTTTGTGTTGTTCAAGTGTGACTGGGTTGACAATAGTAGAGGTCTCATTGAGCATGATGACTTTGGATTCACGCTTGTAAACTTCAATCATTTGTTGTATCCTAGGCATTAAAAATCCGATGAACCATTCATACTAGCATCTTAGGCAAAGAAAGTATTTTATGTACAAGACCTAGTGAAGAAAGACTGGCATATTATTGTTAAAACAAAGCCTCGAGACTTTTTTGATGTGTTTGGGAAACAGTTAACAACCGAGATCACTATGAATGATGAAACAGAGGCATGGAGTGATCAATGTTTGGACGATACAACATTGACACGTGATGATGATGTTAGTTGGGTTAGACAAGGTGTGGCTGGAGCATTAGTTGACGAGGAAACCACGGGGCATGTGCATGAAGATGAATAGAAATATTGATTAGCTAGGCATTTGAATACGTATTAATAACTTATATGGATTTGTGTTCTTTAGTCCTTATTATTTTGAACTTTTTTCTATAGGTTACATACAATGGTATAATGTGTTAACTAGTATGGATTAATAACAAGCATTAGTTTAGAAGTTTCTTAAAATTCACAAATATCCTCGTATATGTTTATTGGACCCAAAAGCTGAAGTGATGAAAATTGAAAAATTTAGAGTTAAATGGGGTTTTGAATGCTGATGTAGTAATGTTTTGTGTAAAATCTGGATTTAAAGATTCCAAAGGTTGTCAGTTGGAGGATAGAGAACACATCAATTATCTAATTGTTTCTCATTTTCAAAGTCTTATGTCTATAGAACCTACATCTAATAATTATGATATTTTAGTCGACATTCCCTCTATAATTCAAGTTGATACAAATAAATTTCTTGAGGCATTTGATATTGAATATGAGGTGTTCCAAATGATGAAGACAAACTTGTACTAATAACACTTGCGCGTATGGTTAATGATAGGGGTATTATGGATTTAGTTTCTAATTTCCTGTATTCTAAAATTGTTGATATAGATGAAAATTACTGTACTTCTACAATAGGATGTATTTATCTGATGTCAGATTTGTAATGTTAACCTGCCCACTCATAGGAATATCGATGTGGTGGATTTATGTATCAACATAGCTTTGACCCTCTACACTTAGATAATGTACCAACAAAGAAAGCTTTTGCGAACCATATTGCTATGATAATTATTGTAATGGCTATTTCTAAATCAGTTTCTATGAGAGGTGTCATGGTTGAATAAATAAGTCGTTTATACCCTACATATAAATGGGGCTATACCTTTTTTCAAATTGAGTCCGTTGAGGTCTGAGTGTCCTATTATTTATCCTAACTCCCATGCTTTTATGCCATAAAAGGGAATATCCTATTTTCTTAATGCTTACAACATTATTTCAGTGAGGTTTGAGGTTGTACCTTTGCTTTAAACTGTTCGTCTGGTCTGCCCTATTTCAGCAACAACAGTGAAATGCTCTAGAAAGTCCAACATCATACAAATACTCATATCGTTAAACTCCGATACTACAAATATATGATCTTCACTGAAATATGTTTCAATTGAATAATTTGGATAACGACTCTTCCTACCAATAGGTTTCACTTCTCGTGGTTGAGCACCAACAACACGGGAATTAATTAATTCCCAAATTAGGAAATCAATTTCATCGTAGCTAAGAGAGAACTCTTTCTCCTGAACACCTTCCATATACAGTCGAACGATTATACGATTTAGTAGATAATTCTCGTAAATCTCAACAATTCTCACATTCTTTCGTAAATACTAACATATACACCCGTGTTAGGAACAACATTTCCTTTAGAATCATTTAAAGATATGGCATTACCAATTGTAGAGCAAACTAAACCTGATGGTATCATAAGTATATACCTTATTGTAAATAATGTTTCATTATTATCATATACATTTAATAGTGCAGGTTGTACTTAAACTCGTAAGATTCCCAGCTCTTGAGCTGTAAATAATAAGAATCCCACTTCTCAGTATGACACATCCCACTATATAGAGCATCACAGCACACTGTATTTACATATTCCTCGTAACAACTAACAATATCATCTATCGCTTTTTCCATTTTAACTTATCTTTCATATTCAATTCATTTTGCATCAGAGATATTAAATGATTGCTACGCATGCAATCCTGAATAGTTGTGAAGTAAGGCATATTTTTCGATTTTAACTCGACAGTAAGCCTTCCCATTTACTTATGAAGATCAGCAACGGAGTACCATGGGGATTCATTGTCCTTGTATGTTTACAGTAATGTTCAGGGCTATGTTATGCAACAATCCTATTTTGGGTAGGTCGATGTTGACAAAGGATATACTTTTTATGAAGTTCAGGATATCAATAGTTTTTTTAATCTCTTCTAGATCGGTAGAGATGGGTACAATTTTTTGGGAAAACTGCTTGAGGATAAAGTCTCGATGGGATTGGGAGGACGTGAGAAGTATCCATATGGAAATGTCAGCTCGTGTTTTCTTTATTTGTTCTAGCAGTCAGTTCTCCTCGACCTCTTATATGGTTTCCATTTTTAGTGTCTCCTCCCCTTTGTTCTTCTCCTTGCCCCTGTAAGAGTAGGGTTCAGGAGAGGGTCCTTGTAAAATCGCTCGGAGCTGGTTATGTGGTCGAATTTCACAGACTCTCATTGTGGAATAAGGATGATTTCACAATTTGGCGGTCCTCTGATACATCCTATAGTTTATTGTGCTTCATTTTACATTCATTCCTATTGTTCATAGAGGTTCTCATGTTTGTGCACCGTGTTTGAGAATAACAGATCATAGTTCTCCCGAAATGGTTCTTGCAGATTCTATTTTCAAAGTTTTGGCAACATGGTTTGAATGATGAGAGATTGTTTAATTATGTAAATTATTATGCCGTGTAGGTATTTGGTTGGGGTTACGGCTGCTGTTGCAGTTCACTCTTCTCTTCAACTACAGATTAGTGCATTCTTTGGAACTCTTATTTCCCTAAGACCATAGTGCAACACGTCTCTAAAAATTGATGTAGGTGAAACATGCAGGTGGTTGATAGGCCAAGGTGTGCATGTGTTAACATTCTTTGCCCAATTACTTTTCAAATATTATAATAATTAGTAGTATATTTCACATCAAATACATGCGTAACTAAATATATGTTTCCTATAGGGGTTGTTTGTTTGGTTACTGTCTAAATTTACTTAGTGCTAAGAAGTGACAATTTTTCCCAGTGGCTTAATACTAATGCAGTGATTAAAAACCTCTATAAGTTTTAAAATCAACAATGCTCGACACCAAGCCAAGTGCAATATAAGCAATTCACCTGCGACATGTCCGCAATGCTTCAATGACCTCAAAATGTCCAAAACATATTTATGCAAAATGATTATGAACGTCAGCCGATTAACGCCCAACTAACAACAACATGATGCTAAACATTGGTCATCCAACTCTGCAAAACAAGACTAAACATTGGTCATCCAACTCTGCAAACCAAGGAAAAGTCTGTTAGAACAAAAAATTCTTCTAATTCAGATCCCACTGCCTGTTATTGAGAGTATCCAACAGTTTATTTCAACCAAGGCATTGATTATGTTACGTTAAGATCATTAATTGGTCCTCGGCTTGCAAGGTTTCATGAATGTCTACTCTGGTTTTTTTTTTACCATTTTTGAGAATATCCTTAAGTTCACTAGAGAATTTGTTGGTGTTAAAATTGGCACTGAAAAGCGGATGTTCAATAGATACCACTGATGTAGTTTTCTTTCATATGTATTATGTTGACCAATCTTCATGTTTCAAGAATGAATATGCTAGTAGTTTTCTTTCATTTGTATTATATATTCAATATATATTGTTGATATTGCTAATGTAGTTTTCTCAAACCCACTCACAGGTCAAGGTATGGTCAGGTGTTGTCACCTTACGATAGAGATGAAGACGCCGATGTCGTTGATGATTTAGATAAAAATTAGTTTTCTAATGTAAGTTATGTTTAACTTAATTTCCATGGTTAAATGTCTAATGCATTGTTTTAGTCGTGATTTTCTTGTAAGTGAAGAATCTTCACTTACAAATGTCTAATGCATTATTTTAGTAGTGAAGAATTTTCTTGTAAGTGAAGACCTGACATATGGTCCAATTTGCGCTAGATCTTCATACATTCTCTTAGTTATGATTTTCTTATCAACTTCTGCCAATTAGAACCATGCATCTGAACTTGAAATATCAGTTGATGAAACCTAATTTTATTTTCTTGAAGTTGTATCACAGTTGTAAGTCTTGGGCTTATGGGATTATGTTAAGATCTTGAAAGTCTATCCATTTTCTGATGTCAAATCCTCTTATATAATTGTATCTTTATTAATTGTGTTGCATAAACTGGGAGCCATTGGTTTGCCTTGCCAGCATTCGGGATTTGTTCCATTGAATATTTAGAGGTTTCGGCTCAGGGACATAAAAGAAGATTCTTTGGAGAAATTCCATGTACGCAATTATTGACAGAGTTTCAAGACCAATATCTTCTTTTTCACTTGTTATGCTTTTTTACGGTCCCTTCTAAGGGACATCCACAGGGACTGGAAGGCTGTTCTACATTGCCTTTTCATTATTATGAGTTTTTTAGTCTTTGTTTTTGTTTGCTTTAGAGGACCCCTTTTCTAATTAGCTTATGATCGTATTTTTTTTCTTTATAGAGAAAATTCTCTCTGTGATTTTGCCGGTATCCTCCCATGTTGATAATGAGCTATTTTTATACTTTTGTCAGTAATTATCCCTGGTTAACAATGACTGGGTGCATCCCGTGGTGGTAGAATGTTTTTCATTTTACTAATAATGTTGTGTAGAACTAGCAAAAAAAATTAATAATTTGATTTTCTTTCTAGTTTCCACACGTATGATTATGCGAGGCATTTTGTTAGTGCTTGTACTCGTATTCTTGGGCTTGAGGGTACACCTGAAGGAGTAAAGGATCAAGGAAGGCTGACTCGTGTAGCTGCGATATTTTTTTATTAAATTATTCATGAGTTCACTCTTGCCTTATATTGTTATTAGCCTTCAAATCACTTACCGTATATTGATGTTGCATCAACTAAGGATGTTGAGTGTCAACATTATTCCATTTCAACAAAAAATTAATATATCAAGAGTTTAAGATATGCCATTTTAAATTAGTAAGAAATCTTCTTTTTACTCTTATTTTTATTCTTTATGTTGGTGGAATTCCAGTTTCCTATTGGGATAGATTCATATCGATTCATTCGAGCTCTTGAGCTTCCACCAGTCCAAGGAAACATCAAAGAACTGAAGGACAAATTTTTTGGGCGAAAGGTAATTTTTTCCCCCATTTTCATCCTTATTTTTCTCATGAAATTGCTTATTACTTCATTAACTACTTGAGTTTCAAATAATTTTTTCAAGTGAACTTGTAAAAACTCAGTTTAGGTTATGTTACTACTTTTTCTGAAAATATGTAGGGTGAGTTTTAGTCACCATGATTTATTATGAATAGTCTAAAAGAATCTTCATGGTTGATTGCCATCACATCACATTTCTTATATGGATCAAACTCGCATAGATGAATTTTTAATGATCTAATGAATCTACTCATAGTCGAACCACATTTGGCTGGGTTGAGTTTTTAGGATAAATATCTATATATGTCACAGATGGAAGAAAATTCAAGCTCTTGTTGCAATATATCTAAATAATGCATTTAATCTTAATAGGTATGAAATCAGGGGCTGATTTGGGGGGGGGGTGCCAGGAGGGGCGGAGGCCCACCCTGAGATAAAAAAAAAAAAAAAATAGGTATGTAAAATGTGTAATTTTTTTTTTAGGGTGCAATTTTTAAGGGAGGCCCCTCCTGAGATCTTGCCTACACTGTTTTTTAATCAAACATTTGTATAAAACTTGTATTAACCCAAAAAAAAATTGCCTCAGGGGCTCCCGCCCCCGAACCCCCGGCACCACTCGAGACTTTCGCCCCTCCTAACCAAAAATCCTGGATCCGCCACTGTATGAAATGGTAAATAATTGTTTTTCTAAACTTTACATCGCAATATATAATATTTCAGGCCTCTCCATGTGTGGTCAATTGATTCTGGGCTCAATATTCCAACTCCAATACAAAATATATATGTGTTTCTAGTATATCAAGGCCAATCCAGTTATGCATATTTACGAATTTCTATGCCAATTTATTCACCCACCTAATTACAAATTTTGTTGCCTATTGATTGGGCATAAATATTGTGTATTTATTCCCCTAATTTCAGTGTTTTTGTGAACCCGAGTGATGTAACATGTATGGAGTTGATGCACATTTATGCTACTAACCTTCGTTGGCGAGTATTTTGTGTTTCGTGCTTCTCTTATTGGTTTTACATGTTAATTATGCAAGCAGTGCAAAAGAGGAAGCGATACAATGAAAGAAAAGCTAAGAAGGCAAGTCAAGGGCAATTTGGTAATTTTGCAGCCAGATCCGGAAGGAGAAGTCAACTGGAAAGTTGAAGAGCTCGGAGCAACGAGAACACTGGAAGAAACGACACCCAAATCCGAGCAACGGTTGATGAGTTATGGTCAGTTGAAGTTGAAGAAAAATCCAAGGAAGAAAGAAAAGAAGGGCAGAAAAATTCGAAGTGTAGACCCCCATACCAGCATACATTCGCGAACCCAGGCCAAACCGGTTTGGGGGGCGAACCGGTTCGGGGTACATGCGAACCGGTTCGGGGGGTCTGATGCGCGAAATTTGTCCTCCATTCTGATTGTCTACCAAGACTCCTTTTAGGTTAAAAACTCTCCAAGAGAGTGGGGTACGTAGGTAATAACTTAGGAACAACCATTAGGGATTGTTTTAGTTAGTTTTTGGTAGAGAGAAAAGGAGAATAACATCTAGGAACATAAGGGGAACTAATTGCTTCAAGATTTAATCATTACGGGTTTGTTTTTCAGTTTTAATTCAAGGTTCAGAATTCTTGTCATTGTTCTTGCATGCTTATTTTCCTTATTCGATTCAATCGATTGCTGCGTTCATAATACGTATTTACATGCTTCAATCTAGCTTTATCATGAATTCTTTCACATGCAACATTATTATTTCATGCATTAGTCAATTTAACATGTCCGGCTAGGTTTAAAAGGTTGGGATGCATGAACCCAACCCGAGGTGTTAGTGCATGTGTATAACGTTAATCCGATGAATTTAACGATTGATTTTGATCGTATTGCGTAATTGCATAATAATTGTGGATCTTTATATCTCGTTTACCTTTGGGTACTCGTGATGATTTAGAGTTCAATTTGAGTGCAATTATCGCGATACCGATTTACTCATCCTCAGATTAGGTATGACGCGGGCTTGAACCTCGTATACATAATGCTTGGGAGTCCAAAATTCCGGGTCTGATTAATCGGATAAATTTATGATTGACGTTATCACTTCACTACACTAGGGTTGGGGGATTGTATTCCCGTCCTGTTTTCTCATCCTTTAGTTTAAAAAGTTTCAATTCAATTTTTCACTCATAATTCAGGTAATTTAGTTAGTTGCATATTTCATCATAATTTCATAATTGCATTTAGTCTACTCATTCCCAAAACCAAATCAATTTTCCTTTTTCTTTAGAGTCAAAGTTAGGATTTCTCGGTCTATCCAACGTCATTACGTTCACTCGTCCTAGTTCCCTGAGGATTCGATACCCAGACGAGCCACTATACTCCACAAGAGTGTAGTTATAGTTTAGGTTTTTGTATTGTGGTTGGAAGCCGATAACAACGACTAGCGTATTACTCGGACGCTCGGTTTTCCACACGATCAAAATGGCGCCGTTGCCGGGGAATTAGGTAGACTTAGTATTAGAGTGAGTCAATCCAAAGCTTTGACCAAAAATTTCAAAAAAATTCAAAAACATAAAAAAAAAAAAAAAAAAAAAAAAAAATTACCATCATCTCTTCTAAACTTTAATGCAAAATTCTGAAACCACTCCCACACCCCATAATACTCCAACCAGCATTCACGAAAATCCACTTGTTGAGTATAATCCTGATAGTCCCTACACTCCAAACGCCCCACAGTTTTGGATCCCACCGTCCACACCGTCGCACTCAGTCTCTAGTAATACTCCATACTCATTCGTAGGACACACCTCCGAGCACACTTCAAGCACACCCAGTGAGAGCGCCGAGTCGTTAAGTGAGAGAGAGATGTCGCAGCATAGTAATGCACCCACCGGTGAGGAGGATCCTCCGTACTGCCCGTTGAGAGAATTCTTATATCCCGAGCGCACTGTCACTCCGGGATGCATTATACTCCCGTATAATGCCGGGCAGTTCCGTTTCAAAAATGGAATGATCCAGATGCTACCGTATTACCACGGTATGGATTCTGAAAATCCATACCTCCATATTAGGGAATTTGAGGACGTGTGCGATACTCTCAACGAT
Organism: Sambucus nigra; assembly: GCA_949130495.1. Lineage (NCBI taxonomy): Eukaryota > Viridiplantae > Streptophyta > Magnoliopsida > Dipsacales > Adoxaceae > Sambucus > Sambucus nigra. Next base: position 93,894,865 of record OX422210.1, on the reverse strand, counting down.
CAAACCTGCACACAAGAAGTAATTCGCCTCAAACGTTTCCCCTTCTCGCTCAAAGATAAAGCTAAAGCCTGGTTATGGTCTCTACCTCCAAGCTCGATTCCATCCTGGAATGAGCTACAATCGAAATTTCTCAAGAAATTCTTCCCACCACATCGAACAATCTCTATAAAGGCTCAAATTCAAGCATTCAGGCAACATGAAAATGAGCCATTCCATCGATGTTATGAACGTTTCAACGAGTTAGTTGCTTCATTCCCCCATCATGGATTTGATCCATCGCAAATCATCTCCTTTATATATAATGGGTTGAATCTTAACTCCAACAACTTGTTGAAACTATGGGAAGCGGTTCGTTTGTCGATCTAGATGCCCACGGTGCTGATCTTCACATGAGGTATGTCGCCGAGACTACCCAATCCTGGGATACCTCCGACCCAAACGCTCAAAATCGAAATCGACAAGCAACCACTACTCCATCAGCATCTGGTCTATTCCATGTAGATAAGAATTCTATGACGGATAGCCGATTGGAGACTCTTGAGATAGGATTTCGAGACCTATGCGAGATATATGGAAAAAGACCAGCTGGACCCATTCCGAACCTTGTCGTGAAGGTGTGTGCGATTTGTGAGGCGGGACATTCAACTGAGGAATGCCCGACGATACCCGCCTACAAGGTAATGTTGCAGGAGCAAGTTAGTGGTATAGGAGGCTTTAAGGGTAATTTCGGTGCCCCGCACGGGAATTCATATAACCCTTCGTGGAAAAATCATCCCGGTTTTAGCTACGGGCAACAACATGCCGCAATGAACCCTCCTTCGCATGTTTCCCCTCCTCCACCACAACAATTTCAACAAGCTCCACACATGCAAGGACATGTGCAAGCACCGCCACCTCAAGGAAATTATATTCCACCACAGCGGAGAACTCTCAAGGATACCATGAATCAATTCATTGCAAACCAGACTGCAACCAATGCCAAATATGATCGTCTGATCGGCGACATAAATGCGAATCTGTCAAAAATACAATCCTCGTTGAGTGTCAAAGAGAAGGGCAAGTTTCCTGCCCAGGGCCAAAGACCTCTCCAAGGTCAAACTAGTGTTAGCTCGACACCCCATGACCATCCTGAGCAATGTAGCGCAATTACCACTCTACGTAGTGGGAGAGTAGTTGACTTGTCACCTCCCCCACGAGACGTACCGAAAGACAAGGAGATTTCGCCCGGCACGAAAGAGGCCGAAGATGTCCCCTTGAATGAGAGTGACAAAGAAGACACTAGTGAGCCCGAGGTAGTTGTGAAACCACCCTCCGCGGCACCGTTTCCTCAAAGGCTAATTCCTTCCCATAAAGGAAACCCACGTGATGAAGTGCTAGACGTGCTAAAGCAAGTTAAGATGAATTTACCTTTCCTCGATGCCATTAAGCAAATTCCAGCTTATGGAAAAGTCATTAAAGACTTGTTGACGGTAAAGAGAAAGATGAAGGTAAAGAAAAATGTCTTTTTAGCACAGAATGTGAGCTCCATTCTACTTAATGATCTCCCACCTAAATTCAAAGATCCCGGTGCACCCACCATTTCCTGCATCATTGGAGAAAACAAAATCGAAAAAGCCTTACTTGATTTGGGAGCAAGTGTCAATATCATCCCTTACTCCATCTATAGGCAACTTGACTTGGGCGACCTCAAGCCCACAAAGGTCACTCTCCAATTAGTGGATCGAACCGTGAAGATCCCAAGAGGCATAGTCGAGGACGTGATCGTCCAAATTGACACCTTCTACTTCCCGGTAGACTTTGTCATTTGGGACACGGAACCCTCCTTTAACTTGAGCAACCATGTTCCCATCATCCTTGGGCGCCCTTTCTTAGCTACGGCTAACGCAATCATCAATACTCGGAATGGGCGAATGCAACTCACCTTTGGGAACATGACCTTAGAGACCAACATCTTCCATGTCGCCCAACATACGGGGGAAGAAGATGATCTTCACGCGGTAAGTTGTATAGATGAGATCGTTGAGGAATACTTTGAGGAGAATTATAGTGGAGACACCTTAGGATCCTCTTTAGTGTTGAGCCATGAGAATGAGGGGTCCCACAAGAGAGAGCCGTTAGGGGTGTGCCCTATTTCATCAAGTAATAGTGGTAGTTGTGACAATGAGAGAAAAGTGGGGGAGAGGTGTGTAGTGACCGGAATTGAAAGAGAGAGAGAGGGGTTAGAAGAGAGAAAACTGGTGGAGTTGGAGATCGAGCAAGTAAGAGAGGACGTAGACACTACTCGAGAGAGAGAACTAGGAGACATGAGCATGGAAGATTTTGAAAGAGAATTCGGGCAGGTGGATGAAAGTATTAATATTGAAGGCCAATTCCTATTAGATTCATGTAGTCACTTAGACGAAAGTGAATTGAAAGCAAAAATTGATGAATTCCTTCGTTGTGACAATCCACCCACAACACTAGAGGCCCGAAAGGCAAGTGAGGAGAAAAGTTGTGGTTCATCTGACTTAGAGCCCGACCCATGCATCTTAAAAATTGAACAAAACCTAGGTGTTCCCTCCGAGTCAGTGCACGCAGATCACAATTTGAGCCAGCATCACGAGGATCCCTTTCCAGTTAGTCACGATGAGTCTCCCGGTCTATCCTTTATCTATGGGCGAGGTCCCAACTTGTTCCGATTGTTAGCTTAAAATCCTAGAACGGGAGAAACAAGGAGAACATCAAACCCCGTGAGTGGGGTCGGGTGAGTTTGTGGAGAGATGAGAGGTCGTCGCACCCCCGACACGTATGGGGTGATTATTGTTGTATTTTTGAGTCATGCATGAGTGTCATATAGTGTCTTGTTGCATTGTAATATTTGTTTGTTTTATTTTTTCGCACTTTTCATTCGCCTTGAGTTAGATTTTCGTCCTTTTTTCTTGAGGACAATGCAAAAGTCTAAGTTAGGGGGGGGTCACAAGTGCGTATTTCTAAAACTTCACAAATTTTCAAAAATTTCCAAAAAAATCATAAAATTTTGAAAAATTCAAAAATATTTTTGTTCAAAATATGTAAAAATTGGAATTCAAAATTTTCAAAAATATCATCAAAAGTCGAATTGAAGTCTCAAGTTGTAAACATACAACATACACAAAGTCGAAATTGACCAAAGATGGAAATTGAGCGAAAATTGACGACTTAACGAACGAATGTGGAGATTAACAAACCCGGTGAGATTCGAGCCTATCATGTTTTGCGAGTTTTTAAATCAATCCGAGTTAATTGTTAACTCAAAGTTCTTTTTAGCGCCTAATAAGTTGTCAAGGATCTCAATCCTTTCATTTTGATCGGTTTTAAAAAAAAAATGTGTGCAATATTGCCTTGAAAAAACGTGGCAAATCAGCCTCTAAACTTAAATTTACCTCGAAACGCATATGGTAACGCAATTGGCATTTTGGACAATGAAGTAGGCCCTCGTTTGTCACCCAAAAATTTTGGCCAGAAAAAAAAAGTAGCGAAAAATCACCCTTTGCAACCCAAATTGAGCAGAATAATTTTCCCTTTCGTTGACAACCCGAACAACCCAAAATAGCCGGAATTGTGAAAAAATGAAAAAAAAAATTCAGGTTTTAAGTCCAAAAGTGCATATAAAGGGGCAAGAAACAAAATAGTATGCTCAACAAAAACAACAAGAAAAGAAATGAAAAAAAAACAGAAAAAAAAGAAGAAAAAATGAGCAATAGCCCGAAAAAAGCACAATTGGACATCATTAATGACTGTTCCAATTCCAACCTTCCATACCTCCTTCATTTTACCCAATGCAACCTTCAACCCGAAAAAGTCCTAACCGAGTCCAAATTGCGAAAATTGATTACCGCGTGGAGAGTTAAGACACCAAAAGATAATATAAGAGGTTAAGTGTGCAAAATAGAGGCAATGTTCCCGTTTTTAAAATCGTAATCCGTTGATGAGATCCTTTCACCGTAAAGTTTCCGTCTTTCTAATTGCAGGCGTGAATTTACTTCCATTACATTTACTCTTTATATCACGCATGCCGAGAGAATAGCCATAATCCAAGAGATTCGTTTGTGAAAGCGTTCTGTGAGAAATTGAAATCAAAACGAATTTTTGAATAAGTAACGTAATGATCAATCAGTGGAATTTGGCGGTTATATTTTCGGCTTCGCACACACGCACTATGATTTGAGACTTGTACATATGACTTGATGATGACTATTTTCTGGAAAAGTTTGAATTGCTCAATTTTTGCATGTTTTGAAGTTTCTTTGTGTCAATAACGAATTTTGTGGGTATATTCACTGCAAACCCTCACGAGACACAACTCGTCCTACTAGGGTGACCTAGGGGTTTAAAGGCTTGTTGCATGCGCTAAATGCAATCGCTTGCCCACGAAAGAGGTATTCTATCCCAATAAAGTTTTTGAAGGGTCCTTAACTCATACTCTCATTCTTTTACATTGCTCGGGACGCGCAAAGTTCTAAGTTAGGGGGGTTTGATTGGGCATAAATATTGTGTATTTATTCCCCTAATTTCAGTGTATTTGTGAACCCGAGTGATGTAACATGTATGGAGTTGATGCACATTTATGGTACTAACCTTCTTTGGGGAGTATTTCGTGTTTCGTGCTTGTCTTATTGGTTTTACAGGTTAATTATGCAAGCAGTGCAAAAGAGGAAGCGATACAATGAAAGAAAAGCTAAGAAGGCAAGTCAAGGGAAATTTGGTAATTTTACAGCCAGATCCGGAAGGAGAAGTCAATTGGAAAGTTGAAGAGCTCGGAGCAACGAGAACACTGGAAGAAACGACACCCAAATACGAGCTACGGTTGATGAGTTATGGTCAGTTGAAGTTGAAGAAAAATCCAAGGAAGAAAGAAAAGAAGGGCAGAAAAATTCTAAGTGTAGACCCCCATACCAGCATACATTCGCGAACCCAGGCCGAATCGGTTCGGGGTACATGTGAACCGGTTCGGGGGGTCTGATGCGCGAAATTTGTCCTCCATTCTGATTGGCTACCAAGACTCCTTTTAGGTTAAAAACTCTCCAAGAGAGTGGGGTACGTAGGTAACAACTTAGGAACAGCCATTAGGGATAGTTTTAGTTAGTTTTTGGTAGAGAGAAAAGGAGAAGAACATCTAGGAACATAAGGGGAACTAATTGCTTCAAGATTTAATCATTACGGGTTTGTTTTTCAGTTTTAATTCAAGGTTCAGAATTCTTGTCATTGTTCTTGCATGCTTATTTTCCTTATTCGATTCAATCGATTGCTGCGTTCATAATACGTATTTACATGCTTCAATCTAGCTTTATCATGAATTCTTTCACATGAAACATTATTATTTCATGCATTAGTCAATTTAACATGTCCGGCTAGGTTTAAAAGGTTGGGATGCATGAACCCAACCTGAGGTGTTAGTGCATGTGTATAACGTTAATCCGATGAATTTAATGATTGATTTTGATCGTATTGCGTAATTGCATAATAATTGTGGATCTTTATATCTCGTTTACCTTTGGGTACTCGTGATGATTTAGAGTTCAATTTGAGTGCAATTATCGCGATACCGATTTACTCATCCTCAGATTAGGTACGACGCGGGCTTGAACCTCGTATACATAATGCTTGGGAGTCCAAAATTCCGGGTCTGATTAATCGGATAAATTTATGATTGACGTTATCACTTCACTACACTAGGGTTGGGGGATTGTATTCCCGTCCTGTTTTCTCATCCTTTAGTTTAAAAAGTTTCAATTCAATTTTTCACTCATAATTCAGGTAATTTAGTTAGTTGCATATTTCATCATAATTTCATAATTGCATTTAGTCTAATCATTCCCAAAACCAAATCAATTTTCCTTTTTCTTTAGAGTCAAAGTTAGGATTTCTCTGTCTATCCAACGTAGTTACGTTCACTCGTCCTAGTTCCCTGATGATTCGATACCCAGACTAGTCACTATACTCCAAAAGAGTGTAGTTATAGTTTAGGTTTTTGTATTGTGGTTGGAAGCCGATAACACCGACTAGCGTATTACTCGGACGCTCTATTTTCCACACGATCACCTATAAAGGTTAGGAAACCAGGTGGAAACTTTCTGGATATGATTTACAACATATAGATGTCAAAATTTGATAATAGGGTTGATGTTAGACCGAATGTTATCCATACCCAATCAGATGTAGAATATAAGTTATTTTGTTTACAGTCTTAAATAGATTTGTAAAATAATTGGTCGGTTTGTAGACAATATTGTAGCATAGTTTATCCTCACTATGACAAACTGGTATATTTTCTAAATAGTATGCTAGTAGGTTTGGTGGAATAATTATTGAAATTAGTGTATGATAAATATTAAATATTTATCATACACTAATTATTGAAACTAGTTTTATTGTTCATTTATTCCATTGAGGTGCTTCACCGCCATAAGGCCCATAACTATCTTGTTCTTTGTCAAATGCATTGTTTTGATTACCTGGGAATTCTGCAAACATTGTGAACAATAAATTTATGTATACAACAAGTTGAATGAACAGTCTTATCTCCTTGATGTTTTGATCTCTCTCAAAATTTATTATTAACCTAGATAAATTCATCACAGTGAGAAGACTAAACCTTTTTTTGTACTAAATTGCTAGAGCATCCTAATTGGAGAGGGTGGAAGAAGGACTTCACTTATGAAGGGCTTTGATGCAGGGGAAGGCTCATTAAGTTCAGCTTTCCACTCGCGAAGCATCTGATGAACCTGCTCTTCCAATACATTTTGCAAGAATTTTGAAGAATCCATTTTGCATACCTTCCTTCGAAGCCTAACTGCCGAACAAGTTTGGTCCTTTTTTTGGTAAGTTCCTCAGCTCTAATCTGAATTTCCATTCTTGTATGTAAACTTTGACACTACTTGTATGTAAACTAAACATACATATGACACTACTTGTATGTAAACTTTGAAATAATATAATTATTATATTTTTGTGTTTGTCGAGAGGATTTTAATACCTAGTTGCCATGAACACAATGGTTAGGTAATAAAGTTAGCTATGTGTGATGCAAGGATTTTAATACCGTTGTTCCTCCACTCATTTGGCATTGCAAGGTTCTTTAAAATTATGTTACAATAAAGTTAGATCTAATTAATTGCTTTTTTCTAATGTTGTTTCATTTAGTATGATGACGACCAATGGATCTCAAACCCAACACATTAGAGGAGCTATGCCAACCCCTGAGTAGCAACAGGAGCATGTAGGAGCCAACCCTACCATGCCTGAACCTCCATCAAATTGGCCACATGTTAGACAATTGATCCCTTCATTGTCGGGGAGCAGCGAACAACAAGAAGAAGTTACATGTATGGTTTTTAGTTGACTTGTTTATATTTGTAATTCATGAAAAATATTATTCTTGACATTTAAGTAATTATTGGATGATTTTTTTTATCAATCCTACTTAAAACATAGATCCGAGCTCCGGCCAAGAGGAGGAGAAGAGACAAGTTTGAGGCCCCACTTTAATGCATAGCGGGTGGGGTAAAGATGGTGGCATTTTAGAAATTGAGGTGAATGAGCTTGACCAACCCATTGAAGAACCCGCGTCTAGACTTGCTTCAAATTGAGGGGTTCTAGCACGCAATGGCCAACTAGCACCATTGACCTACTTTGATTGGAGACAAGTCCCCAAAGAGGATAAAGACATGATTTGGATTCATATCAAGGTATAATGTTAATAAAATGAAAATAGAGTTCCTAGTTTGTATATGTGAATATATATTTTCCAGTTTATTTCTCTAACAAATTGATGTAATGTAGGAGAATACGAATGCCACAGAAGAGATGAGAAAATTTATGATGCAATCCGTTGGAAGAAAGTGGAAGGAGTGGAAGGCCACAGCAAAGCTCCAAGGTTATACTAAGTATATAACTAATGAGGAACGCTTGGCAAATTGTCCCCAACGAGTCGAGGAAAATCAGTGGAAAACGCTCGTCTATAACTGGGACTCCGCCCCAACATATGTATATACTAGTTATTGAGTCTAGTCATGAATTACGTGTACACACTATGCTTATCTCGCCTATAAAGAACAACATGAAATGAATTAATTTATTAATAATAAGATTAATATCAGGATTTAATCAAAATTTGTTATATGATTAACTGTATTTCCATTGTATTAGGCTAAAAGTGAGAAGAACAAAGCCATTCATTCACTTTTGCAAACACCGCACACATCTGGTAGAAAAACTCATGCTCAAGTTAGACACACGGTAATTTTTTTTATTTACTAGTTCATTGTTATTATTGTATTGTTATGTTATGATTTAACACTTAATATATTGTACTTGTAGATGACTAAAGCGATGGGATTCAAACCAACTCGTAGGATGGTGTACAAGGATATGCATGTAACCAAAGGGAAGGACCCAGTTAATGAAGCAGCTGCCCGAGCGATTGTATGTATCTTTTGTGTTGTGATTTATTGTTCCATATTATGAATTATAGATGTGTGTATTGATGGAAACTTGAATCATGTATATAGGGATTCTTACATATGTATGATATAATTTGAAGTTTGTATAAGAACTATTGTTGATTTTTGCAGCAAGAGATGGATGATCTAGAACTGCAACATCCAGAGACAACGGAGACCGGTGTTGCACGGGATGATATATTTGGGCAAGTTATGGGACCTGAAAGACATGGGAGTGTGCGCACATTTGGACTCGGTGTCTCTTCGAGTATGATATTTGGACCATCATATAAGCAATCCCAATCTGAGTTGAGGGATATTGAGACACGGCTTCAACAAGAGCTAGAGAGGATGCGACGTGAGATGGAGGCAGAATATGAGAGGAAGCAAGCTGAAATGAAAGAGAAACTGGAAGCTCAGATGCAAGAAAATATATTTGCAATGGAATCTCGAATGAATGAACGGGTGGAAGCTCATATACGAGATTTTATGGAGTCTCGTATGCATTCTATGGGTGATTTTATCCCATCTACGCGAGATGTTTCTTTAGGTGCTAAATAGGTCAACTTTTATTAATCATTGGATGTATGAGTACAATTTCTTAATTTTATGCATTACTTCTAATATTTTGTATATTCTACTTTCTAGGTTCCTGTCAATGCCAATGTTGATCCTGTAACATCACCACAGTTGCAACCATTAACATCTGAGGTTCAATCGCAACGTCATTCGCAATCCTCAATGAAGGCACCACCACAAATCATATCGCAAACTGAACTTCGTAACTATTGTGGGGTTAGTATTTTTGCCTCTAAAATTCTTCTTGACACATTTTAAAGCAAGAGCGTTAATATTTTCATCGTTTGATGCATATAAGATCCATTATATATATATATATATATATACTCGTTCCAACGGCAAGTCGTTGAAATTGGCGGAAGGGATTTATTTGTGGTTTAATTTGGTGGTTATTGCTGCTGTTGAGTTAATTTTAAATGTTAAAATAAGTTGGTTTTCATGAATAAACAAAGGAAACTCTGTCGATTTTTTTTAAATAATAAGCATGTTAAACATGCTTTGCTGATATATAACTATTTACTTTATCAACATTCACATGTTTTTATCACTTCACTTATTCGAATACATGAACAAAAATAGAATATATTATAGTAGCCAACAAAGAAAAAAAGTAATTTACAAAATATTACGTATATTTTTATAAATCTTATAATAATGCGTTGACCACAATGTCATAAAAATGTTAAAACTTCAAGGATCCTTTTTGAAAATTAATCTTTTAACTTTGAATAAAAAATGTTACCAGACCTAGATTGTGTGGCTTACGGTTTTTATTTGGGCCGGGTCGCAAACTACATAAGCTATATGGGAATATTATTTTCTAACATATTACATTATTTTGGTTCTTTTATATTTGAAAATATATTTTGAAGTTATATAAATCACTATTTTTCAGTTTGATCGTACAAGTTGTTGTAAGTTTTCATTATTACCCCATAAGTTGTTGATTTGAAAACATTGAAGCTAATTACTATCCCTCTTCCAACTATTTTTTTGTTCAAATTTTAGGAGCGGATGAAGAAGGCAAGAAACACCAACTAATTGAAAAGTTTGAATGGGGAAGTAAGTCCCCAATCACCTTTCATTTTTCTTTTATGCATCACTTTTACATTGACTTATTTACTTCTTAATACTTATTTTCTTTCTTTTTACAGGTGGTTCTGTCATGCCCATGGTCACGAAGACATCGTATTGACTGTTTTGAACATTAATCTAGCATTTTTTTTATGATAAAATATATTTCATATTTTGTTTGGAATATTTAGGTACAAATTTTTGGCTTATTAGTAGACAACTTTAGAATGTTTGAAGATACACTTTCTTTTTTGTTTTGGGATGATTACATATTATTATATATCGTTTTTCTTTGGTTGATTGAGAATTTCTTTGAGGGGTCCATTATAATATTAATGATATCCACTTGGATATTATATGATACTTAAAATATTTACGCTTTAAAAAAAATGTTGGAATATAGTATGGAAAAAGTCAATTAACATTGTGATGTTTTTAAGTAAATCATTGAATTTTGTGTTGAAATCTTGATTTAATATTTTTGACGCTTTTAGGAAAACGTTGAGCCAAAACCCGACGTTTTTATAAAAAAAAAGTCTCATTTATATCGCAAGGCAGGAACAATTACCGATGGTTAATAAACGTAGCTGGAAGCGTCGAAAAATTTGTAACCGACGTTTTTAACAAACGACGTTTATTTTTCGACTGTAGATATGCCGACGTTTCTTAAAAACGTTGCCCAAACGTCGGGATTTATGTTACCGACGTTTTTAGAGTTTATTCCGACGTTTAAAAAACGTCGCTAAAGCCAAGTTTTCTTGTAGTGATGGGAAGTTCGTCTATCGTCACACCCTCAATTTTTCCTGGATCTTGCCCTACTATGATACCTAGACAGTCGGTCTCATAGGTCATCGATAGGCCGGGCTTATCGAAGGCGTACCCCCTGCTGAGCCTATCAAACGCTGAAGGACGACATCGTCCCTCTCGACTCGGCCTTATAATGTTTCCTCTACTAGCTTGAATAGGGCATACAGTATGCCCATAAATTTTTGATGATTCCTAACACTCTGTTTCATCATCATACTCATTCTTTTCATATTCCTGATCTTGCCTCCCCAAGCGTAGACTCCTGGGGTCAGTAACGTCTCTTCACCTCTACTGTGGTGGTGTATCCTTCTATGGGACTGCAAGTGGTCCCCCTATCGCCTAATGTATGCCTTCCCTGGTGGGAGGAATTATCATCTCCGTCGTCGTGCTAGTGGGCCTGACCAAGAAATTCTGGCTTAAAGCAGCCAGCTGTTAGTGCATCTTGACTTGACTGACTACCAATGAGTGCAGCACTGCTGTGACGCCCGCCATCTCAAATTGTGGCGGTGCTTGACTGGAACTAGGGCCACCATCTGGTGAAAGATCTGATGCCATGAAATTCTGTGAATGAAAAGAACAAGGGGTGTACTAGAAGAACTGAATGAGGTGTAAGAAATATTGAACTCAAATCAGGGCTCTTTCAATGGTGGTTTAAGCCCAACCAAGTGTGGGGTTGGACCACCACCAGAGAATTAGGTGAAGAGTAAGTTGCAAATGAAATAAAGGAGATAATGATCTTTGTTCCCACAGACGTTGCCAACTTATAGTGCTAGATATGGTACCACCAAGTAAATGAATAAGACCTCAATCTAGCAGGACTTCAAGTGTGAAATAATGGTGAAATCACAACAATATAAATGAAGGAGGAGGTGAGACAAAGAGGAGAAAGACAAACAATATAAGTGGTTCAGCCTATCTAGGCCTACTCCACTGTGCAGGTGAGTAAATTTTTACTATCAAACTAGGCTCTAGTGACCTTGGATTACAACGCGCTCAACTTTCTCTCTCTTTACTCAAATTTCAACAAAGTTTTTTTTAGGTCGGTTGGTCCGAATATGAGTTGGGCTTAGACGAGTTTACACTTGGTCATATCACTCTTTCTTGGACAATTCTAAACTTTTAAAATCACAGTCCATGTCCATAAGTTATTCACGAAAGAAATCTCTTTGAGTTTGAATATTTTGCAAAACTTCCATAGCAGCTTTAAAACATGAATTTTCTTTTTTAAGAATTTTAGTTCTTTTAGAAAACTTCAAATTCAAATGATTTCAGTCGTCATCACTATCCATTGAGAGAGAGAAATGAAAAATACAAGAGAGATAAAAAAAATTACCACCCTAAAACAACACTAAACAAGGATCTACAGGATGAATTAGTGCAACATGCTCGGAGACCATTATGTAAGAGTTGGTATCAGCGGGAAGAACTCTTCGAAAATCAGGATCAAATGATAATTTGGTGTTACATGCTCTGATACCACTATATTAGCGTTGTAATGCTCCGATACCACTACGTAAGCGCATAATGCACACGCCTGACAAGGATGGTTACAATCAAAAATTAGATTTTTCTGTTTTTTTCAGTTTAAGTCCTAATCAACAAAATCCAATTTTAAAAAAAATAATCTTTGATTAAATCAGGTGTGAAGGCATATATGTGTTCTAAATATAATGATTTAAACTACGCATGCAGAGAGAAATAAATATTGAGGAAAAATCCCTTTTAAGGGCAAAATATTTTAATTAGCACTTTAGAGAGTTTTACAAGACTGCCAATTTACAGACTACTTGATACATCCACAACTATAACGCGTAGTGTCTTTAAAACCTGTAAAGAAACGACTCAGCCCAAAGTCGTCCACAGGTCGTGATCCACCCATGGTATCCACCAATTAGCCTTCAGCCTTCTTCAGTCTTGATCACTGGGGTTCACAAGGTCAGCCGTAGAAATCTCTTTCCATAAAGTGTGTTACAACATACAAAACTTCTAGGGTTTCTCAAAATGATTTATGAAACTATTTAGGGATGTACAGTGTGAATCAAAAGTGTTTGGAAGCCCAAAAGATCGAAAAACTTTGGTAAAGATACTATGTTTACGTTTTTTCCAAAATCCTGTGAAAAAAGAACGCAAAATAAGTATTTATATACCAGACATTAAATTCGAGGCGACAAATTCGTTCGAACGAAAATATAAGTGGTTTAAATGAAAAAGGCACTTCGTTTGAACAAAAACACATTTCGTTCAAACAAAACTCCTATATCATTTGAACCGGCTTTTAATGAGCTTCAAACGAATTCAAATAGAAGGCCCTCGTTGGATGTTCGTTTGATGTAAGATCAAATGACCCATCAAATGAAATTGAATTTTGTACGAACGACATAGCAATCTCATTTGAACGAGATTAAAAAAAATTATTTTTAAATTAATAAATCCAAGCCTCGGTTTAAATAAAAATAAACATCTAAACAAATTTTATGAATAATTTTAAAATGCTAAAAACTTTATACCTTTTTGAGATATAGGGAAGTATTCAATCTTGGATATCTCAGTTCATCATGTCGGCGCGTGTCATTTTGTAACGAGATACGCCAAATATCCCAAAGTGCAAATAAAACAAATAAACATCCTAAGCTAAAATATTTTCCTTTACAGTTGTTGCATTTGTAATCATGGGCATTGCGGAAAATGAGGCGTCTTTTGATATTCATAACCATGGTATTTCCCTTGATAAGGAGAAAAGGAGAACCCAATATAATTATTCTGGTAAAGTTATTTATTGCTTCAGCCGCCTTAAATGTCACTTAGGTCGTGTAGGGAGTAATGTAGCTTCTTGTTAGAAAGTTTTCGCAATTGTGAAGGAGATAATGAGAAATATGTTACTCGAAAATAAATGAGAGAGCTTAATCAAGGAATCTAGAGAGCTCTACCATCCAAATCTTCCCTCGAAGAGGAATTTCTCCAATCAGACAAATTGAAATTCAAAAATCCCTCATCATCAGAAGCTCTAACAGTCAGAGGGAGGACATCCAACAAAGTATCTTCTCAAAATCAAGGGGAAAATCATCTAATAGACGACAACTTGCGAAAGACAAATGTGATTATTGTCATCAAAAGGGACATTGGAAGAAACATTGATTGAACTGAGACAAGAAAAAGGAATCAAATGTGAATGTCTCACAAAATAAAGAAGATGGCTTGGAGTGAGTTTTGACCGCTTCATCATCAACCTACCATTATGAGGAGAGGATTCTTCATTCAGGGTGTTCCTATCACATGTGTCCTGGCATGGACTAGTTTTAAAGCTTCCAAGAGCTTGATGGACGATGTGTTTTGATGGTTTATGGCAATGCCTGTAAAATAAAAGGGATCAACTAGATCTGATTAACGCTTCATGATGGAATCAATCAGAGTACCAAGAGATGTTCGATACATTCCATACTTGAAAAAGGATGTCATTTCACTAGGAACCTTTGATGTTAAAGGTTATTCCGTTATCATTAAAGGTGGAGTCGTAAAGGTAGTTCGAGGAGCACTTGTTACAATGAAAGGTATATGAAAAGAAAATTTGTATTTCCTTTATAGGAGCACAGTTATTGGAAGAGCGGAAATCTCCAAAAGATCAAACAATTAAAATAAATCCAGAATATGGTACATTCGCTTGGGGCATGCTAGTGAAAAATCTTTTTAAGGTTTAATCTTTTAAAATTTACGAAATGTATTAATCGTACGTTGGTGTATGTCGTCCCAGGCTGGATTGGGAAAGGAGTTATAGGGTGAAGCGGTGAATTATTCTTATAACCTTATCAATAGACTTGATATAGCTGTAATTGGTGGGAAGACCCCTATGGAGGTATGGTTTAGTAAATCTGCTACAAATTATTGGATCCTAGATGAAGAAGGTGATAAAATACAGATAATGTCAAGTGGAAGAAGGTGATAGATGAAGAAATTACTTGACATCACAAGAATCAGACTTAGAAGTTGGTTTAGATACAAGGCTAAGTTGGTGGCAAAAATTTATGTTCAGAAGGACAAAATTGACTACTACGAGGTTTTCTCACCTATTGTTAAGCATTTGTCCATTCGAATATTATTGGCTTTGGCAGCACAATTTAATATCGAGCTATCTCAACTTGACATGAAAATTGCATTCCTCTATGGTGATTTATAGGAGGAAATATAAATGTCTCAGCCAGATGGTTTTAAAACTCTTAGATGTGAGAATTGGGCTTTGACGTTGAGAAGGTCATTGCATGTTTTGATATAGTCATCGCGACAATGGTACAAGCGGATTGACCATTTTATAATGGATGACAAGTACACACGCAATTAGTTTGATCATTGCGTCTACTTTCGTAAGATCCAAAATGTTTTTTTTATTTTCTCTTCTATGTGTATGATATTCTAATCGCATCTAAGAGCAAGGTGGAGATCGATAGGCTAAAGACTCAGTTGAGTTCAGAGTTCGAGATGAAGGATCTTGTATAGGCCAAGAAAATTCTTGGGATGGATATCAAGCGATACAGAGTAAAGGGCATGGCCAGTTTGACACAAACTTGGAATTTGAAGAAAGTACTTAAGAGGTTTGGCATTGATGACAAGTCTACACTTGTAAGTAAACAATTGGCTCCAGATTTCAAGCTAAGTGCACTGATGTCATCACATACAGATAATGAGAAGAAGCAGATGGATAATGTTCCATATGAAATGCAATTGGTGCCTTAATGTATGCAATGGTTTGTACCAAACTAGATATATCATATGCAATGAGCATGGTCAGTTGTTACATGCATAATCCAGGGAAGTAGTACTAACAGGTAGTGAAGTGGATACTACAGTACATTCAAGGTACTGTGGATGTCGATTTGAAATTTGAGAGAGATAAGATAGTTGGTAAGCATCTAGTTGGATATGTGTATTCTAATTATGCTGGAGATCTTGACAAGCATCGACTACTTCTGTTTATGTGTTTACTGTAATAGGAGGACTAGTGAGTTAGATATCAACTTTCCAGTCAACATTGTCTTTATCTAAAATTGAGGCAGAGTATATGGTTGTAACAAAAGCTTTTAGGGAAGACATTTAGCTTTATGGTTTGATTGATGACTTGGGTATTGTTTAGGAAAACTTAGAGGTTTTCTGCAATAGTCAGAGTGCCATCTGTTTGGCAAAGATCCAGATTCATCATTCTTGCACCAAGCATATTAATGTCCATTTTCACTCCATTCAGGAAATTATAAATGAAGGGGACATTTTACTCTAGAAAATAGGGAGTACAGATAATCCTGCAGATATGCTGACAAAGATGGTTACAGGGATCGAGTTCCAACACTGTTTGGACTTGATCAACATCTCTAGATCTTGTGGTGCCTAAGGGTGCCTATGGGGAAACATTTATTGGTGGAATCTTTCTAAGGTGGAGATTATTAGTTTGTGACAGTACTCCGCCATTTGGTGGAGTCTTTAGTTTATGATAAGACTCTCACCCATTTAGTGATGGAGTATTTTGCTCCACAAGTTTTGCTCTAAGTGGAAATCAACAAAGACATTTTATGTGGCTATTATTCCTCTTACTCGCATATAAATAAGCCATATGATTTGAGAGAAAAACACACCAGCAAATAAGAGGCAAATAAAAGCATATGGAGAGTTTTTGTTTGAGAGAGAAATATGTGAGCAAGAGTGTTTTGTAATTCTCCTCCTTTGATAATACAATTATGTTGTCCCCGTGGACAGAGGAAAATTGCTAAACCAAGTAAATCTCTATTATTGTGTATGATTGAGTTTGAGTCTAATTTTTAGATGGTTGTTGGGCACAATAGCATTTTGCTGGATGGCTAAATAGATAAAAAAAGGTCGAAACCTGATTATTATTCTCCTAGACTGTCCAAAGCTGTGACTCATCTCCGTTCATCTAATATTTTAGCTATTGCTGAAGATGTTGATGCCACGCGAGTTTTCTTCGATGAAGTTCTTGAGGAGGTTGGGGTTAAGAATGTTGTTCAAATCATGACATTATTTACATAACCCTTTATGAAGATTGTGGGTAAACATTTGATGGACAAGCATATAGCATTATTTTGGATAGTAAAGGCAACCTAAGGTTGTTGGCAATGGAGATCATGTGTGAAAATTGTCAAAGTCTTTGTATAGGTTGAAGCAATCGCCTCCACAGTGGTATAAATGATTTGACATGTTTATGTTTGGATAGAAATTCACACCGAGTGATTTTGATCATTGTGTTTATTTCAAGTGGCCCAGGGAATGTACTTTCATCTATGTTGATGACATGATCATTACTTGTTCGAGAATTGTAGAAATTAACAAGATGAAGGCTCAAATGAGCTAAGAGTTTGAGATGAAAGATTTAGCTAAATCTAAAAAGATTCTCAACATGGATATTAGTAGAGAGAGGAAAAAGGTAAGGCTGAGTCTTACTAAAAGACAATACCTAGAGAATGTTATAGCACAGTTCGGGATGCATGATGAAAATCTTGTGAATACTCCCTTGGTTGCACACTTTAGACTCTCGGCTATGATGGCTTTGAGCACTGAGGATGATCTAGATTATATTACTCAAGATTCGTATGTAAGTGCGGTGGGTAGCTTAATGTATGCCATAGCTTTTACTCGGTCGGATATTTCTCAGGTAGTGAGAGTTGTGAGTAGGTATATGGAAAATATGGGAAAAGAGAATTGGAATGTGGGGAAGCGGATTTTGCCATATTACGAGGTTCACTTAATGTGGGAAATGTGTACCAATAGGTGGAAAAGTCACATGTGTATGGGTATGTGGATTCAGACTATGCGGGTGATTTGCACAAGCATCGATCGACTATGGGGTATGTTTTTACTAGTAAGTGGTTACACGAGTTAAAGGCCCTTGTTGCGGCCACAATTTCTTTTCTATTATAGAAACAGAGTATATGGAAACAACGGAAGCCACAAAGGATGCCATATGTCTTTAACGTCATATTGTGATTTGAGGATTACATAGGATTGTGTTGACATACATTATGATAGCTAAAATACTACCGCCAAGAACCAAGTTCATCATGGGAAGTTCAAGTATATTGATGTTTGATTTCATTTCATACATGAGGTTGTCGATGGGGGTATTGTTATTTTGAAAAAAAATGGCACCAAAGATCCGACTGACATGTTGACGAAGTTGGTACTCGTGGTCTAGTTTGAGCATTGTTTAAACTTGATCAATGTTCTATATTATTGAGACCCTTAGGGGTTGGTTGAAGGCGGTGTTCCTAAATGATTGAGCTGATGTGCGGGGGTTAAAAAATTATTTTCCCAATGTGGAGATCTATGGAAATTAGTTTGAGTTTTATTGTTGACACGCAAATACTGTTCACACACGGGGTATTGTTCACTTTTACTCCTTATTTAAGGAGGGTTTCAGACATCGTTCAAAACACATAAAAAATAAGAGACTTCTGTTGTTCATCATTCAGTATTATTGTATATACTTTGAGAGGATTATGAGGCTTGAGAGAATTGTAACCCTTGTTGTTTATATCAAAGAACGGAAGCCATCATTCGCGGACGTAGCCAAAGGGACATAGACAAAGGGAGGCTTGACAACAGTTTTCGTGTTCTTTCTGAAATTGACACCCTTAGTAACGTGGCTAACCTAGCAAATTTTACATAAAAATTTATTATGGTATTTGAGAGTAACTTCATGGTGTTCCCTCAAAAATTTGTTAACAAAAATTTCATCACTTGTTAATACAACTATAACACTACATTAGGGGTGGCAAATCGTGTTATTGGGTCGGGTTCAGGACCGACCCGACACGACACGAAATATATTTAAGTGACACGAACACGACACGACCCGATGTCGTGTTATTTTTTAACAACCCGAACACGACCCACTTCTAACACGACAGGACACGACACGATTGACACGATTCATAATTTTGATCTGATTAAACCGATTAACACAGCACGATTGGCACGACCCGACACGATTTATAACAATTTTTTTCAATTCATGCTTCCAAATGCACCAAAAAAATAATTAAAATTTACATCCCAATCTAATTACCCATCAGTCCATGACAGATTTTTATCTAAGATGTTTTTGATGTTAAATCTCAATTACCAAATCACAAAAAAATCATTACAGTAGAGGTAAATCACACCACGTTACAACAAATCACAAAAAATATACAATCTGAAATAAATAAGTTCAAATGAATAAACAGTTGAAATGAAGTCACCGAAATGAAGGCTAGACATGAAGTCACCGAAATGGTGGCTGGGCAGATGAAGTAACCGATATGAAGTCACCTAAATCGTGGCCGAAATGATCACTTAGGTGGCATCGGACAAATTTTCTCGCCGGTGGGTACCGATCGGAGCACCGGATAGATCATGTAGGAGCAGGGCTGCTGACAGATCGTGTAGGGGCAGGGCTGCTGACAGAGGGTGGGTAGGTTGGGGTGGCTTTGTTCTAGCCGTGTACAGAGGTGGGTATAGGCAAAAGATGGCTGACCAGGCTGAGGAGGGAAGGAGGGATGAAATGAGGCAAAAGACAACTGAGGTGACTGTGAGGAGGGAGTGATGAAATGAGGGCAGCCGTGTGTAGGGTTTGTCTTGTGGCCATTGTGCTTAGATTGTGGGTTGGGCTTTTTAATAAAGGGCTAGGCTTCTATTTTTTTTAATGAGATTAATAACGGGTCATTAACGTGTTATTAACGAGTTCAATTCGGGTCAATTTCGTGGCCAAAATTAAACACGAACACGGCACGACCTGATGGCGGGTCTAATAAGCATGACCCGAACACGACCCGAACACGATAAGTCGTGTCAATTTCGTGCTAATTTCGTTCCGTGTCGTTTCGTATTGTCATGCCGTTTCCGAAATTGCCACCCCTACACTACATATACTACTATCATCTAGTGTAATATAATATTATCTAAATATTATGTAATATGCCTCTTTTGTACTATCATATTATCATAATATAGTTATTTCGTACAACTATATTGGTGTAATGTAACGCAAGTAAAGTTAAGACAATCATATAAAACATTAATATCCTCGGCTAAAAAAGGTCTAATCTTATTATTATTATAATTATTAAATACGAAAATAATTTAATAAATCTGCTATCAGATGCATTTTATTATATTTCATCATCAATAATATATATTGTCTCCAAATAGTCATCAAAGCACTCGCGTGTGTACGCGCGTGATATGGAGGTAATAATACTGGTAGTTCATATAAGGTATCTCTATTCTAGAATGCCAGCACGTGTCGAGAAAATGGGATGACTTGTGTGAAAGTGGAGGCGTTACTCTCTAAACTTTCAAATTTCTTTATTAAATACCACTCTCATTACACACACATATATACAGATAGAGAAGGATTCACATTCATCATAAATAGTCTGCTTCATGTTCTTTAGTCTTTGTTCATCTAAGTGTTGTTCTTGTTAAGGTGAAAATCATCAGCTCGAAAAGCCTAAGAAAGCTCTGTTACCGTATTTGGGTTTCTTTTGTGATCACAGAGCAACAATTACCTGGTTTGAAGCCACTTTTCCTTTTTTTCCTTAGTTGTTTGTTTGTTTGTTTATTTTATGAATTTCTATTTAGTCTATCCAACATACTTTAATGGCCGAAGCAGGTAGATTTCTTTGTTGGTAATGCTATGATATTATTGGTTTCAAATTCATGCGGTCCTTTTTCAGTTTTATTTTCTTCTTTGCCTCTGTATTGGAAACTTGAGTTATAGAGAATTTAGGTTTTAGTTTTACTTATCTTTTATGCAAACCCCAAAAGGTATCACCCCTCGATTCCACCGCCAACATAAACTTCGATCCAGAGATTGCAAAAAGTAATCTCTATTTTGCGAGTTTTGTTCGGGGCATAGGGAATAGTATGAGGCGAGCATAAGATAACTCGTGATAAATAACGTTTCATGCCCAAAAAAACTTTCATGCAAAATAGATGTAACACGTTCAAGTCCACAAAGGCCTAACCTTTTAAAAAGGTCTTTGTATATTAAACATCTTGAATATCCAACTATTAAATAAGTCTTATTATCTCAAATTAAAAAATGCTTATGACAAAATTACCTTAACATTAAAAAAAACTAAACATAAAATATAGGTAACAAGGTTGCCATCCACAACCACCAGCGTGACTAAGGAGGGACACTACCTCCCCCAATATTTCCAAGGTTCTTACATTGATATACTCTGTTTCAGAGTTATAATATTCCCAAAATATTTTAACTTTCATGGTAAGCCTCTTTTTATCTTGTCTTTTCCATAATGTCAAAGAGAAAAAGGATGGTGATCTACCAACGTGACACCCTAATCTAATGCCCAACTCCAATCAACGACTACATCACTAATGGCAAGAACCTAGAAGTATTTATCATTTGTTACTTCCCATAAACCTCCCATCAACATTCTAAACTAGAAAAGAAAAAAAGAAAATTGATTTTTTTTCATTCTTGTTCTGCAAATATATATATATATATATATATATATATATATATATATATATATATATATATATATATAACCATGATTTAATGAGCATTTCTTTATTTTATCTTTTTATATATAACAAAATTCAATGAACACTTCTTCATTTTACTGGAAAAAGGGTTCTGTACGCTCTCCCCATCTTTTTATTCCACTAAGTAATTAATTACAACCCACACATATCTTTTTATATATAACAAAATTTATATGATATTATAAGTTTTATATTTTTAAATTTCTATTGCTCATATATAAAAAAAAATTGCCAAATATACTCTAAATATTCCACTAATATCACACTCACCGTATTAACAAAATTCCATTTTTGTTTTTCAATTAAACAATTGATACTATCTGAATGGAAATCCACATTCCATAATTTTTCTAGAAAAAATAAATTTGTCTTTAAATGAACAAAAAGTGAGTATATGTTAATGCCTATTTCGTACATAAAATGAAAATTGGTTAAGGCTAGACCACATAACCCCTCACTAACTTCAGATTGATCAACCGACCAACCCGATCTCGATCGAATACATTGGGTCAGTCTGGTACCCCTTATGTTTGAATCCTGGCTTCTCCCTAGTTCTCCATCATCACACCGCCTTCTGTCGACATTATTATTACCACTTGTCGTTGCCATTACCACACACTACATGTCGCTGCCACTATTGTCACCGCCGTCACCTGTCTGTGCCACCACCACCACCTTTTCTGCCGTCGGGTGTAAATATATAGTATAAAAAAGAAATAAAGAAGAAAGAATAAGTGGAAAAAAACTAATACAAAATATTTACACTTACAACAAATCTTTTAATAAGAATAATACAGAGAAGGAGAATGATCAACCCACAGTAATATTTACCACGAGTGTAAATGTACATTATTTCAACATAATCGTAGATCTACTATTCACTCTATGTAAATACTTACTCAGTAATAGTTGAGCAAATATTCACACTATGTAAATACTTACTCCGAATGTTTTTGTATCCATCACATAATAATAAATCTAACACAACAAATACATATACACACACTCACCGAAAATTCTCTCTCTCGACAAAACACACATATACACACACTCAAAAATACACAAACACATTCTCACATACGCATACAGTGCACACACACACACATATATATATACACACACACACAAAAACGTACTCTCGCATCTATACACACCCACTCACACATATAAAAACATATACACACACATGCATATATACAACTATACATATTTTCAAAAACATGTATACACATATACATACACCAATCGATATGTTATACACGTGTGTTGTACAAAGGTAGAGAGAGCGAGAGAGGGGGAGAGGTGGTGTTTATGGCTCATAATTACTCTTCCTTTTTATTTAAAAACTTGCCCCTTAAAGAAATTCAAAATTAATGTCCCTGAGGCGATTGACCCTTGAGGTTTTAAGTGCCTAATATGAAAAATTAAAATGGAGCTTTTATTATATAACAAAATTGCAAAAACCAAATACATATTAACGTGATTTGTTTTTCTTCGTAAAACAACATAAGGAATATTAATCAACATAAATGACTAATAAGCGATACAAATGATCATTTATATCATTTTAACAATTATTACTTTGGTTTTACCTCTTTTGTATTAGGCTTTAAACATTTCTATGATGGTTTTGTATAAACACCATAATTACTCCTTTTAAAGAAACAAATAAATCTAAACCCTAAAAAATTCTCAAAATTCGAGGCCTGAGTTGGATGCATATCGGGCCTCCATTGGGTCCACATTATAGTGCATTTCATCTTGGAGGGTATCAAAACTTGTGTGTATATAATCAAATGTGTTAACCTCGATGTGAGACATTGGCATCCACTGTATTTCACTTGAATTATCCATCCTTATAGATGTTAAGAGAAAAACCAAAATTCCACGTAAACAAAATAATAGATTTTTTGGATTATATAATGGTCAGAAATAGAGAGCTGGAGCCCTAAGGTACCAATGATAAGGGGGGTCGCATACAACTTCTAAAAGCTCCCTATGGTTTAGCTTTTTAAATAATTGATTTCGTAAAGCATCCACAATGGTGAATGCTCCAGATAGGTATAAAAATTAAAAAGTGATTTTTTTCCCTTTGAGAATGAGAACTCCAAAGGGGTGGAGAAATATTACCTTGTTTTTCCATCCATACGAAAAAATGTTGTTTGTATTAAACAAATAATAGTTGATACGAACAACATTTGTTCATATAAAATGATACCAATTATATTAAATTGTATCAAAATGAATTTACACCCATACGAATTTCAGTTGTTCGTATGGATTGATACAAACAACATTTGTTCGTATCAATGCTTACGGATTGGGTGAGCATTCTCCAAATATAAAGAATGCTTACATATTCTCTTACACTTTATCTATTGTTTAAAATCTACCCATTCCGTAAAACTAACTGATTTCTTATTTTCTTCCCCTACCATTGTGGAAGCTCTTACTTGGCTAGGCCAATCCTGACCAAACCCGCTTTTCATACGAAACATAATATGAGGATCTTTTAAAATCTCTTTGGGAATTCCATATTTTGCCTTTGAAATGACCTTGAGATTTGCAAATAATTAACGGTAATTTCCCTTGCTCCTTGCTACCAAGTAATCTTCCTTCCATCTATAACAAAGAAAAATTGCAGCATGGGCGGACCTAAAGTTTTTAGGGCCCAAGGAGAAATTCTAACATGGGGCCCCTCGTACTTATTAAAAAACATCAACTTAAAATCAATGATTATTTTATTTATCTATTTTAAGATAGAAAATAATCTTACGATAGAATTTGAATAACAAATAAAACAACCAAAAACAAAGGTTTGATCTAAAAATAAATTTCCTTGAATATGTTGTCTGTTAGTGTACACACACACACACACACACACACACACACACACACACACACACACACACATATATATATATATATATATATATATATATAATCGATTGGGAATAACAGACAAAATTTGTCACGGTTAAAAGCCCTAACAAATCTTGTTTCTTCTTTTATAAGACTAGTCATTTGTCATGGCTTTTGACCATGACAATTTTTATCTGTTTTTCTATTTGTTTAAGATAATTCCTATATATCTATGTGTGTGTGTGTGTAACTACTTAAAATAACCCCAAGAAATTATATAAGAATATTGAATCAAACAAAATGATTAGTGCGGGTTTAATTAAAATGTTGTTTCTAAACATGAAGGCAAAATGTTATATACTGAAATAAGCTACACAAAATATTCAATATTAAACGTTGGCTTTAAACATCTTAAGAAGATATTTTATACTACGCAATGCTATTCAAGGTATTTTTCATTTTTTGTAAAATGTAAGGTGTTATAATTAATTAAGGTAATTCACCTATTTTTTTATTAAAAGAAAAAAAGTAAAAGAGTGTACCTATTTTTTTATTAAAAGAAAAAAAAAAGAAAGAGAGAGTGTGACTAGAACGGGAAGAAAGTAAAAGGCTAAAGCTTTGAACCCTTGACCATGAGTTCTGAATAAGATCCAGCAACCATCTAATCGAGGAAACAATTTCACAGTCGTTTGGACTATACACACACACACACGCACACACACACTATATAGAATTTTGTTGCCTCTTACTTATCTCATTTTGAGGGAGCCCAAGGCGGGGGCCTCTTCTACCAACCCCTATGCAACTTGCTAAAATCAAGGGTATTTTTAGAGCTCGTTTGGAGATTTTGGAGAGAAAAGAAAGAAAAATAAAGTTTTATTAGGAGGAAAAATAAAAGAAGGAAAAGTTAATAAGAGAGAGGATAAAAGAGGAGAAGAGAAATTAATATTCTTTTCATTGTTTGGGAGTTTAGGAAAGAAGAGAAAATAAATTTTTTTCCTTATTGTTTAGGAGTTGGGAGAAAAAATATTTTTTTTAAGGGGAAGAATGTACAATTCAGTAAAAAAAAATATTTCTCTCCATTTTGTTTTTATTTGGAAAGAAAGTATTTCAGAGAGATGAAGATTTTTTTTTTTTTAAAATCTTTCTTTTCTTTCCTTTTAAACTCCAAAACGAGAAAAAAACACTTTCTTATGTTGGAATCTGACTAAGGAATTGAAAGAGGCAACCCCATTTTTTTTAATGCTCCATTATGATCTACACCACTAACAACCCCACATTTAAAGCTCAACATCCCTATTAAGCGCTCCATCACTATTCCACCAATGATTTGTTTAATCCTTTAATCTTCCATTGGCTTCCAATATAAAAGAACGAATTTTGTTGTTGAAAGACACACCATAAATCAAGGGAGAGGGCAATTAGAGAGAGATTTACAACTAAGGTATTTTAGTTGTAAGTGCGTACAAGTAACAAGGTCATTTTGTGAGTTTCCTGTGTGAGGGTTCCTACAATGTTCTTATTTTTAGATTAATATTGTGAGTTGCGTGAGTGTTCAAAAGAGTGATTTAGGTGTAACACATATTCTAATATAATGAAAGCGCTCTTCCCCTCCTGTAGAGATAGCCAATTTTAGTGAACCACATCAAATATTTGTGTATTTGTGTGGTTGTTATATGATTATTTCATGTTATAATTATATTATTAAGTTTATTTAGTAGCTTGAGGGAATAGGTCTTGAATTGTATTCCGCATAATCGGCAAGCGATATTTTAAGGCTTTCGGAATTTACACTAATATCCTTCCCTATTTAAACTCCCAAATGAAGAAAATGTAACATAATTTCCCTTCATTTTCTTTCTTTTCTCTCCAAAATAGAACTCTCAAACGAGCTCTTAGTCATTGGGCATGCCACATCATGTCACTTCCTCCATTAGGTGATATATTCATTTCAGAAAATAGTCTTTCACCTTGCGTACACATGAGAAATGAGGACAAGAAACCGTAGTTAAAATGTTGGTTGTCCTGAGAGGGGAACTCCTAATGTCATTTAATATAGTTACTAGTTGTTTCGTGGCCTTCTCTTTAATGATTAACCGTAGTTAAAATGTTGGTTGTCCTGAGAGGGGAACTCCTAATGTCATTTAATATAGTTACTAGTTGTTTCGTGGCCTTCTCTTTAATGATTAATGCCTGATGAGGTGGAGTATCTTATATGGCCCTTAGGGATATGTCTATACCCACTCTCAATTTTATATCCTCGATAGTTTTATTGTCTGTTTCCTTTATTATTTCATTCTTTCTTTCCTCTTGAACTTCCTCCTTTGTGTTACTCATATTTTCTTCCTTCTGGCCTCATGAATAGTATTAAATATTAGATCCTCCAATCCGTAACCGATTACTGATGGATGGATAGTCGTCATGATCTTGAATATCGATTTGCAAGGTTTGATTTCCCGATGTGGGACTAATATATTCGTGAAATGACCCTTCATGTGTGATGTGAGTTAGAACCTAATAAGTGAAAGGAATTATATATTAAGACGTGAAGTAATTGGGCCACTTATAGTTTATTCTAATACCATACAGAATAGTAGAGCATCTAACTCATATCTCAATCTAGGAACTGATAACAACATCATAAACTTTTGGTTGAAGTTCTTGATTGTGGAGTCTACTACAAAGAGTCTAGGCACAAGGATGGTGTGGTTTTAAGAATCAAATATTTGAACCCGTATGCTTATTTGATATCTCAATCCACTGAGCAAATATCCAACTAAATATGAAGTATTTTGAGAAAGTCCCTTGTTTTGGACAAGATCATTGGTTTCAATTCTTCAAGATCATTTATTGGATTCACCAATCACATTATCATATACTACATTTGGGATTTGAGTGCACACTACCAACGGATTTATGTCATGGCTGGCTGGATTTTATTAGGATCCACAAATCTAAGACCAATATTTTCATACCCTAAGGCTCACAGTTCTTAGTAAATCTTGGATTATTGACGAAGAATATAGAATCAGAGAAATTAACCAGGACAGATGAAGTAAGGGTTACCGGGAGAATAATGGATTTCAATTAATTTGCTAATAGTTATTAAAATCCTTTCCTTGCACAATTATATAATAAACTTGGTTTTAACCCCGTGCAATGCGCGATCGTTCTATAGTACTTTTTAGTAGAGTGCATGTATATTGAGGGAATCTCTTGCTTTGAATTAATTAAACTCACAATCTCAAGTGCCGAAAAAACTCTACTTGTCTAATGCACAAACAAACCTTGTTGATATTGTATGTAAAGTAATATGAAATATACAATCACATGTTTAAAAGATGATTATTGGTCACACAACATAAGATATAAGAGATGTTATACAATGGATTAAAGTGAGCTCGCAAAGTGCAAATCTCATTAACAATTTAAATTTTGATTAAATTCATATGCAATGCTTCAAAATTAAACTTGCAACCAATATCCACTCCCACCTTACAATTTCTGGCAGGAGAGAAAAAATGAGATTTGAAATTAAGATTTGGCAGGAGATTTGAAATTAAGCATAGATTCCAAACCTCGCAGCATTTTATAAAAAATGAGTAAACCCCAACCACAAAAAAATTATGATATTGACAAATAGATAAATACATTCAATGATACATACATTTATATATCAAAATAGATAGTGATCAATAGATTAAAATCTATGACAAATTTTAAATGTAACATGACAATTGGAAAAAAATGGGATAAACGGTTCTTTGCATCATTACCATGTTTGTTATTAAACTGCAAACATCATAATAAAGCTTTCGTTGATGTTTGAATATTTTAAGACTGAAAGCTTTATATAAATAACGTTGTTGGGATTTACTTATCCTCTTAAACGTACATGGTTTGATCCTTCTTATGATTTAGAGTGTAAATATTTATAGAAAAAGAAAGAGATAATGTTTGAGTCACGTAATAATAATATTTCCCATAAAAGAGTATTCTTTACTTACTTTATTGTTTATCTAAATGATGAAACATGGATTTAAAAATTGGGATATCAAAATAATTGTATTTGAATCTACATTATACAAAATATTCCTCCAAGACAAATGCTTAAATGGAATAGAACAGGACACTGGAAATAGTAAGACATAATATTTGATATTAATTTTGATCCACCTAGATAATATAATGCCCAAACAACTTTATGAAAATATTTGAGTTACTATTGTTTTGTATTGTGCAAGCAAACATTTCATACAAATATGCATATAAAATAAAATTACAATAACCTATCAGGAAATCAATTTAAGTAAGATAAAAAAAATCATTATGGTATATTATTACTAGTATGGAATCCCGACTCTCGTATTCACCCCGAGATATACCATAACTTTTTCCATTAAATGAGTGCAATAAATGCTTTTAAAATCAATAAAGTACTATTGGAAACAAAGGTGGTATATAATAATAGTAATAACGCACTAAGAAATTATACAAAGACCATAAGAGTAGAAAGAAAGCAAACCTTGATTTTCTTGAAAATATCATATCCTGTTGACTCAGCAGTACCACAAGTTTTTTGCTACAAGTCATGAGACCAAAAAGGAATTGATTGAGAATTTTGATGAGTAGATTTATATTAATAGATATCACTCACATCTGAGCCTTGTGCAATTGCATCATCAAATGGTGTATTGTGTTCTCTATGTGAATAATAATATGTTCTCCAATAACTCTAGGGACCACATCAAGAAAACTATGATGGGTAAACATGAATATATATCAATCAATATATATCTCTTGAAGTTTCATAGTTTTTATTTTATATCCAGACTCATTTTTCTCAATAATTAGAGTCCATATCAAAAATCCTTTTAATGTGATGTTCATGTAATTGAGATTGAAAAAGGAAGCCATTTGAATATCAATGATTTAACACCAAAGAGACTCAAGTGTTATGCATAAATGAAGGCAAGTAACTGAAGCTTTCTGCAAATGTATCGAAGGGATACAGTAAAGATTAACTATAAGATTGTGGCAATATGAGTTAAATTGGTCTCCTGAGTAAAAAAATACCCTTAAAAATATCTTCGCTTACACTTGTTGAATTTATGGCTTCATATTAGATTGGATGAATAAAATTAACCTGGAGTACTTACTCTATGAAGTTATTTCACATAACTTCTGAGTAGTTTAAGAAATTGGCACCGTCGATTTCATGAACCTTTTCAATGTAGGAGAGATTATTCTTGAAGATTTTCGTACCGGAGGAAACTTAAAAACAGAAACACAAACATCTTATATGCTGGCAATAAATCGGCATGAAAAAAAGTTGTAAAATTAATATAATTCAAATGAAAAGAAAAGAAAAGAAAAGGAAGCCTCGCCTATTTTTCCATGATTGAGATATAAAATTTCAATTTACTCTGGTACTAATATGGAGATATAGGTTTTAAACATACCTAGTTTTTCATTTCAAGATTCATTTTGCAATGCAAACCCAGGGCTTTGAGATAGTAGGGACTGGGAACAAGGTGTTTTTCCAAACTAGCAAATTTGTGTCATTTTATATTGTTTTTCAATCAAATTGATACTAATCTGTTTCATGACGTGAAACTCTAATTTGTCAAGCCTTAATATAAAACAATTGTGTGATGAAACAAAAAGTTGCAAGTTCATAAGGGATCTGGAAGAGAATAAGGGAAGTATCTCCTTACAAGCAATAAATATACTACAAAGACAATGGAAACCAAGAAAATATTAATATAAAGTAGAAAAAAGGGTGTTAAGACATGACAATGATGTTTAAACTGACTGACTGCATGT
Organism: Sambucus nigra; assembly: GCA_949130495.1. Classification (NCBI taxonomy): domain Eukaryota; kingdom Viridiplantae; phylum Streptophyta; class Magnoliopsida; order Dipsacales; family Adoxaceae; genus Sambucus; species Sambucus nigra. The sequence goes on along the minus strand of OX422210.1, from coordinate 93,864,707 downwards.
TTCTATGTAAGCTGTTCCTGGGATGCGCAATGATAAATTTTCTATATTTGCATGTTGGGATGAACTATGTATAACTGATTAGTGGCACATTTGAATATTCTAATCTATGTTCTCGAGCCTTCTTCTCAAATCTGCTAATTATTGAACGGCACATTTGGTACTTATTTCCATGTGCTAGATGTTCAGTATTTTGAATAAAGTTCTTCATACTGCTGACTGCTTTACCAAGCCTTTCTTTTCATTAAATATGCATTGTACGTTCCCGGAGGAACCTAAGTATCAGGATGCCACCCCAGTCTTATGAATAATTTTCCCAGAAAATTAAAAATGGCTCAGTGGATGTACACTAATTGTGCTATTGTTGGTTATAGGTTATCCAGTTTTTTCTATAATTGTACATTTACTGTATTAGATTGTAGTTGACGTTATGTGAAAAAGATGGACATTGCGGGTGGGTGGGTGGAAACATTTTTCCAAGGAAAACTTTATTGCTTTAACAAGTTGTACATTATGTATGCGTTATGAGAACCTCGTGTACTGGGAAGCCCTTTTTTCCACTGTCTCTCTTTCAATCGCCCTAATAGAAGTTAAACACTTAGTTGTAAAATTTGCACCTTCGGAACAGGCTTCGAGATCTCAGGCCAAGCTTGTCAATTGTTGTTGACTCACAAATGAGATCCTTGAATGTTATTGACTAGTTCAATGATGATATCTATCTAATAGGTCACAAAGTCTCGCATGTCTCTACAACTAATTTGAATGTATCAATACACAAGTACTGGAACTTACTATTATTTTGCTTCGAAAACAGTAACTAGTCCTAGCCCAAAGGACGAAAAAGAAAAGGAGGCCAATATTCTATATAGTAATATTCTTTTTGATATATTTAGGGTTGGTGCATCTGTAATCAGGGGCATGGCTGCAAATGAAGCATCTGCGAATGTTCATGACCATGGTATTGCTCTTGATGAGAAGAAGAGGAAAGTCCAATGTAATTATTGTGGTAAAGTTGTTAGTGGCTTCAGCCGCCTTAAATGTCACTTAGGTGATGTAGGGAATGATGTAGCTTCTTGTGAGAAAGTTTCCATAATTGTGAAGGAGTTAATGAGAAACATGTTACTCGAGAAGAAACGAGAGAGTTTGATCAAGGAAGTTGGGGATCTCTACCATCCAAATCTTCCCAGGAAGAGTAATTTCTCCTATCAGACAAATGAAAACTCGGAAATCTCTCAAACTGGTGGTTCTAAGAGTATAAGGCATGTGAAAATGGAATCTCTATCCGATAACGGTGTGGCAGAATCAATTCCTTTTCCCAAAGGTAGAATGGGTTCACAAGAAGATGTGGCAAGCATAGAAGAAGATCCCTCATTTTTCCAAGCTGAAAAATACATCGGTAGATTTTTTTTCGAAACAGGCACTGATTTCATCGCTGCAAAATCTCCTAGCTTTCAGAAAATGATAAATGCGATCCTTGGCTGTGGTAAAACTGGGTTTAAGATTCCTGGTTGTCAGGAGGTGAAAGGAAGGATCCTTGAGGAAGAAGTGAGAGAGACGAAGCATTATGTGAATGAGATACGAAATTCATGGGCAAACACGGGATGCAGCATTTTGTTGGATGGATGGATAGATAAAAAGGGTCGAAACCTGATAACTATTCTCGTGGACTGTCCAAAGGGTGTGACTTATCTCCGGTCGTCTGATATTTCAGCTATTGCTGAAGACGTTGACGCCATGCAGGTTTTCTTCGATGAAGTTCTTAAGGAGGTTGGGGTTAGTAATGTGGTTCAAATCATGACATATTCTACATCACCCTGCATGGAGGCTGTGGGTAAGCTTTTGATGGACAAGCATAGAACATTGTTTTGGACAGTGAGTGCAACCCATTGCGTCGAAATGATGTTAGAGAAAATAGCGATGATAGATCCCGTTAAAGAGGTATTTGAGAATGCCAAAATGATTACGCAATTCATCCATAGCAGTACCCCAGTTTTGCAACTCTTGAAAAATCATACTTGTGGATGTGATCTAGTTAAGCCATCCCACATTAGGTCAGCAAGGCCTTTCTTGACCCTAGAGAACATTGTTTTAGATAAGGAAAGGTTAAAGAATATGTTTAGCTCACCCGAGTGGAACTCTTCTATCTGGGCTTCGACAAGAGACGGAAAACGGGTAGCTGACTTAGTGGCAGGTCGATCTTTCTGGAATGGGGCCATCATGGTGTTAAAAGCAGCTTTCCCTCTGGTGTGTGTGCTGGATTTGATAAACGAGCGCGATAAACATCAACTTGGTTATATATATGAAACAATTGATCAAGCCAAGGAAACAATTAAAATGGAGTTTAAAGGCAAGAAATCCCAGTACATACTGTTCTGGGAAGTCATTGATGAAATTTGGAACAATCATCTCCATAGTCATCTTCATTCAGCAGGTTACTTTTTGAACCCCCGTCTATTCTATTCAACTGACTTCTTAGCCGATGCAGAAGTTGCCACTGGTCTACTGTGCTGAATCGTCCGTATGGCAGAAGATCATTGTATTCAAGATTTGATCACCCTACAGGTTGAAGAATACCGAAGGGCCAGGGGCGCATTTGGTCCAGGAAGTGACATCAATCAGCGATCGAATATTCCTCCAGGTAACAGAATTATGCCTTCTTCGATTATCTACATCTACTCTTTATACATATATATATATATATATATATATATATATATATATATATATATATATATATAGAGAGAGAGAGAGAGAGAGAGGATCACAAGTGGATAAAAAGAATGGACTTTTTAATGGACCTAATAAAACATTAAAATTAAGCCAATTAATTATAATTTCTTGGTGTAATTGGTCCGCACCAGCGGTACTCGATACCATTCCGGCCGGGACTCCCCACCACACCCCACCCCACGCACCCACCCACCCAGCCCACCCACTCCCTTTCTCTCTCCTCCAAACAAAAACCCACTTCGACCTGACAGCTCCAAAACCCAATGGACACCTGATTTTGGGTCGAGTAACTGATCTGGGTTTTGTCTGGCCTCCAGGTTAAAGGCAGGTGAAATGGGTTTTTGGCTGGGTAGGAAGGTCGGGTTCATGTGGGTCCGGATAGGGGGTTCAGCAGGTCGGAAAACCACCACCTGCTAGTGGTCGCAGATGGTTGGTCACGGGGTTTAGTTCGGCGCCGGGGTGGTTGACCAGAAATGATAAAGGGCTGCCGGTTTGGAGTTTGGGCCGAGGTTGCTGGGTTTTTTAGGAGGCGGCCAAAGTTCGGGGCTTGGGTCTAAATGGTGAAGGCAGTGATGTTTTCAGGTTAATGGTGTGGCCGGAATGGGTAAGGTGGTTTGGTGGGTTTGTATTGCTGGGGGGTGGGTGGGGGGTCCGGCCGAAATGGTATCGAGTGCCGCTGGCGAGGACCAATTACACCAAGGAATTAAAATTAATTGGTTTAATTTTAATGTTTTATTAGGTCCATTAAAAAGTCCATTCTTTTGGTCCACTTGTGATTCTCTCTCTCTCTCTCTCTCTCTCTATCTATATATATATATATATATATATATATATATAACTTGTGAACTGTTTGGGTGCAGCACTTTGGTGGTCCAATTATGGTAGAGAATGTCCTGAGTTGCAAAGACTCGCGATACGGATTTTAAGCCAGACATGCGATGGCGCTTCAAAATACACTCTCAAGAGGACTATGGCAGAGAGACTGCTTACAGAAGGAAGGAATTGCGTTAAGCAGCAAAGATTGAATGATCTAGCGCTTGTTCATTATACTCTGCAGTTACGGAACTTTGAGCCGGTTGGTGTGAGCAATAGCATCTTAGTTGACGAAATTGATCCGATGGATGATTGGATAGTGGGCGACAGAGCGTCCGAGGCCTTGTCACAAAATTGTGAGCCAACCCGGATGGACTTGGGCTACAGAGATTCGACTGCAAGAGAAGGAGCCTCTACCATTTATCCAGAAAGGAACCTAGTTAAGGTGTTATTAAAAAACTGCTAAAGGTGTTGGATGTTGTAGAATACAGTGCGAGTCAACTTTTCTCTTTTTTGGTGGTAATTCAATCGTTTCATGTTTATCTCAAAGGATTTGTTAGAATTGCCATCACGCTTCAGATTTCTCGAATACCTTTTTTTATTTTTTTCATCTTTTATTCTTGGGAAGGACACAAGAGAGAAACTCAATAGCAAAACAGAAACTAGATCAAAGGGTTAAGAGCTTGGCTCAATCTTGTTTGGTTAGAGCAAACTTGCTTTCATGGCATTCTAATGCTTGTAATTTTTTGAGTTTGGCTTGAGGTTGCTTGAAAAATTTGAATGTTGGTTATAACTTAAATGATGAATTCTTATAATTTTATATGTTGATCTATAAAAGGGATATATGTCATAAGGGTATATCTTCTTGGGATATTTTCTACAGATATATGAACTTTGCGGGAGTCTCAGGAATGGTCTTATATATAACGACAGGCCCAAGAGGCAGGTGTACTTACATGTTTTGTATAACTGAGTGGTGTGGTTAAAAAAATAAGACTCAGTCCTAATTGTCAAGATTGTAGAGTTTTTTTAATAAGTGGTCCTATAACTACCCAACTGTTATACACATCGGAAGCCACGTTTCGGTTTTTAACCAAAACCCATGTATGTTAGGATGCCACGTTTATTTGAAAGGATTGGAGGCCAAAAAAAAAAAAATACATGGGGACAGTTTTGAGGACTATATGCCTCTTCTCCCAAAAAAAAATTTGAAACAGAAAAGCTAATGATATTAAGCTTAAAGAAGAAGAACATACATCATGTTGAATAGAGGGTCCCAATAAATGGGGGCAGACCTCTATTTAATATTGGTAGTCCTCAATCGTTTTGGCACTGGAGCAAGTGTATTTTGTGTCGCTAATGATGCCTCCCATTGATGATAAATTAGCATCGTTTTCTGTTAGCAGTAATAACCTTCATTTTGTCTCCTCCTAAAATAACAAGCAAGTATCCCATGTTTGCTGCAAATGATAACTCCCAAAAGGCTCCCACGGGGCCCCACTTTTTTGCACATACCAGCTTTGAACTGTCCATTTGAATCCAGAATTACAGACCCAACCGAGATGTTATTATCCTTACTGTTCACCGCACCGCAAAATTGATAAAAGAAAACCGGTTGGGGGGGGCTGATTTTTCCGAGTTTACCACAATTCTGCCCGTGTCTCTCATTTGCGATTTTCAAACCTGTAAGAGTATTTTGTGCCTAAATAATCACCCCTCTAGATAAGATTTGAATTTTCTCAAGGACTGTTTTGTTTCTATGGCACCCTCAAAACTAGGTAAGAGTATTTAGAGCAAAATGTTCAAACTAATTTTGCACCCTCAAAACTTTATATTATGAAATTCGACCCGACTACAGAATTGCGAGTATTCAAATTCTTTTTCGAAAAGCTATGGCACGACCCCTACGGACACTCGAACGAATTTATAAAAATATTTTAATATATTTGTGTCAACTATGTCGTGTCACGACATGTCCTAACAAATTTTGCATATTAACTCTTTTATTGTTTGAACTCCCAAGATACGTGTAAAAATACAAAATAAAAATAATTAATTCAAATTTAGATCCATAGATAATTTTGAAAAATTACATATTTATCCATCTTTGCATTTTATCCCCCAAACTTGATAACTTCTTTGTTTTGATTCGGAATTCAACCAAATTTCAGGGAATAGTTTCTTTTGTCCAAATAAATATTATTTAATTACTTTTAGGCCCATAAAATTTCTAAAATTATAGTTTTACCCCAGGTGCATATTAAATTAAGTTCTTTTCAAACTTGCAATTTTCTTTCAAATTACTAAGACAACTCTAAAACAAATTCATTATTTATCATACAACAAACCTAACAAGGCCTAGATTTGAGTATAATTAATAAAAAAAATAATGTACTCATCACCATCCCCCACTCCCCATCTCACTCCTTGTTCAAGAACGATTATAGCATCCTATATACTTTTCTATATTAAAGATGAGTTCCTTTCTTTTCTCGCTTGCAAAAAAGAACACAACGGGAAATATTTGGCCTTAAAGAATTGGGATTTTTTTATAATTCTCTAGCCTTGTTTTGTCAATAAAGAAAGATTAGAAGCTTTGAAATATATGAATCCTAATCCTCCTTTATACTTGAGGGGTACCAAGGACACCCCAAATATTACTCTCAAATACTACAAGTCTAATTTTACTTCAAAATACCACATAAAGGGTCACCTTTATATGGTATTTAAAGTGTAAAAATCATACTACTCACTTTCCCTCCTTCTCTCTACTTCTCAAGCTTTCAACTGCACAACTTCTCAAATTCAAAACTATTCAAGTTCAACTTCCAATTAAATTTGGTACTCAATTTTAATGTGTATAATGGTATAAAATGAATCTAACCAACATTCAAATTAATCGAACCAACTGACTTCGGAGTAAAAATTAATCGAACCAAATTAATGGAACCAACTTCGACTGAACTGTTGAATCGAACCATATTCTAATCAAGCAATATATATTCTTTGCTTTGCAATCCAAATTACCCTCATTTATGTACTGTTGAATTGAACCAACTTGCTGGACTGTTGGTTTTCAAGAAGCGTACCATATACCATCGTTTTGAACTCATGTATGCTATCTTTTTAATCGATTTGGTTGAACTGATTTTTAAATGAATTGGTTTGGAACGAACTAGGGTTTCGTTTGGTATAAATAAGACGAAACCAAATCCCTAATTCGTTATGTTTCTGACGAATTAGGTTGGCTATTTGAAACTTGCATCCTTCATGTGTTTTACCCTGAATCTTTATCCCATTCTCGTTACATTTATGACGAATCAAACTTTGGATACTGATATACATTCATTCAGGGAAACCATCACGAACTGTGAAACCTTATTCATCACTATTATTGCGAAAACTCATTCGGGGAAAAGATCACGAGATATTTTCCTATTCTCGTTACATTAATGTCGAATCAGTTTGTTTTATTTCTTTGATGTTGCCCCGAATGAATGAAAGTCCGTAACTTGTTCATTTATATTATTTCTCTGATGTTTTCCCAATTCATGCATATTAGTTTATTCATTTATACACCTTGTTTATTTACATGTTTTCCCAATCCACGTCATCTATATCTTGTTTATTTACAAGTGATATATGTTTTTAAATATAGCCAATTATTATGTATTGCATAATATATATATATATATATATATATATATATATATATATATATATATATATATATATATATATATATATATAAGGTAGGAAACTTATGTATGTCAAAAGTTGAAACTATGTGTAATACTCCGTAATTTTAATGACTTTTAAAATGGTTTATATTTTAAATTAATGGATTAATTGGAATTTATTATAAATGAGTTCATTTAGGTTTTATCCAAATTATGGATATTAAAATGAATGATTCTGAATATTACTTAAAGATATTTAGGTAATATGTGAATGTGATGTTATTGATATGGTTGTGTGATATTAATTCAGTAATTTGAATTTTTAGTCGGACGCGGTATGTGATGTGTCGGGACTAATTTAATAAATTAAAAAGGAAACTTATTCTTACATCAACCTTATAGTCGTTTCGAGTGCGTCGTTGCATCCGAAAGAGTTAAAATAGTTAGAAAAGTCTATTTGGATGTTGGTTTTGGGTCTCGGGTCATTTGGAAATGAAAAGACAACCCAAAAGGGCATTTTGGTCATTTTTACAAGGGGGATGAATAAAGATTTCGGATTTTGTCTTATTATAAATATTTGGAGATTAGTTGTACATGGGTTCATTCATCTCTTCTACATAAAATTGAAAGGTCATCTTTTTAGAGAGAGTGAAAGGTTGCTTGGGAGAAGAGAAGCTTGGAAAGGAGGAGAACTAAGGACCAAAGGTCACCACCACCGGAAGTGACCAGAGAAGGGGAGAACCACCTGTGTTATACAACCCCAAAAGATCAGACCTTCATTAGAGGCAAGTATTTGACGATTGCAATCTAAGTTTGTATATTGTCCATGTTAGGTTAGTTATAAAAAAAAGATGAGATTTTTCATGTTTGGAAGATAATGATAGACTTGTTAATTGATTTCTGGAAAATGGAACTATGTAGGAATCAAACTCATGTTGTAGGTAGATAGTAATCCACGAAATAATCATAAATCTGTTGAAGAAATTCTGAGAATCATTGGTGGGTTCTTGAAGATATCATGTTTATAAAATTCTTGAAAAAAATAGGATAAATATATGCTTTTAATCCAAACTCTTGATGATTCTAGGATGTTTAGATCATTAGAAATCATTTACATATGTTACTATATCGTGTAGTAAGGATTATAAGGGATTTGGGTTGTTAATATGAAGGTTTGAATGATCAAAAGTGATGAAACCCGTAGTAGAAGAAATGCAGAAAACTGGGCTGATATCTGGTTGATCGATCGATCGACCCCCTGTCTTCGATCGATCGACCTCCCCAGAATTCAAGAAGTTGTTTCTTGTTAATGCTTGTTCTTGTCCCAAACCTTTTTTAAATCTTTGGTGATTATTAATTGGATATAATGAGACTTAGGGAAGATCAGTAAGCCCCAGATAAGAATCGAATTAATATGATTGGGATTTAATTGATTAGAATTATGATAATTAAATTGAAAGAAATTTCGGTTTCTAGATGCATGTATTGGATTCTAATTTGTATGCATGAGGATTAAGGATAGGTCCAGTAGGAGAAATTTAATATATCACCTGGGCATCCTTAGGTTTACAAGAGGGTTTAATACTAGGTGAAAGAAGATGTGTTTATAAGAGATTAAAAACAATCGGTTATAACCCTAATTAAAGGAGAGTTTAATTCGTGGTAATTCGGGAGATAAGATGATATGGACCAGTAAGATATTAGTGATTTCTTATTGAATAAATATATTGAGGAAAACCTATTTGAACTTTGAGTAACGAGTGAGACTCTCGAATAAGTAAATTAAATAAGTAAAGCCATAATATTTTAATACGTAAGATTTAAGAGATATAACGCTACGTATGGGAATTATCTTAGGGTAGTGTGACTACCTTGTTGATATTATATTATAGGTAGATGATAATGCCTATTTGATTGATTGATGATTTATGTGTATGACATACCTAGCTTACTTGCTATCGATGGGAGGTTTACGCGCGAAGGCAGTCATATCCTGATGAATCCATGGGATTTTTTGATTTGTCGCTTGAGAACATAGGCCTATGAAAGACTTATCGGGGAGTTGATAAGTCCGCTGACTATGGGAACGTAGGTATGTGCGTGTCCTGTGGGTATGAGAACTATGTTCGCCTCCAATCATTGTGTTGATGTTTGTGGTTCGAGGAATCCTTACCGAACCTTTAGTCCCCTATTCGGCGACCAGCGATACTGGGACGTGATAGCAGAGTAATGCATGCACCACAGCTGTGTCTCGGGGTGCCGTATTATATATATATATATATATATATATATATATATAATAAAGTAGGAAATTTATATATGTCACAAGTTGAAACTATGATGTCATCTTAATGAATTGTTTTTGCATTTCCTATTTTATCCTTGACAATTTTGATTTCCCTCTCTTTTAACACACTCCAATTTATTTCCCCTCTATATTAAAATTCAAAATTGAGGGTAAATTTGTAACTCTTCTTAATAGAGGGCAAGACTCAAGACACTTATTTCTCCTCTCTTTGAAAACCCATTAAATTTGTTTGTTTGTAACCTAACATCTCTCTCTCTCTCTCTCTTTTTGAGATCCTCACCACCATTCCTCCCATTCTACCCCTCGGCCTCCCCCCCTCTGAGCTCCACAGCTATCCGCACCCATCCACTTCGACTTTACTCATAACTGTTCACCTCTCCACCTCTATACAATGGTGAGTATTTATTTGGGGTTTCTATATTTGATTTTCAGATCTTGAATTTTTGTGATATTAAATTTCCCTCACACTCTCCGATTTGTGTCTGATTTTTTTTTTTAGATCTACATATATCTGTGTAATGTGGTTCACCGTTCATGAATGTTTGTGGTTAACCACTCAAGGAGGCATGGAAGGAACACCCACCAGCCCAATATATGTGAGTGTTTGCTTATGAGATCTAAACTCTTTTCATTTGAGCCTCTCACGTTTGTATGTGGTCCGCTTGCCTTCTCAAGTTTTTAAGGAAATAAAAAACTTCCATTCTAAAAGTTATTCAGCGAGTTTCTTCTTTCTCTTTGTCTTACAGGCACTAATAGCGGACAAATGCAAGACTGTCGAAGCCCTTGGTGCTCATCTGTGTGAGCAACCTCTTCCAACAATAACTGCATCATCAAGTTGCTGGCAAACAAGTTCACCGAAACCTATTACTGATTAATCTATATCCCATCGATGTTAGTAATTGCATTCCGGTTTGTCCGTCTTTCGTGAATCTTCAGACAGAGGTGATTGACTAATATAATCACATACCATAACTACCTTGATTTTTTACTTTGGTGATAGATCCTCCCTTCCTCCAATCTAGAGAAGAAGGAACATCACTCACATCCTTTGACCTTTTAACTGATGAACCACGTTTCATTTTAATCAAATCATTCTCAGAAAGTGAGAGGCCCAGTCTAGATGCTTTGAACTCATGATGGGTAAGATCAGCAAAGGCATCAAGTGAGAGAGTATAAGATGAATTAAACATAGAGTTGTGTTGGGTAACGTAGTCATAGTTATCTTGAAACACTTTGAACCTGTAAAGCTTTTCTTGGTCTTAAGTGTATGTTTTGGCATGTTGGAGGCACCAAGTGTCAAAAAGATCAGAGGTTATGGAGGACAGAGCTATGTGGAAGAAGAGAGTTGGAAACAAAAATAAATGTAAAAAACTCATTTTTGGAGAGAGAAAATGAGAGTTGGGGGGCGTTTGAGAGATGTTGGGTAATATTTACTCCTAACAATCCGGGTTAGACATTTACTAAGATCATATTTCATGATGTTTTTTACTTACATGATAATATATATATAGTGTTATACATTTACTAAGATTATATACACTAATGGATTTAAATTTTTTGGATTCTTGGTTTGACAGATCTCATCGTTTGAAAGGCGATGGTGGGTATTTGAGACCGTGATTGATAATGGTGCATTTGCCTATTGCAAACTATAAGGGGATGGTGGGTGTTTGAGACCAACAACAATATGTGGTGGGACTTGCAGGGAAGAGTTCCAAGTTGGTCAACAGTATTATTTGGTATTAAAGAAATGCAGAAAAAAATAATACTAGAAGGTGTTTTTATCAAATATCTTAGAGGCTAGGATGACCAGATTCTTTTTACACGTTATGAAAGCACAAGGCTCTAGGCCATTTACTCCTTAACAGAGCACAAGGCGAGAGAGAGAATATCGCCACATTCTTTAAGCGCAAGTTATTTTCACAGCTTGGTATACTTTTGTGTATAAACTTGAGTTTGTTGGTGTATATGCTTCCGTGTATAAACTGTAATAAATTAGTTTGTTGTTGTCCGCTACATAAATTAATCTCTGTATAAAGTGTAAAAATGCAAGGCTTGGTCACATACACAATGTTATTTGATCTGGGTTCTTAATTTTTTTTGTATTTGAGTTCCAAATAGGATAGTATTATTTGCTCTGCTAAAAATCCTAATTTGAGGAATTTTGAAGTAAACAATTTTATAAAGTTTTTTTTATTAAAAATACAAATTTTACTAAAAACTGATTTTTACTAATTGTTTTTTTACTAAAAACTGTTCTTATTAAAAACTGTTTTTTACTAAAAAAAAAAAAATTATTCAAAATAGAAATTTTTAATTTTTATCAATTGTTTTAGTTGGAGGTAAAAAAGTGGGTAAGAGAAAATTTTTATTCAAAATACAATTTTTTTTTTATTCAAAATACAATTGGGTAGGGGCTGGTTCAACAAGTTTGGGTTTGGAGTTCAGCAGTTTTGGCTTTGGAGTCGGGTAGGGGCTGGTATGGGTTTGGTATAACGTGTGAGGTGTGTACGAAAGCTGGTTTTTCGGATGGGATGGATGTGTTTTTAGTCTTGCCATCTTTAAGTCTGATACACACTGATAGAGGAGACAAAGTCCAATCACTATGTTTGAAGTCATGATAGAGGAGACAAAGTCTTGCCATTTCAGTCTATTGCACACTGACACACGCATGTATAGGTTTCATACCCAACTCTTGCTTTACATTAATTTACATCCAAGGCATTCATCTCGGTGCTTTTTTTTTTTTAATCTTTTATGGTGAAATCATCTCTTTTTTTATTCTGTAGCTATTTTTCAAGAGAAATAGATAGTTTGTCAATGGAATAAAATTTAATTATACAAGTAGTAAACTAAATCATAATCAGTCTGCGAGATAAATAAGTTTTTTTTGGAATATATATTTATGAATAATATTTATTTTTGGAATAAGTTTTTTGGAATGTGATGAAATTTAAATATAATTTTTGAAATATATATTTATGAATAATATTAGGAAAACTCTTTTTTGTGATTCGACTGATGTATTAAGTAAACATTGGGTAGAATTTGAAATGGACTCATTAGTATTACTTTATATTTATATATCATTTAATAATATTATATAACTGTTATGGGTTTGGATTCATTCTTCCCGTTAAAGATTTCCAGTTATGTATGTGCAGATCTAACATGTTCATGAGAAAATTGTACTAAACTTCATTTATTTTTATTTTAAAAAATTGTATTGAAATTACAGTGATGTGATGCGCAAGATGGAATATTATATGTAAAATGATAATATACTTTTTTTTTATCCTAAAGGCATATGTTTTGAGTTTTAAAATAATAAGTATGAGAGTTCTATATGAATATCTGCATTTTATATGAAATTATGCTCCTACTATTTTTGAATTCTTACGTGTACCCTTAAGACACACATGTTATCGAGATTCATATTATATAAGTATATTAGCGATGCCCGTACCTAGGGCACGACGATAGATTTTCCCCCGTGATGAAAATTAAAAATTAAAAAAAGTATTTTAAAAATATAAATATTTCATGCATGGACATGAAATATAAATATTTATATTTATAATTTATATAAAAAATATAAATATTTATATTTATATAAAAAATATTTATATTTATAATTTAAAATATAAATATTGAAAATTATTTCCCTTTTTAAAAAACAAAAATAAAACCCTTTTTATTAAAAAAAATCACTTTAGCATGACATTTCATGCATGGACATGAAAGATGAAAATATCATACATGCAAAAAGTAAAGATATTTTTCAAAAAAAAATTCGAAAACCATGCTATCATAGTATGTGGATGGATATCAAACAATATTATGAGTTTGTTAACGTGGAAGCTTAATTTTATTTAGAAAAAAAGAAACAAAAAGATACGAGAGTTCATAGGACAGAAAATAAAAAAGTTGTCTTCGCTGTAAAAGTCTTCAACAAAATGCAGCAAAGCGGAGTGTTTGTATTTTATTGTTCAACTCATTGCTGAGTTTTTCTTATTATAGTATTTGATGCATATTTATATTTTCTCATAACTGGGTGCAAGGCTTAATGGGATAGGAATACTTTGTGAGTAATGTTATTTTACTTCGTTCATGGGTGTGTGAATTTGCCTGAATTTGCCGCGTTGTTGCATACTTTGAAAATTTCGCCATTTTGCAATTATCAGCGTGCCTTCAGGCACGGGCATACCCTAGTGTATATATATATATATATATATATATATATATATATAATGAATTAAATTACTGTGTGATAATAGTAGATAACGGTGAATAGAGAAAAAGAATTGAAATAAGTTAATGAATATTCATTGAAGAGCTTAATTCATATTAATGAGAAACGATTCATGTTAATGGGAATTGTATATGAATAATTATATTACGTATGGTATGGGACATACGGGGTCATGATATGGGATAGAATCATATTATGGAAACTAGTGAGGAGGAACCATTGACTAGGAGGTTAATAGGAAACGTTAAGCGTGCACTCTAGCTGAGAGGTGAGAATATCAAGTGAGTGTCTGGTTACTAACATGTACATAATAAATGCTTTATTGCACTTGTTAAATACTTGCTGTTTTCAAAATTATTTTCACATCGGGCTCTGACCCGTTTCCTTGCATATTCTCTTTTCTATTATACCTTCTATATCAGGTGTCCAGCAACAGGGACGTCAACCTTAGCGGATTATGACGAGCTATGGAGTATTTCTTAGACGCCTATCTTCATTTGGTTCACAGTATTCTTTTGTTTAGGACATGTCGCCCAAAGGAATTCAGTTATCTCTTTTCTATCTAAGTGATATAGTCTTGTACTCGTGTCATTTTAATACATTTATTATTGTTGTTGGGATTACTGTATTGGATTATTATTTGGGAATGTTTATTCCAATTGCATTTAAATTCTTTTGTGTTATCTGTTCAGTAATTATTGTGGTAGAATAAAAGGCGTAGTGTTATTCGTAAACTAAAAATGAATTTTGTTGAAAGTAAAATTTGGAAGGTTTTTAACACGAGCTTAATTGGGTATTGGGTGATTAGTGAATGTTTTCGACAGTGATGCTAAGAATGAGCCAACTGTATATTCTGTTTTAATTTGGTATGGGACTGGCCACCCGGTATTTAATTAGGCGGGGTGTTACACTATGATGTCATCTTAATGAGTTTTTCATGCACTTCCTATTTTACCCTTGAAAATTTTGGTTTCCCCCTCTTTTGACTCACTCTAATTTGTTTCCCCATTTTCTTCAAAATTCAAAAATGAGGATAGAATATTCTTCCACCATTATCACCCTTACCCACATTCTCCAAACCTACGCCTCTCTTATTTTTTACCCCACTTTTCTCTCAAACACGGAGACTCTCACCTCACCCTCTCACCGAAACCCTCCATTTATAAGGTATTCTCTATTTCTCTCAAACGATTATTAGTATAAACCATTGGTAAGGTGGCTTCATCTCAAACGATTGTTAGTATAAACCATTGGTATGGTGGCTCCATTTTACTGGTATAATCTATTTCTCTCACCTCACTCTCTCACCGGAACCCTCCATTTTAAACAGGTATGGTGGCTTCATCTCCATTTTAAACAAGTGTGGTTGAGATTACACAAGTATGGCTTCAATCGTTTACACGGGTATGGATCAAAGTGACTTCAAATGTTTTCTATTCCCAAGACCTTCAATCGTTTGCTGTTCCTAAGAGTCACTTTGATCTGAAATATACCCAGTTATTATAACATTTGAGGCCATTTTCTAATTCTAATTGTGTGTGTGGTTGAGATTACACAGGTATGGCTTCAATCATTTACACAGGTATGGCTTCAATTGTTTACACAGGTATGGTTCAAAATGGCCTCAAATGTTATAATATCTCATAGAGTCATTTTCTAATTCTAATCGTTTAGACAGGTATGGCTTCGATCGTTTACACATGTATGGTTCCCTCAGAGTCACTTTGATAGCTTTGATGTTCCCAAGTTTATGGGGCATAATAATACCCTTTTTTTTGTTGCAAACAACTTCTAAATACTCAAATTTATGGTTTCCTTCTAAATAATTTGTGGTTTCCTTCTAAATAATTTATGGTTGCAAACAACTTCTAAACACTCAAATTTATGCAAACAACCTTTTATTTTGTTGGGGAACGAAATTTGTGCCATTTTGTAATTACGTACTTTGAAATTTTTTGTCATCTTGTGATTATCAGCGTGCCTTCAGGCACGGTCATACCCATGTGTGTGTGTGTGTATGTTTGTGTGTGTGTGTATATATATATATATATATATATATAATTTAATGCAAGTCATTAATGAATAAGGTTATATGTTACTCTCGTTCCAAGAGGAAGTCGGTTACTGCTTCTGAGAGGAAGCGCTGGGAAGAGATTCATGCATTATCTATTGTTGGGGCTACTTGAGTGGGGGATGTCGAGGCTCACTCAGTGGGTCATTCTGAGGCTCCATTATAGGGGAATTTTGAGGAGGCTCCATTAGAGTGCAATGATGATGATGCTCCTGATGTGGGCAACGATGATGAAGATCTTGATGTGGGCAATGAGGAGGATGAGGGCAATAAGGAGGATGTGGGCCATGAAGAGGATGAGGGTAATGATAATGCTCCTGTTGAAGGCCATGTTGATGCCCCTAGGCCATCATTTAACCCATCACGCATTTTACATAAGACGGACCCAGTATAGTAAAAAGAAGGTTGTCGAAGCTGGACCATTGTCTGCTGATTATGTAGGCCCTAATGACTAAGACTTTTGAAGAATTTCAAGGACCATGTTACTCATGGCATATAGATCGGTTCAATGGTAATCACATTTTCCGATCTAACTAATCCAGACATTTTTTTTGAATCTTATGATTAGTATTGATATAATTTCTATTTCTATTGTGAGTTGAGCGAGTGTCGTTGCTTTGTATCAATCACAGGACAAAGATCCGTGACTGGGGACTTGATGATCTTAATGAGGGGGTGAAGAGGAGGGTAACGAAGGCAAAGTTAGACGGTTTGATCAAATTCAGCCATAGGTACCTTGACTACGCTCTGGTTTCATCTTTTGTCGAGTGGTGGCATCCTAAGACCAATAACCTTCACATGCCATTTGGAGAGATGACCGTCACCCTCGATGATGTAGCTCAAATCCTTTAAGTACCTTTAGTTGGTCACCCTTTGTTTATCCCACACATCGCTGTTCAGGAGGACGAGGAGGTTGAAGTATTGCATTCGATTAATTTAGTAGAAAAGGTCTTGGGTATTAGTAGGGACGATGCTCGGTAAGAGTGCAGTGAGTAGTCTGATGTGAGGTTGATTTAGATCACCTCATATTTTAAGGAACAAGCCAAACACTTGAATTACCCTTCTCATTTTAAAGACTAATTCACTATGGCTTATATATTATACATTATCGAGTTCACTGTTATTCCTGATAAGACCAAATTTTTTTTTTTTTCTTTTAGCTACAAGTTTTGAAAGACTTCAAAAGGGTGGGTAAGTTGGCTTGGAGAATGGGTATTCTCGCACACCTCTATAAATAGCTCGACCTTGCTGTAAGGACATAATTTTATAAATGTCCCGGTAGTATCTAGGAATTTTCTATTTTCCTAGATCACAGTTTGTATGTCTTATACCGCTACATTCGACACGTCTCTACAAGATCTCATATGACGACATCTATCCGAATTTTGAGAATCAAGCATTCAACGTCACCATCATGTGTCCCACTTCTGCCTCAACAACTTCATGTTCCACGATTTTAGGAACTTTATGCAAGTAGTATGCAAGAGAAGTCAAAACAGTGAAAGAAGGCACGATATGAAAGTTCAAGGGCATTTTGGTAATTTTTACAGCCACCATCCGGAGGATTGGTCAACTGGAAAGTTTAAGAGATCGACTCCAGGAAGATACTGGAAGAAACGACACCTCAATCCGAGCTACAATGAAGAAGTTATGGCCCTTTAAAAATGGAGAATGAAAATAATAATGGAGTGACGCAAATGTCTTTATGTTCCTTTCTACTCAAGTGTTTCAAGGATTTTTTTTTTCAACTTTATTTCCACACCAACCAACCTAAAATGGCCCTCTTTTTAGTCTTCATCATTTTATGTCTTTTTAGACTTCATCATTTTAAGTCTTTTTAGACTTCATCATTTTAAGGCTTTAGACTTCATCATTGTAAGGCTTTACGCCTCTTTAAATGTACACTTGCACGTCCATTTATCAAGTGCACATGATAAACCTTCAAAAGATTATTCTTACTCATTTTGGAGTATTTTGTGTAGAATCTGATCCATTCTTCATTACTGCCCATCTGGAGTTCTTACGAGAGATTCCAGCCGACGACATCGGAACCGATACCTACGAGTACTTTGTATGTCACACTTATTTTTATTATAATCCGTGTAACCGTTCTTTACAAATTATAGTGAAAATAATATGGTTTTGCCCTACGGGGATTTTTCCTGATATTTTGTGTCACGTGCTTTATTTTATTTGATAAATCATCTAGATGCATGTTTTTAGGATTTAATTGAAAAACTGTGTTTAATTAAATAATTTCTTTATTTGAAGAGTGCGCGTATGTTCAAATAAAGAAATTATTTAATTAAACACAGTTTTTCAATTAAATCCTAAAAACATGCATCTAGATGATTTAATTAGATTAGAGCATCTTAGGAAGTCTTTAGGGATTTCCACAGTTGACTGAAGGGTTAGTCCGTGTCTAGGATATGATGCTTTGTCACGTTCATATAAGATGATTCCTATTGCTAGATTATATCATGTGTATTATTATTGTTTTTTTTTATATATTTAAAAAAAATTATTTTTATAATTTTTTTTAAAAAAAATCAAAAAGATTTTCTTTTTATAATTTTTTTAGAAAAGAACAAAAAGATTTTCTTTTTATAAAAAGTTTAGAAAAGAACAAAAGATTTTTCTATTTTATGGATGAGCATTTAAGATAGTCAAGTCACAATTTCATTCCATTTATTCATGCGACTATTTGATAGTGTTTCGAGACAATATATCTTGTCATCTTTGTGCTTTATAATGTTTGGAGTCATTAAGATGTAATTAAGTGTTACTTCCTACATGTTTGAATCACAGTTTCTTTTATTGTACACATGCACAGATTTGTTTGATTATTGTACTTGTCTTACCACATGTTGGATGGGTGTTTTCATTCCAATCTTGTCCTTAAATCGAACCAAGCGTGATAAAACTTGATAAGAAAGGTGTGCATGTAAAAACCGTTTGGTGAGATTATGTGGTATTTTAAAAATGGGAAGGGTCTACGAAAGGTAATTATCTATCCTTTGCGCTAAAGCCACCGTTAAAACGGCCCTAAAAAATTGAGGAATTTTATTATCCGGGGTCCAAAGAGGTTAAAAGAGCCCAAAAAATTTAAAGGCAATAAAAATCAATACATGCCAAATATGGGCCATTAGGTTTCACCATCAATTCTCCAAAGTTTGAGAATTTAGTTTAACACCTCTAAAAATATATATATCTGAGGGAGTTTGGTTGGAAAATTTAAACGGATTTGCAGTCCTTGAAAATCTTGAAAAAGCGCTAAATAGTTTTGGACGTTATTGGTGTGAAAATCACTTTAACTTTGATTTGTTGATTTGATTAAGACGATGTCATCTAAATTCAATAATTTTTACACCTAAGGATACTTTTGATGTTCATTCGTTAGGAGTACGCGTATGCATCGTGCACATATGATTGATTGAGTTTATTTACCTAGCGAATGTGTTCACACCCCTACATTTACGCTGTCATCGACTTGGTTGTTTTTGTGTTCTTTCATGCTGTGATTCTTTGTTGTATATTTTGTGTAAAAATTTTGAAAAATTCAAAAAATAGAAGATTATTTGGTTATTTGATTCTTTGTTGTATATTTTGTGTAAAAATTTGAAAAAATTCAAAAATAGAACATTTTTTTGTGACATTTTCCATTTTTATGCTTCTCATATCTGTCTATTTGGGGACATCATAAAAAGGAGGAGAATGAATTATGGGGGAGAAATTCTTGTTGATTTATCTATGATTTGCTTAAGCTTAATTAATCTTTGATTTTTGCATATCATTATAAATCAAACTGTTGCGTGTCACGGGTATTTGCTTTTTCTCGTGTCTGTAGGTACAAAGTGGATATCTATTGGATTGCATACCCTGATGAGAAAAGATTTAAGAGTTTTTGAAGATTTGAAGATGTTGAAGTTTGATTGAAGACATGACATTTAGTATTCTCAGTTTGAGGGTTTAATGGGGATATTATCTTATATGTCATTTGTTTTGGGGAGATTGCATAATTCGGATTTTTATGTATGTACCGACATAGACATGGGGGGATATTTGTAAGGAATAATTTTATAAATGTCCGGGTAATATCTAGGAATTTTCTGTTTTCCTAGATCATAGTTTTTATGTCTTATACCGCTACATTCGTCACATCTCTACACGATCTCATATGACGGCATCTATCTGAATTCTGGGAATCAAGCATTCAATGTCTCCATCATGTGTCCCACTTCTACCCCAATGACTTCACGTTCCACGATTTTAGACACTTTATGTAAGTGGTACACAAAAGAAGTCAAAACAGTGAAAGAAGGCACGATATGAAAGTTCAAGGGCATTTTGGTAATTTTTACAGACACCATCCAGAGGACTGGTCAACTGGAAAGTTGAAGATCTCGACTCCACAAAGATACGGAAAGAAACGACACCTCAATCCGAGCTATGGTGAAGAAGTTATGGCCCGTTGAAAATGGAGAATAAAAATAATAATGGAGTGACGCAAATCTCTTTATGTCCCTTTTACTCAAGTGTTTCAAAGAATTTTTTTCGACTCTATTTCCACACCAACCAACCTAAAATGGCCCTCTTTTTAGTCTTCATCATTTTAAGTATTTTTAGACTTCATCATTTTAAGTCTTTTTAGACTGCATCATTTTAAGGCTTTAGACTTCATCATTTTAAGGCTTTATGCCTCTTTAAATGCACACTTGCTTTCCCATTTATCAAGTGCACATGATAAACCTTCAAAAGATTATTCTTACTCATTTTGGAGTATTTTGTGTAGAAGTCGGCCCATTCTTCATAGCTTCCCATCTGAAGTTCTTGCGAGAGATTCCAGCCGATGACATCGGAACCGAAACCTACGGGTATTTCGTATGTCACACTTATTTTCATTATAATCCAGGTAATCGTTCTTTACAAATTATAGTGAAAATAATATGGTTTTGCCCTGCGGGGATTTTTCCTGATATTTTGCGTTACATGCTTTATTTTGTTTGATAAATCATCTAGATGCATGTCTTTAGGATTTAATTGAAAAACTGTGTTTAATTAAATAATTTCGTTATTTGAACATACGCGCACTCTTCACTTGCATCCCGGTCCGGCATTAAGGAGATTAGAGGATGCCTCTCACTACTGCAGTTAGATAATAAATAAATTTCATTTTTTAATTTTCTAACTTCATGTCGATCCAGTCTTTCATTTTCGATGGTTTGCAGACGTGGATTTATGAGAACTTCTTTGGGTTAGGGGGCTGCCTCAACATGGAGTTCAATGACACAATGCACTGGATTGCACATTGGCATTGCAATCCGCCTCCCAGAAGAACTCATTTCAAAATCTCATAAACTATCGAGAGCAGCTCGATGACATGTCTCGAGGGAATGTAAGTTAATTACATTTTGTTTACACTTAACTTGTGAATTACATTTTCTTTGGTTTGTTTGTAGTATTTTAGTATCCTTATAAAGATACTAAGGATGCATATCCATTTATCAATGTATCTTTTTATAGTTGATCATCATATGTTTCGATGTTGCGGAGTCGTACTACCCGAAAAGATATTTGAGACAATTCGATCGGTTCAAATCATCCCCCGCGATCCAATGACACCGTTAAGGGACGAGAGGGGAAACAAGGTTACCCGATATAAGGTGAAGTTTGACATGCAGAAATGGTACCAAAAAAATTGACAAGACCACCTTTTATCAGAGAAGTCGAGGTTGGTCCCTATATCGTGCCCTTAGGACTGTAGCACAACCTGCATGGAGTGGTTCACGTCGAAGTTCCACCCAATTGTGAAGAACCTCGCTTTTCGACGGTCCAAATCGACGAATGTATCTTTGGTAAGTATTAAGTTTGTAATAATTTCCTTACATTTAACAACTTCCCATACTTACATATATGATTTTCATTAGGCGGGTGAAGCACCTAGGGATATAATTTTGTGGGATTTAAGGACGAAAAGAATCCCTATAATTTATATTAAAGTTATTGAAGATATGTATGATTTATTATGTTACTGTTATTGATTTATTATTTTACTTTTATTTTACTTTTAATTGATTTATTATTTTACTTTTACTAGGGAGACCAGGCTCCCTAGTCTCCCTAGGATGATTCGAAGAATACTACATGGCTTCCTCATATGAATCCCTATTATAGGCTTGGGTGGAGGATGAGCCAACCATTCTTCTGGAGTGGAAAGAATTACTTTTAGAGGAACAAGAAAAATGGGTCGTCTCCAAACAGGGTCGGCTTGGAGCCTAGCCTCGGCCTCGGCCTCGACCTCTAGTCTTGCGTATCTCTTGGAAGTACCTCTCCCTCAGGGTCGGGTATTGAAATGCTAACTCGTATAGGGTCCTTAACATTCAGAGGATGAGGTAACACTTGTACAATTAAATATTGGAAGCCACAAGCCACAAACAGTTTTAGTGTTGACTAAGTTTGACTTAAAGATCAAATGGGGAAAACTCAATCATTTTTCCTACCAAGAGAAACTTATAGCAGGGGGCATACAAAACACCACCAGAGGAATTTTAAGAGCCTAATGGAAACCTAAACAGTGAAAGTAACAAGTGAAAAATGATACCAAAAGCTAAACCTTCTTAAATCCACCACACAAGGCCCACATGCGAGCCCCAAACCGCCAGGGAGAGTTGCCAGAGTGGGGTTTGAATTCACCAAAAAGTATGAAGTCTAAAAGTGATTCAAGAAATTGTAAAAGCTTGAATAACAATGGTGGAAGAAGGTTACCTAGAAAATAAATGGGAATGGAGAAATAGAAACAACCTTGAGACAATGCTTGAGAATGCAGGTGCAAAGAGTTAAAGATTTGGTTCAAGGGAAAAACGTGATGAAGGGGCAAGTCTAGTGAGAAGAAAGGTTTGAAATAAAACTCCTATTTATATGCAAGTAATGATTTGTGCACGCTTCGCAAAGGGGTGCAAAGTTTCCCAAAATCCTCATCATAATGAGCACAAAACCCTAGGCATCTAAGCTGTCATTCGCACCTCAATTAGATACAACCATATGGGAAGTGTAACAGCTATCAACTTAAGCGACCAATTCACCTGATGGTTGACACATGTCCCCTCAACAGTCATTAGCTGAGGCGTTTGATAACATAGCATCATTAGCCCTTAGCTTCATCCAGATGTCAGAGACCAAGGAATAGGAGGTGACTGATATGCCAAGTATCACCTCGTCCAGGAGTATGAGCCTTGGCCTTAGCCGACCCTTACCAGATGACTAAGAAAGAGAAGTCTCCACTCGACCTGGGGAAGATGACTCGGCCTCGACCCTCGTCAGTCACCTAGAATGGGGGTCTGCATTATTCCTGAAGGATTGAGTATCCTCGAACTCGACTGGACTAGTGCCGATGAGTCTAGGACGAGACTGGCAGATGAAACATCTGTCCTTTCATAAGGGTTAAGGTCCCACAATCTCTCCCCCAGCCATTTAAGGCGGTCGGAGTCCTTGGCCTAGACAGTGAACCTGATAGCAACAGCAGGCAGAGCACGTGATTTAGGGGACGTGTAGAATAGTGAACGTGGGGCGTAGGTACTACATGGATGAAACCATTGCAACCAAATCATTCCCCCATGTGAGGGAATATTTCATCACCCTCTACACGTGACAGTGACAGATGGCACAGCCTAAGTGGCTAGGAACATTCCACGCATGCTTGGGGGAACATTACACCCCCCAAGTCCTATATATGTTCTTCATCTTCTACATTGAAAAATATCTCATTTCACAACCCTAGCAGAACTCTGTCGAAATATACAAAAGAGAGAGAAAAGCTTGAGTGTTGTATTTACAGGCCATTAGTGCCATATTTATAGTGAAAACCACCATTCACACTACACAGTGGACGTAGGCTCCATACGAAACCACTTATATTTGGTATCATCTTCTTATTTGCCTCATCTCCTTCTGTTTATACATTTATATCCTATGTAAACCATTGTTGTTTGGTTTGAGCTTACATACATCTTGACTGGTGATACCATTTCTGGTATCATCAGTTATCCCCGAGTTTTGGCCTTCAGCTAGGGGCCCCAATCCCGAACCACTGTACGAATTTATGCCTATTTATAATTATTAATCTTTAAAAACAAACAAATTTGCATATGAAAGGAACCCAAAATTTACTTCAAAAAATTTATTTGGGGGTGTTGTCATTGTCTTTTGTGGTCCCAAACTCATTTACACCCTTATGAACCCAGCTTACGTGGAGCCTAAATGATGCCACGAGAGGACCCACCATGTTCTCGACGTCACTACTAATAGGAAGTTGGATCAGGTACCAGCCTGCTCGGCCAACCTCAATGGATAGCTATCCTCCTCCAATGAAGTTATTCTTTCACACCACACGGACATTATTGATGTCTAAAAATGGACTAAATCTAGAGTTATAATCTCAGATAATAATGTAGTAAGTAACTCAAACCACACACACAAGAGATAATATTTTTAGAGTGGTTCAGTTGTAAAATAGTCAATGTCCACTATTGGTTTTATTTAGTAAGGTTTACAATAACTCGATATGGTGTGCATATAAGTGAATTCGAGTTGTCCCTTAAGTTAAGGGAGTAGTTTGTATTTATATAGGTGTAAAATCCTAGAGAAGGAGTGCCTTTACATTGAAAGGCATTTACAGTAGTGTACAATAAATGAAATTCTTAGAATTTAGTGTTGGTTGGCATCCCATCCAAGTAACTATTGATATTCCTGTTGGTTGGCCTTCTAGAGTTAGTCGGCCTCCTAGTCGACTAAGTATCTCTGAGGCCGATCAAGGTGGCTGGTCGTCCACATAGGTGGATATGTGTCTTATTATTGGTTCATGTAGGAGAGTAATTTTTACATACAACAAAAGCCCCCAATGCTCCATGCTTGATGCTTGATTGAAAGCATGGAGTATTTAGCCAAGGAAGTTGCTCGGCGTACTGTTTTGAATGTTTAGTCTGTAGCCGACCTCCTATACTTGTAAAAATTTCTATTAGCACTGTTTGATAATGGCATTTTTGTAAATAATTCAAACTTTTTTGAACCGCCAAAGGATACAATATTATTTTGATGCTTTGGGAGGCCTGCAGTCGGCGGTAGTTATACGGTTCATTCAGTTAATCATTTAATTATTGAGGCAACCTATAAATATAGTGAAATTTGCTTCCTTTCTTTTACCTCAAATATTTTGTACTCAAAAGTTTTCTTTTGTCTCCAAGCTTTCTTTGTGCGATCGTTCGTTGCTGTTACTTTATTTTCTCCAGTTCCTCTAATCACCTCTTTTCCCTGTAAGCCTTTTCTTCCCTTTTCTTTATTTTATCATATTTTTTTTCTATTTCCACCAGAGTTAATTAGATGAGTCTAGGGAGAAAAGGAAAATCTCGTCGTGGGTCGATTTAGAGATAGCTTAGGGTCTTATAGATGTCTATTCTTTTCCTAAGGGTCATTGGATTCCCACCTTATTGATGGTTGAGTGTGGCGTCAGTTTTCCACCAAACCCCCTTTTTCTTTAGTTTTGCTAATATTTTAGTGTAGTTTCTGCCAGAGTAGCACCCAATACTTGGAGAGTTGTAAACGGTGTACATATGTTGAATAAACTTTACGAAACCCATATTGGAGTCTTAGATTTGATTTTCTGTTACAAATGGGGTACTGTTGGAGAGAATACCTATTACTTAAAGACTAGGAAAGCCAATAGGGCTTTAGTAGTAAACTTACCAGATTCCAATAAGGATTATTGGGATTATGGCGTAGTTGTAAAGAGATGGAAATATGCTCCCCTCCTTACTGAAGTATCGTACACTGGTCCTAGATGTCCTCAATCAGGACATGGCATAGGTTGTAACTCTATTAATTATTTTTACACTTTTGTTATGCACTTCTTATGTTTTCTAACTAACTTGGATCTTTCTTTTTTATGTAGAGGAAAGCAAGAAGAGGTGCCCCAAGGAAGGGGAAATCAATATTAACTATCTTAAATTCCTGTGGGGATTAAATCAGAAGATTGGAGAGGAACATCTTTGGTCAGCTTCTTTATTGTTGGAGTACAAAAGTTCTATCACATCTTGTGTTACCTGACCAATGCTAGTATTGGCCCAAATTACAATTAACTTGGAAGAAGACCATGTACCTACTTCCTCAGCCACTGAATCTATTAGTGCTGAATTCATCCAGGGAGAACTTCTTTCTCATTTGAATCATTCGATATTTCAGATATCTTCCTCTCTCCTTTAATAGACATAACCAAGAGAAATATGCCTAACTTGATGGGTGGTCCATTATCTCCTAACCCCAAAAAAGTACTGATGATGGAAAAAAGGCAGCCTAAACGAAGTCTTAGGCTAATAATAATATGCCTATTGGTGCTGATGAGACTCAAACTATTAAGCATAAATTGAAGAGGTTGAGGAGAGGTTTGTCTGATCCTCAATAATAGGCCTAAAAAATATCAATCTATCAATAAGTGTTGGCTGCAAAGAAGACTATCGACCAACAAGATTTGGTGAGGATAATTTAGGCTGACCTTGACATTAGGTAAGCCTCTATTTCCATTAACCCTTGACTGGCCAGGGTTTGATTAAGTCTGGTACACTTCTTGCTGATAGAGCTACATCAGCCCCCATGTCCAGGTCCAACTGACTGAGAGAGCTTGCTATAACTTGGCAGTAGTAATTTTCTCATTTTTTTTCTCTTTTCTCCATGTTGATGAACTCTTTCTGACATTTGGTATTTTACTCTTGTTGTAATTTTTGGTTAACTTTAACCAAATGATGGAGAAGGATGACCAAATGAGGTCCTCTCCTGGTGAAGTTGAATAGGCCTTTAAAGGTCTATAACAATCTTTGGAGGATTCCCAACGAGCTTTGGAGACAAGGCTGAAATCTGAGGAAGAGGATTTGAAGAAGGCCAATGACCGGTCTACTAAGGCTGAAGGTCGAATAAATGCTGTCGAAGAGAGAGCCAAAGCTATCGAGAATCATTTGAATGATGTTAAAGGCAGGGCCAAGGCTGCAAAGGATAATCTTTCAGATGCCACATCTCAGGCGCAAGTGGCTAAAGACAAGGTGGCTGGCTTATCCTCTAAGGTGATTTGCATGAAGGCCAAAGGCAGAGCTGCCTTTGATAAAGATTGGGATAAGGCTATTTTTTCTTCCTCTAATCAAATTGAGTATGCCAAAAAATTATCCTTTAAGGAAGGGTGGACTGAGGCCTTGAAGGTGGTCGGCACAGAAGAAAATTCTAAACTCCTCTAAAGTCATGACCCTGGATCTCTTCCAAATCTGGATGAGGAGTCTGATGATGAGGAGGGGTTTGGAGAATCTTTTATAATACCCCATGAGTCTTCACTGGTGCCAAATGCTAATGTCAATCAAAATGCTATTAGCCAAGATCAGGCTAAGGACAATGAGAAGGTCTAGGTCTTTTTCAACACGCTTGCTTTTTCTTTTTTCTTTTTTTGATGATGTATTAGCTCTTGTAATTTAACTATTAATCAATGAAAGAACAACTTTTTCTCTTCAACTGTTGTTTATGCCTTGGAATGGATTTCTTATTAACCTGTGTTGTCTATTTCACTGGATTTGTATTATAAACTCATATATTTATGACTTTCCAGTTTGATGCTAGGAATAAGGCCATTGTTTCTATGAAATCCGGCCTACTTTGGTGGTGCAGGAATCTCTTTAAAGCAAGTCATATTCCTTTGTCCGAGGAAGACTTATTAGGGTTGCTTATCCCAGATGTGTCTGCTCAAGTGAAAGAGTCTTACATCCACCTCCACAGTCTCTTAGATAGAGTGGAAATTAATGTTGGTTACTATAAGATGATTGAGAAAATGCAAGAAGATCACAAAACGTCCAAAGCACTACTCTATGCTGACTATAAGGCTAAGTATAAGGCACTGAGTGAAAGTTATGGCTTTGACTGAAAATTAAAAGATATTACTTCCTCTCTACACAAGAGAGAATTATCTTTGAAATAATATTTTAAAAGTGCCCGATCAATTGCTACAATGCTGGAGAAAGAAAATAATGCCCTAAGAGATGAAGTTGACATCCTGAAGAAATCATCCACTACTGGTTCAAATAAGGATGTTTCCTTTTTAGAGACCAAAAATGCAAGATTGTTGGAAGAGATGTAAGAATTACATAAGAAAAAGACCTAGCCTGGGCAAGCTTCCAGGAGAAGTATAGTTGTTTAGCCAACCATTGAGGAGGAGAGGACTAAGAAAACTCTTGCCGATCAAGTTGCCCTGCAGAAATCTAAAGATCTATTCATCAAGAAACTCCAGGATCAAGTTGACAAGCTGAAATTCCAATTTCATAAGAAACCAAGAGTAGTTTGAATGGATGGGTACAATGAGGCTTAACCCATATGGATGATCACCTAACCCAAGGTATTCGTGAAGGCTATAAATGGGGATGGACTAACTTGCTGACCTTGCTAAAGTATGATCAAAATAGTGAGTTGTGGCATTAGAATGACCCGGGCCTATTAGATTCTGACAAGCCTCCCTTTAAATTGGACACAAGATGGATTCATCCCAATGCCATTCCCTAATGCCTGATAGGTAAGTATTTAGGTGATTATGGCCTCAGCAATGAATGTGAGAATGTTCATCCTCCTCACTTGCTTGATAGGCCGAGTAGCAATAATAGGTTGATGTTAAGAGATTTCAACACAATTAATTCTCCATATACACTTAATGATCCTCCTGTCGGGATGGACAAGACACAAGGAAAGTGTCTAGCAAAATAAATTTATACTTATTGTACTGCATTTTGATCAATTATTGTTATTGTAATACATTTTGATCAATGAAATGAAGTTAATTTTTTTTATTGATTTCTCATTATTCAAGCTTATGGTTAATGTTAATCTTAGTCTTTTTGTCGACTAGGTAACCTGTGTAATGATTAGTTAATCGACTTATAGACTAAATAACCTATTCAAATGTTTAATATCTGATCCATGTTTGAATCATGTGTACGGCCATAGATTCGACTAATTCACTTAGATAAAACTGTAAATAGTTTTATTATACTAAGTTGTGGCATTAGTTATCAGTGGCGACCAAGTGGGTTAGGAATGTATAATTATTCCAATATTTTAACCTGGTCGGGTAAAACCTCCAATTAAGAAATTTTACTAACTTCTTGTTAGTGACCTGCCAAGGACAAATCATACATTAAGTTTAACTTTTCTGAAGTTGGAAAAGTTTCGAAAAGTTTGAAACATGCTCATTGATAAGGAACTTTTTGGAAACTTTTCTGTAGGTGGAAAAGTTTGGAAAAGTTTGAACCATGATCTTTGATGAGGAACTTATTAGAAACTTTTCTGAAGTTAGAAAAGTTTGAACCATGCTCTTTTTGGGGGAGAATGTTTTGGAAACTTTTCTGAAGTTGGAAAAGTTTGAATTAAAATCGCTCATTAATTATAGTTAAGGTGTAACCACCATACTATGAGAAACAAAACACAAAAAGGATGTATAATGGAGAAAAACCTGAAATTTCATTAACTTTAATAACTAATTACATTCAGAACAAAAATTTTAAAACTGAATTACTAATAATACTTGTGCAGATGGTCTGCGTTCTAAGAATTCTTGAATTCCTCCCTTTCCAGAGTTTCCAAATGATAAGTTCTTGATCGGATAACCATCGAGATATGGTATGGACCATTCCAATTAGGCTTCAACTTGTTGTTCTTCTAGATTACTTTCTTTTGTACCGGATCCCTCTGCTTCAGGTTGGTTAGCTTGACCCTTTGGTTATAAAACCTTACAGCCCTTTGTTGGTAGATAGTCATCCTAATATCAACATCTTCTTCGACTTCTTCTATCATGTCCATATTTAGTCATCTCATGAGGTCATTCTTAGGTGAATTAAAGTTCAATACCTTATGAGTCGACAGACATATTTCCAGTAGTAATACTGCCTCAGTTCCAAATGCTAGCATGTATGGAGTTTCCCTTGTTACTGTTTTGGGATTATCCCTATATGACCAAAGTAAGTTCTGGAGTTCATTAATCTAGTTGCCTTTAGCCTTATCCAACCTTTTCTTCAACCCATCTATCAAGGTTTTATTGGTGATTTATGTTTGTCCATTGCATTATGGATACCCAGGTGTTGAATGAAGTTTTTGGATGCCTGATCGAAAATAGTACTCTTCAAATTCTTTATTATCAAATTGAGTTCCATGATCGGTGATGAAGGCATAGGGCATGTCATACCTGTAAATGATTATCTTCTATATGAACTGGAAATCCCTCTAATAAGGCATGTCAACCAAGGGCTCAGGCTCTACCCATTTAGTGAAATAATCAACAGCTACAACCAAGTACTTGAATCCTCCTTTAGTGGTTGGCAGTGGTTCGACCAGGTTAATTCACCATATAGAGAAAGGCCATAGGGGAAGTGATGGGTATTAGACTTACTCATGGTCTTCTGTGGATGGTAGCAAACTTATGACATTTATCACACTTCCTAGTGAAAGCAATACAATCTTCTTTTATCATTGGCCAGTAGTAACCTTACATAGTTATCCGTTGTCTTAGAGACCTACCAGATGTGTGAGCTTCACATGAGACTTCATGTACCACTTTGATTAAATCATTCGCTTCGTTTGGATGGACATAATGAAGTAAAGAAATAGTATATCCTTGCCTGTACAAGACACTTTTTTCTAACACATAATTTGTTGCTTTGTACCTCATCTTCCCGGCCTCCTTCTCGTCGAATGGAAATATTCCTTTTTCAATATACTCTCTAATCGGGTCCATCTATGAGGGACATTATTCCCCATAAATGACATTGACCTCCATCCCATCAATGCTTCTATGGGAAAGAATTTTTACTGGGTGTCGTTAGAAAAGGTCAACCCATAGGTTTTGTTCCACCCTTTTACACATGTTCACATTATATTAGGAAAGGTCACCTTAGGCGTTTTTGTTTCGATCTTTGAAAAGGTCCTAGGAAGTTGAAGTCTAGAGTTCCCTTGGTTCCTAAAATCCCTATGCGTTGTTGCACACCTATATTTTTTAGGAAATCACTTTTAGAGGCACTAGACGTTAGACTAATTGATTCTTGGTTACTTGCACATGATTCTTCTCTTGCTATACCATATAAATTATTATGTTTGCATGTTTTTCATACGCTAGTTGTGCCACATGATATATTATTGATAGTGTTATGACTTGTATACTTTTTGTATTGGTTTTTATCTTTTGAGAAAACTTTTTTAAAATACAAAAAGATATTATTTTGATAAAATTTTTGAAAAAGACAAAAAGAGTTTTTTAATTTATTTACACCGTATATGAAAGGACATTTAGGATGACCGAGTCACAATTTCATTCCGTATTCATGTGACGATTTGATAGTGTTTTGATATGCGTCATCATTTCATTTTTGTGCTTTATAATGTTTGGAGTCATTGTGATGTGATTAGTTGTTACAACCTACATGTTTGACTCACGAGTTCCTTGAATGCACACTTGCACATATTTATTTAATTATTTTACTTGTTTATCACATATTGCTCAGAGTGTTGTCATCTCAATTCTGTCTTTAAAACCAACCCTATGCGATAAAACTTGACAATGGAAGTAGTGAATATAATAACTGTTTATCGTGAGGATTTAATTGCATAAAATATGATAAGTGAACATGGGAAAGGGCTACGAGAGTATAAAATTAGATCGTCGTGAAAACCACCATTTGAAAAGAGCCCCCCAAAAATTAAAAGGCAATAAAAAGATAAATATGCCAAAAAGAGCCTACTCAAAAGAAAAATAAATGCATAATTATTTATGAGGGAGTTTGGATGGAAAGTAATGAAAAACGGGTTTGCATGTCCTAACAGCGTCATGAAAAAGCATTACATAGTTTTAGACGTTATTAGTGTGGGAATCATTATCGACTTTGATGTCTTGATGGATTGACTCGATGTCATTTAAATTCAACACTTTCGACACCTAAGGACGATTTTGAGATTCATTCATTAGGAGTACACATATTAATCGTGCACATATGTTATGTTTGATTGCTTTGATTTGCCTATCTAATATATTCACACCCATTCATTCCGTTTCCATGATTTGATTGTCTTAGTGAAAATTCATGGTGTGCGATTTTTATAAACTTATTTTTGCATTTTGGTATGAAAAATTGAAAATTAAAAATAGTTTGTGGAAGCTTTTGGGTTATTCCTTTTCATGAGCGTAGTTTGATCCATGTTTGCTATGCATATTTGTCGTGACACTCCATGTTTATTTTGTTTATTCGTTTCCTTGTCTATTTCAGTGAAATAAAAAGGGGGAGAACGAATTATGGGGGAGTTTTTGCATTAAGGGGGAGATTTGATTATTGATTGATTTATTCTTATATCATTTCAAACTTGATGTGTCCCTAAGGTATTTGCTTTGTCTTATGTGTATAGGTACAAAATTAAAGATCATTATTCTGCACACGCTGATGAGAAAAGCTTATAGATTCGAAGTTGAAGATTTTGAAGCAAAGTTTTAGACTTGCATTTTTATACCTTTTTAGTTTGGGTTCATGGGAGGGTATTATATTTGTATTAGCATTTTGATTTGATAATTCAGATGTTTTTATTTTGTACCGGTATAGACATAGGGTAGATTTGTAAGGACATTATTTTATTATCCGGCTTACATGTGAGTATGTCTTATACCACTACAATCGCCGAATAATTATTCAAGATCATCCAAGCGTCAAGACGGATCCAAATATCAAATTTCTTCAACATTGAAGCCTCTGTGAGATTAATTTTGGTAAGGTTGTGTTTAAGTACCTTAACATTTCAATTATAGTGTTGGGATATTTTTTACAAAATATTTTCTAAGTGTTGGAGCGGAGTTTTTCGTCAAAAGCATTTTTTTAAAGTTTTGAGGCGAAATATTTTCTGGCAAAATAAAAAATCAATTTTTATTTAATCTCATTCTAGCGAGATACACAGTCGTTCGAGCGACAAGTGATCTTTCGCGAAGTTGTCATTCGAGCGACAATCTGTTTCATTCGAGCGACATCAATGTTTCGTTCGAGCGACACGCGGCCTTAAGTGTTTTACAAACAGGGTGTTAAATCACTCCATTTTCAAAAAGAAGACCTGACGTTTTAGCTTCTGCAAACACTGAAAATCGGCAGAACACTTTGTCTTCTTCGTTTAGGGTTTAATCCTTTTTGTCTTCAATTCACAAAATTTCCCAAAATTTATTTGAATTGTTTTGGAACCCAAGATACAACGTTGTTGAAGTTTTATCTTTTAGAGAGGGTAAATCTATCGTTGACGACTATGTGTCGATTGGGAGTGCTCGACGGTGTTCCTGGCTGATTCAGACTGCGTGTTCATGTGGACTGCTAAGGTTATTCCATTACTGATTAAAGACTGTGTGTCTTTGTAAATTCTTGCGAGAGTTCATTGCACATTTCATTTTAATCATTGTATGTATTATAGTGAAATAAAAGGTTTTACCCGAAAGGGGATGTTTCTAAAAATCCGTGTGTCCGCAATTATTTATGTTGGTTTAATTTATCCACAAGTAGTTGCATATTTTAGGACTGAATAAAATTGGATTAAAAATTGACACCGATTAAATAAGGTTAACTTGGAAATTTGTGAATTCGATTTAATCAAGTTTCCCACGTCTTTCTCACCTTTCATTGACAATTTAGCCCACAAACATTAACTCATGTACTCCGAAGATACATGTTTTTGGGTTGAGCTTCATCTGGTGATTTTCTAATTGATCAAATGTTTGGGCCAACTTCGTAGTGTGGTCGACATCACGTTTTCTCTTAGTGAGCATATCATCGATGTATACCTCCATTTTTTGTCGATCTAGTCTTCAAAAACTTTATTCACCAGAATCAGATAGGTAGCTCCAGCGCTCTTCAATCCAAAGGGAATGACATTATAACAATAAGTTCCTCGACTGGTAATAAAGGAAGTACTTTCCTTATCCTCATGTTTTATCTTAATCTGGTTATAACTAGAATAAGCATTCATAAAACTGAGTAACTCATGGCCAGCTGTAGCATTGACCAATTGATAAATCCTTGGTAAAAGGAAATGATCTTTTGGACATACCTTATTGAGATCTGTGAAATCTACACACATGCGCCATTTCTTATTTTTCTTCTTGACCATTACCATATTAGCCAACCAACTACGGTAGTTGACATCTTCAATAAACTGTAATCGCTGTAATTTTTCCACATCCTCCTGGATTGTCGTATTCTTTTCGGGGCTGAAAACTCTTCATTTTTGTTTAATCGACTTAGCGTCTTGGCATATATTAAGCTCATGGCAAAGGAAGTTTGGATCGATCCCCGACATGTCTTCGTGGCTCCAAGAGAATACATTTTTCCTCTATTTGAGGAATGTAATTAATTCCTATTTAAGAGAGGGAGATAATTTATAACCGATCTAGGTGGTTCTTTCTGGATTCTCGTCGTCTAGTACAATAACTTTGGTTTCTTTTATGACTTACCTCTTCACCAGCTTCTCTTCTTTTCGAGGATCCAAAGTGTCAATGTGGAAAATGGTTGCGCCCTTCATTTGACTTTCATGTTGATCGACCGAAGTATAATATCATTCCCTGGCTTATTTTTTATTTTCATTTACTATGTCGACTCCATAATTTATTAAAAATTTCATGCATTGATGCACTATAGATGGAACAACCTCTAACTGCTTTATTCCCACTCTTCCTATGATGATATTATAAGTTTAAGGGACATTTTTGTCTAACACAAAGAAACAAATTCTTTATTTCCTTCTCGCCGGCTAAGTGTCGACTAAGACTTCCAGCCTGATTATTCCCAGTGGGTATATTTTCTCTCCTACTAATCCAGTGATAGGTCTATAGTATGGTTCTAGCTTGTTGTCCTACAGCCCAAAGCTTTGGAAACAATTGTAGAAAATTATAGCTAAGCTTCCATTATCAACGAATATCCTTGCAGCACTTTCATGATGAACTTTACACGTGCTAACTAATGGATCGTCGTGAAGATAAAGGACCCCGCTCAGATCATTTTTGGAAAATCTGATCACCAACCTATCTCTATTGGCTATCCTTGGTCGACCATCAGTGGATTCAACCATATCAATATGTCTGAAAGTTGGGCAGTCCTTGACCTCATTCAAATAAACTTTCCTTTTCTTTATTGCATCTCCTCCTCCAGCATCCCCTCTTATAATGAAGTGGCATCCAAAGGATATCGTGCCGACCTCTACCTCTGTCTCATCAGGATTTTTTGATAAGTCTGGATATTCTTCAAAATAATTATTTATGGCCCTTTTATTATCTTCCCTTGCTCGGGAAGGATATTTAGACCTCCTCCAATTAGCTCGATTTCCATTTCGATTAATAAACTTGCTCAATTTTCCCCGCTGAATAAGATTTTCAATCCTATTCTTTAGCGTAATGCAGCTATTGGTGTTTTGCCCATGATCTCTATGAAAATCACAGTACTTGTACTTATCCCTCTTGTTGGGAGGTGTCTTCTACTTTCTAGACAAATTCAATTCTCTGTTCCCTTTGATTTCCTCTAGGATGTGGTGAAAACCCTTGTTTCTTTATGATCCTTCTAGAAAGAACTATAATTGTTTTTCTGACCTTCACCCTTGGTCTCAAGAGATTCCTTGAATGCCATAACTTCCTCGGCATTCATTATTTTTCCAACTTTAGCCATTAGTTTTGTCATGGTTTCGGGTGGATTCTTCGCTAAAGCATAGTAGAGATATTTGGCAAGCAACCCACTCATAATTATTGTAATGGTTATTTTATCCTCAGAGTCTACCACCTCTAGTTTTTCATTGTTAAAATGTGTAATATATTCTCCAGTGCTTTCTCCCAGCTTTTATTGCACGGTCAAGAGATGAGTGACACTCTTAATCGGTTTAGCCCCAAAATAAAAGTTATCTATGAATAATTCAGCTAACTAATGAAAACTAGAGATTTTACTTCTTGGGAGATTATTATACTAGATTTGGGCTGGCCCTGTAATGGAATTAGAGAATGCTTTACATCTTATTTCGTCGGGCACTGAGTAGATGTCGGTAAAAGCTTAATATTACTCTAGGACTTGATCAATTTTTCCATCATACTTGGGAGCGACTACTGGTAGCTTGAACTTAAAGGTGTAGGGAATTACACAATAGCTTGGATGAAAGGTGAGACTTTAACAAAACCCCTTTGGAATGGATTTTTGGTTTTGGCCATTTCATATAGTCGATCTTCCAACCGTTGCATGGATCCATTCTAAGGCTGTTCTTTTGGCTTAGATTTTGCCGAGGTAGATTTAGCAGCTTTACTGTGTCTATCTGCTAAACTCTCCTCTTGAGAGGTCTTCTTGACAAGCACAGAGCCCCTCACACTAGCCCTTGATCTTATGAACCCTTCTCTGTATTCACGATGACGTTTCGGCTCTCTCTGATGTCCTCTAGTTCCTTGGGGGCCTAGACGATCAAAATTAGACTCCCTGCTTAGCCTCTCCAAGACACTTGGTCTTTCTTTGGAAAAAGATCTACCATCATAGTAATTCATTAATCGGAATGAAGAAGTTGCCCCAAGACGGTATGACCTATCATGAGAAGAACGAGATCGATAAATCCTTTCATTTCTAACTAATGGTGGTGGCATATCCCTTTTATAACTGGAAGACTTAGCTTGAATAGTGTGGGATAATTGCTTAACAAACTCTTGCATGGCTTTGCCCTCTAGAAAGGTCGAGAAGAATTACCTGTAAATCTACCGTACTAGGAGGAGCAAATGGAATGACGACATTGCCTTCATTTCTAGTGCTATTTTCTGGCAAATTAATGAAACTAATGGTAGAGAACGATGATAGAAAAATGTGCTCACAGATGGCACCAATATGTTGATGTTTAAAAATGGACTAAATCTAGATTTATAATCACAGATAATAATATAGTCATAACTTAAACAACACATACAAGATAGAAGATTTTTAGAGTAGTCAGTTGTATAATAGCCTACGTCCACTGTTGGTTTTATTTCATAGGGTTTAAAAAAGCCCCGTATGGTGTGCATATGAGTGATTCGAGTTGTCCCCTGATCTACGGGAGTAGTTTTATTTATATGGGTGTAAAAACCTAGAGATGGATCACCTTTATATTGAAAGGCGTTTACATCAGTGTACAATAAATGAAACTCTTGGAATTCAGTGCTGATTGGCACCCCATCCAAGTAACTATTGATATTCCTTATTATATATAAAAATTATACTCCCACGTGGACCAATGATAAATGGAAACCTATCATCCAACGTTGACGACCAGCCTACCTGATCGGCTTTATAGACATTTAGTCGACTGGAATGCCGACTAACTCTAGAAGACCAACTAACAAGAACATCAATAGTTACTCAGATCGGATTCCAGCCAGCTCTGAATTCCAAGAGTTTTACTTATTGTATACATATGTAAACGCCTGGAAATATAAAGGAATTCCATCTTTATAAATACAAAATAATCCCTTAGCTCAAGGGAAAACTTAAATCACTCATATGCACACCATACTGAGCTATTGTAAACCCTATTGAATAACAACAACAGTGGACGTAGGCTATTTTACAGCAGAACCACTCTAAAATATTTGTGTCTTATGTGTGTGGTTTGGGTTATTTCTATTATTTTTATCTGTGATTATAAAATTGGATTTAGTCCATTTTTAGACATCAACAGATTGGCTCCATTTGTGGGAATGTTTTTCTGTCATCGTTCTCTACCATTTATTTCATTTCTTTATCTCTGAAGAAATGAATGGTCCTGAAAATAACACTCGCAATGAAGGCGACACTATCATCCCACCTGCTCCTCCTAGTGCTGCAAATTTACAAAGTGTTCTTCTCAACCTTGCTAAAGGTCAAGAAGCCATGTAGGAGACTCTCAAGAAGTTGGATCATAATATGCAGTCCAAGTCCTTTATTTTTAGAAGGGACATTCCACTACCACTACCACTAGTTAGGCATCAAAGAAATTATCATTCTCGTTCTTCTCACGGTTGGTCATATCATCCTGGCGCAACTTCTTCATTACGATCAACTGATTATTACGATGGTGGATCTTTCTCCAAATAAAGACCAAATGTCTTGTAGAGGCTTAGCAGGGAGTATGTCTTTGATCAGCTAGGACCTCGAGTAACCATAGGTAATCATATGGAGTAGGATCGTCTTCATGAATATAGATAAGATTCCATAAGATCAAGGTCCAGCATGAGGGTCTCTGTGCGTGCCGATTAGACATCTTAGGAGGAGAGTTAAGAACATAAGCACAGAAAAGCCGCTAAATCTACCTCGGCCAAGTCTAAACCAGAAGGATCTAACAACAGTTAAAAGATAGGCTAGGAGAAATGGCTAAGGCAACGAATCCATTGCAAAGGATTATCATCAAAGGATCACCTTTTATCCAGGAAATAATAGAATAACCCACACCTTCGAAGTTTAAACCACTGGTGGTTACTCCCAAATATGATGGAAAAACTGACCCAGTATTGCATATAAAGTAATAGCAAGTTGCTGCTGAGTGCCCGACGAGATGAGATGTAGAGCTTTATCTAAATCTATCACAGGGCCATCCCAAATTTGGTATAATAATATCACAAGAGGTAAAATCTCTAGTTTTCATCAGTTAGCTTAATTGTTCATCGAGAACTTTTGTTTTGGGGCTAACACTACACCAAAATGGGCAAATTGTCACCTTTCAGCTGGCCAGCCTTGTCAAGGTCATTGACTGTGACAAAAAAACACGCATTTTATGTCACGGTCATTGGCCTTGACACGACCGTGACAACTAATTGTCATGGTCATTGACCGTGACAATTCTTGTCACGGTCAATGACCTTGACACGACCGTGACAACTTTTCCAGCAAAAACCCTTTCCCCTTCTTTTTTCCCTCCCACCGTTCCCTCCCCCCTCCTCTCTCTCTCTCTCTCTCTCTCTACTTTCAGGTCCAATTTCTCTCTCTCTCTCTCTCTTCCATTTATATATATATTTGTGTGTATATTTATGTGTGTATGTGTATATATATATGTGTGTATGTGTGTGCGTGTGTGGGGGGTGTGGCGGGGTGGGGGAGGGGGTGGGGGAGGGGGCAGGGGGTGGGGTGCGGTGTGTGTGTGTGGTGGTGTGTTTTGGGGGAGGGGGTGGTGGAGGGGGGGAGGGGGTGGTGGAGGGGGGCATGGGGTGGGGTGGGGTGTGTGTGTGTGTGTGGTGGTGTGTGGTGGTGGAGGGGGGCAGGGGGGCAGGGGGTGGGGTGGGGTGGGGTGTGTGTGTGTGTGTGTGTGGTGGTGTGTGGTGGGGGAGGGATAATTCACGGGCTTTAGCTAAACTAGGGTTTTATAGAGTTTCGCTCCTATTACTTGGGCAATGACTATACTAGGGACCAAAGATAAATAAATAAACTGGATTCAAAGTAAATACTAGGAAATCCCAATTTATAACCGTCTAATTTATATCCTTTATTTATTTAATCACGATTCATTCCACTAAATAATCATGATTGCACTCAAATTTAATTATTTATAAATCACTCGAAAGAATGTGTTCTTATTATTAAAGTTGATTACGGTATATTATGATTCCCCACGTTATGTTTTCGATACCCTCTTGGTTAAATAAATTTTCTACTAACCGATTTTAATGAATATCTGATCAATTCCTTGATTCTAAAACTTAATTCTATAGGATTATAAAATAGTTCATCGGTCGGGTAAACAAAACATATAAGTCTATCAAGGGGTATCACAATCCAAATTATTTCTTGGACGTGAATTCCTCCAAATTATGATCTCATACCTATTCACACAATGATTGACCAACTTGCGAGGATCTATTGTTCTAACATATAATTGAACTTCACCCATCGCAATCGAAGAAATAATTGTGAAAGAAATTTAATATCCATAACCCTAGGGATTAAGAATCTATGAACTTTTTGCAAACGATATGAGATTTCCCATGTTTAATCAAGAACATCCTTAGACTTGTAGGGGGTGGGGTGGGGTGGGGTGTGTGTGTGTGTGTGGTGGTGTGTGGTGGGGGAGGGGGTGGTGGAGGGGGGCAGGGGGTGGGGTGGGGTGGTGTGTGTGTGTGTGTGTGTGTGTGATGTTCAATTTAGTTGGTGCACAAACTAACGGTCAAAGTAATAGTATATAATTCCAACATTTCAAACTACTTGAACATCACAAATGGATACGAACTTAAAATATAAATTGAGATAACCTTAGAATCTAATTAGGGTAAAAATATAATGGCATCAACTAACATATATACACAACACTAAAAGTAGACATCAATTTTATAAATAATTGATAATAGTTGGATAATAATTGGATAATAAACATCGGGAGGGGGTGGGGGTGGGTGGGGTTTTGAATATTATTTACATTCAAAATAAATAATTGATAATAGTTGGATAATAATTGGATAATAATTGATATTTTCATTCAAAATAAATATTTCATTCAAAAATATTGGATCATAATTGATATTTTCATTTAAATTGATAATAATTTTATTCATGAAATTAATTCAATTAGGTAAAACCCATGTTAATGAAATTTATGCTACAATTATAATTATCTCATGTCATAATTTTATTGATAAACAATATATGTAGTTGTCACGGTCGTGGTGGGGGAGGGGGTGGGGGTGGGGTGGGTAGGGGTGGTGTGTGTGTGCGTAGGTGCGTAGGTGTGCGTGTGTGTGTGGCGGTGGGTGGGGGTGGGGCACCCATTTAATAACTCTTTAAATATTTGGAAAAAACATAATATTACAAAATTGAAACGAAATGGTATTGACGGAACTTACACATACGTTATAATATAGACGGAACATTTTTTTATCTGTACTATTAATTCAATTAATTCAATTAGGTAAAACGAAATGTGTACTATTAACATTGTTTTTTATCTGTACGAAATGTGTACGATTGTAAGTAATCCGACAGTTTAATTATTGTTAATTACGTTATAATTTTTTAGTTTACTTATTTTACTAATCATGTGCTTTTTGTCGTTTCAGGCAAAGCTTAAGGAAGTGCATGAGTCGCAGTCTGATGCCGACAAGGCATCTTTGTCCACAGACGCACTCAACCAAGTGCTTGGCTCTGATCGCAAAGGGAGGACAAGGGGAGTGAGCTCGCGGGTGGCCAAATCTAGGATCATCGGATTGGAGACGAGCGACACCGGGTTGTCTCGAATGGTGGATTCACACGAAGCGAAGCTGTCCCGTTTGGAGGCGACGGTCCAAGATATGTACGCATTCATGAAGCGTACGTTGGGTGGAGACCGTAAAGGGAAAGGGAAAGGGAAGGAGAAGGCGGTGGAGGAGGAGGTGCGGGAGGACGAGGCGCATGATGACGAGGATGTGGACCTCGCTGCTTCATCACCGACACGTTCGTACTTTGACGATTCACTTCCCTATTTGACGCCCTCCAACAGACCATTGTCGACAATTGGTTGGCCGAGCGTGTTCATATTGGACGTATTTGATGGACATCGGATAGGGCGGGGGTTGAGGGACCCGAATATCGTCGAGGGTGGAATAGTCCATGGACGTATGCTTCAAGAGATGGAGTCCAGGGTGCTCGTCACGCATGTCATACCCGGGAAGGAGAACTCCCTATTGTGGTTGCGCGAACAATGCGGCACGACGTATATTAGTGGGTGCGTCAATTCGTATGTCGTGTGGCCTACTCACCTCCTCATTTTTATCCAAGACATGTAGTAACATTATTTTTAAGTTTGTCCATTTTAATTATATTTGGATTATATCGTCATGTATATTGTTTTTACTTTGAATATTTGGATTATATCGTCATGAATATATATTTGCATTATCTTTAGTTTGTGTTGGATATATGATGTTTGGAACAGGTACAACGTTGCTATAACAGGTACAAATATACTGCTGGGCAGTGGCGGTGGCCATACTGCCCAACAAATGTTTTTTAAATTCCGCCCAGAATTGTCACGGTCATTGACCGTGACAATTCTGGGCAAGAGGGGTCACGGTTCTAAACCGTGACAAATGTGTCACGGTCATTGACCTTGACACGACCGTGACACAAAACGCGAGTTTTTTGGTCAAGGTCAATGATCGTGACACGACCGTGACAAAAAAAGTTGTCTCGACTCGAAATGTCACGGTCATTGACCTTGACAAGGTGGATTTGTCAAGGTCAATGACCTTGACAAATGGACAGATTTGGTGTAGTGTAAGCCGATCAAAAGTGTCACTCATCTCTTGACTATGTAACAAAATTCTGGAGAAAGCACTGGAGAATATATTACTCATTTCAATAATGAAAATCTAGAGGTGGTAGACTATGAGGAAAAAATAACCATATCAACACTTATGATTGGGTTACTTGCCAAAGATCTTTACTATGTCTTGGCAAAAAATCCACCTAAAACCATGACAGAACTAATGGCTAAAGGTGGAAAAATAATGAATGCCTAGGAATCCATGGCTACCAAGGAAGCTCTTGAGACTAAGGGTGAAGCTCAGAAAAATAACTTAAATTCCTTCAAAAAGGATCAAAAAGACAAAAATCTAGATCGAATCAAGAAGTATGATGAATACTCCCCGCTCAACAAAGTTGTTCACCATATCCTGGAAGAAATCAAGGGAAATAAAGACTTAAATTGACCTGGAAAGCTAAAAACTCTCCCTAACAAAAGGGATAAGTCCAAGTGCTGTGACTTTCATAGGGATCATGGGCACAATACCAATAGCTGCATTGCGCTAAAGAATGAGATTGAAATCTTATTGGGCATAGAAAGTTGATAAAGTTTGTTGATCAAAATGGCAACTTAAATGATTGAAAAAGGTCAGAATCTCCAGCCCGAACAAGGGATGATAACAAGAGAGCTAGAAATGATGATTTTGAAGAAGATCCAGACATGCCGACTAAGCCTAATTAACTAGAAGTTGAAGTCAGTATGATATCATTTGGATGCCACTTTATTGCAGGTGGTGACACTGGAGGAGGTGATGCCATAAAATAAAGGAAAGCTTATCTGAATAAAGTCAAAGCCTACCCAACTGTCAGATAAATTGACATGGCTGAATCTAGTGATAGTCGATTGAGGAAAGTTAATATAGATAGGCTAGTAATTGGGTTTTCCAAAACTAATCTGAGTGGGGTCCTCTATAACCATAACAATCCGTTGGTTATCACATGAAGATTTACTCATGATAGAGTTATAAGGATCTTGTTTGACAATGGGAGTTTAGCCAATGTAATGTTCTACAACTGATTTGAAAGCCTGGGGATGAAGATCAGCAAGCTAGAACCATACCATCGACCTCTCATCGGATTTACAGAAGAGAAGGTATACCCAAGAGGGACCATCAAGCTGGAATTATTAGTCGGTACCTGTCCAGCCAGCAGTAGAGAAAGAATTCACTTATTTGTGTTAGATAAAAATGTCCCATCAGCTTATAACATCATCTTGGGAAGAGTGGGAATCAAACAGTTAGAGGTCATGCCATTTACAATTCACCAATGTATGAAGTTCCCAATAAACTATGGAGTCGGCATATTAAATGGCTGTCAAAAAGATTCGAGGGAGTGTTATTATATATATGTCCACTA
The DNA here is from genome assembly GCA_949130495.1 of Sambucus nigra. Classification (NCBI taxonomy): domain Eukaryota; kingdom Viridiplantae; phylum Streptophyta; class Magnoliopsida; order Dipsacales; family Adoxaceae; genus Sambucus; species Sambucus nigra. The sequence continues at coordinate 93,821,188 of OX422210.1, read as the reverse complement.
GCAACAGATGCAAATGAAGAGCACAACCACTTTCCACATCGACACTCTAGACCCTCTGAAAGAAGAGCAACTGGTAAAGGGACAGGTTATGGAAGAAACATAGGTTGTGGTGCTAAACACCGAGAAGGCAGAAAGAACCACTCAAATCGCTTATAAATTATCTCCTGCACTGAGATAAGAATTAATCACTTTCCTTAGGGAAAGGAAAATGTTTTCTCTTGGAGCCATGAAGATATGTCAGGATTTGATCCAAATTTCATTTACCATGAGCTAAATATCTATCCACGATCCAAGCCAATCAAGAAAGGAGAAAGGTCTTTAGTCTCGAGAAGAATGTATTAATTCAGGAGGAAGTAGAAAAATTGAAGCGAGCACAGTTCATTGAGGATGTCATGTATCCTACTTGGCTAACGAATGTAGTGATGGTTAAGAAGAAAAATGACAAGTGGCGCATGTGTGTGGATTTTAGAGATCTCAATAAGGCATGTTTAAAAGATCATTTTCCTTTGCCAAGGATTGATCAATTGGTTGATGCTACATCAAGTCATGAGCTGCTCAATTTTATGGATGCCTACTCTGGTTACAATCAGATTAAGATGAAGTGTGAAGATAAGGAAAACACTTCCTTCATTACCAACTGAGGAACGTATTGCTATAATATCATGCCTTTTGGGTTGAAAAATGTTGGAGATACTTATCAAAGACTAGTAAATAAGGTTTTTTAAGATCAGATTGGTAAAAACATGGAGGTCTATATAGATGATATGTTCACTAAGAGCAAATATGTTGGCAACCACATAGCAGACTTGGATCAAACCTTCAATCAATTGGAGAAGCCCCAGATAAAGCTCAATCAAACCAAATGCATCTTCGGAGTATAAGAAGGGATGTTCCTAGTGTACATTGTTAATCAAATGGGAATAAAAGTAAACCTTGACAAGATCAAAGATTTACTTGAAATGCAATCCCCGACCAATAAAAAAAAGTTCAAAAGTTGATAAGTTGGGTAGCTGCCTTGAACCATTTTGTCTCTCGAGAAGTTGATAAGTGATTTCCATTCTTCAAAGTTGTTTAAGAAACTTTTGAATGGAATGATGAATATGAAAAGGCTTTCTTAGAGATGAAAAAGTATTTGTGTTCTCCCCCACTCCTTTCCCGACCAGTTGTGAGAGAAAAATTATATTTATATTTGGCTATTTCAGAGTCAACTGTTAGCTAGACCTTGATCTGACTTGATAATGGAGTTCAAAGGCCAGTGTATTACACCAACAAGACATTTAGAAAAGTTTAGATTAGATATCCATGCTTGGAGAAATTATCTATAGCTCTTATTGAAGCATCTAGTAGAATGAGGTCATACTTTTAAGCTCACACTATTATCATTTATACAGATTTCCCTCTGAGACAAGAACTGCACAAACCCGAGAAGTCAAGAAGATTAATGTCTTGGGAAGTGGAGTTGGGAGAATACGAAAGTTATTACAAACCAAGATTTGTAGTAAAAGGACAAACAATGGAAAATTTTATTGCTAACGGTGAAAGTAGATAGTGTGGCTTTCACCAAGAAGTGTGATAAATGCGAGGAGTTTTATACCATTCACAGAAGACCAGGAGCAAGCCTCGCCATGCCATTTGCTATATGGGGAATTGACTTGATCGAACCACTACCGACCACGAAAGGTAGGCTCATGTACCTAGTTGTAGCTGTTGATTATTTTACCAAATGGGTGATCGACATGCCTTACCAGAGAGTATTCCAATTCATATGGAATAAGATCATTTACAGATATGGCATGCCTTATGCTTTCATCACCGACCATGGCACTCAGATTGATAATGAAGAATTTGAATAGTATTACCTTCGATCAGGCATTCAGAAACGTCATTCAACACATGGTCATCCGCAATGCAACAACCAAACAGAGATCACCAACAAAACCTTACTAGATGGTTGAATAAAAGACTGGATGAGGCTAAAGGAAACTATATTAATGAGCTACATAACATCCTCTGGGCATACAAAACCACTCCCAGAACAACAACATGTGAAACACCTTATATGCTAGCTTTTGGCACTGAGCCAATAGTTCTAGTGGAAATAGGTCTGCCAACTCACAGGGTATTGGACTTTGATTCACATAAGAGTGAACTTATGAGATGACTAGAACTGGACATGATAGAAGAAATTCGAGAAGAAGATGCTATTCGGATGGCTGCCTATCAACAAAGGATAACAAGGTTTTATAATCGAAGGGTCAAGCCAACAACCCTGAAATAAGGAGACCTGGTACTTAAGAAAGTAATCCATAAGAATAACAAATCGGAGCCTAATTGTCATGGCCAATACTGTATCTCGGCGATTATCCGATTAGGAACCTATCGATTGGAAACTTTGGAAGGAGAGAAATTTAAAAATCCTTGGAACATAAATGATTTACGTAGGTATTATCAATAATCCAATGTGAAAATCCTATCCTTAATGTAATTGTTTATTCGAGTTAATGAAATCTTAGTTTACCTCCATTCTAAATCATTTTTTTGTTTTATTTTTCGAAGTATGGAGGTTACACCTAATTAATGAGAAAATTTTAATTTATAAACAATTTTAATCAATTTTATTTCTCAAAAGGTTCCTCGTCGAGAAGAGCATGGTTCAAATTTTTCAAAATTTTCCAACTTCAGAAAAGTTATCAAAAAGTTCCTCACCGAGAAGGGTATGTCTCAAACTTTTCAAACTTTTCCAACTTCAGAAAAGTTACAAAATGTTCCCTGCCTAGAAGGGCATGGTTCAAACTTTTCCAACTTTAGAAAAGTTCAAACTTCATGTATGATTTGTCCTTGGCAAGTCATGAACAAGAAGTCGATAAAACTTATTATTAGAAGTTTTACCCGACCAGGTTAAAATACTGGAGTAAATATATATTCCTAATACACTTGGTCACAATGATAACTAATGTTGCGACTTAGTACAATAAAGTTATTCACAGTTTTATCTAAGTGCATTAGTAGAATCTAAGGCCGTATACATGATTCAAACATGAATTAAATATAAACATTTGAGCAGGTTATTTAATCTATAAGCCTATTAACTATTTTTATACATTTTACCTAGTCAGCAAAACAATTAATCACAACCATAAGCTTAAATAAAATGAATTCAATCAAAATTATCACCATTTTATTAATGAAAGTGCATTACAATGGCCATAAATAAATAAAAATCAGTATAAGAAAGGTATATTTATTCTGGTGGACACTTTCCTTATGCCTTGTCCATTCCTGCAGGAGGATTATCCAAGGTATATGGAGCGTTGATTGTGTTAAAGTCCCTTAACATCTACCTATTACTGCTGCTCGGCCTCTCAAGCTCATCACGAAGGATATAATCTCCCAAATATTTGGTTATCAGACATTGGGGAATCCAATTAGGAGGAATCCACTTAGTATCTAATTTAAATGGATGTTTGTCATAATCGAAGAAACCTGGGTCATTCTAATGCCACAAGTCATTATTTTGATCAAACTTCAGCAAAATCAGCAAGTTGGTCCACCCCCACTTATAGCCTTCACGATTGCTCTGACCAAGATGATCACCTATATGATCCAAAGCCTAATTATAGACTTCCATCCAAAATTCTCAGGGATGTTTGTGAAATTGAAAGGTAAGTCTTTCCACCTGGTTTTGAAGCTTCTTAAGAACACTATCTTTGGCTTTCAATTGATCAGATTGGTCGACAATGGCCTTGTCTTTGGCTTGTAACTGGGTGGCTTAGTTGATAAGGGATTTCTTAGTTCTTTCTTCATTAGTAGTTGGCCGAACAACTATTCTCTGCCTAAAAGTCTGCCCATATTTAGCCTTTATCTTCTAAAGTGCCTCTAGTTCTTTCAAAAGTCTTGCATTTTCATTCTCCAAAAATGAAGCACCTTCATCATAACCAATGGTTAATTTATTCAAACTGTCAAGTTCATCCCTAAAGGTGTTGTTTTCTTTTTCTAGCATGGCAGGAATGGACCTGCTTTAAGGAAAGCTCTTTCTTCTTTAGAGCAGAAGTAATATCATTTAAATTCTTGTCGAAACCCCAACATTCACTTAAAGCCTTATAATTGGCTTCATAATCAGCATGAAGTAGGGCTTTGGACTGTTTATGATCTTATTGAAATTGTTCAATCATCTCATAGTATGCAGCATTATTAGCAACATCCGTGCCTAGTACACAATGGATTGGAATATATGACTCCTTGACTTAGTCGGATACATCTGGGCCTAGTTAAGTCTTCTTTAGTCAGGGGAACATGACCAGCTTCCAGATGATTCCTACATCGTCTAAGCAGATCAGATTCAATAGACATTATATCTTTTTTCCTTTAATTAAATTGGAAAATCACAAAAAATATATATATGATGACAAAGTTGTTAGCCAAATTGGGAAAAGTCATGAACGCCGAAGAAGCTATGGCTGTCAAGGGGTCTGTCCATCCCAAATCATCGTTCAACAAAACCAGCGATAAGAAGGATCATAAATATCAAAAGGTTAAAAATATAAAGAAGTAAGAGGAATATACTTCGCTCACAGTCGGCATCCATCACATTCTTGAGGACATCTGGGGAAGTAAGGACCTCAATTGCACAGGAAAGTTGAAGGCATCGACGAATATGCGGGATAAGAGCAAGTACTGTGAGTTTCATAAAGTCCACGATCATAATACCCATAGTTGCTTAGCCTTGAAGAATGAGATCTAGGATCTAATCTAAAGAGGTAAGTTGTCTAGGTATGTGGATAAGGATAGCCAACTAGATTCCGATGAGTGTAAGGCCAGGAAATTATCAGAATTATCGAGTCACAGGGAAGATGATAAGAAGTGGGGCAGAAATGATGACTCAGACGATGATCCAGACCTCCCAAAAAATCCTAAGGATCTCGTGCATGAGGTCAACATGATATCCTTTTGGTGTCACTTCATCTCTGGAGGAGATGCAGTTAGGGGGGAAGACCCACCTAAAAGGGAGGCCTACCTGAATGAAGCCAAAGCTTGTGCTCATGTGAGACAGATCAACCTAGCAACAGAGGTGGACACACACCCTCGCAAGGTGAACAAGGATAAGTTAATCATCGATTTCTCTAAAGATGACTTATCCGGGGTTTTGTATCGTCATGATGCCCCTCTGGTCATCACTATGATGATCCATGAAGGAAGAGTTGGCAGAGTATTGGTCGAAAATGAAAGCTCCACAAAAGTTATGTTTTATAACTGTTTCAGAAGGTTGCAGCTCCGTGACAGCAAGCTAATGCTATACCAACCCCTGATCAATTTTTCAGGGGAAAAGGTGTACCCACTAGGAATAGTTGAACTCGTGGTCATAGTAGGCACATGGAAAACCTATCGCACCGAAAATGTTCGATTATTTATCCTGGATAAAAACATATTGTTCGCCTATAACGTGATACTAGGGAGGGTTGGACTGAAGAAATTTAAATCCATCCCATTCACAGTACACCAGTTCTTGAAGTTTCCAATTCATTACGGGGTAGGTGTCATCAAAAGTAACCAGGCTGAGGCACATGAGCATTATTACACTTTTGCAGACCAAGATGAACAAAAGAAGCTAACGACCGCCTATCATATCGAAACCACAGATCCTTGAGATGAAGCAAAATTAGTTAAAGGGTAGGCAGTTGAAGAAATCAAAACAGTTTCGCTTGTCATCGATCACCTAGAGAAGACAGTCTATATCGGATCGTCATTAGATTTTTGTTTGAGGCAAGAAATCATAATCTTCCTGTAGAAACACAGGAATGTGTTCGCATGGAGCCACGAGGACATGCCCGAAATTGATCCCTATTTTATTTTCCATGAGTTGAGCATGATGGAAAGAGTTAAAGTAGTCAAAAAGAAGCGAAAGGTTTTTAACATCGAGAAGAACCTCACCATCCAGGAGGAGGTCCTTAAGCCGCAGAAGGTGAATTTCACTAACGATGTTAAATAACCCAAGTGGTTGTCCAAAGTAGTGATGGTGCGCAAGAAGAATGATAAATGGAGGATATGCATCGATTTCACTGCCCTGAATAAGGCGTGCCCAAAGGATCACTATCCATTACCCCCAATTGACCAGCTAGTAGATGCAATCGCAGGCCATGAGCTCCTCAGCTTCATGGATGCCTATTATGGGTACAATCAGACCAGGATGAAACCCTTTGATAGAGATAAGACACCATTCATAACCAGTAGAGGTACTTACTGTTATAATATAATGCATTTTGGTCTAAAAAATATAGGAGCTACTTACTAGCGATTGGTGAACAAAGTCTTTGAAGATCAGATTGGGGTAAACATGGAAGTATATGTGGACAACATGCTTACGAAGAGCAGAACGACTTCGACCACATCGAGGATCCCGGGTAGAATTTTGACCAATTGGAGAAGCACCAAATGAAGCTGAATTTGATCAAATGTGTGTTCGAGGTAAAGAAAGGCATGTTTTGGGGTTTTATCATCAGTCAACAAAGTATCGAAGCCAACCCTGATAAGATCCAAGCTCTGATCAACATGTAATCTCCCATGATGAAAAAATACATGCATCGACTAACGAAGTGAGTGACAATGCTTAATTGCTCGTCTCTAGAGCCACAAATAAGTGCATGCCCTTATTTAAAGTGTTGAGAAAGTCTTTTGAATGGAACAAAGAATATAAGAATTCTTTTTTTGAACTGAAGCGGTACTTGGACTCGCCCCCTTTCTTATCAAGACATGTTACCAGAGAAAGGCTCTATATGTATCTTGTCCTATTAAAATCAGCTGTTAGTTTGGTGCTGGTGAGGCCGGAGGAAAGAATTCAAGGTAAAGTTTATTATACTAGCAAAGCGTACCGAGGAGTCAAAATTCGGTACCCTCGAATAGAGAAGTTAGCCTTAGCACCGAGGGAAGCTTAGAGGGGTATGAAGTAGTTATTCTAAGCCGACACCATTGTGGTCAACACCGACCTACCCTTGAGGCAAATCATATATAAAATAGAAAAATGTGGCCGGATGATGGCTTGGGCGATCGAGCTTGGTGAGTATGATATACAATACAAGCCCGTGACAACCATCAAGGGGCAAGATTTAGCAGATTCATTGCTGAGTTCACTTACGAAGAAAAACCATATGAGTAGACTCCTTCAGGAGAAAGATCGATTTATGAAGACAAACAGAGTTACTCGAAAGATAGCTTAATCCCTAGTGAGATAGAGCAGATTCCCCTTGAAGAGATCTCCTCAACAAAGGAAGACAAGGACCAACGTGACAAATCTCAAAAGAAGGTCCTCAGATTCATTAAACTCGAAGAGATGCACTTTAGACAGGACAATGTTATTTAGAAATTGTTCGTTGATGGAGGTCATCTTAGGTACCAGCCTGCTCGGCCAACTTCAATGGATAACCGTCCTCTTTGAGTATAGTTATTTATTCACACCACACGGACGTGTTCACACATATACTTGATGAACTTCTCACTAGTCACATGGAAATAAGGGAATGCGGTTGTTACATGTTTATTACTTGCACGCACATTAGAAATACCTATGCGGAATCCAAGGCATATCAATTTCTTATTTGTTTTGTTATCATATTTGTACTGGTGTAACTGCCTGACTTATAATGGCAGTGTATTTGTCCCTTAAATATTCTCCTGACAATCACCTATAAATGGAGGGCAAACCCACCTGAAAGGGGGGCTTAATCATTCTGTAATCACAATTACCCTAATTTTACACCTGATAATAGAAAAGGAGAGTTAGCATCACTCATGGATGTAGGTTTCCACATTGGGTCGAACCACATAAAAATCTATTTCATTCTCAGTGTCTCTCATCCCCATTCTCTTTATTATTCACCTTCTTAGTTATTATTCATTTATTCGCAATCTCCATTTTTGGACAATAAAAACTATCACCATCCATTGTTATTTGAATATTTAAATAACCCTAGTTATCATGGGAACAAACTTTAAGAATGTTGGTGAAGATGGTTGGTGTGGGGGGACAAAACATTAAGAATGTTGGTGTGGAAACAAAAGGAAACCAAAGGTATTGGGTGAAAAAATTATGGCTATTGATGGAATTTGGAGTAGTGGAGACAAATTGGTTTGGTGGAGTGAAGATGAGAAAAGAATAATTTGAAGTGTAGTGGATAGTGAGAGAAAACAAGTGGTATTTTCTGTTGAAATTATTGAGTAATATATATATATATATGGTGGCCTTTAGTAAAATTCATTATTTGGCTTGTGATATTTTGAATTAATTTTTGTGGTGCCCTTAGAAACACCCTTATACATTAGTTTGCATATATGATACCACTCATTCCAAAAAACTCCCTTCTCGAGTTTTTCGTTAGCCCACCAAAATTTACAAATTAAGGATCGAATATTATTACACACATAATCTGGGAGCTTGGAACAACTCATTATATATGTTGGACATGTTCGAACAACGCCTATTATCATTATTTATTTCCCCGTCTTTGAAAGCAAACCCTTCTTTCATATTTCCTCTCCCCACAAAGATATCATATTGGGATATTTCGACTGTTGAAGGCATCCCTAGATATCTTTTAAACTGTCCACTTCCTTAATTTCCAGCGCTGCTGAAATCCTTCGCTTACATTCCACCGAAGAGTTTTTAATAAACATGATGCAACTTTTATCTACTAAACACCGAAGAAACGAATGTTACGCAATTTATTATCAAGTCGACCCATTTCTCGGCAAAGCCCATTTGACCATTCCATCATATCAATATATCGTAAGCTTCGCTCATATATAATTTTTAATGTAGATGTTCATATCAATATATATTTTCAAAAATCCTAGAAGGTTAAGTGATTTATAAATATGAAATTGATAGGTATAGTTATTGAGGTATGTTGTGGTTTGAGATGGATTGTAAAAGGAGTGTGTTGGAACACAACTTTGTAGAAAACATGTATTTTTAATAAATCGAGTAGTTGTGAAAACAAAACATAAATAAATAAAACAAGGGTTGTATGCAAAATTGACCATGTTGCTTGCGGTGATTTGGAACATTTTAATTTTTGTAATGTTAATCATTAACTTCACATTTTTATTACAAATAATCAACCCGTCTGCCTTGTTTTGCTGAGTTCGCCATTAATGCATACTTATTTTGATCAAACCTCCACATCAACCCATTTGACTAAAAAAACAACCATTTTCCTCCCAAAAAATATCTATTACATTTTTTTCTAGTTGTAATAGCTTTAAAAATTTTTTTTATTTTTTACAGAATAAATATAATTTAAAAACTATATTTTTTAATAAACAAAAAACAACATTTCAAGAAATATTACGTTATTTATAAAAAACTTATTCACTTTTTTTAATAAAATAAAATTAATAAAAAAAAAATTCTTTATTTATTTAGAAAAACATAATATTATAGAAATAAAAACAAAATATTTTGAATGTAAAAATCCAAATATTTTGGAAATTAAAAAATTTATATTTTGAAAATATAAAAATCATTAACATCAGTCTTTTATTTAAAAAAACTTATTATTTTTTTCAAATGGATGTTAATAGAAAGCCGATTCGTTATTTTAAAAAATGATTGTTCTTATTGTGAAAAAAAATTAGCACTAATTTTATTTATCAAAAACGTGGAGATTATATTTTTTTGAAGAAAAAGTGGATTTTTTTAATTATAAAATATATATTTATTAAGCTTTATCGTTCATAATTTTTTTATAAAAAATAAATTTATAAAAACTATTTTTTTAATAAAAACAACAATTTTAAATTTTTTTGTTTTTCAGTAAAAAATATAATTTAAAAAAAAAGTTATGTTTGTTAAAAATTCGTAAATAATAAAGTTTATAAAAATTATAGTTTATAGTAAAATTTTTGTGTTGTCTTTCTTTAAAAAATATTGTCCATTTTTTTTATATAAAAATAAGGCTATTTTTTTTAAAATAAATAAGAGAATCTTTTTTTTAACGATCATTACAATACAAAAACAATATTAACTTTTTTGATTGAAAAATATTTTTAAATAAAAACCTATCATTTATGATTTATATATTTCAGAATATTAAATTTTTTAGAATATTTAACTTTTTATATTTAAAATATTCTTTTATATTGAAAATAACAAAATATTTTTTACTAACTTCAATTTTAATAAGAAAATAAGTATTATTTTAAATAACAAATTGTTTTTAAAATAGTATTTTTTTATTAAAAGTTACAGTTTTAATAAAAATTACACTTTTGTAAAAATACAAATTTTATAAAAGATAAATGTTTTGAAAAAACTAAAGTAAGTGAGAAAAGAAATTTAATAGACAAATGTTTCTTCTTTGGAATCAACTGGGCTGATGGGGATGTTTAATCAAAATTAGCATGCATTAATCGTTGACTCAACCTGTTAGTTTCCTTAATGATGAGTGAGAGTTTGATCATTTTCAATAAAATATGCTCTTGAGAAAGGTAAAGAAGTAGAAGATCTTAATCTAATTGAATATTTGTTTTCTGAGATAAATAATCATGTGAGAGAAACTTATCTCTGTAATTTTTTACTGTGCAAAGTTTTGTCAAGAACATACTTAACACGTCTAATGAAAATGCAATGATTTGATAATAACATAGGATTATATATACATTCATACATATCTATATAATAAGTTACAAAAATTATGTATGTCATAAGATGAAACTATGATGTCACAACATGAGTTGTTTTTGCACTTCTTATTTTACCCATCAAATTTTTTATTTCCATCTCTATTGACACACTCCAATTTATTTCCCCCTCTACATTAAAATTCAAAAACAAGGGTGCAAAAGTATTTTACCATTGTGGAGATTTGGACAGTCGAATTTACCATCTCTAAACTCTCAAAGTTTCTTCTTAACCCACTTTCTCATACATACTCCTCTTTGTCTCTCTCTCTCGCTACAATGATCCACCACCATTAAAGTTAGCTCACCGTTATTCTTCATCACTGTCCCTTCTTTTGATTTGATTTTTTTTGCAAATCAAAACTAATGAGGTATTCTACCTTTTTCGTTTTAATTTTTTTTTTTGCAGATCAAAACTTAATGGTATATGTTCTATCAATCTCTCTCACTCTGATTTCAATTTTATTCTTTATGTTTTTTTTTTTGCAAATCGTTGTTTTTTCAGATTGAAAACCTAATCAGGGTTGGGTACTATTGAGGTATTTTAGGCTTCTACATTGGATATTAGGGTTTTGAGACATCTTGTTTTATTTTCAATATTTTACCACGAATTCAGAGGTATTTAACCAAGACCTACAACTCTCAAACCACTGCAAGCAATCACCAGGTATTTTTCATGTCTTGAAGTTTTTAGATCTTAAATTTTTTTGGTTTTTTATAAGATTCTTCATTCCAAAGTTTAATTTTTTCTGGCTTGACCACAGGTAAATATAGCCATCCTTTTCTTTTGGGGGGATATTTGGAGTTTAAATTCGTTTTATTTATTTTTTATTCAAAGTTTTGGCCTCATTTGTTAGTTTGCTTTGTTTTTAGGTACTAATCATTCATGGTTATGAGTTTTGGCTTATAGTTAGTTTTATACAATAGTTTTTTCCACTTCCAGTTTTATATGTGTGCGATGGATTTAATAAGCTCAACATTTTTTTTAAACAGAATTATATATATATTAATATTGGTCGTGTATTATTGTGATTATTACTATAATACTCCTGTTTTTGTGTTGGATTTACGAATCGTTGAATTTCTAAACATCTTTTGTGTATTTTAACAGACGTAAACTAATTTAACTTAATGATGCTACATGATTCAATGTGGTTGTTTATGTCTCTGAGCAAGAAATATTTCATGAGAAAATAAATTTTTAGTTATCTTCTATTTATTAAGAAATTATAAATTTACTTTGAATGAGACCTAAATGAGACCTGAAGTATAATTTGTATGAAAATCTTTACATTCCCTACTGCCTCCCTACTGTTGTTGAATGAGACCTGAAGTGTAATTTATATGAAAATCTTACCTTGAAGGCTAATTCTCAACTTACAAGTCTTCGTTTTCTTTATCTTTTCTATTTTTTCTTTTATAATTTTCAATAAGTTTGGGGCATTCTTCAAATGAATTTTCTTGGTTTTAGATCTGGATTTTTGAAGATCCCCTCCAATAATTGAGAAGAAGGATTCTTCCCCTCTCAACACAAACTATGGTCTTCATTTTGTCTTTTTTGGGGCTTTGATGTTTAAGGTGGAATCAATAAGCTATGGTTTGACTATTCGAGCTAAATATCTGAACCAATTTCTTGAGGTTTTATTAAGTGTATTAGTTTAATAAGTTTCCTGTTGCAGGTATCTACAACTCTCATGTTTGATGCTGGGATGACGTCATGCTTAGAGTATTTGAAAGCAGTTCCTCGATTCAAGGAAAAAGAGAAAGTGGTCTCTCTTCTCAGTGAACTTAAGCTTGATGGTCCTGCGAATAATGTTTTGAAGAGAATCTTAATGAAACCATCAACTTTTCCAAAGGCCGATGACATTATTTTGAGACTGTCGATTGAAGTTTTATAGTCAAAGGACGAGAAAGCCTGTCGAGAAATGAAAACCTCAATTTATTGATTGCTTACAGAAGAACCATCAAATCACAACAATAAGTTGGATATCTGTAAAGATATAGTTTATAACCTTTGTTATATGCAAATGTTTTATTCATAGCTTTTCCTGTGATTTTTTTTCTCTGTGATTCTACCACTTTTGTCTATGCTTCTCTTTTATTAACGGGCGTTGTTGAAACCTTTTATTTTGCGGTAAGTCTATATTTTGAATTTCTAGGGGGTATGTTAGAAAAAGCAATTATTATAGGGTTTTTTGTGTTTGTCCCCTTAAATTATTTGTAAATGAGTTATATACCCTGAAGATCCTTTTGTGTTTGTTTCTTTTAGTTCTTTTGTTTGAAGAATTCTTTTAGTTCACTCTTATTCCCCATATTTCATCAATTTTGTGCCCATTTTTGGTTTCAGTTGTTGGGCATCTTTGAAGTTCAATTTTGATTAGTTCACTATTATATTTTTCTTAATCCATGTTTCATTTGCTGATTTTTTAATAGGGATCGCGCACTACGGTGTGGTGATTCTTTCTATTGAGCATAAGTGAGATCAATAGCCCCTAAAGGAGGAAGGAATAATCTGAGAAGGCGGGTAGAGGAAGAAACATTTACACTACAACAAGTCCACATCATTATGCAAGTTATTTCCCTTAGAGGCTCCAATATCATCATGGTAATGGATAACCAAGGATAAAACTCACCGTATTATTCGCAGCTAAACTCCAGAAGAGCAATCTAAATTTGTTTGATGAGCGTGTTTTTCCATTGCCATATTAGCACATTTTAAACACTGTCTATTCAGATATGCTTTGAGAATTGGAGAAACTGCATTTAGTGTTCTAAATGTCTTGAAATACAAGATATTTTGAAGTCTCAAATACTTTAATGTCTTTTGGCATGTCACATGTTTAAGAACATTGAGTGGAATTGGCTTTGTAATAAACATGCCTTACAGATTTGAGACAAAAAGACTTTGATAGTTATGTTAGTTTCGTACAATTGTATTAACATGATAGTACCATATTAAGATGTTAGTTTTGTTTACTTCATTGTATTTTTCATTTGACTCGAGTGTTTATAGGCAAAACTTAGTCTATGATGTTTCTATTTATCATTTCATATACATGCTTAATTGTTTCTGCTCTTCTTTATTATAGGCAAGCATGATGTTGGCATTAAAGGTAATGGGGGAATGCTTAAGACCTTCTTTATTATAGGCAAGCGTCATATACATGATTAATTAGAAGTTTAGGAACAAAATATGTAAATGCATACCAACTAATATTCTTCTAATTGTGTGACTACAAAAGAAACAAGGATACCATTTTTTTATATATTTCAACACCTCATTGATGTTGTATTTTTCTTTGATTGTTTTACTTCAATCTCCACCGATGTGGTATTTTTCTATCCTTTAGATTTCTATTGGTGAGCGGTGTTGTTGATCCCGAGCAGTGTTGTTGATCCCTAGTTGCCATATATGAGTATATTGGTGTCTTTTGTTTAGACTATATGATGGTTAATATGCCTAGAAATACTACTGGAGTTGATGCATCTCAGGGACATTTTGATGATAACGCTGACGATTAGTTGTCGTTGTCGGTCGAAGTACTCATAGATGATTTCTTAGAAGAAAAAACAGACATGAAATGTACGAGTTATCATTTAAGAAAGTTTTCCAGCAAGATGAAACTGAAAATTGGGAAATGAAAATGTCAAGGATACTAGATGCCTGGATCTGTTGATGCACGAGAGTTTTCAATAAGCCTATATTGAAATTGAGAAGACAATAGATGGGGAAAATAGCGATGAAGATATTTCTATAATTTAAATTAAATGAGGATGGAGGAGGACTGACATTGATTAGTAGTCACATGTGTAAATACTCATCACAAAGGGTATTGACATTGATCTTATATTGAGTTCCCTCTCACATTTCATTATTTTAGTTTGAAATTATTGAATTCAAAATATAGCTTTGGATTTTAGCATTTGTTTTTTTTATTTTTGACCTCATTATTTTTGAATTTAAAAAAATGGTCCAGCAGCAAAACCACACCGGACAAAACTAAAGAAGTAACAACAGCACCTTTCAGCCTATCTGGACACTCTAAAAGTCTTATTATAAATGCCATATGATACAAATTGTGATAGGTACACAGGAATGTATTCTGTTTACTACAGGAGATGAAGCGACAGAGAAGATTTCATATGGGGGAAATACTGATTCTAAGGTGATAGTTAATATTACATTTTTAGATTCGAACCATGTCTGCTCACCCGTTTTCTGTTGTGTTTTTAGATTATGCAACTGTTAAAGAATATTAACTTGGAGTAGGTTTTTGCAGTCATTAAGATTACACTATACCCTCTATTTTAACACTCTAATAAGAATTTAATTATTATAATGTCATGGTGTACTCTAATGCTCCAAACATGGTTCCATGTCCATTTGTTTAGGATATCAAAATTATCTTCACGTTGGACCAGTTAAATGGTGTAGATGGTTTCATATGCACATGGGTGTTGTGCTCCATTTGGTAGATTCACAAATTTTGGTTGCTTTAATATTTATCATTCAACTTTTTATATGGTTTTTGATAATTATTGTATTTAGTTTTTAATCTGCTTCACTAGATCAGTTATTGTTTGGGATGTCCTGTTAATGGTCAAATTATCATCTACGCAGGTCAATCTGTGTTGATTACAGAATTTAAATCCACTCGATTATTAGATTAATTCAAGGAAGAGTATGGGTTGCATATCATCTACACATGTCAATTTGATTCGTTCTCGAGTCAATGAGTTGATCAATGTTAGTTATGTGTTATAAATTTATGAATTTTACTATGTGTTCGCAGATTTATGGGCAATAATTACATGATTTGACGAACCCATGTTTCATTATAGGTGAACAGAGTGGATTCATTCAATCACAATAGCCTTAGTATATTTCATAAATGAGTCATTTCGTTCGATTCCATATCCATCTCCAGCCCAATAATCATAGTGATCTAAGAAAGCTAAGAAGTGAGATTTCTATAGTGGACCATCATGGACGAACCATTGTGCTGTTAAAGCTTGTATCTGTATTGTTTGACTGTCATTGTTGTTAAAATTGTGATGATCGCTTTCATTTTCCTCAAATAGGTCCATGGATTGGAGGAATCTTCAGATTGGTTTTTCGTGATTCTTTCTCATGAAAGGCCTTCGGTGGAATTCTTCTATATGTAGATATGACAGGTTATATAGGCCCTCCTTTGAAGAAAACCTTAAAAAAGGTGTCGTAGCCAATGCTTCAACATACACTGCAACGATGAATGCTGCAGAGTCTAGCGACACATCAATATGTCGTTTGTGTGTGTTATTTCGCATGCTGCCGAAAATGGGTTTCTCCTTCAAGCTCAAAAACCAAGACGTTGATTATCAAAGAACAATTAAAGTTTTCGGATCACTCTCAAAATAATAATGTGCATATCCATTGGTGATGGTTTGAAGAGGTGGTCCTTACGTATTATTATTTTTATGTCAATTTGTATAAAAGTGGATACATGCCCGTGACTATTAATATCTTATTTTCACCTTTAAAATGGGTGTAGTCAATGACATGTTATTTTATTTGGTGTGCTGTCACTGGAAACTAAGATGCTCAAACTAATTCTAGCTAGGTTATGTTACCGAGACATTCCTTCAAATAATATTTTTGAGGTGAGCTCATGGAATCTTTTATTGATAGCGAGTTCCATTTTTAGGTTCTAATTTTACATTGTTTTTTGATACTTTTTGATTTGCTGAACTTTTGTTAATGTATATGTGTTAGAAAAGTTTGAACATGGGTGATTCCGTATCAATGTAGACCTATACATGCTTTGAGTAATTAGAACATAATAGGTGATACACTAGTTGTTATATAGAGGAGGCATTCAGGGGTGAATCTGTGCAATGCATATGACATTAAATTGGCTTTTAAAGATGGAATTAATAGTTTCTTTCCTTTTTCTATATGTAGATTTAAAGACAAATGTGTTAGTGAGTTTTATTTTACTTTTCATTCTCAAATTAGTAAATGAACTATAATAGATACACTTGGTCAGTTTGGCCTCTTGGATTGGGTTGTTTTTAAAAGGGAAGAAACAAAAGCAGCATTGGGTTGTTTGTAAAATGGAAGAAACAAAAGCAAAGTTAGACCCTTCGTCGATATGTAATGAGTTGTAATAGTAGATATGTTTATATAGGAAAAATATAATTATTTTTATGGTTTATTGATAGTAGTATGCGACTCATGTTTGGGCCAACAAGTGCTTCCAGCTCTACTATTGAAGATGAATCATCAACAAGTGCTACCCGCTTTACTATTGAATATAGAATAGGCTATTAAATATGAGTTATCTATGAGTGATGCCAGCTGTGGTGATAATAAATCTCAACACAAGTTATAAGAAAATGTAATCACCAGAAAATAAAGAACACAAATTAGAAGAATCACAATCACAGGTGACACAAGATATACGTGGTTCGACAAATTGCCTACGTCCACGGTGCTTCTCTCAGTTTGTATTTCTCTTTTCTTCGGGGGAAAGTTTCTAATTACATGCCCTTTTCCCTGGGCTAGGCATATAATATATACAGTGAAAGTTCGGATATTGGGGGTGTTGGGAACTCCCACGTTATCCCACTATCCCTAGAATATCTCATGAGAGATTTTAGGAACATGATGGGTTATTGCTAACTAATTGTACTTGAGGCTTCGGACTTTGGGCCAAACTCTTCCTATTGTAAATAAGTCTTAGTCCGATTACTTATTTGGGTCTACAAAAATGGACGAGGTACCCATACCAGCTATACAATTGAATAGAGAATAGATACGAGTGTTGCAAGCTCTGCTATTGAAGACAGAATAGGTGTTCAGGGGTCAAATCTAAAAAACAGTTTTATCAGATTAATTGAAGGGATCAAGAGAAAGATATGACACATGTCATGCGGATGTTAAAACATCAAACATGTTTATTGTATTACTTGTTGCATCCTCAACTTTTTGTTCATAAAACCTTCTTTGTTGTTGGAGAATTTTAGGCCTTATTTTCATATGGTTTTTTAATTGGCATTTTTAAATGATAATATATTCTCATAGGGTGATTGATTCGATTCCATTTTCTTATGGGATCACTGCATTGTTGTCTTTTAATGCGGGTTATAAATCAGGAGATGGGATCGTGTGATGGATAGCCATGGTAATTTCATCAACATATGATGTTTTCAATTGGGTCTACTATTGATGATATATATATATATTGTGATTTATGGGTTTTCAGATTTGATTCAATTGATGGAAGCATATGAATCACGTATATTTGCAATGGTGAGGTGTATTGATAATAACATTTTCAATATTTTTGCCAACTATTAAAGTGGTCTGAATTTGCAATGGTGCTATTATCTTTTTTCACATGGTTACAAAAATAGTGTCACATGGAGATCGGGTTTTGAATCAAATGGGTTCTTCATCTAGATCTATGCCGATAATATGTTTAGGAATGACTTGATCACAATTAAGACTCTGGAAAGTTATCGTCGTGCCTTCAGGCACGGGCATACCCGAATATATATATATATATATATATATGAGAGTAAACTAAATATTCCAAAGGACCCATTGCCCTAATTCTTCTATTAAACTAGGGTTAAGTTTATCAAAGTTAGATAATATTGTCACATTAATTTAATTGTTTCTTATTCTCTACTCGTTTTAATTGTTATAAAAAATTTGGTATTCATTTTAAAACGACACGAGAGTGTGTTTTAAAACCTTCAAAATTGTTTCGTCAAATCAACTTTTGAGATTTAAAAAATAGAAAAATTTGATGGATTATGCTTGCACTTTGATTGTTTTAATAGTTCATACTTAAATATATTTGCGAACTTTAAAACTTATATTTTCTAAGGGAATAGGGATTTTATTCGTCTATTAGATACTTTAAAACTATTTCGAACATAACTGTTATATTTTTTGAATTAAATGCAACACGAGTTAGTTTAATTTGTGTTATAAAAAGGGCATGACAACGTTAAAATTAGTGTGCAATATTAGTTACGTGATAAATAGATCCTGAATTATAAGTCTTTCATATTATTTACAACTCTTGTGTGTAGCTCTCATTATTCGTAGTTGTTTTTATTTGGTTTAGTGCATTATTATTCTTTACCCCATTTATTCTAGTTGGACAATTGCAATTCTTTTAAAAGATAAAATTAACAAATCTCCGTGGGTTCGATCTGTACTTACACTCGCTATTCTATAATAGCCTGTGCACTTGTGATATTTTATAAATTGACAAACCACCTATTAAATTCTTAAAAAAGTATAACAAATTTTGTACTATAACGAAAAAGTGTAATAGAAGTTTGATACTAAAAGTTTAACAAAGTGTAATAAAAGTACACTAACAACAAATATAACAAATGTTGATATTAAAACAAAGTATAATAAATTTTTTTTAGTATAATAGTATAAGAAATCATGAAAAATGTAACGGATTTTTTAGTAATAATAAAACAAAAAGTATAGTTGATTTTAAATCTGATGTCAAAGAGATCCTACCGAGAGCATTATCAAGCATGTTTTTAAGTTTTGCCTTCTCTTTTTATGCGCCTTTTCAACACATCTTATTTTGTGACATATCTCGATATATTTAAGATATCTTCATTCAAATAACAAAAAATTTCCCGAATTCACTCATACTCAACAAATTGAAAGGGCAAGTCATACGAAAAAATTATTTCACTAACTAATTTGCAAAGGTTTTCTGGTTCAAATTTGATGGGATGCAATATATGGAATCGTTTTTATTATTTAAATAATATAACTTTTTCTCATTTCTTACACATAGCCCTTTCTCTCCCATCAGCACCAATTGGAGCAAATCAAAATATTTCCATAACTGTGATCATCGCTCTCTAGAACGTTTGACTCTGTGACCTTGTCCATCTATTGCTTACAGTTTCACCTCAATATCAATTTTGTTTGCCTCATCGTCTTCACATAAACTATCTTTGTCAATCTTGGACATCTACCATTATAGTGGAAAAGAAAAAAAAATCAACAAATATATATTATCTAAATTATTGTGAGGATGTAAGAAAATGAGTGCAAAAAAAAAATAACAGAGTGAAAATAACCAAGGGTGTTGAAATGTGAGACTGTAATAGACTGAAAAATACTATAAGATCTACAAGGAGAAAAAAGTTTAAAAACTCTTCAGATGGTTCAAATGATTCGAACAAAAGATTCAAATGGTTCTTATAGAATCATCAGATGATTAAAAATAAGACATACAACAAGAAAAAAAATCCGCAACAAGGAAAAGACTTAGAAATATATATAACAAGAAAAATCAATTAACCTTATCATGTTCGTCAACATCTGGCTCAATCTCTATCGTAGTTGTTTTTGTAACATCAAAAGTAACTTTGGTCTTCTTATTTGGATTCATGGCAAGAAAAATGATTAAATATATGTTTGAGAGTGAGGGGTGAAAAGAAATTAAGAAACCCTAGCCTATTCATGTGTATTTAGTCCCATGGAACCGAATTTATATATATATATATATATATACACACACACACTAGTTGGAAACCCGCGCAATGCGCGGGTCATACGTTAGTGTAATGAAAAACAATCGATTAAATGCAAATACGTAAAAATGATAAAGGAAATTAGGTATGATGTGTCCAAGTCAGTCTATTAAGCAAGGACACTTCGTTGGAGATGACGTACCCATGTCGGACAGTCTCGCGGACACGACACCCATACGACACTCCTCCGACATGTCATGTGACGTGTCAAACTAATTTGGCATTTAAGAAAAGTCGGACACTTCTAGGACACTTATGTGAATGATGATGAAGTTTTTGGTCTAGTCAAAGATGGTGATAAATGATGAGAAATAAAGCATACACTTAATAATAAAAATGGAAACAATGTTAATAATGTACTCTTGTCCAAATTCAATCAAAATCTTCCAGTGAAAAAAATGGTGTGTTATGCAACGTGAGTTGTGGTAGTTAAAAGCCGGTATATTTAGGTATACTGAGTTTATGATGAAAAGGGTGAGCAAAAAATATACGAATACAATATAATTTAATACAACTATAATGATGTAAATTTCGATGAGATGATACAAATCTGGGCATAAGGAATGGGGAGATCAGGTGCATGCTCTGTAGAGAGACATAATTCTTTTTTTTTAAAGCAAATATTACATTCCATTAAAAGTCGATCTAAGTGCATTTAAAATGAAGGATAAAATTGGTTCTATCCAATACAAAAGTAAAACAAATAATTAAAATAATAAGATGTAAACGTCTTTACACTACAAATAATTAATGCAAACTAAACAAAAGCCATCAAGCATCCATACACCAAACATTTAAGAGGGATATAAAAGTAGTGGGCAGCCTTTGTGTTCCACATTGGAAAAATACAAAGAAAGTGTGCACTTAATAAGTACAAATGGAAGCCAAAGAGTTACGTCATCTAGAATTTAAGAGGGATATTCAAGAGAGATCCAATACGGTGCGAAGCACTATATGCACGCGCACGTACGTGCAGGGCAGTGGGCTGTAGAGGTGCTAGTGGCTCACTTTGCACTTCGCGTGTCTGCGGTGGTAGCGGGTTATCGGGATTCATCAGGGTCGGATTGCGGTAGCTCGGACTTTTTGGGTGGTCCATGTAAAACCGATTCGGTTTAATTATACCAGTTCGAAAATGGCTTAAGACTGTTGGTAATTAACAATCATACAATTTCATAATTAATTAAGACTGTTAATTCAACAGTCATGACTCTTGAAGACAAAGACTTTCACTATCTATAAATAAAGGTTGCCTAATTTGAAATTTCACATATTCAGATTAACCCAGTTCCAGATTTTCCAAACCCCCAACAATTATTCACTTACATTTTCAGTAGATACAAAATTATCTTATTATGTTTTGTGCACAGAAATAGAATAAGAACTTGAAGTTGTCTGTTCTTCGCTGCTGCATCCAAGGGCTATTTTCAAACCTATAATTTGCAGACAGTGCAATTGCTTCATTGTATCTTGAGTACGGATTTATAGATTCCCATTTGTATACCAAATCATCTTGGTGGGGGCAAATACTGTATTTAGAAAAGTGACGTCACGCCTTGAAGTGTCCAGAATTTATTTAAAGTCCTACAAAATTGTATTAAAAAAGTTTTATTGTATTAAAGTTGACAAAATTATTATAAATAAAAGATTTTCATTTTTGCCTTTGCATATTTATTCTCCAACACATATATAGATAGAAAAGTGTTCACATTCATCATAAATAGCCTTCTTCATTTTCTTTGGTTGTTGTTCTTGTTAAAGTTAAGCAAATCACCAGTTCACAAAGCTTAAGCAAGCTCTGTTTCCGGATTTGGGTTTCTTTTGTGATGACAGAGCAACAACTACCCGATTTGAACCCACTTTTCTTTTTCTTCCTTACTTGTTTGTTTGTTTGTTTTTTTTGTTTTTATGATTGTTCTGTTTATGCTATCCCAACGTACTTTAATAGCCGAAGCAGGTACATACATTTCTTTGTTGGTGATGTTATGTTGACATTGGTCTTAAATTCATGTGGTCCCTTTATTATATATAACCATAACTCGATGAACATTTATTTATCTTATCTTTTTATATATAACTAAAATTCCATGAACATTTCTTTATTTTACTAAAGGGTTCTTTAAGCAGTAACAGATCCAAAATTTTTAGTCAAGGGGACAAAATTTTCGAGTGGTGCCGGGTAGGGCTATGTTTCATCCGGATCGGATAGAAAAATGCCTCTTCGAAAAAAATTCCGATTTTTTTGAAAATAAAATAACTATTCCAATTTTCGATTCGATTTTTTTCGAAAATTAAAAAAAATCCGAATTCGAAAAAATCCGAAAATCACAATTTATTAAAAATCCAGAAATTTTGGAAATTCCAAAATTCCAAAAAAATAAATTATGAATTTTCGATTACTCGAAATTCTCATTTTAAAGAAATAAAGAAAATGGCTTAACCCAACATGTAAATACATGAGGATTTGACTAATTTTTTCATTTGTGTAGAAATTAGGAGGATACTCTCCTTTTATAGAGCATATTTTGGATACCTCTCCCTCTCCTTCTCCCAACCGATGTGGGATATGGGAAACTTTCAAAAAATCGGAAATCGAAAAATAATTTCAAAAAAATCGGAAATAATTCAAAAAATCGAATTGGCATAGTTTCGGAAAAATCGAAAAATCGAAAATTTAGAATTAATTCTGATTTCTGATCCGATTTTTTTTCAAAAAAATCAAAAATCGGCAAACTAAAATTTCACTCCAAATTCGAAAAAATCGGATCGAAAATTGGAAAAATCGAAAAGTTCGGGAAAAAAAAACACAGCCCTAGTGCATGGGGTTCGGGGATGAGAGCCCCTGAGGCAATTTTTTTTGGGTTATTTTGAGTTTTGTACAAATTATAGCTTTATAATGCCCAAACAACTACTCTCAATCATTATTAACGATACCTAATTAATTTTAAGAAATAAACAATGCTTAATAAATATTCACAATACTATTTTATGGTTACAATTGATTCTCGACAACATAAGTTTACAGTCACAAGAATTGTGGAACCCAACACACTGATCAAGAAGTTGATGAAATTAGACAAAATCGTCGAGATTTGGCCCCGAATTTCTCCCAAAAATACTGGCAACTCAAAGAAAAAAAATAAGAAACAAAATGGTCCAAAACATGAAGAAAAATCTGTTGGTAATGACGATAAAGAAATAACTTAAGCCAACTCAGCTGAGAAACCCACGATAGATAATAATGAGGATATAAACAAGTCACCTGACGCTGTCACCAGAGGTGAGATTTCTCCGGTACACCTACAACCCAAACCGCCCCAACCTCGACCCTAACTCCCACCATTAATACAAGACAATAACCATAATTTTTTTTAATTTTAAATCTGTACTGGGGCGGCCGCCCCAACTCTGCCTAACGTGTGTCCGCACCTGTCTTTACGGCTCTTTATAACATTCCTCTAATATTACACTTGCCATATTAACACAATTCCAATTTTGTTTTTCAATTAAGAAACTGATACTATCTAGTTTCAAATTTTAATCCACATTCCATATTTTTGCTAAAAAATCTATTTTTCTTTAAATGAATAAAAATTGAGTCAATCTGGTACCCCTCGCCTTTGTATTTGGGTTTATCCCCTGCCCTCCATCATCACCACTACCTTTCGTTGACGCTGTCACCACCACTTGTCACCGCCACTACCAAACACTACATGTCGCTTCCGTGCCACCGCCACCGAGTGTAAGCATGTAGTATTGAAGAAAAGAAAAGGAATAAAGAAGAAAGATTAAGTGAAAAAAAACTTATACTAAGTATTTACACAAACAACAAACCTTTTAATAAGAAGAATACAGAGAAGGAGAATGATCGACTCAAAATAATATTTACCATGACTGTAAATATATACTATCACAACATAATCCAGTCACGATGTATATTTATTGTAAGTGTAAATATATAATATCACAACAAAATTTTAGTCAAAATGAATATTTACTTTAAAGTAAATATTTACTATCACGAAACATTATCATTTGCAACATACCTATGAATCTTTTCATTTTTTCTCCTCATTATTTATCTTTTCTCCATGTTATTCTTCTTCTTAGTAAATATTCACTTTAAAGTTTAGAGCATTAGCTAATAAATCCCTTAAAAATCTATTTATATATGATCAGTCCAAGCGATAATACCATAAACTTTTTAATTAATTAACGATAAGTCCAAATAATACAGTTACACTTATCAATGTGGATACAATTACACTTATTAATTTGGATACAATTACACTTATTAATGTAGATACAATTATAATTGTAACTCAATATATATTAATAAGTTTAACTGTATTTATATTAATAAGTGTAACTATATTTACATTAATAAGTGTAATTGTATCTTGATGCGATGGTAAGTGCCCTCAACCAAGTTGCAATTGATCTCGGGTTCGAGATCTGCCTCTCTCATAACCTGCAGTTAAGTGAGAGTCTTATTCAGTAGATATGACTTTTTTAAGTGTAATTGTATCTACATTAATAAGTGTAACACGCGTGGACTTATTGAAAATATTTTTTTTAGCTTGTCCTTATTATTGTTTTCTAAAGAGTCTTAAGGATTTATCTCTGTGTTTCCCTCGAGTTTATACTGTCACTCTCTTATAGTTGAGAAATTATTCACACTTAAAGTAAATACTTAGAATGTTTTATATCCATCACACAATACCATATCCACACAACACACACTCACTATAAATTCTCTCTCTCTCTCTCTCTCGTTAAAACATACATACACAAGCTCAAAAATACACAGACTTTCATACACTCGCACGCACAACTTGCGTGCACGCACACACACACACACACACACACACACACACACATTACCCATAACTTCGGGCACTTCTACGCGAAATCGACACAGGTTTTAAGGTAAAGAATACCTAGGGGCCCAAGATAACTCTCTAAGGAAATCGATAAAATAGCACTATAACTTCGAGAGAAGGGGTGTCCCCTCACAAAGAGGGTCGCAGTGAATAGGCCTGGGCGACTCTCTACTAAACACAGGTCTCCACAAAGTCCTAAGACCATGTATGGGGACTGATGCCTGCCCAGTATCGAATGGGCAAGAAAGTCGGCGACCTGATGATAGAGGAGCCGACGATCAAAGCCCCGGTGAAGGGTGACCATAATTATAACGGTCCTAAGGTAGAGGAATTCCTTGTTGGGTAAGTTTTGATCCACACGAAAGGCGTAACGACCTAGATACTATCTTGAAGAGACTCAGTGAAATAGACGTGTCTACGAAGATGTAGACTACCTACACCTGGATAGATAGACCTTATGAGGCTTCAATGTTCCCTAGGATTGACTTTGGGACTTTCCTGTTCAGTTTAGATGGAAGGTGAAGAGTGCCTCCTTTCGAGGAGGACCGAGCCATTAGTAAGATACCACTCTAGAAGAGATAGAATTATAACCTTGTGTTAGTACCTATGGGCTAAGGGGCAGTCTCAGGTAGATAATTCTTTACAGGGTATAGGCCTCCCAAAAGGTAACGGAGGTGTGTAAAGATTTCCTCGGGTCGGATGAAGATTGGCCCTCGAGTGCAAAGGTAGAAGGGAGCTTAACTTCAATACCCACCCGTCGAGCAATGATGAAAGTCAGCCTTAGTGATCCGATGGTGCCGAGTGGAAAGTCGTCGCTCAATGGATAAAAGTTACTATAAGGATAACAGGATGATCTTCCCTAAGAGCTCACATTGACGGGAAGGTTTCGCACCTCGATGTTGGCTCTTCGCCACCTGGGACTGTAGTATGTTCCAAGGGTTGGGTTATTCTCCTGTTAAAGCGGTATGTGACTTGGGTTTAGAACCTCGTGAGACAATTGGGTCCATATCCGACGTGGGCATTAGAGTATTGACATTTCCCTAGTAAGAGAGTATCGGGAAAGACGTACCTCAAGTGTACCAGTTATCATGCCCACTATAAATGTTGGGAAGCCAAATGGGGAGCGAATAACTGCTGAAAGCATTTAAGTAGTAATCCCACCCTAAATGAGTGCTCTCATATTCCGACTTCCCTAGAGCCTCCAGTATCACAAATGAGATAGCGATGGATTCTATGCCTCTGGAGGGATGGAGCGACAGAAGTTTTGAGAATTAAATAGAAGGTCATGGCGAGATGAATTGTTCATCATTACGATATGTGTCAAGTGGAAGTGTAGAGATCGTAGATATCATAAGATATTGATAACACCGTACACATGTGTGGTGGCTTGTCTCATGTATGCCATGGTTTGCACACGGCCAAATATTACCCAAATAATCAGAGGAGTTAGTAAGTACATGTCGAATTCGGTAAAAGAACATTAAAAATTTATTAAGTGGATTCTAAGGTATCTGAAGGGATCCAAATCTAAGGGTATTATTTTCGATGGAAAGCAAGGAGCTGAGTGTTTTACAGAGTTCGTAGACTCAGACTAGACAAATGGATATCAACCACAAGTTATATGTCTACTATCACTAGTGAACCGGTGCCTTGAAGATTTATGCTACAAGTGACGAGTACATTGTCTATTAAAGGCCGACTATGTAGCACTCATAAAAGCATTGAAAGAGGCGATATGGTTGAAAGGTTTGGTGAGTGATATGGAAATGATGCAAAAGAGAATTAATCTTCGTTGTGATAGTCAAAGTTCTTTACAATTGACTAAGAATCAAGTGAACCAAGACCGTACAAAGCATATGGATGTGCGATACCATAGGATATGGGATTGAGTGAATTCCTACAATGTTGTCATCAAGAAGGTGTACACTAATGAAAATGGATGAGACACGGTCACAAAACCAATTACGGTAAAGAAGTTTAGACATTGACAAAAGGTTATCAATCTCACCTTCTATTAAAGTTTGCGGTGGATCAAGGTCGGGTGGAGTTATGTAGTCTTAATAGATTTCGGGATAATCCTCAAGCGGTTATCGATTATTATCCTAGGATCAGTTACACCAATCATATTCTGATTGGCAAGGTTTGATAAGGTAGAGATTATTGGAATCTGATTATGGAATTGAAAGTGGCAGCCCTATAATTTGACTAAGAAAATGAAGTGGCAGTCCCATTTTCTCTAATCCTCCATTATGAGCTCAGCGGCCCCATTAAGAGCTCCACCGCCATTTCACCAAGGATTTTTTTAATCCTTTTATCTTCCTTTGGCTTCCAATATAAATTAAAAGGAAAGGATTTCATTGTTGAAAGACACACCATAAATTACATGAGAAGGTAGTTAGAGAGAGGTTTACAAGGTGTTTTAGTTGTAAGTGAGCGCGAGAAACAAGACTATTTTGTGAGTTTCTTGTATGAGGGTTTCTACAATATTCTGAGATTAATATTCCTAATTAAGTGAGTGTTCAAAAGAGTGATTGAGTATGTAACACATGTTCTCCTATAGTGAAATCTCTCGTTCCTTTATGTGGACATAACCAATTTTTGTAAACTGCGTTAAATATTTATGTCTCTAAATTTGTGTGGTTTTTATATGCTTATTTAATTTCATAATTCTATTATTAAGTTGATTTATTAGCTTGAGGGAAAAGGTTTTGGGTTGTATTTCGCACAACCGGCAAACGATGTTTCGAGGCTTTCAGAATTTTCGCTAACATATTTCTTATTTAAACTCCCAAACAAAGGAAAGGTAACACGATTTCACTTCCCTTTTTTCTCTAAACAATAGAACTCCCAAACGAGCTCTTAATCATTGGGCATCCCATATCATGTCACTTCCTCCATGAGGTGGTAGATTCATTTCAGCTAGGAGTCTTTCACCTTGTATGCATAATGAGAATTGAGGATAGGAAATAGTAGTTAGTAGTTACTACCGCTTGGCTATCCAGGGATCAAGGAAATTGCGGAAACTCCTAATGTCATTTAATATAGTTATTGGTTGTTCCGTGGCCTTCTCTTTGATGACTTATGTCTGATGAGGTGGAGTATATAACATTTCCCTTAGGCATATATCTATATCCACACTCAATTTTGTATCCTTAATAGTTTTTGACGTAAACCATCCGTCAAAAGGCTCCTAAAATATCTAAACACTAATTTAGAGAGAGAAACACTCTTTTCTATTGTCAAAATTCAATTCAACCTCAAATGAGGCTTACAAGTGGGTATTTAAAGGGGAGGAGTAGATTAGGCTCCAAGCTAAGACACTAATTACAAAAATGTCATTACTACTCCTTACCTCTAAATAACAAAAGCAAAAGAAAGAAAAATACAATAGCAAAATAAAAGAAAATATAAAAGAAGATAAAATGACTTAAAATCCCTAACTTAGGGAACCGTTTCCATCAGTTTTATTATCCTTCCTTTAGCTTTCACTATTTATTTCCTCTAGAACATCTTTCTTTCCGCTAGAACTTCCTCCTTTGTGTTACTCATCTTTTCTTCCTTCTGTCCCATGAATAGTATTAAATATTGGAGCATCCAATCCATAACCGATTACTAATGGATGGAGAGGCATCACAATCTTAAATATTGATTTGTAAGGTTTGATTTCCCGATGTTGGACTAATATACTCCCAACATGCTCCCTCATGCATAATGTGACTTAAAACCTAACAAGTTGAAATATATATAAAGAGAGACGTGAAATAATTGGATTGTTTATAGTTTGTTCTAATAGCATACATACTAGTGGAGCATCTGACTCATATCTCAATCCGGGAACTAATGACAAGAGCATAAAAGTTTGGTGCAAGTTTCTTGATTAGGGAGTCTAGAGAGTCTAGGCACGAGGATAGCGTGGTTTAGTTTTTACGAATCAAATATTTGAACTAGTATCCTTCTTTCATATCTCAATCCACTGAGCAAATACCCAACTAATTATGAAGTATTTTGCAGAGAGTCCCTTGGTTTGGACAAGATCATTGATTTCGATTCTTCAAGATCATTTGTTGAATTCACCAATCACGTTTTCATATACTAAATACGAGATTTGAGCACACACTGCCAACACATTTCTGTCATAGTTGGCTGGATTTTATTTGGATGTATGGCTCTGACACCAATATTGTCATGCCCTAAGGCTCACAATTCTTGGTAAACTCGTGGATTATTAACGAAGAAGATAGAACCAGAGAAAATAAACAGGATAGGAAGAGATGAAGTAGGGGCTCATACAGAGAATAATTGATTTCAATTAATTTCCTAATATCTATTAAAATCCTCTCCTCATAGGGTTATATAATAAATCTCTCACATTGCAAGCTCTTCTTTTTCCAAACAAAATTATAGTTTCATTTTAAGGACTGCGACAAGGTGTTTTTCCAAACTAGCAAATTGGTGTCATTTTATATTGTTTTTCAATTGAATTGATTCTAATCTGTTTTCATGACATGAAACTCTAATTTTTCATGCCTTAATCTAAAACAATTATGGTGATGAGCTTATTTAAACAACTGGGTTAGATGTATGAACAAAGAGTTGCAAGTCCGTAAGGGGTCGGGAAGAGAATAAGGGAAGTATCTCCTTACAAGCAATAAACATACTGCAAAGACACTGAAAACAAAGAAAAAATGACTATAAAGTAGAAAAAAGGTGTTAAGACATGACAATGATTTTTAAACTGATTGCCAACATGTTCTATGTAAGTTGTTCCTCCGATGCACAATTATAAGCTTTCTATATTTGCCTATTAGGATGAACTAACTATAACTGATTAGCAGTACATTTGAATATTCTAAATCTCTGTATGTTCTTGAGCCTTCTTTTTCAAATCTACTAATTATCTAACTGCACATTTGGTACTTATTTCCATGTGCTAGATGTTCTGTGTTTTGGATAAAGTTCTTCATACTGTTAAGTGTGTTACCGAGCCTTTCTTTTCATGAAATATGCACATTGTAAAGAACTTTATGAACAATTCAGATACACATTGTGAAATATGCACAATGTCCACCAACATTAGCTGCAGGACATTATGTGAAAAAGATGGACATTGTGGGTGGGGGAAAACATTTTTCCAAGGAAATCTTTAATGCTTTAACAGGTTGTTGATTATGTCTGCGTTATGAGAACTACATGTACTGGGAAGTCCTTTAAGATCTCAAACACTTAGTTGTAGAATTTACACTTTCTGAACACGCTTCAAGATCTCAGGCCAAGGTTATCAATTGTTGTTGACTCACAAATGAGATCCTTGAATGTTATTGACTAGTTCAATGATGAAATTTATCTTTTAGGTCACAAAGTCTCACATGTCTCTACAACTAATTTAAACGTATCAGTACATAAGTATTGTAACTTACTATTATTTTGTTTCGAAAGCAGTGACTAGTCCTAGACCAAAGGACGAAAAAGAAAAGGAGACCAATATTCTTTTTTTATATATATTTTTCTTGTCAATCCCATTCCCACCAAGTTTAGGGTTGGTGCATCTGTAATCAGGGGCATGACTGCAAATGAAACGTCTGTGGATGTTCATGATCATGGTATTGCTCTTGATGAGAAGAAGAGTAATGTCCAATGTAATTTTTGTGGTAAAGTTATTGGTGGCTTCAGCTGCCTTAAATGTCACTTAGGTGGTGTATGGATTGATGTGGCTTCTTATGAGAAAGTTTCCACAATTGTGAAGGAGCTAATGAGAAATATGTTACTCAAAAAGAAACGAGAGAGTTTGATCAAGGAAGTTGGGGAGCTCTACCATCCAAATCTTCCCTCGAAGAAGAATTTCTCCCATCAAACAAATGGAAGTTCGGAAATCTCTCAAAATGCTGGTTCTGAGAGTAAAAGGCTTGTGAAAATGGAATCTCTATCCGATAACACTGAGGAAGAATCAATTCCATTTTTTAAAGGTAGAATGGGTTCACAAGAATTTGTGGAAAGCATAAAAGAAGATCCCTCATTTTGCCAGGCTGAACAATCCATCGGTGGATTTTTTTAAAACAGGCATTGATTTTAGCGCTGCAAAATCTCCTCTCTTTCGAAAAATGATAAATGCGATCCTTGGCTGTGATAAAACTGGGTTTAAGATTCTTGGTTGTCACGAGCTGAAAGGAAGGATCCTCGGGGAAGAAGTGAGAGTGACCAAGAAGTATGTGAATGAGATATGAAATTCATGGTCAAACACGGGATGTAGCATTTGGTTGGATGGATGGATAGATAAAAAACCTGATTACTATTCTCGTGGACTGTCCAAAGGGTGTGACTTATCTCCGTTCATCTGATATTTCAGCTATTGCTGAAGATATTGGTGCCATGCGGTTTTTCTTCGATGAAGTTCTAGAGGAGGTTGAGGTTAGCAAATCATGACATATTCTACATCACCCTGTATGGTATGTCATGATTTGAACCACATTTCTAACCACAACCTCCTCAAGAAATTCATCGAAGAAAACCTGTTTTGGACAGTGAGTGAAACCCATTGCATCGAAATGATATTAGAGAAAATAGCGATGATGCATCCCGATAAAGAGGTATTAGAGAAGTCCAAAATGATTACGCAATTCATCCACAACAGTGCTCCTGTTTTACAACTCTTGAAAAATCATACTTGTGGACGCGATCTAGTTAAGCCTTCCAACATTAAGACAACAATGCCTTTCTTGACCCTAGAGAAAATTGTTTTTGAGAATGAAAGGTTAAAGAATATGTTTATCTCACCCGAGGGGAAGTCTTCTATCTGGGCGTCGATAAGAGAGGGAAAATGTTGGGTTATGACAAGACTCCACCATTTGGTGGAGTATATTTGTTTATGACAAAGCTCTCACCCACTTAGTCATAGAGTCTTATTCTCCACAAGAAGTTCTCTAAGTGGACACTCAACTAAGCCATTTCATGTGACCTTAATTCCCCTTGCCCACCTATAAATAAGCTCTTTGTATTAAGAGAAAAACACACCAGCAAATAGGAGAGAAATAAAGCATATAGAGAGTCTTGTTTGAGAAGGATCAAAAGAGCAAGAGTGTTTATAATTCTCCCCTTTTGATAATACAATTCCGCTGCCCCCGTGGACGTAGGAAAATTACCGAACCACGAAAAATCTTTTGTTATTGTGTGTGATTGAGTGAGAGTTTGATTTCTGGATTGTTACTGGGCATAATAGAAAATGGGTAGCTGACTTAGTGGCAGGTCGGTCTTTCTGGATTGGGGCCATGGTGGTGTTAAAAATAACTTTTCCTCTAGTGCGTGTGCTGGATCTGATAAACTAGCGTGATATACATCAACTTGGTTATATATCCGAAACAATTGCTCAAGCTAAGGGAATAATTAAAATGGAGTTTAAAGGCAAGAAATCCTAGTACATACTGTTTTGGGAAGTGATTGATGACATTTGGAACAATCATCTTCACAACCATCTTCATTCAGCAGGTTACTTTTTGAACCCACGTCTATTCTATTCAAGTGATTTCTTCACCGATGCACAAGTTGCCAATGGTTTACTGTGATGCATAGTTCGCATGGCAGAAGATCGACGTGTTCAAGATTTGATCACCCTACAGGTTGAAAAGTACCGAAGGTCCAGGGGAACATTTGGTCCAGGAAGTGACATCAATCAGCGATCGAATATTTTTCCAGGTGACAGAATTATGCCTTCTTCGATTATCTACGTCTACTCTTCTTATATATATATACAACCCCCAATATATATATATAGTACTGCTCTTGTGCGGACCAATCCCCATTTTAAGAGTGCGGTTCGCATTTTAAGAGTGCGAACCGAACATGTGTCACCTGACGGTGAGTCCAGAAAAGAGAAAGAGAGAGTTCTTATAATTTAGCTGATAATATCTAGGGTCACCGTCAGGTGACACTTGTCCGGTCCACACTGTCAAAATGCGGACTGGTCCTCACAAGAGCAGTACTATATATATATATATATATATATATATATATATATATATATATATATATATATATATATAAACAGTCAGGCTTTAATACGGACACAACTTGCGGATTTCACTTGCGGACGGATTTTTGTGTATTTTTTAAAAACAACAAAAAATTAAATTTCGACTTGATTTTTTTCTGTGGTATTTAAATATTTCAGGGGACCCATGTAAAAAAAATTAACCCAAAATGAAATGTTTGACTATTTTTAGAAAATTGATCAAACATATGTCAGTTTTAAAGAGCTTTAAAAACTGACATATGTTTGACCGATTTTTTTAAAAATAGCAAAAAAATTCATTTTGAGCTGATTATTTTAACAGGGGTACCCTGACATGTTTAAATAGCACAAAACAAAAATGAAGTTGAAAAAGTTTTTTTGCTATTTTTAAAAAATACGAAAAAATCCGTCCGCAAGTTAAATCTACAAGTTGCGTCCGCATTAGAGCTGGCCTGTATGTATATATATATATATATATATAACTTGTGAACTATTTGGGTGCAACACTTTGGTGGTCCAATTATGGTGGAGAATTTCCTCAGTTGCAAAGACTCAGGGCGATACGGATATCAAGCCAGACATGTGATGGCGCTTCAAAATATGCGCTCAAGAGGACTATGGCGGAGAGACTGCTTACGGAATGAAGGAATTGTGTTGAGCAGCATAGAATGAGTGAGCTAGCATTTGTTCATTATACACTGCAGTTTCGAAACTTTGAGCCGTTGGGTGTAAGAAATAGTATCTTAGTTGATGAAATAGATCCGATGGATGGTTGGATACTGGGCAACGGTGCGTTTAAGGCCTTGTCACAAAATTGTGATCCAATCCGGATGGACTTGGGCTACAGAGATGCGACTGCAAGAGAAGGATGCTCTACCATTTATCCAAAAGAGGAACCATGTTAAGGTTTCATTAAAAACTTATGAAGGTGTTGGATGTTGTAGAACCCAGTGAGAGTCAACTTTTCTATTTTTGGGTGGTAATTCAATCTTTTGACGTCTATCTCTCAGGATTTGATAGAATTTCCATCGAGCTTAAGATTTCTCGAATACCTTTTTTATTTTTTCATCTTTTATTTTTGGGAAGGGAACAATAAAGAAACTAAAATACCAAAACAGAACTAGATCAAAGGGTTAAGAGCTTGGCTCAATCTTGTTTGGTTAGAGAAAATTTTGCTTCATGCATTCTAATGCTTGTAATTTGTTTAGTTTGACTTGGGCTTGCTTCATAAATATGAATGTTGGTTATAACTTAAATGTTGAATTCTTATAATTTTATGTGTGGATCTATAAGAGGGACATATGTCATATGGGTATTTCCTAAAGCTTTTCTTGGGATATTTTTTACAGATATGTGAATTTTGCGAGAGTCTATCAGGAATGGTCTTATATATAAGGACAAACCCAAGAGGCATGGGTTATTATATGTTTAGAATAACTGAGTGGCATGGTTAAAAAATGGCAATTTATAATTAGGTCCCTTGGTAACAATTTTTAAATATTTAAGGATAATTTACTATTAGGTCCACTTGTTATGCCACCAGCGTCGACTTCTTAAGAAGAGAATTAGTGGACCTAAGTGTTTAAAATTTGCCAAAATTCCTTTAATGTTTAAAATTTATTTGTGAGGGACCTAAAAGTACTTCCCCCCCCCCCCCCCACCCCAAAAAAAAAAAAAAATATTAAAACAGGAAAGAAAAGGACATTAAGCTTAAGAAGAAGAAGATACATCATGTTCAATGGAGCTATGTATTTTATGTCGCTAATGATGCCTCCCACCGATGATAAATTAGAGTCCTCTTTCGTTAAAGATGTAATAACCTCCATTTTGTCTCCTTCTAAAATAACACAAAAGTATCTCATGTTTGCTAACACCCAAAAGGCTGCCATTGCTTTGGCCTGTGTCGTGTCCCACGGGGCGCCGAGTTTTTTACGGGGAAAGTACTCTTAAGAAGTAATTTTGTTTTGTTCCAATCATATAATGTTATAACTATATAATCATGCCTGAATAAAACAATATGTATAACATGTGCTATCAGAGCCCTAGGTTATGATCTCATACATTTCGTTACGAATATTGCTTGTAATATAAATGATTTCTGTATGCTTTGAAAAATAAGAAAAACAGTATGCCCAAAGTTGAAAAATAAGAAGAACAGATAAATATAACAGTTTTTCAAAATTGTTATAAATTCTAATCTTCCTCATTATGTTTCATCATGTTTATGTCTCGTATTTGATATGAAAAACTCTAATAATGATTCTAGTATGAATATAAAACTATTTTAAAATTATTCGGATAAAGAATGTCGATCATGCCCAATACAGTTTCACGCTTTTTTGCGATTTTTGCCGCAATGAAGTGTTTTTGAATTATTTAGTTCCTGATTGACTTGATATGTAGTGGGTCGAATATAAACGACCCAACGATCAATACTCACGACCTTCGTCCGTGACACAAGGTGTTTGTTGGCCATCCGAGGTTGTTAGAACCTCAAAACCCCATTTTTGGTAATAATCTAAAGGCCTATATCTCTCGCCAGAAAATTAATTTAATCTTTTGCGAATTGTTTTGAGTTTCTCGATTGATTCACTTCAATTATATAGTCATAACTCAATTTTGCCATTTTGATAAAAACCAAGTATTATGAAATTTTCATTATCATATAGACAATTCTGTTTTGAGGTACTTAGTTTAATATTCATATATGATTGTGTTAGTTATAAAATATAAATTATGATTGATATTATTGAATATAAATGTATTGATTAAGATTAATAAGTGAATATTTATTCAAATAGAATTAAAGGCTAAACACAAGTTGAGATTTGAATGTGAGAATATTTCACTCATAGTCATTATGTTGTTCTCATGGTGTTTGCTATAAGATTTAATAAAAGTTTAACACATGTTGTAATCTGGAATTAATAACATTAGACTTTTGTGTGGATACCGAATTGTTGACATTAAAGTTCATGTAATCATATTTATGAAATTGTGAGACAATAAACACAGATGCCACAACTAAGGAACCATGAGTAGTTAAAATAAATAGGTAGTGTAGTTTTGTAATATCAATATTATGTGGTGTCAAATACATATGCCATAATATTGGAATTATTTAAACAATTTACCAATTATATTAAGTCAACAATTCAATATTCAACCCCTTATAAAATTATTGTGATATGTGTTGATTATTAATTCGTGAACATTGTTAAATTATTGTAGTTCCTATTAAACATTATTCGCATATTGTGAACTATTAGAATTTTGATGGAACAAAATTTTCAGAGTGGAATGAGAAGGTCAAGTTTAGTCTGGGTTTTTTAGACCTAGATATAGATATCCTTGTTGAGAAATCCGTTGCTATCACTAATAACAGCAGCGAGGATGAAATAGTCGTTCATGAGGTATGGTCTAGATCCAACAGACTTACCCTTATGTTCACGTGAATTTGCGATGTTGCAAACATTAAGACACCCCTACATGAAACAACAAAGGTAAAATAATACATGAACAACATAAAAGAACGCTTTCACACTGCTAATAAGTCCTTAGCTGGAATAATAATGGTTGATTTCACTACCATGGGGCGATGACACTCGAACCATGAATGAACACATAATTGAAATGACCAATATCCGACCGCTAAGCTTTGGGCATTATGTCCATCCTGGATCCTCACCACGCTGGGGCGGGCGCGCGAAGGGGGAGGATCCTTCGGGTCTCGTGAATCCCTCTTGGTAGCACTTCGACCGGCGTCGTTTGAGATGAGGTGTAAGAATGTAGAGTGATTCAGAGTCTCCAGTCTATTTTACTCAAAACAAACAAAAGAAAAAGGGGAAGCCATCCCGAAGGATGGCATCCAAATACATAGTGGTGCATGCGAAACCAAGAAGATTCGAGAAGGGTTCGGAGGCTTAGTTACGAAATGGGAAGGTGTAAGGCACCCATTCCACCCTTTTGATCTCTCATGGATATTTGCTATTTTCCTTTATATTTCCCCCCGTGATATATGTGCATGTGTATATATATATAATGGAGGTAGGAATCCTCGACTTGTATCATGGAAAAGATAAAGCGAGTCATCCGTAGTAAGATATAAGAATAATATTAGAAAAGGAAGATTTATGCGATTACCCCTACGTTGATCGTTATAATGGAACGACAACGCATATGGAGTAATACGTCACTAAGGGCAAGTATATAGAATATAAGAAGATTAGATTTAGAGAAAATAGAAAGTAAGAGAAAAAGTGAGAAAAAGTACTCGAGTCTAGGGTTTTACCCCATCGACGCCTACATAGCCTATAAAGGCATCAAAGTCCATGTAGTTCGCATATAAAATGAGTGGTGGGGTTTATCCCATAAATCCAAATGGGGGATCTCTTATTTGTGAGTGTGTGTGTGTGTGTAGAAAAAGTGTTTTAGTGGTGAGAAAAGTATGAGAATTCCTTATTTGGAATTTATGAGCAAACCCTCTTTTTCATATTTTTTGGGTTTTAATTATATGAAAACTAGGAGATGTGCAATAATACTAAATAAAAAGTATATTAGGATGTGCGAGATGAGATAATAAAAGTGCTAAGAAAGAAAACAAGTTATTGAGAATTTAAGAGAATTTAAAAGAGAGTTTGAGAAAGTTGGTCCTTGTTGAAGATCTTTAGCTTGATCTTGAATGTTGGAGAGAATCCCTTGCATTGGATGATGATGGAGAGTGGCTAATTCACCAAGTTTGATGAAAAGGATGATGAAAAGTGGGAGTAAAAAAGGGATTTGGAAGATGAAATCACAGTGCCTTCGAGAGAGGTTTCTGGGATTCATTGAGAGTGAATTTTATCAGATATAGGATCCTCTTGAAAATGAGGTGAAGGCCTCCTTTTATAGGCTCAGTTCACTGCCAATCGGCATGGACCCGTTCCTGCCTATCGGCACCTGTCGATAGGCAGGGTCTGGAATCTGTCATTTGGTAGTGTGTTTCAAGCCTTTTCGGAAAATTGGCTACCGAGGGCAAACCGTTGGTCAGAATCACGCACGGGGTAGACCGTTGGAAAGGTAATTCAGATACCTTTGAAAGTACTTTGGACCACTCCTGAGTTCGGGAGTTGACTTTGGGACAAATATGGCTCGGAAGCATTTGTTCGGTTCATTAGACATGAATCGCTCGGATGCAAACGGATCGTTCGTCCGCATGGTAAGTCCAAATCGTGCACGGGGTGGACCGTTGGAAAGGTTAGGAGATTTACTTCGACATTCCAAAGAGTTTGACCCAATTTGGGGAGTTGACTCTGATCAACCGGGCCCTAGAAGCATTCGGTGACCTATTGGAGTCAAACGGGTCGTTCGTCCGCATGGTAAGTCAAAATTGCGCACGGGATGGACCATTGGAAAGGGAATTCAGTGCCCTTCGAAGATTCATTCAGCCTTGATTGAGCTGAAGAGCTGACTTAGGTCAAACAAAGCCCGGGAGCGCCCGGTGGCCTTTAGGTCAAGTTTCGGACGCAAACGGATCGTTCCTCTGCATGGTAAGTCAGAAATGCGCACGGGACGGACCATTGGAAAGGGTATTCAGTGCCCTTCAAAGATTCATTCATTCTCAATCGAGATGAAGAGTTTGACTTTTTGGTCAACCTGAGCCGGGGAGTGCCCGATGGCTTCTAGGTCAGTACTCGGGACATGGCCTGGGTTTGTGGTGATGAAGGGAGGTACTAGGGACCTAGGGAGAGTTAGGGGTAACAGAATGGGGTGTCTATAGAGCCCCTCGATGGGTGAGTTTGGAATAAATGATGACCGTCGAATAGATACCACATGATGCTTTTGAGGGAGTATGACCGATTCAGAGAGTCGAGGCCGATTCTGAGGACCTAAGGAGTGTGCTGGGGATGATCAATTCTGTGAGTAAAAGTCTAATATGAGGGATTAGGGTAAAGGTCTAATAATCGAGGTCAATTTTGACCTAAGAGTGGTGACGACCGAGGACCGGGGTCAATTCTGACCCAAAGAGTGGTGACAATCGAGGGCCAGGATCAATTCTGACCCAACTCAGGTGGCGATCCAAGACCGAGGTCAATTCTGACCTAAGAGTGGTGACGATCGAGGATCGGGGTCAATTCTGACCCAACTGAGGTGACGATCCAAGATCGAGGTCAATTCTGACCTAAAGAGTGGTGACGGCCGAGGACCGAGGTCAATTATGACCCAACTCAGGTGGCGATCCAAGACCGAGGTTAATTTTGACCTAAAGAGTGGTGACGACCGAGGACCGGGGTCAATTCTGACCCAACTCAGGTGATGATCCAAGACCGAGGTTAATTCTGATATAAAGAGTGGTGACGACTGAGGATCGGGATCAATTCTGACCCAACTCAGGTGACGATCCAAGACCGAGGTCAATTCTGACCTAAAGAGTGGTGACGATCGAGGACCGGGGTCAATTCTGAACCAACTCAGGTGAAGATCCAAGACCGAGGTCAATTCTGACCTAAAGAGTGGTGACGATCGAGGACCGGGGTCAATTCTGAACCAACTCAGGTGATGATCCAAAACCGAGGTCAATTCTGACCTAAAGAGTGGTGACGACCGAGGACCGGGGTTAATCCTGACCCAACTCAGGTGATGATCCAAGATCGAGGTCAATTCTGACTTAAAAAGTGGTGTCGACCGAGGACCGGGGTCAATTCTGACCCAACTCAGGTGACGATCTAAGATTGAGGTCAATTCTGACCTAGAGAGTGGTGAAGACCGAGGACCGGGATCAATTCTGACCCAACTCAGGTAACGATCTAAGACCGAGGTCAATTCTGACCTAAAGAGTGGTTGGAGATTAGATTTTGATTTTGTTGGGGAAAGTGCTTTGTGATTTTGATTTGAGGTGGGGAGCTGATAGCTGGGGAAGCTTTGGTTTCATTAGGAGACCTTGCAGGGGGGAACAACCTATTTTGGGCGCTGTAAGAGAATTTCGTTGGGGAAGTGATCAGGTGATCCTTAGAGATCCTCCGAAGCTTTTCCGGGAGGAGTTTTCACTTGATTTTTTAGGGTTTTGCTGGGAAAGAGGGTTTTCGCTCTAGGGAAAGTGAAGTTTCTTGATGAAAGGGCTTTAAATCCTTCTTGGTATTTTT
Organism: Sambucus nigra; assembly: GCA_949130495.1. Taxonomy (NCBI): domain Eukaryota; kingdom Viridiplantae; phylum Streptophyta; class Magnoliopsida; order Dipsacales; family Adoxaceae; genus Sambucus; species Sambucus nigra. The sequence continues at coordinate 93,780,950 of OX422210.1, read as the reverse complement.
AGGAATTTTCCAGGGATTTTTCGAGGCTTTCTAGTATTTTCTGGGAATTGCTGTACGAAATTTAATGGGGGTGACGATCGACATAGTATGAAGGGTGCCATTCGGTAGTGGCAAGGACTTTTGGGCTACCTTGGGAAGGCAAGGGGTCAATGTCGATCAGTATGGTTGAGGGAGGTGCCGATCGGCATGGTGCTTGGCATCCTATATAAAGGGGGGAATCCCTTCATTTTTTCACAGCTTCTTTGCCTTCTCTCTCTCTGCGATTCTTCTGCAAATCTTTCTAGCATTCCGATCTTTAAGAAATGGCCGCTTTTGTGAGCACTTCAGTCCATCGGGAGTGGTTGACCATTGATGACTGGGCGAACATGGAGTGGAGGGCTAGGGCGCCTCTTTCTTTGGGAAGTGAGAACTCCTTTGATGCGTTTGAGTCTGTTGCGAATGAGCGGACCTTACTGCGGGAGCCATCGCATCATCGCTCTTCGAGAGTGAGTCCCGGCGGTTACGTATGTAACCCGACCTTTGGCATTATTCTTTTTTTGGTGATTTTTCTTTCTTTTTTGACTTTTGATGAGACTTTTCCTTTTTGCCAGTCTGATATTTCTTTGAAGAACATGCGCTCCCGCGGGACGATGGGGCTCAGGGATTTCTGGGAGCATCTCCCACCTACGGTGTGTTGGATGGTATCATCAGCGGGTTTTGGGAGGTTGGCATCGGTGCTGGATGAGACGCCTCATTCGACAACCGTCTTGTGCGCTTTGGGAGAGAGGTGGTGGGATACTACCCACACCTTCCATTTCGGCTTCGGAGAGATGATTGTGACTCCCATAGACGTGCAACATCTGTTGGGGATGGATTATGATGGAGAACAGATAGAGGTGGATCGCTCTTTATGGGTGAGACCGGAGGCAGTGCATGCGGCACTTGGTGATGTAGGGAGGATAGTTTCTGGGGATTCTATCCGGTTGTCCCTGCTAAAGGATATTCTGCTGAGCAGGGTGATTGATGTGGAGGACGGGCTGCAAGTGAGGCAGATGGCCCGGTTATTTATTCTGCTGGTATTGGGAGGTTTCATGGTGACGTCGAGCGGCGAAGTCGTCCATTTATAGTTTTTACCGTACCTGAGGATGTTTTCGAACATCCCTTTCTATGATTGGGGGAGTCTGACCCTCCTGACCCTTTAGTCTTCTCTGGATGCATTCAGCTGGTGCTATCGGCAGACCTTTACTGGAGCCACGTACCTTCTTGAGGTATTCTTTATTTTGCGCATTTCTTTTCATGCACTCTTATTTTCCTTTCTTGCATTCACATTTTCCTTTCATGCATTCGAATTTTTCTATTATGCATTCGCATTTTTCCTTATGCGTCATCTTTTTGCTTGTGAATTCAGACGTGGTTCTACGAGGTGATTGGGTGCAATACCCCATTGATCGCTTTGAAGGATGACACGATTGGGGACTTCTGTCGATTGTATCGATGGCGTAAGGATAATCGGAAGTCGAAGGGATCTCTCTCCTGGAAGCGGTGCGTCAGGTCTTGAATGACCTGACCAGTGGTAGGATAAGACTGTTTCCATTTTAGTCTTGGTTTTTGCACCTTCTGATCTTGTATTGATTTATGCTCGCTTGGAGATTTTCAGGTGACCTTTTATCTCTGGGGGACAGCCATTCAGGATGCGGGGGAGACCGGGGTGAACGCGGGGATGAGGCATTTGCTGGCGCATGAGTTCGGCCATTTCTGGTATCTCGGGGTGAGGGTGGTCCGTCAGATTGCCAAGGAGGAGGTGGTGGGGCCACCTGCGCAGCCTCCTACGTCTATGAGGCGGGAGCGAGTACTGTCGGAGGATGAGAGGATCGCGACGATGATCGGCGAGTCCTACTTACTGTATACCGATACGGTCGCGCCGTATGACTATATGGACTTTGTGACGAGATGGTTGATGTAGCCCAACATATATGATGCCTTGCCTTTCCCTCCTGCGGGTTCGAGTCCAATAGTGGGATCATTCCACAGTGGCGGTTGTTCGACGGCGTCTGCCACTGCGGCAACTTCAGAGGTTCCTTTTGTGCGGCTGCATACCCCTTCATACAACATTTGGCGGGATGATGGATGGATAGTGACTATATTGCACAGTCCCCATGCGATAAATCCAGAGGAGTTGGGTTTGACAGAGGAGGTCTTTCAACCTGCGGTATACCTTTCTGTTCCTCTCTCTCTTTCTTTTCTGTTTTGGTCATCTCTGTTCTGATACTGGGTTCGGTTTTTCTTGAAGCAAGTCCGGGTGTCGACCACTTGGCTAAGGGACATCAGAGACTGGATATCTTCGGCGACTGCTCATATTCGGGATGCGGTTCCTGTTCCTTCTTTCTTGGTGCCGTCTGCCTCGTCCGGAGAGGACTCGGTGGCGCATCGTCTCGTCGTGGGGGGAAGAGAGCACGTCGCAGGGGTGGAAGCTCTGGAGAGAGAGAAAGAGAGAGAATGTGGGTTCGGGCTAAGTCCCGTTGTTTTTGCCTTTTCTTTTCATTTCCTGCAAAAATGATGTAACACAGAAAATAGATATATGCAATGAAATGGAGTTTTTTTATTATCTTTTATTAATGATGAATGCATGCACACGCACTTTTTACTTTACTGCTGAGATCATGAAAAGGAATATTTTTAATTTTTTTTTGAAGGAAAGTTTTTGATTAAAAGGGGAAATTAAAGGGATTTTGAAATTCTGTTGAGAATATCAATTTATTTTTATTGAGTTTTGTGATTTAACAAAAGAGGAAAAGAGGAAATTTCTAAAATGGGGGGGGGGGGGGGGTTGCCGATCGGCAAGCACCTTGACCTGCCTATCGGCAGTTCAGTCCAGTCCCATCAATTGAAAGCTTTGAATGGTACCCTCTTCAGCCTTTGGTACCTTGTGGGGTAGGATTCCCTCCGATTTCTGCAGGGATTATGTCTCTTGTGAGGGTTTTCAAGTATAAAAAGGGGTAAGGGTGGAGTGTTTTCATCACACCTTTGCATTTTCACTTACTTGCCCACTATCTCTTACCCTTGCAAGATGGCTCTCCCTGGTAGCATTGAGTTTGTTAACTACCTCGAAACTTTGGAAGCAATGTGCTCTTATAATGTTGACTACAATGCTTTCAACATGCGTCGAGTATCCTTGTGGCGCAATCGGCCTCTTGAGTGCTGATGGCGGCGGTACAATTCTGGTACCCCGAAGACCATGTATTTTGCTTTGGGTCGGATGAAGTTTGTCCTACCTACGAGGAATTTTCTGCCATACTGGGTGTGAATCCTAGTGTTGCTGCGGCTTTGCCCAAATTTTCCCGCTCTCCCAAGGATTTGTTGCCCGGGCTTCTTCATATTTCGCCTTCGGCGTAAGACGTCTATCCGGAGTAGTGCATATCCACCTTTTTCGCCCGGATGTCCCTCCCCGATTGGCAAGATGCTAATTGTCGCTCATTGGTCTCATTGTCGATAAATTTTTTCCACTATGCCAATGAGATCGGCTCCTTAGGGGGACGGTTTCACGGAGTCTCAGAATGAACTCTCGAGTCTGTACAAAGTATCAGGCCCACAAATTCTTCTTCCACATCTTATATTGATCCCTCAATTGCTCCAACATGGGGTCGTAGAGATATACTGGCAGGCCGAATTATTCCTGTCAAACAAATACAAACATCCTGTAAGTTAGTGTTACAGTTATAAATATAAATATTAAATACACAACCTGTAGCACCCCCCAGATGTTCATCTTGAGGTCATTAGGCACGACCCTCCAATCAGTGTACCTCAGGCCGACAATCGCCTTCAATAACTCTAACTCTCTAGCTAATAATACCGTCTTATTATCCACAAAGGCCCCTAATTTTCCCCATTTTGGGGGCCTACTGGCCGAGGATCCCTCGTCGCCTCTGCTACCGCGTTCTGATGAAGTCATTTGCTGCAAAAATTCTTATTATTAGTACAAAAATGTATATGAACTTTGAATTAATGCTCAAATATGATAATAACAATACATACCAATACCAATATCAATTTTATACCAATTTCAATTTACACACACTCTCGAATCATGAACTTTGAATTAATGCTTAAATTGATGAAGATTTTAATTAACATATTCACTTGGTTATTACAAGCATTAAAATGATCAAGTATAATTTAATAAAAAGCATTAAATTTTCATCTGATATTAATAGAGCACTAAAATAATACATCCACTGGTCATTAAAATAATTTGAATACTTATTACAAATCAAAAAATTGTTTCAAATTCGAGTTATCATAAAAAATGGATTGATATTCGGTAGGTGCAGCCAAGTCAACCACACTACTGTTTAGACGCTTTGGCGCATGTGGGGCTATTGACCATGGCTTGTTGTTGATATACTTCGAGTAAAACACTTGCCTGACCTTTTGAAAAGAACAAACACACGGCTCATCTCTCACATGTTTGTTGCTCTTCAACTTCGACAAGTCAACCATGATCAAATTGGTGTCAGGATCAAATTTACAAGCATTTTTATCCTCAACTCTTACCCAATCCAGGTAATATACAACCTCTTTGAAGTTTAAATAGTCAAATTCAAATATGTTTCGAATTACACCATAGTATGGCCACAATTAGAAGATTTACTTTCAATTTCTGAGCCGGAAAGTATTTTTGGTCGTAGCCTATGTTCAACCCCGCCCAGTAAAAATTGAAACTTTTCTCAAATCTAAAACTATGAGAGGGGGTAAAAACCTCCTATGACAATGGTATACATTTTTTGAGTTAGCGAGGAGACGAAGAGATTCAGTCTCTTCTCCACAAATAGGACACCCCAAATAACCATGTATTACACAATCGGATAATGTCCCATAAGCTAGAAAATCATGAATTGCCCACATCAATATAGCTTTCAACGTAAACTATTCTCTTCTAAAAGAGTCAAACTCTTGCACACCCTCTTCCCACAACTCATTTAATTCTTCTATCAAAGGAGCTAGGTAGACATCGATGTCCTCACTTGGTGCCTTTGGCCCAGGGATCAACAAAGAAAGCATCGAAAATTCAGGTATCATACATTGTGAAGGAGGGAGGTTTAGTGGGGCTAGGATCACTAGCCATACACTCCGATTGGCACTTAGATTTCCAAATGGATTGAAACCATCTATTGATATTTCCAAACGAATGTTACACTGTTATCAAGTAAAACTAGTATACTCAAAATTCATTTGATTATGTCTTATCACATTTTGAGATATTTCATTTAATTATGTAATTTAAAGTATGTTTCATGTAATTTAAAGTACGCATAAAAACTAAAACTTATACGTAAATCACAAATTTAAAGTATGTTTCATTTAATTCAGAGGTGTCAATTTGGCCTTTTTGCTGTAGTGACAAAGAGGAACACGTAATTATTTTACAAGGGTGTGCTACGTCATAAGGAGGTCCATCAATATATTTCAAATGTTCCCAGTCATTTATAATATTATTACATGGCATAAATAACGTCTGTGTGACAAATATTGACCCCCCCACACTAATTCACACAAACACCCACACACCTCTACACACACACACACACACACACACACACACCCATCTACACACACTCCCCTGCCCCCACTGCCCCTACACAATTTCTAACCAATTTCAAACTTCAATAACAATACACAAAAAATATTTATAATGTCAAGTTAATTTCATTATTTAAACAATAAGATTCAATCAATATTAACAATACCTATTAATTCAATCCCAACTAACACCACCCAATCATCATTAACAAATAACAATACCAATCAATTGGAATCCCTAATTTAAAAATACCCAATCAATATTTATAAAGTCAAATTAATTCAAGTCCTAAATCCCAATTGAAAACAACACACTACACACACACACACACACACACACACACACACACACACACATCCCTGCCCCACCAACCCCAGCAACCCCTGCCTCCCACCCCAGCCCCCTCCCCCCACCCCCATACACACGCACACACACGCCTTCACACCCCTGCCCCACTCACCACCTAGACCCTCCCCCCCACATGAACACACACACCTGCACACACACACACACACACACACAAAGGAGAAAGAGAGAGAGAAAAGAATCACCTGAAAATGTAGAGAGAGAGAGAGAGAGAGAGAAAGAGAGAAAGGAGGAAAATGAAAATGGTGGGAAAAAAGAGGGTAGGGTTTTTTTACTAAGAAAATTGTCATGGACCTGTCAAGGTCTTTGACCGTGACAAGCCCTTATCACGGACATGTCACGGTCATTGACCGTGACAAAAAAACGTATTTTTTTATCACGGTCAATGACTGTAACAAGAGTGGCCGGCCCAAAGGTGACATTTTATCCCTTTTGGTGTAGTGCACGTACATGTGTTGTGATTTCTTGGTGTGTGTGATTTCTCATTAAGTTCTCATTACTTTGCGTTCAGAGCGTATTTCTAACATAAATGACACCAAATGGGAGCAAAAAAAGATAAAACTCTATAAACTCTCTCAAATCTCAATATCTCATAATGAAAGAATGCCTCAAATGAGGCTACATATGGGTATTTATAGGAAGGAGGTTTCTTGACATCTAAGCTAAGAATCTAATTACATTTATGTCCCTAAGAGCCAATAACCTTCCTTCTTCTAAATACTAAACAAACAACTAATAAAAGAAAATACATCAAATAAAGAAAATAAAAGAAAGTAGCAAGAATACAATAAAATACTAAAAATACTAAAAATAACACCTAATTCATGATTCACATCAATCTCTCTGCCTTCGAAAAAGTTTGTTATGGAACTTTAAAATTGAGGTCAAATACAAAATTCCCAAAATTGCAGAACACAGGTAAAACTTGAGGGACAAAAATTAATTTGTCAAAAAATTAAGGAAGATTCTTCAATTATTGTGTCAATATTCATCTTATTCCTCACACCATTCATGCTAATCATCAAAATATCTACCACCCGAATAAAAAATTAAGGTTTTGGTATCAAACCCTAGTTCTTGCACATGTTGGTGAGTTCCAATTATGGCAGAAGATTGATTGGTTAGTATGGAAGGGGAATGGATCAAAATGGGTTGAAATTGGATTGAATTTGCAGGAGAAAGGTTCTTGAATAGTTTTGGGTGGATCTTGGATGGCTCGGGTCAAAGAAACATAGGTTCTTGAACAAAAAAATTCCATCGACTACCGTTTGGGGTGTCCAATCAAGGGATGAATGACAAAAGGTATGCCTAGTGGTCTTGAGCACAAAAATGGTGCCAATCGGAGCCAGAAATTGCTCAGTTGCTGAGATCAGAGCCACCTGATGTCCAGACTGTTTTGCCACCAAAATTTGGTCAAATTTGTGGAAAATGATCGGATGCAAGCTGGAGGAACAGAGCGGACCTGATTGGAGCAAATTGGCCCTTTTGGAGTCTTGTCAGCCAATGTGTGGGTGATCAAGCTTGTGTGATGCTATGTAGATGCTAGGCAGAGAGTGTTAGAGGCTGTAAGACTTCCATCCAGCACCAAAGTTTCTCCCAAAAGACGCGTGGGTGGTCGACCAATGTAATTGGAGGCTGAAAATTGATTTCCAGTGGGATGGGGTGACTAGGGTTCAGGATGGATTGTTTTTGGGTCGGGGACTGTGCAGCTTGCGGTTTTTATAATGGTTGGGACTATTTTAGTATGTGGTGAATGTTCAGGGAGGGTTGTTGGGTATTTCGATCGGTGGATTGTGGTAGTGGGGTGTTTCTTGATGTGGTGGTGGTGGGGGGGGGGGAATAGGGTTAGGGTTTTGATTTTTTTGGAGTAGAGTTACGAAATAGGTTGCGAAAGCCTAGGTAGAGGGGTTTTGGGGTCTAGGGTTAGGGTTAGGGTTAGGGTTAATGGTGGTGGGTGATTTGAGGTGTCTTTGGAGAGGGGGGTAGGTTGAAATTTGGAGGAGGTGCGGATCGTGGTGCGAGTTGGTTGTTGGGGGAGGAATACGCGAATTGAGTTCATCAATCTGGGCCATCAATAGATTGGGGGCCTATAAGATTTGATTGTGAGGGGTTTCCGTGAAGGTGTTCATCTTTTCTTGGACCCACCTTGATGTTGTTATGAGTTTTTCTTTTTTTACAACACCACCACCACCTAACAATAATAACAACAACAATCGATGGAGAAAACTTGGATCTGATATCAATTGACGTAAATGATGCCAAATGGGAGAAAGAAAAGATAAATCTCTCTAAAGTTTCTCAAATCTCAATATCTCATTATGGAAGAATGCCTCAAATGAGGCTACATATGGGTATTTATAGGAAGGAGGTTGTTTGGCCTCTAAGCTAAGAATATAATTACATTTATGTCCCTAAGAGCCAATAACCTTCCTTCTTCTAAATACTAAACAAACAACTAATAAAAGAAAATACATCAAATAAAGGAAATAAAAGAAAGTAACAAAATACAATAAATCCTAAAATTACTAAAAATAATTCTTGATTCACATCAATTTCTCTTATTATCTCTTGGGTTTGTATTTATCTGGGATCTTGGGCATGTATGAAGCACTCCATTGTGTGAGTATCCGTACAACAAATTGGTGTTAGGGTCTATAATTTGTGTGCATGCAAGATGTTTGATAAAGTTTCTAAGTGAAATTTTGGTCTTGGACCAGTTATTTCTTGTTGAAAATTCATTTCGAAGATTAGAGAATGTCTAAATCTAAGGTTGTAAGGGTGTCAACTATGAGGTTTGACTTGAATAAGTTTCATAGGAAAACCATTATTTTTGGCATGTGGCAATGCCAATGAGAGATGTATTGATCCAACAAGGTATGCATAAGATGTTGAGAGGCATTTCAGCTAAACCCGAGGATATATCGGAGGAAGATTGGATAGTATGACTTATAAATGTGTAGCACAATCAGATTAAATCTTGCAAAAAATGTGGTGTATTATTTCATGAAGGAAGAATGAACAGAGTTAATATGGAAGAAATTAGAAGACAAATATATGACGAGGATCATAGAGAATCGTCTCTATATCAAGAAGAAAATATTTCGATTTGACTATATTGAATGTATGTCGATGTCCGAACATCTTGATGAGTTTACTAAAGTTTTCTCCTATTTATTAAGCTCAGATGTTGATATTGATGATAAAGATAAAGATTTATTGCTTCTAAATTCACTTACGAACTCATGAGCATTTGAGCACCACATTACTATATGGGAAGGAGGATGTCAAGTATGATGATGTCTCTTTGACATTGTTGGGGAATGAAAAGTGAAAAAAGGAGAAGACTGATTCTCAGTCCGATGTGTTGGTTGCATGTTGACCGAGGAAAGAAGGTAAGGTGGAATTGGAATCTCTAGGGCCAAGTCTAGGATCAAGGTGTTATATAAGTGAAAGAATAAGGATCATTTAAAAAATGCTTTCCCTAAGCTAAAGTCAAGAGATAATGATAAATCGGTGACAAAATTTGCCAATTCTATCACTTCAAAGGATAATGAATTTAAGAATATGTTGATAGGTTCTTCACGCAAATGCTCTTTAAATGAGTGGATACTTGACTCAGGGTGTTCTTACCATATGTGCTCGGATCGAGATTTGTTTCATACCTTTAAGGAGGTGGATGGAGGTAAAGTCTTTATAGGTAATGAGCATGTTTGTAGGTGGAAGGATATTAGCACGATCAAATTGAAGATGCATGATGAAGTCACTCGGACTTTCATAAATTTTTGGGTATGTTCTGGAGTTGAAGAAGAATTTGATTTCTATGGGTATTTTAAATTCCAATGGGTGAAAGATTGTACTCGAGGGCAGAATGCTAAAGATTATCTTGGGTGCCTTGGTGGTGATAAGAGGAAAAAATGAGGAAAACTTCTATTTTTTCAAGGGAACACAATAACATGTCATGCCTCGATTGTTGATAATAAAGAAGAGGCAAAGTCGGATTAGTTTAGGCTTTGGCATATGGATTTAGGACATGTCAAGGAGAAAATCATGACAATGTTGCGTAAGCAAGAGTTGCTAAAGGGTGGGAAGAGTTATAAGTTGGGATTTTGTGAGAATTGCGTGCTTGGAAAGAAAATATGAACTAACTTTGGCATGATGATACATTGCACAAAGATCATACTTGATTACATTCACACAAATGTTTGGGATCCTTTGAAGACACTATATTTGGGGAATAGTCACAATTTTGTGATGTTCATTGATGACTACTCTCGGCGGACTTGGGCTTACACCATGAACACAAAGACGAGATCATTAGGGTGTTTCTTTAATGGAAGAAGATGGTGGAGAATAATATAGGTAAGAGGATCAAAATTCTTAGGTTGGATAACAACGGGGAGTACCGATATGATATTTACTTAAGGTGTATGTTATCTAATGCAGAATTATCGAAACGGCTTTCGAGGGAGGCTTTATCTTATGTTTCTTCATTGTCAATTGTTTTCCATCTACCATAATTGATTATGAGACTCCTATAGAGTCTTGGTAAGGTACACATCCTACTTATGAGACGGTGCATGCTGTTGGGTGCCCAACTTATTTTCATGTTAGTAAAGGCAAAATTGATTCGAAAGCTCGAAAGGAAATTTTCATGGGTTGAAACAATGGGTTAAAGGGATACAAGTTATGATCCCCAGAAGATAAAAACATTTTGATGAGTAGGAATGTGAATTTTGATAATACTTATATGTTGAATATGCCAAAGGTAAAGAAAGAATATTCTTCGATGGAGAATGAGGATGAAACGGTGCAATTGGAGGTGACCGCTCTAATCGATTCTTCAAGTGAAGAGATGAAGGTTTCGAATGAGGGAACTAGTTAATAACGCCTAGAACAACCATATTTGGAAAGCAGATGAGAAATAAGGGTTCGAAACACTACAAAGAGATATAGCTTTAATGATGACACGATTACTTATGCATTATTCGTTTATGGTGATGAGCCGTCTTCGTATGGTGAGGTGATGAGTGATACTCATTTTGATGAGTGGAAGGTTTCCATGGATGAGGAGATTTATTATCTTTAAAATAACCAAACTTTGAAGCTTGTGAAGTTGTCTAAGGGGGAGAAGTCTATTAGGAGTAAGAGTGTGTATGCTAGGAAAGATGGGGATCCAGGTTTGAGTGTCCTTTATAAGGCAAGGTTAATGGATAATGGTTTTGCACAAAGGGAAGGTGCTGATTACAATGAAGTGTTCTCTATGGTGGTGAAACTCATTTCCATCCGGGTGCTATTAGCTTCGGTAGCACATTTTGACTTAAAATTTGAACAACTTGAAGTCAAAATGACATTTCTGCATGGGGATCTAGAGGAGGAGATTTACATGTCTCAATCGAAGGGTTTCAAGGTTATTGGGAAGGAAGATAATGTGTGCAAACTATGGAAGATTTTGTATAGGTCTGAAGCAATCGCTTCGATAGTAGTATAAGTGATTTTACATGTTTATGCTTAGACAAAATTCACACGGAGTGATTTTAATCATTGGGTTTATTTTAAGCGATTCAAGGAAGGTACTTCTATCAAATTACTCTTATATGTTGATGACATAATCATTGTTTGTTAGAGTATGGTTGAAATTGACAAGATGAAGGATCAATTGAGGCAAGAGTTTGAGATAAAATATTTGGGTAAAGCCAAGAAGATTCTCGGCATGGATATTAAAAGAGAGAGGTAGAAGGAAGCATTGAACCTTACTCAAAGGCAAAACCTAGAGAGTTGTAGAAAGGTTCAGGATCCTATGAATATTCCCTTAGCTACACACTTTAGACTTTAGTCTGTGAAGGATCTTAGCACCAAAGATGAGATAAATTATACGACTCAAGTTTCATATACAAGTGCGTTGGGTAGATTGATGTATGACACGATTTTTACTCGATCGCATATAGCTCAAGCAATGAGCATTGTGAGAAGGTATATGGAAAATCCGGGTGAAGAGCATTGGAATATACTGTGAAGTCAATTTTATGGTATCTACGAGGTTCACTTGATGTGGGAATTATTTAATAATGGGTGGAGAAGTCACACGTGTATATGTATGTCGATTTAGCCAATGTGGGTTATTTGGACAAGTGTTGGTCGAGTACGAGGTATGTTTTTACTAGCTAGTGGTCCGGCGAGTTGGAGATCTATATTGTAGACCACGATTGCTTTTTTATTACAGAGGCAGAGTATATGGCGATAGCTTTCTTATTGGTGATTTGAGGATTATATAGGATTGTGTGGAGGTGCATCATTATTGCCAAAATGCTATCCACTTGGCCAAGAACCAACTTCATCATGGGAGTTTCAAGCATATTAATGTTCGATTTCACTTCATAATGAAGGTTATCGATGGGGTGTACTGTTATTTTAAAGAAAATTGGCATAAAAGATAATCCGACCTACATATTGACGAAGGTGGTACTGGTGGTCCAGTTTGAGTATTGTTAAAATTTGATCAATGTTCTATATTGTTGAGACCCTTTGGGGTTAACTAGTGGTGGTGTTCCTAAATGATTGAGCTGATGTGTAAGGGTTACAAAATTATTTCATCAATAAGGGGATTTGTGGAAATTAGCTTGAATTCTACTGTTTACGCGCGGGTACTGTTCACACGTGGGTAACTATTTACTTTTACTCCTTATTTAAGTAAGGTTTTCGCCATGGTTCAAAACACATAGAATTAAAAAAGATCTTCTATTGTTCATTATTTAGTTCTCTTTATATACACTTTGAGAGGATTTTGAGGCTTGAGAGACTTGTGATCCATGTCTTTTATATCAAAGAAAGGATGTCATCATCCGTCGACGTAACCAAAGGGCAGCTTGAGAATAGTTTTCGTATCGTTTCCAAATTTGACACCCCTAATAACGTGGTTACTCTTAACAATTTTTACACAGAAACTTATGGTGGTATTTGAGAGTAACTTGATGGCATGTCCTCGATAACTTACTAACAAAAACTGCATCACTTGCGAATACAACTATAACACTACATATATGACTATTAACTTCTGTAATATAATGTTATCTAGATATAATGTAATATGCCTCTTTGTATAGTCATATTACCGTAATATAATTATTTCGTACAAGTATATTAGTGTAATACAACGCAAGTATTGTTAAGACGATCATAAAAATCCTTAATTGCCTCGGCCAGAAAAAGTCATAATCTTATTATTATTTTTAAATATGAACTTCATACAATAAATCTTCTATCAGATGCATTTAATTATATTTCATCATTAATAGCATATTATGCCTCAAAATAGTCATCAAAGAACTCACGCGTGTAGGCGCGTGGTATGGAGTGATAGTACTGGTAGTTCACATAAGGTATCTCTATTCACAAAATGCCAACACATGTCGAAATATGGGATGACTTGTGTGAAAGTGGAGGCGGTACTCTCTAAAGTGTCAGATTTCTCTGTCAATTGTCACTCTCATTACACACACACATATATAGATAGAGAAGGATTCACATTCATCATAAATAGTCTTCTTCATATTCTTTGGTTATTGTCCATGTAAGTGTTGTTCTTGTTAAGGTGCAAATCATCATCTCACAAAGCTTAAGCAAGCTCTATTTTTGAATTTGGGTTTCTTGTGTGATCACAGAGCAACAACTAGCTGGTTTGAAGCCACTTTTCTATTTTTTTCCTTGGTTGTTTTCTTATTATATGATTTTTATATTTAGTCTATCCAACATACTTTAATGGCCGAATCAGGTACATTTCTTTGTTGGTAATTTTATGCTGACATTGGTCTCAAATTCATGCAGTCCTTTTTTAGTCTTATTTTGTTCTTTGCATTTGTGTTGGAAACTTGAGTTTTAGAGCAAGCACTTAGATTTTAGTTTTAGTTAAGTTCGATGCAAACCCCGAAAGGTATCACCACTCGATTATTTTGCCAACATAAAATTCGGGCCAGAGACCACAAAAAGTAATCCCTATTTCGTGAGTTTTGTTGGGGGTGTACGGAATAGTCCAAGGTGCGCACAAGCTAACCTGTGATAAAAAAATTCCATACCCAAAAAAACGTTGATACAAAATAGATACATCCAGGTCCATAAGGGTCTAACCCTTAAAAGGATCTTTTGTTTATTAGTCATATTGAATATTCTACTATTAAATAAGTCTTATTTTTTCAAATTAAAAATATACTTTTGAGCAAAATACCCTAACATTAAAAAAAATGTGAAAGATAGATAACAAGGTTCCCTGCCACCACCACCAGCATGACTGAGGGGGGCCACTACCTCCCCCAATATTTCCATGATTCTTACATTGATATACTCTGTTTCATAGTTATAATATTCCCAAAGTAGTTTAACTTTCATGTTAAGCCTCTGCTTATATAGTCTTTTCCATGATACCAGAGAGAAGAGGGTTGCTGATCTACCAACGTGACACCCTGATCTAATGCCCAACTCCAATCAACGTCTACATTAATAATGGAAAAATGAACAACATTTGTCACTGTCCATAACAAATGTTGTTTCTCTTTTTTCGGGACCAGTGCATTTGTCACGACTTTTAATCGTGACAATTGTTGTCCATTTTTTTGTCTATCTTTCTATTTATTTAAGAGAAGTCTTGTGTGTGTGTGTGTGTGTGTGTGTGTGTGTGTGTGTGTGTGTATACACTTTAAATATCTCCAGGAAGTTACCTAAGGAATATTGAATCCAAAAAAAAATGTTAGTGCAAGTTTAATTAAAATGTGGTATCTAAACATGAACCCAAAATGTTATACATTAAAAAAAGGGTTTAAAAGATGCTACGCAAAATATTCAATATTAAACGTTGGCTTTAAGCAACTTAAAAAGATGTTTTATATTACGTAATGCCATTTAAGGTATTTATATTTTTATTTTGTGTAAAGTGTAAGGTATTATAATATACTCAAGGTAATTCACCTATTTTTTTGTTAAAAGAGAAAAAGAAAAAGATTATGAAATTAGGATAGGTAAAAGGCCAAAGTTTGGAACCCCCAACCATGAGTTCTGAATGAGATTCAACAACCAATGCTGATATAAACAATTACCCACTTAAGTGGACCAATCAGAAATAGACATGTGTCATCCACTATGGCAATAATCCTAGTCATCAAGATATATCCACCCACCAAGGCCTAGAATGTCGACCATCATGCTGGAATGCTGGCCAACAATAGGGAGGCCGACCAACAGTATCAGGAAAACGCCAACACCCAGAATCATTATGGACATTCGGTACTGATGTAAATGCCAAATTTATAAAGTCATTCCATCCTCAAACATTCCCTCTCTTTGTCTCCCTACTAGGTTATAAATACGTTGTAATCCCTTCGTCAAGGGAAAGTGATTGAAAAGCAAACATAAGGAAATAACAAGAACAATGGGCGTAGGCTCTTCTCTATAAGCCGAACCACTTTAAAAACCTTTTTGTCTCTTTATTTTACTTACAAATATTATCTATGATGAAATAATTAGACCTAGTCTAGTTTTTTACATCAACATATTGTCACCGTCTGTGAGAACGTATTTCTAAACATTTTCACTAATTCATTTACCCAACAGGTTTGATATTCCTGAATCAAGCACTAGGAATGACGGCATTCCTCCTATTCCATCTGCTCCACCAATAAAACAATGATCAGACTAGAATCCTGGTTAGCCTTGCTAGAGGACAGGAGGCTATGCAAGATACCATTAGGAAGTTAGCCAAAATATTGCAAGCTGGATCTCTTGCCTTGTTCGCTCGTGGAAATATGCCACCACCACCTCCAAGAAACAGCAGGCATAGCCAATCTTGGACTACCAAAGATACATCCTACCGTCCAGGAGAATGTTCTTCACTTAGAACTGCAGAACCATATAATTGTGTCACCCCGCCTAATTAAATACCGGGTAGCTACTCCTTCATTAAATTAATACAGAATATCAAGTTGGTTCAGTCTTAGCATCACTGTTGAAAACATTTAATTAGTTACTAGCCACCTAATATTTAAAAAGTGAGATGTCAAATTTTATTAATTAAATTAACTTATAACCAAGTAATGAATAACCAACCATTCAGCATTCACATAAATAATATCATAGGAATAATTAATAGAAAGAAATATCAAAGTCTGGAGTAACACTCCAAATATAGTCTCAATGCCAAATAATCCCAAAACAAAAGTCTGAATATCTAAATAAATCCAACAACTGAAATGAAAATGAAAGTCTAAAACTGCTATCTATAAATGAAAAGGGGCGACATGCCCTAACTGATGTAGATAACTCTATAAGAATCAAAGATAGATGGTGGAGGCGTCTAATACCAAAATCCTCTAACTTCCACAACAGCTATAACACATCAATAAAATAGAACTCCTATGCTGGGCGTCAATGTGGTTGGGCACCTAAAAGGTTTTTACAAAAAAAATAGATTTGGAAGAAAACGGGTCAGATCCCGATGTTAAAATAGTTTAAAAACAACAAGTGTTTAAATTGCATTAAACAGTAAATATCATATACATGTTAGTCACGTGCTCTCACTTGAGATTCTCGCCCCTCATTCATTGTGCACGCCTAACACAAATTTACTACCCATACTAGCTACGTTACCCACCTATATTGTCGGTACCAATTATTTATCTATAGGCATTACTATATTCAGCCACCCGTATTACTCAAATACCATGAAATTTCATTACCATTATTTATTAATCATCTTCAAGTAATTTAATACTCATTATGAATTTCCACAAGTTTACATTACTTTATAGGTCTTATCTTAACTTATCTACCAAGCAACATAGTAGAACAATCTGAAGTGTATATATTTATATCACTCTCATTACATATATACACATATGGCACCCCTAGGCTGAGCTGCAGTGCATGCATACTCTGCTATCGAATCCCGGTACATCACAAACGTAATAATCATGAGTTTCGAATCACTCATGAACCGTATCAATACAAATCACACATATTGGAGTCGAACATAGTTCACATATCTATGGGTCACACACATACCTACGGTCCCATAGTCAGCTGACATATCAACTCACAAATAAGTCTTCACAGTCCTATGTTCTTTAGGTACCAAATTTAAATCCCCCCAAAGGCACACAAGACAAGATTGTCCTCTTCCTACAATCTCTCGTGATAGCAAGTATGGTAGGTATGTCATACACATAATAATCCATATACTAGGTAATCACACAAACTCAGTAATCATCATTTCAGTATAGGTATACTCCTGTCCTATATTACAAGTTTCATACGTAGTATAGTTTCATCCCGATTATTCTACTTAATATGTTTAACGTGACAACTCTGGTTGTATAAATATGAGTACTTAAACCTATCCTAAAAGGTTAACAAGTCTCCCACTTATCTCTAAGGTTATTTCAGTAATTTAAACCCCCCCTACTTCTGTCTCTAACCTTAAGTTATTGTTTATCCGAATTAAATTCAAGTTCCCAAAATTTCCAATCGTAACTCACTCATCGGACACTCGCAAGTTTATCATTTAATCCCAAACCAAACTAATATTTCCCGGGCCTCAAATACACCCCTACTAACCTTCCTTATGTCCCAATATGTTCAAATAGTAAACACTAATAATTCTTAAAAGTCGGTATTGGTTAAACTTTAAAAGGAAATTTTATCAAAAATACATGGGGAGTTAAATGATCGAAGGGAAGGGTCGATCGATTGAACCAGTTGATCGATCGACATTTATGGTCGATCAATCGATCCATCAGGTATGGCTGCGATTTTGCATAATATAACCTACGGGTTTCTTTAATTCCAGAACTCCAATCCTCTATTTTAATGTTCCAAACTCCCAAATACTTATACTAAAGGTTACACCAACATAAATACATAATTTCTAACATCTCAGAATCATTAAATCATCACGGGGCATAGTATCTTAGATCAAAACATGTGTTTTTCATAAAAACCCTTGTTCATCAATTTTTTCTTCAAGAGCATCAAATATCTCAACATTAATTCTTGAATTTCTATACATGAATCATGATTTCGTTATCTCAACATATCATAAGTTCAACTACATGCAAAACCTACCCACATTCCAAATTAAATTCTCCCAATTCATGAAATTATCAATATTTCAAGTTTAGTCTCCAATTCCAAACTACCATGGATAATATATTTGCTGAATCATAACAAGTTAAATCACTTTACTCAAATGTAATTCTGATACTTTAGAGAAGATAATATAGTGGAGATTCTCTCTTTTTGATCACAAATCCGGCGGTGGTGGTGGTGTAAGGTGGTTGTTTGGCCCTAGCAACTTTTGGAAACCCTTCATGTCTCTCTACTTTCCTCTCTCAAGTTTGTAGCAGCCAACAACTCTAATGATACTAAGGTTTGGCTGATATATTTAACCTAAATTTCATAGGTCACTATTCATCAAATAGTAAAATGACTAAAATACCCTCCTCGATTGCCGGTTTGGTCTAAAAATGCCTCGGGACGCAAACTAAACCCTCAGGTAGTCTTTTCTGACTATCTCGACCCTTCCGGACACATTGACGCACTCAGAATAACCATAAGGATGACATAAAAATAAATTTCTTTATAATCCATTAAATTGGCCCCGACACGACTCACACGCGCCCCCCAACTTAATTTTAAAAAATGTCGTATTTTCCACACGTGACAATTTTAATAAGTTCATAATCATATATTACGGTACTCGCTCAGTAATATTCAACATACTTATCATAATCAACTACTAACCCTCGTATCGCCAGTATTTAAATCCAGATTAATTACCAATTAATTTCCCATTTTTAATTCAATTAATCCTATAATTAAAATTAGTAAAAATATGGGGTATTACATACTTCCCCCCTAATAATGAAATTTTGTCCCGAAATTAAATAACAAAGGTATAGCTCGTAAAAATAACTCAGGATATTTGTCGCGCATCTCATCCTCGCACTCCCATGTAGACTCATCGGCATTATGATGCCGCCACTGAACACGTACTAGAGGTACTACCTTCGATCTAAATTTACTCTCGCTACGGTCTAGGATAGCAACCGCCCCCTCCTCATAGGAACTATAGGGTTGCAGATCAATCTCCTCCAAAGAAATGTGAGTATGGCCAACTCATCCTGAAGATATATCCTCAATGAAGAATTGTGGAACACATCATGAATCCTATGCAAGTGCTCTGGTAACCCAAGTCTATAAGCAACTGACCCAATCCGCTCGATGATAGGGAATGGCCCCACATATCTCGGTGCCAACTTCCCTTTCTTACCAAAACTCATTATCCACATCATAGGAGATACTCTTAGCAACACCTTGTCTCCCATATTGAACTCCCGAAAGAACCTCTTGGCATCGGCATAGCTCTTCTGTCGATCCTCAACAATTCAAATACGGATTCGAATCATCTCTATCCTGGCCGAAGGATCCTGGATCACCTCCGGCCCAATTAGCTTATTGTCCCCCACCTCTAACCAAAACACTGAAGAACAACAAGGTCTAGCGTATAATGCCTTGAATGGAACCATGCCAATCATAAACTGGTAGGAGTTATTATAGGCAAAATCCACTAGTGGGATATACCTCTCCCGTCCCCCGCCAAAATGTAGGATATACATCCGCAACGTATCCTCTAACATCTGACTTGTCCGCTCAGCCTGCCCATCGATTTGCGGGTGATAGGCCAAACTCAGTCATAACTCTATACCCATAGACTCCTGGAATCTTTACCAAAGTAGAGACATTAAAATCTTGTCCCTGTCCGACACGATATCAAGGGGCATCCCGTGAAGTCTCACTATTTTGGCTATAAAAATCTGAGCATACTGTACCGTGTGTAGTCCGTTCGAAGTGGAAGAAAGTGAGATACCTTGGTCAATAAATCCACAATTACCCATATCAAATTGTGAACTCACTGAGATGTAGGCAACCCTTTAATGAAATCTGTGGAAATGCTCTCCCATTTCCATATAAGAACCTCTAATGGCTGTAGAAGTCCTGTCAGTCTTTGATGATCCACCTTCACCAACTGACAAGTGGCACATTTCGAAACAAACTCGGTAATATCCTTCTTCATTCCACTCCACCAGTACTGTCACCTCATATCCTAGTACATCTTATCCCCACTGGGATGTACCATAAATTGTGAACCTGCGACTCTGTCATCACCTTTTGTCGCAAGTCCTCCCCCTCAGGAATAACCAGTCTCCCATTGAAGCACAACCCTCCATCCGAACCAACGGTGTAAGACTCGGCCCCCTGTGCTGAAAGTTGTACAATCCGATCCTGGCAGAACGGATCCGTTGCCTGAGCCTGTACCACCCGCGTAATAATTTGAGGCGTAATTTTCATAACAGACATAAATGATCAGGCCACTGCATCTTGGTGTCCCAACTTGTTCCATTTTGCTTTCAACACTTCAGCCACCTCACCTACTGGCCTACGACTCAACGCGTCTACTACCACGTCTGCCTTCCCCGGGTGGTATTGGATATCGAACTGATAATACTTCATAAATTCAAGCCACCTGTGTTGACACATATTCAACTCCTTCTGGGTGAAAAAGTACTGTAATGACTTGTGATATGTGAATAAGCGAAATTTCTCCCCCAAGAGATAATGTCTCCATGTTCTAAATGCAAACACGTCTGCCGCTAACTCCAATTCATGGGTGGGGTAATTCCTCTAATGAGGCTTAAGCTTTCGGGAATCATAAGCTATAGCCTTATCCTCCTGCTGAAGCACACCCTTAAGTCCCTATAAGGACGCATCAGTGTAGACTAAATACTCCACTCTTGGATTGGGCAGCGCTAGGATGAGTTTCGAAGTTAACTTGTCCTTCATCTCATCAAAGGCTAACTGAGAGGCGTTATTCCAGATGAACGACACCCTTTTGCGAGTCAGGTGTGCCAATAGACCCGCTATCTTCGAGAAGCCCCGAATAAACCTCCTGTAGTATCCTGTTAGGACCAAGAAAATAAGTATTTCTATCGGTGTCGTGGGATGCCCCCACTCCCTCATCGATAAAACTTTCCCCGGATCTATGGGTATACCTTTGTGTGATACTATGTGCCCCAAAAACTGGACTTCCTTCAGCCAAAATCCACACTTCTCATATTTGTCATACAACTCATACTGGCGCAGTGTCTGTAACACCTATCACAAATTCTCGGCATAATCCTCCTCAGTATGAGAATATATCAGATATTCATCTATGAAGACAATGACAAACTGATCAAGGAACTCTTTGAACACCCTGTTCATCAAGTCCATGAATACGGCTGGTGAGTTGGTTAGCCCAAATTGCATAACCCTGAAATCGTAAGATCCATATCTCATCAAGAATGTAGTCTTAGAAATGTATTGCCCCCTGATACGCAACTGATGGTCTCCTGATATGAAGTCTATCTTCGAGAAGAAGGCAGCTCCTCGCAACTGATCAAATAAGTCATCGAGTCGGGACAACGGATACTTATTTTGTATCATGATTTTATTAAGATCTCGGTAGTCAACACACAACCGTAAAGATCCATCCTTGTTTTCCCAAATAGCATGGAAGCACCCCAAGGTGAGGTACTCCTCCGAATCAACCCCTGTCCTAATAGCTGCTCAATCTGATCCTGTAACTCCCTCATTTCTGTCGGAGCCATACAGTAAGGCGTCTGGGCTATCGATCGAGTGCCCGTGTCAAATCTATAAAAAAGTCTATCTCTCTACTAGGTGGTAATCCTAGTATATCCTGGAATACGTCAGTGAACTCTCGAATAATAAGAATCGAACAAGTGGGATTACCGCCTCCTTAGAGGTCTCCTCCTATTTATAATACAAGTGAGTGAACAATCCTCCCTCAGGACGAACATCTACTGACTCGATATAGAAAATATAATAATCCTACTAAAGAAATCGATCATAGCCCTATTCGTAACGAGCAAATCCATACCGATAATAGAATCATACTCAGTCTTATCTAATACAAGCATGTCCGTAGGTAAAATAAATCTGCCAATCTTTATACCTACCCCCCGACACATAAAGAAAATCAGTGTCCCATTCCCCAATGGTGAGTCAACACACATAACAATGCTCTCATTTGTATCTAACAACCCCACGGTGCATGAAAAACTAGTGGCAACAAAAGAGTGTGAAACCCTCGTGTCGAACAAAATACGCCCCAAAATCCACTGAATAGAAAATATACCCTCAATCGCGGGTGGAGCTTATGGGACTGAGGCCCGATGAACGTTGTAAACATGCCCATACTGTAACTACCCCTACTGAGCTGGGACCACTGGTATAGCTAATAAAGCTGGCATTTGTGGTGGTACTGGGAGGGCGGCGGGAAATATCGTTCTTTGAGGATTATGTCGAGAACCCTGCTGTTGCGGCTGTGGGTCCCTGCCCTAATCAGGACAATCATGATGTTTGTGGCCAGTCTTGCCATATATGAAACAATTTCCACCAAAGTTTTCCCCTCTCTGTCCCTTCTTCCCTTGGCCTTGCTGACCATTACCACCTCTTCATTTGCCTTGTTGATACTACTACTGGCCCTGATGGCCATGCTGACCCTGATGGACATGTCTATAACCTCCTTGAAATTGTTGGAAACCTCTTGATCTAAAATGCTTAGAATTCCCTTACTGGGAATTCTGATCAACCTACCTTTGTTGGCCCCGAGCTGGCTGTGCCCCACTGGTACCACTACCTCTTGTCCTGTCCTGTCCTGTCCTGTCCTGTCCTGCTCTGCTGGATGGACTCCCCTACTTGCTTTCTCCTTGTCAGATGGGAGCCCTGGTACTGGCAGTGAAGTAGTGTTGCATTAAGCACATCAGTATAGGTCTGCAATGAGAGGTTACCCAAAAGATGCTGTCGAATCCTCCAGGTAAGGCCATTCATGAAAATCTGTATTTTCTTTTTCTTCTCCTCAGTAGTACCTCTAGTGGTACCAAATTAACCAGCCTGGTAAACTCTTCCTCATACTTAGCTACGGTCTTCCCCTCCTGGGTGTGGTTTAGTAATTTTCACCGCATCTCCATCTAAACCTAAGGAAAATATTTGCGGTCGAACCGCACCTAGAAATACTGAATCATAAATATATCTCTCTCCTCAGCAATAGTAATAGACTCCCACCACTGTAATGTGTCTCCAACTAGCTTAAATGTATCTAGTATATTCCTTTATACATCTATACATTAATACATCCTCAAGTTTCTCTCGAGGATATGCCTGCAAACTCCAGAGGATATGCCTTCTGAAAGGCATCTCTGACACATTCCCAAGTAGATGGGAATACATGAGCCTGAACTGGGGCCACCACCGGTGCCTGAGGTGGTGTATGCTACACTACTGCTAAAGATGCATTTACCGCCTGATATGCCCAATATGTACCCTCATACTCGGAGTCGATAACCCCATTTGATCTAACGACCGAGTCAGTAGGAGGCTCACAATGGCCATCACAGAAGTCATCCTTCAGAAGGTCGGCCCCACAATAACCAATCTCGATTGAACATCAGCGGTGATCAGATAACTCATAGGTTCAAATGACTGCCACTGACCTACATTGCTTTAGTCGACACGTCAGCCATGCTTAAAAATCTAACATCGGCTGGTCAATCAGGTCAAGGTCATACTTGCATTTGGTGAAACAAAGATAACCCTCGGACTTACCAAGCATCATAATCGATTGGGCCGAGGTTACCATGGATGACAACACAAGTCTGAGCATACATAAGCACATGGGAAGACTTGGAACGTGTGGACTACACCATTATAACCGACTCACGTGAGGGAATATTTGGTCATCATTAAATGCATGTGGCATATCCACGTGTCCACATAAGATTGGACTGATCTTTACACACATGCTCATGGCATGCTTGGGGGTACACTACACTCCCCGGGCACTATATATACATGTCTTCTTCTACCTTGCAAAAGGATCCATAATTATAAACCTTAGCTGAAGCGCTGTTAGAATACATAGTAGAGAGAGAAAGTGAGTATTGTATCACAAGGACATTAGAGCCCTTATTATATAGTGAATATCACTCACTGTGTAGTGGACGTAGGCCTAGATAGGCTGAACCTCTTATATTGGTGTGTTTCTCCTCCTTTGCTGTTTGACCTCACCAGAGACGCTGGTGGTGAACCAGACCTCCCCCATCGTGTGGAGCTATTTCACTATTGAATGGGATCCTTAAAGGTATCGATCTCCTTATTATTTTCATTACAAGCTCTCTAGTCTTCTTACATGGTACCAAAGTTACCACCTCCAACATATGGTGTTGGAGGACCCAGTTCTAGCCAAGAACCACCCCTATTTAAGATGATTGAGGTGGCAGTGGCCTTGAAGTCCTTAGATGCTACTCAATAAGAAATACAGGAGAAATTTACCCAGCTATGACAGAACATAATAATGAGACGACCTGGGGTCTCACCGGAGACGATAACTCCGGTAGCTAAGCAGGGACAACATGAGACCAGGGGACCACTCTAGGCACCACGAAAAGACCTACCTCCTCCTCAATGGCAGAGGGATGTTGCAAACCCTAGGTGTTTACGCCTGGGG
Source organism: Sambucus nigra (assembly GCA_949130495.1). NCBI lineage: Eukaryota > Viridiplantae > Streptophyta > Magnoliopsida > Dipsacales > Adoxaceae > Sambucus > Sambucus nigra. Next base: position 93,756,420 of record OX422210.1, on the reverse strand, counting down.
AGGTAAGGGAACCCTTGCCCAGAGGATAGGTATGATGATATAGAGGCCAAGTATGCTACTGCAGACTATTGGGAGCAGTATGAGATCTTAAACAACACTGTACGACCTATCGAGGCTGAAAAATGAGATCATGATGCCTGACAAAGAGGTTCAGCTTTTGATCGATTAAGTAAAGGGTTGGCCTTCGAAAGACTCAACCCAGTTAATGACATGAGGGAAAAACTGTCCAGGTCAATAAGTTTTACAGGATCTAGAAGAGAGGATGGAGACTGTAGGCCTCATCACGACCGACCCCCACATGGTCGAGAAGGTGGTCGGGGGAGGTCAACAGCCGACGTTGTGCCGCAGTTGGGGAACCCTCGGTTCACCCTTTAGAGGTGGCCGAGGATAACCTCGACCAGGCCTGCATTGCTAAGACCTATAACGACTCAATCCAAAGGCTGGAAAAACAAGATTGGAGATCTTTTAAAAAGTCAAGACCCCTTGCAGAGGGGGTATTCATAGGGTTCACCCTTTGTGGCAAGGATTGTTAGCTTCCCAACCCCTACCAAATTCAAACATCCAGTGGTGTCCCCAAAGTATAATGGAAGTACCAATCCAGTCCATCATATTTAAATGTATCAGTCTGTAGTAGGAATTTATTCAATCTCCGATGAGATGAGGTGCTAAGATTTCTCAAGTAGTCTAACTGAGGATGCACATATCTGGTTCACTTCTCTTCCTAAAAATTCAATTGAGAGTTTTAAAGGTTTAGTCGATCGGTTCATTCACAACTTTTGTTTTGGGGTAGGACCTTAGAAGAATACGACTCACTTTATTTATATAAAGCAAGGGAAGAATGAAAGCCTTATAGACTATATGACGAGGTTTAATAAGGAAAAGTTAGAGGTAGAAGATTATGAAGAGAGTATAGACATGACAACCCTTATCGGAGGACTTCAGAAGGGAAAGCTACGCTGGAAGCCTGCTGAAGACCCTCCTAAGTCTATGTTCGAGATGTTAGCAACAGATAGAAAGGTCATGAACGCAGAGGAACCAATGGTTGCGAAATATGAGGATGAGAATGGAAGTAGGAGTGGGAAGTTTCAAAAGAAAAAGAATGGAAAGAAGAGGATTGTGGATGATAAGTTGGCAGACTATACTTCTTTAACTGTTAGCTATGAACACATCCTCAACGAAATAAAGAATGATAGGTCTCTGAGTTGGATGGAGAAGATGAAGGCTCCTCCTTATAAGATAAACAAGAATTTATGATGCGAGTTCCATCAAGTTCACTTCCGTCTAACTGATAAATGTTTCGCTGTGAAGGAGGAGATTGAAAAAATGGTGAAGTATTGAAGGCTAAGAAATTATGTGGATACAAGACCCTTAAATAGTGGCCGAGCCGACCCCCAAAAGAAAAGAAATGATAAATGCCGAGAATATGCCTCCGCTCGAAAAGATGATGCCTCAGATGATGACCCTGACCTCCCACCAAAGGACGATAATGTCCTAGTTATGAGAGTCAACATGATCTCTTTTGATGTGAGCACTATCTTCGGGGGACTAGCAGGGGGTGGCTCAGAGGTAGCTGATCAAAAGGCTCATTTGGCAGAGGTTAAAGCAGTAACCAAAGCCGAGGTTGTGAACTTGGCTTCAACAGAGGTTAAACTTGAGAAGAGAAATAAGGTACATATGGACAACCTCGTAGTCAGCTTCTCGCGACTTAATTTTAAGGGTATCTTAGCCCCTCATGATGACCCTCTAGTCATCACCACAAGGGTGCATGGATGTGAAGTTCAGAGAATCCTTGTGGATGGGGGAAGTTCGATAGGCGTTATGTTTTGCCCCTATTTTAAGAGCTTGGGCCTCAACCGAGCGAGGCTTGTCCCTTATCATCATCACTTAATTGGCTTCAGCGGGGAGAAGGTCCATCCACTGGTAATGTATGAAATGGATGTGAGAATGGTAGATGAATGGCCTAAGAGGTTGACCAGAAAAATCAATTTCTTTGTGATGGATGAAAATTTCTTCTCATCCTACAACCTCATCACAAGATGAGTGGCCCTCAAGGAATTTGAGGCCGTGCCTTTAACGGTCCATCAGATGATAAAATTATTGGCTCCATATAGAGTAGGGTAAGTTCAAGGTGACCAGACGTCAGTGCGTGAATGCTACTTCAGCTCTGTAGAAGAGAGAGAGGCTCATAAGAGGGCACCAACCACTTACAACATTAACACCCTTGATCCCATAGATGAAACAAGGCTAAAAAAATGAGAGGCTACAAGGAGGTAGAGTCCATCATCCTCAATAAGGACGAGTCAAAAAAACCCATCAAAGTCGGCAAAGCCCTAAACACTGAGACCAACAAAGAGCTAGTGAAGTTGTTAAGGAAGAGACACAGTATCTTTGCCTGGAGCCATGCATACATGCCAGGTATCAATATGAGGTTATGGGTCATAAAATCAATGTCGTAGAGGACGCCAAGACCATTAAGTAGAGAATAAGGATATACTCAAGAGAGAAGTAAGAAGTCATCAGAGATGAGGTTTGAAAGCATAAAGAGTCCGAGTTTATTAGAGAAGTTATATACCTTGAGTGGCTATCGAATGTTGTCGTAGTGCCTAAATCTAATAGGAGATGGAAGATGTGTGTAGACTTCACCGATGTAAACAAGTCTTGCCTAAAGGACAGTTTTCCCCTGCCTCGTATAGATCAGATGGTGGATGCAACAGTAGTACATGAGTTCATGAGCTTCATGGATGCATATTCCCGATATAATCATATCTTTATGGACTCTGCTGACTCAAAAAAGACAACCTTCATTACTGACAAGGGGACCTATTGCTACAAGGTCATGCCCTTTGGACTAAAGAATGCAGGGGATACTTACCAACGTCTTATAAATAAGATATTCGGGGATCATATTGGAAAAACCATGGAAGTCTATATGGACGACATGCTGACAAAGAGTCTGAAAGCCGACACTCATGTGGCCGACCTCGAAAGAACTTTTGATAGCATAAGAAAAATACAGAATGAAGGGGAATAAATATGGAAATTTTTTGGGTTTCATCGTCAACTAAAGGGGAATAGAGACTAACCCTGATAAGATCAAGGCTTTGCTGGAAATGAAGACAACTAGAACCATCAAAGACATTCAGAGGCTAACTCGATGAGTGGCTGCACCAAACAGGTTTGTCTCCAAAGATAAAAATAAATGTCTTCTATTTTTCAAAGTTCATAGAAAAGCCTTTGAATGGAATGAGGAATGTGATAAATCTTTTACAGAGCTTAAGTCCTACCTCTAATCCCCTCTACTTCTATCACGAGCAATTTAGGGTGAAAAGATGTATGTATATTTACTTGTGTCAGAGTCAGTCTGTGACAACCCGAATATAATTATGATGATTTATATTTAAATAATGCTTATCTAATGTGATATGAATAATGTTTTATTAGTATATCTAATTTTAAGTGGTTATGTTTAGTCTAATCCTACTTTCATAAATCGTGAAATGTCAAGTTATGTACGAACACAAAATTTTGTTATTTTTCATAGAAATGCTCTTGTTTAAGACTAATTTTGACCCTTATAACATTGCAAATGACTTGAGGTGAAAACTAGATAATTTTAGACATGTGGGTTAGGGTTATAAGACAATAAAAGGTTCATCAAACGGATGTTTGAGCAAGAAGTTAGGCAAAATTTATGAACAAGGGGAAAATCTGTCCATTTCCTTTAAGTGGTAAATTGTCTTTTAGTAAACCAAATGTTTTAATTTGATTAGTTGGCATGGGAGGCAGCCTTGGACGACTTAAACCTCTCCCTTTAACTTATTTATTCATCAAATATAACCCTAGGTTCAGTTTTGAGAGATTTAAGCTTAAGGGAAAGAGAAAGTAGAAGTTTAAGGAAGAAAGATTACAAGAAAAGCTAGGAAAATTCCAAGAAAATCCTTAAAGTGTTTCCAAGATATAAGTTTGTGATTAATATCATTTTAATCTTGTATTATAATTAACTCAAATTATATAAATCATGAATTAAGGATTAAAATTCCATCACCTTTGTGATAATATGCATTGGTTCATATGTGAGGTAAGCGGTGTTTATAGGCCATATTGGTTTCTATTCAAACCCTTGTATTCAAACATGCATATATTTTTGTGTGCTTAGTGAAATTAATAAATTCCAATTGGATATGAAATTATACTCATATATTCATTTCATATCCGAAAATTAGAATTTAAATCCTTGTGGTTGGGCCTTGGTGATGGTTTCAAGTTGGTACATAGTTGCTGTTTGGAAATTTAATTTCGATATGCCCTGAGTTTTGTCAAGATTTTGACCTATCAAATGAAGTCAAAAAATTATGAAACTTTAATTCTGTAATATTTAGTATGATTATTGAAAATGGGTGAAAAATCATGGAAATTTATTCTGTAGAAAAATTATGAAAATTCTTGGAAGTTGAAAGAACAATAGAGGAGCTTGTGGGGCAGATTTAATAGGTTGTAAAGAAATGGCCATAACTTGCTCAAGGAAGCTTGAAACATTTTCACCGTCACTTGTAATGGAAATTATATTCAGATATGTTTTCATATTGATAAGCTTGGACACTTGTATATGTACAATTTATGACTATGGGATGGTTAAGTATGGAGGAGAATAATTTGAGGCCATATTGGATACCCCATGAAGGAATGTTTTTATTTGCTCCTTCCGAAGGGTATTTTGAGTACATGCTTCATGCGTATATATATTGAGAAGTATACTTTTATGTTTACTTTATTTTAGTTATAAATTCCTTACGAGGTAGTTTCTAGGGTTGAATTTTCATGACCTTATCAACATGTATACCATTGTTTCGTCTTTACACATATTTCATGGAATATGACTTGAGTAGAATTATATTGTTGTTGTATAGTCATTGAAAGTTACATAGATATATTAAGATAATACTTATGATTGAAATTCAGTACTAATTTAGTTGGATTAACAGGTCTAAGGTCAAAATAACTCAGTTCAGCTCCACCTGAGGGAAACGTGAATACCAAGTTGACAACCCAATGTGAGTGTACTTACTGAGTTTATTATGGATATGATGTGCATGTATTATATGTTGAGATGATATGTCTTATTAAAGCCATGATATGTTGAGATGTTATTACTTATTAAAAGTCAAGATATGTTGAGATGTTATGGCTTTATAAAAGTCAAGATATGTTGAATTGCTATGCAATTCAGGAGATGTTACGTTATTAAAACCTATGGATATGATTATTGCCTGCGGGCAAGAGATGTGGGGTTTTTAAACTTCGGATATGTATATGGACTAATTTGGCACAGATATGGATATATATTGACATGTTGAGATGTTAATATAGTACTTTTACTATATAGAGATGTAGTACATTCACTGAGTTTTTAAACTCATGGTTTTATATATTTACATTTTCAGGTTTTGAAGCTGCCACTGCCAGGTCTAGGAGGTTGGGTAAATAGTAATAGGGTCTCGTCAGTTCTGTTTTATACATTGTACTAGTTGTAATTAAGTTAAATGGTATGGTAGTTTTGTTTAAATTATGTCTCCTTAAAACGATTGGATTGTTAGTATTCCGCATTTTAACCTTGAAATTTTTTAATGTGTATTACTAAATAAATAACTAAAGAAATAGTGTGGTTTGTGAACTCTTTAGTTTATTATATCCTAATAGGGTTGGGGTGTGACAACTTGGTACCAGAGTTTTAGGTTTTTATATTCTGGGGTTAGAGAGTCTAGATGTGGCAGTGGCAGAAATAGTGTGGTGTGGGTCATTTATATTAATTTGTGAGAAATACTAACCATTATGTTAGATATAAATGTTGCATTTTTGTTTCTACAATTCTGGTTTATGACAGATAATGAGATATTCAAGTTGAAAATGTTCATGAGGAGTCCTCAAATACAGTAAATCAATAAAATCTAAATAATGTAGAGGGGGCTCCTGAACAACTTACAGATATGCAGAAAATGGCTCGTGCCACGACTTTAATGGCAGAACAACAAAACATGTTTATGACACAAATAGCGGAATAACAAGCCACGTACTTGGAGGAGTAGACTTTGGCCAGAAGAGAAAGGGAAATGCAACGATAGGAGAAGAATACTCTGTATGATAAGTTTATCAAATTGAACCCCCAGCATTCTCAGGTTCTGTAGATCCTTTAGAAGTTGAGGCTTGGATTAGAGACACCGAAACTATCTTCGGGGTGATGAATGTACATGGCGCGCAGAAGGTAATTTTGGCTACTTTCATGTTAAAGGGCGAAGCTAAATATTGGTGGGAGTGTTCCAAACATTTATTGCTTACTCCGGAGGGAGGTGAGGTAATTACTTGGGATTCCTTTATTAAAGTCTTATATGAAAAGTATTTTCCTCGTATGTATCGGCAGCAAAAAGAGAGAGAATTTTTATCATTGACTCAGGGGAATATGTCGTCCAGGGAGTATGAAACTAAATTGATATCCTTGTCTCGATTTTCTTTACGTTTCTTGCATAATGAGGAGGACAAATGCATTAGATTTCAGGATGGGTTGAATTTGGTTATCAAGTCTAGACTCACTGCACTTGAAATGGTAGATTATACTTCTTTAGTTAACAAAGCTATGATGGTTGAAGGAGATGTTCATGATGCAATAAAGAATAGGGAACAAAGGGTAAGGAGGAGTATACTTGATCCATATCATCAAAAGGAAGGCAATATAGAATACTCAAAACAAGGGAGTCAAAGATTTCAACGCGGTAGAGGAACTAGAAATTATGTTCAGAATAGGACACCAAGAAGTTTTAGGGGTATAGTATCGATGGGCCAACAGAATAGACAACAAGAGAATGACAATGGGCAGTCTAAGCCTGTTACATGCTATTTTTGCAAAGCTGAGGGCCATATCAGTCCAGATTGTCCCAAGTTAAAGGGGGTAGAGTGTTATCACTGTCATCAAATTGGTCATACCAAAAAGAACTGTCCTATGCTATTGGGAGGGATTCAATAAGCTACTACTAGTCGAGGCTCATCACCTGGAGGCATAGGGAGAGGAGGAGGTAGAGGACAGGCTAGTGGATCCAGGGCTCCAGGAAGGATATTTTCTATGACTTTACAGGATGCTCAGGCTAATCCAGAGGTGGTGACATGTACATTTTTTGTCTTGAACAAATATGCTTACGTGCTTATTGATCCCGGTTCTACTCATTCATTTGTATCACTTTCATTTACCATGCATTTAGGTAGACCATGTTCTTATCTAGATTGTGGTTTATATATTTCTACACCTGTGGGTGATGTGATGTTAGCGGAGCATGTGTATAAAAATTGTGTATTGTATGTGGGGGAGAGGGAGTTGACCATTGATTTAATTCCACTAGATATTTGAGATTTTGATATTATCTTGGGTATGGATTGGTTATCTTCCTACCATGCATCAATTGACTATTTTCGTAAGGAGGTTACATTTAATATGTCGGGGGAGGAAGAATTCAAATTTACTGGGGAAAGAAATGTGGTTCCAAATTGTCTTATTTCTGCCCTTCGGGTGAGGAAATTGTTAAATAAGGGTTGTCAAGGCTTTTTAGCATATATTGTGGACACAAATAGGGAATCGAAAAAATTAGAAGATATCCCAGTAGTTAAGGATTTTACAGATGTGTTCCCAGATGAATTACCAGGATTGCCACCTAACAGAGAGGTAGAATTCACTATCGATTTAGTGCATGGTACAGCTCCAGTTTCTATTTCTCCATATATAATGGCACTTGTGGAACTAAAGGAGTTAAAGGTTCAACTGCAAGATTTGCTAGATAGAGATTTTATTCGACCCAATGTATCACCATAAGGTGCTCCGGTATTATTTGTGAAAAAGAAAGACGACACCATACGACTTTGTATTGATTATGGACAGTTGAACAAGGTAACTATTCGAAATAAATATCCATTGCCTCGTATTGATGATTTGTTTGATCAATTACAGGGTGCTAAAGTGTTTTCAAAAATTAATTTGAGATCGGGTTATCATCAATTAAGGGTGAGAGATTGTGCCCTTTCTAAGACAGCTTTTCATTCTCGTTATGGTCATTATGAATTTTTGGTAATGCCATTTGGGTTAACAAATGCTCCTGCAGTGTTTATGGATTTAATGAATCGGGTATTTCATCCTTTCGTAGGTTCATTTGTGATTGTTTTTATCGATGATGTTTTGATATACTCACCTAGCCAAGAGGAATATGAGAAGCATCTAAGAGTTGTATTGCAAGTTTTGCGAGATAGTCAATTGTTTGCTAAGTTTAGTGAATGTGAGTTTTAGTTTAATCAGGTAGTATTTCTGGGGCATGTTGTTTCAGGAAATGGAATTTATGTTAACCCTAAGAAGGTAGAGGAAATTGTACAATGGGAGAGACCAAGAAATGTAACGGAGATAAGGAGTTTTCTAGGGTTGGCTAGATATTATAGAATATTCATAAATGGGTTTTCATCTATAGCCTTACCGTTGACTAAATTAACCCGAAATGAAGTGAAATTTGTGTGGAGTGATGAATGTAAGCACAGCTTTGAAAAGTTGAAAAATAGGCTAGTATCAGCTCCAGCTCTCACTGTTCCATCCAGTGGAGAAGGTTTTGTGATTTATACTGACGCTTCACATCAGGGTCTGGGTTGTGTTTTTATGCAACATGGAAAGGTAATTTCTTATGCATCTAGACAGTTGAAGATGCATGAATGTAATTATCCTACACATGATTTAGAACTTGCAGCGATTGTTTTTGCCTTGAAATTATGGAGACATCATTTATATGGAGAGACGTGTGAAATTTTCACTGACCATCAAAGTTTGAAGTATTTATTTACACAGAGAGACTTGAATTTGAGGCAGAGGCGTTGGATAGAGCTGATTAAAGACTGTGACTGTACCATTCATCATCATCCAGGTAAGGCCAATGTAGTAGCAGATGCTTTGAGTAAAAAATCGTCAGAGATTCTAGGTTGCGTACAGTGTGCACGTGTGGGAAATATCCTTGACTTGGCATTGAATTAAGTTTTTCAAAAAGGGGAGGCTTATTAACACATGTTATAGTGAGACCTTTATTGGCAGAACGCATAAGAAATTTGCAAGTCAATGATCCATTCCTTGAGAAGAAGAAACAGGAAGTCCTCGATTGTAAAGAGAGTGACTTTGAAATTAAGAATGATGAATCGTTGTGTTATAAAAATAGGATTTGTGTACCGAATGATCCACCCTTAAAGAAGGATATATTAGAAGAGGCACATAGTTCTATTTACTCTATGCATCCTGGAGGTACCAAAATGTATAGATATTTGAAAGAGTATTATTGGTGAATTAATATAAAACATGAGATTGCAGAATTTGTAGCTAAATGTTTAGTATGCCAGCAAGTGAAGGTGGAGCATCAAAAGCCGGTGGGATTATTGCAGTCATTGCCTATTTCTGAATGGAAGTGGGAGCATATAACAATGGACTTTGTTACAGGATTACCCCGGTCACCAAAGGGGCATGATTCTATTTGGGTGATTGTAGACAGATTGGCGAAGTCAGCTCATTTTCTTCCAGTTAAGACCACCTACGCTGTTGACACGTATGCATGAGATTATCCGTTTACATGGGGAACCAGTGTAAATTGTATCAGATACAGATCCAATGTTCACTTCTAAATTTTGTCCTCGTTTACAGAATGCCTTGGGCACAAGTTTGAAGTTCAGCACTGCATTTCATCCCCAAACCGATGGACAATCTGAAAGAACGATTCAAATATTAGAAGACATGTTACGAGCTTGCGTATTTGACTTCAAGGGTAGTTGGGATGATCATCTTCCATTGATGGAATTCTCGTATAATAATAGTTATTAGTCCACCATTGGTATGGATCCGTATGAAGCTTTATATGGGAGGATATGTAGAACGCCTTTGTGTTGGGATGAAGTGGGTGAAAGGAAACTTTTGGGTCCTGAGTTAATAGATATGATGACTGAAAAGATCAAAATGATTCGAGAACGAATAAAGATAGCGCAAAGCAGGCATAAATTTTATGCAGATAAAAGGAAGTACCCATTAGAATTTCAAAAGGGAGATTTTGTATTCCTACGCATTTAACCGTGGAAGGGCGTCATGAGATTTAAGAAGAAGGGGAAACTAAGTCCAAGATACATTGGACCATATGAGGTGTTGGAAAGAATTGGGAACCGGGCATATAGATTAGCATTACCTCTAGATTTATCCCATTTACATGATGTGTTTCATGTATCAATGCTTCGTAAGTATTTGGCAGATCCATCTCATCAGCTGAAAACCCAACCTATTGAACTGAAAGAAGACTTATCGTACATCGAGGAACCAGTGGAAATTATTGATCGTAAGGAGCAAGTATTAAGGAACAAAGTTAATCCCTTAGTCAAAGTTATGTGGATGAGCCATGGAATTAAAGAAGCAATTTTGGGAGACGGAGGATATCATGAAGAAACAGTATCCCCATTTGTTTGGTAAGTGACATTTATATTAAATTTCGGGGACGAAATTTTCTAGGGGGGAAGTTGTGACAACCCGAATATAATTATGATAATTTATATTTAAATCATGCTTATCTAATGTGATATGAATAATGTGTTATTAGTATATCTAATGTTAAGTGATTATGTTTAGTCTAATCCTACTTTCATAAATCGTGAAATGTCAAGTTATGTACGAACACAAAATTTGGTTATTTTTGATAGAAATACTCTTGTTTAAGACTAGTTTTGACCCTTATAACATTGCAAATGACTTGAGGTGAAAACTAGATAGTTGTAGACATGTGGGTTAGGGTTCTAACACAACAAAAGGTGCATCAAACGGATGTTTGAGCAAGAAGTTAGGCCAAATTTACGAACAAGGGGCAAATCTGTCCATTTCCTTTAAGTGGTAAATTGTCTTTTAGTAAACCAAATGTTTTAATTTAATTGGTTGGCATGGGAGGTAGCCTTGGAAGACTTAAACCTCTCCCTTAAACTTATTTCTTCATCAAATATAACCCTAGGTTCAGTTTTGAGATATTTAAGCTTAAGGGAAAGAGAAAGTAGAAGTTTAAGGAAGAAAGATTACAAGACAAGCTAGGAAAATTCCAAGAAAATCCTTAAAGTGTTTCCAAGGTATAAGTTTGTGATTAAAATTGTTTTAATATTGTATTATAATTATCTCAAAGTATATAAATTGTGAATTAGGAATTACAATTCCATCACCCTTTGTGATAATATGTATTGGTTCATATGTGAGGTAAGTGGTGTTTATAGGCCATATTGGTTTCTATTCAAACCCCTTGTATTCAAACTTGCATATATTTTTGTGTGCTTACTGAAATTAATAAATGACAATTGGATATGAATTGAGAATCATATATTCATATCATATCCGAAAATTAGAATTTAAATCCTTGTGGTTGGGCCTTGGTGATGGTTTCAAGTGGGTACATAGTTGCTGTTTGGAAATTTAATTTAAATATGCCCAGAGTTTTGTCAAGATTTTGACCTAGCAAATGAAGTCAAAAAATTATAAAACTTTAATTCTGTTATATTCAGTATGTTTATTGAAAATGGGTGAAAAATAATGGAAAGTTATGCTGTAGAAAAATTGTGAAAATTCTTGGAAGCTAAAAGAACAATAGAGGAGCTTGTGGGGCAGATTTAATAGGTTGTAAAGAAATGGCCATAACTTGCTCTAGGAAGATTGAAAATTTTTCACCATCACTTGTAATGGAAATTATATTCAGATATGTTTTCATATTGATAATCTTGGACACCTGTATATGTACAATTTATGAATATGGGATGGTTAAGTATGGAGGACAATAATTTGAGGCCATATTGGATACCCCATGAAGGAATGTTTTTATTTGCGCCTTCCCAAGGGTATTTTGAGTACATGTTTCATGTGTATATATATTGAGAAGTATACTTTTATGTTTACTTTATTTTAGTTATAAATTCCTTACGAGGTAGTTTCTAGGGTTGAATGTTCATGACCTTATCAACATGTATACCATTGTTTCGTCTTTACACATATTTCATGGAATATGACTTCAGTAGAATTATATTGTTATTGTATAGTTATTGAAAGTTACATAGATATATTAAGACAATACTTATGATTGAAAATAAGTACTAGTTTAGTTGAATTAACAGGTCTAAGGTCAGAACAATCCAGTTCAGCTCCACCTGAGGGAAACGTGAATACCTAGTTGACAACCCAATGTGAGTGTACTTACTGAGTTTATTATGGATATAACGTGTATGTATTATATGTTGAGATGCTATGGATTATTAAAGTCATGAGATGTTGAGATGTTATGACTTATTAAAAGTCAAGATATGTTGAGATGTTATGGCTTTATAAAAGTCAAGATATGTTGAATTGCTATGCAATTCAGGAGATGTTAGGCTATTAAAACCTATGTGTATGATTATTGCCTACGGGCAGGAGATGTGGGGTTTTTAAACTCCGGATATGTATATGGACTAATTTGGCACAGAGATGGATATATATTGATATGTTGAGATGTTAATATAGTACTTTTACTATATAAAGATGTAGTACATTCAGTGAGTTTTTAAACTCATGGTTTTATATATTTACATTATCAGGTTTTGAAGCTGCCATTGCTAGGTCTAGGAGGTTGGGTAAATAGTAGTAGGGTCTCGTCAGTTCTGTTTTATACATTGTACTAGTTGTAATTAAGTTAAATGGTATGGGAGTTTTGTTTAAATTATGTCTCCTTAAAACGATTGGATTGTTGGTATTCCGCATTTTAACCTTGAAGTTTTTTTAATGTGTATTACTAAATAAATAAATAAAGAAATAGTGTGGTTCGTGAACTCTTTAGTTAATTATATCCTAATAGGGTTGGGGTGTGACACAACCATTAGTACTATAATAGTAAGAGAAGAAGATGGAGTGCAGAGACCGGTTTACTTCAATAGCAAAGCACTCCAAGGGTCTAAGAAGAAGTACCCTCTGATTGAAAAGTTAGCCTATGCTTTGATACATGCTTCTATGAGAATGAAGTCATACTTGCAGGCTCACTCCATGGTCATCCTCACTGATTCCCCACTCAGATAGGTCCTCCATAAGCCTGAGAGGTCAGGAAGGCTAATGACCTGAGCAATTGAGTTGGGGGAGTACAATATTGTTTATTAACCCAGGTTTTCCATCAAGGTACAAGCACTCACAAATTTTATGGCCAAGTTTACCTAGGATGAGGCCGAGGTTGAGAACCATCTTAGAAATTCAGATGAGTAGGTGGAGAGAAAATCCAGTGGGGAAGCGAACGAGGATGATATAAGGACATCCAGGCAAAAGGCAACTGAGAATGAAGAGGAGAGATACCTTTTCAAATAAGGGGCCCTGACAGAGGGAGACTTCTCTTCAAATGAAACCATTTGGAACCTCTTCGTTGATGGGTTGTCCTATTAAAATGGGAGTGGAGCAGGGTTGATATTGTCGACACCCGATGGTATAGATATTGAGTATGCGCTAAGGTTCAACTTTAAATCTTTCAACAAAGAATCAGAGTGTGAGGCATTAATAGTAGGTCTCTCTTTGGCAAAAGTCCTAGGCATCGGCCAACTCCTAATCCACAGTGACTTGAGATTGGTTGTGAACCAGATCCTAAGGGTGTATGAAGCCAAAGATGAAAGGATGACCAGATATCTGAAGAAGGTGAGATCGATGCTAGAAGGATTCAAAGAGATAAAAATGTAGAGGATACCTCAGCTTGACAACAGCCGAACTGATGCACTCACGAGGTTGGCCTTAGCAACAAGAACCGACGTAAAGAGAGTAGTACTAGTAGAGATTCTACTCAAGCCGACCATTGAAGAGGAAGAGGTTGCTAAACCTTATCTAAATATGAACATGGGGGCCTCGTGGATGGACCCTCTAATCAGATACATCAGAGAAGGAGAATTATCAGAATCAAAGTTAGAAAGGAGAAAAGGTGAGGTTCAGAGATGCTAAATTATCCATTGTGGGAGATGTCCTCTACAAGAAGGGATTCCTACTCCCTCTTCTCAGATGCGTTCATCCTTCAGAGGTTTCATACATCTTGAAATATGTGCATGAGGGTTCTTGTTCAAGCCATATTGTAGGAAGGTCGTTGGCTAAAAGGATGATCACTTAAGGGTACTGGTGGGTGACCTTGGCCAAAGATGCAGCTACTTATGCCAAGATATATGACATGTGACAGAAGTTCTCCACCATTCCCCATCAGCCTCACCAGCCTCTGACTTCTGTCATCTCCCCTTGGCCATTTGCAGTAAGGGTATTGATTTGGTAGGACCCTTGCCAAAGGCTGTAAACAACTATCGATACTTAATTATGGTAATTGATTATATCTCTAAATGGGTAGAAGTCGAGCCGATGATAACAATCACTGAGCAAAAGACCTTCCAGTTCATTTGGAAAAACATCATATGCAGGTATGGCCTCCCAAACACCCTCATCTCAGACAATGGAACCCAATTCAAGAATGTTTCCTTAGAAAAGTACTGCGAAAGAGCAGGGATCAAGCAATTCTTCTCTTCCCTTGTCCGACACGAGGAAAATGGTCAGACTGAGGTCACAAATCGAACAATCCTTAATGGGATAAAAAAGAATGGAAGAGGCCAAAGGAAGATGGATAGAAGATGTATATGTCGTTCTTTGGGCTTACAGGACGACAGTGAGGACACCCACAGGGGAAACTCCATTTATGTTAGCTCATGGCTCAGAGGCTATTATCCCAACAGAGATAGGGCTTCCCACTCATAGAGTTCAGATATATGACCCTCGGAGGAATGGGGAAGAAAGAAGACTTGATCTTGATTTGATTGAGGAAAGAAGAGAGCGTGCAGAGATAAGATAGGCAGCCTATTAGCAGAGAACTACGAGATTATACAATCAAAGGGTAAAGACAAGGCCGATAGGTGTGGGAGATCTAGTCCTGAAGAAGACATAGTAGAAACCCAATAAGCTCTATCCGAATTGGCATGGTCCTTACAGGGTAATTGATGAGGTTGTACATGGTACCTATCGGCTAGAAAATCTAGAAGGGGAGCCCTTCTCCAACCCTTAGAATGTTGACCACATGAAAAAATATTACTTATGATGTTGCAATTGTTTTATCCTTTTGTAATACATGTACCAACCTATATAGAGAATGTCAATGAGAAAATATCAATGTTGTGTTGATACTTTTGTTCCAATGTATATGTATTTAACATCATTTATTTGGTGAAGTATGAGGTGAAACATAATTAACTTGGTGACCTCATCATTAGTTTGGTGGAATTATGAGGTTAAACACCATAATTTGGTGACCCCAGACCTTAAACATCATTAATTTGGTGAAAACATGATATGAAACATCATTAACTCGATAACCTCACACCTTAAACATCATTAGTTTGGTGAAATTATGAGGTTAAACACCATAATTTGGTGACCTCAGACCTTAAACTTCATTAATTTGGTGAAAATATGAGGTAAAACAGCATTAACTTGGTGACCTCAGACCTTAAACATCATTAATTTGGTGAAATATGTGGTGAAACATCATTAACTTGGTGACCCCGGACCTTTAACATCATTAGTTTGGTGAAATTATGAGGTTAAACATCATAATTTGGTGACCTCAGACCTTTATCATCATTATTTTGGTAAAATTATGAGGTTAAACACCATAATTTGGTGACCTCGGACCTTAAACATCATTAATTTGGTGAAAATATGAGGTGAAACGTTATTAACTTGGTGACCTTATACCTGTAACATCATTAGTTTGGTGAGATTATGAGGTTAAACACCATAATTTGGTGACCTCAGACCTTTAACATCATTAATTTGGTGAAATTATGAGGAGAAACATCATTAACTTGGTGACCTCAGACCTTTAACATCATTAGTGTGGTGAAATTATGAGGTTAAACACCATAATTTGGTGACCTCAGACCTTTAACATCATTAGTTTGGTGAAATTATGAGTTTAAACACCATAATTTGATGACCTCAGACCTTAAACATCATTAATTTGGTGAAAATATGAGGTGAAACGTCATTAACTTGGTGACCTCAGACCTTTAACATCATTAGTTTGGTGAAATTATGAGGTTAAACGCTATAATTTGGTGACCTCATACCTTAAACATCATTAGTTTGTTGAAAATATGAGGTTAAAACATCATAATTTGGTGACCTCAGACCTTAAACATCATTATGTTGAAATCTATGGTATGCGGAACATCACAATTACAGAATAGCAAAATATCATAGAAGTAATAGAAATAAAAAAATGAAATTTCATTGCAATCATAGAAAGATGATGTTGCAGAGTTGGCATATACAATAAAAAAGAAAGATTGCATCACTTAGAAAGAAGAGGTCACACAGATAGCATAACATTACTAAACTGTTCATTCAATTTTTTAAAAAAGAGCCAGATAAGTAGCAGGAGAGATCTTCGTAGCTAGGCTTGTCCCTCAGCAGGAGCCGACCCATTCGCAGCTGGATTAGTTTGGTTAAGGTTAGTAACCTCAACCTCATCACCGTGATGAACACCGTCTTCAGTCTCCATGACCTCAAGAGTAGCCGTCTCGGCCGGGGCAGCATCACTCTCTTCTACTTCCTTTAAAGCTTGGGAAAATTGAGGGTCTCCAAAGCCGAGACCGATAAAATCCTCAGAAATTAAGGTCCTAGACGCACCTTGCTTCATGGTCGCCCATCAGCTGGTCATTTTAATACCCCTCTCTAGACACTCAAATTCGAATATGACAAACTCGTCAGAGACTTTGTAGTCCTCAATGGATTTCTCTGCGACATCTTCCAATGCAGCTTTAATAGCAGCATTAACCTTTGATTGAAGAACATAATCCTTTCTATTCAGAGCCTTGCCGTGATCTTCCTTGAGCCGAGAAATCTGGTTATCCTTCCCCTTGAGGTCTCCTTTCAGCTTTTCAACCTCTGCCTTCAAAGTGGCCTCAGCTTTTTCAACATCCTTTCCCTTTTTCTATAAGGGGCAGCTTCTTTAAGGTCCAATCAACAAGACGGTGAAGAGACACCACACTCTCCAGAAGAAGATCAAATAAATGAGTAATAATTCCTAAAGAGCAGAGATAACACTCGAAAGAAAAATAGCTAAAAATTGATACCTGAACCGATCTGTGAAGAGTGAACTCAACCAATAAAGGGACATTCAAGGCACAGCGAAAATGCTTATCCTCCTCATTCATTATGGTGCCAATAGCATCGATAGCTTTCAGTCTATGGTCGATCATGCTATCTCTAATCTTGAGCTGAGATATACAAGCAACCAAGGCGTCGTCAGTCAAAAATGGGTATGGCATGGTCTTTGGCGGCCTCGTATGAGCCGGGTCAGTAGAATCCTTCCTCTTCTTGGCAGCATCGGCCTTAGAAGTGCCTACGCTCTTTTTTGTGGCAGCTGGGGGTACATTCTTGCCACCTCATTTCTCCATGAGCTTTACAAGGCTGGGAGCCGACATCTCCCAAAAGTCATCTGAAATGCCTGTTGGTCGTTCTGTAAAAAGATAAGTCTCTGAGTTAGCAAGTCAAATAGATACAAAGTACGAGACATCACTTGGTAACAAAAATGTGGAGACTTACAAAGCTCTTCCAGGGTACCACCCCCCAAACCTGTCTGAGAAAGGTAATAGGGGGTTATCTAATGTTCATACTTAACAAGACGACCCTTCTCGCCTTGATTACGAAGGTCCTCAACGTTCTTGTAATTGTCCTGGCTAAGACCAGGGTCAGATTTAGCCATGAAGGAGACTTTCCCCCATCTCATAGGGGTACTTGGAACCGACGTTCCATAATCCTTATCTAAGACAAACTCCCAGGCCCCAAAAATAAAGAAATACCAAGGTTCCCAATTATGATTAGAAGTCTAGGTAACCAAGAGCATTTTCTTCCCAGATTTCCTGGCTAATAAGTGGTAGTAGCGGGGGTGATTTTTGGCAGACAAGGTAACGTAACTGTTGATGTAAAAAATTAGATTATCTCTAATTAATCAATCACAGATAAAATAAATAAGACAAAAAGGTTTTTAAAGTGGTTCAGCCTTGAAAGAATGGCCTACGTCCATTGTCTTTGTTATTGCTGACTGTTTGTTAGGAATTCTCGATAATGGGTTTACCAAGAAATTTCGAGTCCCCCTCTGATGAGGAGGTTACAATGTATTTATAGCCTTGAGGCTGTACAAATGAAAGGAAAATGCACTGTTATCTAGTAGACATATACATCTGTATGATAATAATGAGCATTTAATGCGCAGTCGTCTCCTTGATTATCCTGATTTTAGTGCTCTGTATGCTATGTAGCTCGGACCGCCTAAGTAGCTCGGCATGATTGAGTTCCTCAGGGACCATGAGTTGGTCGATACTCTTGAGAAGTTTGGAGTATAGGAGTTCCTCGGGGGGTTGAGTAGCTCGGTATAAGCATTTACAGTTTCCACATAGGTTGACACGCGTCTTCAAATGATAGGTCCATATCAGCAGAATAAATTTGGTATCAACAGAAGCCCCCAATGTTTCGTAGTTGGATGTTGAAGAAAAGTATGGAACATTCTGCTGCTTAGATTTTCAATTTTTATGGATTTTAGGCAAACTTTCGCTGTATATAACTCCTTTTTTGAGTGCATAGTATCAGGATTTTAAAGTGTTTTGAATTTCCATAATCGCTTCGTTTTTTGTGCCCTTTTTCTTCTTTTTATCCGCCGGATATGCAAACGTCCCCCCTGGTAATCATTATTTTTCTCTATTCCCGAGGTAAAGTATTTAAACGCGGCAAAAATCCTACCGTTTTTCACTTTTCAAATTTGTGTCTTCGAATTCTTCATTTCTTCTCTATCTTGTGCGTTCATTTCTTCCATTGTTCGTTGTCAACCGATTCACTGTTTTCCTGTAAGATTTTCTTCCTTCTCTTTTATTTACTTTGTTCATCATGGTTTACCTTGTTGAATCGCTTGACAAATTTCGTTCTGAATTTTCAATTCCTTCATGGGTCATATTGGAAAAACTTTTTGAACCCTCTGACTATTTTTCTTTAGCTGAGGGACATTGGTTCCCAAGTCTCTTTGTGGCCGAATGTGGCTTCTCTTTTTCTCCAAATCCTTTATGTTTGGAGTTCTGTCAATATTTTGACGTTGGTCCTGCAAAAATAGCGCCACATACTTGGAGGATAGCTAATGGAGTTCATAGGTTGAACCAACTTCATGGATCTCGTTTAGGGATTCCAGAGATAATGTACTACTACAGATGGGTTGTCAGCGATAGTACTTTTTATTTGAAAACTAGGTTTTTGAATAGGGCATTAGTTGTCAATCTTCTTGACGCCAACAGGGATTATTTTGAACATGGAGTGGTAATGAAAAATTGGCAACACCCTCCATTAAATGGAGATGATGTATACCAAGGTCCTAGATGTCCTCCTTATGGTAATGGGATAGGTTGTTTTTATTTTTTAAAATCTTATTTTCTTTGTGTTTGATAAAATGTATCACTGACATTTAATTTTTGATTATTTACAGTTGACAGCAAAAGAAAGTCTCCTAAAGAAACAGACGTTAATTTAAAGCATTTGAAACTTATCTGGAGTTTGCACCAATCTGTTGCTGAGGAACATATTAGGTATGCCTCTTATTTATTGCAATACAAGAGCTACACTTCATCCTTCACCGCTCGTCTAGTGGTGGTTGACATTGACCAAGTACCAGCTTCTGAAACTGGTGTGGTAGGTTCCTCCTCTGAATCGAACATTCCCATCAGTATCCTAATGAAGAGAAGAAGAGCTCCTGCCTTCTTTGACAAATTAGACTCTGCCAATGTGGAGACCAAGAAAAATAAACAGGATGTTCTAGAGGAAGGGACAAGAAACATTGATGCACCCCCTCCTGCTACTGCCGAGAAAGTTGTTGAGAAGCCCCCTGTGGATCCGAGCAAGATTGTTGATATTACTCCTCCTAGTGAGGTTATTGTCATATCTCCAGCTAAGACTACGTCCTTAGTTGAGAATGTTCCTGTTCCTCCAAGGAGGTTAAAGAAAAATTCTTCTGAGCGACTTGCTGAACTAGTCTCTCAACTGTTGAAGGTGGTACTTCAACCTTTATTCCCCTGAGCTCCGCTGTGGGCTTAGTAAAATCTTGGACTGTCCCAGAGGTCCATGACATTGAAAATACTCTCACTCGTGAGAGAGTTACTGCTCTATCTGCTCAACACATTGCCTCAGTAAGTATTATTGATTTGAGCCTCTTACTTTTTAATACTATGTTCGTACATTGACTTAGAGTTATTTCTTTTCTCAGCTGGTAACATGTTTCAACAACATTGTAAAAAGGGATGAAGCCATCAGGGCCTCCAGTTCCTCGGATGGAGTAGAAAAGGCTTTTACTGGATTAACCCAATCTTTGAAAGACTCTCATCAGAAGTATGAGGAAAATAAAATTGCTTGGGAGAAGCAAGTTAAGTCTGTTGAGCAAGAGAGAGATCGAGCTGTGGAAGCCTCCAAGGAGTTGGAGAAGAAATTGAAGAGTTTGAGAAGAACAATAAAGAGCTTGAGGAGAAGCTCAAGAATGCTGAAGAGCTTGATAATAAGCTCAAAACTGCTGAAGAGGAAGTTGGTAGACTTCTTGATCTTGATCGCCAGAAACAGGAGGTGGAAGGGAAATTGAAGGCTGCCGAGGAACTTCTTATTGAGAGGACTTCCTCGGAGAAGGCAAAAAGAAGAAATATTGTTAAAAAGTCTTTTAGTGCTGGTTGGGATAAAGGCTGGAACAAAGGCCTGGCTTCCATGTCCTCTCAAATGGAGTTTTCCAGCCTTAAATATTTCAGGGATGGATGGGTTGCAGCCCTGCAGGAGCTAAAAATTGCTGAGAATTATGAACTGTTCCAGCGACACACTCATGGCCCTCCTCCCTCTCATGGAGAAAAAGAAGAGGACGAATCTTCCTGAGAAGACTCTTCCATGATAATTGGGGACCAGGTCCTTACTGTTGAACCTTGCTCCGAGCAGCCCCAACCAGCAAACATTTCTGCCGAGCAGCTTTCCTTGCCCTCCGAGCAACCAACCTTTTCATCCAAGCATTTCGAGGAAGTTTTAGGAAGCAAGGAGAAGGTGTAGAGTTGTTCGGATCTTTCTTTTGCTTTTTTGTTGAATGTAATTTTGGGCTATGTACTTCTTCTTGTGATGAAATAAAATCTGAACTTTGGTTGTTCGTCTTGACTTTCGCTTATCCTTACTCTGTTTGTATCATCATTGATTCTTTTTATTGCCTCTCTGTAACACCCCGCCCGCTCGGGGAGAGAGAACGGAGCGCTAGTGCGATAAAATAAATCCAAATCCACAAGTGATAAGGTATAGAGCATTTAAATAAACCCAAAATAATATAAATCCACTAATCTCAATCTCTTCAATTACAACAAGTCTCTCGAATTACATACTAACTTGAAAATAAAATACAAATCTCCAAAGCTCTATACATTAAAATAATACAAATCTTCCAACTTGTATTAAAAATTCTCCCCAATATAATCCACGCTAAAAATAATCCCAATTGGTCCATAGCATCCCAAATCCATGCTAACCTGCCACTAAAAGAAAATATGGGGAAGTACACAATACGATAAGAAAGATGCTCAAAAAATATATGTTAGCGATGAATAAAACATAACAACACGAGTACGGATATTCAAATCAAAATGCAAATCTCAAAGCATTTATCAATATAATTTCTCAACAACACATCAATGGGTCACCAGGCCTCACCACATCCGTATATGCTTTATCAAGCCATAGCCCGGGAAACAGGAATTTTGGCGGGTGCCCAACATCCGTGCCATATTAAAATCTCATGACAATGTGCTCAACAACAACATAGTGATACCACATGAATCAAAATAATTTCAACAATTATTTTCCAGATTTGAATGAATTTAACGATTCAAATATGAGTTCAATTAACAAGAATTCAACGGAATAAACTCTCGAGAGATTTAAGGAGCATATTGTGTAAAACCCCATACCTCAAACCATGATGAGAAACCAATGATCACATCCTCAAGATAACCACAAAAGATCTACAAAAGCTCCTCCAAGAACCTCCAACAAAATAGGCCCAAGAACACCTCTAATCTAAGGTTGGAACTCACAAATCTCAAGGGCCAATGTGTATATAAAAAGAAGAGGAATATAAAATATATTTGCTGCCAAAAGTTATGCCAAAAGTATGTTAAAAAGGTTGCCCACGACTTCCTTTTATAATGAAAAGAAATGAAGAGTTGGAATCCAAAAGACTCCTTTAAATAAGGCAAAGAAATGAAGAGTTGGAAGTCAAAACAACTCCAAGAGTTAAAAATATTTAAAAATCATTTTAAAATCCGTTTTAACTCCGATTTTGAAACCGTTTGAAATTCTCGCCTTTGAAAATAATAACCAACATATTTGAGCAATAAAAATAATTTTATCAAAAACTTTATTTTCCTCCATTTTCCAAAAATTAATTAAAATAGCGCAAAATTACGCTGGTTGTTACACTTCCCCACTAACAATGGAATTTCTCCCTCGAAATTCGCCGAATGCCTAACTCTCAAAAATCAGGCCAACAATCTCCAAAATAATCTCGTCTCCAAAAATAAATTCCTCACATCTAATCTCGAAACCTAACACGAATATCACCTAAAATTTTCTATCTCCAAAAATTGCTAACCACGCAATGGATCCAAAATCCAAGCCCCTAGGGTTGCCGTATACCTAAGCTCTGATACCATTTGTAACACCCCGCCCGCCCGGGGAGAGCGAACGGAGCGCTAGTGCGATAAAATAAATCCAAATCCACAAGTGACAAGGTATAGAGCATCTAAATAAACCCAAAATAATATAAATCCACTAATCTCAATCTCTTCAATTACAACAAGTCTCTCGAATTACATACTAACTTGAAAATAAAATACAAATGTCCAAAGCTCTATACATTAAAATAATACAAATCTTCCAACTTGTATTAAAAATTCTCCCCAATATAATCCACGCTAAAAATCATCCCAATTGGTCCATAGCATCCCAAATCCATGCTAACCTGCCACTAAAAGAAAATATGGGGAAGTACACAATACGACAAGAAAGATGCTCAAAAAATATATGTTAGCGATGAATAAAATGTAACAACATGAGTACTAATATTCAAATCAAAATGCAAATCTCAAAGCATTTATCAATATAATTTCTCAACAACACATCAATGGGTCACCAGGCCTCACCACATCCGTATATGCTTTATCAAGCCATAGCACTGGAAACAGGAATTTTGGCGGGTGCCCAACATCCGTGCCATATTAAAATCTCATGACAACGTGCTCAACAACAATATAGTGATACCACATGAATCAAAATAATTTCAACAATTATTCTCCAGATTTCAATGAATTTAACGATTCAAATATGAGTTCAATTAACAAGAATTCAACGGAATAAACTCTCGAGAGATTTAAGGAGCATATTGTGTAAAACCCCATACCTCAAACCATGATGAGAAACCAATGATCACATCCTCAAGATAACCACAAAATATCTACAAAAGCTCCTCCAAGAACCTCCAACAAAATAGCCCCAAGAACACCTCTAATCTATGGTTGGAACTCACAAATCTCAAGGGCCAATGTGTATATAGAAAGAAGAGGAATATAAAATATATTTGCTGCCAAAAGTTGTGCCAAAAGTATGTTAAAAAGGTTGCCCACGACTTCCTTTTATAATGAAAAGAAATGAAGAGTTGGAATCCAAAAGACTCCTTTAAATAAGGCAAAGAAATGAAGAGTTGGAAGTCAAAACAACTCCAAGAGTTAAAAACATTTAAAAATCATTTTAAAATCCGTTTTAACTTCGATTTTGAAACCGTTTGAAATTATCGCCTTTGAAAATAATAACCAACATATTTGAGCAATAAAAATAATTTTATCAAAAACTTTATTTTCCTCCATTTTCCAAAAATTAATTAAAATAGCTCAAAATTACGCTGGTTGTTACACTCTCTTTGAATGTTTATGGCTAGGATATAGCTCTTATCATCTCATGATACGGAATTGATGAAGAAATGTAATGATTACTTCACAGCTGGTCATGCAGACCTAAACGAGGCTCAAATCATTGACATCCTTGATCCAGATACTTCTGAACGAGCAGTCGAAGCTTACCAATATCTGAAGTGCTTGCTCAACCGATGCCAATAATATGGCTTATTATGAGATGATTGAGGATCTCCAAGGAACTATATAGGAACTCCAGTAGCAGTACAAAGAGTCCTCCACACTTTTTCACCAAGGGTATGAGAAGAAATATCAACAGTTAAGTGATGAAAAAGGGTATGATAAATTCATCTCTGCTTACGAGAAGAAAGAGAGCATTCTAAAGCTTGAAGTTGAAGAGAATAGGCATATCGCCAAGTTGCTAGAGCAAGAGAACATTTCCTTGCAAGAGGAAGTAAAACAACTCAAGTCTGTTGCGTCTTCCTCGGGAGCCTTGGTCCCTGTTAATGATGAAGTTTTTCTTTTTTGGAGGTAGAAAATGCCAACCTGCGAGATGAATTGGAAACTTTGAAAAAGGCTGGACACTCTACTCATGGACGAGCAAGATCTTCTTCTCGGGGACGCGAAAGGGCTGGTCGAATTTCTATTGAAGAAGCGAGGAATCAATATGCCTTGGAGAATCAGGCAGTTCAACTGATGGCGAAGAATCAAGCCTTAGCAGAGATGTCCAAGAAGATTTTGAACCTCAGTGAGCAACTTTCTACACAAAGCTCTGCCTTGGAAAATAAAGAACTTCTGGTGAAGAATCTTCATGAGCAACTGGAGAGGTTAACTTTCAAATTCCATAAACAGCCCAGAGAGTTTTGGATGGCTAGTTACAATGAAGCCCTCTACCATCTTGATGATCGAATCAAGCAATCAAATTGGAGCAGGGCTGAATGCAATGGGTGTGCTAAAATTGGAGCAGGGCCACTATCTATGGGATTATTATGACCCTGGGTTGCTCGAGTTGCCTGTGCCTCCTTTTAAGCTAGACATGAGTTGGATTCCTTCTCGGGCAATTCCTCTGTTTAATCTCCAAGTATCTCGGCGACTACAGTCTTCATTCAAACTTCGAGATATCTCGCCCAGAACATTTACTTGATCGGCCATCTGTAATGAATGTTAGAATGCTGAGAGATGTAAATTTTATAAATTCTCCTTATTCCTTAGATGATCCTCCTGCTGGAGTAGAACCTGTTTCAAAGGCAGAAGGGAAAAAACCAATAGAATAGGATTTTTGTGTAATAACTTGTAGTTTTCACAGCATATGTAATTCTTCTTAATTTAAATGAAGAAAATTTTAATCTTTTGCTATTTTATTTTCTTCTAAGTATTTTGCAGAATGTCTTTGTTTGTGAATATATGCATATTTTGATATGCCATTCTAATTTTATTTTGATTATAGTGACTTATCACTCTTTGATTCTAATCAATGAAATGACTTACATCCCACGATCCTGCTTAGTTTAACCAATCGGAGTTGATTGCAATTGATTTGCCAACCAACCGAAGTTGGTGGAGATTAATTTGCCGACCAACCAGAGTTGGTGGATATTGATTCCCGACCAACCGGAGTTGGAGGAGATTAATTTGCCGACCAATCGGAGTTGGTGGATATTGATTCCCTACCAATCAGAGTTGGAGGAGATTACATTGCCGACCAACCAGAGTTGGTGGATATTGATTCCCGACCAACTGGAGTTGGAGGAGATTAATTTGTCGACCAACCGGAGTTGGTGGATATTGATTCCCGACCAACCGGACTTGGAGGAGATTAATTTGCCAACCAACCGGAGTTGGTGGATATTGATACCCGACCAACCGGAGTTGGAGGAGATTAATTTTCCGACCAACCGGAGTTGGTGGATAATGATTCCCGACCAACCGGAGTTGGAGGAGATTAATTTGCCGACCAACCGGAGTTGGTGGATAATGATTCTCGACGAACCGGAGTTAGAGGAGATTAATTTGCCGATCAACTGGAGTTGGTGGATATTTTTGCTAACCAATCGGAGTTGGTGTATATTTTTTCTGAACTTGATGCGTAGTGTGTAGCACTAATACTCTGAAAAATTTTAACAAAAAGAGAGAAACTGGGTAAAGAATTCAACACTTTATTCATACTGAAGAAAACTACATTTACATAGGAATCCCAACTACTGATAATACTTGCGTAGATGCTCTGCATTCCATGCATTCTTAAATTCTTCTCCCTCCAAGGTTTCAATCCTGTATGTCCCTAGTCGAACAACCTCTGTTACTCTGTAGGGTCCATGCCAGTTAGCTTCTAGTTTGTTGTGCTTTTGAATTACTTTCTTTAGCACATAATCTCCTTCCTTCATTTCACACTTCTTTACCCTCTTTTTTGTAAAACAGAGTTGTTCGTTGTTGGTATGCAGCATTCCTGATTTCCGCTTCTTCTCTAACTTCTTTGAGCATATCTAGATCTAATCGCCTCATCAAGTCAGTAATAGGATAATTGAAATTAAGTACCATGTGCGTGGGTAGACCCAATTCAGCAGGTATTACAGCCTCACTCCCAAATGCCAGCATATATGGAAACTCTCCAGTTGCTGTTCGCGGTGTGGTGCGATAAGCCCACAATACAGAGTGTAGTTCATTAATCCAATTTTCTTTTGAACTATCTAGTCATTTATTCAATCCATTTAGTAGCGTTCTATTTGTCACCTCAGTTTGTCCAATGCTTTGTGGGTGACCTGGTGCAGAATGAGTTTTCAGAATATTGGATTAATGACAGTATGCAACGAACTCCTCGTTATCAAACTGGGTTCCATGGTCAGTAATGAATGCATGTAGGAGACCATATCCGCAAATAATGTTTTTCCAAATGAATTGATAGAATTTGTCGTATGTCATATCAATAAGGGGTTCAACTTCCACCCATTTGGTAAAGTAATCCACAGCGACTACGAGGTACTTGAATCTTCCCTTGGTCGTAGGAAGTGGCCCTACCAAGTCTATTCCCCACATGGAAAATGGCCAAGGGGACATTACGGGTGTTAGCAATGCCTGAGGAGTTCTTCGAACAGATGAGAAGTGTTGGCATTTATCGCACTTCTTAGCATAGGCTGCGCAATCATCTCTCATTGTCGGCCAATAGTACCCCTGTGTGGTTATTCTTCATAAGAGCGTCCGACCAGCTACATGGGCTCCACAAGACTCTTCATGAACCTCTTTGATCAAGTCTTTCACTTCAAAGGGATGGACGCATCTTTGGATCCCTGCTATCACTCCTCGTCTGTATAAAATGACATTGGTCAACACATAACGAGCAGCTTTAAACTTTAGTTTCTTAGCTGCGAGTTTATCAATTGGTAAAGTCCCATCTTCAATATAGGCTCTGCTTGGATCCATCCAGGATGGTCCTAAGTCAAGAGCAATGAAATTTATCATTAGATATTCATCTATGCTCCGACCAGCTAGAATCACTATTGGGATTGTTCTTCATAGCTCGGTGAGGGTGGCTGATGCTAGTCGGGCTAGGGCATCTGCTCTTGCATTCTCCAATCTCGGTATTCTAACCAGCTGAATAGCAATAAAACTTGATACCAACTCCATTGCTTTTGCATGGTACTTGATCATTAACTCTCCCTTTGCTGCATATATTCTGAGAATCTGATTTATGATTAACTGCAAATCGCTGAATACAATGATCTGCTCTTCCTTCATGGTTTTTGCCAAACTAAGACCTACAATCATAGCTTCATATTCACCTTCATTGTTAGAAACCTGAAATTGAAAGCGCAGAGCATACTCCACATCGATCTCATCCGGGTTATTTAAAATAATCCCTGCTCCACTGCCTGTAGTGCAAGATGAGCCATCCACATATAGATTCCATATAGGTACCTCATCATCAAATTTTTGATCGGATAGAGTTCCTCGGTGGAATATTTGTTGCTTATTTATGTCATCCTCTAGCACTTCTTGCTGCTTGTCGACCATCTTCTCTTGCTCGTCAACCGACTTAAGTTGGTCGGGGTTTAAATTTGATGATCCTGTAACATCCACAGGCTGGTCGGTATTTAATTTTTGCTCTTCGGCGGTGTCAGGATAGGTGAACTCTGCGATAAAATCTGCCACTGCCTGTCCTTTAAGCAACGATCTAGGCTCATAAATTATGTCATATTCACCAAGTTCTACTGTCGAGTACATCAATCTTCCTGATTTTTCTAGTTTATGAAGATCTTGCCTTAACGGCATATCAGTATACACAACTATAGTATGAGCTTGGAAGTATGGCCTCATCCTTCTGCTTGCTTCAATCAGTGCTAGTGCCAATTTTTCCAGTCTTGGATATCTGATCTCTGCTCCTCGAAAGGCCTTGTTAGTGTAATAGATTAGTTTTTACACTCCATCCTCCATTTTTATCAACGCCGAGTTTACTGCGTTTTCTAAAACTTCCAGATACAAGTATAGTCTTTCTCCCATTACTGGTCTGGATAACAATGGAGGTGCTCCCAGGTATTTCTTCAATTCATGAAAGGCCTTCTCACATTCATCGTTCCATTCAAATTTTTTTCGGAGTGTTTTGAAGAATAGGAGACATCTATCAGTTGCTCGCGACACAAATCTATTAAGTGCTGCAACTCGCCCTGTGAGACTTTGCACTTCCTTCTTCGTCATTGGAGATCGTAGCCCCAATAGAGCCTTGATCTTTTCAGGGTTCGCTTTAATACCTCGTTGGTTGACAATATACCCGAGAAACATGTCTTCTCGTACTCCGAATATGCATTTGGTAGGGTTCAACTTCATTTGATATTTGTCTAGTTGATCAAAGGTCTGGCCTAGGTCAACTAGATGATTAGCAACTTTATTGTTCTTTGTCATCATATCGTCAACATAAACCTCCATATTGTGACTTATTTTCTCTGCAAACACCTTGTTCACCAGTCGCTGATATGTTGCACCTGCATTTTTCAATCAAAAAGGCATAACATTATAACAATAAGTTCCTCTTGGGGTAATAAAAGAGGTACTCTCCTTGTCCTCAGGCTTCATTTTAATCTGGTTGTAATTAGAATAAGCATCCATGAAACTCAACAATTCATGCCCTGAAGTAGCATCTACTAGTTGATCAATTCGAGGCAAAGGAATATGCTCCTTTGGGCATGCCTTGTTAAGGTCGGTGAAGTCTACACACATCCTCCACTTATTATTTTTCTTCTTAACCATCACTACATTTGCTAGCCAGTCAGGATATTTAACATCCTCAATGAAAGAGGCTTTTTATAGCTTCTCTACTTCTTCCTGTATGGCTTGATTCTTCTCAAGACTGAACACTCTTCTTCGCTGCTTCACTGGCTTAATTTCTTTGTTCACATTGAGCTCGTGACACAAGAAGCTCAGGTCAATTCCTGGCATATCTTCGTGACTCCATGCAAAAGTTTGCTTTCTGTATCTTAGAAATCCTATCAGTTCTTGTTTTATTGATATATCCAATGATGCACCAATTTGAGTTGTTCGTTCTGGATGCTCGTTGTCCAGAATGACATTCTCGGTAGCTTCCATGACTTGTCCCTTCACGAGTTGAGACTCGTCTATAGGGTCTAATGTTTCAATCTCTGCATCCCCTATCTCATCCACTTGATAGGTGATAGTGTTTTGCCTAGATTCTTCACGCTCCTCCTGTTCAGCAGATGAATAATAGAACTCCCAAGCTACTTTCTGGTTGCCTTTCACAACTCCCACCCCAAAATTGTTTGGGAATTTTAAATATTAATGCACAGTAGATGGTTCTGCTTCGAACTTTTTTAGGCCTACTCTTCCCATGATGATGTTATAAGTTGATAGGACGTTTTTATCCATGACAAAAAAGCATACCCTTTCTGTTCGACAGGCAGACCAGGTACTGATAATAATATCTAACTTGATCGTCCCACGTGGAAAAACCTTCTCGCCAGTAAAACTAAGGAGGGGCCTATGATATGGCTCCAACTGGGCTAATTTCAGATTCAAACTATCAAAGCATGGATAGAACATGATATTTGTCGAGCTACCATTATCCACCAGTACTCATGAAATCACCACTTCTTTCATTCTCATCTTGATTACCAATAGGTCATCATGAGGATATATTACACCTGCCAAGTCATTCTTAGAGAAACCCATGGACAACCTGTCTTTATTTACCTTCCTCGGACGATCAACTTCAGCTATATTTATTCACTGAATGTACGAGCAAGCTTGAGCCTCATTGAGGTAAGCTTTTCTCTCTCCAGTCATATCTCCACCTCCTGCATCTCCACCTGTAATAAAATTACATTCAAATGATCCAAAATGGATTGAAAATACCTCACGCTCTGGCTGTTTTGGTCTTTTTGGGAGATCGGTGTCATCTTGATCATCTTATGGGTCTTCTTCATGACTTCTCTTCTTGTCCTCTTTTGCTCGTCGAGGAGATCTAGACCTCTGCCTTGCTCGTTCGTTGACCTTTCCACCATTTTGGCGATCCACATACTTGGTCAATTTTTCTTGCCTGATGAGCTCTTTAATTTCATTCTGGAGAGCTATTCAGTTTTTGGTCATGTGACCATGGTCCTTATGGAACTCGCAATATTTGGATTTATTCCTCTTGTCTGGATCTGTCTTCATTTTTTTAGGCCAGTTTAGCTCCTCGTTGTTCTTGATCTCTTCCATAATGTGGTTTATTTCTACCTTCAAAGGAGTATAGTTTCCAAATTTCTTCAACTGTTCCAATGCTTGCTTTGCTTTTAATTGCTTGTTGCCACCATTATTCTTCTGCTCCTTCTTCTCAACCTTATCCGCCTCAACTTTGGTCTCCTTAGTGTCCATATTCTTCTTCGCATCCATAGCTTCCTCGGCGTTCATAATCTTGGTTGCCTTTGCCATTAATTCTGCCATGGTTCTAGGCGGGTCTTTGGCTAGAGTGTAGTACAATTTATCTGGAAACAGTCCACTCATTAGAGCAGTAATTGCTATCTTCTCCTCGTAATCAATTACTTCGAGTTTCTCATTAGTGAAATAAGTAATGTAATCCCTAGTGCTTTCACCTACCTTTTGTCTAACACTCAATAAGTGGGATACTCGTTTGACTGGTTTTGCTCCAAAATAGAAGTTCCTAATAAAGAGCTCTGCTAGTTGAAAGAAAGTCGCGATCTTTCCCCGAGGAAGATTGTTGTACCATATTTGAGCAGATCCGGTAAGAGTTCCTGAAAATTCCCTGCATCGCATCTCGTCTGGAACATCATAGATATCAGCAACTGCTTGGTATTGTTCTATATGGAGAACAGGATCTGTTTTTCCATCGTATTTTAGTGTTACTATCGGGGCTTTAAATTTTGACGGTGTGGGAAAGTCCACAATATCTTGTATGAATGGTGTTCCTTGGACAAAAGTCCTTTATAGAGGATTCTTGGTTTTATCCATCTCCCCTAATCTATCCTCCAACCTTTGAATTGATCCCTTCCATGCATCATTTCCTTCCTCGAGCCTATTGGTTCGAGCAATTGATCACGTTGAATTTGCCTCTTGGGATGTTTCATGACGAGCAGTTGGTCGTGATTGGGCAAAGCCTTCCTTTAAATCAGATGGTCGTTGAGAGTTCCTCGACATAATCCTATGGGGACTTCTATTCCTCCTAGGACCCAAACGATCAAAAGGAGAGACTCTACTCAATCTTTCAAGAGCACTTATCCTTTCTGGAGATAGAGTGATGCTTTGTTGAGTTTCTGTAGCTCGTACTGAGGAAGTTCGACCAGGTTGATAAGAAGGATCGTTAGATCTCTCAGTACGATATGAATCGGTGCGTCTGGATTGAGATTCCTCTGGGAATAACGTTCGCCTAGTTCGCGAAGAAGGTAACCGGGTATTTCTTTGAATGCTTCGTTGTCCTAACTAGGTTGGCGCTCCACTCGGGATAGTTTGCATGAGTTGTCGCATGGTTTCTTGCATGGCCGTCTGGACCTGGGCCAAATTAGCCATTATACCAGCCAGATCTTGGACATTTGGGGGAGTAGATGGATTTGGAAGGATTCCAGCATTTCGATTACTGGAGTCAGGATTATCAACCATTGATGATGAATTGTTTTGGTGAAAAACGATAATTATAGTCGATTTCCCACAGACGGCGCCAATCTGTTGAAGTAAAAAATTAGATTATCTCTAATTAATCAATCACAGATAAAATAAATAAGACAAAAAGGTTTTCAAAGTGGTTCAGCCTTGAAAGAATGGCCTACGTCCAATGTCTTTGTTATTGTTGACTGTTTGTTAGGAATTCTTGATAATGGGTTTACCAAGAAATTCCGAGTCCCCCTCTGATGAGGAGGTTACAATGTATTTATAGCCTTGAGGCTGTACAAATGAAAGGACAATGCGCTGTTATCTAGTAGACATGTACATATGCATGATAATAATGAGCATTTAATGCGCAGTCGTCTCCTTGATTATCCTAATTTGAGTGCTCTGTACGCTATGTAGCTCGGACCGCTTAAGCTGCTCGGACCGCCTAAGTAGCTCGGCATGATTGAGTTCCTCGGGGGGTTCAGTAGCTCGGTATAAGAATTGACAGTTGCCACATAGGTTGACACGCACCTTCAAATGATAGGTCCATATCAGCAGAATAAATTTGGTATCAACAGTAACAATCAGTAAAACTCTAACTGGAAGGTGTGAATGGTGAACAACCTTCCAAAGCACAATATCCCCAATCATAACCCTCCAAGCATTTGGGGACAATTGGAAAGGGACAAGGTTTATATATGAGAGTATAACTATGATAGTTAGGTGGATGGGAAGATGAAAACCCAACTTAAACATCTGCTCATAGACACATATTTCACCATCTTGGCCATCGAAAGCCATTTCATCCTCCAGAGGTTTCCTAAGGATGATTGAGGAATCTATGGAATAGAGGTTCCTTAAAGAAAGAAGGTCGTACTCGTTCACGGTACTCCCATACTCTGCAGCTACAGAAATATCAAGTTTTCTTCCTTCATCATCATCACCATCCCCAATAACTTTGTCCTGGGCAGTCGTAGGGGATCCACCAGGAAACCTCTTCGCAAACTCAACACCGGGGGCGGTCGATAGAGGAATGGCATCAATAGGAGGGGGAATTGCTACACTGGGCCCTAAGATTTCTATGGAAGGATATATAAGTGAAGTTTTAGCATCTCTATGTGACGAGGCACGAATCGAAACCTCGGCATCCCCCAAAACCTCATCTTGCCTAGGGGAATAATCCATAGCCTCTTAAAAAGAGTCTATGGAATCAACATCCTTAGAGGTAGACATCAGGTCCAAAGCAGCTGACTTAAACATGGGATCTGGAACCTCTGCAGGCTCAACAAACTCAGGGTATATGACAGCTAATGGTGGAGGAAAGGTAGGTCTGGGCGAAAAATCCTCAGCTATACGATCCTCTTCATGGACTAACTTTATCTACCTAATCGTTTCAAAGGTCTTCTCACGCAGAGTTGGGAACTCTTCAATAAGTTTATACAAAGGTCTGAGTATTCGACAGACGACACTACACTTGAGAGTTCGAACTAAAAGGGCAAACAGGAAAACAACTTGTATAACTCAAACTAAATATCAAACTGGGAATCCAAAGGGTTTACACCAAGAACGTAACCGATGGTCAGCCAGAAAACCTTAAAACACAAATTCTAACCTAAACTAAGCCCAAGATGACTAAGTGAATATGAAATAGACCATATAGCCCAGTGTCTCTCATGAAAAATAACCAAACAGGAGTGGTTTCCCTTGTCGGAGAATAAAAAATGCTCACAAAAAAATGGAAGTTGCAAATAAAGCAAGAAATTAAAGACGCGAAGAGCAAAATGGTTACCAGATCAACGAGAAGTGAAAGGCGAGGGGTTACAAACCCAAGACGACTTGAGAACCAGAGAGAGATTGGAGCTTTGGCTATTGAGGATTTAGGAAAAATCTTAACTGTGAGAGCTCTATGGTAGGATAAATGAGAGAAGAAAGAGAATAAGGGAAAGGAAAAAGTATTTAAACCTTTCCTAATGATGGGGCATAATTTTCAAGGCACCCATCATTTCCCTAGAGAACCTAAAAGGCGACATCAGAGCTGTCATACCTTGGGGAATACATTATCCACATCAATGAGTTACATTTGTCCAAGGAATAACTTCACACCCCAAGACACCAAATGTAACTCGGCATCATCCTAACTTATATACCCCTAAGCTACCTACTCACATAGGAAACTAAGGGCTAAGGGGTGATTGATATGCCCATATGTACCCTCATACTCGGAGTCGAGAACCTCGGCTGATGTAACGGCCAAGTCAGCAGGAGAATCACAATGGCCATCAGAGGAGTCTTCCTTCAGAAGGTCGGCCATATAATGACCAACCTCGGCTGAACATAATCCATGGTTAGAAAACTCATGGGCTCAAACGACTGCCACTGACGTACCCTGCTTTAGCTGACACTTCAGCTATGCCTAAAAATTAAACCTCGGATGGTCAATCAGGCCGAGGTCATACTTGCGTTTGGCAGAACAAAGACAACCCTCTGACTTACCAAGCATCGTACTAGGCTGGGCCGAGGTTACCATGGATGACATCACAAGTCCGAGAATACATAAGCACATGGGAAGACTTGGAACGCGTGGACTAAATCGTTATAACCGACCCGTTCTCCTCACGTGAGGTAATATTTGGTCATCATTACCTGCATATGACATAGCCAGATGTCCACATGAGATTGGACTGATCTTTACACACATGCTCATGGCATGCTTGGGGTACACTACACTCCCCAGGCACTATATATACATGTCTTCTTATACCTTGCAAAATGGTGTATAATTGTAAACCCTAGATGAAGCTCTGATAGAATACACATTAGAGAGAGAAAGTGAGTATTGTATCACAAGGCCATTAGAGACCTTACTATATAGTGAAGATTACGCACTACACAGTGGACGTAGGCCTAGATAGGCCGAACCACTTATATTGGTGTGTTTATCCTCCTTTCATCACCTCCTTTTATATTTATATTTATTGCAAGTTGCCATTGTTATAACTGTTTGAACTCTCCAACAC
This sequence comes from Sambucus nigra, assembly GCA_949130495.1. Lineage (NCBI taxonomy): Eukaryota > Viridiplantae > Streptophyta > Magnoliopsida > Dipsacales > Adoxaceae > Sambucus > Sambucus nigra. Next base: position 93,721,252 of record OX422210.1, on the reverse strand, counting down.
CTTGATCTTGTGGTTCTATTTACCACATCATCACCACCTGTGCTACTATAGTGGCATCTTCAATGGCATTCAGAGTACCCTGAACTGGTGTTGGCTGAGGCTCGGGTTGGGCACCCCTGTGAACTCGTTGTGCATGTCAAGGAGGCATCTGAAATGAGAGAGAAGCTTTATAAGTCAGCAGTTAATATCAAAAAATGTCTGAAGACGTAAAATGCGCAATTGAAGAATACGACAGTCCTAAAATATATGGCTCTATATATAAAAAAGCTACGCGGAAAGCATAAGAAGACGTACAGATCCTAAAAACTCTAGAACCTGATACGCTGATACCACCTGTGAAACCCCGTCTAATTAAATACTGGGTAACTATTCCTTTATTAAATTAATACATAATATCAAGTTTGTTCAGTCTTAGCATCACTATCGAAAACATTTAATTAGTTACTAGCCACCTAATATTTAAAATATGAGATGTCAAATTTTGTTAATTAAAGTAACTTACAACCAAGTAATGAATAACCAACCATTTAACATTCACATAAACAATCTCATAGGAATAATTAATAGAAAGAAATAACAGAGTCTAGAGTAACACTCCAAATATAGTCTCAATGCCAAATAATCCTAAAACAAAAGTCTGAATATCTAAATAAATTCAACAACTAAAATGAAAATGAAAGTCTGAAACTATTATCTGTAAATGAAAAGGGGCTACATGCCCTAACTGATGTAGATAATTCTATAAGAATCAAGATAGATGGTGGAGGCGCCTAATACCAAAATCTTGTAACTTCCAAAGCAGCTACAACATGTCAATAAAATGGACCTCCTATGCTTGGCATCCCTGTGGATGGGCACCTAAAAGGTTTTTACAAAATAAAATAGATTTGGAAGCAAACGAGTCAGAGCCCGATGTGAAAATAGTTTAAAAACAGCAAGTGTTTAAATTGTATTAAAAAATAAATATCATATACAAGTTAGTCACGTGCTCTCACTTGAGATTCTCACGCCTCAACTATTGTGCACGCCTAACGCATATTTACTCCCCATACTACCTACACTACCCACCTATCTTGTCGGCACCAATTCTTTGTCTATAGGGATTAATATATTGAGCCACCTGTATTACTCAAATACCCTGAAATTTCATTACCATTATTTATTAATCATCTTTAAGTAACTTAATACTCATTATGAATTTCCACAAGTTTACATTATTCTATAGGTCTCATCCTAACTCATCTACCAAGAAACAGAGTAGAACAATCTCCAGTATATATATTTACATCACTCTCAGTACATATATACACATATGGCACCCCAAGGCTGAGCTGTGATGCATGAATACTCTTCTATCGAATTCCGGTACATCACGTACGTAAGGATCACGAGTTCAGAATCACTCAAGAACTGTATCAATACAAATCACACATATTGGAGGCGAACATAGTTAACATACCTATTGGTCACGCACATACCTACCCTCCTATAGTTAGCTGACTTATCAACTCACAAATAAGTCTTCACAGTCCTATGTTCTTGAGGTACCAAATCTAAATCCCCCCGAAGGCACATAAGACAAGATTATCCTCTTCCTACAACCTCGCATGATAGCAAGTATGGTGAGTATGTCATACACATAATAATCCATATACTAGGTAATCACACAACCTAAGTAATCATCATTTCAATATAGGTATACTCCTGTCCTATATTACAAGTCTCATACGTAATATAGTTTCATCCCGGTTATTTTACGTAATATGTTTAGCGCGACAACCCTCGTTGTATAAATCCAAGTACTTAAACCTATACCAAAAGCTTACTAAGTCTCCCACTTGTCTCTAAGGTTATTTCAGTAATTTAAATCCCCCTACTATTGTCTCTAACCTTAAGTTATTATTTATCCGAATTAAATTCAAGTTGCTAAAATTTCAATCCGTATCTCACTCTTCGGACACTCGAAGTTTATCATTTAATTCCAAACCAAACTAATATTTCCCAGGCCTCAAATATACCCCTACTGACCTTCCCTAAGTCCCAATGTGTTCAAAGAGTACGCACTAATAATTCTTAAAATTTGGGATTGGTTAAACCTCAAAAGGAAATTGTATCACAAATTATGGGGGAGTCGATCGATCGAACTAGTCGATCGATCGACATTCATGGGTGATCGATCGATTCATCAGGTATGGCTACGATTCTGCATAATATAACCTATGGGTGTCTCCGATTTTAGACCTCTAATCCTCTATTTTAATGTTCCAAAGTCCCAAATACTTATATTAAAGGTTACACCAACATAAATACATAATTTCTAATGTCTCGAAATCATTAAATCATCATGGGGCATCGTTATCTTGGATCAAAACATGTGTTTTTCATAAAAAATCTTGTTCATTAAGTTTTTCTTCAAGAACACAAATATCTCAACATTAATTAGTGAATTTCTCTACATGAATCATGATTTCATTGTCTTGACATACCAAAAGTTTAACTACATGCATAACCTACCCATATTCTAGATTAAATTCTCCCAATTCATGAAATTATCAATATTTCAAGTTTAGTCTAAAATTCTAAACTATCATGGATAATATATTTGCTGAATCATAACAAGTTAAATCACTTGCCTCAAATGGAAGTTTTGATCCTTTGGAGAAGATGATATAGTGGCCGATCACAAATCTGGTGGTGGTGGTGGTCTAAGGTGGTTGTTTGGCCCTAACAACCTTTTGAAACCCTTCCGTTCTCTCTACTTCTCTCTCTTAAGGTTGTAGCAACCAATAACTCGAATGATACTGAGGTTTGGCTGATATATTTAACCTAAATTTCGTAGATCACTATTCATCAAATAGTAAAATGACGAAAATATCCTCCCGAGTTGCCGGTTTTGACTTAAAAATGCCCAGATATCCAAACTAAACCCCCAGGTAGTCTTTTTCTGACTATCTCGACCTTTTCGGGTGCATTAATGCACTCAAAATGACCCTAAGAATGACATGAAAATAAACTACTTTATAATCCATTAAATTGGTCCCGACACGACTGTCACACATGTCCCGACTTAATTTCCAAAACTGTCGTATTTTTCACACGTGGCAATTTCAATAAGTTCATAATCATATATTACTATACTCACTCAGTAATATTCAACATAATTATCATAATAAACTAGTAACTCTCGTCTCGCTAGTAGTTAAATCCATATTAATTACCAATTAATTTCCCATTTTTAATTCAATTAATCCTCAGTAAAAATACGGGGTATTATAATAATGAACAATCTTTTACTCCTGAAAGATTGACTGCTTTAGAAAGGTTAAGCCGAGCATCTCCCTTTGATCGTTTGGGACACATGGGCAATATAAATGTTCCCAGAGCATTATCAAGGAATACTCGATGATCAACTGATCAATGTGAGGGTTCATCCCAATCCAAATCAGATCCTGACGATCTGTTAGTGCCGAGCAGACCTCACAGGAGGAGTGTTCAGTACAAATAGTTGGTCGTAATAGCCGAGCTACAACACATAGATATGATGCTGGTAATAATGTATGGAAGGGCTCTATTCAACGATTGGAAGATAGGTTGGGAGAAATGGTAAAGGCAAAAAACCCTTTGCAACGAAGTTTTGTAAAAGGAACTCCTTTTGTGCAAGTTATTGTGGACTTTCCTACTCCTTCAAAGTTTAAAGCTCATGTGGTTATTCCCAAGTATTATGGGAAAACAGATATTGTTCTTCGTATAGAGTAGTACCAAGCATCAGTTGATATTTATGTCGATCCTGATTACAAGGACAACTCAGATTTGGTACAATATCCTTCCTCGGGGATAAATTTCTAGCCGAGCTATTTATTAGTAACTTCTGCTTTGGATCCAAACCGGTGAAAAGAGTATCTCATCTGCTAAGTGTAAGGCAAAGGGTATGAGAGAGTACCATAAATTATATTACTCGTTTCAATAACGAAAAGTTAAAAGTCATTGATTATGAGGAGAAAACATTTATCACAACCCTCATGAGTGGACTGCTTCCCCAAAAGCTTTACTACACACTTGGTAAAGATGCTCCAAAGACAATGACATAATTGATGGCTAAAGCATCTAAGATAATGAATGACGAGGAAGCCATGGAAGGCAAACAAAACTCATGTATAAAGTCTGAAGGCAAAATCGAGCAAAATGAGCAAAAAGAGCACAATGAGCATAAGGAATCGAAGAAAAAAGTGAATACCGACATGCTCAAAAAACACAATAATTACACTCCATTAACGATGGGTATCCACCATGTTTTGGAAGAAATAAAGCATAATAAAGAGGTACGTTGGCCTGAGAAGTTGAGAGCACCTGCTGGAAAGAGGGATAAATCCAAATAATGTGAATTTCACAGGAACCATGGGCATACGATGGATCGATGTATTTCTCTGCAGAATTAGATTGAAACCCTCATCTGAAGAGGAAAGATAGACATAATTGTTGATTGGCAGGATAATAATGGAGCCCGACGAAGGTCAAAATCTCCATGCAAGCCTAGGGATGAGAAAAAGAGAACTCATGAAGACGATCAAGAAGATGACCCCGACCTGCACAAAAGTCCCAAGAAATCGGAACATGATGTATTCATGCTTAGTTTTGAATCTTTTGATTACCACATGATTATAGGTGGATACATAGGAAGAGGATATCATACTGCTAAAAGGAAAGCTTACCTTATTGAGGTTCAAGCTTGCTCCTATATCCAGAGGATCAATCTGGCCGGGGAACACATGTCGAGGAAAGTTAATAAAGAAACTTTGGTGATTGTTTTTTACAAAAATGACCTTTCAGGGGTACTTTATCCCCATGACTACCCCCTAGTAGTCAAGGTCAGAATGCAAGACATAATAGTTTCCAAGGTATTAATTAATAACACCACCTCAACGAACATCATGTTTTATCCATGCTTTGACAGTCTGGACTTGAAGCTTAGACAATTGGAACCTTACCATAGGCCCCTAATAGGATTTTCTGGTGAAAAAGTGTTTCCATTAGGCACAATCAAACTGGAAGTGTTGATCGACACCTGGCGAGCAAGTCAGACTGAGAAGATACGTTTCTTTGTAATGGATAAGAATGTTCATTCTGCCTACGATATGATCATGGGAAGGGTAGGATTAAAGAAATTCAAAGTTGTGTCATCTATAGTTCATCGATTCTTAAAGTTCCTGACCAATTTTGGTGTATGTGTGGTCAAGGGTAATCAAAAGTATCTCGGTAATGTTATTCCTCCTTTGTTGAGCAACAAAATCTGAAAGAAATTAAGAAGAAGGCCACCACTTACCAAGTGGATATTACCGAGCCTAATAGCGACTCTGAGGTGGAAAATTTTGATCCAAGAGAGGAGACATATTTGGTAAAATGCCAAATTATATAAGAAACGGAGAATATCATCTTAGACGACGATAAGCCAGAGAGAATTACACAGGTGGATCAGCACTAGACCCTGTTCTTAAACATGAGTTAGTGACGTTCCTGAGATAAAAGAAAGCACGTGTTCTCTTAGAATCACGAGGACATGCCTGGGATTGACACTACGCCAAAAATAACAATTTTGCACACCTTGATATTAAAAATCTGGCACATTTTTTAACTGTGACAAATTCTGGCACGGTTTAATGATAATTTGGAACACTTTAAAACAGTGCCAAAATTTGCCACTGTTTTTAAGTGTGCCAAAATTGAGTACACTTGGCTAAAATATAAAATTCCTTAAAAAACTTACACTTACTCACTTTTGTACTCTCCCGCTCATCCTTCTCATTTCTAACCTTCCCACTCGGCTATTTCCCTCTCACGTTTTGGTCACAGTTGCTCCGTCGTTCGTCTCTTATTCTCCACCGCCAATATCATGTACTGCTCTGCCCCTTAGCTCTTTCTCTCTCTATGTATTTTCCTGTATAAACTATTTGGAATTAAATGTAGAGAAATAAATATTTGTGGTACTACTTTTTTGATGAGAATATATTGTGATAACCAATTATTTAGTTTTTTCCATCATTCAAGAGGAAGACGATTAATGATGATGTTTTGTTGTGGGAAATGGCAACGCTAGGTCTTAAAGATTATCTTTATCCACTCAAGGTGTACTTGGCTGGATATAGAGAAATATGTTTTAGGCTTAATTTGAAAATATCTAGATTAGGCTTAAAAACAAGTCGTTAAAGGGTGAAAATCCAAGCTAGACCCTAAACGGTCCCGTAAGAGGCATGGACATCTCACATGGGACCAATGTAACTTGTAGGAACTAACCGCGTAGTCACGGGTCTCGCGGTTTGAGAATATGACGATAATTTGAAAATATTTAGATTATTCTTTAAACATGCCGTTTGAGGGTGATAACTCAAACCATTCCTCAAATAGTTCTGTAAGATGCACTAACACCTCGCATGGGACTAATGTAACTCATAGGAGCTGACCACGTAGTCACAAGACTTTCGATTTGAGAATACAATAATAATTGTAACTCGTATATGCAATTTTTCATCTTGAATAAGATTTTTTTGTAAAATTACTTGGTTACTAATATCATCTCTTTTTTATATCCTATTTTTTTGCAGGATAACATTTTATCGTTAGCTTTTATCCACATGGAACACACGAAGAAGTCAACGATTTACAACAATGGGGTTATTTGTTTGATGTCGCTAATATTCGGGATTCTATTTTTTTGTGTTATGGTCGTGCAAGATTTTGTAATTTTATTGTTATATTTTATGGTCGTGCGAGCTTTACATTACGCAAGTTTTATATTAGCAGGTTTTAGAATGTCAAGAAAATAGAGAAAACTCTGTCCATTTTTTTTTGGTCTGTGAACTATTAAGACTTGTAATATTTTGAAGTTTGTATGTAAATTAGATTAGCAACAATGTGAGAGATACGTAATTTGTGAATTTTATTGTTTTCAAACAATTATTTTTTTTTCTTTGATTCAAAAATTTGGCACAATTCAAAACCGTGCCAAAAGTGTGTCTGAAATATAATATTCTGGTACAGTTTTAAAGTGTGTCAGAACTGTTCCTATTTGGCCAAATCTGGCACACTTTTAAATCGTGCTAGAAAAAATGATCATTTTGGAACACCTGATTCTGGCACAGTTTTAAACCTAACCAGATTGTTGTTTTTGGTGTAGTGTGATCCCAATTTCCTCTGTCATGAGCTCAATGTCAACAAGGAAACTAAGCCAGTGAAGTAAAGGCGTGGAGTATTTAGCCCCAAGAAGAACCAGGCTATCGAGGAGGAGGTGGAGAAACTTCTAAAAGCCTCATTCATTGAAGATGTCAAATATCTAGATTGGTTGGCCAACGTGATTATGGTAAAAAAGAAAAATAACAAATGGAGAATGTGTGTGGACTTCATAGATTTGAATAAAGCCTGCCCACAGGACCACTTTCCTCTTCCCAGGATTGATTAACTTGTCGATGCTACGTGAGGGCATGAACTATTGAGTTTTATGGATGCATATTCTAGTTATAACCAGATTAAGATGAAGCCCGAAGATAGGGAATGCACTTATTTCATTACTCCCCGAGGAACATATTGCTATAATGTTATGCCATTTGGTTTGAAAAATGAAGGTGCTACTTACCAGAGGTTGGTTAAAAAAGTCTTTGAGGAACAGATAGGCAAAAACATGGAGGTATACGTAGAGGACATGTTGAAGAAGAGAAAAAAAGAATTTGATCACATTATTGACCTCACCCAAACCTTTGATCAAGTGGAGAAGCACCAGATGAAGTTGAATCCGACCAAGTGCGTATCCGGTGTCTAAGAAGGCATGTTCCCCGGGTACAGAGTGAATCAAAGGGGAATTGAGGCTAACCCTGACAAAATTAAGGCGTTGATTGAAATTCAGTCTCCGACCTGTAAATGTGCAAAGGCTCACTGGGCGAGTAGCATCATTGAACAAATTTGTGTCCCAATCTACAGACAAGTGTTTACCATTATTTAAAGTGCCGAGGAAGAGTTTTGAATGGAATGATGAATGTGAGAAAGATTTTCTAGAGTTAAAAAAGTATTTGGGATCACCTCCATTGCTTTCCCAACCAGTGTTGGGAGAAAAATTGTATTTATACTTAGACGTCTCTAAGTCAGCTGTAAGTTATACCTTGATACAAGAAGATAATGGAGTTCAAAAGCCTATCTACTACACCAGTAAAGCCTTTTGAGGAGCATAAATTAGATATCTGCGCTTGGAAAAGTTAGCTTTATCGTTGATTGAGGCATCCGGATGGATGAAACCTTACTTCCAATCATATACTATTGTAGTGTACACTGATCTGACTCTTTTGCAAGCTTTGCATAAACTAGAGAAGTCTGGGAGGTTAATGTATTAGGTAGTAGAACTGGGGGAGTATGATATTGTATATGAGCTAAGTTCCTCATTAAAGGTACAAGCTATGGCAAATTCCATTGCTGAATTCACTTATCCAGAGGTTCCCGAGCAACGAAACATTAAGGTAGAGCAAACCCAAATAGGGGAAATCCCAACGGAAGTCATCACCGACTAACAACCCTAGCAAACCCCATTAGGGACAAGCGCAGAGGAAGTTGTTGCTGACCTACCAAAAATGTCAACCCGGATGAAAGAGATGGTCAAAAGATATGAGGAGGAAAGAAGCAAAGTATTTCATCATGGGATATTAACAGACCAAATGTTTGACAATAACATCCCCATCTAGAATTTGTATGTAAATGGATCCTCATGTGCAGCAGGAAGTGGAGCAAGCATAATACTCAACACCCCTGATGGGATAGACATTGAATATGCATTGCGGTTCCAATTTTAAGCCTCAAATAACGAAGCAGAGTATAAATCTCTCATTGTGGGCTTAAGTAAAGCTCAATCACTGAATGCCGAGCAAGTTGTGTCACACAGTGATTCTTAGTTAGTGGTGAATCAAATTTTGAGTTTGTATGGAGCCAAAGGAGAACTAATGACAAGATACTTAACCAAGGCATTGGAGGTTATAAAAATATTACATGTTGTTCGGATGAGTGGAATTCCAAGAGTGGAAAATGCCCGAGCTGACACACTTGCTTAGCTGACATCAACAACCATAATTGAGCTCAAGAGAACCATTCCCATCAAAAATTTGGCCAATCGAAGTGTTGATGATGATTTGATGATTAGTTTCATTACACTAGATATAGGACCATCCTAGATGGATCCCATCAGATTTTATATTGAAGAAGGAACACTACCAGTATACCCAATTGAGGCTAAAAATCTTAAGTAGAAAGCAACAAGGTACGTGTTAAACAAAGGCGTTCTGTACATGAGAGGATTAATAGCTACTATGCGGCGCTGTGTTCACCCAACAGAGATTAAAGATCTAATAGAAGAAGTTCATGAAGCATCTTGTGGATCTCATGTGGCAGGAAGATCGTTACTACATCGATTGAATACTCAAGGTTATTACTGGTCGACCATGAGGGAAAATTGTACAACCTTTACAAAAAAGTGTGATAAGTGCCATAAGTTCTCCAATATTTGCAAAACTCCACATGCATCTTTAACCCCCATTACTTCACCTTGGCCATTTTCTATTTGGGTGATAGAATTGGTCAGGACATTGTCAACCACCCGAGGAAGATTTAAGTACTTGGTTGTAACTGTTGATTATTTCACAAAAAGATTGATGCAAAACCATTAGTGGATATGCCCTATGAGAAGGTGTACCAGTTCATCTGGAAAAACATCATTTGTAGATATGGCTTTCCATATGCCTTCATTACTGACCATGGTACCCAATTAGATAATGAGGAGTTCGCAGCATACTGTGCCCAATCCAAGATTCAAAAGTTTCACTCTGCTCTAGTTAATCCTCAAAGTAATGGGAAAACAGAGGTAACAAACAGAACTTTACTAAATGGGTTGAAGAAAAGACTTGATGATTTTAAAGGGAATTGGATAAATGAATTTCACTCAGTTTTGTGGGCATACCGGACAACTCGAAGAGATGCTACTGGAGAAACACCATATATGTTATCCTTTGGGACGGAAGCTGTCATGCCAACTGAAATAGGTTTGCCAACTCATAGAGTTTTGAACTTTAATTCTCTTGTAAGTGATTTGATGCGAAGACTAGGACTGGACATGTTGGAAGAGGTGCGTGAAGATTCCTCTTTGAGTAACGCTGCCTATCAACAACAAACATCGCGCTTTTATAACAAAAGGGTAAAAACGACCAACTTAAAAGAGGGGGACTATGTACTTAAGAAGGTGATTCAGAAGACCAACAAGCTTGAAGCCAATTGGCATGGGCCTTATCGAGTTTCAGCAGTTTTTCAACCATGAACTTATTGAATTGAAACTTTGGAAGTGGATAAATTTAAAAATCCATGGAATGCCGGGATCTTAGGAAGTACTAACAGTAATAGCAAGCAACATCTTTTGTAATCAATTGGCTTTAGTATCAATAGAAAGTTGGTTTTTTCTATTTTTTTTATTTTTGGGGGAATATTGGTGATATGCACCACCACCACCCCCCCCCCCCCCCCAAAAAAAAAATACTTAGTCGGCAGGAACTCAGTAATTGGTTGGGCTTGGTCGGCGAAGGCAATACTTTATCGGCAAAACAACCAAAATTCGCAAATCCAAGTCAAAATAGGATTTTAAGACCTTAGTACTTGGTCAAGAAAAATAAAGGATAAAACTCTGCATAAAAATCAACAAGTTTTATCCAGACTGAGAAATATGGAGGAAGAACGTTGTGAAGATTCCTAAATATAAATGTAGACACATATTCCATATACAATTGGTTACCAATGATAACTAATGCTGAACCTAAAAATTTAGGTGCATTAGTATAACCTATGGCAATACCACGGGTAACCAGTGCTAAACTTGGATTGAAATCTGGTGCATTAGTAGAATCTATGGCCACATCAATGGTAACTAGTATTAAACTTAGAAATCTAAATATATCAGTAAAACCTATGATAATCTCATTAGTAATTGATGCTAAAATTTAGGCAAATTCCTAAGTGTATCAGTAGAACTAATGAAACAACAAAGTCATTCAATCATCCAGAATTAACAAGATAAGTCAATCAAATGACTTTTATTTATATATATAAGATGATTACATGAAAATATTGTGTATAAATTAAATATAGGAACAAATTATGCTTAAGATTATTCTAGTGGACGCTTTTCTTCAGCTTTAGAGGAGCTCGGTGTTGGTTCCATACCTGCTGGAGGATCATCCAATGTGTATGGGGAATTAATAAAGTTAAAATCTTGAAGCATTCTCCTATTGCTGCTGCTCGGAGCATTTAACATATGAGGATGTCGAACTATTTCTATCTCACCATGTAGGTCATAATCCCTTAAGTATTTGGAGATTAGGCATTGAGGAATGGTTTTTACAGGGATCCAGCTGACATCCAGTTTAAAGGGAGGATCTTGACACTCCAAAAGTCCCAGATCAGCCCAATTCCATAGTCTACTGTCCTAATCAAACTTCATAATTGTTAGGCAATTGGTCCAGCCCTATTTATAGCCATTGCACTCAGCCTGACTAAAGCAATCATCAAAATGACCAAAAGCTTCATTATATCTTTCCACCCAGATTTCCCTGGGATTTTTGTGAAATTGGAAAGTTAATCTTTCAACTTGATGTTGCAGTTTCTTCAATACTCCCTTTTTAGCATGTAGTTGAGAGGACTGGGTTGAAAGTTGCTCACCCTGGGTTTGGATCTTTTGAGACATCTCAACAATGGCTAAATTCTTGGCCTTTATTTGTACATCCTGATTTATAAGCATCTTTTGAGTGTTGTCTTTATTAGTCGTAGCTCAGCCAGATCTTGCTCTTGATCGGGAGGATGAATAAGGTTTAGATTTTTTTAAAGCCTCCAGTTCTTCCATCATATTAGCATTTTCAGCCTCCAAAAATGAAACTCTATAGTAGCAGTGGTTCAAGGAACCTTCAAAGAGTTGATCTCATCTCTCAAACTGTTATTTTCCTCTGCCAACATCTTGGCAATGGACCAGCCTCATCAACTTCATAATTGAGAAAAAAACTCTTTCTTCCTAAAACAAGAGGCATATTTCTCTAATTTCTCCTCAAACCCCCAAGCTTCACTTAGACCTTTTTACTTCTACTCATAATCATCATACGGGAGAGCCTTGAATTATTTATGATCTTCGTTAAGCTCTTCAATCATTTCGAAGTAAGCTACATTGTTAGCCACTGCCCGATTAAGAAGACACTTTAAGAATACGTAAGCTTCATTAGTTTGTTGTGAAACATCAGCCCCGAGAAAATTTGACAAATCTTCCTCGGACAAAGTCATATAACTAGCCTTGAATAGATTATTGCATATCTTGAGTAGCTCGGAATCAGTAGAAGAAAGTTGATCATTTTGGCCATGAACTAAAAGAGTTAAGAAATATCCAATCAACAATAGAATAAAAAGCATAAAGCTAAAATCAAAATATGACAAACGCAGAGGAAGGAAATTCTCATTTTCATTGATATGAAGTAAAGTTGCAAATACATTGAAATAAAGGAAAGACAAAGACAAAAAAAAAGGTTGATTGTCGAGCAAGTCGACACCTTCTCCCTATTAGTAGTAGCTTCAACTGGATTGGAGACAAGAATGGGTGGAGTGATTTTCTCGAAAGTGGTTAGGAGAGAAGCCTCATCAACTGTCTACAGTTGGTCGGCTGCAGGCTCTAGAACAAGGGTGGAATCCTATGACCCCATATTATCTTCAACTTCCTCGTCTAAGTTTGGTGGGGAACCAGGGTCATGTCTGAGGAAGAGCTCTGACTCTGTAGGAGTGATAACCGCAGTAAGTACTATCGACCAACAATCCTTATAACATTTTTTCTTCACATACTCAATCTGGATAGAAGCAGCTGCTATAGCCTTCTCACATCCCTTGTTAAAAGAGGCTTCTATAGCTTTCACCCCTTTGACCTTCTCAGCATCCAAGTTCTTCTTCAACTCAAAGACTTGTCCTCAAGCTACAACAACCTCATTTTCAACCTTCTTCTGAGCATCCTTAATAACTTTTATTTTTTTCTCCCAAGATTGCTTCTCATTTGTTAATGCTTGTTGGGAGTCAAACAAGGACTTCTTCAGGCATTCAAAAGCCTCTTCTACGTTATTCAAAGAAGAACGAAGTGCATCATCCTTCTTCAACATCTGGTTGAAATAAACCAGGAACTACAAAAAGAGAGGCTAAATTAGTATAAAAAAATCAATGAAAAAGTACAAGTATGAAAAATCAAGAATTCTTACCAAGGCAAGGCTTTGAGTAAACCCTTTAGAAATTTTCAAATGGGGCATGGCAAAGGCAGCACACCTATGACCTAGCAAAGTACCATACCTTATCAATTGCCTGGGTAAGCCCGGACCTATGGATACAGGAGAGCCAGTAACAACAACAGGCAAATTAGCCAGGTTTTATTGGTCAATAGTAGTAGAAGTTCCCTCAGCAAGTGTAAGAGGAAGACCTTTTTTTATGCATTTGAGAAGGTATTCCTCACCCTTCTTAGTTGGGGGCTTCTTCCAGCATCTTCTTTATTAGTGGCCCCACCAGTAGCAAATTTGGTGGAACCAGGAGCAGTAACATCTCCCATTATATTGGGGAATTTCCTATTTCCCATAGCAACAACAAGAGGAAGGTCGGAGTCCAAGTATGAAGAAGGACCTGGAGCAAGTTCACCACTGCCTGATGAAGTGGACACTAGGTCCTAGTCCAAGTCAAGCACGATGGAAGGAACAACAGTAGAAGGTCGGGCAACAAAACTTATGTATTTCAATAAGTATGATGCCGACCTAGTATGTTCTTCACTAATTTTTTAATGAAGACCCCAAAGAAACTTGAGCTCGTCAAGCTTAATGTCACCCTCCTTGGGACACTTCCTCTTCCTATCAACTGCAAGAAAACAAACAACCACTTATTAATTAACATTTTAGTACAAAAATTATAAATAAAGTCACATAAGAATTTAAAACAACCTATCCCATGACCCTCCTGAGGGAATTTTGGCCCATTGTACACTTCATCCCCTGTTAGGGGTACATATTGCCAATTTTTGACAATCACTCCATGGTCGAAGTAATCCCTATTGGAGTCAGGATGGTTAACAAGTAAATCTCTATTTACAACCCTAGTTTTTAAATAGTAAGTACAGTCACTACTGACCCACTTGTAAAAAAAATATGATTTCGGGAATGCCTATGTAGGTCGTATGAAGTTGATTGAGCATATGAACACCATTGATAATCCTCAAAGTATTGGAGGCTACTCTAGCAGGTACAATGTCAAAGTATTGATAAAATTCTAGACAAAAATGATTTGGGGAAAAAGTAAAGTCGCATTCAGTAATGAATAAGGAAAGGATCCAATGACCTTCAGGCAAAGAAAAAATGTCTACAGGGGGATTGGGAATCTCTAAGTCTATCCAGTCTGGTATGTTCCATTCTTTTCTAAACTCATCTAGAGACACAACAACGTAAACCATGATTCGATATAAAGAAAAGATGAAAGAGAAATAATTCTTACAAAGACTTAAGGATTCAGCAAGAACTTGAAGACATGAAGAACGATCGCACGAAAACTCAAGAAATTACAGCAGAAACTTAGAGGGTTTGAGGTAAGTGATGATCAGGATTTTATCGCCTTTTATAGATTACCTCAAAAACTAGGGAATGTAATGATTAAAGTGAAACAACGATTGAAATTTTGGCGACTAAGCCGAAAAAGACGTATTTTCCCCAAAACGATTCATTATAAGTCTGGATATTTACAAAAATTTCATCAACAGCACACGCTATCAATAAAGATAATAATTTACAAGTGTGGAAAGTCAGCAACCGACCAAGCATCAAAAGTATAGCTCAAGCTACTACCAAAACTAAATTCTCCATACTTTCAAACAAACATCAAGAATGAAATATTAGGGGCTTATGTTGATACAAAAAATTACCCACTTATGTGGACCAATCAAAAATAGACATCTGTCATCCACTATGGCAATAATCCTAGTCAGTAAGGTACAACCACCGACTATGGCTTGGAATGCTGACCATCATACTGTAATGACGACCAATAGTAGGGAGGCCGACCAACAGTATCAGCAAAACGCCAACAGCCAGAAAAATTATGAACATTCGATACTGATGTAAATGCCTAATATATAAAGCCATTCCATCCTTAAACATTCCATGTATTTATCTCCTTACTGGGCCATAAATACGTTATAATCCCTTTATTAAGATAAAGTGATTGAAAGGAAAACACAAGGCAATAATAAGCACGGTGGATGTAGGGTTTTCTCCATAAGCCGAACCACTTTAAAAACCTTTTTATCTCCTTCTTTTACTTAAAAATATTATCAGTGATTAAATAATTAGACCTAGTCTATTTTTTTAGATCAACAACCATCTTATCGAGGAAAGAATTTCACAGTCGTTTGTACTATATACACACACACACACACACACACACACACACACACACTATAAAATTTTGGGCCTTTTTTTTCCTCTCATATTTAGGGGGCCAAAGGCAGAGGCCTCCTTTGCCGACCCCTTAAGCCCAAGTTGCTAAAATCAAGGGTTGTAGGTATGATGATTTTTAGAGCTCGTTTGGAAATTATGGAGAAAAAAGAAAAGGAAATAAAGTTTTATTAGGAGGGAAAAGAAAATAAGGGAAAGTTCATAAGAGAGAGGAGGAAATAGAGAAGATAAATTAATATTCTTTCCATTGTTTGGGAGTTTAGGAGAGAAGAGAAAATAACTTTCTTTCTTGTTGTTTGGGAGTTGGGAAGAAAATAAGTTTTTAAGGGGAAGAAGGTACAATTCATTAAAAAAAATCGTTTCTCTCCATTTCGTTCTAATTTGGAAATAATGTTTTTTAGAGAATGGTAGAGAAGGTTTTTAAAAAAAAATCCTTTATTTTCTCTCCTTTTAAATTCCAAATAAGAGAAAGACATTTTCTCTTCTTGGAATTTGACTAAGGAATTGAAAGTGGCAGTGCCATTTTCTATTAGCTCCACCGCCAGTACCCCCATTAAGTGCTCCACCAGCATTCCACTAAAAATTTGTTTAATCATTTAATCTTACTTTAGCAGTCTATATAAAGGAAGTGATTTCATTGTCGAAAGACACACTAGAAATTAAGTGAGAGAGAAATTACAGAGAAGCTTACAACGAAGGTATTTTAATTCTAAGTGAGTGCAAGAAAAATATTGTTTTGTGGGTTTTTTGTGTAAGGGTTCCTACAATATTCTTATTCTAACATTAATATTGAGAGTTGAGTGTGTGTTCAAAAGAGTGATTGAGTTTATAACACATATTCTCTTATAGTTAAATCTCTCCTCCCCTCCTGTGGACGTAGTCAATTTTGGTGAACCACGTTAAATAATTGTGTCTCTAAATTTGTGTTATTGTTATATACTTATTTCATTTCATGATTCTATTATTAAGTTGATTTAGTAGCTTGACGGAAAAGGTCTTAGGTTGTATCCCGCACAACCAACAAGCAATGTTTTGAGGCTTTCAGAATTTACGCTAACATCCTTCCCTCTTTAAACTTCAAACGAAGAAAAGGTAACACAATTTCCCTTCCTTTCCTTTCTTTATGCTCCAATATAGAACTCTCAAACGAGATCTAAGTCATTGGTCATCCCACATCACGTCACTCCCTCCATGAGATGATAGATTCATTTCATCTAGGAGTCTTTCACTTTGCATACACTATGAGAAATGAAAATGAGAAATATGTAAGCTTGCATATACCGTTTACGAAAATGGTATCACCAGGTCAAGATGTATATAAGCTCAAACTAGACAACAATGGTGTAAAGAATATATAAATGTATAGACAGAAGGAGATAAGGCAAAGAAGAAGATGATACCAAATATAAGTGGTTCATCCAATCAGGCCTACATCCACTGTGTGTGCATGTGGTCCACTAGAAAAGAGCACTAATGGCCATGGATACAATCACTTAAGATTTTTTCTCTCTTCTGTATATTTTGACAGAGTTCTACTAGGGTTGTAAATAATCGATCATTTATAATGAAGAAGACAATGGGTTTATATAGGGCTTGGGGGTGTAGTATCCCCCTAAGCACGCAATCACTATATAGCTAAGGTGACATCAAATGGGATTATTACACCCGTCTACAATACACAAACTTGTAATGATGTAATATTCCCTCACGTGAGGGTGAGATCTTGTTATAACTGAATTATCCGCGTGTGCATGTCATTTCTCCTCTTGCATACGCTTGGACTTCTTGACTTCATCCATTAGGCTTCGAACTGGTTAGGTACGAGGTTATTGACTCCGACAAGTCTATCACGTGCTTATGAACACAAGTAGAACCTTAGTCATGAAGGTCAGCCGAGGTTGGGCAATAATGCATTCATACTATCGGATTCAACAAAGTACGAGACTAGCCCTTGTTAAGCACGGGTACCCCTTGATGGCATTAACTTTATGTATAGCTAAGACTGATGCTTATGAGGATGACCCTTATTTGGACGATCCCACTATTGTATTGTGGTACTCTTCTAACGACTCGGTAGTGAGTTAAGACGACGTTGCTGTCAATAGCCCTTAGCCTTCTGTGTGAATATGAGGTTGAAGGGTATGTGTACTTTACATCATGACGAGATGTTTCGGATGAATTAATTACATAGGGATTGACATAGGAACACATGTCACCTTTGTGATTGGTTAGCATCTTCCTAAGCAAAGTTTGGTGGCTGCGCACTTAGGGTTTTGAGATTTGATGATGGTGCACTTGGGGAAATGTGCGTAATCATTAATCAAATATTTAAAGGACTAAAATCCTCTTTTATTTCTCTTTCTTCCCATTTTCTCCTGCCTTTGTTATTTTCTAGCAACTCACACGATTCCATAGCCCATAACCTTCATAGCCTGTAAATCCTTCTACCCAGGTTTCTTCTTGCCATTCCATTCCAAGCAGTTAATCTCATTCAGGTATTGTTTCTTGCCCTTTCTTTCTTCATTGTTAATATTCCAGTCCTTTTATTGTTTTTTCGATGACCTTCCATATTTTCTAAAAACTGTTCCTGCTATTGTTAGGGCTTTTGATGTTGAGAAATTAGTCGCTTGGTGGTTCATATGTTACATTTGGTGGTTCTGAGTGCGAGTTAGGCCTTTGTTGCCATTGTTTAGGTTTCTCGGTGACTCTTCGGTCACCATCTCTGGTTGGATTCATCACAATTGTTCTTGGTGTTCAATATAAACCTTTCAAATTCCAAGGGTTTGATCCTCTAACTTTACTTTTAAAAGTTATTATCCTTTCAGTAGTTTAGTTTATCCCAAGTGTAGTCTCATCTCTAGAATGCTACGACCTTTATATAATCTAGTAGAAGAGTTTTCAACCTTGAGAGAGAGAAGTGTTTTGATAAGATCAGACAGGTAGAGGAAGCCCATATCGAGAGCTAAAAGGCCGAGGATTTCCCTGTTTGTCTTATCTTTCCACCTCCCGTAGCTATCATTTACCCCTAGCCAGTTAAGACTTGTGATCCAATGTCTGAGTCATTAGCTACCGACCCTATGTCCACCTCTACAGTCAAGTTCATGGACACATATGAAGAGGACATGGACTATTCCACCAATCAAAGTGCAAGGTCTGATGATGAGGAGGCTTCTTCCCGTATCTCGTCTTCTAGAGATGCTGGGCCTTCACACAACTCTGACTCTGTAGAAATATTAGATCCATGCTTTGCATTTCCTCTTGTGATGGATGCTATCCCATTATCGATCATCACTGGGGCCGAGTTTGTTAAGAGCTTTCCTAGCGATATTACGACCAACACCCAAACTGAGGATGCTGGAACTGACGACGAGGGAGCGAGTGACAATGTCACCTCCATTGCTGCTGAGTACGAGAGCTTTACTACTGAGTTCGACCTCTTAGCATTCAGACACCTTTAGGAATAGGTCCTTCCATTTCCCTGAGGAAATCACTTAAAACGAGAGGGCCTTTGATGGCCAAGACGGAGAGATCTGTGCCTATGAGCAGATGTTCAAGCTAGGTTTTCAACTACCTATCCATCCTACAATCCGAGCCATCCTCTCTTATATAAACCTTTTTCCCTCCCAATTATCTCCTAACGCGTGGAGGTTCATGATTGGATCCATCATCCTTTGGAAGGTCGTACACCGGACCAACCTTCTAGTTAGAGTATTCATTGGTTATTATACACCCTCGTCTTCCAGGATTCATCCGTGCTATTATCATTTTGTATCCAAAAATTCAGAGAAAAAATTGTTATTAGTGACTCAAACTTCAAATCACAACTAGAAACCCCAATACTTCTTTGTCTCGGGCACCTGGGAGTTTGGCCCAAACCAGACTTATGGAACATCTTATCCAAGAACACCTATCAGGTGGGCCAAAGCCTCTTTATCGGCTATGGCCAACCCTGGGCTGAGCTCTGATAGCTATAGGAACATCAACGAGCTTCGTAATCAAGGCCAGAATGGTCGTCTTGTGAAGTATGAACATTTGATGGCCCTTACTACCTTGCTCAGGCAGGTTTAGGGGGTAGCCCTTTGGCTGATCTTCATAAGTTTCAAAAATCTATTATAAGTTATGTCTCGTACATGTGTACAACTGACGTACTAACTTTGAGACTTTTCTTTTTACAGAGAGGCCAGAAGGTTTATCATATGACTTCTGAAAATGTCTGCTCCCAACCTTAGTAAGCTCATCAACAGATGTGCTAGAAGGTTGTCCCTCAACCAGCCCAAATTAAGAAGACCATCAGCTCCACCAAGGCTGACGTTTCTACAAAGAAAAGGAAGTCTCCACCAACAGACCCAACTTCCACTCAGCCAACTAAGAATGAATGTTCTGACCGTTCCATCTCGATCTCGATGGATGACGCCTTGGCTGCTCGGCTGTCGCAGCTAAAAATAAGTGATCACAGTGTCATTGGTCACAGCTTGAAGGAAGCCGACGCTCTTGGCTCAATTGTCTCACAAGAAGATAAGCATTTTCTACCATATTTGGATGTCCCCCTAATGATCGAGTTCCCTATCCACCGGACTGTACAAGTACTTGCTGACCAATCCATGTATTTTGGAGTCCTGTTTATGCATTACTCTCATCATTACTAACATATCTCTTATATTGTAGGGGGCAGTTTCTTTTCATCATCTGGCTAGCTGGACTCTGAATAGGATGCCCCTAATTAAAAAGGGCCAAGATGCCGAGAAGCTTGAGAATTCTCTGAGCGCTGATATTGAGAAGGTCAAAGGAGAGTTGAAGCTCGAGAAGGACCTTACACCCATATGAAGGAGGATCACACGAAAGCTCTAAAAGCCAAAGACGATAGCATTCAGGCCCACATCAATTTGGAAGTTAATTCTGCATTGGCCGAGGCCAAAGATAAAATTATTGACAACTGTAAAACATCTGATAAATTTATATATTTTGCCTTTGACTGTCTTAAGAGAGGCATCAGGGTTGTCGGTCGATGGGCTGGCCTAAAGCATGTTGAGTCTGGAAGCTTATCCCCAGAATATTTCGTGAGCCTCGGCTTTGACGATGATCGTCTTGGTCATGCTTTAGCTGAAGTGGAGAATTCTGCCCTAGACGAGACTAGTCCATTAGACGCCACTGAAAATAATGAAGAGAAAATTGTCCATGACGACGAGGTTGAGGTTACTAATGCTAGACTTGACAAAACAGCTCCAATTGGTGATGGGTCAGCTCCCACCGACGGACAAGTTCAGTCCTAAGGGATTTGTATCTGATTTGTACTTATTTTGGCGAAGCTTTTTATTGTAACCACTTATCTTTACATGAATTGTAGTAACCTTGTAGATTATTTTAAATGAAACTATGATTTTCTGTGTTCTTGTTCGTCACTAATGAAATTCCTCTTCTAATATGTCTCGTGTTTGCTACTGTCTTCCATCATGATATTTTATCTCACCACATAATGATGTTTCATCTCACAATTCACCAAACTAATTATGTTTAAGGTTTGAGATCATAAAATTAATGTTGTTTCATCTCATAATTCACCAAACTGATGATATTTCAGGTCTGAGATCACTAAATTAATGATCTTTTATCTCATAATTCACCAAACTAATGATGCTTAAAGTCTGAGATTATCGAATTAATGGTGTTTCATCTCATAATTCACCAAACTAATGATGTTTAAAGTCTGAGATCATCGAATTAATGATGTTTCATCTCATAACTCACAAAACTAATGATGTTTAAGGTATAAGATCATCGAATTAATGATGTTTCATCTCATAATTCACCAAACTAATGATGTTACAGGTCTGAGATCAGCAAATTAATGATGTTTCATCTCATAATTCACCAAACTACTGATGTTTCAGGTCTGAGATCACCAAATTAATGATGTTTCATCTCATAATTCACCAAAGTAATGATGTTTAAGGTCTGAGATCGCCAAATTAATGACGTTTCATCTCATAATTCACCAAACTAATGATGTTTTAAGTCTGAGATCACCACATTAATGACGTTTCATCTCATAATTCACCAAACTAATGATTTTCAGGCCTGAGATCACCAAATTAATGATCTTTCATCTCATAATTCACTAAACTAATGATGTTTAAGGTCTGAGATCACCGAATTAATGATGTTTCATCTCGTAACTCACCAAACTAATGATGTTTAAGATATGAGATCACCAAATTAATGATGTTTAGGGTTAGTTATCCTATCCACCCTCCCTCGTCTTTTTATGAGTTTATGGAGCATTGTAACATCCATGCGCTATCGTCTTAGCCGAGGGAGAGTCCTTCTAGCTGATGATAATTAGTGCCATTCAATGTTCTGTAGCTTAGGATGAATTAATACAAATATTTGAATAAACAAACATGGTGAGGAAACACTAACATTCTCATTGATATTCATTCTTCTGAATCAGATACACATATTATAACAAAATGCTGGTAAGACAGTAAAAACTAATCTCATTGATAATATTTCTTAACATGGTTAGTATTCCATGGGTTGGAAAATGGCTCTCCTTCCATGTTTTCCAATTTGTACGTTCATAGCACAACCTCTTTAATCACTTTGTAAGGCCCATGCGAAGTTGGATGAAGCTTGTTGGGTTGCAACGTCTTTTTTAGTACCAAATCCCCTGCTTTGAATGGGCGTGCTTTGATCCTTTTATTATAAAATCTCACAGTTCTTAGCTGGTAGGCATCTTACCTAGCCTCAGCGTCTTCTCTTCTCTCTTCAATGAGATCCAAGTCAAGCCTTCTCTCGTCATTTTTATGTTCAGGGTCGTAGGTCTGAACACGATGTGTAGGTAGGCCTATCTCCGTCGGTACAACTGACTCTAATCCGTATGCAAGCATAAACAGGGTCTTAGCTGTAGGAGTCCTTTATGTCATTCTATAGGCCCATAGTACGGCGTACACTTCTTCGATCCATCTCCCCTTTGCATCTTCTAACTTCTTCTTGATCCCATCTAGAATCGTTCGGTTTGTCACTTCAGTTTACCCGTTTGCCTGGGGTCAGCCAGGGGTGGAGAAGAATTATTTGATGCCGACTCTTTCATAGTATTTTCCTAAGGAGATGTTCTTAAATTGAGTCCTATTATCTAAAATCAGGGTATTAGGCAGTCCATACCTACAAATGATGTTCTTTCAGATAAATTGGAAGGTCTTCTTCTCTATAATCGTAATCATCGGCTCAGCCTCTACCCACTTTGAAAAGTAATCTATTGCTACAATAAGGTGCCGATAATTGTTCACTGCTCTGGGCAAGGGTCATACTAGATCAATTACCCACACCGCAAATGGCTAGGGAGATGTGATGGAGGTCAGAGGTTGGTGAGGAATGGTAGCAAACCTTTGACACTTATCTCATTTCTTAAAATATACTGTAGCATCTTTGACCAGGGTCGGCCACCAGTACCCCTGAATAATAATCCTCTTGGACAATGATCTTCCCCCAATATAACTAGAGTAAGAGCCTTTATGTATGTCTTGAAGGATATACGGTACCTCAGATGGTTGAACACTTGATAAGAGGAATAAAAAACCCATTCTTATATAAAATGTCCCCTATGACAGAGAACTTGGCATCTTTATATCTCAGCTTCCTTCTTTCAGCTTTTGATTCTGATAGCTCCCCATCCTTGATGTATCTAACAAGAGGATCCATCCATGAAGCTCCCATATCTAAATTCAGATAAGACTCAGATGCACTGTCTTGCTCTTCGATGGTCGACCGAAGCAAAAATTTTACTGGAACTATTCTTCTGATATCAGTTCTTGTTGCCGAGGCTAGTCTTGTGAGTGCATAAACTTGACCATTGTCTAGCCGAGGTATCCTCCTAAGCTTCGACATTCTATCGTCTTTGGCCTCATATGCCCTTAAGATCTGATTTACCACCAATCTTGAATCACTGTGAACTAGGAGCTGGCCGACATTTAGATCCAGAGCCAAGGAGAGACCAACTATCAGAGCTTCATATTCTAACTCATTATTGGAGTCCTTAAATTTAAACCTCAAAACATACTCAATATTTGTGCCATCTGGGGCTGACACTACCAGTCCGGCACCACTTCCATTCTCACAAGAGGACCCATCGACAAAGAGGTTCCATAATGTATCACCCTCCGAGAAATTACATCCCTGCCTGAAGAGATATCTCCCCTCTTCATTTTTAGATTCTTTCCTTCTAGTTGTGTTTGTCTTGGCCTCGTCTGTGGAAGGGTCGACACTTCTCTTTTGCTGATAATCTGCAATCTCTAAATTCTCCTTCTCAGTCTCAGCCTCGTCCCAGGTGAACTTGGCCACGAAGTCTACCGACGCTTGCCCTTTAATGGCCACCCTGTGATGATAGATTATATCAAACTCTCCTAGATCTATTGCCCAAGCCATTAGTCTCCCAAATTTCTCAGGTTTGTGGATCACCTTCCCTAGTGGAGAATCAGTGAGGACGACCATTGTATGAGCCTAGAAGTACGGCTTTATCTTTCTCGAGGCATAATTCAGAGCATAATATGACTTTTCCATCCTTGGTTACCTCTTATTGGCCCCTTGGAGTGCTTTACTATTTAATTACATCACCTTTTGTACTCCATCCTCTTCCCTCACAATGGCAGTGCTGATAGCCGACTCCGAGACTGCTATGTATACATACAATTTTTCCCCTTGAACTGGTCGTGACAAAAGTAAGGGAGAATCGAGGTAGGAATTTAGCTTTCTAAAAGCATTGTCACACTCCTCATTCCATTCAAAAGATTTTTTAATAAATTTAAAAAATGGAAGACATTTATCTGTGTCTCTAGAGACAAACCTGTTTAGGGCATCCACTCGTCTAGTAAGTCTTTAAACATCTTTGATGGTCTTTGGGGTCTTCATTTCTAATAGAGCTTTTATCTTCTATGGGTTGTCTTCTATACCCCTCTGATTGACAATAAAACCCAAGAATTTTCTAGCTCGAACATTGAAAACACATTTAGTACGGTTGAGCTTCATTTTATACTCGTCCATCGTATCGAAAGTTTTTTCAAGGTCAGCCACATGAGTGTCGGCCTTCAAACTCTTGGTCAGCATATCATCAATATAAACCTCCATGGACTTTCCAATTTCATTTTCAAACATCTTATTCACCATCCATTGATATGTAGCCCCGACATTCTTTAAGTCGAAGGGCATAACCTTATAACAGTATGTTCCCTTATCAGCGATGAAGGCTATTTTCTCTGCATCAGCTGGGTGCATAAAAATTTGATTGTATCCAGAATACGGATCCATGAAGCTCATCAATTTATGACCTGTCGTAGCATCTACCATCTGATCAATACGAGGGAGAGGGAATCTGTCCTTGGGGCAAGTCTTGTTCAAATCAGTGAAGTCCACACACATTCTCCACTTTCCATTAGCCTTGGTCGCTATAACCGTGTTGGATAACCATTCAGGGTAAATGACCTCTCAGATGAACTCGGCCTCTTCAAGCTTCTTAACCTCGTCCCTTATAACCTCATACTTCTCACGGGAATAAATCCTTCTTTTCTGCTTTACTCGCTTAGCACCTTCTACAACATTGAGCTTATGACACATTATCTTAGGGTCGATGCCTGGCATGTCTGCATGACTCCAAGCAAATATGCTTTGTATTTTTTTAATAACTTGATCAGTTCATCCTTGATCTCCGGCTTTAGGGCTTTGCCGACCTGGATGAGGTTTTTTTACTCTTCCTTATTGAGTACGATGGATTCTACTTCTTCCATGACTTACGCTTTCTTGATCTTTGTCTCGTCTCTAGGATCAAGTGTGTCAATGTTATAGGTGGTGATTGCTTTCTTGTATGCCTCTCTCTCCTCAGCTGAGTTAAAGTCGTATTCTCGTGCCGATATTTGGTCACCCTGAACTTTCCCTACTCTATAAGGAGTCGGGAATTTTATCATTTGGTGGACCGTCAAAGGCACAACCTCAAATTCTTTGAGGGCTACCCGTCCTAATATGAGGTTGTAGGCTGAGAAGACGTTCTCGTCCATCACAAAAAAAATGATCTTCTTGGTGAGCCTCTTAGGCCACTCGTCCCCCATTCTGATATCCATTTCATACATTCCCAGTGGGTGAACCTTCTCCCCACTGAATCATATTAGAGGATGATGATACAGGACGAGCCTAGCCCTACTAAGACCTAAACTTTTAAAGCATGGGCAGAACATAACATCTGCTGAGCTTCCTCCATCAACTAAGATTTTTGGTACTTCACATCCATGTACTCTGGTCGTTATAACAAGTAGGTCGTCATGTGGGGCTAAGATACCATTAAAGTCTAGTCTTGAAAAGCTGATTATGAGTCTTTCCGTATCTACTTTCTTTCTTTTATCAGTCTTAGCATTAATGGAGGTTGAGTTGACAACCTTAACCTTAGTTATGGCTTTTGCCTCGACCACGTGATCTTTTCGATCGGCAACCTCGGAAATGGTATCATCAGGTCAAGATGTATGTAAGCTCAAACCAAATAATAATGGTGTAAAGAAGATATAGATGTATAGACAAAAGGAGATGAGGCAAAGAAGAATATGATACCAAATATAAGTGGTTCAGCTAATCAGGCCTACATCCACTATGTGTGCATGTGGTCCACTAAAAAAGGGCACTAATGGCCATGGATACAATCACTCAAGCTTTTCGTTCTCTTTTGTATATTTTGATAGAGTTCTGCTAGGGTTGCAAATAATTGTTCCTTTACAATGAAGAAGACAATGGGTTTATATAGGGCTTGGGGGGTGTAGTATCCCCCCAAGAACGTAATCACCATGCAATTAAGGTGACATCCAATAGGATGATTACACATGTCTACAATACACAAACTTGCAATGATGTAATATTCCTTCACATGAGGGTGAGATCTTGCCATAACTTAATTATCCACGTGTGCATGTCATTTTTTCTCTTACATACACTCGGACTGCTTGACTTCATCCATTAGGCTTCGTCCTAGTTGGGTACGAGGTTATTGACTTCAACTGGGCTATCACGTGCTTACGAACACAAGTAGAGGTCATTTGAGGTTGGGCAACGATGAATTCATGCTATCGGCTTCAGCAGAGTACGAGACTTGCCCTTGTTAAGTACGAGTAACCCTTGATGGCATCGACTTTCTGTATATCTGAGACTGATGCTTACGATGCCGACCCTTATTCGAACGATCCCACTATTGGCTTATGGAACTCTTTTAACGACTCGGTAGTGAGTTGAGACAACGTTGCTTCTCAGAGTACGAGGGTCTACTTTGGTCATATCAGTAGTTACTACTGTTTGGCTATCCGGGGATCACGAAAATTGTGAGAACTCCTAATGCCAATAATAATGTTATTGATTGTTCTGTGGCCTTCTCTTTGATGATTAATGCCTGATGAGGTTGAGTATCTGACATAGCCCTTAGGGATATATCTATATCGACTCTCAAATTTGTATCCTCGATATTTTTATTGTCTTCTTCCTTTACGCTTTCTTTCCTCTAGAACTTCCTCCTTTTTGTTATTCTTATTTTCTTCCTTCTGGTCCCATGAATAGTATTAAATATTGGAGCATCCAATTCATAACGGATTAATCATGGATGGAGAGTCGTCACGATCTTAAATATTGATTTGCAAGGCCTTATTTCTTTATATGAGACTAAAATATTCGTACATGCATCCTCATGTGTGAAGTGATTTAGAACCTAATAAGTGGAAGAATTCATATAGAAAGACACGAAGTGATTGGGCCACTTATAGTTTGCTCTAATACCATACAGAATAATGGAGCATCTACCTCATATCTCAATCTAGGAACTGATTAGGGATAACAGGAGCACAAACTTTTGATGGAAATTTCTTAATTAGGGAGTCTACTGGAGAGAGTCTAGGAACAAGGATGGCATGGTTTAGGTTTTATAAATAAAATATTTGAACCAGTATCCTTCTTTCATATCTCAATCCACTCAGCAAATATCCAACTAAATATGAACTATTTTGTTGAGAGTCCCTTGTTTTCGACAAGATCATTGGTTTCAATTCTTCAAGATCATTTGTTGAATTCACCAATCACATTATCATATGCTTCATTCGAGATTTGAGCGCACACTGCCGACGCATTTCTTTCATGGCTGACTAGATTTTATTAGGATGTTTAGCTCTAACACCAATATTGTCATGTCGTAAGGCTCACAATTCTTACTAAATCATGGGTCATTGATGAAGAAGATAAAATCAGAAAAATTAAACAGGATAAGAAGAAATGAAGTAAGGGATCATAAAGAGAATAATTGATTTCAATTAATTTCCTGATATCTATTAAAATCCTCTATTCACACGGTAATATAATAAATCTTTCATATTGCAATCTCTTTTTTTTCAAAGACAATATGTAGTTTCATTTTAAGGACTGTGGCAGGGTGTTTTTCCAAACTAGCAAATTTGTGTCATTTTTTTTTATTATTTTTCAATTGAATTGATTCTAATCTATTTCATCACATGAAAATCACTTGTGTTATGAAACAAAGAGTTGCAAGTCCATAAGGGGTGTGGAAGAGAATAAGGGAAGTATCTACTTACCAACAATAACTATATTACAAAGACAATGAAAACAAAGAAAAAACTACTATAAAGTAGAAAAAAAGTGTTAAGACGTGACAATGATGACTATGTAAGCTGTTGTTGCGATGCACAATGATAAATTTTCTATATTTTCCTGTTGGGATGAACTAAATATAACTGATTACTGGCACATTTTGAATATTCTAAATCTCTTCTTTTTATGAAATATGCATTGCATGTTCCCGGAGGAACGTAAGTATCAGAACCCCACCCCCGTCTCCCAAAAAATTAGAAGCTCAGTGGATGTACACTAAGGGTCCGTTTGATAGAAAACTGGGAAAATGCAAATGATTCTAGGACATTTGATTCCAGGGCAAACAATTCCATGGCAATTGAATATTTTCCAACTTGTGTCTGTTTGATACAAGTTGGAAAATCATCAATTTTCCACATTTTCTATCAAACGCGAAAGCTGGAAAATATATATAAATGTGAAAAATTTGTTTACGGAATATATATATATATATATATATATATATATATATATATATATATATATATATATATATATATATATATAATAAATATATATTATTAAATATACAAAATATATGAATATATATTATATTATTTGCGGAATATATATATTCCGTATATACAAAATATATGAATATATATTATATTATTTGCGGAATATATATATTCCGAAAATTAATATAATTTGCGGAATATATATATTCCGTAAATTATTATTAATTTCCGTAATATTCATATATTTTCTATATTAATAATAATTTTCATATATGCATATATTAAATGTACATAATTTTCATATATTCATATATTCATATATTTTCATATATTCATATATTTTCTATATTAATAATAATTTATGGAATTTATAAATATTTCGCAAATAATATAATATATATTCATATATTCATATATTAAATATAATAATATAATTAATATATGAATATATTCCGTAAGTAATATATGAAAATATAATATATTATTTACGGAATATATTCAAATATTAATTATATTATTATATTTAATATATGAATATACATTATATTATATACTGAATATACTAAATATATATTATTTACAGAATATATATGGATATATAGAATATATATTTACATATATATAGAATATTATATTCTGTATATATGTAAAATATATATATATATATATATATATATTATGTATTTATGAATATATACATATATATAATATACATTATTCACATATATATATATGTATAATGTATATTATATATATGTATATATACAGAATATAATATACATATATATTACATATATGTATATATATTGTAAATAATATATATTAAATATAAGGAATATATTAAATATATGAAATATACAAAATATATAAATATAAGGAATATATGAAATATACAAAATTTATGAAATATAAATATATATTAAAATATATGAATTATATAAATTATATAAATGTACGAAATATATAAATATACGAAATATACGCAATATTCATATATGTGCTCAAATATATAAAATATACGAATATATATTAAAATATACGAAATATATATATTTATATATTTATTAACAATATATATTTATATATTTATGAAATATATGGAGTTATAAAAAAAATTGGTTTTAAGTGATTTGCCACCAACCTGACCCCCCCAAAGAATTGAATTCCACCCTAGGGTGACAAATTGTGTTTAAGGGGTGTTATACATAGAAAATAAATTTCAGGGCAAATTAAAGCTCTCAAACAGCCTAAAAGTTGGAAAATACCAGAATTTTCCAACTTTTGAAAATTTGCCTTGGAATTTTTGTGCTATCAAACGGACCCTAAGTGTTCTATTATTGTTTAAAGGTTATCCAATTTTTTTTATAGCTGTATATTTTCTGTATTTGATTGTTGTGAAAAAGATTGACATTGCGGGTGAGTGTAAACATTTTTCCAAGGAAAAATTTAATTCTTTAACAAGTTGTATGTACTATGAGAACTTCGTGGGCTAAGAAGTCCTTTTTTCTACTGAGTCTCTTTCTATCACTTTCTGAACAAGCTTCAAGATCCCAGACAATGTTGTCAATTACTGTTGACTCACAAATGAGATCCTTGAACGTTATTGACTAGTTCAGAAGTGCTGAACTAGTCAATAACTAATTTGAACGTATCAATACAGAAGTGTTGAACTTAATATTATTTTCCTTCGAAAGTAGTGACTAGTCCTAGCCCGAAGGGCGAAAAAGAAAAGGAGGCCAATATTCTATACTGTAATATTGCTTTTTTGTATATATTTTTATTGTCAGGCCCATCACCACCAAGTTTAAGGTTAGTGCATCTGTGCTCAGGGGCATGGCTGCAAATGAAGCGTCCGTGGATGTTCATCATCATGGTAGTTCTCTTGATGAGAATAAGAGGAAAGTCCAATGTAATTATTGTGGTAAAGTTATTAGTGGCTTCAGCCGCCTTAAATGTCACTTAGGTGATGTAGGGACTGATGTAGCTTCTTATGAGAAAGCTTCCGCAATTGTGAAGGAGTTAATGAGAAACATGTTACTCGAAAAGAAACGAGAGAGTTTGATCAAGGAAGTTGGGGAGCTCTACCATCCAAATCTTCCCTGGAAGAGGAATTTCTTCCATCAGACAAATGGAAATTCGGAAATCTCTCAAACTACTGGTTCTGAGAGTAAAAGGCCCGTGAAAATGGAATCTCTATCCGATAACAGTGGGGCAGAATCAATTCCTTTTTCCATAGGTAGAATGGGTTCACAAGAAGAAGTGGAAAGCATAGAAGAAGATCCGTCATTTTGCCAGGCTGAAAAATACATCGGTAGATTTTTCAGAAAATGATAAATGCGACCATTGGCCGTGGTAAAACTGGGTTTAATATTCCCAGTTGTCACGAGCTAAAAGGAAGGATCCTCAAGGAAGAAGTGCAAGAGACGAGGCAGTATGTGAATGTGATACGAAATTCATGGGCAAACACGGGGTTTAGCATTTTATTGGATGATGGATAGATAAAATGGGTTGAAACCTAATTACTATTCTCGCAGACTGTCCAAAGGGTGACTTAACTCCATTCATCTGCTATTTCAGCTATTGCTGAAGACGTTGAGGCCATGCGGGTTTTCTTCAATGAAGTTCTTGAGGAGGTTGGGGTTAGCAATGTGGTTCAAATCATGACATATTCTATATCCCCCTGTATGGAGGCTGCGGGTAAGAATTTGGTGGACAAACATAAAACATTGTTTTGGACAGTGAGTGCAACCCATTGCATTGAAATGATTTTAGAGAAAATAGCGATGATGGATCCGTTAAAGAGGTATTTGAGAAGGCCAAAATGATTACACAATTCATCCACAACAGTGCCCTTATTTTGTAACTCCTGAAAAATCATACTTGTGGACGTGATCTAGTTAAGCCTTCCCACACCGTTAAAGAGGTATTTGAGAACATTGTTTTAGAGAAGGAAAGGTTAAAGAATATGTTTAGCTCACCCGAGTGGAACTCTTCTATCTGGGCTTCAATAAGAGAGTGAAAACAGGTAGCTGACTTAATGGCAGGTCGGTCTTTCTAGAATGGGGCCATCATGGTGTTAAAAGCAGTTTTTCCTTTAGCGCGTGTGCTGGATCTGATAAACGAGCGTGATAAACATCAACTTGGTTATATATATGAAACAATTGATCAAGCTAAGGAAACAATTAAAAAGGAGTTTAAAGGCATGAAATCCCAGTACATGCTCTTCTCGGAAGTAATGGATGAAATTTGGAACATTCCTCTCCACAGCCATATTCATTCAGCTGGTTACTTTTTGAACCCATGTCTATTCTATTCAAGCAATTTCTTCACCGATGCAGAAGTTTCCAATGGTCTACTGTGCTGCATCGTCCGTACGTCAGAAGATTGATGTATTTAAGATTTGATTACCCTAGAGGTTGAAGAATACAGAAGGGCCATGGGTGCATTTGGTCCAGGAAATGACATCAATTAGCGATCGAATATTCCTTCAGGTGATAGAATTATGCCTTCGTCGATTATATATGTCTACGCTTCTTATATATATATATATATATATATATATATATATATATATATACGGAGCCGATCAGGAGCAGATTCAAAGAACGGGTCTACTAACGGACCACCCAAACTACGTAGTTTTAGGGGTGAAATTACAAGAAAACCCTCACTTCACCCTTTTTTTTTATGTAATTTCACCCCCAAAACTACGTCGTTTGGGGGTGGTCCGTTAGTAGACCCGTTGTTTAGGTCTGCGCCTGATCAGCTCTCTCTCTCTCTCTCTCTCTCTCTCTCTCTCTCTATATATATATATATATATATATATATATATATATATATATATATATATATAACTTGTGAACTGTTAGGGAACAACACTTTTTTGGTCAAATTATGGTGGAGAATGTCCTCAGTTACAAAGACTCGCGACACGGATTCTAAGCCAGACATGCGATGGTGCTTCAAAATACATGCTCAAGAGGACTATGGTGGAGAGACTACTTACGGAAGGAAGGAATTGTGTTGAGCAGCAGAGAATGAATGATCTACTGTTTGTTCATTATACTCTGCAGTTATATAACTTTGAGCCAATTGGTGTAAGCAATAACATCTTTGTTGACGAAATTGATCCGATGAATGATTGGATAGTGGGCGACAGCGCGTTCGCTCGAGGCCTTGTCATAAAATTTTGCTTTCATTGTATTTGAATACTTGTAATTTGATGCGTTTGGCTTGAGCTTGCTTTATAGGTCTCGTTTGGGAGTTTTGGAGAGAAGAGAAAGGAAAGGAAAATTTTATTAGGAGAGAAAAGAAAAGAATGGAAAGTTAATAAGAGAGAAAAGAAAAGAAAAGAAGAGAAAGGAGTTTGGGAGAAAAAAAAATAATTTTCTTTCTTGCGTTTGGGAGTTTGGGAGGAAAATAATTTTTTTAAGAGGAAGAAGGAACAATTCATTAAAAAACTTTCCTTTCTCTCCATTTCTTTCCGATTTGGAAAGAAAGGAAGAGAAAGTTTTTTAAAAATTTACCTTTCTTTTCTCTCCTTTTAAACTCTCAAACGAGAGAAAGTCACTTTCTTTCCTACTTAAACTCCCAAACGAAGGAAAGGAAACACACTTTCCCTTCCTTTCCTTTCTTTTCTCTCCAAAATAGAACTCGCAAACGAGGCCTAAATTTGAATGTTGGTTATAACATAATTTATGAATTCTTGTGATATTTTCTACAGATATATGAATTTTGCGGGAGTCTATCAGGAATGGTCTTATATATTTAGAATAATTGAGTGGTGTGGATAAAAAAAAATTGAAACAGAAAAGCTAATGATATTAAGGTTAAGAAGAAGAAGATACATCATGTTAAATAGAGAGTCCCAATAAATTTGGGCAGATCTGTATCCAAAATTGGCAGTCCTCAATAGTTTTGGAGCTTCAGCTATGTATTTTGTGTCTCTAATGATGCCTCGCACTGATGATAAATTATCATCCTTTTTTGTTAACACGCGAGTATCTCATGTTTGCGGCAAATGATAATACTCAAAATGCTGCCACATCTTTGGCCTTTGTCGCTTCCCACAGGGCCCCCTTTGTTTTTGCACATACGAGCTTTGAATTGTCCATTTGAATCCCGAATTATAGCTCCAACCGAGATGTTATTATCCGTCTTTTGCACCGCATCGTCAAAATTGATTTAAGGAAACCAATTGGTGTGTGTGGAGCGAGGGGGTGTTGGAAATTTATTAATTAATTATGTAATTTTGGAATTAATTAATATCTAACTAATTTGGTCCTTAATAAGTCAAAAAACAATTTAAATTAATGGAGGTTTGAGGAGTAAAAAACTTAGTGGACGGTTTCCTTTCTTTTAGCCCCACTATGATGGGAACTAGGGTTATGGACGAGGTAATTTCACCTCTCCCTTATACATATAATCAGTAGCCTAATTCCATCATTAGCATACCATAATATATCATTATAATCAATAAAAGGAGAGAATTTGCAATTTCAAAAAATCAATATTTTCAATTATAATTTTGGAGCATTGAGGAGCAATTTTGAAGCATTTCTGGAGCACCAAAAAGAGGGGAAACATCATCATCTTTGATCTCTGAGCAATTGACAAAGGCGTGCTCTTCATTATGTAATTTATAAGTAAATAATTTATAAATGCATGAAGATTAAATTTTCAGGATTTAAGTAGTAATTTTATTTTGTTCCAATCATATAATGTTATAAGTATATAATTAATTTGAATAAAGGAGTATGTATAACATGTGGTATCAGATCCCCGGGTTATGATCTCATGATTTTCATTACGAATATTGCTTGTAATAAGAACGATTCCTGTATGCTTCAAAAAATCAGAAAAATAGTATGCGCAAAACAGAAAAAAAAAAATAGTTAAATAAAACATTTTTTCAAAAATGTTATAATCTCCCCCATTATTCGGATAAAAATTGTCGATCAACGCCCAAAACAGTTTCCGCGCTTTTTTGTGATTTCTGTCACAATGAATAGTGTTTTAAAATTAGAGATAACTTAATATGATGATTTTAGTCATTTATATGGTGATAACTTAATTTTTTCATTTTTTTGGCAAAAATCAAGTATTATAATAATTTTCATCCAATTTTGTTTTGAGGTACTTAGTTTAATATTCATATATGATTCTGTTTGTTATAAAATACAGATTATGATTGATAGCAATAAATATTAATTGTATTGTTTAAGACTAATAAGTGAATATTCATTTAAATAGAATCAAAGGTTAAACACAAGTTAAGATTTGTATGTGAGAATATTTCACTCATAGTCATTATGTTATTATCATGATGTTCATTATAAAATTAGATAAAAACTTCACACATGTTGTAATCTAGATTTAATAATATTAAACCTTTGTGTGAATACTGAATTGTTGACATTAAAGTTCATGTAATCATATTTATGAAATTGTAAGACAACAAACACTGATGCCACAACTAAGGAACCACGATTATTGAAAATAAATGGATAGTGTTGTTTTGTAATATCAGTATTATGTGATGTCATATACAGATGCCATAAAATTGGAATTATTTAAATGATCTACCAAATTATATTAAGTCAACGATTCAATATGCAACCCCTTGCAAAATTATTGTGATGTGTGTAGGTTATTAATTCATGAACATTATTCAATTATTGCAGTTCCACTTAACCTTTATTCACATAATATCAACTATCCGAAATTTGATGGAACTAACTTTTTCGAATGGAATGAGCAGGTCAAGTTTAGTTTGAGGGTTTCAGACCTAGATATGCCTATCCTTGTTGAGGAATCCGCTTCTATCACTGATAACAGTAGCGGGCATGAGATAGTCGTTCATGAGGCATGGTCTAGTTGTGATAGACTTTCCCTTATGTTCATGTGAATGTGTGTTTCTGCAAACATTAAGACATCCCTACCTGAAAGAATGAAAGCAAAAGAATACCTGAACAACATAAAAACTGCTTTCACACTACTGATAAGTCCTTAGCTGAGAAAATAATGGCTAATCTCACCACCATGTGGTTCGATAGCACTCAAACCTTGAATGAACACATAATTGAAATGACGAATTCGCTCACTAAGCCTAAAGGTTTAGGCATGACTATGGACAACTCATTTCTCATTCAATTTGTCCTAAAATCCTTACCTCCTGAGTATGGGCCTTTCCAAATCAATTACAACACTATAAAGGATAAGTGACATATATATAATCTACAAAGCATGTTAGTACAGGAAGGAAAAAGGAATGCTAAAATAACATAATGATAATGTGTCTAAAGGGCAGGTGGTTAACTTGATGGTCGGAGGAGCTGAATGTAAGAGGAAGACTAGAAATGGCATTAAGCACAGTTCTGGACCATCTCATCAAGTGAAACCTACAATATCTGTTGGTAAGAAGGAAAATAATGACAAGCATAAGGGCCATTTCCAGAAAGATTATCAGAAACACAAGGCTTGGTTCAAGAAAAAGGGTAAGCCTATGACTTTTGTATGTTACGAATAAAAAATTATTAATTTTCCTTTTAATACTTGATGGATTGACTCTGGTTCTATGTGTTATGTTTCTAATTCAATGTGCGGATTCCTTTCAATCCGCAAAATAAATTACAATGATAATTTTCTCTACATGGTCAATCGAATTAAGTTCCTTCAATTTCTAAAAATTTAGTTTCTTTATATAAACTCGCTCTTGAGGGTTTTGTCATTGAATTCAAAAATGATAGTTTTAGTTTGATTACAAATTCTTCTCATGTTGGTTCTGGAATTATGATGGATGATTTGTATCAATTTAATCTTGAAAAGAAATTTTTTGAATCCCTAAAATTCTTTGTGACACCCCGCCTAATTAAATATCGGGTGATCAGTCCTTTATTAAATTAAAATCAAGGTAAACGGTTGGTTCATTCTTAGCACCATTGTCGCAAAATAAATATTTCCAAATTAAACACCATAAATAATGAAGCTAAGTATCAAAACAATCTAAAGTCTTATTCCAATTTATTGAATTCCAACGTGAAAACTTTTTTAAATAATCATCAGTTTAAGAATCACACAAATGCTAAGGTCGAAAATCAACACAAAAGAATTAAGCCACCGAGATTAACCAAACCAAGTTAAAGAACCATGAATGAAATCATCCTGACAAGAGTTAACTCCCAATGAGTACTGAATATTGGAAATATAAATAAATACAAATCTCTGACAAATCCAAACGAAATAGGAAATCGGGAGACACATGACCTAACTATGAATAACTAAAACAAGAACGGAATTAATGAAGAGGTCATCTAAAGCAAGGCCCTGCAACTCCCACATAAGCTGCATCACGTCCAATCCAAAGAACCTATGCCTGACTCCCCTGTGGCTGGGCACCTGTAATACATACATATATATACAAGAGAGAGAAAAATGACAGAAGACGGGTTAGAGCCCGAGTGTAAAATAGTTTTAAAATAGTTTAGCAAGTATTTAAAATGTTTACCGACTAATATAACCACCATGTTAGTACGTGACACTCTCTTGAGAATTATCACCTCTCATCTAGTGTGCACACCTACTGTAATACTAAATGCCTCATAAGTCTATCTAACTTATCTCCCGATGATTTTATTTCGAGAATTAACAAGGCTATGATATTTAGTTTAGAGATAAATCTCTTCATGATTACTTACGTTACTTAGAATATCTCTGTACCGTTACAAAGTTCTTGAACACTTACATAAAGTTTGGAGCATTTATTCAATACTTAACAACTTACACACAGTAGAAGATTTCCATATATACGTATATATATTAATCACTCATATAATATATATACACTATCGGCACCCCGCATAAAATCTATGGTGCGGGCATACTCTGCTATCAAGTTCTCGTATCTCTCTTACTAAGGGAAATACTAGTTCGGAATCACTCTCGAACTGTAGTAACACAATACACACAAAATGGAGGCGAAGCATAGTTCCAAGTCACTAAGAGGTCAGCACATACCCCTCACGTCTCTTAGGACCGTCTCACTATCATTCTCAGATAGCCTGTACCAGGGAATACTATGTTCTAGGGTACAAGTCAATATCCCCCATAAAGGTCCCATCGAGATAAGACTGTCCCGGCGTGGCAACCTCCCTAATAGCAAGTAGCGCGAGTATGATTATTCATAATTATAATATTTAATCTATGCACACAGTCACACGACCATATATATAAATATTCACATTATCCAATTAGGTTTGCCCACGACCCATAATAATAATTATTAACCGTACTTAGTAAAAAATTACCCAATTATCTCACATAAAGGGTTCATCTCTTTTATACACAATTATAATCATTCATACTTACTTCTCATTCCTCGAAGTATTCTCTCTTACTAATGATGATTTCAGTCGGTACGCCCTCTCTAACATTCTGGTCTAAGTCTTTCACGAGTCTCTCAATTCTTTAGTGAACACCCGTACAATTTCCATTATGTGACGAAACCCCCCGTTAACCCACAATTTCATCCCATATTAAATTTCACTCCACGGAGTCTAATTAGACCCTACTGGTCCTCTTCATGACCCATTATACTCTTTAAATAATATTCAAGGGTTCCTACGTACTTTATTCGGGTTAAACAAAAAGGGGAAAAACATGCAGTTTTCCAGGAGAGGTCGATCGATCGAGGAAAGGGGTCGATCGATCGATCAGTCGATCGATCGACATTCTTGGGTTGATCGATCGAACAAGCAACTCTTACCCAAAAACTGTTAATTCGACCTACGGGTTTCATCTAAGAATTTCCTCTAAAACACCATTAATGATCCCCAAACTCCCAAACAAGTTTACTACTGGTTACATATACCTATATACATGATTTCCTACGTGAAGCATGTACAAATTCATCAAAGGTATCGAATTAAAGGGATAATTTATCATATTTATCAAGAACCCTAATTTCACATTAAATTTCCAATCGTCAATTCTGTTTCCAGATTTCTCACTTCTAAACCAATATAATTTTGTGGGTAATCCTCTACATATGTTGAGATTTCCAGAATATATTTATTTCCTCTAAAGCACGTGATTTAAATTCCCTAAATCATTAATTTTCTCCATAATACCTATAATTAGCAATCCTATTCTAACATGGGTGAAACATTAACTAGAAAAGGATCAAGATAGATACTTGCCTAGGATTTGAATGTCTGATTTGTTGGTGATAAGGACATGGTTGAGTTCTTCGTCTTACGATCTATGTTTTGGTGGTGGTGGTGCAATTGAATTTGTTCTTGGCCTTGGATTTCTTGGAAAGCTTTTTCGTCCTTCCTCTCACTGTTGTTCTCCCTTTTTGAGACTGCTAACCCTAGAAGACTCTATTAATATCTCATAATAATGTCCTAATTTTCGTCATTTAATTAAGGCCTAATTTGGAAATGACTAAATTGCCCCTCTAGGATGCTAGTTATGCCTCAAAATGCTCCGAGACCCAAACTAAACCCCCGGTTACACTTTCCTGACTATCTCGACCCTATCGGACACGTTGGCGCATGCGAAATGACCATATGGGTTACTTATAATTTATTCACTTTTTATAATAATAATTTAGTCCCGACACGACATAGGCACGTCTCAATTTAATTTCCATAATTGTCATGTTATTCGCTCGTGACATTTTAATAAGTTCAATTCTATATATTACTTTACTCATTAAGTAATATTCAACAAGTTCCCAATAATTACTAACTCTCGTCATGCTAGTAAATATTTAAAATAAATTTTCGGATTAATATTAAATTAATAGCTCACTTAAATTTAATAAATCCCCAATTTTAAAAACCATAAAAATACGGGGTATTACATCCTTGCATCCTAATGTTGGAATGAAATGTGTATTAAATAATAAAAATTCAACTTACTTATGGTATAAACAC
This sequence comes from Sambucus nigra, assembly GCA_949130495.1. Classification (NCBI taxonomy): domain Eukaryota; kingdom Viridiplantae; phylum Streptophyta; class Magnoliopsida; order Dipsacales; family Adoxaceae; genus Sambucus; species Sambucus nigra. The sequence goes on along the minus strand of OX422210.1, from coordinate 93,681,688 downwards.
TGATGGCACATCCGGGCTAAGAATTTAAAGGCTTATTAATGATTGAATTCTCCATAACCTGGATTGGGTAGATTATGATGTATGCGTGGATTCTATTAAAAGAAAACAAACCAAACACATAAAAAAGGAGACGCAAGAAGAACCCAACTACTTGATATAATCCATACATACATATGTGGCCTTTTTGATTGGAGAAAAATATTCTAGTACCTTTATCGGTGATTTTTCACACTTTTGCATATTATACTCATTGCACGATAAATTTCAATCTGTAAATGTTGTTGAAACATAAATAATTGAGGTTGAGAGACATTTGGATAAAAAGATGAAAATTATTAAGTCCGACAAAAGTGGTGAATTTTATGGAAGATATGATGAGTCGAGACAACATCCTGGCCCTTTTACTAAACTCATAGAAAAGTTAGGTATATATTCCCAATACACAATGTCAGGATCACCCTGGCAGAATGGTGTAGCTAAAAGGTGCAATCCTACCCTTATAAAAATGATTAAAAGTATGATAAGTAGGACTAAATTACCTATATTTTTGTTGACACATGCATTTATGACCACTGTGCACAGCTTAAATCGAGTACCTAGTAAGTCAGTTTTAAAGACCCCTTTTAAACTGGAAAAAGGATGTAAATCCACTTTAAGATATTTATGTTTTGGGGGTTGCTCAGGGGAAGCTACAATTTATAACCCACAGGAAAAGAAATTGGATCTAGGACAATAAGTTTCCATTCAATTGGGTATCCACAAAAGTCAAAGGGGTATAAATTCTATTATTCTAATCATACTACAAGAATAAATGAAACTAGAAATGTTAAATTCATTGAAGATGGCGAAGTCAGTGGAAGTGAAAAAGAAAATGGAATTGATCATTCAAAAAGTCAGGATACCAATCCTTGTACACTGAGATCATAATGTACCTGTTGTTCCTAACGTAGTAATTGAGTTCCTTAATGAACCAATCAATGACAATGAATAGCAAATGAATGATCACTCACTTGAACAACCACATAATGAACTTTAATTAATGAACCTATTGTAGAAACACCACATGAAATGCCATTAAGAAAATCTGAAAGAGAAAGGAGATCGGTTATCCCTGATGATTATGTGGTATATTTACAAAAGGCAGAATTTAATACATGGGAAGATAATGACCTAGTTTCTTATGAACAAGCTGTGGATAATAATGATTCTAATAAATAAATGGATTTATGCAATGACTAAGGAAATAAAAATCTATGAATGATAATTAAGTAGAAGTTAGTTGAGACTACACCAAATCTGCCCATTTGTCAAGGTCATTGACCTTGACAAATCCAACTTGTCAAGGTCAATGACCGTGACATTTCGAGGCGAGATAACTTTTTTTGTCACGGTCATTGACTTTGACACAAAACTCACGTTTTGTGTCACGGTCATGTCAAGGTCAATGACCGTGACACGTTTATCACGGTTTATAACCGTGACAAAGCCGTGACCCTTCTTGCCCAGAATTGTCACGGTCATTGACCTTGACAATTCGGGGCAGAATTTAAAAAAAATCTGCTGGGCAGTATGGCCACTGCCACTGCCCAGCAGTATATTTGTACCTGTTATAGCAACGTTGTACCTGTTCCAAACATCATATATCCAACACAAACTAAAGATAATGCAAATATATATTCATGACGATATAATCCAAATATTCAAAGTAAAAATAATATACATGACGATATAATCCAAATATAATTAAAATGGACAAACTTAAAAATAATGTTACTACATGTCTTGGATAAAACTGAGGAGGTGAGTAGGCCACACGACATACGAATTGACGCACCCACTAATATACGTCGTGCCGCATTGTTCGCGCAACCATAATAGGGAGTTCTCCTTCCCGGGTATGACATGCGTGACGAGCACCCTGGAATCCATCTCTTGAAGCACACGTCCATAGACTATTCCACCCTCGACGATATTCGGGTCCCTCAACCCTCACCCTATCCGTTGGCCATCAAATACGTCCAATATGAACACGCTCGGCCAACCAAGTGTCGACAATGGTCTGTTGAAGGGCGCCAAATAGGGAAGTGGATCGTCGAAGTACGAACGTGTCGGTGATGAAGCAGCGAGGTCAACATTCTCGTCATCCTGCGCCTCGTCCTCCCGCACCTCCTCCTCCACCGCCTTCTCCTTCTCCTTCCCTTTCCCTTTACGGTCTCCACCCAACGTACGCTTCATGAATGCGTACATATCTTGGACCGTCGCCTCCAAACGGGACAACTTCGCGTCGTGTGAATCCACCGTTCGAGCCAACCCGGTGTCGCTCGTCTCCAATCCGATGATCCTAGATTTGACCACCCGCGAGCTCACTCCCCTTGTCCTCCCCTTGCGATTAGAGCCAAGCACTTGGCTGAGTGCGTCTGTGGACAAAGATGCCTTGTCGGCATCAGACTGCGACTCATGCACTTCCTTAAGCTTTGCCTGAAACGACAAAAAGCACATGATTAGTAAAATAAGTAAACTAAAAAATTATAACGTAATTAACAATAATTAAACTGTCGGATTACTTACAATCGTGGCCGCGACGCTCGGGGACACCTCCTTGTCCTTCCCCTTCTTCGTCCGAAGAGCCACATAAGTATCGAGCCTATGTAGCTTACCCCCTGGCCCACTCCCTACCCCCTGAAATAAAATAAAGTAAAGTAAAATTAGTATCGGCCCCGCAAAGTAAAATAATGAAGAATAATATATTTTTGTAGTTATAGATAAATTAAATCTTACCTGCATCCTATGCTCCACCTCGGCGTAAGAGGTCCGGCCGGAGTAGTGCACGTCCGTCTTTTTAGCCCGATTTTCCCTCCCCGATTGGCGAGATGCCAATTGTCGATCCTCGATCTCATTGTCAATGAACTTTTGCCATTGTGCCAATGAGATCGGCTCCTTGGGCGGGACGGATCCGCGCCATTGTATAATGGACTCTCGTGTTTTTCCAAAGTACCGTGTCCGCATATTTTTCTTCCACGTCTTGTGTTGCTCCCTCAACTGCTCCAAGACGGAATCGCGTAGCTTTGGATCCAAGTTGAATTGTTCTTGTCCAACAAATACAATGTTAGTTGCTAATAAATATAAATATAAATATAAATATAAATATGAAATTGAAATTGAAATTGAAATTGAAATTGAAATATTACCTGTAGTGCCGCCCAAACAGCTAACTTGAGCTCATATGGCACCTCCTTCCAACTCATAAACTCCGGACCGATGACCGTCTTTAGCAGCTCGAGGGATCTCGCTAATAGCTCCGACTTGTTCTCGACGGTAATCCCAAATTTTCCATATTTGGGGAGCCTAGGGGCGGAGGAGCCCTCGTCGCCTCCGCTACCACCGAACCCAGACGACATCATCATAAACAGCATCATCATCTTCGCCTTAACATCTGAAGGAGGCATTTTTGCTGTAAAAAAAATATTATTAGTACAGATAAAAAAAAATGTTAATAGTACACATACCCCACCCCAACCCCCACTACCCCCCTCCCCCACCACACACCACCATACACACACATATACACATACAATTGACAATTGGCAACATTTTGTGTATGGATTCTAACTAATGATATTCCTAAAAAAAAATGTTAATAGTACACATACACACACCCCTACCCCACCCGCCACGCACACACGCACCTACGAATGCACACACGCACACACGCACACCTACGCACCACGACCGTGACAACTATATATATTGTTTATCAATAAAATTATGACATGAGATAATTATAATTGGATCATAAATTTCATTATCATAAAGGGATAAATCCAACCAAGTACAGAGATTCTACAAATTAAAGTGAGAATTAAATTGAAGACTTTCTAACAACATGCATGTGTATGGATTCTAACTAATGATATTCCTAAAAACATACAATTGGCAACATTTTGTGAATTTACTAAACTTTATATAATATTATCAAATTCTGTTAAAAAATTATCTAGGGTTTTACCTAATTGAATTAATTTCATGAATAAAATTATTATCAATTTAAATAAAAATATCAATTATTATCCAATATTTTTGAATGAAATATTTATTTTGAATGAAAATATCAATTATTATCCAATTATTATCCAACTATTATCAATTATTTATTTTGAATGTAAATAATATCCAAAAATATAAATGTAAATAATATTCAAAACCCCACCCACCCCCACCCCCTCCCGATGTTTATTATTTTCACAATGTTCTTACAATATTTGTTGATGAACTATGTGGGAGTATAACCCATATTGAATTATAAAGTAAAAATCTATAAAATTGATGTCTACTTTTAGTGTTGTGTATATATGTTAGTTGATGCCATTATATTTTTAGCCTAATTAGATTCTAAGGTTATCTCAATTTATATTTTTCTTTTTCTATCTAATAATTTTGAGATTCTAAGGTTGATGCCTATTTTTTATCTTGAGATTCTATATTATAACGTATGTATAAGTTCCGTCAATACCATTTCGTTTCAATTTTGTAATATTATGTTTTTTTCAAATATTTTAAAAGTTATTAAATGGGTGCCCCACCCCCACCCCCTGCCCCCTCCCCCCGCCACACACATACGCACACACCTACACAGACACCCCACCCCACCCCACCCCCTGCCCCCCTCCACCACCCCCTCCCCCACCACACACCACCACACACATATATACACACACATACACACATATACACATACATACACATACATATACACACGCACACACCCCGCCCTGTCCCCACCCCGCCCCATCCCCTACCCCCACCCTGCCCCACCCCCCACACACGCACACACATACATACATATATATATACACATACACACATAAATATACACACAAACATATATATAAATGGAAGGGAGAGAGAGAGAGAGAGAGAGAGAGAGAGAGAGAGCAGCGTCGAGAGAGAGAGAGAGAGAGAGAGAGGGAGGGAACGGCGGTAAGGAAAAAAGAAGGGGGTAGGGTTTTAGCTGTAAATATTGTCACGGTCGTGTCAAGGTCATTTACCGTGATAAGTATTTAAATAATTGTCACGGTCATTGACCGTGACAAGTCCGTGACAAGTAAATTTGTCACGGCCTTGTCACGGTCATTGACCGTGATAATTCTTTGTCACGGTCGTGTCAAGGTCAATGACCGTGACATAAAACGCGTGTTTTTTGTTACGGTCAATGACCTTGACAAGGCTGGTCGGCTGAAAGGTGACAATTTGCCCATTTTGGTGTAGTGTGAGTTACCAGAAGGAAAAAAAAAGGCGGGTGTTAATGGGTCTTTAAGACCAAATGCAACTCAAAAGGAACTATTGAACCACATAAAGGTATACTAGCTGACAAAAGTTTTAATCAATGAAAAGGCATTGATTATAATGAGACTTATCTCCAGTTTCAAAGAAGGACTCTCTGAGAATCATATTGGTATGGGTGGCTCATTATGATTTAGATTTGCACCAAATAGATGTAAAAATAGCTTTTCTGAGTGGGATTTTAGAAGAAGAAGTCTACATGGAACAACCACAAGGCTTCATAGAACAAGGAGAGAAAAAACATGGTTTGTATGTTAAAGAAGTCAATATATGGTCTAAAACAAGCTTCTCATCACCGATACCTTAAGTTTCATGATACATTTATCTTCTTTGGGTTTAAAGAAAACACCGTTGACCGGTGTATATACCTAAAGATCGGTGAGAGTAAGTTTGTATTTTTATTTCTATATGTAGACGAGTTTCTTATTTCCAGTAATGACCTTGGTTTATTACGTGAAATCAAGGAATACGTTTCTAAATACTTTGAAATGAAAGATATGGGTGAGGCGTACTTCGTGATGCGAATAGAGATATATCAAGATAAATCACGTGAAACGTTGGGACTGTCTCAAAGGGCTTACATAATAAACTGTTACGAAGATTCATCATGCAAAGATGCAATCCCGTCGACATTCCACTTCAAAAAGGGGATAAGTTCAGATTAGGCCAATGCCGGCAAAGTGAATTGGAAATGGAGAAAAAAAAGGCGTGCCTTATGCCTCGCTCGTAGGGAGCTTACTATATGTGCATGTTTGTACTAGAACGGATATCAGTTTTCCCATTGGGATGCTAGGAAAATATCAAAGAAATTCGAGAAATCATCATTTGAAGGCTTTAAAGAAAGTATCGAGGTACCTACAAGTGACTAAAGAATACATGCTCACATATAGGAAGACTGATAAACTTGAGGAGGTCGGATACTTAGACTTAGGTTTTGGAGGATACCGTGACAGTAGGAATAACACTTCAGTTTATGTCTTCCTCCTTGCTGGAGGAGTCGTCTCGTGTAAATGTGTTAAGTAGAGTGTTATTGCACTATAAACTATGGAGGTTGAATTCGTATCTTTCTTCGAAGTTATAAATCATGGATTATGGCTGTGAAATTTCATTTCAGGACTTAGAATCATGGGGTCAATATCTAAGCCGCTTAAAATGTACTGTGATAATATTGCAACAACTTTCTTTTCAAAAAATGACAAGTATACTAAGGCGGCTAAAAATATCTACATGAAGTACCTGTCAGTGAAAGAAGAAGTTATGAAACGATGAGTGTCAATTGATCACATTAGTACGAGTGATAACATAGTCAATCATCGTAGTTTGATTGCGATTGTTGTTAGTTTAGTTGTTTAACACTATTATTTTGAATTCAATAAAAGTGTTTTATATTTCAATAACTTATGTCTTTAATATATGCATGCAAAAAATGTGACCTATTGTATGACAGAAATAGTATTTTCTCAATGACATTATGAGGCCATTATTACAACCCATATTATAGGCTTGGTTAAATACAACATTAATGTTATGTTACATTGAAAGAACTATTATCTTGAATAGTGTGGAACCTCCATGACTCGCATTGATGAATTATTCAATTATGGAAATAAGTATTGTTGATTCTTCTTCTTTACTCTGTACCTTAAGTTCCCTAAATAAATTATAAAATTGTTCTTATTAGGACTAAGTTGGAGACTGTTGAAAATTAATTAATTAATAATGTAGTTTTGGAATTAATTAATATGCCACTAATATGGTCATTAATAAGTCAAAAAACAATTTGAATTAGTAGAGGTCTGAGCAGTTAAAACATAATGGGTGGCTTCTTTTAGGCCCACTTTTATAGGAAGTCGGGTTATTAACAAAGCGTAATATCGGCCATCCCTCATCCATATAATCAGTAGAGTAATTCCATCATTAGCATACCATAACACAAAATTATATTGATTAAAAGGATAAAATCCAAAATTTTGAAAAATCTATTTTTTCTTCATAATTCTAGAGCAATGAGGAGAAATTCTGGAGCACCAAAGAGAGGAGAAACATCGTGACCTTTCATCTCTTAAAAATGGATAGAGATGTGTTCTTTATTATGTAATTTTTAAGCAATTAATATGTAAATTCATGAAGATTAAATTTCCTGGATGTAAGTAGTAATTATATTTTATTCCAATCATATAATGATATAACTATATAATAAGGCTTGAACAAAACAACCTGTATAACAGGGGGTTACTGATTATTGGGAGTTTACCATAATTTTGCACGTGTCTCTCATTTGCGATTTGGAAAGTTGTGAGAGTATTTTGTGCCGAATAATCACCCCTTTAGAGCAGATTTGAATTTCTTATGAAACATTTTGTTTTTATGGTTCCATATACTCAATAAAATCATCAAGAAAAAATCCCATCGATCCTTTTCGTATGCCTCCGCCGCTTGTAACAACCACACACTCGGTTGAGAAAAATTTAACCAACTATCTGTTTTGGGCAGCTTTGTTAAAGCCTAAATCTCCTTTGTAACACAACAATCCCGGAGAACATGTAGGGTCGTGTCATCATCTACATTGAAAATACGACAAATCATGTAGAAGGATAAGTTCTTCGATTTAAATTCTCTGTCGTAGGAAGTATGTATGGAAATTGGCTTGAATTTTAGTGTTCACATGCGAGGTACTGTTCATATGAGTGACTTTTACTCCTTATTTAAGTAGGGTTTCAACCATGGTTCAAAACATACAAAAATAGAAGAGAGTTTCTATTATTCATCATTTAGTACTCTTGTATACACTTTGAAAGGATTGTGAGGCTTGGGAGAGTTGTATCTTTTGTTGTTTATATCAAAGAAAGGACACCATCATTTGTGTACGTAGCCAAATTGGTTAATTAGGTACATGTCTTAAAATTTGTTGGTTTATGTGATTTCTCGTTACATTCTCATTACTTTGCGTTTAGAGCGTATTTCTCTTATTATCTCTTAGGTTGCTTTTTATCCGAGATCTTGGGCATGCATGAATCACTCCATTGAGTGATTATCCGCACAACATATTGGTATAAGATCTTTGGCTTGTAGGGTCTTTAATTTTTGTGCATTTAAGGTGTTTGATAAAATTTCTACGTGGGATTTTGGTGTTGTCTTAGTTCCTTTTTTGTTGAAAAATCATTTCGGAGATTAGAGAATGTCTACACCTAAAGTTGCAAAGATTTCAACGGTGAGGTTTGAGTTGGAGAATTTTGATAGTAAAACCAATCATTTTAGCATGTGAAAATATCAAATGAGATATGCTTTGATCCAAAAGGTTTACATAAGATGTTGAGGGGTATTTAGGATAAACCCGAGAATATATCGGATGATGATTGGAGATAGAGTGACTTACAAGCGTTTAACATAATCCGGTTAAATCTGTCACAAAATGTGGTGTATTATGTCATAAAGAAAGAATAAGCGTAGTCACTGTAGAAGAAATTTGAAGACAAATATACAATGAGGATCATAGAGAATCGTCTCTATCTCAAGAAGAAGCTATTTTGATTTCACCATATTGAAGATATATGTCAATATACGAACATTCTAATGAGTGTAATAAAATTCTCTCCAATTTATTAAGCTCGGATGCTGATATTGATGATAAAGTTAAAGCTTCATTACTTCCAAATTCACTTCCAAACTCATGATTATTTGAGCACCACATTGATATATGGGAAGGTGGATGTGAAGTATGATGATGTCTCTTCAGCATTGTTGGGAAGTGAAACGAAAAAAGGAGAAGATTGATTCTCAGTCTGATGCGTTGGTTACGCGGGGTAGAACCAAGGAGAGGTGGTAAGATGAAAGAGGAGTCTTTAGGTAAAAGTCTAGGACCAAGGGATTGGAAAATGTCATGTGTTATAAGTGAAATAAGAAAGAATATTTCGAAAAGGATTGCCCTAAGCTAAAGTCAAGAGACAATGAGAAATCGATAACAAAACATGCCAATTCTATCACATCGAAGGACGATGAATTTAAGAGTATGTTGATAGTTTCTTCACGGGAAAGATCTTCAAATGAGTGGATATGTAACTCAGGGTGTTCTTACCACATGTTCCCGGATCGATATTTATTCCTTGCATTTAAGGAGGTGGATGGAGGTAAAGTCTTTATGGTTAATGAGCATGTTTGTCGGTGGAAGGGTATTGGCATGATCAAATTGAAGATGCATGATGGAGTGACTCGAACTCTCACGAATTTTTGGTATGTTCTGGAGTTGAAGAAGAATTTGATTTCTTTGAGTGCTTTAAATTCTAATGGGAGCAAGATTGTACTCGGGGGAAGAATGGTAAAGATTGTCTTGGGTGCCTTGGTGGTGATGAGAGGAAAAAATGAGGGAGACTTCTATTTTCTTCAAGGGAACACGATAACATGTCATGCCTCGATTGCTCATAATAAAGAAGAGGCAAAGTCGTATTACACCAGGCTTTAGCATATGCATTTAGGACATACTAGGGTGAAGGCCACGATAGTGTTGTGTAAGCAAGGGTTGCTAAAGGGTGCGAAGAGTTGCAAGTTAGGATTTTATGAGCATAACGTGCTTGGGAAGTAGACACATGTGATGCTTGTCATAATGATAGATTGCACAAAGGGCATGACGATACATGATGCCAAATAGAACAAGGTTAGTGATCTACCAACATGGCACCCTAATCTAATGCCTAACTCCAATTAACGACTAAATTACTAATGGCAAATACTCCCATAAACATTCTTAACTAGAAAAGAAAGAAAGAAAATGAATTTTATTCATTCTTGTTCTACTAATATATATATTCTCTTTATTTTTTTTTATATTTAATCATGATTCAATGAACGTTTTTTATTTTATCTTTTTATATATAACTAAAATTCAACGAACATTTCTTTATTTTACTAAAAAAAAGTTATTTACAACCTCTTCATATTTTTCATTCCATTAAAAAATTAATTATAATTACAACCCTCACATATGAGAACTTTAAATTTATATGATGTTATTTGTTATAAATAGTTAAAGTTCTATTATCATATATGAAAAATTGTTAAATAGACTCGAAATATTCTTCTAATATCACACTCGTCATATTAACACAATTTCATATTTGTTTTTCAAATAAGTAATTAATATTAGCTAATTCAAAATAGAAATCCACATTCCATATTATTGCTAGAAAAAATGTATTTTTCTTTAAATGAACAAAAATTGAGTATATATTTGTCACGAGCCGTGACAAATGTTGTCTCTTGTTTTTTTAGACCAGTGCATTTGTCACGGATTTTGACCGTGATAATTGTTGTCCTTTTTTTGTTTAAGAGAATATATACATAATTACTTTAAATAATCCTAAGGAATTACCTAAGGAATACTGAATCCAAAAAAAATGTTTGTGCGAGTTTAATTAAAATGTGGCTTCTAAACATGAACGCAAAATGTTATATATTAAAAAATTGAGTTTAAAGATGCTACACAAAATAGTCAATATTAAATGTTGGCTTTAAGCATCTTAAGATGATGTTTTACACTACAGAAAGCTATTTAAGGCATTATTATTATTTTTTATTTTTTCTAAAATGTAAGGTATTATAATTTACTCAAGATAATTCACCTATTTTTTAGTTAAAAGAGAAAAAGAAAAAGAGTGTGATATTAGAACAAGATAAAAGTAAAAGGCCTTAAAGGCCAAAGTTTTGAACCCCCAACCATGAGTTCTAAATAAGATTCAACAACCATCTTATCAAGGTAAGAATCAAAGTCATTTGGACTATCTATAATATTTAAATATAAATACACACACACACACACACACACACACACACACACACTATATATATATATATATATAATTTTGGGGCCTCTTACTTTTTTCATTTTTAGCCGGCCTAAGGCGACATCCTCCTCTGCCAACCCCATGGGTGGGCCCTGTGCAACATGCTAAAATCAATGGTTGTAAGGTTACTGATTTTTAGAGCTCGTTTGGGAGTTTTGGAGAAAAAGGAAAGGAAAATAAAGTTTTATTAGGAGGGAAAAGGAAATAAGGGATAATTAACAAGATAGGGGAGAAAAGAAATTGATATTCTTTTCTTTTTTGTAGTTTAGTAGAGAAGAGAAAACCACTTTATTTACAGTTGTTTGGGAGTTAGGAGGAAAATAATTTTTTAATGGGGAAAAGGTACAATTCATAAAAAAAATCCTTTCTCTCCATTTAATATAAATTTGGAAAGAAAGTTTTTGAGAGAAAGGAGGAGGAAGTTTTTTTTTTTAAAATCCTTTCTTTTCTCTCCTTTTAAACTCCCAAACAAGAGAGAGACACTTTCTCTTGTTGGAATCTGACTAAGAAATTGAAAATGGCAGCCCAATTTTCTCTAAGCTCTGTTATGAGCTCCACTGTCAGCAACCCCATTAAGTGATCCACCACCATTTCACTAAGTATTTATTTGATCATTTAATCTTCCTTTAGCAGTCTATATATAGGAAGGGATTTCACTTTTTAAAGACACACCAGAAATCAAGTGGGAGAGAAATTAGAGCGAGGTTTACAACTGAGGTATCTTAGTTGTAAGTGAGTACAAGGAACAATACCATTTTATGAGTTTCTTGAGTGAGGTTCCAATAATATTCTTATTCTGATATTAATATTGTGAGTTGAGTCAGTGTTCAAAAGAGTGATTGAGTGTGTAACACATATTCTCCTCTAGGAAATCTCTCACCCCCTCCTGTGGACATAGCCAATTTTGATGAACCACGTTAAATATTTTTCTCAAAATTTGTGTGTGTGTTACATTCTTATTTCATTTCATAATTATATTATTAAGTTGATTTAGTAGCTTGCGGAAAAATATCTGGGGTTGTATTCCGCACAACTGGCAATCAATATTTCGAGGCTTTCGAAATTTAGGCTAACATCCTTCCCTATTTAAACTCTCAACGAAGAAAAGGTAACAAAAGTTTCCCTTAATATCCTTTTATTTATGTCCAAAATATAACTCTCAAATGGGCTCTTAGTCATTCGGTATCCTACATTATGTCACTTCCTCCATGAGGTGAATGATTCATTTTAGCTAAGGGTGTTTCTCCTTGCATACACCATGAGAAATGAGAACAGAAAATAGTAGTTAATACTGCTTGGTTGTCCGGGGATCAAGGAAATTATGGGAACTCCTAATGTCATTTAGTATAGTTATTGGTTGTTTCGTGGCCATCTCTTTGACAATTAATTCCTAATGAGGAGAATTATCTGACATAGCCTTTAGGGATGTATCTATATCCCCTCTTCATTTTGTATCCTCGATAGTTTTATTGTCTTATTCCTTTATGCGTCATTCTTTATTTCTTCTAGAACTTCCTCCTTTGTGTTACTCATATTTTTCTTCCTTCTAGTCCCATGAATAATATTAAATATTAGAGCATCTAATCCATCATCGATTACTGATGGATGGATAGTAGTCACAATTTTAAATAATAATCTACAAGGTTTGATTTCCTGATGTGGAACTAATATATTTGTAGAATGCTCTACGTATGACGTGACTTATAACATAATAAGTGGAAGAGTTTATATAAAATAATGTGAAGTAATTGAGCCACATACAGTTTGTTCTAATACCATCCAGAATAGTGTAACATCTAACTCATATCTCAATCTAGGAGCTGATTAGAGGAGCATAAACTATTAGTGGAAGTTTCTTTCTTAGGGAGTTTACTGTAGAGAGTTTAGGCATAAAGGTGTGGTGGTTTAGGTTTTACGAATCAAATATTTGAACGAGTATACGTTTTTCACATCTCAATCCACTAAAACGATACCCAACTAAATATGAAGTATTTTGCGAAGAGTTCCTTATTTTTGACAAGATCATTAGTTTCAATTCTATAAGATCATTTGTTGAATTCACCAATCACATATAGATAATGAGAAGAAGAAGATGGATCATTTTTTATATAGATATATAATTGGTGTCTTAGCGATGCAATGATGTGTACTGAACCGTACATTTCACATACAATGAGCATGGTGAGTTTTTACATGCACAGTTCACGAAAGTAACAATGGAAGATAATGAAGTGGATACTACAGTACATTTAGGGTACTATTGATGTCGATTTAGAGTTTGCGAGAGAGAAGATACTTGTTAAGCATTTAGTCGGATATGTGGATTCTAGTTATGCTGGAGATCTTGATAAGGGTCGATCAACTACTGGTTATGGGTTCACTATAGAAGGAGGACCAGTGAGTTGACGATCAATTTTATAGTCGATAGTTTCTTTATCTACAATAGAGGTAAAGTATATGGCTATAACAGAAGCTTTCAAGGAAGCCATTTGGCTTCGTGGTTTGATTGATTACTTGGGTATTGTTTAGGAAAACGTGGAGGTTTATTGTGATAGTCAGAGTGTCATCTGTTTGGTAGAGAACCAGGTTCATTATTCTCGCACCAAGCATATTGATGTTCATTTTCACTTCATTCTGGAAATTATAGATGAAGGGTACATTCTACCACAAAATATTAGGACTGTGGATAATCCAGCAGATATGCTGACAAATGTGGTTATAAGGATCAAGTTCTAATACTGTTTGTACCTGGTCAACATCTCTCGAGCTTATAGCTCTTAAGGGCGCATGTGGGGCAACGTTAATTGGTGGACTCTTGCCAATATGGAGATTGTTGGTTTGTGATAAGACTCCACCATTTAGTGGAGTATTTGGTTTTTGACAAGGTGTTTGTGATAAGACTCCACCATTTTGTGGAGTATTTGGTTTGTGACAAGGCACTCACCCATTTGGTGGTGAAGTATTTTGCTCCACAAGTTTTTCTGTAGGTGGAAATTAACAAAGCCATTTTATGTTGCCATTATTCCTCTTACTCACCTATAAATAAACCATATGTATTGAGAGAAAAATACACCACCAAGTAGGAGAGAAATAAAAGTATATGGAGAGTTTTGTTTGAGAGAGAATTATATGAGCAAGAGCATTTTATAATTCTCCTCTTCTGATAATACAATTTCGATGTCGTTGTCGACGTAGGTAAATTATTGAACCATGTTAATCTCTTGTTATTGTGTGTTATTGAGTGTGAGTTTCATTTCTGGATTGGTAATGGCCATAATAATTGGTATCAGAGTCAGATAGAGCCATTATTGGAGCTTTGTTCATTTTTTACTTTGAAATCAAATCTTTAAATCTCAAAATTGAACATATTAGGAGGAGCATATTTTCGATACGAGTCTAAAAACAAATAGGAGGCCAAACGGAGCTCCCAAGATCCCAAATTTGCCAACCGAACAAAAGAAAAATGTAAGGACACAAATTTCCAATTGAGTCCATATATAGTTTTGGCTCAATTCCGGACAAAAACATTTATTCATATGATAGTATTTAATTGTAATATTCTCAAGCCTATGAAGTGTCTGTTGAAGACGTAGCGGCAAAGAGTATAAAGCTTCATCAAATATGCCGGTTTGTGTGCCTCGTTTCTATGTCATCAACCATAGTTCCATGCTCCCAAGGTATGAATGCAATATTATATATATAGGAGCTTGGAACAAAGTTTATTGGCTGTTAGGTTTTGTAAAAACTGTGTTTTAATTTTCAGAAAGAATTAAATAAAACTTTATAATAAGTTTATAAAGTTTTCTGGGCTAAAATCAAATTTTCCAAACTTTCTGGTTTTTCGTTCGATAGAGTCGTTCGAACGAGATTGTCGTTCGAACGAAAATGTCGTTCAAACGAACTTGCCAATGAGTTCCCATATTAGGCCACTGACATGTCGTTGGATATGTCGTTCGAACGAACCTTCTGTTCGAACGAGATAGCCAACGAGATTCTAACGAGTTCAATCTGGAACGTCGCTAGAAATCTCGTTCGAATGAGATGCCAGGCGGGAACAGTTTTTAGCAGTTTTTTGGCAGTTTTGCACCCACTTCCCCACTTGGTTTTTAACCAACTTTTTCAGACTTAAGTATGTGCGGGAATAACATTTTCCAATCTAACTTTTCCAATCTATTTTCATCTCTTAGAGAGAGTTTGAGAGCAAAAATTGTTTAGGAAAATGTTCATGTTTTGAGTGAGATTTTTTAGAGAAAAATTTCCATTACTCTAGTGTTTACACCCAAATGAGTTTATTCCAAGTTCTTATATACTTATCAATTGCTTGGAGTTTGGCACCGATTTTCTCTACACCGAATTGAAAGAGAAGTTTCGGGTTTTGCTTCTACCTCCCACAAAGAAAGAAGAAGTGTTTTTGTTGCGATTCTACCCACTTGGAGAAAGGCTCCATGTTCGGGTGACGGTGACCATATAAAGTCCCATCGGTGGATTCCGAGACCGCGGTGGTATTCCAAGGTTATCCGCTAGGAAGAGGTGTCTACAAGAAGAAGCGTCGAGGCTTGAGAGGGATCGAGTCGTGCGTTGTAAGTCTATCTGTGTTGTAATTGTAATTCCGTATCTAGTGGATTTGTGGCTAGGGCCGTCCGAGGTTGTTTCCCGTCTTGGGTTTTTCCTCGTACATCGTGGCGTAGTGTGATTGATTTATTTTATCTTGCTTAAATAACGTAGAACGCATGCTTAGCATAATTCAAGATAAAATTCGGTTTAAATTATCACACTCAATTTAATTTGGGACTAAATTAAATATTGGGTAAAGCTTATTTAATTCAAGTCAGTTGCTAAAATTTGGTTTCGCCTAACTCTTCTAATATCGATAAATATGACTTAGGCAAATTCTAGGACTTGGATTGAATTAATCGGTTTAAGTGAATATATTAATTGTTTAATTTTATTGAACGATCCTTTTACGCTTCCGCATCATCTCTCGAGTTTACATACATAGGAGATTCGCATCTCTACGTTTTCAAAAAAAAATATTTTTTCCCTCGAGTGGAGCCGCCAAGCCAATGAGCAGTTGACCAAGCTATTGATCGAGCCACCAAGCCGTTTGATCGATCCACCAAGCCATTTGATCGAGCCACTGAGCCTTTTGAATGAGTTGTTAACCAGGCCACCAAGACATTTGACTGAGTCGTTGACTGAGCCGTAGATGTCATCAAACGATAAAGGAATATTATGTTAGAATATTTTGTTAACTTTAGAGGAATATTCCCCCTGAGTCAACTAAATCTAGAAAAAAAAAATTGGCCAACTTAGTCCATTCTGGACCCGTTTTCGACCAAGTCGGACCCTATCCTAACTATTTCAACCATTTCGGAATCAAACGCTCCTTCCTTTTTTATGATTCCTCTCTTACGTTGTTGTATTGACTTAAGGGAGCCATATAACAGTATTTTTAGGAACTCTCAGGTGTTGATTTTATTTTGGGTGGAGTCTAAGGAACAATAGGAAGTGAAACTTCTTTTGATTCAACTAAAGTACAAACTCTGGCAACCATCAGTAGTTCTTGGAAAATAAGTCCTATGTCAAATGCAAAGTTTGATGTTGAAAAATATGACGATACAAATAACTTCAGCATATGAAAGTGTGAAGTTTTGGATATGTTATTCCGAGAAGTGTCACATATTTCCTTGGATTCTAAGACCAAGTATATTTTAGAGGAATATTGAAATTTCGTAAACCGTTAAGCTTATGGTACAATTGGATTGTGTTTAGGCAAGGAGCAGAAGTATTTTATCATAAAGGAGACTACGACAACAAGTGTTTAGAAGAAGCTAGCGGACAAGTACATGAAAAAAGCATAAAAAATAGGCTTTATCTCAAGAAGAAACTTTTTATCTTCCAATTTAAGTATGGTGCGTCTATGAATACTCATTTAGACAGTTTCAATAAAATTCTAGCCGATTTACGAAATTTAGGGGTTGAAATTGCTGATGAGGATAAAATATTATTATTGCTAAATTCATTACCTCATTCATATGATCACTTGACTACTACCTTACTGTATGGAAAATATGAGATATAATTCAATGACGTGTTCAATGATTTAATGAACAAAGAGATACCAAAGAAGGATCTACAGGTCCATCGAGATCCCTCATCTTGAGAACCTCTTACAATCAGGGGGAGGATGTCCAACCGAGGATGAGGAGGAAAATTCTGCTCAAAGTCAAGGGGAAAGTCATCTAATAAATGAAAAATTATGAAAAATGAATGTGCCTATTATCATCAAAATGGGAACTTGAAGAAAGATACTGTGAATACAGACAAGAAAAAGGAACCAAATGTGAATGTTACACAAAATGAAGAAGATGACCTAGATTTAACTTTGACTGCTTCATCATCAACCTACCATTTTGAGTTGTGGATTATTGATTCAGGGTGTACCTATCACATGTATCCCAATATGGACTAATTTTCAATCTTCTAAGAGCTTGGAGAAGGATGTGTTTTGATTGGTAATAACAACACCTATAAAATAAAAAGGATAGGCGCGATCTGATTGAAGTTGCATGATGGATCAACAGAGTACTAATATATGTTCGATGCATTCCATACTTGAAAAAGAATCTCATTTTACTGAGAACATTTGATTCTAAAGGTTATTCGATTATCATCAAAGGTGGAGTCCTAAAGGTGGCTCGACGAGCACTTACAACCATAAAAGGTAGCCAAAAGGAAAATTTATAATTCCTGGACGAGAGCATAGCCACTGGGAGAGAAGTAGTCTCCAAAAGGTAGACGATTCATATGAATCCAAACTATGGAACATGTGTTTAGGGTATGCTGGAAAAAAAGCTTTGCAAGGTTTGATAAAGCAATGTCTACTAAAAGGAGCTAATACAGGAAAAATTGATTTCTGTTAACACTATGTCTTGGTTAAGTAGAGCCGAGAAGTTTGGTACTGATGTTCACTGCACCGAAGGTATTATTGACTATATTCACTCAGTTGTATGAGGACCTACCAAAAACGTAACTTTAAGAGGTAAACGATGGTTCTTAAATTTCATTCATGATTACTTCAGATGAGTCTGGGTATACACCATGCATCAGATAGAGGAAGTTCTGAAGATTTTCCTTAACTGAAAAAGGATGATAAAAACTCAGATAGGTCGAAAGAACAAGAAACTCTGGATAGAAAATGGTGGAGAGTACACTTTAGACCCATTCCTTAAAATCTTCCAAGACGAGAGAATTGTTAGATATTTCATCGTACAAAGAACCCAATGATAAAATGGAGTTGCAAAATGTATGAATTATACTTTGGTGGAGAAAGTTCGGTGTGTGTTGTCCCGTGCTGGATTTGGAAAGGATTTTTTAGGTGAAACAATGGATTATGTTTCTCACTTCATCAATCGACTTCCTGGAGCTTCAATTCGTAGGAAGACTCCTTTGGAGGTATGGTTTGCTAAATATACTATAGTTTATGATTGGTTACATATTTTTGGTTGTCCTACTTATTATTATGTGACTGAATCAAAGTTAGATCCTAGATCCAAGAAAGTTGTATTCTTGGGATTTCGTGCTAGCATGAAAGTGTATAGACTCCGGTGATCCGAATAAAAAAAGTTATTCTGAGTTGAGATGTTACTTTTTACGAGTCTGTAATGTTGAAACCGATAGTTTAGAAGAAAAAGAATATGAACTTGAGTTCTTTATAGCAGGTGGATCTTGATATTCCAGTACGGAATATTCAGATAGTCAATTATCTTAATGTGGATGATGAGGAAAAAATCTCAGTTGAGGTGGAGGTTTTAACACTAGCACGGATGATTAACTACTAGCCAGACTCTATTTCCACTAATAGACGTAAAGGGGATACTTAAAAACTTGGTCGGTATACATGGTGTCTTATGCACTTCCAGTGACCAATAATGATGTCTCATGCACTGACAGAGAAGTTGTACAAAATACAGGGTCAGTGTCAAGTGGAAGAAGGCGATGGATGAAAAAATAACACCACTTCATAAGAATCAGACTTGGAAGTTAGTTCAGTTTCAAAAGGGTAAGAAAGTTATCGAGTGCAAATGGATATAGTCTAAAAAGGAAGGTGTTATTGGCAGAGACAACATTACATACAAGGTCAGACTAGTTGCGAAAGACTACGCTCAGAAGGAAAGAATCGACTACAACGAGGTTTTCTCACTTATTATTAAGCATTCATCCATTTGGATATTATTGGATTCAATATCACAATTTGATCTTTAGTTAGCTTCACTCAATGTGAAAATTTCATTCCTCTATGGTTATTTATGGGAGAAAATATACATGTCTCATCCAAATGGTTTTAAAACTCCAGGACATGAGAATTGGGCTTGCAAGTTGAGTAGGTCATTGTATGGTTTGAAGAAGTCACCAAAATACTGGTACAAGTGGTTTGACTATTTTATAATGGATCACAAGTACATATGCAGTCACTTTGAGCATTGCGTCTACTTTCGTAATCTCCAAGATGGGAATTTTGCCTATTTTCTCTTATATGTGGATGATATGCTGATTGCATCTAAGAGCAAGGTGGGGATCGATACGTTGAAGTCTTGGTTGAGCTTAGAGTTTGAGATCAAGGATCTTGTAGAGTCCAAGAAAATTCTTGGTAAGGAGACCAAGCAAGACAGAGTAAAGGGCACAGTCAGTTTGACACAAACTTAGTATTTGAACAAAGCACTTCAGAGATTTAGCATCGATGACAATTTTAAACTTGTAATTTTTTTTAGAGAAAAAGAAGATATTTATTCAGAAACATAGAGGGAAAATCCCTCTATAGGTGGCTTACAAGAGATACAGACAAAAAATAGTTATCATCTAACTAGAGAGTTAGAATCTAAAATGTATGGAAGATTTGAGGAATCCAAAATTAAAACACCTTTAATGACATTTGGGATACCATCTGCATTTTTGTAAAGAATCTCTCTATTTTGACTATTAGCTTTATTGGAGAATAGCCTTGCAACACTATTGACTTTATAAGAGGAATGAATGAAATTGACATGCAGTTTAAGACATAAGTCTTGAGTTTCCCTTAAAGATCTTCTTCACATCCAATGAGAAGACTTTGTTTATTAGAAATAAAATCCAATATGATCTTTGAACTGGATTATGAAGATAATATTCTAAAGAATACTTCATAGCTAAGGCCTTTGTTAACATTTCTGAACCTCCTGAATCAAAGTTTGATAATGCCCAAATCATTCTTCCATTACTGTCTTTAAGAATAGATCACATACTCATGTTCCCATTAGGATCACTCCAATCATTGGTGTTGATTTTGAGTCTTCCTCTTGAAGGTTTCTTCCAATTTTCTAGGTTACATGGAGTTCTCTGATTGAAATGCTTGTTTAATTTGAAAGTACACTTAATTTATGAGCTAACATCCTCAAGAATTGCTTTAAAACTGGTAAATTGGGACAAATCTAATATTCTAGAATTAACATTACTAATAATGTTATTAAAAAAATCTTTTTTCCCTCAAATACTTCCTTATTCCTCGTAATCCAAATCTCCCAAAAAATAGTCACTAGAATTACTTTGAAAAGCCATTTTGATAGCTGAGTTTTACCAGACTATGACCACCATTGAATAAGAGCACCATGGATAGAGTTTGAGTTTAGGTGAAAAACGATTAAACTACTAAAAGCATCCCACACTTTTTTAGCTATAGTGACTAAAATGAATTAGTGGCTTAAGGATTCCATAGAGGCTTTACAGGAGTTACATCTAGATACTAAATAAATTCCCACCTTTTGCGCAGCTTCTTTAGTTGGAATACACTTAGTCAGGAGTTTCCATGAGAACACATAAATTTTAGGAGGAAATTTTGAATCCCATATAGATTTATAATAAAAATAGGTAAGTTTACTCTTTCTAATTAATTCATAAGCAAAGGCATAAGAAAAACTACCATTTGATGAAGCCTTCCACACTAACTCATTATCTATCACTTCTGAACTATCTTCTAATGTGAACTAAACAACACAAATACTTTTAAAAGCCAAAGAACCACTTCTTCCATTCATATTTGAGTACTTTTTGTTCATAAAATCATCCCATAATCCATCTATAGATCTAAATTTTCAAGATAACTTAAAATTAGTTGCTTCCACCTAATAATACAAGTTTTTTTATACCAAGAACTTCTTATTTTTTAGGGTAACACAAATAATCCCAACTAATCCATTGATATTTCTTTCCGTAATCTTTATTAACTCCACAAAAGAAAGAACTCACCAAGTTGTCAACTAACTTGATTGTTTTTTGTGTGTGTGTGGGGAGGGGGGGGAGGGGGGGATTTAAAAAGAATAGATATATAATAGCATAGTTGAAAGAACTAATTGAATCAATGTAAGTTTGCCACCCATGGTGAGAAACTTAGTTTTCTAATTATTGATCTTGGATGTCATTGCTTGAACCAAAGAATCAAAATAAGTTGGCTTTCTTGTACCTTGAAAAAGAGGACTTCCTAAATACTTCAAAGGCCCATTCTCAAATTTAAAACCAATTTCAGAAGCAATTTTGGATTTGGCTGCTATAGAACACCTTGAACTAGATACTATCCTGTAATTTTGCTTGCTAATTAATTACCCTGATTACCTTTCATACTTGGATAGGATATTCATCATAGAATTAAGACTTCTCTTCTTCCCATTGGATAACATTATGACACCATCTACAAAACTTAGGTGCCTAATAAGAGGACATCCTCTTGGGTGAGTAAAAGGATTGATCACACCATTTGAGACTAAGTTATGAAGACCTCTACTAAAAGAGTCGGCAATAAGAATGAAAAGGTTAGGGGATATAGGTTTCCCCTACCTAATGCCTCTATAAGTATTAAAGAATACCATATGCTTCCCATTAATAATAACTGAGAACCAAAGGGAATATAAACATCTCTATATAAGATGAATGAACACCTATGAGAATCCAAAAGCCCTTAAAGAGTTTAAAAGAAATAACCGAGCGACCCTATCATAAGTCTTAGCCATATCTAACTTGATTACTAAATTACTACTAATAGATCTCCTATCAGTAAGAAGCATAATTTATTATCCCAATAGAATATTATCAATAATACTTCTACCTTGAACAAATCCCGATTGAAATGGTGAAATAATAGATGGTAGCATAGGGCTTAGTCTAGAGTTCAGAATCTTAGATATCACCTTGTAAGCAAAGTTATAAAGGCTAATTATCCTAAAATCCTTACAGATATTAGGTCTATCAACCTTAGGGGTGATACATGTGAGGTTAGAGCTCCATGATTTGGGAATTTCATCACCAAGGAAAAAAAATTAAACAAGCTTTATGAATTATTCTTTGATAATATCCCTATAAGTCTCATAAAAGAAACCATTAAAACCATCTTCTCCTATTGAGCTATTTAAGTTTCGCACTTTTATAGCCCTCCACACCTCTTCTTCCTCTCGAATTTCTTCTAAAATTGAATTGATTTAATGAATTACTAGATTTGGAATTACTTGCAATAACTCTGGTTCTTCATTAATACCTGTAAAAAAATGAAATTGTAAAATAAGAGAGAAAAGAGTTAGGAATTTCCTCTTGCATATCAAGACTGTTGCCTTCTTCATCTTTTATATTATGGATCCAAAGATTCCTTATGTGTTGCTACACTTAGGCATGATAAAATCTAGTATTTCTTTCTTTATCTTTGATCCATTGGAATTTGGACTTTTGATGCCAATATATTTATTCTCTAGAAAGGACTGCATCAAGCTTTGCTTTAAGTTTTGAATACTCAGCTCTCTGTGATTTATTGAATCCATCCTCCGTTCCTTTATCTTTTTGCAAAAGACAGTCTTCTAGGCTTTGAATTTCTTCAAAAATATTCTTAAACACCTCCTTGTTCCAATTTTTTAGAGTTACCTTAAGACTTTTAATCTTGAAAGCAAAAAAACTCACAAGTCTACCTGTAGATGGATCTAACCAAGACTGTTTAACAATATTTTTGAAATCTTCACGATCTACCCACATATTCTAGAATTTAAAAGGTTTGGCAATTGAGTCTTGTGGATGTGGGATTTTTATAATAATGGGACAGTGGTTTGAATAATTTCAATTAAGGTGATGGAGAAAAGAAGAAAGAAAAGTATTAGTTCATTTTGAATTAATCAGCCCCCTGTCTATTCTTTCCAAAATCATATATCCATTCATTTATTTAGCCCAAGTAACTCTAGATCCATAGAATCCCATATCATCAAGAGAATACTAATAATAAATTCATTAAAATAAGAGACACCTCTCCAATCAATTTCCTTTCCCCTACTCTTTCCAAGATAATTCTAATAATATTAAAGTCTCCCACTATAATAAGAGGAATATCTTAACATCTGACATTGCTTTAAGGAATTGAATCCCTCAACTTTAATCTTTCTTTTATATTGCATTTATCAAAGACCACATTAACTCCTATTTTAGTAAGACTTTGTGGATGATTTAAAAAGGTGGAATAATCTGAGCACCATCTTATAACATCTCACAATTGATACCAAACCTCCAAAAAAACCATATTTTATTAAGAAAAATGAAACAACAATCATAAAATTGTAAAATTCTCCCAAGACCTTATAATTTAGTTTTATCAATCATTGGATCTAATATAGCTAAGAATGAAAGACTATTGGTATTAAATAGTCTTTTTAATCTTCTTCTCGTTGAATTATTACCCACTCCTCTTGCATTCCAAATAATGGAGCTAATCATTTATTTTTGGGGCTTTGAAATTTTTAGGTCGCTTTGCTAGCTAATCTTGTCATCCTTTTCTTAACTGCTGTTGCATTACTAATCTTGATTACTCTTTTATTCCCTTAATCTGTGAGAACTATTGATTCTAACATTTTTTCCTCTTTAACATAATTTCTTTGGTTTTTGAACGGCTTCTAACTTTTTGGATAATAGATGAAAGAAATTAATGTGTTTTTCCCACTTATAATCTTTTCGAATATTTGGTTCCTATTTATCAGAGTAATAACCCCTTTTTATTCTACTTTTAACTTCAATCATTGAGGCCATATATGATTCTGAATCATACTCCATTTCCATATCTTCATCCAATCTCCCATTTAAATGACTATTAGTAAAAAGTTCCAAATATCTGATATGCTCTTCCTATTCTTCTCTCCATTCTCATTCTTCCAAAACATTTACATCTTAAATGAGATCTTTTTATGACCTTTTTCTTTCTCTTGATTTTTCCACTTCTTGAACATCTTCTTGATTAGTTTCTTCAAAAACTTGAGAATTTTTCAATTCTTGGTTACTTTGGCCTGCTAAGAATTTATTACCTGTTTCCTGACAATTAATTTCTTTATTCCTTTCATGTTGACCTTTTTTTTCCCTTTATCTTGTAAACTTTTAATATGACTTTGTTGGTGTTACCAATAGTTTCTTATTGTTTCTTCTTTCCTTTATCTACCACATTCCCTTCGAAATCATTTTTAAAAATACAGATGGATTCAAGATGTCCCAACTTACAACAGTAATTGCAGTTATTTGGGAGAGATTCATATCCAATTGGTTGCCAAAAACCACAATCTTGTATGCCTTTCTTTTAGGAGTTATATTTCCACACAAGTCTTTCTACACTTGGTCTATTTATATTTATAATAGAACTATCAATTTTAAGAGGGCGTCCTACTACTTGAACAATTGAGAATAAAGTTTCCTTTGCAAAAATATGGACTGATAAGCCAGGAAAAAACACCCAAGAAGGAACTATGGAACTTCCTTAATTAGGTCTAAATTGAGGGGTCCATTTGAAGGTCCTCATTGGACTTTTTACAATATACCATAGATCCTTCATCCACAAACGAATAAAATCTTCTTCACAATTCACTCTAATAAGTATGTTTATAGTCAATCAATCCAATCTGATAGGCAATCTGTAGACCAAACTTTTCAAAGTTTTTTTCTAATGAACTCCATAATTGGCTTACTATGAGATAATTTTCCTACTATAGCATATTTATAAGGAGAATAAAAATGGTTCATTTCTTTTAAAGTGAACATTATTGTAGGCTCACCTCTAAATTTTGAGAGTGGTTTAATAACAATTGCATGGTATGATCATGATTCTTTCAACACACTTGTATATAATTTTTGCCAAGGACTAAAAGGGTCTGAAGGTTTTGGATAAAGAGTTTTGGATGAAGAAGGGTTATAATTTTCCATGCAAACACTAATTGGGGTTAGGGACGACGAGGGAGAGAGAGGGAGAATACTATTCAAGATCCTCCAAGCTAAGTGCGTTGATGTTATCATATACAAATAATGAAAAAAATAGATGTATCATGTTCCATATGCAAATTCAGTTTGTGCCTTAATGTATGCAATGGTGTTCACTAGACCACATATTTCAAACGCAGTGAGCATGGTGAGTTTCTACGTGCATAATCCAGGGAAAGAACACTGGCAAGCAGTAAAATGGATACTATGGTAAATTGAGGGTACTATCGATGTCGGTTTAAAGATTGACAGAGACAAGATAGTTGGTAAAGATTTAGTCGGATATATGGATTCTGATTATGCTGGAGATCTTGACAAGCATCGATCTACTACTGGTTATGGGATCACTATAGAAGGAGGACCAGTGAGTAGGAGATAAACTTTTCAATCGACAGTCACTTTGTCTACAATAGAGGCAGAGTACATGGTTGTAACAGAAGCTTTCAAGGAAGCCATTTAGCTTCATGTTTGATTGATGACTTGGGTATTATTCTATAAAACATGGAGGTTTTTTGTGTAGTCAAATTGTCATCTATTTGGAAAAGTACCAGGTTTATCATTCTCACACCAAGCATATTGATGCTTATTTTCACTTTATTTAGGAAATTATTGATGAAGGGGACATTCTATTACAGAAAATTAAGACTGCAGATAATCCTACAAATATGCTAACAAATGGGTTACAAGGATCAAGTTCCAACACTATTTAGACTTGATTAACATCTTTTGAGCTCGTGGCGCCTAAAGGCGCATGTTGGGAAACGTTGATTGGTAGACTCTTGCCAAGATGGAGATTGTTGGTTTGTGACAAGACTCCACCATTTAGTGGAGTATATGGTTTGTGACAAGGCTTTCACCTATTTGATTGTGCAGTATCTTGCTTTGTAAGTTTTTCTCTAGGTGGAAATCAATAAAGCCATTTTATGTGGCCATTATTCTTCTTACTCACTTATAATTAAGACATATGTATTGAGAGAAAAACGCACCAGCAAATAGGAAAGAAACAAAATCATATGAAGAGTTTTGTTTGAGAGAGAATTATGTGAGCAAGAGTGTTTTGTAATTCTCCTTTTCTGATAATACAATTTCGTTGTCCCAGTGGACATAGGAAAATTGTCAAAATACATCAATCTTTTATTATTGTGTGTGATTTTGTGTGAGTTTTATTTCTGGATAGTTAGTGGGCACAACAATTGGTATCAGAGCTAGACAAAGCCATTATTTGAGCTTTGTTCATTTTTTACACAGAAATCAAAATCTTCAAATCTCAAAATTGAAAATATCAGGAGGAGGGCATCATCGATATGAATACAAAGAAACAATCCGGAGGCCAAATGAAGCTCCCAAGATCCCAAATTTGCAAACTGAAGAAAAGAAAAAAACTTGTCTTTTTTTTCCTTAGTCGTCAAGCCAATGAGCCGTTGACTAAGCTGTTTGACCAAGCCATTGACCAAAATTCTTTGGATTAAGTGTAATCTATAGTGAAGTAAAATTACACTAAATATATGCACTCACAAACGTTTTACAAAGAGTTATTTTGAACAAATCTAATGATCTCAACAAGCATGTACAATGTCTCAAGAATTTCAAAATTATATCTTAGATGTTCATAAAAGTTTTAGATCTAGGTTTTATGAACATGATTTTCATAAAATCAACCCTAGTTCTCAAAAAAAATTGAAAAACAAATTCTTTACCTTCAAAACAGTTATATACAATATATAAACAAACATAGAACTAAAATCATTTTTAAAATCTAAAATCTGATTTAAAGGTTTGAAACATAAATGAAAAGTTTCAAGAGTTCAAAATTTTCAAAATTTTGGTTTTGTAAAAACAGAAATGTTAAGATAAAAACCAAAACACCTAGAAGAATAAAAACGTGAAAATATATTCTAGTTTTTTTTCTCAGTTTCAATTGATTTGAGGCGGGAGGATAAACCAAAATTGAACTCACTCAAAAACCCTCATTTTTTCTTTCTTCTCTCTCCGGTTCACTCTAAAAATCTCTTTTCTCTATCTAGACCTCTCTAACTCTCCTCCCCCTCTCTCTCTATCTTTCTCCAAACCCTAATTGCCTGACAAAAAAACTGACCGAAAAATGAAGCAAGGGTTTATATATGAGATGTTATAAAGTGGTTTCAACCGGATGTAATCAATGGCTAGGATTGAAAGTATTAAATCAAGGTTAATCCAATGGTCAAAATTGATGCGTATAAAGGATGCTAAAACAGGTGAATTAGTCAACCGAAAAAACCCAACTAATCTCAATCCTCGTCAAAACCCTAATGTTTCTCGGCCCTTGATAAAAATGACCCTGCGGTTGAAAGCTATTGATCAAACTAAGACACAAAGGAAACACACTCTATGGGCACGTCTCAAACAAATAAACACAACCCTAAGTTTAAAATGTTAAAAATGTAATTTTAATGAATTAAAAATAGGGGCATATACCAAATAGTCCATTGAACATTTTTGAATACACGTTTAGTCCAAGACTTTTTATTTGTTCCCAAAAGTCACACAACATACTGCTAGCGCATACTTTAAAAATAAGAGAATATTATTTAAATGGGTATTTGAGGGACTTTTTGGAACAAAATAAAAATACTTGGACTAAATGTGTATTAAAAATGTTTGAGGGAGTTTTTGGTATTTGATCCTTAAAAATATTTAGTAATTTAATTAAAAATGCCAAAAAATTATTTTAAATTCAGAATAAAATTCCTAAAATATTTTCACACAATATTTTATCAAAATACTATTTTTTCCCAATTTTGGCATTATTAATAATAGAATAAAAATTAATTAATTCCAAAATTAAATTCAATTAAATCAATTTTAGTTCTTAAAAAATTATTTAAATAATTTTGAAATATTCTAATTAATGCATGTTTTTGCATATAGTGTAGTGCAGTTTTTTTCCAATATTCTTTGTTGTCTTCATTACATACATGGAGCTTGATGTAGATAGGAATCCCTTTAGGGTCTTCAGTCTTGAATGAAACTTGAGAGGGATATCTTCTAAAATAAATATTTTGGCATAATATCCAAACTAATTGAACACTTGATAGTCTAGACTCAACAAATCCTAAAGAATCATCTATCTATGATTGTTTAAATATCCCCCTTTGAATATTTGTGGTAAAATCCTTTGAGTACATTATGTGGAATACTTTTGAACTCTTTAGACAAAAATAAAACCTAGTCTTATCAAAAACTAATCTTCCCCATCTGAAACCGAAAATAATAAGAAGGTTGTAAAATAAAACTCGATTAATAGCATTTGATCTCACACACAAATAAAATAAAAATCGGATCAAATATGCAAAACAAATATACACTTTCGTCAAGTGAGTATTGTTAAGATGAGTATAGAGAAGATAAGAAGCAATATATGCAATAATATGGATGTACTCTGCTCCCTCATTTTGTCTCAAATAGATAAGGGCATAAAGTAATGAACATATAAAATGTGTCTTAACAGTTGTTGATCCTATATTAACAAGTTATGAGAGGTTTCTTTTATCATTCACAAACATCCATTCCTCATAACCTCAGATAGAAAATTATTAGCATGCTAAAGACAATTATATACGTTCATGTATAACATGTAAATCAATCAAGCATAACAATCCATATTGCTCTTCTTATACTTTTAATAATATTATCTAGAGGCTTAGTTAGAAAATCAACAAGTTGATTTTTAGTGCAAACATATTCAATTAAAAGTTCTTTAGATTATACTAAGTATCTAATAAAATGATGATGAATTTTTATGTTATTGGTTTTAGAATGCTGAACAAGATTTATAGTAATGTTTATAGCGCTCTCGTTATCACACAATAAAGTAATTTAGTTTGTATAATTCCATAATGACATAGCATATGTTTGATCCACATTAATTGGGCACATCAGTTTCCAACTACAATATATTATGCCTCATCGGTAGATAAGGAAATACAATTCTATTTTTTGCATCCCCATCCAACCAAGTTGTTTCCAACATGATAACAAACATCATAGGTACTCTTACTATCATCAGAACAACCTGTCCAGTCGACATTACTGTACCCTAAAATACTACTGATTGTGTCTTTATGTACCACAATCCTAACTCTAAAGTCCTTCTAACATATTTTATAATTCTCTTAACACTTTTAAGGTTATTCTCTTTAGGAGCAGACTGATAATGGGCATAAACACAAACAAAAAACATGATATCGAGTCGAGAAGTATTCAAATATATTAAAAAACCAATCATGCCGCCATATAAAATATGATCTATGCATTTACCACTTTCATCTTTTAGTAGTTTCATGGTTGTGCTCATAAGTGTACGTGCTATTTTGACATCATTCAAATCAAACTTCTTTATTCAGTCTTTAGTATATTTGGTTTGACATATAGATAATTTATCATCAAAGTGTTTCCCTTTAAGTCCGAGAAAATATTGCAACTCTCCCATAAGCGACAAATGGAACTCCCTTATCATAAAATTTGAAACTATTGTGACTTTTTAAGGGGAAGTTCAACCCAAATTTTGGATAAATAATTTCGAGTCACTGCCACCATAATAAAACCCTTTATTGAGTAAAAAGGTCAAAAGGCGATTGTACTAGGCCTATGGGGTATCTTTAAATCGTACAATGTCTTCTGATTCTAAAGACATTTTCAGGGTATTTTTGGTCAACAAAATCTTTTGGCTGCTCTACATAAACTTCCTCGGATAAAATACCATTCAAAAATTTGGATTTAACATCCATTTGAAAAGGCTTAAACTGTAAATAATAGGCAACAGTCAAGAGAAAATGGACATACACCTTTCGAATAATCGAGGCGAATGTCTCATCCATATCTATTCCTTCTATCTGGTTATATCATTGAGCAACTAACCTAGCTTTGTTTCTAATTATCACCCATGTTTTATTGGTTTTGTTTATGAAAATCCATTTAGTACCAATTACTTTAGTTATAAATGCCTAGGAAAGAGATACCAAACATCGTGTCTTTTAAATTATTTCAGCTCTTCTTGCATATCATCTATCCAAAAGTAATCTTGCAAAGCTTCATTTATATTTTTAGGCTTCACTATGGATACAAAAGAAGAAAATTTTGCAAACTTATGAAGTTGTGATCTCGTTCTAACCGGCTCTAATACTTCACCTACTATGTTAGTGGTAGGATAATCCTTAGAAACCCAGTTAGGCACGACTGCTGGGGTTTCAACAGTTAAATTACCAATTTCAATTGGTGATTATGTGTTTTCAAAAATTTTTGACTCATCATTGGAAATTGGTATTTTACTAACAAAAATGATTGAAGTATGATCAACAATTACGTTGATTAATTGCATAATTGACCTTTGCCTTAAATTATGAACCCTATAGGCATGACTGTTTTGACAACAGCCTAGAAAATGCCTTTATCACCTCATAATTCAAATTTTGAAAGTTTTTCTCTATCACGATAAACATAACAAATGCTCCCAAAGGTTTGAAAGTATTTAATATTAGGATTTTATCATACCAAAGTTCATATGGAGTCTTTTTTGGTATTTTTAGGACGATAAGTTCTATTTCTAGTAAGGCAAGCCATTTTGATTGCTTCAACCAAAAATATTTTACAAGACTTTTAACA
This sequence comes from Sambucus nigra, assembly GCA_949130495.1. Classification (NCBI taxonomy): domain Eukaryota; kingdom Viridiplantae; phylum Streptophyta; class Magnoliopsida; order Dipsacales; family Adoxaceae; genus Sambucus; species Sambucus nigra. The sequence continues at coordinate 93,650,576 of OX422210.1, read as the reverse complement.
TGAATTAATACCCTGGCCATTTCTTGTAGCATTATATTTCTAGGTTAAGCTATTATATATTGTTGGGTGGGGGTGGGGGGTCCTATGAGCATTAAACTCATGTAAATACCCATTTTTAGAGTGGTATTAAACCATGCCAATATCTTTAGATTCACCTCCCTATCACTTCTTATATGTAATACATGGGTATCTTTTGCATTTCCAATTTTCAAAAACTCTTTATAAGTATTTGATTTTTATTTCATGAAAGCTACCCACGTAAAACATGAGAAGTCATTCATAATGACTAAGATATAACTATTACCATAAAGGCTAATAGTCGAGAAGGATCCATTAAGTCCATGTGGATAAGGTGGAGGGGTTTTAAAGTTAAAATATTATGTATATTTTATTAGGGGATTTAGTTTTCTTTCCCACTTGACAAGGTCCACAATAACATTTAGACTTTTTTTTAAGTTTAGGCAACCATTAAGAATCTCTTAGGTGCTCAGTCTGCCCAGGTTTTCAAAACTAGTATGACCTAGCCTATTGTTCCATAAGTTAGTGTCATCAAGACTAGTCAAAGGATAAGAACAAGGAACAAGGAGAACTATATAGATATTATTCTTATTTATGTTTCTTACTATGATGCAATTACTAGTTTTGTCAAAAACATTGCACTCACATTTTGAAAAATTAATAGAGTAATTTGCATTACGGAATTGACTTTTACTTAATAGATTTCCTTTTCACCCTTTAACTAAGCGAACATCATCAAGAAGAGGAACTCTTCCTCAAGAATTGTTCCTTTACCTATGATTTCGGACGAAACTCCTCCTTCAAACATTACTTTCTAAGAAAAGTAGTTATAGAGGTTTTCCAACTTAGTTTTGTTACCTGTCATATGCCTAGAACACCCTGAACCTAAATACTTTCCAGTTGAGTTTATTTCATCTTTAAGTACAAAATCATAATTTTGCATCTCAACTATAGTAGTAGATCATATTTCCTAACCACAATAGGCCTAGTTTTAACAGTCCTTTTACCTTTTGAGAGATTAGAAGTTTGAGGAGTTTTACGAGGTGCTTTTTTCTTTATTCAAGATTTGTTCTTGTTATTGCCTCCAAAATGATTTTGAGTTTGTCTACGGAGAACATAACTATTGCGCTATATGCGAGAGTAATTAAAATTTTGATAAAGAGGGGTGTAAATTCTTTTTTAAAAACAGTTATCTAAGTTGTGTCCAAAGACATCACATTAGGAATAATATCTAGCTGACGCTAGTTTGATCCTAGTATATATTCATTAAAAAATAGGTTTGGACTGAGTCTAATTTTTAGATCTTACTGGAATAAACTTCTCATTTCTAATAGTTAGACAAACATACTTAGGTTTAGGTTTATCCTTTTGCTGGGGAATACGAGAGTTCTTGCTCACTTGTGAGACTAAAATATTTTTAGAAAAACTTTCTTTGACAAAATTACTTTCTTTCATTTTAATGGAGTTTTTATTTTCATTAAAACTAATTCCAGTTTTGTCATTTTATTGTCTCATTTCACTCAGCATATGTTCTTGTTGTTTTGTTTAATTTTCAAAATAACTTTTGAACATTTTATCTTGGATTCCTCCATTTCAACCGTAGTGGAATTGTATTTTTGTTCTAAGAAAAAAATGTTTTCTGAAAGTTCTATTATTTTATATTTAAATCATTTAATCTCAATCTCATAAGTTAAGCATTTACTCATGTATTCTTTTGTATTTAGCTAAATAGACCTAATCAGATTCTCTTCTTAGTTAGATAGTTTTTTCACCAGTTTTTCAGACTTAGCAAATTTCTTTAGTGTTATAGAATTTAGATCTTGAAAATTTGGCAAAACATCATCGTCGTCGCTATCACTAAGTGATGTGTATGTTTCGACCCCTAACGATTTAGTTTTATTCATGAAACTCATGCACACATTCAATTATCTGAATTAGCATCACTTAGACTCACACACCCATGAGTATCTAATTTAGCAACATCACTATCATGAGAGATACAAGAAATAGCATCAGCAGTATTATCATCAAATGTGTTACTAGGAGAAATACAAACAACATTATTTTCAACTATAGACTAGAAGGAGTAGTAAATACATCACAAGCAGGCATAGAATTATCATAAAAAAGGCAAGCATCACCATCCTATTCAATAACTTTATCATAAAAGTCCATACAAGGTTCATCTATGTTCGATGATTCTCACTCATCATCATCAGAATCACTTAAGTGTAATCCCAAGTTTTGGTAATGTGAGCTTAGGTGTGGTTTGAGTTTTACTATAAAACTATTAGAATAATTTCCCATTTTTCCACATTTAGGACATTGTATATGGGACTTGTCCTACTAAGGTATGTTATTATGTGAGTTTACGGGTCTATTATTACTTGACTCCGTGGGACTATAAATATTTATATCATGTTGTCTACATACTAGAATTTCCTAGTGCCCAAGTTGTCCTTTACGAGCAATGACATTATTTCTATATTTCAAGATTTTCTTAAATTGTTTGCTCATTAAGGCAATTTGAGTATCAAGGGTTTCAAGATTTGTTCTTGGTCTGAGTCATTCTCCATGTGAAGCATAAATAATCTAGGACTGCTCATCTTATAAGTGAAGCATATATTTGACTCACTGTGCCTTTTAGTAGTCAGGGACAATTATTTTTTGTAATCAATTTCCATTTCCAGAGTTCTTATTTAACTACTTAGAAGTTCTAGAGTTAAATTAGGGTCATCAATTTTTTCAATGGCATACCTTTTATAGTCAACTTTAGAAGGGAGATATCTCAAGACTTTCAAAATTATATCCTCATTATGGTAATCAATAGCTTTAGCAAGCAATTTGGAAATTATATCACTCAGTCTCATGTAAAATTCATCAAAAGTTTTCGAGTCAGTCATCACAATAGTGTTATACTGTTGGACTAATATTTGAGTCTTGCTAGCTTTTGACACGATGATCACCTTCATGAGAAGTGATCATTGTATCCCAATCTTCTTTGATAGAGGTACAATAAGATAATACATTATTGTTCATGTTCACTAATAATAATAAAGATACAATTACATCCTTTATTATTATACTGAGATAAGAGTTTTTCATCTTTAGTATATTCACTCAGTGATTTACTTATTCTCACAGTGCTACCCCTAGCTACTAGTTTGGTAGGAGTTTTATAACCAGTTTTAATGACATCCCAAATATCATCACCCAACTGTCCTTGAATGAAGGCTATCATCCTAATTTTTCACTATGGAAAATTACCTCCATCAAATACGGGGTCTAGAAAGATTTCCAAGTTTTTCCAAAACGTTTTTGTCATCCATTTTATGAAAGAATTTTATTAACTTCAAGATCGTAATATTTTTTGAGCACAAAGCTCTGGTACCAATTGGAAAAAAAATACTTAGGGAGAAAATGATTTACAATGTTAATCAATTGTGTTTCATGTTAATCGTAATTTATTTGAAGAAACCATTAAATAAAAAAATGGAGTTAAGTAGATGACACACGATGTGTGATTTAATATCTAAACATCCATGAAAATATGTAAAGCACAAAACATCAAAACACAAGGATTTTAACGTAGTAAAGCCTCCCCAGAGGAAACATCCACGAGGGCCTCAATGCCTCCAAATAAAAAAAATCACTAATAATCAATAATACGTAACAAATACAACAAATGTCGAAAAATGAAAAAAGAAAAAGACCTAACTGAGATGCCCTCTTAAATGCAATTAAAACACCTCTGAATGTTGATGTAATAGTTCCAAGTTGAATGGATCATCATAGCCTCCAAATATCAATAGATTACTCTGGATTTGGTGCAATGTGTAGTGAAGTAAAATTACACTAAAAATACACACTCACAAAAGTTTTGCAAACAATTCTTTTGAAATAATCAAACGATCTCAACATGCATGTGCATAATATCAAGAATCTCAAGATTGGATCTCATATTTTCGTGAAAGTTTAAGATTTGAGTTTTATAAATTGGACTTTCATAATATTAACCCTAGTTCTCAAAACCTATTCAAAAAATAAAATATTTTTCATCAAAATAGTTATTTACATCATATACATAAATATAGAACTAAAATCATTTTGAAAATATCAAATCTGATTTAAAGGTTTGAAACAAAAATGAAAAGTTTAAAGAGTTCAAACTTTGCAATTTTTTTGTTTTGTAAAAGAAGAAATGTTAAGATAAAAAACAAAACACTAAGAAGAATACAAACGTGGAAATATATTCAATTTTTTTCGCAGTTTCAATTGATTTGAAACGAGAAGATAAACTAAAAAGAACCTCACTCAAAAGCCCTTTGTTTTTCTTTCTTCTCTCTTTGGTTCTCTCCAGAACTCTCTTTTCTCTCTCTGAACTCTATCCTCCTCTCTCTCTTTCTCTATCTCTATCTCTCTAAAAACCCTAACCATCTAACCAAAAACTGACCAAAAGCCGAAGCAAGGGTTTATATATAAGAGGTTATAAATAGGTTTTAATCGGATGAAATCAATGGCTAGAATCCATCATCATCCTTGCCTTAATCCAATCATATGGGGTCAGCCACATGGATTCTCCTTTTTCATTCTAATCTATTATATGCAATATTATCATTCAAGTTTAATTGCTTAAGATCTCTCATAATAATTTCCTCCCACGCTAGCTTAGGGCGACATCTTTGTCTTTTACCCTCTTTTTCCAACAATCTTCCTCTTATTATAGGATTGAAAGTATTAAATCCAGGTTAATCCAACAGTCAAAATTGATGCGTATAAAGGATGTTAAAATGAGTGAAGAGGTCAACCGGTATAGCCTAACTATCTCAATCCTCATTAAAACCCTAATGTTTCTCAGCCCTTGATAAAAATGATCTAACGGTTGAAAGCTATTAATCAAATTAATACATGGAGAAAATACACTCTCATGAACAAACAAACATATCCTTAAGTTTAAATTGTTAAAAATGTCATTTTTATTAAATTTAAAATATTTAATAATTCAATTAAAAATACCAAAAATTTATTTTAAATTCAGGAAAAAATCTTAAAATATTTTCACACAATATTTTCCTAAAATATCGTTTTCCACAATTCTAGCATTATTAATCATAGAATAAACAATTTATTGATTCCAAAATTAAATCCAATTAAATCAATTTAAATCTTAAAAAATTGTTTAAATGATTTTAAAATATTTTAATTAATGCATGTGTGTGCATATAGTGTTGTGCAGTGTTTTTCCACTATTCTCTATTGTCTTCATTACATACATTGAGCTTGATGTAGATAGGAATCACTTTAGGGTCTTCAGGCTTGAATGAAACTTAAGCGGAATCTCTTCTAAAACAAATATTTTGGCACAATATCCAAACTAGTTAAACATTTGATAGTTTAGACTCAATAAATCGTAAGGAGTATATTATCTAAGATTGTTTCAGGAGCTAGCTGTTCTCTTATTTTATTGGGGAAAAATCACTGATTTTATCCTAGTTTGAGAGTTTTCATTATGGTCATCTCGATGATCATCATGAAATGAGAATGCTCATTCCGTGGATGAGACATTATCATTGTTGGCTGGTAAGGTTGAGGAAGTAAATTCGTTTCCCATATAAGACACTAATTGTAGGTGGTGAAATATTATTGAATAAGGTTGAACATAAATCAACATGATAAAAATAGAAAAATTATGTACAAACACAAGAACAAGATATACGTGGTTTGATAATCTACTGTAACACCCCAAGACTTTTGAGACTAAGAAATTAAATTTTTGGGAAAATAAAATTTAATTAAATTTGGAAAATTCTAAAATTGGGAATTTAAGTCCAAAAATAGAGGACATTTTAAAGTATTCCGGATGATGATTTTGAGGGTACCATTGATCCCGGAAGGGTCGAGATAGTCAAAATGGCTGTCATTGGGTTTTATTTCGACTCCGGAATATTTTTTTTAAGTTAGTTTGACTCGAATTGGTGTAAACGAGTCGTTTAAAGTGTGTATTAACATTTAAAATTGGGATTTTGTTTTAAAGGGGTTTGAGGCTTATGGATGAAGCCATTTCTCATTTGAGAGAAAGAGAGAAAAAGCCCTAGAGGGAGAAAGAAGAGAGAAAGAAGAAGAAAAGAAGAGAGAGAGGAAGAAAGCTTGGAGATTCCGGCCCAAAACCGCGACATCGAGGACGACCCAACCTCTAAAAATCTGAGGCAAGTGTTTAATCTTGCTAAATAGCTATTTGTGTATTTTATTTCATAATTTGTGGGTTAAAGAAATGGATTTTTGGGTATTAACATCAAAACCTAGATTTTAGGTTTAATCTTGAAATCAATGTTTAAATAAGGATTTAATGGATTAGAAATGGTTGGGATCAACTTTGGGTTGATTAATGGGCTTAACATCATAATTTGATGAAAGTTTGGGGATTAGAATGAAGGTTTTAGGGTATTTATTTCGTGGGTTTGCTGAAATTGGGAAATCGGCCAGAATATCTGGTATGGCCGGTCGACCGCGGTCTGGGGACCGGTCGACCGCGCCTTAAGGGAAAAGCCTACTGCATTTCTTCGTAGGCAAAATTTGGACCCGCGGTCAACCGGGGGTTTGGGACCGGTCGACCGGTCCCCTGTTTTTAGCCCAAAATTTGGAGTGGTCCTTTCCCTTTTCTTTTGGAGTTTATCCTTGGGGGCTTCCTTATTAGGTTGTTTTATGAGGTTTTCTAGGATGATTTCTACCCTTTTTGGTTGGGTTTATAAATTGAGGTTTTCTCTTATAAAGTAAGAGATACTTTGGAGACTTATAGGGGTCTTTCACTTAGTATATGATAGTGGGGACTTCTTGGAATAATAGGATAAGAAATATCCATGTATGTTGTGAAATTTTCTAGGCCGACCTTTATGTCAAATCCTTACAAGGATAGGATATTGTTAAGATACAATTTGGGGCCAAAAGGAAGAGAGTGGTCGCATACTCTTAAGAGTGAGGGGTTTCATATCCTTAGAAATGTTTAGACAAAGGAACAATTGATAACTCAATAGGAGTAAGGGTTCCTGAGATTTATCTGAACCATAGGTGAAATTGGGGACGATTGGGATTGTACTATCGACTAGAATAAGCGGTAGCATAAATTCTAGTTAGGATAGTTTACACGAAATTGTTAAATAACCATTGAGATTCCAATACTTGAAACGAGGTTGGAATAAATTGAGATTTTAGACTATTAAGTCATGTGTGTGCCTATGGTAAAATAGTACTAAAGGAAAATATGTACTTCAATTATGGATGAAATGTGTAGTGATGGATTCCTACACAAACTCTTGGGTGATAACCCTAATGTTGAATATATATGTATAGATATATACATATGGTTTTAGGAGACTATTCACCATAGGAAAAATGATTGAATATGTTTCAAGTGAGGGATTGTATTCACACATCAAGGTATATGATATGAGTTTGTGGTGAAGGCTTGTATATTGAGGATTTATGTATACTTATAGCCGGGTTTGTATATCTTATACATATGAACGTGAACTAGTTTATATATAGAGATATATGGATATGTGATTATGTGTGTATATATATATATATATATATATATATATATATATATATATATATATATATGTATGCATATAAATATATGGATATATTTATGTTGTGGACATATATGGTATGGATGTTTAAACCGTATATGATGGTTTACTATTTGATCATATGATGGGATCATATGGATGTATGTATATTGTGCATGTGAGCGATATATATACTTATGTGGTTAAGCATACCCCGCTCATGCTATCATTGGGAAGTTTTCGCGCAGAGGGTGAGCATCCTGGCATATAGAGCAGGGTGTGGATATTCCCCAGGTCATAGTCGTCCGGTGTGTTATTATACGATAGATATATTTTTGGGATGAGACGTGGTGGGTATGTTTCGTCTCATTGCCAGTGGAGCTATGACCGCTTCTCGGGACGTCGTGTGTGTGAGTTATCATGAGGTGGGTGTCGTTGATCCCCACCAGGTGGTCCCCAGTTGCTACGTGAGCCGGGCATTGGGAAGATGATAGCATTGATGGAGTTTTATCGGCACTATATATAGCCGGGTATTATATGTGCATGGCCATTGTACATCATATATGGTACGTACATTTGGTCATGGGAATGGATGGTTGGTATATGTATATATATGGTGAGCATAAAATACCTATATATATATATATATATATATATATATATATATATATATATATATATATATATACATTTATATATCCTATAGATGAAGGATATAGAATTTTGGTGGAGTACATCTTGGATGATTATGGTGTACTAGATTGATGGGGGTTGATGTATCGCATTTAAGGAATATTTCGGTTACATCATCCCAAGGTTATGATTGGAGATTTTAGTTGTAGTAGTAGTATTATATTGTATTTATGGCACTATGGATCTCTAGGATCGACATTGTAAGGGAGTAGTGTAACGGGGTGGTTCCTTGTTTGGATTTCGCTTTGCGAGACACCCCACGCATGAAACGTAGTGCAGTGTTGAAATTGGAGAAAAGTTCTGCCAGTTATGGTATGCACGGCGTTATGGACCTCTATGATCGACATTGTCAAAGAGTAGTGTAACGGGGCAGTTCCTTGTTTGGATTTCGCTTTGCGAGACTCCCCAAGCACGAAATGTAGTACATTGTTGAGAGTAGAGAGAAGTTCTGTCGATATTTATGTGTGACATGATGGATCTCCAGGATCGACGTTGACATGGAGTAGTGTAATGCGGTGGTTCCTTGTTTGGATTTCTCTTTGCGAGACACCCCCCGCATTAAACGCATCGCAGCGTTGAAACTGGAGGGAAGTTGTGTCAATAATGATTTTTCATGCTTATTAATTAGAAATTAAATCATATGTTTCACCCCAAATGCATAGTGGGTAACTTATTAAATTTTAAAAGGTTAAAGTATAAACCGGAATCCACTAAGCCTAATGAGGCACATATGATTGAAAATAAATATTTAATTGTCTTTAGAAAAGGGGGTGGATTCTTGGGGTATGATGGGAAGGTAAATCTCGTGGGTATAGGCTAGGCCTATGTTAAATTAGGTTGTCCTAATAAAAAATTGGGGGTAATTTAACTAATAAAATTGAGGACGCGAATAGGTGCGCGCCTTTAGATGAGAGGTGAGTTGGGGTTCCACGAGAGTGCGGTTCCACTTTAATTATGAAATTAGTGCACCGATATTTATTATACACGGTTAACACACTTGCTAAATATTTTCACAACTCGGGCCTTGACCCGTTTACTTTTCTCTCCTGCCTGTATATATATATTATTACAGGTATCCTACCGCATGGATGCCGGATGACCTTCTATCCAGAGTCTTAGGAGCCGTGACAGGTGCGGACTGTTGCGGGATGTGTCTAGTAGCCGCTTCCTACTTTCAAAATTCTAGGTAGGATTCATGTTGTATATCGGGTTTGTACCTAAGGGATATTTATATAAATGTTTATATTTATTCCATTTCAGTTATTGTATTGGCTGTGACCCGACAGCTTATTCGGGTCTACTTTTGTACATTCAGTTGTAGTTATTTATTTCATTTTATTGTAGCGAATCTTTTCTCATAGTTCTTTCCTTTATTCATAGTGTTGGGTTGTGTTATGTTGCATGTTTTAATTTATTTTAACATCTCATTTATATGATATCGGGTAGTTAGTCCTATATTATATAGTACCGGTAGTTGATGTTGAGACTGGACCATCTGAAATTCCTGATTTAATATAGTATAGGGCTGGCCACCCGTTATTATTTTAGGCGGGGTGTTACAGATGGTATCAGAGCATCAGGTTCTAGAGTCCTTAGGATCTGTGCGAGTTATGGATTCTTCCGCTAACGTTCTTGACATAAATCCCTACAAATAGGACTGTTGTGTTCACTGCGTTGTTTTCTTCTGTGAAGTACATTCACTTGATTGACGTTCTGATAACAGTTGCTCTTATTTTTGTTTCAGACGTCGCCTAGATTTTGTCGTCTAGGAAAGGATAGGATTAGAATTACAATACCTATAGCATATTTTGGGTACGCTTTAATCGGGGGTATTTGTTTTCCCCAATTCCGGAGGAGATATTGGGGGAATTTTTTTTTTATACTTGAGAAGTTCAAGTTGGTAGCTCTATTTTGAGTGGGCAATTTAGCTCATAGTTGTGCTAGTTTTGAGAACTAGGTATTGGTTAGAGTGTTGTAATTGTTGAGGCTTTGTGTCCTAAACATAAGGTGTTTTTTTGGCGTGTCGAAAGATGCGGGATTGATTTATATAGTATTGTTGTATAGGCCCTCGGGTAATATCTAAAATATGAAAATATTTTTATAAAACTTTAGCCCTAGTTCAACTAATCTCAATTCCCGACCTAGCTACACAGTAGTGTATTGGGAGGGTTCCTTGTTTGGATTTTGCTTTGCGAGACCTCCCCCGCACGAAGATAACTAGCGTTAGGAATTGAGGAGAGTTCAACCGTTAGGAATTTTTCAAACTTTTACGTTTAATATGTTATTATAGATTATACTGGTAATAGTTATGTTAAGATTTGAGGCTAATGGAGCCTGATTATAATTCTACGAGTGGAAACTCGGGTACGGGGTGTATGGGCGCCCTGGGTAGCTAGTTTATTTTAAGGATCGATAAGGATCTATATAGTTCGACGTGAGAACTAGAAAGGATCGACATAGTGATCCTGAGGGTTGATGTAAGGACTAGATGATATTGAGGTCCAAGGCACATCTTAAATTTCGCGGACGAAATATTTGTAAGGGGGGAAGATTGTAACACCCCAAGACTTTTGAGACTGAGAAATTAAATTTTTGGGAAAATAAAATTTAATTAAATTTTTGAGGACATTTTAAAGTATTCCGGATGATGATTTTGAGGGTACCATTGATCCCGGAAGGGTCGAGATGGTCAAAATGACTGTCATTGGGTTTTATTTCGACTCCGGAATATTTTTTTAAGTTAGTTTGACTCGAGTGTAAACGAGTCATTTAAAGTGTGTATTAACATTTAAAATTGGGATTTTGTTTTAAAGGGGTTTGAGGCTTATGGATGAAGCCATTTCTCATTTGAGAGAAAGAGAGAAAAAGCCCTAGAGGGAGAAAGAAGAGAGAAAGAAGAAAAAAAGAAGAGAGAGAGGAAGAAAGCTTGGAGATTCCGGCCCAAAACCGCGACATCAAGGACGACCCAACCTCTAAAAATCTGAGGCAAGTGTTTAATCTTGGTAAATAGCTATTTGTGTATTTCATTTCATAATTTGTGGGTTAAAGAAATGGATTTTTGGGTATTAACATCAAAACCTAGATTTTAGGTTTAATCTTGAAATCAATGTTTAAATATGGATTTAATGGATTAGAAATGGTTGGGATCAACTTTGTATTGATTAATGGGCTTAACATCATAATTTGATGAAAGTTTGGGGATTAGAATGAAGGTTTTAGGGTATTTATTTCGTGGGTTTGCTGAAATTGGGAAATCGGCCAGAATATCTGGTATGGCCGGTCGACCGCGGTCTGGGGACCGATCGACTGCGCCTTAAGGGAAAAGCCTAATGCATTTCTTCGTAGGCAAAATTTGGACCCGCGGTCGACCGGGGGTCTGGGACCGGTCGATCGGTCCCCTATTTTTAGCCCAAAATTTGGAGTTGTCTTTTCCCTTTTCTTTTGGAGTTTATCCTTGGGGGCTTCCTTAATAGGTTGTTTTATGAGGTTTTCTAGGATGATTTCTACCCTTTTTGGTTGGGTTTATAAATTGAGGTTTTCTCTTATAAAGTAAGAGATACTTTGGAGACTTATAGGGGGTCTTTCACTTAGTATATGATAGTGGGGACTTCTTGGAATAATTGGATGAGAAATATCCATGTATGTTGTGAAATTTTCTAGGCCGACCTTTATGTCAAATACTTATAAGGATAGGATATTGTTAAGATACAATTTGGGGCCAAAAGGAAGAGAGTGGTCGCATACTCTTAAGAGTGAGGGGTTTCATATCCTTAGAAATGTTTAGACTAAGGAACAATTGATAACTCAATAGGAGTAAGGGTTCCTGAGATTTATCTGAACCATAGGTGAAATTGGGGACGATTGGGATTGTACTATCGACTAGAATAAGTGGTAGCATAAATTCTAGTTAGGATAGTTTACATGAAATTGTGAAATGACCATTGAGATTCCAATACTTGAAAAGAGGTTGGAATAAATTGAGGTTTTAGACTATTAAGTCATGTGTGTGCCTATGGTTAAATAGTACTAATGGAAAATATGTACTTCAATTATGGATGAAATGTGTAGTGATGGATTCCTACACAAACTCTTGGGTGATAACCCTAATGTTGAATATATATGTATAGATATATACATATGGTTTTAGGAGACTATTCACCATAGGAAAAATGATTGAATATGTTTCAAGTGAGGGATTGTATTCACACATCAAGGTGTATGATATGAGTTTGTGGTGACGGCTTGTATATTGAGGATTTATGGATACATATAGCCGGGTTTGTATATCTTATACATATGAACGTGAACTAGTTTATATATAGAGATATATGGATATGTGATTATGTGTATATATATATATATATATATATATATATATATATATATGGATATATTTATGTTGTGGACATACATGGTATGGATGTTTAAACCGTATATGATGGTTTACTATTTGATCATATGATGGGATCATATGGATGTATGTATATTGCGCATGTGAGCGATATATATACTTATGTGGTTAAGCATACCTATCATTGGGAAGTTTCCGCGCAGAGGGTGAGCATCCTGGCATATAGAGCAGGGTGTGGATATTCCCAAGGTCATAGTCGTTCGGTGTGTTATTATACGATAGATATATTTTTGGGATGAGACGTGGTGGGTATGTTTCGTTTCATTGCCAGTGGAGCTATGACCGCTTCCCGGGACGTCGTGTGTGTGAGTTATCATGAGGTGGGTGTCGTTGATCCCCACCAGGTGGTCCCCAGTTGCTACGTGAGTCGGGCATTAGGAAGATGATAGCATTGATGCAGTTTTATCGGCGCTATATATAGCCGGGTATTATATGTGCATGGCCATTGTACATCATATATGGTACGTACATTTGGTCATGGGTATGGATGGTTGGTATATGTATATATATGGTGAGCATAAAATACCTATATATATATATTTATATATCCTATAGATGAAGGATATAGAATTTTGGTGGAGTACATCTTAGATGATTATGGTGTACTAGATTGATGGGGGTTGATGTATCGCATTTAAGGAATATTTCGGTTACATCATCCCAAGGTTATGATTGGAGATTTTAGTTGTAGTAGTAGTATTATATTGTATTTATGGCACTATGGATCTTTAGGATCGACATTGTAAGGGAGTAGTGTAACGGGGTGGTTCCTTGTTTGGATTTTGCTTTGCGAGACACCCCAGGCATGAAACGTAGTGCAGTGTTGAAATTGGAGAAAAGTTCTGCCAGTTATGGTATGCACGGCGTTATGGACCTCTATGATCGACATTGTCAAAGAGTAGTGTAACGGGGCGGTTCCTTGTTTGGATTTCGCTTTGCGAGACTCCCCACGCACGAAATGTAGTACATTGTTGAGAGTAGAGAGAAGTTCTGTCGATATTTATGTGTGACATGATGGATCTCCAGGATCGACGTTGACATGGAGTAGTGTAACAGGGTGGTTCCTTGTTTGGATTTTGCTTTGCGAGACACCCCACGCATGAAACGCAGCGCAGCGTTGACACTGGAGGGAAGTTGTGTCAATAATGATTTTTCATGCTTATTAATTAGAAATTAAATCATATGTTTCACCCTAAATGCATAGTGGTTAACTCATTAAATTTTAAAAGGTGAAAGTATAAACCGGAATCCACTAAGCCTAATGAGGCACATATGATTGAAAATAAATATTTAATTGTGTTTAGAAAAGGGGGTGGATTCTTGGGGTATGATGGGAAGGTAAATCTTGTGGGTATAGGCTAGGCCTATGTTAAATTAGGTTGTCCTAATAAAAAATTGGGGGTAATTTAACTAATAAAATTGAGGACGCGAATAGGTGCGCGCCTTTAGATGAGAGGTGAGTTGGGGTTCCACGAGAGTGCGGTTCCACTTTAATTATGAAATAAGTGCACCGATATTTATTATGCACGGTTAACACACTTACTAAATATTTTCACAACTCGAGCCTTGACCCGTTTACTTTTCTCTCCTGTCTGTATATATATATATATATATATATATTATTACAGGTATCCTACCGCATGGATGCCGGATGACCTTCTATCCAGAGTCTTGGGAGCCATGACAGGTGCGGACTGTTGCGGGATGTGTCTAGTAGCCGCTTCCTACTTTCAAAATTCTAGGTAGGATTCATGTTGTTTATCGGGTTTGTACCCAAGGGATATTTATATAAATGTTTATATTTATTCCATTTCAGTTATTGTATTGGCTGTGACCCGACAGCTTATTCGGGTCTACTTTTGTACATTCAGTTGTAGTTATTTATTTCATTTTATTCTAGCGATTCTTTTCTCATAGTTCTTTCTTTTATTCATAGTGTTGGGTTGTGTTATGTTGCATGTTTTAATTTATTTTAACATCTCGCTTATATGATATCGGGTTGTTAGTCCTATATTATATAGTACCAGCAGTTGATGTTGAGACTGGACCATCTGAAATTCCTGATTTAATAAAGTATAGGGCTGGCCACCCGTTATTATTTTAGGCGGGGTGTTACATCTACCTACGTCCATGGGAGGTTCTACTTTGTTATTCACAAGGGTTCAATACTCGTGATTACATTCCCATTTTCCTTTGGCGTTAGGTTTACATTTTTAAGACAAAGTGATTGAGTTCTTGGGACCTCAATCACTTTGATAGTTATCCCTAACCGATCGGTAGTATCTTTTCCCTTGATTTTTGCAGGTCATTAGTTGACCGGACCAGTGGGCCACGTGCTTTCTTCGCACGCATGGCGATTTATTTATCTCACAAACACCAATATAAAATTTTCCTCTGAAAGAAAATATGTGTAATTAGTAACACCGTTAATTGAGTTGAATATCGTAAAGACATTTGAATTACTACTTTATTGGTAGAAATAAACTTATTTAATATCTTGAAAAAGAACCAAAATAATCAACATTTTAAGCATTAGCATTTTCATTTTCCTTAGAATTTGTGTCACCACTTAACATGTCATTACAAATTTCATAATTGAGTCTATAAATAGCTCATTTTCATCGAGTACGACATATTGAGCACCAATACAACAAAAACAATAATAATCTAGTGACATGTCAGGCTAGAGTCTTTTAGTGGAGACTGAAGTGGAGATAATGGAGTGGATGTGATGGTTCGTTCTTTTAATTTTTAAAATTGAGGTAGGATCCAAAACCATGTTTGACAAAATCATTTTATTATCACACCCTATTTTTTGGATCAATGTACAAGAGAGTATAAAGCAATGAATTAAAGTTAAGGTGGAAAACAAAACTTTGTTCATTAAGTAGTGTCGTACACTTATTGTACTACCACCATACGGATGAATTAAATTTTATTCTCAATACGAAAAATAAAGTAGGTCATTAAAAACCTCCACTCTTTACTCACATTCTTTTAGTCTCACCCCATATAGTGAAATATGCAAACATGCGGCTCGTGTATATCACAAACAAATATGTTAAGCAGATCTTACTAATTTTATAACGAATTATATGTAGATAGAAGTTAGGAGTGTGTATAGAATTTACTATTTGAGTACAACCACATGTTAAATTGAGATATAATTTAATATTAATTCGGAAATCATATTAAATATTTACTAGCGTGATGAGAATTAGTAATTATTGGAATTTTTTTATTATTACTAAATGGATCAAATAATATGTATGATCAAATTTATTAAATTATCATGAGTGTATAATTTGATAATTGTGGAATTTAAATCGGGACGTGCCTGTGTCGTGTCGGAATTAAATTATTATTATTATTAAGAGGGAATAAATTATAAGTTGCTTATATGGTCATTTCGAGTGCGCCAATGTGTCTGAAAGGGTCGAGATAGTCAAAATAATGTACCCGGGGGTTT
Source organism: Sambucus nigra (assembly GCA_949130495.1). NCBI lineage: Eukaryota > Viridiplantae > Streptophyta > Magnoliopsida > Dipsacales > Adoxaceae > Sambucus > Sambucus nigra. The sequence goes on along the minus strand of OX422210.1, from coordinate 93,634,417 downwards.
AGTTTGGGTCTCGGGACATTTTTAAGCCCAATTGACATCCCGGGAGGGTATTTTAGACATTTTACATTTTTGGGTAATTAAACCCACAAATTTCCTAAGGATAAATCAGCCTTTAGGAATCGTCTTCTAGGGTTAACAAACACAAAATCAAAGAACGACCATTAGAGAAGGGGTTGGAGAGCTTCTCAAGCAACGCAAGGCCAAGGACTCGACCGTTTACACCGCCACCACCGCCAAAGTGTAGATCGCGCGATAAGGAACGCAACCATACCACTTTCGTCCACAATTCAGATACCCAAATTCCAGGCAAGTATCTATCTTTCTTTATTTTAGTTAATGTTTCAATAATGTTAGTCTAGGGTTGTTTAGAACATGTTTCATGGAAGAAATTATATTTTTGGAGATTTCAAATCATATGTGTAGAGGAAGTAGACGTATTCTAGACATCTAAATCACATGTAGAGGATAAGCCACGAATTTGTATGGGTTTAGAAGTAAGAAATATGGGAAAGAATTGAAATAATGGAAACTAAAAGAAAATTAGGGTTCTTGTAGTTTATATGAATTTTACCCCATTAAATCATGATACTTGATGAATTCGGACATATTTTACGTAGAAAATCATGTTATTAGGCAGATGGTACTTGTAGTATTGTTAATTGGGAGTTTGGGAATCGTTAATGGATATTTGGTTGAAGTTGTAGAGGTAAACCCATAACTCGAAAATAGCAGGTTTCTTCATAACTTCTTGATCGATCGATCAATCAAGAACATCGATCGACCCCCTTACATCGATCGATCGACCCCTCCTGGAAAACTGCATAATTCTCGTTCGATGGTTTAATCTGGTTAAAATGCATAGGAACCCTTTATTATTATTTTTGGTGTATAATGGGATATAGAGAAGACCAGTAGGATCTAGGTAGACCCCGTTGAGTGAAATTTAATATAGGGTAAGATTTTGGGTTAACGAGGAATTATTTTTGCGTATAAGAAAATAGGCATACGTTTAATAGAAAGATCGAGGCTCGTAAGGGAGTTAGACCAGAAGATGAGTTAGTGTGTGCCTACTGAAATTATACTTAGAATACTTTGATAGAGGATAAGTGAGTATGACGTGAATTATAAATGAGAATAAAAATGGCGAGTCCGTTATGCGAAATAATCGAGTAAAATGTGTCAATGACAGATAATTATAATTATGGGTCGTTGGCACACCTAATTTAGAAATGTGGATATTTATATATATATTTGACTGTGTGATTGTGCGTATATTATATATTGGTATAAAAATAATACTCGAGCTACTTGCTATCATGGGGGTTTTCGCGCTGGGACAGTCTTATCTCGATTGTGCATTTAAGGGAGATATTGACTCGTACCCTAGAACATAGGATTCCTTGGTACAGGCTATCTGATTGATAGTCAGACGGTCCTAAGAGACGTGGGGGTATGTGCTAACCTCTTAGTGACTTGGAACTATTCTTGGCCTCCAATTGTATGTGTTTTATGTTAATACAGTTCGAGAGTGATTCCGAACTAGTATTTTCCTTAGTATGAGTGATACAGGGACTTGATAGCAGAGTATGCCAGCACCATAGATTTTATGTGGGGTGAAGATAGTATATATATTATATGAGTGAATAATATATATATATATATATATATATATATATATATATATATATATATATATATATATATATATATATATAAGTATGGGAACTTTCTACTATGCATAAAAGTAGTTAAGTAATGAGTAAATACTCCAACTTTATTATAAGTATTTGGGAATTTTTTGACATCACTGGGTTATTTTAAATAACGTATGATATATGAGAGAGCTTAATTTTAAGAAATTAATGATCTTAGCCATTGTATTTATCGTAATGAAATCTTATGGGAAAGTTAAGCTAGAATAAACTTCAGAGATTACTAGTACGGTGGGCGTGCACACTAGAGGAGAGGTGAGAATTTCTCAAGAGAGTGTCGCTTACTAATATGGTTGTTACATTAGCCGGTAAGCTTTTTAAATAGTTGCTAAACTAATTTTAAACTGTTTTACACTCGGGCTATAACCCGTTTCATGTTATTTCTCTTCTCTTGTATATATTACAGGTGCCCAGCCACAGGGGCGTCATGCTTAGATTCCTTGGAACGGATGCGCTGCAGCTTAGGTGGGAGTTGCAGGCCATTGCTTAGACAACCTCATTGTTGACTCCACTCTTATTTTTAGTTCTTATTAGTTAGGGCATGTGTCGCCCGTTTCCCTATTCAGTTGAATTTGTCAGAGATTAATGTTCTTTTATTTTCAGTATTTGGTACCCTTTGGGTTTTAACTATTGTCGGGATGGTCTCATTTATAGTTTTAAAATGGTTTGGTTTATTTAGATGATTTAAATTCTTGTGTGCTATTATTCATCCTTAGTATTTATGAAATCTTAAACTGTTGGTTATTAAAAATGTTTTCATAATTGGACTTAATAAAATGGAAATAAGGTTTTAAATTGTTTTGACACTTAGCTTAATTATTTAGGGTGTTAATTTGGAAATTTGATTTGCGACAGTGATGCTAAGAATGAACCAACCGTCCACCTTGATTTTTAATTTAATAAAGGATTGATCTCCCAATATTTAATTAGGTGGGGTTTCACATAGTGCTTAGTCAAGAGAGAAATTTCATTATCCACAGAATCAAAACAAATTTCAGATTCAGCTAAATTGGATAGGGAGGATACACAAGCCAAACTATTTTCACTAGTTCTAAAATTAAGCACATTTTGAGTTTCTGTGTGTGGAGGTACTTTGTTCATCTCTCAAAGTATTTTGATATTCAAAAGTTTTAAGTTTACTACACAAGATATGAGGAGTATAACTATCCAAATTATCATAGATAGTGTGAGCAATTAAATCAAAACTCTTAGGAAGAGACCTAAGGATTTTATCCCATATTTGAGAGTCGGCATAAATTTAACCATTAGCATGTGATTGATTTAAAACATCTTGCAATTTTAAATAAAAGTCATCAAATTTCTCACTATCTTTCATGTAGAGAGAATCATAAAGTCTAACTAGCATTTGGGACTTGGCCCTTTTAACTCTAAAGTCTCCTTCATGGGTAGTCAATAAAATGTCCCAGGCCTCTTTAGATGTAGTGCAAGCTGAAATTATTTTAAATTTAGTTTCACCCATCGCGTAGAAAATAACATTTTGACTTTGTTATTAGATTGTGAGCGAAGATTTTCCTCTTTGGACCATTTTAAAAGGGGTTTTCGAACAAAAATTTCAGCACTGTAATCACGAGGTTTAGTAGGAGAAGAAAAAATTTTTTTAAACGTATCCCATACCTCATCTCCCAAGTGTTGGAAGTGCACAAACATTCTTACTTTCCAGTAAGCAAAGTTGTCACCATCAAACAGGGGATGACATACGGAAGACCCATTGGGGTCACCCATGATAAAAAGTTGGATGTTTTAAAAACAAAAGAGTTCAAGATCTTTGCGGCATAAAACTTTTAAAAAGTGAGTCCTGAAGCTCTGATACCACTTGAAATAACCTAAACACCCTAACGTGTTTTAGTCAATAAATAAAACTCAAACCCTTTTAAATTCAATTCAAAACTTGATTAAAAATGTTGTACGCGCGCACCCAAATAAAAATGAATTTGTGATGATGTTTACCAAATGAATATAATCAGAATGGGATGAGGAAAAGTAGATAGTGATAAAGTATTTGTTCTTGAGGAAACCACCATGGTGGAAAACCCCATATCCCTAGTCCCAGGACAACTCACACACCCAAGTCCACTATTACCAATTACTAGTTACAAATTACAATCCAGAAGTTTACAATGATTTAAACTAAGAAAATACAACACGTACAACCATCTTAGGGTAAATAAAACCCAAGTTAACTGAAAATCAGTCAACCCAATAACACCCAGGTATTAGTGACTACACACGCACAACCACATACTCAACCCCGAGACCCCATGAAGTAGTGCAACACATAATTAATTAAAAGATTTGTTTTAATTAAAAAAAATCTTGTTTAAACAAAATGTACTAAACACATGCCAGATTAAGTCTAATTTAATTCACAAGAAAAAATACAAATCAGTGACTAAATGAAATGCAGGTACAGATTCAAACACACACTCCTAAACATGTTTTTGCCCAAGCCAAAACACACACTTAAATTAATCTGATTTTAAAATAAAATAAATATGTTATAATCAGTTCAGAAAAATTAGGATATCCACACGAGTTAAAAGAACTTAATTCCAAAGTTCAGTTAAGTCCAAGTTTAAACTCACACAGAGTTAAACACGAGTTAAACAACAGAGTTAAATCACTGATTTAAACAACTGAGTTAAATGGCGAGTTAAATATGAGTTAAACAAAAATAATGAGTTAAAACAGACACACACACGAGTTTAAAGAATAGAGATACACACACTCACACACGCCACCAGATCTGAACAAACACGCACAACCACTAGGTATAAATTGAACGCAACACACAACAAATATATATATATATATATATATATATATATATATATATATATATATATATAGTAGAGAGAGAGTAAAAATGAAAAACTCACAAACTAAGCCTAAAGTGGCTTATGAAGACCACGATCTGATGAAATGAAATAGGGCCACACAGATCGTCTAGTCAAGCAGGAACCAAATGAAATAAGGAACCAAGTCAAACAGGTACAAAGTCCCAAACGCCAAGAACTCCAAACACCAAGTCCAAACTGTTGATGTAAAAAATTAGATTATCTCTAATTTATCAATCACAGATAAAATAAATAAGACAAAAGATTTTTAAAGTGGTTCAGCCTTATAAGAATGGCCTACGTCCACTATTTTTGTATTGCTGACTGTTTGACTGGAATTCTCGATAAGTGGTTTACCAAGAGATCCAGAGTCCCCTTCTAATGAGGAGGTTACAATTTATTTATAGCCTTGAGGCTGTATATGTGAAAGGACAATGTGTTGTTATCTAGTAGACATATAGATCGGTACGATAATAATGAGCATTTAATGCGAAGTCATCTTTTTGATTCTCCTGATTTGGATGCTCTGTACGTTGAGTTGCTCAGACCACCTGAGTTACTCGTTACGCTTAAGTTACTCGGAGCCTTAAGCTCCTTGGGGCGCCTAAGCTGCTCGGTATGATTGAGTTTCTCGGGGCTCTTGAGTAGCTCGGTGATAATATGTTGTTCATTAAAAGTGTTTGTAATTGCCACGTAGGTTGACAAGTGTCTTCAAGTGAATGGTCCACGTCAACAGACTATATTTGATATCAACAGAAGCCCCCAATATTTCACACTTTGAGGTTGAAGAAAAGTGTGGAATATTCTGCTCGAAAACTGCTCAGAATATTGGTTTTTAGGAAAATGTTCATTGTATATAACTCCTTTTTGAGCACATAGTATCAGGTCTCATAAATATTTTGAATTTTCAAGACCGCTTCGATATTTGTGCCCCTTTTCTTCTTTTAGCCGTCGGAGACGCAAACGTCCTCCTTTGTAATCATTGCCTTTCTCTATTCCCGAGGTAAAGTATTTAAGTGCGACAGAAATCCTATCGTCTTTCACTTTTCAAATTTTTATCTTTGAACTCTTCATTTTCTTTCTATCTTGTGCCTCGTTCTTTCCATCATTCGTTGTCAACTGATCTCTCTTTCTCTGTAAGATTTTCTTCCTTCTCTTTTATTTACTTTGTTCATCATGGTTTACCTTGTTGAATCGCTTGACAAATTTCGATCTAAATTTTCAATACCTTCATGGGTTATTTTGGAAGAACTTTCTGAACCTTCTGATTATTTTTCTTTGGCTGAGGGACATTGGTTCCCCAGTCTTTTTGTAGCCGAATGTGGCTTTTCTTTCCCGTCAAATCCCCTGTGTTTGGAGTTTTGCCAATATTTTGATTTTGTACCTGCAAGAATAACTCCAAATACATGGAGGATAGTTAATGGCGTACACAGGTTGAATCAACTTCGTGGAACCCGTTTAAGGATTCTAGAGATTATGTATTGCTACATATGGGTTATTAGCGATAGTACTTTCTATTTAAAAACTAAGTTTTTGAATAGAGCGTTAGTTGTCAATCTTCCTGATGCCAATATGGATTACTTTGATCATGGGGTGGTGATGAAAAATCGGCAACACCCTCCATTAAATGGAGATAATGTATACCAAGGTCCCAAATGTCCACCTTATGGCAATGGTATAGGTTGTTTTTATTTTTTAAAATCTTGTTTTCTTTATGTTTGATAAAAATGCATCACTGATATTTGTTTTTGTTTGTTACAGTTGACAGTAAAAGAAAACCTCCAAAAGAGGCTAATGTTAATTTAAAGTATTTGAAACTTATCTGGGATTTGCATCAATCTGTTGCTAAGGAGCATATTAGATCTGCTACTTAATTGTTACAATACAAAAGCTATACTTCATCTTTCACTACTCATCCTCGTCTAGTGGTAGTTAATCTTGACCAAGTGCCAGCCTCCGAGACTAGTGTGGAAGTTTCTTCCTCTGAGTCGAGTATTCCCATCAGTGATCTGATGAAGAAGAGGAGAGCTCCTGCCTTTTTTGACAAATCTACCTCTGCCACTGTGGAGACAAAGAAAAGTAAACAATATGTCCCAGAAGAAGGGACAAAAACCATTGATGTACCCCCTCCTGCTACTGTTAAGAAGGCTGGCGAGAAGCCCCCTGTGGCTCCGAGCAAGACTGTTGCTATCTCTCCTCCGAGAGAGGTTATTGTCATATCACCAATAAAGACAACGTCTTTAGTTAAAAATGCTCCTGCTCCTTTGAGAAGATTAAAGAAAAGTTCTTCTCAGAGACCTTCCCGACTTATCTCTCAGCCTTTAAATGTTGAAGGTAGTGTTCCAACTTTTGTTCCTCCGATCTCTGCTATGGGCTTGGTAAAATCCAGGACTATCCCAGAAGTCTAAGGCATTGAAGATACTCTTTTTTGTGAGAGAATAACTACCCTGGTTGCTCAACACATTTCTTTAGTAAGTATTTTTAGCTCGACCTTTTTATTTTTTAATACTATGTTCATGTATTGACTTAAAGTGATTTCTTTTTTCAGCTGGTGACGTGTTTCAACAGTATTTTAAATAAGGATGAAGCTATCAAGGATTTAAGCTCCTCGGGAGGAGTAGAGGAAGATTTTATTGGGCTGACCCAATCTTTAAAAGACTCTCGCCAAAAGTACGAGGACGATAAAGTTTCTTGGGAGAAGCAATTCAAGTCCATTGAACTGGACATAAATCAAGCTATGAATGCCTCCAAGGAATTGGAGAAGAAGTTGAAGGAGTTTGAGCAGAGCAACAAAAAGTTTGAATAGAGCAACAAGGAGCTTGAAGTTAAGCTCAAGTCTGCTGAAGAGGAAATTGTTAAACTTCAAGATGTTAAGAGACAGAAAGCGGAGGTGGAAGAGAAGTTGAAGGCTGTCGAGGAGCTCCTTAGGGAAAGGACCTCCTCGAAGAAGGCAAAAAGGAAAAATACAGTTAAAAAATCATTCAGTGCTGGTTGGGACAAGGGCTGGAACAAGGGCCTGGCTGCCATGTCCTCTCAAATGGAGTATGCCAGCCTCAAATATTTAAGGATGGATGGGTTGCAGCCTTGTAGGAACTGAAAATTGCTGAGAATTCTGAGTTATTCCAGCAGCACACTCATGGCCCTACTCCCTCTCCTGGAGAAGAAAAAGTGGATGAAGCTGCTTTAGATGAATCTTCCATGATGATTGGAGATCAGGTCCCTGTTGTTCAACCTTGCTCCGAGCAACTCCAACCAACCAGCACTTCTACCGAGCAGCTACCCTTATCCTCTGAGCAACCAGTCACTTCCTCCAAACCTTCTGAGGAAGTCATAGGAAGTAAGGAGAAGGTGTAAAGTTGTTTGGGTTTTTTATTTTGTAACTTTATTGAATGTAACCTTGGACTATATATCTCTTCTTATGATGAATAAAAATTCAAACTTTGGTTATTCGTCTTGACTTTCTCTTCTACTTATCATGTCTGCATCATTACTGATTCTTTTTATTTCTTCTCTTTGTTAGTTTATGGCCAGGATGGATCTCTTATCAGCTCATGACACAGAATTGATGAAGAAATGCAATGACTATTTTAAAGCTGGTCATGCAGATCTTAATGAGGCTCAAATCATTGATATCCTTGGTTCAGATGCTTCTGAACGAGCAGTTGAAGCTTATCAATACTTAAAGTGCTTACTCGATCGTGTTGTTACCAACAATGTGGCCTACTATGAGATGATTGAAGATCTCCAAGGAACTATCGAGGAACTCCAACAACAATATAAAGAATCTTCTACCCTTTTGCACCAAGGATACGAGAAAAAATATCAACAATTGAGTGCTGACAAAGGGTATGATAAGTTTATTTCTACTTATGAGAAGAAAGAGAGTGTTCTAAAGCTTGAAGTTGAAGAGCACAGGCATATCGCCAAGTTGTTGGAGCAGGAGAACATTTCTTTACAAGAAGAGATAAAACAACTCAAATCTGTTGCATCTTCTTCGGGAACCTTGGTCCCTGTTAATGATGAAGGTTTTTCTTTTTTGAGGTAGAAAATTCCAACTTACGAGATGAGTTGGAAACTTTGAAAAGAGCTGGACCCTCCACATCTACTCGTGGACGAGCAAGATCTTCTTCTCGTGGATGAGCAAGGGCTGGTCGAGTTTCTATTGAAGAAGAGAGAACTCAATCGTCCTTGGAGAATCAGACATTTCAGTTAATGGTGAAGAATCAAGCTTTGGTAGAAATATCCAAGAAAATTCGGAATTTTACTGACCAACTCTCTTCCCAGAGTTCTGCTTTAGAAAACAAGGAAATTCTAGCGAAGAGTCTCCACGAGCAACAGGAGAGGTTAACTTATCAGTTCCATAAACAACCCAGAGAGTTTTGGATGGCTGGGTATAATGAAACCCTTTACCATCTTGATGCTCGGATCCAACAGTCAAATAACGAGGGGTACAAGCAAGGGTGGTTGAATGCACTGTGTGTGCTAAAATTGGAGCAGGACCACTACTTATGGGATTATTATGACCCTGGAGTGCTTGATTTTCCCGTGCCTCCTTTTAAGCTTGACATCAATTGGATTCCTGCTCTGGCAATTCCTCAATGCTTAATCTCCAAGTATCTCGGCAATTACAGTCTTCATGCAAACTTTGAGATATCTCGCCTAGAGCATTTGCTTGATCGTCCCTCCGTGATGAATGTTCGAATACTGTGAGATCTAAACTTTATAAATTCCCCTTATGCATTAGATGATCCTCCTGCTGGGGTAGAACCTGTTTCAAAGGTAGAAGGGAAAAAACCAATAGAATAGGGTTTTTATGTAATGAAGTATATTTTTCACATCATATGTAATTCTACTTGATTTGTATGAAGAAATTTTTAGTCATTTGCCATTTTATTTTCTTCTAAATAATTTGTATAATGTCCTTGTTTGTTTGTTTGTGAATATATGTACATTCTATTTTGTTTTTGGATAATGGAACTTGTCCTATTTATTATTTGATTATAGTCACTTGTCACTCTTTGGGCCTAAGAAATGGAATGATTTCCATCCCATGTTCCTACTTAGTTTGCTACTAACCAACCGGAGTTGATTGTAATTGATTTTCCGACCAATCGAAGTTGGTGGTAATTAGTTCTCGACCAACCGGAGTTGGTGGTAATTAGTTCTCGACCAATTGGAGTTGCTGGTAATTGATTCCGACCAACCGAAGTTCTTGGTAATTGATTTGACGACCAACCAGAGTTGGTGGTAATTGATTTGCCGACCAACTAGAGTTGATGGTAATTTATTTCCTACCAACCGGAGTTGGTGGTAATTAGTTCCCGACCAACCGGAGTTGGTGGTAATTGATTTCGACCAATCGGAGTTGGTGGTAATTGATTTTTCGACCAACCGATGTTGGTGATAATTGATTTCCGACCAACCGGAGTTGGTGGGAATTAGTTCCCGACCAATCGGAGTTGGTGGTAATTGATTTTCCAACCAAGCGGAGTTGGTGGTAATTGATTTGCTGACCAATCGGAGTTGGTGGTAATTTGTAGTGTATAGCACTAATATTTCGAAAACATTTTAACAAAGAGAGAAAGTGGGTGAAACATCACTTTATTCATACTGAAGAAATTGTATTACATAGTAATTTCAATTACTGATAATAGTTGCGCAGATGCTCTGCATTCCATGCATTCTTGAATTCTTCTCATTCCAATGTCTCAATCCTGTATGTCCCTGGACGGACAACTTCTGTTACTCTATAGGGTCCATGCCAATTGGCTTCCAGTTTGTTATTCTTTTGGATCACTTTCTTCAGCACATAATCCCTTTCCTTCAAATCACACTTCTTCACACTTTTGCTATAGAACAAAGCTATTTGTTATTGATACGCTGCATTCCTGATTGCTGATTCTTCCCTAACTTCTTTGAGCATATCCAGGTCTAATCTTCTCATCAAATCACTGACAGGAGACTTGAAATTAAGCACCCTATGCGTGGGTAAACCTAATTCAGCAGGTATGACAGCCTCGCTCCCAAACGCCAGCGTGTATGGACTCTCCAGTTGCTGTTCGTGGTGTGGTACGATAAGCCCACAACACAGAATGTAGCTCGTTAATCTAATTTCCTTTTGCATCATCAAGTCGTTTTTTCAAACCATTCAGCAGCGTTCTATTTGTCACCTCAGTTTACCCATTGCTTTGACGATGGCCTGGTGCAGAATGGATCTTCAGTACATTGGATTGATGATAATACGCAGCAAACTCCTCGTTATCAAACTGGGTTCTATGGTCAGTAATGAATGCATGTGACAGACCATATCTGCAGATAATATTCTTCCAAATAAATTGATAGAATTTGTCGTATGTCATATCAATGAGAGGCTCAGCTTCCACCCATTTGGAAAAGTAATCCACAGCAACCACGAGGTATTTAAATCTTCCCCTGGTTATTGGAAGTGGCCCGACCAAGTCTATTCCCCACATGGAGAATGGCCAAGGAGATGTGATGGGTGTTAACAATGCTTGGGGAGTTCTTCGGATAGAAGATAAGCGTTGACATTTATCACACTTCTTGGCATAAGCTACACAATCAGTTCTTATCATCGGCCAGTAATATCCCTGCGTTGTTATTCTTTGCAAAAGCGTCTGACCTGCCACATGGGCTCCACACGACCCTTCATGAACTTCTTCGATCAAATCTTTCACTTTGAAGGGGTGGACACATCTTTGTAGCCCTGCTATAATTCCTCGTCTATATAAAATGCCATTGGTCAATACATAAAGCAACTTTAAACTTTAGTTTCTTGGCTCCGAGTTTATCAGTTGGTAAAGCCCCCTCTTCAATATAGGCCCTGATGGGGTCCATCCAAGATAGTCCCAAGTCAAGGGTGATGAAGTTTATCATCATATCTTCATCGTTGCTCCGACCATCCAGGATTTCTATTGGGATTGTTCTTCGTAGCTCGATGCGTGTGGTTGATGCTAACCGAGCTAGGGCATCTGCTCTTGCATTCTCCAATCTTGGTATTCTAATCAACTGAATTGCAGTAAAACTTGATACAACCTCTATCTCTTTTGCATGATACCTGACCATTAATTCTCCTTTTGCTGCATACACCCCCAGAAATTGATTTACGATTAACTGGGAGTCACTGAACACAACGACTTTGCTCCGCCTTCATGGTTTTGGCCAGGCTTAGACCAACGATCATTGCTTCATATTCGGCCTCATTATTAGAATCCTTAAATTGAAAGCGCAGAGCATACTCCACATCAATCTCATCTGGACTATTTAAAATAATCCCTACTCCACTGCCTGTAGAGCAGGAAGAGCCATCTACATACAGATTCCACACAGGTACTTCATTATCAAACTCTTGGTCAGACAAAGTTCCTTGGTGGAATATTTATGCTTCCTTTTGTCCTCCTCCAATACTTCTCGCTGCTCGTCCACCGATGTAAGTTGGTCGGGGTTTAAATTTGATGATCCTGTAACATCTATAGGTTGGTCTATATTCAACTCCTGTTCTTTGGAGGCATCTTATTTAGTAAACTCTACGATAAAATTTGCTACTGCCTGCCCTTTGATCGACGATCTAGGCTCATAAATTTTATCATATTCACCAAGTTCCACTACCCAGTACATCAATCTTCTTGATTTCTCCGATTTATGCAGAGCTTGCCTTAATGGCACATCGGTGTACACCACTATAGTATGGGCTTAGAAGTATGGCCTCATTCTTCTGCTTGCTTCAATCAGTTCTACTGCCAACTTCTCCAACCTTGGATATCTGATTTCTTCACCTCGGAAAGCATGCTGGTGTAATAGACTGGTTTTTGTACTCCGTCCTCCACTCTTATCAATGTCGAGCTCACCGCATTTTCTGAAACTTCCAGGTACAAGTATAGTTTTTCTCCCATCACTGGTCTGGATAACAATGGAGGTGTCCCCAGATATTATTTCAATTCTTGAAAGGCCTCCTCGCATTCATCATTCCACTCAAAAAAATTTTGGAGTGTTTTAAAGAATGGGAGACATATGTCTGTTGCTCGTGACACAAATCTGTTAAGTGCTGCAACTCGCCCTGTGAGGCTTTGCACTTCCTTCTTCGTGGTTGGAGATCGTAGCTCTAATAGAGCCTTGATCTTTTAAGGGTTCGCCTCAATCCCTCGTTGGTTAACAATATACCCGAGAAACATACCTTCTCGTACTTCGAATATGAATTTGGTGGGATTCAACTTCATTTGATATTTCTCTAGTTGATCAAAGGTCTGACCTAGGTCAACGAGATGATCAACAGCTTTCTTGCTCTTCGTCAACATATCATCAACATAAACCTCCATGTTATGAATGATTTGCTTTGTAAACAACTTGTTCATTAGCCGCTGATATGTTGCACCTGCATTTTTAAGTCCAAAAGGCATACCATTATAGAAATAAGTTCCCCTTGGGGTTATAAAAGAGGTACTCTCCCTGTCCTCAGGCTTCATCGTAATCTGGTTGTAACCAGAATAAGCATCCATGAAACTCAACAATTCATGCCCCGAGGTTGCATCCACTAGTTGATCGATTCGGGGTAAAGGAAAATGATCCTTTGGGCATGCCTTATTGAGATCGGTGAAGTCTACACACATCCTCCACTTGTTATTTTTCTTCTTCACCATCACCACATTTGCTAGCCAATCAGGATATTTGACATCTTCAATAAAATAGGTTTTTCGTAATTTCTCTACTTCTTCCTGTATAGCTTGGTTCTTCTCAGGACTGAACACTCTTCTTCACTGATTCACTGGCTTGACTTCCTTGTTCACGTTGAGCTCGTGACACAGGAAACTCGGGTCTATCCTTGGCATGTCTTTATGACTCCATGCAAAAGTCTGCTTTCTGCGTCTTAGAAATGCTATCAATTCCTGTTTTATCGATATATCCAGTGATGCCCCAATTTGAGTTGTTCGTTCTGGATGCTCATCGTCCATAATGATATTTTTGGTAGCCTTAATGACCTGTCCCTTCACGAGCTGAGACTCGTCTCTAGGGTCTAACATTTCAATCTCTGCATCTTCTATTTCATCCACCTGATAGGTAATAGTCTTCTTCCTGAATTCTTCACGCTCCTCCTGCTCGATAGATGAATAGTAGCATTCCCGAGCTACTTTCTGGTCGCCTTTCACAACTCCCACTCCAAAATTGGTTGGGAATTTTAAACATTGATGTACAGTAGATGGTACCGCCTCAAAATTCTTCAGACCTACCCTTCCCATGATGATATTATAAGACGATTGGATATTTTTATCCATTATGAAAAAGCATACTCTTTCTGTTCGGCAAGCAAGCCATGTACCAATAAACATATCCAACTTGATCGTCCCAAGTGGAAAAACCTTCTCGCCAGTAAAACCAAGGAGGGGCCTATGATATGGCTCCAACTGGGCTAGTTTCAGATTTAAATTGTCAAAGCATGGGTAGAACATGATATCTGCCGAGCTACCATTATCTACCAGTACTCGTGAAATCACCACTTCCTTCATTCTCATCTTGATCACCAACGGATCATCATGAGGATATAGTACACCTGCCAGGTCATTCTTAGAGAAACCAATGACCAATTTATCTTTATTCACCTTCCTCGGGTGATCATCTTCAGCCAGATTTATTCGTTGAATGTACGAGCAAGCTTGAGCCTCATTGAGGTAAGCTTTTCTCTCTGCAGTCATATCCCCACCTCCTGTATCTCCACCTGTAATAACATTACATTCAAATGATCCAAAATGGATTGAAAATACCTCACGCTCTGGCTGCCTTGGTCTTTTAGGGAGATCGGGATCATCTTGGTCATCTTCTAGATCTTTTTCGTGACTTCTCTTCATGTCTTCTTTTGCTCGACGAGGAGATTTAGATATTTGCCTTCTTTGGTCGCTGGTCTTTTCACCATTTCAGCGATCAACGTACTTGGTCAATTTTCCCCGCCTGATGAGTGCTTCAATTTCATTCTGGAGAGCTATGCAATGCTTGGTAGTGTAACCATGGTCTTTATGGAACTCGCAATATTTGGACTTATTCCTCTTGTCAGGATCTGCCTTCATTTTTTCTGGCCAGTTTAGCTCCTCACTGTTCTTGATCTCTTCCCGAATGTGGTTTATATCTACCTTCAAAGGAGTATAATTTCCAAATTTCTTCAACTGTTCCAGTGCTTGCTTTACTTTCGACTGTCTGTTGCCACCATTATTCTTCTGATCCTTCTTCTCAGTCTTGTTAGCCTCGACCTTGGTTTTCTTAGTATCTGCATTCTACTTCGCATCCATAGCCTCCTCGGCATTCATGATTTTGGCTGCTTTTGCCATCAATTCAGCCATAGTCCTAGGTGAATCCTTGGCTAAAATGTAGTACAATTGATTCGACAACAGTCCACTCATCGGAGCAGTAATTGCTATTTTCTCCTTGTAATCAATTACCTCAATTTTATTGTTATTTAAACGAGTAATATAGTCCCTGGTGCTTTCACCTGTCTTTTGTCTAACACTCAGCAAGTGTGCTACTCGTTTGACTGGTTTCGCTCCAAAATAGAAGTTCCCAATAAAGAGTTCTGCTAGTTGAAAGAAAGTCGCAATTTTCCCCCGAGGAAGGTTGTTGTACCATATCTGAGCAGATCCGGAAAGAGTTCCTGAAAATGCCCTGCATCTCATCTCGTTTGGAACTGCATAGATATCGGTAGCAGCTTGGTATTGTTCTATATGAAGGATAGGGTGAGTTTTTCCATCATATTTAGGCATCACCATAGGAGCTTTGAATTTTTATGGTGTGGGAAAATCCACAATTGCCTGTACAAATGGTTTCCCTTGGACAAAAGTTCTTTATAGAGGATTCTTAGCCTTAGACATTTCCCCTAATTTGTCTTCCAACCTCTGAATAGAGCCCTTCCATGCATCATTTCCTTCCTCGGGCCTATTGGTTAGAGCAACTAATTGCGTTGAATTTGCCTCTTGGGATCTTTCATTACGAGAAGTTGGTCGTGATTGGGCAGAGCCTTCCCTTAGATCGGATGGTCGTTGAGAGTTCATCGACACAATCCTAGGGGGACTTCTATTCCTCCTAGGGCCCAAACGATCAAAAGGAGAGACTCTACTCAACCTTTCTAGAGCACTGGTCCTTTTTGAAGATAAAGTGACATTTCATTGAGAGTCTGTAGCTCGTAATGAGGAAGTCTGACCAGGCTTATAAGAAGGATCATTAGATCTTTCAGTATGATATGAGTCGGTGCATCTGGATCGAGATTCCTCTGTGAATAGCATTCGCCTAGTTTACGAAGAGGGTAAACGGGTATTTCTCTGAACACTTCATTGTCCTGATTGAGTCAGTACTCCGCCTTGAACAGTTTGTATAAGTTGTCGCATGGTTTCTTGCATGGCCATCTAGCCTTGGGCCAAATTATCCATTATACTAGTCAGATCTTGAACATTTGGGGGAGTAGAAAGGTTCGAAGGGACCCTAATGTTTCGATTACTGGATTCCGGATTATCGGCCATTGATAATGAATTATTTTAGTGAAAAATGCTAATTACAGTCGCTTCCCACAAACGGCGCCAATCTGTTGATGTAAAAAATTAGATTATCTCTAATTTATCAATCACAGATAAAATAAATAAGACAAAAGATTTTTAAAGTTGTTCAGCCTTATAATAATGGCCTACGTCCACTGTTTTTGTATTGCTGACTGTTTGACTGGAATTCTTGATAAGTGGTTTACCAAGAGATCCAGAGTCTCCTTCTAATGAGGAGGTTACAATGTATTTATAGCCTTGAGGTTGTACATGTGAAAGGACAATGCGCTGTTATCTAGTAGACATATACATCGGTACGATAATAATGAGCATTTAATGCACAATCATCTTTTTGATTCTCCTGATTTGGATGCTATGTACGTTGAGTTCCTCGGATCGCCTGAGTTACTCAGTACGCTTAAGTTGCTCAGAGCCTTAATCTCCTCGGGGCGCCTAAGCTTCTCGGTATGATTGAGTTGCTCGGGGTGCTTGAGTAGCTCAGTGACAATATGTTGTTCGTTAAAAGTGTTTATAATTATCACATAGGTTGACACGTGTCTTCAAGTGAATGGTCCACGTCAGCAAACTAAATTTGGTATCAACACAAACCAACATAAAAACGGTAAGGGCTCATGTTTTTAGACCAATGAACCCAAACTCATAAGCCTCCAAGAGATCGTGAGAGAAAAATTCCAGCAATACAACTCAATTTCACAAATCACACACCATACAGACATGCCAACATGGGACTATTCAGAGGGTAAAAGTTTATCACACAAAGCTTGAACAAAAACTGACAGCAATGGGGAAATGTAGAGAGATAAAATGAGAAACCAAACAGACAGAGTTTAGGTTATGTTTTCAATTTTCTAACCCTTAAAAAAAGAGATCCCCAAAGATCTTATTTATAGATCCAGTGGAAGGATCGAGAATCAGAAAGGTAGAACTATAAATCCTAAAACCTCAGAGGGTAGTCGAGACATTTAACCAAACAGTCAAGGGGTAGAAAGGGACATCCATAAATAAGGGGTACATGCATCATTAACCACAGCAGCAGGGAGGGCAACAGTGTAATTCGAACAAGTCAGAACGATCCAGTTTTTCACATGGTCAAATCGTGAGAACTGAGAAACCAAACCCATTGGATGAAAAGGTTATACACGGATCAACCAAAGAAACACAAACATGTGCAATCTGAGTCATTAAACACCAAGAGAAATATTAGCCTTTCAATTTTGTTTACACATTTATAATAAACAAAATTAGTTTTTGTTTATTTAACAAAATGTATAAACGTACAAAAAAATATATAGATAAGAAAATAAATAAACAAATGCAAATTGAATATTTTAAAGTAAAAAAATTCGTAACTAATTATGAAAATATTTATGGATATAAAGTCAAATATAATATTTAAATAAAACATATCTATAGAGCACACTCAAAATGTTGTAAAAGAAATAAATTCTCAAATTTGAGACAATAAAGATAAAAATCAGAGCGAAGCGTCTCCGTGAGAGACAAAAAGGTTAATAATCATGGGGAACATAGTGAGGGAACGGATCGAGATGGGGTGCACTTAGTTTCCATGGAGATTGTCAAAAATCGCGAGGATCCATAACATGGGGTTGAGATTCATATTTCGTAGGAGGGTAATCATGCCTTCACGAATAGCCTGTGTGGCCACCCCCCCAATCTTGATCCCCGTGAGCGGGTGCGTGGAGCGAAAGGATCCTTCAGGTCCCGCGCATCCCTCTCGGGAGCGCTTCGACCGACGTCGTTTGAGATGTGATGTAAAGATGTAGAGAGATTCACAGTCGCCAGTCTATTTTACTCAAAATAGACAAAAGAAAAAGGGGAATCCACCCCGAAAGATGGTGTAGACACCCCATTCTGTTACCCCTGAACTCTCCTTAGGTCCCTAGTACCTCCCTTCATCACTATAAACCCAGGTCACGTCCCGAGTACTGACCTGGAAGCCATCGGGCACCACCCGGCTCAGTTTGACCCAAAAGTAAAACTCCTCATCTCTAGTGAGACTCGATGAATCTTCGAAGGGCACTGAATACCCTTTCCAATGGTCCACCCCGTGCGCGATTCCGACTTACCATGCGGACGAACACACCATTTGCGTTCGAAACTAGACCTAGAGGCCACCGGGCGCTCCCGGGCTCTATTTGACCTATGTCAACTCTTCAGCTCGACCGAGGTTGAATTAATCTTCGAAGGTCACTGAATACCCTTTCCAACGGTCCATCCCGTGCGCAATTCTGACTTTCCATGCGGACGAACGATCCGTTTGACTTCGGGAAGCCACCAAGCGTTTCCCGAGCCCGGTTGACAAAAGTCAACTCTCCAAACCAGGTCAAACTCTTTGGAATGTCGAAGTACATCTCCTAACCTTTCCAACGGTATGCCCCGTGCGCGATTCGGACTTACCATGCGAACGAACGCGCCGTTTGCGTCCGCGCGATTCCCCATCCAATGGACCGACAAACGCTTCCGAGCCACATTTGACCCAAAGTTAACTCCCGAACTTGGGACCGGTCTAAAGGACTTTCAAAGGTCTCTGAAATACCTTTCCAACGGTATGCCCCGTGCGCGATTCTGACCAACAGTTTGCCCTCGGTGGCCAATTGTCTGAAAAAGCCTGAGGCGCACTGCCAAATGGCAGGTCCCAGATCCTGCCTATCGGCACCTGCTGATAGGAAGTGCCATGATAGGGCCGATCGACAGTCCCCTGGGGTTATAAAAGGAGGCCTTGGCCTCATTTGCAAGAGGGAGCCCAGATCTGATAGAAATCTCTCTGAACGAATCCCAGAAACCTCTCTTGAAGGCAGCGTGATTTCAACTTCCAATTCCCTCTTTTACCTTCATTTTTCATCATCCTTTTCATCAAACTTGGTGAATTAACCACTCTCCATCATCATCCAAGCTCAAGGGCTGCTCTCCAACATTCAAGATCATGCTCAAGATCTTCAAGAAGGTCCAACTTTCTCAAACTCTCTTAAATTCTCCTGAATTCCCAATAACTTGTTTCCTTGCTTAGCACTTTTATTATCCCATCTCACACATCCTAATATACTTTTTATTTAGTATTATTGCACATCTTTTATCTTCATAAAACCCAAAAAACAAGAAAAGAGGGTTTACTCATAAATTCCAAATAAGGGATTCTCACACTTTTTCCACACTTTTCTCACAACTAAAGCACTTTTTCTACACACACACACACTTACAAATAAGAGATCCCACATTTGGATTTATGGGATAAACCCCACCCCTTTGCTTTGTATGCGAACTACGTGTACTTTGATGCCTTTATAGGCTACGTAGGCATCTCGGGGTAAAACCCGAGACTCGAGTCCTTTCTCTCACTTTTTCTCTCATTTCCTATTTTCTCTAAATCCATTTTTCTTATATTATATATATCCTTAGTCTTAGTGACACATTACTCCATGTGCGTTATCGTTCCCTTATAGCGATCAACGTAGGGGTAACCGCGTAAATCTTACTTTTCTAATATTACTTTTATAATCTTCCTATGGATGACTCGCTTTATCTTTTCCATGATACAAGCCGAGGATTCCTACCTCCATTCTATATATACACACATGCACACATCTCACGGGGGGAAACATAAAGGAAAATAGCAAATATCCATGAGAGACCGAAAGGGCGGAATGGGTGCCTAACACCTTCCCATTTCGTAACTAAGCCTCCGAACCCTTTTCGAATCATTTTGGTTTCGCACGCACCATTATGTCTTTGGAAGCCATCCTTCGGGGTGGCTTCCCCTTTTTCTTTTGTCTGTTTTGAGTAAAATAGACTGGCGACTCTGAATCTCTCTACATTTTTCACACCTCACGAAATCGACGCCAGCCGAAGCGCTCTCCCGAGAGGGGACGCGCGGGACCTGAAGGACTCCTCCTCCGTCCGCGGCGGGGATCGGCGGGGATGGCCACAGTGGCGACTCTGCTGGTGACTTTTATTTATTTTGAGGGCTTTACTCTATTTACATGGATGCTATAATTGCTTATGCTCCCCCCCCCCCATATCTGCGTGTTCCCCTTTCTCACGTGTATATCCCATGCTAATGCTTATGTTCACACAGTTGTAGAAAATCCTCCATGTACACCTCACACCACGTGCACTTAGGATCACGTATATTCCCATGTTGCACGCATCACCTATCCATACTTGGCGTACCTTTTGGGGTACTTGTACTTTGTTCCCGATTTGGCATAATCAAAGAAAGGCATTCTCATCATAAGCTACTAATAAAAGAATCATGCATGATTCACACGACATCACCAAAGAGCATTGATATTGACCAAATTTTACCCAGTAACTGGAGGGTCACTTCGTGATGGGCGCTGGTCCGGCAGGTTGCAGTTAGACTAAGCGATATGACTCTCACCTTCCATTGGCCAAGTACCTTCGACGTATATCGAACGGTTCCCCCTCATCGTACCGCTTGACCGAAGTCATGACGGGAGGTATATCGCAAGGAATTCATTCACGTACGCCGAATATATCGAATTCGTTCTCACACGTACCATCCTCACGAGGTATATGGTGAGGCAATTTACGTACACTCAGGTATATCAAATGGGTTGTCCACACGTACCGATTGCCAGCAAGAGCAAGACGTATATCGTGGAAGTCACGCCAAAGGGGGGAACCCATGCTGATTCACCCAACCAACTGCATACCCGCATATAGGTGTCAAACCTAGGACACGCACTTTAGATTGCCGGTTTGACCCAAAACTCTGCCGAAATTTCGGGTCGATCTTCCGCCTAATTTTCGCGCATTTTTAAAACGGGACTCTGTCCGCGAGCCTGGTTACAAGTCCCAAACCGTAGCTTTGCATATATTAAAACCCCACTTTTCTAGGCTCAGGTCTCGTCCGGCATTGCATTTAAGAGAATTAAATATAAGTGAGAACATAATAATCATAATAATCATGCTGAGTTCCGTCTCCAAAAACATTTCTCCCTTTATTATCAAAAATCCAAAAAACATTTCTCCCTTTCTTATCAAAAATCCAAAAACATTTCTCCCTTTTATCAAAAATCCAAAAATAGTTCCTTCCCTTTTCTCAAAAATATATCTCATGCTACGCCTTCTCAGGTTGACCGCACGCCCTTGGCCTAGCTCCCTATTTGCTTAGGTCTTCAGTCAAATCACCCCGGAGTTTCATTCGTTCCTCTACTACTTCTTCCGAGTCCGGAATCCATCCATCTTCCATGGAGAATGCGGATAAAGCACCAGTCATACGATCGGATCTGCTGACAGTCCTAGCTCAGCTCGTGGCCAAGATTGACAACCTCCAAGCTGAGGTCCGAGAAATGCAACGAAACCAAGGTCCTATTCCTCAAGAGCTCGAGGCCCTGTTCCCTCTTGATATGGGTCCACCCGAGCCCATCTGGGTCCCGAAAGAATATCAGCACGCTCCGCGTGCCCCTCCTGCTAATGGGCCGCCGCCTGCCCAGCTTTTGATGCCAAACATTGCCCAACCTATGGCTAACTTGCCTCTGGTTGCTGATCCAAAGGAGGAGGAGACAAAGTCAAAGAGGATCTCAAGATTCTCACAAAGAAGTTTGACCAAGTCAGGATCTCTGGGAATTACATGGACTACACCCATATGTCTCCTTATCCTAAAGCAAGGTTACCCGAGAAGTTCAAAATGCCAAATATCGAGAAATTTGGAGGGAGTGGTCCCCCGGTTGTTCATCTTTGTAGTTATCATCGTTTCATGACTCTACTAGGGGCTTCGAAAGAAGTGATGGCCCAATTATTTTAGCAAACTTTGAAAGATAGTGCTCTCTGATGGTTTTTATCTCTTGAGGAATCCAGAATCCGTAGCTGGGAGGATGTAGCCCGAGAATTCATGTCGCAGTACAAATATAACAAAGAGCTTGAGGTCACCCACCGTGATTTAGAATTGCTCAAACAGAACTCCGGAGAATCAGTCAGTAACTTTATAGCCCGATGGAGGGAAAAAGCGGCTACCATGACCTATCGGTCGTCTGAAGAAGAACAAGTCATCATAGTGAAGAATAATTTCTTGCCCCATGTTCGAGCAACCATGGGAGGACAGTACTACCCCCATTTTCGAGCTCTCAGAGAAGCAGGAGTAGAAATCGAAGAGGGTCTTGCCAAAACAGAAGTTGAACCAAAGAAGGTGTCTGGACAGTTCACCCCCAGAAAATATGACAAGCCTGTCAGTGCCGCAGTCTCAACCATCAACAACATCTCTCAACCAACCACATCATGGGCACCGAAAAGCCGCCCTACTCCCGTCCGAAGGGAATACACTGAGCTCCATGCTCCCCTCTCCAAAGTTTACCAAGCCTTGTTAAGACAAAACCTTATAAAGCCCCTGGATCCACGTCCATTACCTTATCCACTTCCCAGAAATTTCAAGACCGATGCTCATTGCACCTTTCACCAAACAGCTGGCCATACCACCGAACAATGCTTCCACCTTCGAAACATAATCCAAGATCTCATTGACCGGGGTACCATCGCCCCACCAGCCAATCCTAAACGAAACACTACTCATAACCCACTCCCAAATCATACCAATGCCATCTTCTTGGAAGGAAACCCAGATTTCGATCCATCAACTCAAATCACACCCTTATACCCTCCTAAACCCCTTCAACTTTGCCCATATTTCCTCCTACACCCTGCTAGCCCCGCTGATCAGGCTTTGCCACTCCTTACCAGAGCATGCATCACTGTCCAGACCTGCTATGAAAGTAGAGGTATGGAATTGTCAGAGGTATTAAACCAACTCCTAGAGTTCGGGCTGAAATTGCCCTCACAGATGATTATCGACTGCCAGAGGTTCAGTATGTTGTTTTTAGAAGCACGGAAATGGGCCCGAGAATCAGATAGGTGGATGGTACCAACCGACGAAATCTGCTTAGATGATGTTGTCAGGATCATGACGGAAGCATTCAGTCAAACCAACAACATTTGCAGTATCACCGAGTTACTTGACATTTTGAAACTGCAGGGGCACCTGGTCCCTTCACCCTTACACATCCCCACAGAATGGGAAGACCTATATGAAGAAGCCGTTGAGGTTATGGAACGCATTGACTTCACAAGGGAAAACATAATTGTTACCACCGGATGGGGGGAAGAATTCGAAGTTTCAAATAAAGAACAAGCTTCAGGAGGAAATGGTCCAGTAGCTGACTTATGTGGGATGATATCATTTAAGGAACTCCTCAGAGAAATAGACAAGGTGGCAGAACAACCTGAGATTGATGAGGAAACAGGATTTACATTTTTCCCTTCTTCAATAAATCACATGACCAGATCTGGGAGACATTACCAAATTCCAAACTCGCTACCAACCAATGATAAGGGGAAGGGCATTGAAGACCTTCCTATGCCAGAAATGACCCTCGAGGAGAGCAAGATCCTTAATCAATTGAAGAAAACTCAAGCTAACATCACTCTATGGGGGCTTTTCATGTCTTCCCAGCTACACAGAAATGCTTTGATCAAATTTCTCACTGGACCCATAGTTCCTCCCTCTACCACACCAGAAGAAGCGGTGAACCTGGTCGGATCCTTGACCTCTACCCGAATGCTGTCCTTTTCTGAAGAAGAAATCCCCAAAATTGGGCCAAATCACACTCATGCACTCAACATCTCCGTCGAAGTTATGGGGAAGGTTGTACCACTCTCTCTCATTGACAACGGATCCGCTTTGAATGTCTGCCCGCTGAGAACCTTCAAATGTTTAGGTCTGAAAGAAAGTGACCTCACTCCAACATCCGCTGTCGTGCGTGCCTACGATAATACCCGTCGTGAGGTGATGGGATCCATAAAACTTGTAATAGGGTTTGGACCTATAAACCCTGTCGTCGAATTCCAAGTCATCGATATCCCGACGTGTTTTAACCTGTTGCTCAGACGACCCTGGCTCCACAGTATAAAGGGTGTCTCTTCCTTATTCCATCAAAAACTGAAGTTCTTCGCCGATGGGCGAGTCATCACCATCTTGGGTGACGACGGTAACGCCGAGGGTGAAAGCACCAGCAGTCCAATTCTTGAGATACAGCACGGGTCAAATGATATGCTCCTATCAAGTTTCCGAGTTGAACCATCCCTACTCCCGGCAGGGGACGATTTCAAAGAAAGGGTTTGTCCAGAATATGACTCCCATGGCAATGCCAATGTGATTCAGATGTTCAGAAACATGCACTTCATGCCCGGATTGGGGCTGGGACAAAGGCAGTAGGGGATACTTGAGCCCATCGAACTGAAGAAATCTTTCCCTCCTTGCGGCTTTGGATATCAACCATCAGAACCAGAGCTCCGAATGATCCGCCAAACTCGATCAAAGAGGGGGTTAGACTTCGTCCGAACTATCTCGGGAGATTCTTTAAATGGACGATTCATCAAGGAGGGCGAGGATTTCCCCTTTTACTGTTTTCCAGAACCGTGGTATGACCATACAGATAAGAAGATGAAGCCTGGAATGGAGATCTTCTTCGAAGATAGCTACCCATGGGCCGAAAGTTACCAATACCAGGTGCCACCGCTTATCAAAGATACTGAAGAAACTGAGGAAAGTGACTCCAAAGATTCCTTCAACCTGCAGACACTGGGGTTGACACTCTGCATGGTTCATTCATGCACTACATCAAGGGACCCATCCCGTCTGATTAAAGCTGCTGATACACCTCTCCTCAACTGGCATGCTGTGCCAGTTCTACCTATTGAAATCTCCCTCAACCCCAATGTTTACCCTGTTTTATCTACTATTGTCCATCCTTGCTCAAATGTAATATAAACCTCTTTTAATGAGGTTCTCAATGCTGTTTTTCCTATCAATGAAATAAACGAAGATTTTGAGTATCTTATTGTGCCTTAAATTAATTGTGTGGATTTTAATCAAACTTTTTATGATGATTATTTTGCAAATGAACAATTCTTAACTGATCTAAATAAGGTTAATAATAAACAACATAACCGCGTTCAAGTTAATGAAGAAGAGACTATTGTTATTAATCTCGTAACTAGTAGCCAACTGCGCGAGATTA
Source organism: Sambucus nigra (assembly GCA_949130495.1). Classification (NCBI taxonomy): domain Eukaryota; kingdom Viridiplantae; phylum Streptophyta; class Magnoliopsida; order Dipsacales; family Adoxaceae; genus Sambucus; species Sambucus nigra. The sequence goes on along the minus strand of OX422210.1, from coordinate 93,609,248 downwards.
GGATAGGGGCCACCCTTGACGAGCATGAGAGCGCACAACTCGAAGAATTGTTAAAGGAGTTCGTGGATGTCTTCACATGGTCCTACGGCGACATGCCCGATATTGATCCCGAAATATCTCAACACGAGATCCCCATTCTCCTAGATGCCAAGCCAGTTAAACAAAAGTTGAGAAATCTCTGCACCGAATGGTCTCTTAAGGTCAAAGAAGAGGTGATCAAACAGTTGAACGTGGGTTTCATTCGAGTAATCGAATATCCCACATGGCTGGCCAACATTGTAACTGTACCAAAATCAGGAGGAAAGGTTCGAATGTGTGTGGATTACCAAGATTTAAACAAAGCTTCTTCGAAAGATGATTATCCGCTACCCAACATCGACATGATCATGGACAACACATCCAGTCATGCTCTCAAGTCATTTTTCGACGGATTTGCCAGATACAACCAAATTAAGATGCATCCCGACCACCAAGAGAAAACTGCATTCATCACCCCATGGGGAACTTTTTACTACACCGTTATGCCATTTGGTCTCAAGAATGCTGGGGCTACCTACCAAAGGGCTGCCACAACCATCCTGCATGATCTGATCCACAAGGAGGTTGAGGTTTACGTGGATGATATGATTATCAAGTCCAAAACTAGAGAAGGTCATGTTCCCGCTCTCCGAAAGTTCTTCGAACGACTGCGGCAGTATCATATGAGACTTAATCCACAGAAGTGCGTCTTCAGCGTTACGAAGGGAAAACTCTTAGGATTTATGATCAGTGAGAAGGGGATAGAAGCAGATCCCGCCAAGCTGAAGGCCATACTTGATATGCCACCTCCCCGAACAAAGAAGGAAGTCCGAGGTTTCCTGGGGAAATTACAATATATCAGCCGGTTCATCAGCCAGCTAACCTCCATCTGTGAACCAATCTTTAAGCTCCTCCGAAAAGATTCAACCAAGGTTTGGAACGAGGCCTGCCAAGAATCTTTTGATCGAATCAAACAATACCTAACCCAACCTCCAGTTCTCATGCCACCACAGCCTGGTCTCCTTTTGCTCTTATACCTAACCATAACAGACACTGCAGCCGGGGCTTTGCTAGCCCAGTACCTTGAGGACTCCCGCAAAGAAAGAGCTATCTATTACGCCATTCGCAAGTTGGCCGGATACGAGGTCAACTACACTGCTTTGGAAAAAGCATGTGTCGCACTTGTCTGGGTCACCCAAAAGTTACGACATTACATGCTCGCCTTACCTATTAAACTACTATCCCGAATGGATCCCATCAAATACCTGTTTGAGAAACCCGCCTTGTCCAGCCAAATGGCCCGATGGTTGATGCTCCTAACCGAGTTTGATATCGTGTATGTCACACAGAAAGTCGTTAAAGGAAGAGACATCTCTGATTACCTCGCTAACTACCCTATAGAAGAAGCAGATGTCTGGATCTTCCAATTCCCAGATGAAAACATCCTCTGCACCACTCAAGTCTACCACCGATGGAAAATGTTCTTCGATGGCGCTGCCAATAAAAAGGGATATGGCATTGGGATACTTCTGGTCGCCCCAAATGACTCCCACACTCCCATCGCCATTAAATTGGATTTCCCTTGCACCAACAATATGATAAAATACGAGGCATGCACAGTGGGTCTCCAGGTCGCTCTCGAGAAAGGTATTCAATACCTTGATGTATACGGGGATTCTACCCTTATCATCGGTCAAGTGCTCAGAAAGTGGAAGGTTAAGGACGAAAAGCTTCAACCCTTTCATGCCCAATTAGAAGAGTTGGCCTCCTAATTTTGAGATATCACCTTCCATTACCTACCCCGAGCAAAGAACAGCCTAACCGATGCTCTCGCTACTTTGGCTTCCATGGTCGACATACCCGAGGGAATAACAATGACCCCCTTCCTAGTTCAAAAACAAGACAGATCGACCCATTGCTACCATATTGAGCTTGTCTCCACTGAAGATCCCGAACTAATCGATTGCTTGTACTATGATATTTGGTGCCTCCGCAAACACAGTAGGTATCCCGAGGGTTCCAACAAGAACGACCGAGCTACCCTCCGAAGGCTGGCCGCTCATTACATCATCTGCCATAAAGCACTACTCAAGAGGAATTTCGATGGAACTCATTTGCACTGTATTGCAGGGGCTGACATTGCAAAGATAATGCAGAAAATCCACAACGGGGAATGCAGACCTCACATGAACGGTCACATGCTTGCCAAAAAGATCATCCGACAAGGCTACTACTGGACCACCATGGCCCAGGATTGCACCGCCTATGTTCGGAGGTTCCCTAAATGCCAACAGTTCTCCAATCTCCAACATCTACCTCCGCGGGAATTATACAACATGACTTCACCCTGGCCGTTCTCCACCTGGGGTATCGACATCATAGGGAAGGTTACACCAAAAGCGTCAAACGAGCATGAGTTCATCCTAGTTGCCATCGATTACTTCACCAAATGGGTCAAAGCTGAGTCATACGCAGTATTAAATGCCAAGAAGGTGGCCAAATTCATCAAGAAGAATATCATCTGCCGATATGGGGTCCCGCACGAGCTAGTGTAGGATAATGGTTTGCACTTTGAGGCAGAAGTCACAAAAATAGTCAACGAATACGGGATTCAGAGACACAAATCTTCTCCCTACCGACCTCAGACCAATGGTGCAGTTGAGGCCGCAAATAAAAACCTCAAAGCCATCATCAGCAAGATGACCAAAATTTGTAGGGATTGGGCCGACCGGATCCCCTACGCCGTCTGGGGCTATCGAACCTCAATTCGAACCTCTACTGGGGCTACCCCTTACTCCCTGGTTTACGGCATGGAGGCAGTCCTACTTGTGGAGATGGAAATACCCTCATTACGTGTCATGCTCGAAAGCAAGGTTAGTGAAGAAGACTGGTGCTAAGGCCGTCTTAATGAGCTGACCCTCCTAGATGAACGGAGATTAAAAGCTCTTTACCACATACAAGGACACCATCGCCGAATAGCACAATCATTCAATAAGAGAGTCAAGGACCGCATTGTCCGAGAGGGGGATTTAGCCCTCAAAGAGATAATCGAACCCATCTGGGACCCCAGAGGAAAGTTCAAACCCAATTGGAGCGGCTCTTACATTGTGAAGAAAATCTTATCTCGCGGTGCCGCCATGCTCACTGACCTAGATGGGGAAGAGATGTCTTGTCCAGTCAATTTGGACCGTCTCAAGAAGTTCTACCCCTAGTCCAAAATCTCGGCGCGCTACGACTCTTCTCATCCCCCTTTTATTCTAAAAAAGAAAAAAAAACTCTCTCCATTTCCCTCTACCCAGAACTACGTGGGCCTAATCCTCTGCAAAAACTATTTTTAAACAGATAAGAACTCTTTTAAAAACCCCAGAGGTACGTAGGCAGCTCATACTCCTCACATGAGCACGGCCCCTTCTTTTTCACAAAATACCATTTTTTTCTTTCCTCCGAGAACGACAGTTCATTCTAAACATCTACTTGAACAAAAGGATTATGTATGCCTTAGCGATTGGTATAGATAATTAAAAATACAAAATTCATCGAAAGGCACACCTGGATGATCAGAAACTCATTTATTTCATTAATAAGAAACTACAGTACATATTGCATAAGAAAAAAGAACGGATAACTCCCTTCCCCCTACTACCATAAAAACCAGACGAAATCCCCCACATCTGTTACATAAATAAACTCCCCAGGAGTCCTACCCACAACTACCCGAAGAGCTTGCACCCTCATCATCCACGTCCTGAGGACCCCAAGTTTCTCCTGCCTGAATGGAGTTCCGCGAACACTCCATGGACCGATGAGCCTTAACCATCTTCGAAAAGACCACAACACCCCCTTCCATGGAGTCAGATAAAACAAACCACCTCCGATCGGTCTCTACTGCCAACAGCTTGCTGACTACTTCCCTCCACAACCACTTCATATAATCTTTGGGGGCATGGCAAACTTTCCCAACAAACTGAGAGGGACCGGTCGACGGACGCCGATTTTCCCACATAAATCCTAGCAACAGACGCAAGCGCTCAGTCAAATCTTTTACCAGAAAGAAATTTGAGGTCCGAGGGGGCACGACCTGCGCCCAGCCAAATTGGCACAAAAGCTGCCAAGGGAAATAAAAAGAGGTCTGCCTAAGACCAACCAACCGCACATATGAATATTCTCCTAGCTCCAAAATAGGCTACAATTGTCCCGACTAAGGCACGGACCAATACAGTCCACAAGCCCCGTACTCCACAAGCCAATTCTCCCAGTTCTCAACATACAGGCCCATGCGGATGAAGTAGCACGAAAAGAAGTTGGGTACAACCGACAAAGGATATTTTGGAGGAGTCGATAAGAGGAATCTTTCATACAACCACATGAACAACATCACAGGACTCCCCCATAAAAAGTCGAAACGGACTTCTCTCCAGGCATCCAGGCCATTCAAAGTCTCCGCCAATATCACCGCCGCATGATTGCGACGGTATGACATCCATGAGGTAATGGCTGCAAGTTGTGGGTCCACCTACAATTCCCTAGTCACCAACAACAATTTTGAAACCAGGCCCAGAACGACGGCTCCAGCATAGCCAGCATCACTTACTTCCCGCGAACGCACGGACTGCAACACCGCCGGGAGGGAGATCATCCCTCTAGCAACCAATGACCTGGCCGCCGAAGGCGAGATATGAAGAAGCCCGGCTAATAGATCCCTAGGAGAACGGGAGAATTTGGGTAAAGCCGCGGCAACACTAGGATTCGCGCCCAGTATGGCAGAAAACTCCTCGTAGGTAGGACAAACTTCTTCCAACCCAAAGCGAAATACATGGTCTTCGGGGTACCAAAATTGTACTGCCGCCATCAGCATATTCCACTCAAAAGGTCGATTACGCCACAAGGAGACTCGACGTATATTGAAGGCATCATAGTCGACATTATAAGAGCACATAGCTTCCAAGGCTTCGAGGTAATTGGCAAACTCGATGATACTAGGGAGAGCCATCTTGCAAGACTAAAAGATGATGGGTGGGTATGAAGAATGTAAAAGGTGTGAGGAAAACACTCCACCCTTCCCCCTTTTTATACTCAAAAATCCTCACAAAGGACATAATCCCTGCAGAAATCGAAAAGAACCCTACCCCATAAGGTACTAAAGGCTGAAGAGGGTACCAATAAAAGCTTTCAATTAATGGGACTCGACTGAACTGCCGATAGGCAGGCCAGGGTGCTTGCCGATCGGCAACCCCCCATTTTTGGAAATCTCCCTTTTTCCTCTTTTGTCAAAATCAGAAAAATAAAAATTGATATTCTCAATAGAATTTCAAAATCCCTTTTCCTCCTTATATAATTCCCTTTTTTAAATTTCCTCCATTCCTTCTTTGTCAAATAAAAAAACTCCATAAAAATAAATTGATATTCTCAAAAGAATTTCAAGAATCCTGTTCCCTCCTTATGGGATTCCCCGCTTTAAATAAAGCAACTTTCCTTTGAAAAATTCCAAGAACACTCCTATTTACGGTCTCAGTGGCAAATTAAAAAGAGCATGCATTCATTTCATCATTAAAATAAAAGATAGTCAAAAAACCGCATTGCATTGCATATATATGTTTTCTGTGTTACATCATTTTTGCAGGAAATAAAGAAAAGCCAAAAACAACGGGACTCAACCCGAACCCACATTTCACTCCCTCTCTCTCTTTCTCTTAGGAATTTCCATCCCGACGACGAGCTCTCTTTCCCCTACGACGAGACGACACGCCCCCACTACCCGAGCCAGAGTCTCCCCCGGATGAGGCTGACGGCACCAAGCAAGAAGGAACAAGGACAACCTCCCGAATGTGGGCAGTCGCCAATGATATCCAATCCCTAATGTCCTTGAGCCAAGTGGTCGACACCCGGATTTGCTACAAAGGAAAGGCAGAATCAGTATCAAGCAAAAGAAATAAAAAAATAGAGGAAAAGGACTGAAAGGTTTACCGCAGGACGAAGGACATCCTCTGTCAAGCCCAGCTCCTCCGGATCCATCGCAAGAGGACGGTGTATCATTGACACCGTCCCTCCATCAGCACGTCGAATGTTGTACGAAGGAGTGTGCAGCCGAACAAAAGGGACCTTCGAGGTCACCGCAGGTGCCGACGGACCACCACCACTGTAGGAAGACCCCACCGCCCAACTCGAACCAGCAGGGGGAAAGGCAAAGCGTCATGTATACTGGGCGCCATCAACCAGCTCGTCACAAAGTCCATATAGTCATACGGCGCAGCCGTATCAGTATACAACGCATAGGACTCGCCAATCATCACAGCGATCCTTTCATCCTCCAATAATTGTCGCTCCCACCTCATAGAAGTAGGAGACTACGCGGGAGGCACCACCACCTCCTCCTCAGCAATCTGACGGATCACCCTCTCCGCGAGGTACCAGGAATGGCCGAACTCATGCGCCAACAAACGCCTCATCTGCGCGTTCAGCCCAGTCACCCCCGTATCCTGAATGGTGGTCCCCCAAGGATAAAAGGTCACCTGAAAATCCCCAAGTAGGCATAAGTCAATACAAAATCAGAAGAGGAAAAAAACTAAGGCTGAAATGGAAAGAGTCTTACCCCACCACTGGTCAGGTCATTCAAGACCTGACGCACCGTCTCCTGGGAGAGAGATCCCTTCGACTTCCGGTTGGCCTTACGCCATCGATACAAGCGACAGAAGTCCCCGACGGTGTTATCCTTCATAGCAATCAGCGGAGTGTTGCACCCAATCACCTCGTAGAACCATGTCTGAATTCACGATCAATAAGAGACGCATAAGGAAAATGCGAATGCATGAAAGGAAAATGCGAATGCATGAAATGGAAATGCGCAAAGTAAAGAATACCTCAAGGAGATACGTGGCTCCAGTAAAAGTCTGCCGGTAGCACCGGCTGAACGCATCTGGAGAAGAGTAAAGGGTCGCCAAGGTCAGACTCCCCCAATCATAGAAAGGGATGTTCGAAAACATCCTCAAGTATGGAAGAAACCACAAATGGACGACGTCGCCACTCGACGCCACCATGAAACCTCCCAGCACCAACAAAATGAACAACCGGGCCATCTGCCTCACTTGCAGCCCATCCTCCACATCAACCACCCTGCTCAGCAAAACATCCTTTAGCAAGGACAGCGGGATAGAATCTCCAGAGACTATCCTCCTCACATCACCGACTGCCGCATACACTGCCTCCAGCCTCACCCGTAAAGAGTCACAATCTAGCCCCAGAAGTTGCTGCACATCTATGGGAGTCACCGTCATCTCCCTGAAGCCAAAATGAAAAGTGTGGGTAGTGTCCCACCACCTCTCCCCCAAGGCACACAAAATTGCTGTCGAACGAGGCATCTCATCCAGCGCAGCTGCCAACCTCCCAAAACCCGCTGATGATACCATCTAGCACACCATAGGTGGAAGATGCTCCCAAACATCCCTAAGCCCCGTCGTCCCGCGGGCACGCATGTTCTTCAAAGAAATACCAGACTGGCGAAAGGAAAAATTCAGTCAAAGGTCAAGAAAAGGAAAAATCACCCAAAAAGGAAATAATGCCAAAGGTCAGGTTACTTACATAACCACCGGGAATCACTCTCGAAGAGCGATGACGCGACGGCTCCCGTAGCAAGGTCCCCTCATCCGCCACGGGCTCGAATGCATCAAAGGCATTCTCGTTTCCCAGGGTAAGAGGCACCATGTCCCTCCAATCCACATTCGCCCAGTCATCAACGGTCAACCACTCTCGGTGGACAACGGTGCTCACAAAAGAGGCCATTTTTTGAAGATTGGAATGCTAGAATGATTCGCAGAGAGAAATCACAGAAAGAAAGAAGGCAAGAAGCTGATCCCTGCCATACCGATCGACACTGTCTCCTCACCTTCTCGAGGCAGCCCAAAAGTCCGTGCCACTGCCGAATGGCACCTCTCAGTCTATGCCGACCGACACCCCCCTAAAAATTTCGTGCAAAAATTCCCAGAAAATACCAGAAAGCCTCGAAAAATCCCCAGAAAATTCCTAAAAATCCCAGGAAGGATTTACAACATTTTCATCAAGGAAACTTTGCACTCCTTCGGGTGACACACCATTTTCCCCAACGGAGCCCTCAAAATCCAAGCAATTGACCTCTCGGGAAAGGCGTCCAGACCACCTAATCACCTCTTCATCAGACTTTACATCCATCGGTTACTCGGTGCGATACATTTTCACATGGTACTTTTTCCCAGCAGAAATCAGAAGAACCACTCGCCCCGAGCGATCTCTTTCAAAGGACAATCCAAATTTTCCCCGGCCCATTCATCATTCCCCAGCGAAATCTCAGATCCAAATTCTTATTCCGAGCGGAACCCCTCTTCCCCAGCGGAATCCTAAAAAACTAAGTGAAATCTCCTCCCGGTAAATCTCCGGAAAATCCCTAAGGATCACATGATCACTTCCACAGCAGAATTCTCTTACAGCACCCAAAATAGGTTGTTCTCCCCTGCGAGGTCTCCTAAAAGGCTTCCCCCAGCTATCAGCTCCCCAGCTCAAAGCGGAATCACAAAGCTCTTTCTCCAGCAGAATCAAAATACAATCTTTATCTACTCTTGGGTCAGAATTGGCCCCGATCTTGGATCGTCACCTTAGTTAGGTCAGAATTGACCTCGGTGCTCGGTCGTCACCACTCTTGGGTCAGAATTCTCCCCGATCTTGGATCGTCACCTTAGCTAGGTCAGAATTGACCTCGGTCCTCGGTCGTCACCACTCTTGGGTCAGAATTGGTCTCGGTCTTGGATCGTCACCTTAGTTAGGTCAGGATTGACCTCGATCCTCGGTAGTCACCACTCTTGCGTCAGAATTGGCCCCGGTCTTGGATCGTCGCCTTAGTTAGGTCAGAATTAACCACGATCCTCGGTCGTCACCACTCTTGGGTTAGAATTGGCCCCGGTCTTGGATCGTCACCTTAGTTAGGTCAGAATTGACCTCAGTCCTCGATTGTCACCACTCTTGGGTTAGAATTGGCCCCGGTCTTGGATTGTCACCTTAGTTAGGTCAGGATTGACCTCGGTCCTCGTTCGTCACCACTCTCGGGTCAGAATTGGCACCGATCTTGGATCGTCACCTTAGTTAGGTTAGAATTAACCTCGATCCTCTGTCCTCACCACTCTTGGGTCAGAATTGGCCCCGATCTTGGATCATCACCTTAGTTAGGTTAGAATTGACCTCGGTCCTCGGTCGTCACCACTCTTGGGTCAGAATTGGCCCCGATCTTGGATCGCCACCTTAGTTAGGTCAGAATTGACCTCGGTCCTCGATCGTCACCACTCTTGGGTCAGAATTGGCCCCGATCTTAGATCGTCACCTTAGTTAGGTCAGAATTGACCTCAGTCCTCGGTCGTCACCACTCTTGGGTCAGAATTGGTCCCAGTCTTGGATCGTCACCTTAGTTGGGTCAGAATTGACCTCGGTCCTCAGTCGTCACCACTCTTGGGTTAGAATTGGCCCCGGTCTTGGATCATCACCTTATTTAGGTCAGAATTGACCTCGATCCTCGGTCGTCACCACTCTTGGGTCAAAATTGGCCCCGATCTTGGATCATCACCTTAGTTAGGTTAGAATCGACCTCGGTCCTCGGTCGTCACCACTCTTGGGTTAGAATTGGCCCCAATCCTTGATCGTCACCTTAGTTAGGTCGGAATTGACCTCCGTCCTCGGTCGTCACCACTCTTGGGTTAGAATTGGTCCCAGTCTTGGATCGTCACCTTAGTTGGGTCAGAATTGACCTCGGTCCTCGGTCATCACCACTCTTGGGTCAGAATTGGCCCCGGTCTTGGATCATCACCTTAGTCAGGTCATAATTGACCTCGATCCTCGGTCGTCACCACTCTTGGGTCAGAATTGGCCCCAGTCTTGGATCGTCACCTTAGTTAGGTCAGAATTGACCTTGGTCCTCGATTGTCACCACTCTTGGGTTAGAATTGGGCCCGGTCTTGGATCGTCACCTTAGTTAGGTCAGGATTGACCTCGGTCCTCGTTCGTCACCACTCTCGGGTCAGAATTGGCCCCGATCTTGGATCGTCACCTTAGTTAGGTTAGAATTGACCTTGGTCCTCGGTCGTCACCACTCTTGGGTCAGAATTGGCCCCGATCTTGGATCATCACCTTAGTTAGGTTAGAATTGACCTCGGTCCTCGGTCGTCACCACTCTTGGGTCAGAATTTGCCCCGGTCTTAGATCGCCACCTTAGTTAGGTCAGAATTGACCTTGGTCCTCGGTCGTCACCACTCTTGGGTCAGAATTGGCCTCGGTCTTGGATCGTCACCTTAGTTAGGTCAGAATTGACCTCAGTCCTCGGTCGTCACCACTCTTGGGTCAGAATTGGTCCCAGTCTTGGATCGTCACCTTAGTTGGGTCAGAATTGACCTCGGTCCTGAGTCGTCACCACTCTTGGGTCAGAATTGGCCCCGGTCTTGGATCGTCACCTTAGTTAGGTCAGAATTGACCTCGGTACTCAGTCGTCACCACTCTTGAGTCAGAATTGGCCTCGGTCTTTGATCGTCACCTTAGTTAGGTCAGAATTGACCTCGGTTCTCGGTCGTCACCACTCTTGCGTCAGAATTGACCCCGGTCTTGGATCGTCACCTTAGTTAGGTCAGTATTGACCTCGATCCTCGGTCGTCACCACTCTTGGGTCAGAATTGGCCCCGGTCTTAGATCGTCACCTTAGTTAAGTCAGAATTGACCTTGGTCCTCGGTCATCACCACTCTTGGGTCAGAATTGTCCCCGGTCTTAGATTGTCACCTGAATTAGGTTAGAATTGACCTCGGTCCTCGGTCGTCACCACTCTTAGGTCAGAACTGACCTCAACCCTTTGAATGGGTCATCCTCATCTCCTTAGGTCCTCAGAACCGAGGATCGAGGTCAGTTCTGAGGACCTAAGGAGATGAGGATGACCAATTCAGAGGGTCGGGGCCAATTCTGACCCAAGAGTGGTGACGACCGAGGACCGAGGTCAATTCTGACCTAACTCAAGTGACGATCCAAGACCGGGGTCAATTCTGACCCAAGAGTGGTGACGACCGAGGAACGAGGTCAATTCTGACCTAACTCAGGTGACAATCCAAGATCGGGGCCAATTGTGACCCAAGAGTGGTGAAGACCGAGGACCGAGGTCAATTCTGACATAACTCAGGTGACGATCCAAGACCGGGACCAATTCTGACCCAAGAGTGGTGACGACCGAGGATCGAGGTCAATTCTGACCTAACTCAGGTAACGATCCAAGACCGGGGCCAATTCTGACCCAAGAGTGGTGACGATCGAGGACCGAGGTCAATTCTGACCTAACTCAGGTGGTGATCTAAGACCGGGGTCAATTCTGACCCAAGAGTGGTGACGATTGAGGACTGATGTCAATTCTAACCTAACTCAGGTGACGATCCAAGACCGGGGCCAATTCTGACCCAAGAGTGGTGACGACCGAGGACCAAGGTTAATTCTGACCTAACTCAGGTGACGGTCCAAGACCGGGGCCAATTCTGACCCAAGAGTGGTGACGAACGAGGACCGAGGTCAATTCTGACCTGACTCAGGTGACGATCCAAGATCGGGGCCAATTTTGATCCAAGATTGGTGACGATCGAGGATCGAGGTCAATTCTAACCTAACTCAGGTGACGATCTAAGACCGAGGCCAATTCTGACCTAAGAGTGATTGCATTTCCTTGGGAAAAGAAAAGAGTTCCGCTGGGGAACGATGAATGAGCTGGGGAAGATTTGGATCGTCCTTTGGGAGAGATCGCCTGGGGCGAGTGATTCTTCTGAATTCTGCTGGGAAAAGTACCATGCGATATTGTTTTGCACCGGGTAGCAGATGGATGGGGAGGCTTTGTGTCTTTGATTTGAGCAGAGGAGCTGATTGTTGGGGAGATAATCGGTTTGAGGTTGTAAACTCTGCTGAGGAGGTGGTTAGGTGGTCCGGGCGCATTGCTTGAGAGGTCATTCGCTTGGATTTTGAGGGTTCTGTCACAGAAAAGAGGTTTCGCCTCAAGGAGTGCGAAATTTTCTTAATGAAAACGTTCTAAATCCTTTTGAGGATTTTTAGGAATTTTCTGAGGATTTTTCAGGATCTTCTGGCATTTTCCAGGAATTTCTGTACGAACTTTTAAGGGGGGTGACGGTCGGCATAGACTGAGGGGTGCCATTCGGCAGTGGCACGGACTTTTGGACTGCCTTGGGAAGATGAGGAGTCAGTGCCGATCGGTATGGAAGGGGGAGGTGCCGATCGGCATGGCGCTTGGCATCCTATATAAAGGGGGCGTATCCCCTTCATTTTTCATAGCTTCTTGCCTTCTCTCTTTCTACGATTTCTCTCAGCAAATTGTTCTAACGTTCCGATCTTCAAGAAATGGTCGCCTTTGTGAGCACCATAGTCCACCGGGAGTGGTTAACCGTTGACAACTGGGCGAATGTGGATTGGAGGGACAGGGTGCCCCTTACTTTGGGGAACGAGAATGCTTTCGATGCATTTGAGTCGATTGCAGACGAGCGGACCTTGATGCGGGAGCCATCGCGTCATCTCTCTTCAAGAGTGATTCCTGGCGGTTATGTAAGTAACCTGACCTTTGACATTCCTTTCTTTTTGGTGATTTTTCTTTCTTTCTTGACTTTTGATGAGATTTTTTCCTTTTGCCAGTCTGATATCTCTTTGAAGAACATATGTTCCCGTGGGACGACGGGGCTTAAGGATGTTTGGGAGCATCTTCCACCCGTGGTGTGTTGGATGGTATCATCAACAAGTTTTGGGAGGTTGGCGTCTGCGCTGGATGAGACGCTTCGTTCGACAGTGGTCCTGTGCGCTTTGGGGGAGAGGTGGTGGGACACTACCCACACTTTCCATTTTGGCTTCGAGGAGGTGATGGTGACTCCCATAGATGTGCAGCAACTGCTGGGGCTGGATTGTGACGGGGAGAAGATAGAGGTGGATTTATCCTTGCGGGTGAGGCCGGAGGCAGTGCATACGGCACTTGGTGATGTGAGGAGGATAGTTTTTGGAGATTCCATCCGGCGGTCCTTGCTGAAGGATTTTTTTGCTGAGTAGGGTGATTGATGTGGAGGACGGGCTGCAAGTGAGGCAGATGTCCTGATTGTTCATCTTTTTGGTGTTGGGAGGTTTCATGGTGGCGTCGAACGGCGACGTCGTCCATTTGTGGTTTCTGCAGTACTTGAGGATTTTTCGAACATCCCTTTCTATGATTGGGGGAGTCTGACCTTGGCGACCCTTTACTCTTTTTGTATACATTCAGCCGGTGCTGCCGACAGAGTTTTACTGGAGCCACGTATCTCCTTGAGGTATTCTTTACTTTGCGCATTTTCATCTCATGCATTCACATTTTCCTTTCATGCATGCGCATTTGCTTATGCGTCTCTTTTGCTTGTGAATTCAGATGTGGTTCTATGAGGTGATTGGGTGCAACACCCCGCTGATTGCTCTGAAGGACGACACTATTGGGGACTTCTGCCGATTGCATCGATGGCATAAGGCCAACCGGAAGTCGAAGGGATCTCTCTCCCTGGAGACGGCGCGTCAAGTTTTGAATGACCTGACCAGTGGTCGGGTAAGGTCCTTTCCTTTTCAGTTTTAATTTTTTGCACCTTCTGATCTTGTATTGAATTGCGCTTTCTTGGAGATTTTTAGGTGACCTTTTATCCCTGGGGGACAGCCATTCAGGATACGGGGATGACTGGGGTGAATGCGCAGATGAGGCATTTATTGGCACATGAGTTCGGCTATTCTTGGTATCTCGGGGAGAGGGTAGTTCGTCAGATCGCCGAGGAGGAGGTGGTGGTGCCACCCGCGCAGCCTCCTACGTCTATGAGGCGGGAGCGACAGCTGTTGGAGGATGAAAAGGATCACGGCGATGATCGACGAGTCCTACTCGTTGTACACTAATATGGATGCTCCATATGACTACATGGACTTTGTGATTAGCTGGTTGATGGCGCCCATCATATACGATGCGCTGCCCTTCCCTCCGGCAGGTTCGAGTCAGGCGGTGGGATCTTCTCACAGTGGTGGTGTCCCATCAGCATCTGCGGCGGTGACCTCGGAGGTCCCTTTTGTACGGCTGCACACTCCTTCGTATAATATTCGATGGGCTGATGGAGGGATGGTGCCGATGCTGCACCGTCCTCATGCAATGGATCTGGAGGAGTTGGGTTTGACATAGGAGGTCCTTCAACCTGTGGTATACCTTTTTGTTCCTCCCTTTCTTTTCTGTTTTGGTCATTCCTGTTTTGATACTGATTCTTCCTTTTCCTTGCAGCAAGTCCGGGTATCGACCATTTGGCTGAGAGACATCAGAGACTGGATATCATCGGTGATCGCCCACATTCGGGATGCTGTCCCTGTTCCTTCTTGCTTGGTGCCATTAGCCTCATTCGGGGAAGACTCTGGTTCGGGTAGTGGTGATGCGTCATCTCGTCGTAGGTGAAAGAGAGCACGCCGCAGGGGTGGAAGCTTTTGAGAGAGAGATAGAATGAAATGTGGGTTCGGGCTGAGTCCCGTTGTTTTTGGCTTTTTTTTTATTTCCTGCAAAACTGATGTAATACAGAACACAAATATATGCAATGCAGTGGGAGTTTTTTTATTATTATCTTTTATTAATGATGAATGAATGCATGCACATGCGCTTTTTACTTTGCTACTGAGACCGTAAAAAAGGAATATTTTTGGAATTTTTGAAGGAAAGCTTTTTTTTTTTTTTAAAAAAAAAGGGGAATCCTATAAGGAGAAAACAGGATTCTTGAAATTATTTTGAGAATATCAATTTATTTTTATTGAGTTTTCTGATTTGACAAAAGAGGAAAGGAAGAAATTTCCAAAAATGGGGGGTTGCCAATCGGCAAGCACCCTGACCTGCCTATCGGCAGTTTAGTCCAGTCCCATCATTTAAAGGCTTTGATTGGTACCCTCTTCAGCCCTTGGTACCTTGTGGGGTAGGATTCCCTTCGATTTCTGCAGGGATTATGTCTTTTGTGAGAGTTCTCAAGTATAAAAAATGGGGTAAGGGTGGAGTGTTCTCATCACACCTTTGCATCCTCATCTGCCTACCCATTATCTTTTAGTCTTGCAAGATGGCTCTCCCTGTTAGCATTGAGTTTGTCAATTACCTCGAAGCCTTGGAAGCTATGTGCTCTCCCTCCCAGTGGCCAGTTCATTGGTTGCCGAAGGAATGATCTCCCTCCCGACGGTGCTGCAGTCCGTGCATTTGCGGGAAATAGGTGATGCCGGTTATGCTTGAACCGTGGTTCTGTGCTTCGTTTCAAAATTGCTGTTGGTGATTGGGGAGGTGCAAGTGGACCCTCAACTTGCAGCCATTACTTCATGGATGTCATACCGTCGCAATCCTGCGGCGATGATATTGGCGGAGACACTGAATGGCCTGGATGCCTAGAGAGAAGGTCGTTCTAACTTTTTAAAGGTAGCCCTGTGATGCTGTTCATGTGGTTGTCTGAAAGATTCCGCTTGTTGACTCATCCAGAATATCCTTTGTGGGTCGTGCCCAACTTCTTCTCGCGCTACTTCACCCGTGTTGGCCTGTATGTTGAGAACTGGTAGAATTGGTTTGTGGAGTATGGGGCTCGTGGGCTGTATTGGTCAGTGCCTTGGTGGGGACAGTTGCACCCTGTTCTGGAGCTAGGAGAGTATTCATATGTGCGGTTGGTTGGTCTCAGACAGACCTCTTTTTATTTCCCTTGGTGTCCTCTGCGTCAATTTGGTTGGGCGCGGGTCGTGCCCCCCGGACCTCAAATTTCTTTCCGGTAGAAGATTTGACTGAGCGCCTGCGTCTGTTGCTTGGGTCTCTGTGGGAAAATCGGCATCCGTCGACCCATCCCTCTCAGTCTATTGAGAAGGTTTGCCATGTCCCCAAAGATTATATGAGGTGGTTGTGGAGGAAAGTAGTCAGCAATATGTTGGCGGTAGAGACTGGTCAAAGATGGTTTGTTTTATCTGACTCCATGGAAGGGGGTGTTGTGGTCTTTTCGAAAATGGTTAAGTCTCATCGATCCATGGAATGTTTGCGGCTCTCTATTCAGGAAGGGGAAATTTGGGGTCGTCAGGATGTAGATGATGAGGGTGCAGGCTCTTTGGGTAGTTGTGGGTAGGACTCATGGGGGGTTTATTTATGTAATAGGGAATGTATGTGGGGATTTTATTTGGCTTTTTAGGGTGGCGGGGAAGGGAGTTATCCATTCCTTTTTCTTATGTAATCCGTACTGTAATTTCTTATTAATGAAATAAACAAGTTTCTGATCATCCAGATGTGCCTTTCGATGAATTTTGTATTTTGAATTATCTATATTGATCGCTAAGGCATACATAATCCTTTTGTTCAAATAATTTTAGAATGAACCGCCGTTCTCGGAGGTAAGAAAAGAATAGTATTTTGTGAAAAAGAAAGGGTCGCACTCATGTGAGGAGTATGAGCTGCCTACGTACCTCTGGGGTTTTTGAAAAGTTTTAAAATAGTTTTTTTGTAGAGGATCAGGCCCATGTAGTTCTGGGTAGAGGGAAATGAAGAGCTTTTTTTTTAGAATATAAGGGGGATGAGAAGAGTCATAGCGCGTCAAGATTTCGGACTAGGGGTTGAATTTCTTGAGACGGTCCAGATTGACTGGACGAGCCATCTCCTCCCCATCCAGGACTGTGAGCATGGCGGCACCGTCGGATAAGATCTTCTTCACAATGTAGGGGCCGCTCCAATTGGGCTTGAATTTCCCTCTGGGGTCCCAGATGGGTTCTGTTATCTCTTTGAGGGATAAATCACCCTCCCGAACACCGCGGTCCTTGACTTTCTTGTTGAATGATCGCACTATTCGGCGATGGTACCCCTGTATGTGGTAGAGAGATTTTAATCTTCTTTCATCTAGGAGGGCTAGCTCATCAAGACGGCTTTGGCACCAGTCTTCTTCATTAACCTTGCTTTCGAGCATGACGTGTAGCGAAAGTATTTCCAGATCCACATTTAGGACTGCCTCCATGCCGTAGACCAGGGAGTAAGGGGTAGCCCCAGTAGAGGTTCGATAGCCCCAGAGGGCGTATGGGATCCGGTCGGCCCAATCCCTACAACTTTCAGTCATCTTGCCGATGATGGCTTTGAGGTTCTTATTGGCAGCTTCAACTTCACGATTGGTTTGAGGTCAGTAGGGCGAAGATTTGTGTCTCTAAATCTCGTACTCGTTGACAATTTTTGTGACTTCTGCATCGAAGTGTAACCCGTTATCTGACACTAGCTCGTGCGGGACTCCATAACGGAAGATGACATTTTTCTTGATGAATTTGGCCACCTTCTTGGTATTTAATATTGCGTATGAATCAGCTTCGACCCATTTGGTGAAGTAATCAATGGCAACTAGGATGAACTCATGCCCATTTGATGCCTTTGGTGTAACCTTCCCTATGATGTCGATACCTGACGCGACTGGAATTGTGTCTCAGAAATGCGTTCACTCTAGGCTCAAGTGCAAGCTTGTCGCTCAAGTAATAATCCGACAAGTCGGGTATCGATCCTCACGGAAAAAGGACAACGAAGTTGTGACGACGGGAAAAGACGGAGGAATTCTAACTTTGACTCTAAAAATAAAGGGAAAATGATTTCATTTTGGGAATGATTATAACTAAATGCAAATATGAAATTATAAAAAGATGCAACTATACTAATCTACCTAACTTATGCGTGAAAAATAGTTCGAAACTTTTTATTTAAATGATGAGAAAAATAGGACGGGAATACAATCCCCCAACCCTAGTGTAGTGCGGATATAATACTAATCTTAAATTTATCTGATTGATTTGACCCGGAATTTAGTACTCCCAAGCATTACGTATACGAGGTTCAAGCCCGCGTCATACTTAATCTGAGGATGAGTAAATAAGTGTCGCGATAGTAGCATTCGAATTGCACTCTAAATCATCACGAGTACCCAGAGATAAACGAGATATAAAGATCTACAATCGTTGTGCAACTACGCAATACGATCAAGGTCAATCATTAAATTTAGTGGTTTAATTTTATACACACGCACTAACACATCAGGCTGGGTTCATGCATCCCGGCCTTAGGAAATCTAGCCTAACATGTTCAAAAGAATAGAAACAAGGATTAATATGCAGGAACTCATAATTACTCTAAGGAAAATAATGATTAGATGCAGAAAAGAATTAGAACTAAAAATTACTCACTAATATTATCCAAGCAATAAGTGAAACAATGAAAGAAACATTTACTCACAGAAATCTTCAATCCTCGAACTAAATCTGAAAATATTAACTAAGCTATGGTTTCTGGAAAAGAAAAAGAAAAACCTAATATTTCTCCGTCTCTATAACAATACTAAATCGGGTCTTTTATACCCTACAACAATATCGGAAGTTAGCTGCACTAGGAGTCTTTTTAGGAAGAGAAAAGATTTTCAAATCTCGAAGACCGGACCGGTCCGGGTCTTAGGCGGACCGGTCTGCCCCCAAGGCGGATCGGTTCCTTTTATTTTGGGGCGGACCGGTTCTTTTTATTTTTGCCTCCTTCGGTTTGCATGCGATCCGGGGTCTTCTGGAGTTTGGCAAGGCGGACCGGTCCGGATATTTAACTTTTTTGTTCCTCTTTGATTGCTCATAACTTTTGTTCCGGGATTCCGATTGAGGTGCCGTTTCTTCCTTTGTGCTTGTGGATGAGATGTCTTCAACTTCTCTTTAGATACCTCATCCGAATTTTGTGTAGAAATTATGCTTTTGCCCTTGAGACCTTTCCTTCTTTCTTTCTTGATTCTACTGATTTCCTGCTTTCGTTTCTTGACATCAAATACCTGCAAAATCACTACAAAATACCAAAAACTCGGTGTACTCATTAGGATCAGTCAGTAGCACAGTTATGAGATAAATCCAACTCAATTACGTTGTTCGAGGTGCTAAAAGTAACTAAATCAAGGGATAAATTAGGAAGAATTTATGCCTAATCAAACCCCCCTAACTTAGAACTTTGCGCGTCCCGAGCAATGTAAAAGAATCCTAGCGTGGCTCAACTCTTTGAAAATCATTTTATTTGGATAAAATACCTTTTTTGCGGGCGAGCGATTGCATTTAGCGTATGCAACAAGCCTTTAAAACCCCTAGGTCACCCTAGTAGGACGAGTGTTGTCTCGTGAGGGTTTGCAGTGAATATACCCACAAAATTCAACTCAAAGAGAATTCAAAATACGCAAAAATTGTGCAATTCAAACTTTTCCAGAAAATAGTCATCATCAAGTCATATTTACAAGTCTCAAACCGTAGTGTGTGTGTGTAGCCAGAAATATAACTGCCAATTTCCACTGAATGATCATTACGCTGCTTATCCGAAAATTCGCTTTGATTTCAAGTTCTCACGGAATGCTCTCACAAACGAATCTCTCGGATTATGGCTATTCTCCTGGTATGCGTGATATAAAGAGTAAATGTAATGGAAGCAAAATCACGCATACGGTTAGAAAGACGGAAATTTTGTGGTGAAAGGACCTCATCAAAGGATTACGGTTTTAAAAACGGGAACATTGTTTTTATTTCGCGCACTTAATCTCCTTTATTATCTTTTGGTGTATTAGCTCTCCATGCGGTAACTAATTCCGCAATTTAGACTCAGTTAGGACTTCTTCGGGTTTTAAGGTATATGGGGTCAAATGACAATTGTTGGGAAGGTTGGAATTGGAAACGTCATTAATGATGTCCATTTGTGCTTTTTCCGGGCTATTGCTCAATTTTTTTTTCTCTAATTTTTTTTTCTTCTTTTCTTTTCTTTTCTTGCTATTTTTGTTGAGCACATTTATTTATTTCTTGCCCCTTTTTATGCACTTTTCGGACTTAAATTCTGAATTTTCTCATTTTTCACAATTCTGACTATTTGGGTTTTTCGGGTTATCAAACGAAAGGGTCAATTTGTTTGGTTCAAATTGGGTTACAAAAGGGGTAATTTTTGGCTACTTTTTCTGGTCCATATTTTTGGGTGACAAACGAGGGCTTACTTCATTGCCCAAAATGACAATTGCGTTACCATATGCGCTTCGAGATGAATTTAAGTTTAGAGATCAATTTGGCACGTTTTTTTTTATTTTTTTTATTTTTTTAGCAATATTACCCACATTTTTCAAAACCGATCAAAATGAAAGGATTGAGATCCTTGACAAATTTTTAGGCGCTGAAAAGAACTTTGAGTTAACAATTAACTCGGATTGATTTAAAAACTCGCAACACGTGATAGGCTCGAATCTCACCGGGTTTGTTAATCTCCACACTTATTCGTTAAGTCGTCAATTTTCGTTCAATTTCCATCTTTGGTCAATTTTGGCTTTGTGTACGTTGAATTTTACAACTTGAGACTTCAATTCGACTTTTAATGATATTTTTGAAAAATTTGAATTCCAATTTTTTATTTATTTTGAACAAAAAATATTTTTGGGTTTTTCAAAATTTTATGATTTTTTTGGAAATTTCTGGGCATTTTGGAAAATTTTTGAAGTTTTAGTAATACGCACTTATGACCCTCCCTAACTTAGACATTTGCATTGTCCTCAAGCAAAAAGGACTAAAATCTAACTCAAAGCGAATAAAAAGTCCGGAAAAATAAAACAAACAAATAGAGAAAATGCAGTTTTTATTACAACAGGACTGTGTTACATGTGCAGGGGAAAACATACAACTGTGAACAGGGAAAAATAAAGAAAAAAACTGCCAACACCATATAAAGCTTCATCGGGGTGGGGGATGGGAGGAACCGGGCGCGTTGGGGTCATAGGGGTTCTGGTAGTAGGAAGGTAGTGGCTCATTAGGATCCCCTATGCGCCGATAGATGTCCGCTTGGAAGCGGAGAACGATGCTCATGTCACGCTCATAGTTGGTCTGAAAGGTGTTGAAGTTGGTCTCGAGCGCCGACATACGCGCGGATAGGTCCGTGCCCTCCCACTCGAAATCTGGGTCGTCCTCCTCGTCCTGCGACTCTTCGTCCGGACCGAGATCCCCCATCTCAACGTCCTCACCAGCTGCCCCTATGTCTTCCTCGTTGTCGCTCGAGGCAGCCTCCTCTTCGACATCATCACCCCGCCTAGCCCGGAGGACGGCTAGCTGTTTGGCGCTTTTGGTGCGGGTCCCTTGTCCGAAAGGACCGGGGAGGCACGTATGGTCGCTCGGCGCCTCTATGCCAGCATCCTTAAGGATGAACGTGATCAAACGGGCATAAGGAAGTGGGGCGACATCCTTCTCATCCAAGGACGTGTTAATGATGTCCGCGTATAATGTGCGACCCAAATGGATGGAAGTTTGGGGGTCGAAGAGATGATATGTCAAGGTAGCTTGCCAAGGCCGCATGGCAGAGTCATTGGACGTTTGCAATAGGTTGGCGCACACAATCTGAAATGTAAGGCGCGCCTTCTCGTTGAGGCGTCCAACGGTGACTGTTTGCCCCGCCCAAGCCACGTTCGGTGCAATGCGGGCCATGATAATGTCCTTGTCGATCGGGGGACATTTTGGGGATAAGTAAATTCTTGGACATCCGGGACATCAAACTCGGCCAAATTGGCTGTGAGACGGGCCAAGGAAAAGGGTATGGGAGTCCCATCCACGAAAGCTTCGGCCTCAAATTGGCCCGTCCGGACGAGTGTACCATAGAATGAGCGGACTTCGGTTGCCCAAACCGCTTCGTGAGGTTGGTTGAGGAAACGTCACTAGCCCCGGGCCATGAAAAGGGCGATGACGGAGTTGGGCAGGGCTTCCCATTGGCCCGCGAGCTCCATATGGAGTTTGCGGCCCAAACCGAAGTATTGAGCGCACCATCGCTCCTCTTGGCGGGAGCGGTATTCGCCGTGACCGGAGGGGTGGATCACGGTGGAGTCGTATTTGGTGGGGGCAACACGGGGTGCCATGGAAATAGGAGGGAAGTATTTCTTGAAAAACTATAGAGGAAGAAGAGAGTATTTGGGTTGAAGGTGTGAGGAGAAAGGGAGGATTGGAGGTGTATTTATAGTGGAAAGGGGAGGGGAGGGGTTGGTTTTGGAGGGAAGGGGTTTGGAGGGAAAAGGGGATGAATTTGGGAGGGAAGGGAAAAACGGATTGGAGGGAATGAATGGGATTGGGGGGAAAGGGGGGGTTAATCTTGGGAAGGGGAGAAGGCAGGTCTGCAGAAGGCGGACCGGTCCGGGGTAGGGGAGGACCGGTCTAGCCTTTTGACTTTTCAAATCCTCGACAGGCGGACCGGTTCCTTTAAAAATAAAAGGAATCGGTCCAGGGTCAGACCGGTCCGCCCCAGGATTTTTGGGCTAAACTTCTTCTCCTTCGGTTTTGAGCTCTCTTCTGCGAAAAAATGCCACGTTCCCGATATCCTATCTATCTAATTGAACTAAAGACCCTCTCAATTTCACTGGTCAACACCCTTTGACTCAGAATTCCCAAAACACACGAATGCTTCTCCCGAACGAAACCTGGTCCTAACAACTCTCAAAACACACACGACTCTCACATACATGACTCTCACCCCATACGCGTCGGGGGTGCGACGACCTCACTTCAATGGCTCACTCAACCCCGTAAACGGGGTTCGACAACCAGACGGTGTCGACTTCTTCTGCACACGCCTCTAGATATGGCTTTAGGCGTTGTCCATTCACTTTGAATGTATTTCCCCCTTTTAAATCGTCCAATTCAACAGCTCCATGGAGGAAAACATTCTTCACAACGAACGGGCCAGACCATCGTGACCGCAACTTGCCCGGAAAGAGGTGAAGTCCAGAGTTGTAGAGGAGAACTTTTTGCCCGGGGAGAAACTCCTTTCGTCGAATGATGCTATCATGAGCGAGTTTCATCCTCTCTTTTGAAATTTTGGCATTCTCATATGCATCATTGCGTAGTTCTTCTAACTCATTCAATTGAAGCTTGCGGGCTTCACCGGCCTTGTCTATGGCATAATCTAATTGCTTAATCGCCCAATACGCCTTGTGTTCGAGCTCCATGGGAAGATGGCAAGGTTTTCCATACACAAAGCGGAAAGGGGACATGTAAATTTGGTTCTTATATGCGGTACGATAGGCCCATAGTGAATCATTCAATCTAAGGGACCAATCTTTTCGAGTAGGATTGACGGTCTTTTCGAGAATGTTCTTGATCTCCCAATTTGCTAGCTCGACCTGCCCATTCATTTGCGGGTGATACGTCATTCCAACCTTGTGAACGACACCATACTTTCTCATGAGCTTCGCGAATGGCTTATTGCAAAAGTGGGTGCCATTATCGCTAATTATTGCCTTGGGTGCACCGAAGCGGGAAAGTATGTGTTCCTGTAGGAACTTTATCACCACTTTGTTGTCTTTAGTTTTGGTAGCTATAGCTTCCACCCATTTAGAAACGTAGTCTACCGCGATGAGAATGTATAGGAAACCAAATGATGGAGGGAAGGGACCCATGAAGTCAATACCCCAACAGTCGAATATCCCAATGATGAGTATAGGGGTAAGAGGCATCATGTCTCGTCGAGTAATGGCTCCCATCTGTTGACACCTATTGCATGATTTGCAAGCATCGTTCACATCTCGGAAGATTATGGGCCAATAAAGGCCGCATTGCAGAATTTTAGCGGCTGTCTTTCTCGTCGAAAAGTGGCCTCCACAAGCTTTCGAATGACAAAACTGGATGACTTTTGAGATTTCGTCATCCGGTACACATCGTCGGATGATTTGGTCTGCACAGTATATAAAAAGGAATGGATCATCGTAAAATAACATGCGCGACCAAGTAAGAAACCGCTTCTTATCTTGCGGTGTCCAGTCGGGAGGGACGGCTCCCGTGACAAGATAGTTTACTATGTCCGCAAACCAGGGATACGAAGAGGTAGCGAAAAGCTTCTTATCCGGAAAATGTTCATCTATGGGTACGGGATCACTAGGTACGTCTGACGAAAGCCGAGATAAATGGTCGACAATGACGTTTTCTACTCCTTTCTTATCTGTAATGGAGAGATTGACCTCTTGTAGTAGTAGGATCCACCTTATGAGGCTCGGCTTAGCATCTTTCTTCGCAAGTAGATATTTCAAATCCGCGTGGTCGGTGAAAACAGTAAGAGGAGAACCAATGAGAGATGACAGGAACTTATCAAGGGTAAAGACTACTGCTAGTAACTCTTTCTCCGTGGTCGAGTAATTGATTTGAGGTCCGGTAAGAGTCCAGCTAGCATAGTAGATGACATGAGCTTGCTTATCTTCTCGTTGGCCTAAAATATCCCCGATCGCGTAATCGCGGGCATCACACATAAGTTCGAATGGTAAGGACCAGTCCGGAACTTGCATGATGGGAGCGGACACAAGCATGTTCTTCAATTTATCAAAGGAGCTTTGGCATGCTTTCGTCCACTCAAATGGGGCGTCCTTCATGAGTAAGTTGCTTAAGGGCCTAGGAATGGCGCTAAAGTCCTTAATGAGCCTTCGATAAAACCCCGCGTGGCCCAAAAAGGAGCGCACGTCCTTCAGCGATTTCGGTGGGGGAAGGTCATCTATGACATCTATCTTTGCCCTATCAACTTCTATTCCGTTGGATGATACAATGTGGCCAAGAACTATTCCCTCGGTGACCATGAAATGACACTTCTCCCAATTCAGCACTAAGTTCTTTTCCACGCATCGGGTAAGTACTTTTTCCAGCTTTTCTAGACAATGATCGAAAGAGGTGCCAAAAACGCTGAAATCATCCATGAACAGTTCGAGTCCTCTCTCGACCATGTCACTAAATAAGCTCAACATGCACCTTTGAAAGGTCTCGGGTGCATTACACAAGCCAAATGGCATACGTTTGTAGGCAAACGTGCCAAAAGGGCAAGTGAAGGTCGTCTTCTCCTGGTCAAGTACATCTACCTCAATTTGTTTATACCCGGAATAACCATCAAGGAAGCAATAATAAGGGTGGCCCGCTACTCTTTCAAGCATTTGATCAATAAATGGCAAGGGGAAATGGTCTTTCCTGGTTCCCGCATTGAGTTTCCCGTAATCAATGCAAACGCGCCACTCGGTGGTGGTACGTTGGGGAACTAGCTCTCCCTTGGCATTCTCAATCACAGTCATACCCGACTTCTTCGGGACGACTGGAATAGGGCTTACCCACTTGCTATCCGAGATTGGGTAGATGATCCCGGCATCTAATAATTTGATTATTTCGGTTCTCACAACTTCTTTCATGTTGGGATTCAATCTTCTTTGCATTTCTCTAGAAGGTTTGACATCCTCTTCGAGATGGATCTTATGAGTGCAAATTAAAGGACTTATCCCCTTCAAATTAGCTATGCACCAACCAAAGGCACTTTGGTGCTTCCTTTGAATTTTCAATAATTTACCCTCCTGTCCTTCATTTAGGCTAGAGGAGATAACAACAGGAAATGTCTCATCCTCTCCTAGATATGCATATTTAATATGGGAGGGAAGTTTCTTTAACTCGAGGGTTGAAAAATTTTCACTGGAGGGAACCATATGTGTATCCCTCGGAGGTAATTCCTCGAATCTAGAAACCCAATTAACCTCTTTCACGTCCTCGTCCGACTTACTCTCATCGAGTAACTCGCTCAACTCTTCAACCTCCCTCTCGAAGGTTGTGTACGTCCCCTCACTCTCGTGTCTCACCGCTAAACAGGATTCTAAAGCGTCGCCACAGTAATTCTCCTCAAAGTACTCCTCTACTATCTCATCTATGAGGCTCACCGTGCGAAGATCGTCTTCCTCCCCTGTATTTTGGGCTATGTGGAAGATGTTGGTTTCCAAGGTTATGTTCCCAAATGTGAGTTGCATTCGCCCATTCCTAGTATTGATGATTGCGTTAGCCGTAGCTAGGAAAGGGATCCCAAGGATGATGGGAACATGATTACTCGAGTGGAAGGAGGGATCCGTGTCCCAAATGACAAAATCCACCGGAAAGCCGAAAGTGTCAACTTGAACGATCACGTCCTCGACTATACCTCGTAAGAACTTCACTGTTCGATCCGCTAATTGGAGAGTGACCTTCGTGGGCTTGAGGTCTCCCAAGTCAAGTTGCCTATAAATGGAGTAAGGGAGTATATTTATGCTTGCTCCCAAGTCAAGTAAGGATTTTTCAATTTTATTCTCCCCAATGATGCAGGATATCGTGGGTGCACCGGGATCTTTTAATTTAGGCGGGAGTTCATTTAGTAAGATGGAGCTCACATTTTGTGCTAGAAAGACATTCTTCTTCACTTTCATCTTTATCTTAACCGTCAAGAGGTCTTTGATAACTTTGCCATACGCTGGAATTTGTTTAATGGCCTCAAGGAAGGGTAAATTAAGCTTGACCTTCTTTAGCACTTCTAGCACATCATCACAGGGATTTGCTCTGTGGGAGGGAATCAACCTTTGAGGAAACGGTGCCGCGGAAGGCGGTTTCACTACTACCTCTGGCCCACTAGCAGCTTCTTGGTCACTCTCATTCAAGGGGACATCTTCGGCCTCTTTCGTGCCGGGCGAAATCTCCTTGGCTTTCGTTGTGTCGGGTGGGGGAGGTGATAAATCAACAACTCTCCCACTACGAAGAGTGGTTACGGCTTGACATTGCTCCTGATGTTCAGTGGAGGTGGAGCTAACGCTAGGTTGACCTTGGGGGGGTCGTTGGTCTTGGGCAGGAAACTTGCCCTTCTCTTGAACACTCAATGAGGATTGTATTTTAGACAGATTCGCATTTATGTCGCCAATCAGACGATCATATTTGGCATTGGTTACGGTCTGGCTTGCGATGAATTTATTCATGGTATCCTCGAGAGTTCTCCGCTGTGGCGGGATATAATTTCCTTGAGGTGGCGGTGCTTGAACATGTCCTTGCATGTGTGGAGCTTGTTGAAAGTGTTGTGGTGGAGGAGGGGCAACATGCGAAGGAGGGTTCATTGCGGCATGTTGTTTCCCATAGCTAAAATCGGGGTGATTTTTCCATGAAGGGTTGTATGAATTCCCGTGCGGGGCACCGAAATTACCCTTAAAACCTCCTACACCACTAACTTTCTCTTGAGGCATTGCTTTGTAGGCGGGTATCGTCAGTCATTCCTCAGTTGAATGTCCCGCCTCACAAATAGCACACACCTTTACAACTAGCTTTGGAATGGGTCCAGCTGGTCCTTTTCCATATATCTCGCACAGATCTCGAAATTCTATCTCAAGAGTCTCTAATCGGCTATCCGTCATAGAATTCTTATCTATGTGGAATAGGCCGGATGCTGACGGAGTGGTGGTCACTTGTCTATTTCGATTTTGAGTGTTGGTATTAGAAGTGTCCCAGGATTGGGTAGTCTCGGCGACATACCACAAGTGAAGCTTAGCATCCTGGGCATCTAAATCGATAAACGGACCACTTCCCATTGTTTCAACAAGTTGTTTGGAGTTAAGATTCAACCCATTATAGATAAAAGAGATGACTTGCGCTGAATCAAATCCATGATGGGGGCATAAAGAAACTAACTCGTTGAAACGTTCATAACATCGATGGGATGGGTCATTTTCAGCTTGTCTGAATGCTTGAATTTGAGCCTTTATGGAGATTATTCGATGTGGTGGGAAGAATTTCTTGAGAAATTTCGACTGTAGCTCATTCCAGGATGGAATCGAGCTTGGAGGTAAAGACCATAGCCAGGCCTTAACTTTATCTTTGAGCGAGAAAGGGAAGAGTTTGAGACGGAATACCTCTTGTGTGCAGGTTTGATCATTGAGAGTATCACACACATCCTCAAATTTCCTAATATGGAGGTATGGCTTTTCAGAATCCATACCGTGGTAATGCGGTAGCATCTGGATCATCCTATTTTTGAAACGGAATTGTCCGGCATTATACGGGAGTATAATGCATCCCAGAGTGACAGCACGCTCGGGATATAAGAATTCTCTAATCGGACGGTATGGGGGCTCTTCCTCACCGGCGGGTGCACTGCCGTGTTGTGACATCTCTTCCTCACTTATTGACTAGGTGTTCTCACTGGGCATGCTCGAAGTGTGTCCTAAGAAGGGAAAGTGAGTGTTATCGGAGACTGAGTGCGACGGTGTGGGAGGTGGGATCCAGAACTATGGGGCGTTTGGAGTGTGGGGACTATCAGGATTATACTCAACAATTGGATTTTCGTGAATGTTGGTTGGAGTATTATGGGGTGTGGGAGTGGTTTCAGAATTTTTCATTAAAGCTTAGGAGAGATGATGGTGAATCTTTTTTTTTTTTGTTTTTCGAATTTTTTATGTTTTTGGATTTTTGGAATTTTTGGTCAAAGCTTTGGATTGACTCAATCTAATCCTAAGTCTACCAATCTCCCCGGCAATGGTGCCAAAAACTTGACGCGGCTGAAATTGTGTCTCAGAAATGCGTTCACTCTAGGCTCAAGTGCAAGCCTGTCGCTCAAGTAATAATTCGATAAGTCGGGTATCGATCCTCAGGGAAAAAGGACAACGAAGTTGTGACGACGGGAAAAGACGGAGGAATCCTAACTTTGACTCTAAAAATAAAGGGAAAATGATTTCATTTTGGGAATGATTATAACTAAATGCAAATATGAAATTATAAAAAGATGAAACTATACTAATCTACCTAACTTATGAGTGAAAAATAGTCCGAAACTTTTTATTTAATTGATGAGAAAAATAGGACGGGAATACAATCCCCCAACCCTAGTGTAGTGCGGATATAATACTAATCTTAAATTTATCTGATTGATTTGACCCGGAATTTAGTACTCCAAAGCATTACGTATACGAGGTTCAAGCCCGCGTCATACTTAATATGAGGATGAGTAAATCAGTATCGCGATAGTAGCATTCGAATTGCACTCTAAATCATCACGAGTACCCAGAGGTAAACGAGATATAAAGATCTACAATCGTTGTGCAACTACGCAATACGATCAAGGTCAATCATTAAATTTAGTGGTTTAATTTTATACACACGCACTAACACAACAGGCTGGGTTCATGCATCCCGGCCTTAGGAAATCTAGCCTAACATGTTGAAAAGAATAGAAACAAGGATTAATGTGCAGGAACTCATAATTACTCTAAGGAAAATAATGATTAGATGCAGAAAAGAATTAGAACTAAAAATTACTCACTAATATTATCCAAGCAATAAGTGAAACAATGAAAGAAACATTTACTCACAGAAATCACTGAATAAAATCTTCAATCCTTGAACTAAATCTGAAAATATTAACTAAGCTAGGGTTTCTGGAAAAGAAAAAGAAAAACCAAATAATTTTCCGTCTCTATAACAATACTAAATCGGGTCTTTTATACCCTACAATAATATCAGAAGTCAGCTGCACTAGGAGTCTTTTTAGGAAGAGAAAAGATTTTCAAATCTCGAAGACCGGATAGGTCCGGGTCTTAGGCAGACCGGTCTGCCCCCAAGGCGGATCGATTCTTTTTATTTTGGGGCGGACCGATCCGGGGGCGGACCGGTTCTGTTTATTTTTGCCTCCTTCGGTTTAGATGCGATCCGGGGTCTTCTGGAGTTTGGCAAGGCGGACCGGTCCGGGGTAGGGGCGGACCGGTCCGGATATTTGACTTTTTTGTTCCTCTTTGACTGCTCATAACTTTTTTTCTGGGATTCCGATTGAGGTGCCGTTTCTTCCTTTGTGCTCGTGAATGAGATGTCTTCAACTTCTCTTAGGTACCTCATCCGAATTCCGTGTAGAAATTACGCTTTTGCCCTTGAGACCTTTCCTTCTTTCTTTCTTGATTCTACTGATTTCCTTCTTTCGTTTCTTGACATCAAATACCTGTAAAATCACTACAAAATACCAAAAACTCGGTGTACTCATTAGGATCAGTCAGTAGCACAGTTATGAGATAAATCCAACTCAATTACGTTGTTCGAGGTGCTAAAAGTAACTAAATCAAGGGATAAATTAGGAAGAATTTATGCCTAATCAATACCCCAGGAACGGTCAGGGAGAGGTTATGTTGTACAATTCCCGCAGAGGTAGATGTTGGAGATTGGAGAAATGTTGGCATTTGAGGCATCTCCGGACATAGGCGGTGCAATCCTGGGCCATGGTGGTCCTGTAGTAGCCCTGTCGAATGATCTTCTTGGCAAGCATATGACCGTTCATGTGGGGTCCGCATTCCCCGCTGTGGATCTTCTGCATTATCTTTTCAATGTCAGCCCCTGTGATACAGTGCAAATGAGTTTCATCAAAATTCTTCTTGAGTAGTGCTTTATGACAGATGATGTCCTGGGCAGCCAGCCTTCGAAAGGTAGCTCGGTAATTCTTGTTGGAACCCTCAGGATACCTATCGTACCTGAGGAGGCACCAAATATCATAGTACCAGTAGTTGAATAGGTCAGGATCTTCTGTGGTGACGAGCTCAATGCGATAGCAATGTGTTGGTTTGTCTTGCTTTTGAACTAGGAAGGGGGTCATTATTATTCCCTCGGGCATGTCGACCATGGAGGCCAAAGTGGCGAGAGTATCGGCTAGGTTATTCTTTGCTCGGGGTAGGTAATGGAAGGTGATATCTCGGAATTGGGAGGCTAACTCTTCTAATTGGGCATGAAAGGGATGGAGCTTTTCGTCCTTGACTTTCCACTTTCTGAGCACTTGACCGATGATGAGGGCAGAATCCCCATAGACATCAAGGTATTGAATACCTTTCTTGAGAGCGACCTTGAGGCCCACTGTGCATGCCTCGTATTTTTTCATGTTATTGGTGCAAGGGAAATCCAATTTTATGGCGATGGGAGTGTGGGAGTCATCTAGGGCGACCAGAAGTATCCCAATGCCATATCCCTTTTTGTTGGCAGTGCCATCTAAGAACATTTTCCATCGAAGGAAGTCTTGAGTGGTGCCGAGGACATTTTTATCTGGGAATTCAGAGATCCAGACATTTGTTTCTTCTACAGGGTAGTCAGCGAGGTAGTTAGAGATGGCTCTTCCTTTAACGACTTTCTGTGTGACGTACACGATATCGAACTCGGTTAGGAGCATCAACCATTAGGCCATTCGTCTGGATAAGTCGGGTTTCTTAAGTAGGTATTTGATGGGATCCATTCGGGATAGAAGTTTGATGGGGAATGAGAGCATGTAGTGTCGCAACTTTTGGGTGACCCAGACAAGTGCAACACATGCCTTTTCTAAAGTAGTGTAGTTGACCTCGTACCCGACCAATTTATGACTGGCATAATAGATGGCTCTTTCTTTGAGGGAGTCTTAGAGGTATTGGGCTAGCAAAGCCCCAGCTACAGTGTCGGTTATGGTTAGGTATAGGAGAAAAGGGACACCAGACTGTGGTGGCATGAGTAATGGAGGTTGGGTCAGGTATTGTTTCATTCGATCAAAAGATTCTTGGCATGCCTCGTTCCAAACCTTGGTTGAATCCTTTCGGAGGAGCTTGAAGATTGGTTCACAGATGGAGGTTAGCTGGATGATGAACCGGCTTATATATTGTAATTTCCCAAGAAAACCTCGGACTTCTTTCTCTATTCGGGGTGGTGGCATCTCAAGTATGGCCTTCAGCTTTGCAGGATCTGCTTCTATCTCCTTTTCACTGACCATGAATCCCAAGAGTTTTCCCTTTGTAACGCCGAATACACACTTCTGTGGATTAAGTCGCTTCTGATACCGTCTCAGTCGTTCGAAGAACTTCTGGAGAGCGGGAACATGACCTTCTCTAGTTTTGGACTTGATAATCATATCATCCACATAAACCTCAACCTCTTTGTGAATCAGATCGTGCAGGATGGTTGTAGTGGCCCTCTGGTAGGTAGCCCCGGCATTCTTGAGACCAAATGGCATAACGGTGTAGCAAAAGGTTCCCCACGGGGTGATGAATGCGGTTTTCTCTTGGTTGTATCTAGCAAACCCGTCGACGAATGACTTGAGAGCATGATTGGCTGTCTTGTCCACGATCATGTCGATATTGGGTAACGGATAATCATCCCTTGGGGATGCTTTGTTTAAATCTCGTTAATCCACACACATTCGAACCTTCCCTCCTGATTTCGGCTCAGGTACTATGTTGGCTAGCCATGTGGGATATTTGATCACTCGAATGAAACCCACGTTCAACGGTTTGACCACCTCTTCTTTGACCTTGAGCGACCATTCGGTGCGGAGTTTCCTCAATTTTTGTTTAATCGTCTTGTAATCTAGGAGAGTGGGGATCCCGTGCTGAGCTATTTCCGGATCAATACCGGGCATATCGTCGTAGGACCATGCAAAGACATCCACGAACTCCTTTAGCAATTCTACGAGTTGTGCGTGCTCATGCTCGTCAAGGGTGGCCCCTATCCTAATCTCGCGCAGTTGGCTACTAGAACCGAGATTAATAACAACAGTCTCTTCTTCATTAACTTAAACGCGATTATGTTATTTATTATTAACCTTATTTAAATCAGTTAAGAATTGTTCATTTACAAAATCATCATCATCAAAAGTTTGATTAGAATCCAAACAGTTAATGTAAGGCACAACAAGATACTCAAAATCTTCGTTTATTTCATTGATAGGAATAACAACATTGAGAACCTCATCAAAAGAGGTCTCGATTACATTTGAGCAAGGATAGACAACAGAAGAAGAAACAGGGTAAACATTGGGGTTAGGTGGGATTTCAAGACGTAAAACTGGCGTAGCATTCCAGTTGAGGAGAGGTGTATCAGTAGCCTTGATCAGATGAGAGGGGTCCATTAATGTAGTGCCTGAGTGAACCATGTAGAGTGCCAGCCCCAGTGCCTGTAAGTTGAAGGAATCTTCAGAGTCACTTTCCTCAGTTTCTTCGATTTCTTTGATGAGTGGTGGCACTTGGTGTTGGTAACTCTCGGCCCATGAGTAGTTGTTTTGGAAGAAGATCTCCATTCCAGGCTTCATCTTCTTATCTGTATGGTTATACCACAGTTCTAGAAAACCGCAAAATGGGAAATCCTCGCCCTCTTTGATGAATCATCCATTTAAGGAATCTCCTGAGATATTTTGGACGCAGTTTAATCCTCTCTTTGGTCGAGACTGGCGGATCATTCTGAGCTCTTGTTCTGATGGTTGATACCCCAAGCCGCAAGGAGGGAAATCTTTCTTCAGTTCGATGAGCCCAAGTATCCCTTGCTGCCTTTGGCCGAGCCCCAGTCCGGGCATGAAGTGCATGTTTCTGAACATCTGAATCACATTGACATTGCTATGAGGGTCATATTCTGGACAAAACCTTTCTTTGAAACCGTCTCCTGCCGGGAGTAGGAATGGCTCGACTCAGAATCCTGATAGGAGCATATCATTTGACCCGTGTTGTATCTGAAGAATTGGATTACTGGTGCTTGCACCCTCGACATTTTTATCGTCGCCCAAAATGGTGTTGACTCACTCGTCGTCGAAGAACTTCAATTTCTGATGGAGTGAGGAAGACACACCCTTGATATTATGGAGCCAGGGGCGTCCGAGCAACTGGTTGAAACAAGCTAGGATGTCTATGACTTCAAATTCAACGTCAGGGTTTATAGGTCTAACCCTTATTGTAAGTTTTATGGATCCCATCACCTCCCAACGGGTATTATCATAGGCATGCACATCGGTGGAGGTTAGAGCGAGGTCGCTTTCTTTGAGCCCCAAGCATCTGAAGGTTCTGAGTGGGCAGACATTCAAAGTGTATCCATTATCAACGAGAGATAGCAGTACAACCTTACCCACAACTTCGACGGAGATGTTGAGTGCATGATTTTGATTCGGCCCAATTTTGGAGATTTCTTCTTTAGAAAAGGACATCATTCGGGTAGAGGTTAAGGATCCGACCAGATTTATCGCCTCCTCTGGTGTGGTAGAGGGAGGAACTATGGGTCCAGTGAGTAATTTGATTAAAGCATTTATGTGTAGCTGGGAAGATATGAAAAGCCCTGATAGAGTGATGTCAGCTTGAGTTTTCTTCAGTTGATCAAGGATCTTGCTCTCCTCAATGGTCATCTCTGGCATAGGAAGGTTTTCAACGCCCTTCCCCTTGCCATTTGCTGGTAGTGAACTTGGAACTTGGTAATGTCTCCCTGATTTGGTCATGTGATTTACTGAAGAAGGGAAAAACTTAAATCCTATTTCCTCGTCAATCTCAGGTTGCTCTGCCACCCTGTCTATTTCTCCGAGGAGTTCTTCAAATTTGATCATCCCACACATGTCAACTACTGGGCCAGCTCTTCCTGAAGCTTGTTCTTCACCCCAATCTTTGAATCCTTTCCCCCATCCGGTGGCAACAATTTTGTCTTTCCCTGTAAAGTTGATGCATTCCACAATTTCAACGGCTTCTTCATACAAGTTCTGCCATTCTGTGGGGATATGTGTGAATGAAGGGACCAAACGCCCTTGTAGCTTCAAAGTGTCAAGTAACCCAGTGATACTGCAAATGTTATTGGTTTGCCTGAATAGTTCTGCCATAGTCTGGACAACATCATCTAAGATGACTTCGTCGGTAGGTACCACTCAACTATCTGATTCTCGGGACCATTTCTGCACTTCCAAAAATAGTGCACTGAACCTCTGGCAATCGATATTCACCTGTGAGGGAAATTTAAGCCCGAACTCTAAGAGTTGATTTAATACCTCTGATAATTCCATACTTTCGTCTTGAGAACGGGTACGGACAGCGATGCATGCTTTGGTAAGGAGCGACAGGGCCTGATCAGTGAGACTAGTAGGGTGTAGGAGGAAATATGGGCAAGTTTGAAGAGGTTTAGGAGAGTATATGTGTGTGATTTGAGTTGAGGGATCGAAATCTGAGTTTTCTTCCAAGAAGATGGCATTGGTGTGATTTGGGAGGGAGTTATGAGTAGTGTTTGGCTTAAGATGGGCTGGTGGGGCGATGGTACCCCGATCGATGAGTTCTTGGATTATGTTTTAAAGGTGGAAGCATTGGTCGGTGGTATGGCCAGCTGTTTGGTGAAAGGCGCAATGAGCATCAGTCTTGAAGTTTCTTGGGAGTGGATTTGGCAATGGCCGTGGATCCAAGGGCTTAATGAGGTTTCGGCTTAACAGTGCTTGGTAAACTTTGGAGAGAGGAGCATGAAGCTCAGTGTATTCCCTTCGGTTGGGGGCAGGGCGACTTTTTGGTGCCCATGATGTGGTTGGTTGAGAGATGTTGTTGATGGTTGAGACTGTAGCATTGGCAGGCTTGTCATATTTTCTGGGGGTGAACTGTCCGGACACCTTCTTCGGTTCAACTTCTATTTTGGTAAGACCTTCCTTGATTTCTACTCATGCTTCTCTACGAGATCGAAAGTGGGGGTAGTACTATCCTCCCATGGTTTCTCGGACATGGGGCAAGAAATTCTTCTTCACTATGTTAACTTGTTCTTCCTCAAATGGCCGATTGGTCATAGTAGTTGCTTTTTTCCTCCATCGGGCTATAAAGTTACTGACTGGTTCTCCAGAGTTTTGTTTGAGCAGCTCTAAATCACGGCGGGTCACCTCAAGCTCTTCGTTGTATTTCTACTGCGACATGAATTCTCGGGCTACATCCTCCCAGCTACGAATTCTGGACTCTTCGAGAGATAAAAACCATCGGAGAGCGCTATCCTTCAAAGTTTGTTGAAATAGTTGGGCCATTACTTCTTCAGAAGCCCCTAGGAGAGTCATGGAACGGTGATAACTGCGAACATGGACAATCGTGGGTCCACTCCCTCCAAATTTATCGATGTTTGGCATCTTGAACTTCTCGGGTAACCTCGCTTTAGGATAAGGAGACATGTGGGTGTAGTCCATGTAATTCCCAGAGATCTTGACTTGGTCAAACTTCTTAGTGAGCATCTTAAGGTCTTCTTTGACTTTATTCAACTCCTCCTCTTTTGGATCAATGACCACAGGCAGGTTAGTCATAGGCTGGGCAATGTTTGGCATTGGAAGCTGGGCAGGTGGCGGCCCATTGGCAGGAGGGGCACGTGGAGCATGTTGATATTCTTCCGGGACCCAGATAGGCTCGGGTGGACCCATAACACGAGGGAACAGGGCCTCGGGCTCTTGAGGAATAGGAACTTAGTTTCGTTACATTTCTCGGACCTCAGTTTGGAGGTTGTCAATCTTGGCCACGAACTGAGCTAGGACTGTCGACAGATTCGGTTGTACGACTGGTGCTTGATCTTCATTCTCCATGGAAGATGGATGGATTTTGGACTCGAAAGAAGTAGTAGAGGAACGGATAAAGCTCCAGGTTGATTTGACTGAAGACAAAAGCCAATAGGGAGCCAGGCCAAAGGCTTGCGATCGACCTGAGAAGGCGTAGGATAAGATTTATTTTTTTGAAAAAAAAAAGGAAGAAACTATTTTTGGATTTTTAATAAAGAAGGGGGAAATGTTTTTGGATTTTTTTTTTAATAAAGAAGGGAGAAATGTTTTTGGATTTTGATAAGGACGGAACTCAGCATGATTATTACAATTATTATGCTTTCACTTGTATTTAATTGTCCTAAATGCAATGCTGGACGGGACCCGAGCCTGGAAAAGTGGGGGTCTTAATATATGCAAAGCTACGTTTGGACTTGTAACCAGGCTCGCGGACAGGGTCCCGTTTTAAAAAATGCATGAAAATGGGGCGGCAGGCCAACCCAGAATTTTGGCAGATCTTCGGGTTGAAACCGGCAATCTAAAGTGCGTGTCCTAGGTTTGACACATATATACGGGTATGCCGTTGGTTGGGTGAATAGGCATGGGTTCCCCCCTTTGGCGTGACTTCCACGATATATGTCTTTGCTCTTCCGGGGAATCGGTACGTGTGGACAAGCCATTTGATATACCTGAGTGTACGTGAATTGTATCACCGTATACCTCGTGGGGACGGTACGTGTGAGAGCGAATTCGATATACTCAGCGTACGTGAACGAATTCCCTGCCATATACCTCCTGTTATGACTTTGGTCAAGCAGTACGATGCAGGGGAACCGTTCGATATACGTCAAAGGTACTTGGCCAATGGAAGGTGAGAGTCATATCACTTAGGCTAACTGCGACCTGCCAGACCAGCGCCCATCACGAAGTGACCCTCCAGTTACTGGGTAAAATTTGGTCAATAGCAATGCTCTTTGGTGATGTTGTGTGAATCATGAATTATTCTATTATTAGTATCTTATGAAGAGAATTCCTTTCTTGATTATGCCAAACAGGGAACAAAGTACAAGTACCCCAAAAGGTACGCCAAGTATGAATGGGTGATGCGTGCAACGTGTGGATATACATGTGATCCTGGGTACACGTGGTGCGAAGTGTACATGGAAAATTTTCTACAAGTGTGTGAACATAAGCGTAAGCATCGGATACATGTGAGAAAGGGGAACATGCAGATATGGGGGAAACACAAGCAAATATAGCATCCATGTAAATAGAGTCAAGCCCTCAAAATAAACACATGTCCCTAGCAGAGTCGCCACTGTGGCTATCCCCCGATCCTGATCCCCGTGGGCGGGCGCATGGAGCGAAAGGATCCTTCGGGTCTCGTGCGTCCCTCTCGAGAGCACTTCGGCCGGCGTCGTTTGAGATGTGATGTAAAGATGTAGAGAGATTCAGAGTCGCCAGTCTATTTTACTCAAAATAGACAAAAGAAAAAGGGTAAGCCACCCAGAAGGATGGCATCCAAAGACATACTGGTGCGTGCGAAACCAAATGATTCGAGATGGGTTCGAAGGCTTAGTTACGAAATGGGAAGGTGTTAGGCTCCCATTCCGCCCTTTCGGTCTCTCATGGATATTTGCTATTTTCCCTTATGTTTCCCCCTATGATATGTGTGCATGTGTATATATATAGAATGGAGGTAGGAATCCTCGACTTGTATCATGGAAAAGATAAAGCGAGTCATCCGTAGGAAGATATTAAGAATAATATTAGAAAAATAAGATTTACGCGATTACCCCTACGTTGATCGTTATAATGGAATGATAATGCAAATAGAGTAAAATGTCACTAAGAACAAGTATATAGCATATAAGGAAAATGGATTAAAAAAGTAGATAGATGATAAGGTAAAAAGTGAGAAAAAGGACTCGAGTCTCGGGTTTTACCCCGAGACGCCTATGTAGCCTATAGAGGCATCAAAGTCCACGTAGTTCGCATACAAAATGAGGGGTGGGGTTTATCCCATAAATCCAAATTGGGAATCTCTTATTTGTAAGTGTGTGTAGAAAAAGTGTTTTAGTTGTGAGAAAAGTGTGGAAAAAGTGTGAGAATCCCTATTTGGAATTTATGAGCAAACCCCCTTTTTCTTGTTTTTTTGGGTTTTGTTTATATGAAAATAAGAGAAGTGCAACAATACTAAATAAAAAGTATATTAGGATGTGCGAGATGAGATAATAAAAGTGTTAAGTAAGAAAACAAGTTATTGGGAATTTAAGAGAATTGAAGAGAGAGTTTGAGAAAGTTGGACCTTCTTGAAGATCTTAAGCTTGATCTTGAATGTTGGAGAGCAGCCCTTGCACTTTGGATGATGATGGAGAGTGGTTAATTCACCAAGTTTGATGAAAGGGATGATGAAAAGTGGAAGTAAAAAGGGGATTTGGAAGTTGAAATCACGCTGCCTTCGAGAGAGGTTTATGGGATTCATTGAGAGGGATTTCTATCAGATCTCGGATCCCCTTGAAAATAAGGTGAAGACCTCCTTTTATAGGACCAGGGGGCTGCTGATCGTCATAGATCCCTTCCTACCTGTCAGCAGGCAGATGCCGATAGGCAGGTTCTGGAACCTGCCGTTTGGTAGTGTGTTTCAGGCTTTTTCGGAAAATTGGCCGCCGAGGGCAAACCGTCGATCAGAATCGTGCACGGGGCATACCATTGGAAAGGTAATTCAGAGACCTTCGAAAGTCCGTGACCTCTCCTGGGTTTCGTAGTTGACTTTGGGTCAAATATTGCTCGTAAGTGTTTGTCGGTCCATTGGACGGGGAATCGTGCGGACGCAAACGGATCGTTCGTCCGCATGGTAAGTCCGAATCGTGCACGGGGCATACCGTTGGAAAGGGTATTCAGTGCCCTTCGAAGATTCATTCAGTCTCGGTCGAGATGAAGAGTTTGACTTTTGGGTCAAACTGAGCTGAGGAGTGCCCGATGGCTTTTAGGTCAGTATTCTGGACATAACCTGGGTTTGCGATAATGAGTGGAGGTACTAGGGACCTAAGGAGAGTAAGGGGTAATAGAAGGGGTGTCTACAGCTTGGGTGCTCAAACTAGTCGGTATTGGATATGCCATGATAATAGGTCGACGAAGGTTCCCAAACAGTGTCATAAGAATACACTTGGTCCATGGTTGATTCGAATGGATATGGAAGGGATGGACACTCATGAGACAAGTAATAGGCTTGAAAGCGATAGGTGCACAATGCAGCATTGAATGTGCTGACACTCATCCAGAGAGTTTAATCAACTAAGTAAATTATGGAGGTTGGACTCGGGGTCAACATCAAACATGCTTCGAAACGATAGAAAATGACTCAAGTAGTCCCTTTAAGGATGTTCTTCGGCCATGGCGAGAGCAATATTTTTGGATTTTTTAAATGTTTTTCGGAAGAAAAGAAAATCGTTTTGTGATTTTTTATTATAAGAAAAAGGAAAATGTTTTCGACATTTTGAAAATTTTGATAAGGAAAAACTATTTTTGAAAGTTTTTAATATTTTGAAAAAAAAGGAAAATATTTTGGGACTTTTGGAAAAGGGTATACAATGGACTCTTTTTGAAACACAAAATGGCGGAGCACTCAAAATCAACTACCAAAGGAGTTGAATTAGACATGGACAAGCAAAGAAAAAATCCTAACTAGCACGTATCTAATTTTAATCTTCAATTAAGTGATGGAGTAGTCAAATTTTAATAATGAATAATAAAAAATAACAACTACAACTAAAAATCAAATGAGATATAACTCTTCAATTTTTCTCTAACTTTAAGAAAGCCGCAACGACGTCATTTGATAACTCGCTTTTTACGTGTGTCGTTATCTTCAAAAGCCAAGTCTCAAAATTCCTTGAATTACCTATAAAAGTTGTTAAACAACTTGTATTGTGGTAAGTACGAGTATCAATCAAACTTTCAAGGTGAAGAAAGAAAAAGCGTGAATGAGTGAAAATTCATTTCTTTTCATTAAAACTTATTTATTTTTTTTGTAATTTTTTAAGGAGAAACAAAAATGCTAAAAAATCTTAAGTGACTAAATAACTAAAAACGTGACACATAATTATTTTAAATTACTAACTTATTTATTTGAAATATTTTGAGATAATATTAAATTAATAATTCAACTCTTGTTACAACTATAAATTCAATAATATATTTTCAAATAATTAATATAAAAATGCCACAACTCTAAAAAAAATAGATTTATACTCTCTTAAAAAATCAACCACTAAGATCAATTTATTAAAAATTATATAAATCCTTGAATCTCAACACCGAGTTAACATTTTCAATTTAATATCATATTTAGGAAATAACCTATCTCCAATTCGATTCCAAAATTAAATATTAAATTTAAAATGAAATAAATTTACCCTCTCTCAAGCTATAAATTGAAATGTGACAATTTTGAAATTAATTTTCCTAGAAATATAACAAGCAAATAAATTAATTACTTAAACTAACATCACACGCAGTTTCATATCACCCCTTAAATGGGGTGTTTAGCCAGCATTCTTATACTATCATGCACAACATTGAAGAAAATTATAGACATGGAATTAAATAGAGAGATAGAAATACAAGATACAACAAATCTCCTTGTTGAATAGATTTCTTCCAATTCGTACAATTTCTTCCCACAAATAGTCTCAATTGATTATAATAAACTAAAAAAATAATCCTATCAATTTTCTAAACTACACTAATTTTTTTTTCTGAACTTTTTTTTGTTCTCTCTAGATCGTAAAAAATGACTCTATAGAGGAATGCTAGTCTGAGATGATGTCTTCCAAATGAGCTAGTGACCCTTTTTTTATAAGTCACGAAGTGGATTTTGATGGGGAAAAATTTCAGGGACCTTTTTTTAGCTAAGTCAAAGGTACATTTGGTGGGAGAATTGGATTATTTTTTTACATGTGAGTTTTGGTTTAGCATGTGGGTTTTGGGGTGTTGGGTTTATCCGCATATGGAGGAGAGGATGTTGGGATGGTTTAGTTAAAGGGTGGCGGCTGGAATGGGTTTGGTTTTGAAAGGTCCGATGGGTATAGGCAGGTTTCGACGCCAGTGAGGTGGTGGTCTGACCGGAGTAGTGGGAAGTCATCGAATTTGGTTTGAGTGTGAGTTCTCTAGAAAAAAGTAGGGTGAAATGGGTTTAATGTGTCAGGTTAGTGGTTATGGAGAAGAGAGAGAGAGAGAGAGAGAGAGAGAGAGAGAGAGAGAGAGAGGGGATGGGTGGTTGGTGGGGGAGAGGAGAAGGAGGTAAAAAATATTATTTCTTTTCTTGGTTTTTGAAATGGGGTGCGAAGGTTATTTAGTGTGTGTGTGATGTATAGAGTGTGGGTGTAAGTGGGTGCGTTGTTTGGGTCTATGAGTGTGTAGGGTTGTGTGTGTGTGTTAGGCTCGATTTAGGCATATGTTTGGTACGAGAATGGGTTAGGCATCGTTATCGATCCCGGCAAGCTAGAAAATGGATTATGACTTCGCGGCCCATTCAATTTTCCTCATTGAATGCTTTTTACCGCTACTTTGTCGCAATTACTTTGATTTAGTACAATTTGATACCGCGACTGCCTATTGACCTGCAATATAAATAAATATGAACATAAGGCCGATTTT
The DNA here is from genome assembly GCA_949130495.1 of Sambucus nigra. Taxonomy (NCBI): domain Eukaryota; kingdom Viridiplantae; phylum Streptophyta; class Magnoliopsida; order Dipsacales; family Adoxaceae; genus Sambucus; species Sambucus nigra. Next base: position 93,567,486 of record OX422210.1, on the reverse strand, counting down.
ATCGAGAACGAGCGACCAAAATTCATCAATATGGGGAACAAATAAAATAATTTTGGCTTCTCATCAATAACTTATGAGTATGGTAATTTCTACACATACTTAGAATCAAATAGGGCTATCATGAAATGATATCAATAGAAGTTAAACAAGAACACGAATGTTTACTATTAAAAAGGTAAAAACCTATTTGTATGTATATCGAACGGACTAAGTATGATAAAACGATGAGGTCAGGAGGGGTTGGTACTAAATTATCTATACATAGACACATATGTGAGTAACTATAGTGGATAACAATGTCGGTTTTGGTAAAATTATAACAAAAACTTTGTTTGTTAAAGTTTAAGGGGTAAATTCTAAATAGTTTGGGACTTTAAAATTTAAGGGATAAGGTCAAATTTAAAACTTGGGGAAGAAGAATTTTTTACTCAAAATCTATCAAAAGTACTTGTAGAAAAAAGTTGGGGTTAAAATTCGTAACATGTAAATTTCAGGAAGGATCAATTTGCAATTTAAAAAATATATTTCTAAACTAAACCCATAAGTTTTTGTAACTTTGGCTAGGCCTGGCCAAACACATACTTACCTTAAACCATTTTTACCAGAAAAATAAAATAAAAATAAAAATAAATCAAAAAAAAATTATTGCCTATGCGCCCTCACGCACTTGGTCAATGGTTCTGATTGAAAAGTACATCTTCAACCTGTCTACAGTTGACTTAGGGTTTGTAAAAACTTTGACCTTTAATAACTCCTAACTTTCTAAATCATTTGAGATGATTCTAAACCAGTTCAACCTAATTTTTTACAAGGAATAAAATTTAGTGGTCATCGAGTTACAAAACAGTGTGTTTTTCAAAAAATTTGAAAAACTTTTGAAGCTTCACTGCATATGGCAGAGGATATTATGGATATGGTTGTGTTTATGCTATCCTAAGTAAGGATTTAGTTTTGGTTTGAAGGATTGAGGTGGTTTGGTTGTGGAGAATTTGAAGTTTTTAATTTTCTGAAACAGAAAACACTTTCGAGCAATTAAGGCTCAAAAGTTATGATTTTTTAAAAAAGATCATTGAAATGGATCTTCTGAGTTCATAAGGAACTATTTCATCCCTCTGAAATTGGTTACAAGTCAAGGAATCAAATTCCACAATATATCTCAAGCTTTATTGGAGTTTTTTCTGGTTCTTTTGAACAGAGGTAGTTTTAGACGTAAAAGCTAGGATGTTGGGATTGATATGAGCCTACTAACAATATATAAAACCATTGGAATTGAAAGGATGAAATTTAAAACATAGAATAACATAATAGAATTTTAGAGGGAAAATTATAAACTTTAGGCAGACTCAAGGAGTTTGGTTTGTTGCTTCTGGTCATGGTGGATTTATAGTATGAGGTAAGGGGAGTTTATTGGAGAATTTTAAAGGTGGATTCTTCCTTTGTTTCAAAAGATTTAATAATAAAAACTTGAACTTCACATGTTTACATGGTGTAACCATGTGTTTTGGCTTTTATTGCCCTTGTGGAGGCTGAAGTGGTAAGGGGAGAATGTGTAAATATTGAATATTTAAGTTTTAGTCCTTGGTTTAAAGTTATTATATTCATTTGACATTAACTATGATCTTTTTTAAGTTTTAGGGGGATTTGTAATTTCATTAAAATGTAAGGGTTGGGATAATAAATTCTAGTTGGTTGAAGTTTAGAGGTTTGATTTGATATAAAGTTTGGGTCTAGAGGTTAAGTATAGTTCAAGTTATGTTTGTTTGAAAAGTACAAGAGTTATTTTAAGAATTTTAAAACTTCAAGTGGTACTTGGGTCATTAAGTAAAGTTATAGGTTTGATAGAGTAGTTTCATCTTTGTTAGGATGTTTTTGAATTTGAATACTCCGTGAGGGTATAATGGTATTTGAGATAATAATTGATATTAACTACCTCGGTCAGGAAGTGCGGGTGTTACAGTCTACCTACCTGGAAAGAAAAATTTTCCTCGAATTTTACCTTTAAAGAGATTGAATATTGTTCTCTTATTGCTTGTTATGTTTCCCATGTATCTTCTTGCTAATTTTGATGTTCCCAAAGTATCTTGACTAAGGGAATTGCTTTATTTTTGAGATTTTTTCACTTGATGGTCTAAAATTTGGACATGGCATTCTTCAAACTCGTAATTGGGTTGTATAGAAATTTCCTACCATGTAATGACATGGGATGGGTGAGGGGCATACTAGCGTAATTGGGATACATGGAATATATTATGAATATGGGATAACTCTATTGGTAATTCTAACTAATAGGTTATAGAGCCAATACGTTTAGTAACAGTGAAAGGTCCAATATATCTCGGTGCTAATTTTCCATTTTTTCCCCAAACTTAAAATTACCTTTCGAGGAGAAACTTTTAGGAACACTTGGTCATAAACTTGAAATTCCAGGGGTTTTCGGAGATAGTCGACATAAATTTTTTGACGATTTTGGTATGTCTTTGATCTCTCTCTGATTGGTTGTATCTTTTCAATAGTTTCTTGGATTATTTCAGGACCAAATTATTTAATGTTTCCTAACTCAGTCCAACATATGGGCGAGCAATATGGTCTTCCATACAAGGTTTCAAATGGCATGGATTTGATACTTGACTAATAACTGTTGTTATAGGATAACTCAACAAGTGGTAAATGTTCACTCCAATTGTTGGGCATATCTAACATACAACCTCATAACATATCTTCTAATGTTTGAATTGTACGCTTAGATTGTCCATCCATCTGAGGATGAAAGGCGGTACTCAAATGGAGTTTTGTACCCATTGCGGCCTGAAGTTCTTGCCAAAATCTTCCTACAAAATAAGAATCTCTATTTGATACGATGGATAGGGGAATTCTATGCAACCATATAACTTGTTGAATGTCAAGTTAGTGAGCTTTTGAAAATAATCAGTGGTTTTTATTTACAGAAAATGGGCAAATTTCGGTAATTCAATCTACTAACACCCAAATAGAGTTGTATCCTTGGGACATACGAGGCGATCCATTGAAAAAATCTATGGTGATATGATCCCATTTCCATTATAAAATTAGTAGCAGTTGGAGAAGTCCACAAGGATGCTGGTGTTCTGTCTTTACTCGCTGACTAGTAAGACATCTCCTCACAAAATTCTTAATATCATTCCTTATATTTGGCCACCAATACTGTTTCCTCAATGTATGATACATTTTGGAGCTTTCGGGGTGAATCATGAACTTAGAACATTGGGCTTCCTGCAATACTTCTTCTCGGAGAGATGATTCATCAGACACGTATAATTTATTTATAAATCGTAGGCCTGCTTCCTTATTATATGAGAAGTCATGGGTTTCATACTCGGTTTGTTATGTATAAGGATCTTGGGATTTTTCGTTAAAATCTTCTTTCTCAAATATGGATAGTCAATTATATTAGAAACATTTGAGAAAGGCGAGGTTAGTTAAAGGTCATATTACTCTATGGTAGCAGTAATATCATTAAATATAAAGGTTTGGAGTTTCCCAATGTGATTATGACTTAAAGCATCAGCTACCAAAATATATTTTCCTGAGTGGTAGTTTAGTTTAAATGGCTAATCTTCCAAAAATTCCATCCAACGTCATTGTCTTAGATTCAAATCCCTTTGAGTGAAGATATATTTTAAGCTTTTGTGACCGGAAAACACTTGAAATTCTTCACCATAAAGTTAACAACGCCATATCTTTAAAGAAAATACCATGGCACCTAACTCCAGATCATGGACATGGTAATTACATTCATGGGCCTTGATTTGTCATGATTTATGCTCTACTACCCTTCCTCTTTGCATCAAGACACATCCTACGCCTTGTAACGAGGCATCGGTATACACATCATAGCTTACAGCACTAGAAGGAATAATTAGAACAAGAGCAATGGTTAATTTGTCTTATAAAATCTGGAATGCTTGATCATATTCAACAATCCATACAAATGGTAATTCCTTTCTAGTTAGCTTTAGCAATGAAAGAGAAATTTGGGAATATCCTTCTACAAAGTGGCGATAATGATCTGCTAATCCAAGAAAACTCTTTATTTCGGTGACATTAGTGGGGCTCTTCCAATCTAAAATGGGTGAAATTTTTTTTGGATCGACTTGGATTACATTTTCATAAATAACGTGTCCAAGGAATTTTACTTCTTCCATTGAGAAATCACACTTGCTCTTTTTGGCATACAATCTATGGTTTCTCAAAGTGCCTAATACCGTCTCTAAATATTGGGCATGATCTACATGACTTCGGGAATAGACAAGGATATCATCAATGAATATGATAACAATTTGGTCAAGAAAAGGTCCAAATATTCTATGCATAAGATCCATAAAAGTTAAGGAGGCATTGGTTAATCCAAAAGACGTTACGGTGAATTCGAAATGTCAATAACGAGTTCAAAAATTAATTTTTGGAATATCTTCTTCTGTTACTCATAATTGATGCTAAGAAGATCGTAAGTCTATTTTTGAAAAGACTTTCACTTCTGTAAGTTGAGCGAATAAATCTCCAATTCTAGGTAGAGCATATACGTTCTTAATAGTTATTAAGTTCAACTTATGATATTCTATGCATAACCTAAAGCTTCTATTTTATTTCTTTCCAAATAATATAGGGCCTCCCTAAGGAGATGAATTAAGGATAATAAAACATTTTTTAATAAGAGTGAATAGTTAGGTACGAAGTTCTCGAAGTTCTAAAGGACCCATTCGATACGAAGGTATCAGAATAGGAAAAGTGTTTGGATAGAGATTAATGGTAAATTCTATTTCTTAGGAAGGGGGTATACCTGGCAACTCTTCTGAAAAAAGGTCTTCAAATTATTCCAAAATTTTAGGAATTAAGAAAGAGAAGTTTTGGATTTGGGAGGTTGAGTGTTCAGAATGAACATAAATGGATAATTTTCTTGGTCTTGAAAATAAATTCTCTTTACATGATAATCAATATAAGCATGATGTCTTGGTAGTACATCCATCCCGATAATAATATTGAATCCCTAAATATCCAAAATTTTCAAATTTACAAGGAACGTACCTAATGCTAGCTGAATTTTATAGTTTTCATACCCTTGGGTAGGCGTATTAATTTCACTTATAGGTAATTCTATTTCCAAGGGAGTAATTAAAGATGTAGGCAAAAGTTGTAAAACTTTAGCTAATTTAAGGCTTATTAATGAATGTGTTGAACCAAAATCAAATAACATATGACCGGGAAAATTATGAAAGAGTATTGTACCTTCTATCACATAAGGTGAATTTTTCATAGGCAATATAGCACAATTCATTCCACAACGAGGGACTGGTTTAATTTTCCTGATAAGGTTCGTCCTAGGCTCACTTTAGAAAGGATGGGAGTTTTGAATTCTCGGGGAGCTTCTTAACTAATGACGGATTATAGAAGGTTTCAACTTAGGACACTAGGGGCGAATTTTTCCTAATTCATGACATTCATGACAATGAATAAATGGATAGGTAGTTCTATGGTGGATTTGGGAATGATCTTTCCATGTAGAGATAAGGATAGGGTCTTAGTTAAGATGAATTCCTAACAACGTAATTGTTTCTAGTAATGGGGTGAGGCAAGCACACAAAACCAGAAGAATTTTGTTCCAAAATTCTCGCAACTTCGATAAGTTGAGAAAAATCTCGAATCCGCAAAAGGGTAATAGAAGTTTTGATTCTCAGATGTAGTCCTCTTTCAAACTAATTTCATTTCTTCATCTCAGTATCCACATATTTACTGACATAATGGGATAACTCAGTAAACGTGGCTTTATACTGAGCCACAAACAAACTTTCTTGTTGTAATATTTAGAAATCTACGGTCAATTCATCTCACTCAGTTTCAGAAAAATACTTTTTGAAGAAGATTTCTTCCAATTGCGCCCAGGTTAATGTAGCTACATTACAACTGTGGGATACATCTTGCCACCAGTAATCGGCTTAACCTTCAAACATGCAGACGACTAAGGTTAATCAGAGATTGGCAATGATTCCTACCCATTAAAGATTTTTATAATTTGGTGCATCCACTTTTTAGCCTCATTAACGCCTGGATTTCCAAGAAATGAAGGGGCTTATTGTCTCATAAATTATTTGAGAGCATTTATTCTATGGGTCGCATCTGAGATTTCATTCAAGGTTGGGTGTGGAACCTACTGTTGTCAAGCTAGGGATGTCAATTATTGAAGTCACCGCATGATTCCTTCAGTGTGGGTCTGTTTAGTTTGAGTTATGGTGGAGGGAATTCGAGTGCTAACCATCCTAAAATATAATATAACAATCACAGAGAGGTATAAGAGCTTTCCTTAAAAAGAGGATATACAATAAGCCTAGTTATATTATACAAAAGTGTAGTCGTGTATAGTCTACATCAACATATTCCTCATAACTTCAAGTTACTAAACCTCATAAGTTAGTAGACTCGTATACTATATACGCTATTTTATTCACTTATTTTACAGTTAGGAGGGACAATTTTGTTTGTATTTTTTCTAACTAAAAATGACATTATCTGTTTTCGAAGGATCAGTGCCTGGAATAAGTGAAAAGTCATCTAGCTCCGATGGATCATTATTCATAGAGTCACTAGAATCTGAAGAAATTTCAATAATTTCACCATTTGAAGTGGCTTCTAGGTGAAGTACGGGTGGTGGTTGATTATTAACCAATGAAATATTAATAGATTCTTATAGCATAGTTTTATTATTCATGTGATCACACATCTTTCTCAGAACATGCGCTTCTCCCAAAACTCGGTTTGTTAACACTAGTCGTTTTACATCACTACTCGGGTCGAGCCATTCTTCGTCAATAGTTCGAATCATTTCCCCAAGTCATAATAAATATTCCTCCCTAATAGTGGTGTCTCAGCGGTTATTAGGTACGATATGCAAAGTACATTAGAGAGAGTCCCATGTATTCATGCTGTAAAATAAAGTCTAATATATTATAATGATTAAGAAGTCACGAAAAATGTAGCTACAGTGTTTTAAAAAAATTCCCTGTATAGGAATCTGACATGGCGTATTAGTATTTTAGAACATGCCCTGATACCAACTTGTAACACCCTATTTTTTGGTATAAATGTACAAGAGAATATAAAGAAATGAATTAAAGTTAAGGAGAAATACATAATTTTATTCATTAAGTAGTGTCGCACATTTATTATACTACCACCACATGGGTGAATTACATACTATTCTCAATACAAAAAATAAAGTAGGTCATTGAAAATCTCCACTCCTTGCTCCCATCTTCTTTAGTCTACACCCATATAGTTAAATATGCAAACATGCAGCCCATTTATATCATAAAAAATGAGGGGGGGGGGGGGGGGGGGGAGGGCTATCCTATTTCCCTTGGAACATCTGGAGTAAAAATAAATTAACGCAAATATGCTAAGCAGATCTTACCAATTTTATAACAAATTATATGTAGATAGAAGCTTGGAGTGTGTATACAATTTACTGTTTCAGTACAACCACTTGGTTCAAATTTAATAATAAGAAAGCCAAGGAATTTAAGATTATAATCCCATACTTATCAAATTACAAATGGGTATAAAAAATAGGCAAAGCATCATCAATATAACCAAATTATAATCAACCCAAAATCTTTGGAAAAAAGTAACCTAATAGACACACAATTAAAGTGGCACACATACGTATGTAGCTAAAAATTCGAGCTCTCAACATCTGAGACCTTAGGCGAAGTAGAAAAATTTCATAGGACAACACGACAATCTACTCCCTAGTTAATAATGATGATTCTTTCAATAAATAATATGCACATAGGTGAAGGTTGAACTGATTCAATCATTACAATGATTCCCATGATATCAATTATTAGGTGAGAAGGGTAAACTGATCCAATTTATCATAATTAAAAAATAACTAGTGATATAATGACATATGAGTATGGTAGTTTCAACACATACTTAGAATCAAATAGGGCTATTATGAAATGATATCAATAGCAATTAAACAAGTACATAAAAGCAAAATATTAAAAAGGTAAAAACCTACTTGAACGTATATCGAACGACCTATGTATGATCAGAACAGGAGGCTGGGAAGGGATAGTACTAGATTATCTGTACACAAATGTAACACACCATAATTTAATTGATTTTTATATTGGGAATTAATTGGGATTAATTGAATTATATTTAGAAATTAATTCGATAAAGTAAGTACTAATTAGCGAGATAAGGGTTAATATTTATTTATATTAAATATTACTTAGTGAATGAGTAATAATAATGATAAGGAAATATTATAATTTTCGTGAGGGAAAAATACGACAGTTATGGTAAATTTGGTCGGGACGCGCGTGTCAGTCGTGTCGGGACTTAAATTGTAAAATTTAATATAATCTTACTTTTAATATTTCACATGGTCATTTCGAGTGCGCTAATGTGTTCGGAAGGGTCAAAATAGTCAGAAAAGTGTACTCATGGGTTTAGTTTGGGTCCTGAGGCAATTTGTGGCTAAAACGATACCCCACGAGGGTATTTCGATCTTTTGTAATTTTGAGGAAGGTGGACCTACCTTCATATGCTTATATCATTTGATAAGTTAGTTCTTCGAGGGTTGGAAGTTACCCATTTACAGAGAGGCCATAAGAGGAAGGAGAGAGGAGTCCTAAAGCTTGTCCTACACCTTTCTTGCACCAAAACCATTGTAGTTGCGTAGATCAGAATGAGAGGATCACACCCATACCATTCTTCTACAGATATTCATACCTATGAAAAGAGTCAAGTGTTTATCTTTCTACAAATTGAGTACATATGTTATCCATGTTAGTGTAGGAATGATTATATGAATGAATAAAGGAATTTGGCTAGCAATTGGAAGATTAAATCATGATTCTTAGGTAGAAATTATGTCAGGTTTAATCTAATATATTTGTAGAACGAATTAGACATATTAGTGATATAAACTTGTGAACAAATATGAATCTTTATTGAAGTTCTTGGACAAAGACATATTAGTGATATAAACTTGTGAACAAATCTGAATCTTTATTGAAGTTCTTGGTCAAATATGGAAATCTAGTGTTTTTAAGATTTATTGTTGGAATTAATTAAATTCAAAGGTGTATCATGTGGATTTAATGATTCTATGACGTTGGAATTCATTTATATATGTTACTAGGATGTTAGGTATACGTAGTTTGGAGTTTGGGAAAGTGTAATGTCGATTTGGAGGTGTAACAATGGAGGATTTCCATAGCAGTTAGGGAAGATGATACCTGCTATGTCGAATCAATTCGGCTCCTTGGTTGAATTAATTCAGAAGGTGAATCAATTCGGACCAAGACCGAATCGATTCGGTTTCCCCAAAATTTCATAATTTTGCCCCTTCTTTCTTAGAACTCATGGTAACTGATTGGGTTAACCTTTGAAAGAATTCTAAAACCTAATGAGAGATATTCTAATGTGCAGTAAGCTAATGTTGAGGTTAATATTAGTTGCACAAAGAGAACTTGAGGCTAGAACCGATTTGGTGATGTGTTAATAAAACCTAATTTGAGAAATTCATGATGTTACAGACAAATTGAGAGAACGTATGACTAGACCAGTAGGAAATTAATGAAATACCTACTGAATTTACTGATGGGACTATTGGTAACCTTTCGATCAAGAGAGGTGTTTGGAGTTATACGGTGAGAAGTATAATAGCAGGGTAATGATATGTAGAATAATTGAGAGTTACTATACTACGTATGGATATATGAAATATGTTGCGTGTATACCTAAACTGAATGTATGTGTATATATATAGGTGATGTGAATACCTATTATTTGATATATCTATGTGTAATCATACATAGGCTACTTACTATCACGGGAGGTTTTGCGTCGTGGACAGTCTTATTCTGATGAGCCCATAAGGGTGATATCGACTTGTACCTCATGACATAAACCTTAGGGATTGAGCATCACTTATGAGAATGAGGGTGTGATCGGTCATTTGGGTGCGTCAGGTATGAGAGTATCCCAAAGGCCTAGAGTTATGTTCGCGTCCAATATGTGTGATTTGATTTATAGTTCGGGGGAGATTATCCGAACCGGTGTCCTTACTTAGTACCTGGGACATGATAGTAGAGTAGACCCACACTGCAGGTTCCACCTAGAGGTGTCGTGTACATATATATATTATAAGTGATATAAAATATGTCTACGTGTGATTGATTCTAGAACGAGTGAATTATCAGGTAAGACAGATAGTGATATCTAAGTTATTCTAAGAGTAAGAGAATTAAATTATAAACGGGCAACCCTTAATGAATATAAATTAATGGGATATATTGTATCATGTTATAAGGATAATACGAGTAGACATTATGAATTATTAGATGTGAAGAAATATGATTCAGACTAGTAAGATAAGCAGCATAACTAGGCGACTTAGAGTAGTACGTTAGGCATGCATAATAGTTGAGGGGTGAGGATCTGAAGTGAGAGCACACGGTACTAACATGTATATAATATTTTATCTTAATGATCTTTTAACACTTGCTAAATTTTTAAAACTGTTTTACTTGGGCTCTGGCCCGTTTCAAATCCTTGTTGCAAAACAATTTTAGGTGCCCAGCCATAGGGACACCAGTCTTAGGAGTTCAAATCATTTGACGTGCTGTTGCGGTTGTGGATGTTGCAGGACCTCGGTAGTAAATGCCTCCATGCTTATCATTCCTTCCTTATGAGATATCTATTTCAGTCGGGCATGCTAGTCACTCTAATTCAGACATTATTTTAGTGACAGTGGATTTCATCTCTTTATATTTCAGTTGTTGGACTAGTTTTAATTTTATGGATTACAGTATCGGGGTTTCTCATGGAGTGTTTATTCTAGTCCTACCTATTTTATTAAGATATTTCATTATTTATTACATTGGTTAATGGAAAGGTTATGGTGGTTATATATCTATTTAATTATTTAGTTATGTTGTTGCATGATAAAATATTTAAAAATTTGACACCGGCTTAATTAACAACTAGGTGGTTAGTAATTAATGAATTTTGACAGTAATGCTAAGAATGAACCAACTGGATATTCTATTTTAATTTAATAAAGGACTGATCACTCGGTATTTAATTGGTCGGGGTGTCACAGATGGTATTAGAGCATCGGGTTCTAGTGTCTTTAGGATTTGTGCGACTTACTACGATTTTTAGCGTAACGTTCTTTGATATAGAGCCAAATTATTAGGACTGTTGTATTCTTTGATACGCATTTACGTCTTTGGCTATTTTAAGGCATATTGAATCGTGGACTGATGAAAAAATCTTTCTCGCTTTAGATGCCTCCTCGACCTGCTCCACGAGCCACCCCAGAGGCATATCCAGATCCTCATCCAGCTCCAACCCAGGGCACCATGAATGTTGCAGAGGTTGCTGCCTTAGTTTCACATGCGATTAATGCAGCATTGGCTACAGTTGTACAACAGGGACCACCCCAGGCACATGTCGTGGCACTAACTCAGATGGAGGCATTCCCTTCTACTTAGGAGCGAGTTAGCGATGCCTTCTAGAAGGCACACCCTCCCGAGTTCCAGGGGAGTTCAGATGTGGTGGTTTCTAGTCAATAAAAGAAAGATATCCAGAGGAATTTGAGGATGTAAGAGTGAATGGACATTCTGAGGGAGATTCTATCTATATTTATGCTAGTTGGGGCGGCACTGCAGTGGTGGGAGTCTGTTACCACCACGGAGGAGAGAGATGGTATGTCGATATAGGAGTTCTGAGAGCGGTTTGATCGCAAATACTTTATATCCGCCATCCAGATAGAAATGAAGCTGAAACTAATAGATCTCACCCAGGAGGGGAAGACCATGGTTGAGTATGAGGAAGAATTCACGAGGTTAGCTAACTTCGTTCCAGGAGAGGTACCTACAGAGGACAAAAGGATACAGTCATTTATGGATGGCCTTACTTGGAGGATTCGACATCATCTGTTGGCTAATCCTGCTTTAAATACATACACTGAGGTGTTAAATGCTTCTTTGTTACATTGCTAGGACCATCTCTTGCATGTGAAAGGGAGAAAACTAGGAGGAGATTCCATCCAGCAGAGAAGGACTGGGGTTAGTAGTGCCGATGGGGCACAGTCGACTCAGGGTCAGCAGAGGTAGAGTGAGCAGGGTCCCCACCATGGGGATGCTACTAAGAGGTTCGGTTTAAGGGATTTTTGATAAGGACAGGACGAATTTAGGCAGGGCCAGCATGGTCAGTCGGGCTAGCAGCGATTTCATCAGGGCTAGCAGGGCTAGGGTAGGGGTGGTAACGAACAGTAGGGCCAGAGGGGAGGTAATTTTACTGGCAGGTGTTTCATTTGTGGCAAGACTGGCCACAAATGATAGGCAATCAGCAACAGGATTGCCCTGATAAGAGCAGGGTTCAACAGCCGTTGGGAGGCCGCCAAGAGCGTCAAACACCTATTTTCCCTATTTCCCTCCCAGCACCAGCACCCGTACCGGCATTACCTGCAGCGTCAGCTATTCCAGCAGCCCCACCTCAGCAGGGGTAGTTACAGTATGGGCGCGTATATCACGTCCACTAGGATGCAATTCCACAGGCTCCACCCGTTGTTGAGGGTATATTTCTTATTTATGGCACTTTTGGGCACATTTTATTTGATATTGGGGCTTCACATTCGTTCATATCTACTAGATTTGCACGGACCACAAGGTTGTTAGATACAATAGACAGTACAGTTACATGTGTAGATTCACCAATATGTTTTAGGAGATATCGAGACTACCCCCTAGTAGAGAGATTGAGTTTGTCATTAACTTGGCATCGGGCACCAGGCCAATAGATCGTGCACCGTATGGTATGTCTCCTATGGAGATGAGGGGGCTATATAATCATATTGAGCACCTGTTGGGCAAGGGTTTTATACATCATAATATGTCGCCTTGGGGTGCCCCGGCACTATTTGTGAAGAAGAGGGATGTGTCTTTACGCTTGTGTGTGGATTACCGGGAGCTGAATAAAGTCACGATACGAAATAAGTATCCGTTGCCCCGAATCAATGACTTATTCGATCAGTTGAGAGGAGTCTCCTACTTCTCTAAGATAACTACTAGAAAAATGGCAATTAAGGACACCGGTATTAGGAACAACTTTTAAGCTGTCCTTTAAAAAAATATAAAAGGGACAGCAAATTTTTTAAGCGTCTTTTATAAAAATTTTAGGGACATAAAAAATTTGATGTCCTTCATAAGAGGTCTAATAGGACAGCAAATAGTTGTCCTTTATAATTTTTGATACCTCTGTTCCTTATTTTACTTTTTCATTCCCTCTTCGACCAAATAACGTACTCCAACTAATACTCTCCTCTCCTCACCCGATTAAAGCCAAACCATATACCCTATACCCAAATCGTACACCATGGTGAAACCTATGTTCACTCGTTCTCTCTCATGAAATCGTCGGACTGTGAAACCCTATACCCAAAACGTTGGCCTTGTCTTTCTGTGAAACCGTAGGATAACTCTCTATCTCTCTCTCTATCATGAAAGTAACGAAATAGTCAGGTTCTCTCCCCCTCTGGCCTAGAAAAACTCATGAAGAATAAATGTACGTTTGATTATAGAACTGGAAAAACTGTAGGACTGATATAGTGCAAAGTCATTTAATTTTTCATTTAGAACTGATTTTACAGTAAAGAATAAAGGTATGTTTGAATGTCGAGATGCTCATATAGAACTGATTTTTCATTTGGTGTGTTTGATTATAGAACTGGAAAAAGTGGAAAAACTATAGGACTGATACAGTGCAAAGTCATTTGATTTTTCATTTAGAACTGATTTTTCATTTGATTTTTCAGTGAAGAATAATGGTATGTTTGAATGTCGAGATGATCATATGGAACTGATTTTTCATTTGATTTTTTTTTTTTATTATAGAACTGATTTTGTGTTTGATTAGACTGATATAGTGCAAAGTCATTCAAGTTCATAATCTATGAACTACATTACAAATCAGTTATAAATCATACATTGCAAATTAAATGACTATGTACCCAAGAAGTTTTTGACAGTAGTATTACATCTTATTGAGATTATTCAGAGAAATTAGTGGATCCACATGTAGTGAATCTCACCATGAAGTTATAATTTAGTAAAAAAATAATGATTACATAAATAATGCCGAAAAATTGATCATTGTGAATTTAGAATGGTTTATATTGACATCATTGATTTGATTATTTATATTGACATCAAAACACAAATATCTATTGTAAGCACATCATAACATAAGTTAATGGAATTTTTTATAAGTACAAAAATCATATGCACAAATAATGTCTACACTTTGATTTTATGAATTAAGCATCTCAACATTCAAAACTCCTTATCTCGATACCCAACATGTGTAAGTGTATCCCCGACGTGTCTAAACATGTCTAAAATAATAAAATGTTACTCTTTTTAATAATTCAACATGTGTTTGGCCATGTTTAGAACACGATGTCCTATAATGACACTTAAAAAACTGCCTGTTGAGTGTATGTGTTTCTTAGTTGAAACCACTATTAAGGAGGCTCATCACTACAATATATAAAAGCCTTACACATTGCTCAAATGATGTTTCCTTTAATATTGTGTCACACTAACTCACTATATCTTGTATATGTATATACGTGCAGACTTGTTATTTTTAAATTGTATATCTTGTATATGTATGCTAATATATTTTTGTTATTTATCGAATTACATCTTAGGAGTTGATATGAATAAAAGTTGGATCGAATCACGTGATTGGAATTCAAAAGAATACATAGATGGGGTTGAAAGGTTTATTAGATTTACATATAGGAATAAAAATATGCAATCGTCATGCATCAAATGCCCATGTAGTAAATGTGTAAACCGAGTCTACCATAACCTACACACTGTGTAGGGTCACATAGAGATGCATGGTTTTGACAGGAATTATAAGGATTGGATTTATCATGGGGAGTTGGTCGATGCATTGGAGGACAATACATGTAATTTTAGCAATGATGTGTCACTTGATGATATATCATATGAATCGAGCTTGGGGGGAAATATGATTGCAATGGTTCAAGAGGGAAGGGGAGTTCCATAAACGCATGAAAATTCATAAAGTGATGAACATGGAGTAGAAGATGTGGGGCCTGATGGTGACTTGTAAAATATTTCAAACTCCTAAAATATGCAGAAAGAAAGTTATATGAAAATTATCCGGAGGGTATTACTGAACTCTCATTTGTAGTTGAACTCTTGCACTTAAAGAAACTTAATGGATGGACTAATATTTCTTTCACAATGTTGCTAAAACTATTGGAGAAGACATTCCATAATGCCAGAATCCAAAGTCCTTTTATCAAGCTAACAAGCTCACTTCTGATTTGGAATTCAAGTATGAAATGTGGGATGCGTGCCCTAACAGTTATATGTTATTTCAAAATGAAAATGCGAATTTAGAGAAGTGTGTCATTTCTGGGGCTTCCAGATAAAAATCAAATGTTGGCAGTGATGTTGATCAAGCGCAACAGAGTAATCAAAGTATAAAAGTAGCTGCTAAAAAGGTAAGGTATTTTCCTTTAAAACCAAGATTGGAAAGATTGTTTTGGTCATCACATACTCCTTCTCTAATGAAATGGCACACCGAGGATCGTATTGATGATGGTGTGAAAAGGCATCCGGTTGATTCCCGTTCTTAGAAATTATTTAATGAGCGCAATCCATCTTTTGTGAGTGATAGTCATAATGTTAGACTTGGGATAGAAACTCATGGATTCAATCCTTTTGGTAGTATGAGCGTTGCTCACAGTACTTGGACGGTTGTACTCATGCCCTTGAACGTGAGCCCATGGTTGTGTATAAAGCAACAAAACCTAATTTTATCAATTCTTATTGATGGGCCAAAAGGGCCTGGTGATAAGATTGGTGTATTTTTCCAACCAGTAATTGACGATCTAAAAGAGTTATGGAGTGACTACTTATGATGTATCGAGTAAATAATTTTTCCAATTGCGTGCAGCGTTGTTATGAACAATTAATGATTTCCCGGCATATGCCATGCTATCGGGATGGAGCACGAAAGGTGAATTTTCTTGTCCTTGTTGTAACAAAGATCATCAAGCGAATCGATTAAGGAATGGTAAAAAGTATTGTTATTGGGGTCATCGTCGATTCTTTCCTCTGCGCCATAGGTTTCGAAAAGAGAAAACAACTTTTAATGGAAATGTTGATTTCAGACCACCTCCGTTGAAATTATCAGGATCACAAGTTTTGCAACAGTTAAATGAGCTCGACATTGAAACTGAATACAAGAAGGAAGATGTCTTTAGAAAGAGGAAAAGATAAGAATTAGAAAAAGATCTTGCGAAGACAATAAAAGATGTGTTGTCGAAGACGAGATTAAATTGGAAAAAGAAAAGTATCTTCTTTGAATTTCCATATTGGGAGCATAATTTGATCCGCCATAATCTTCATGTTATGCATATTGAAAAAATGTGTGTGACAATATCTTATTTACATTGCTAGGAATTAAAGATAAAACCAAAGACAATTTGAAGACCCGAAAAGACCTGTAAGAGATGCGCGTGAGATAACTACTACATCCCCAAACACGTGGGAAAAATTTGGAGTACATAGCTCCAGCGGAGTTTGCAATGAGAAACAAAGAGAAGGATATTTTTCTTAAAGTGTTGCAGGATGTTAAAGTACGAGATGGCTATTCATCGAATATTTTGAGATGTGTTCACCCTCAAGAGCGAAGTATATGGGGACTAAAGAGCCATGGCATTCAGATTTTAATGCAACAATTACTTCCAATAGAACTACGGAGGGTACTGCCGAAACATATTGTCAAAGCATTAATTGAACTAAGCAACTATTTTTCAGTGTTGTGCTCAAGTACAAATACTTTAGCTGATATAGAAATATTGGAAGATCGTATGGCTCTTACACTTTGCACCCTTGAGAAAATAGTCCCCCGGGGATTCTTTGTTGTGATGGAGCACTTGCTAATACATTTGGTTGATGAGTTAGTAATTACCGGTGCAGTAATCTAACATTGGATGTATCCAATTGAAAGATATTTGCATACTATAAAACTCTTTGGGCGTAATCGTGCTCATCCTGAGGCCTCAATTGCTAAATCTGTTTTTATGGAAGGGGCCCCACCTTTTGCTCGAGATATATGGTTGATGATGTGGAAATTAATTCTAACTAGCCTTTAATAAATGATGATGGATGTAATGACATTGGGCGTGGTGTGAGGCAAGAACGAAAATTCCGGCTTGATTCAATAACTCGTATACAAGCGCATCGGTATGTTCTTGCTAACACTGATGCAGTTGCCCCATTTATTGAGTAAGTTACATATTAACCATAAGTAATTTTTATATAAAATGCATAATTGAATTCCCTTTCTTACTTGAGACACGTATGATATTTTCAGAAAATACATTCTTGAACTTACAAAATAATATCCTCATGTTTCACAACAACATTTTGTGCAACGCCTTCACAATGAACATTTCTACACATGGTTTAAGGGTTATGTAAGTATGTTTATTCATTCTTTGATTTCTAATTATATTTCCATATCATAGTTTTCTTATTTATTGAAATATCAGGTGGATGGATTATCAAAAGATATCGAATTATCTTGCGAAATATTGATTTTGGCATTGGGTCCTCTGGAGGTTGCGTTAAGCTTCAAGTCATATATTATTCGTGGGTTTATATTTCGAACAAAGGAAGTTGATATTCGTCGGAAAACGCAGAATAGTGAAGTTATTTTAAAAGCAGAACAAAAGAGATATGCTAGTCGAAAAGACTCTAATCCTTTATCTAGGGATGTTACTTTCTATGGACAACTGCCTGACATTATTGAAATTCAATATTTTAATGGCCAAAAGTTTATACTATTCAAATGCAATTGGATAGAAAATCATTTGGGGAAACAAGTAGATGAGTTCAACTTTAGATTAGTAAATTTCAACCACTTGTTGTACAAAGATAATCAATCAAGCGATGAGCTTTTTATCTTTGCATCCGAAGCAGAACAAATGTGGTATGTGCCAGACCCTTTGGAATCAGATTGGCATGTAGTTGTTCAAATGATGCCTAGAGATAGGTTTGATAGTTATTCAACTACAGAAGAAGAATTAGAAGTGCAACCATTCGAGTCGTTTAGTGTGCAAGACTTGGAACATGATCAAAACATATCTTGTGGAAGGCAAGATGTAGATGGATCCATAATTGATACATCTATGCCTGATGTTGATGATTGTGAGGATAATATGAACGAAGAATGAAGGCTAATAAGTTATAAATTTATATGTAAGCATTATGACATATGTTTCTCTTATTTTTATCATATGATTTGTTATGTTTTATCACATTTTTTATTAATACGATAACTAATCATATATATTGTTTGGTTGTAACAGATTCAGTATGATTAGATCCTCGTCTACTAGCGGAGTGGCACATGCATCACCCCCATCTCAGATTAAAGTATATAAATTTTTACTTCTCGAGGAGTTCAAATATTGCACTTGAAAATAAGACTAATTCCCATATACATTACCCCCATCTTTTTAGTCTTGTCTCTTGATCACTCTATGATCCTATTTAATCAATTAAAACAGTTATATTGATATGAACAATCATTTAAATGACTATATATTTCAGATATGTATTTCGTGTGTTATTTTAGGTCATAAAAGGACATATATTTTTTCAAACATATACCCTTTTTAGATCAAGAGCCTTATGAAGGCTTGATTGTATGCCTCGAAGATCTCTTCTTCTTCTTCTTCTTCTTCTTCTTCTTCTTCTTCTTCAGGAAGAACAATGATAATCTTGTTCATGTTATTATCAAATTAACTTAGGAATGTTCTTCAATAGATTGTCTCCACCATTAGTGCATTCTACTACGAATAAATTACAAAGGATCTCACAAATTTTCCTTTAATTCGTTGGCAAAGTCCACCCAGACATTTTGATAATTTTTGATTCTGTGAATTAATATTCTTCTTCTTTTCTTTCTGACGAAGGCATGGTAGAATTTGTAGATTTTATCTCCATCTTTAATCCATTTGTGTTTTGTCTTCTGGATCCGGTAAGCCTCTTCACATTTAAGATCATTAATGATCTTTGCTTTAGCTTCTAAGAATAATTATTTGTTCTCTATAGTTTGGGATTTAGTGTAGTTGATTTCGTGTTGCAAAATATCATCTTCCTATCTGTTAGATTCTTGAAAAATATTTTTAAAGATGGATTTGTTCCTATCGTTTAAATCCACTATCAATGTTTACAATTTAAATGAAAATACATTCAAATGATTAGCTTGAATGGGAGACCCCCAAGAATCTTCTATGATCTGCATGAAATTCTCATGATTGCACTACATGTTTTGGGATTTGAATTGTCTTAGAGCATTATCCATGCCATATGAATGGAGAGAACATAGGTTAGTGGTCAGAATAAAGTTTGTGAATATTTTGTATGCCTCTGGCAAGTGTAGTGTATTCTTTGATATAGTCCATGTCTGTTAAAGGTGTATTCTTTGATATAGTCCTCTAGCAAGTGTAGTGTCACGTTAGCTTTTCAAAGGTTGGGATACCATATAGGACACATGCAAACCACGTCATTCAATATACTGATGTGTAACTCCTCTAGCCATTTCCAATTGATTGACTTCAACTCATTCATGCCTTAATTAATTTCACAATAACCCGACTCACAAACATCCTTAACAATATAAGGACCAAATGCCATTGTCATCTTTATCGGCAGCACAACTTTAGCACCATACTCAAGTAAAGAGTGTTACTTATTGTCTTCCTTGTTTATGTATTCCAAGTTGCAATACCAATTGTCAGATATTTTTTCCCAAGATCAAATGGTTAAAGTATGACAAGTTATATTGTACATAACTATGAGCTTTCATAATAAATAATTACCTTAGGAATCTCAAAGTGGAAAATAATGTGATTCTTGGGTGAAATAACTGTGAGCTTTTCCACAGCCTTCTCAATTTCTCTTATACTCCTTGCTTTATTGCATCGTGGCTACTAGGATTAGAACGGGAACTCTCAACACATAACGCAACACAAAATACACCTTTAACAGATTTGAACTTACTTTTAATAGATTCACCCCCATTAGTGGTTTGATATGCTAAATATAGCCAATATAAATAATGATACAAACTTGATTTTACATAATTCGAACCTCGTAACACTACTAAACACATAATAACTTGACATGACAAAATATAGCCCGGTGATCAAGTTTAATTAGGATATGTATCATTGTACAATTTAACATATTGATTTCCCCTTACAAATCAAAGACTCGAGTATGGAACATGTAAAGAAATTGATAACAAAATGCAACTCTACTAATGAAACATGGATTAAATTTTGTGTAACTAGCATATTTTTAATTTCCACACATATGATGAAAACTTGTCTCCATAATGGGTTAGATAAGCCAGGTATAACAAGAGTGGTTTACCCAAATTAAGGGATCTCATAGTGCTATAAAAAACTAGAATTATCTTGATTCATAAGAAGAATTGATGACATTCTTTCTATTATACAAAATTCTCATGTGAATTGCAGTTACATCATTTTTTTTTACCTTTTTATCTATATTATGTTTTAAAAGGGTTTTGTTAGGGTTCACAATCTCTTCTTGTGAATGAAATAGTTGTTATTGATTGGCTACAGTTTATCAACATCAAGGAGGTTAGATAATCATTTGTTGGTTCTGTTCAATTTAATCCATCTCTCAGTTTTTTGTGAATTTTACATGTTTATTAAAATTCACATACACTTTTGTGAATCTTTATCTGTATACAAAAATTCTTGTCAAGTTATAATCCATCTCTCTGTTATTTATAATTCTTGTCATGTTTGTGATTAATCCATCTCTCTGTTATTTATCTCTATCTCTACCTTGGTTCTGTTCAATTTAATCCATCTCTCTATTATTTATAATTCTTGTCAAGTTTGTGATTAATTCATAAAGTGAGCTCTTTCGGCATTTGAACAGCTAGAAAAAGGTTGGTAATTGGCAGGTAAGATGTCTAATTTTATGAAGCGTTACACTTCCCATTACAATATAAAATATAAGTTATGCTAGGATAACAAGGTAGTTGACACCGTGAGTCTCCCTTCACACTCACTTGTGACTCGGTGAACTCCTTTATTTGTGTTTGATCAAATTTGTGACCTCTACACCACTAGCCCTTATTTGTTTTGTGGAAGGTCTTTATATTTCTATCCCATTGTTGTGTGAAACCAGTATAATGGACATGAGTAAAAAGTAATAGTCTATTTCAAAATCCACTCTCAACCCAGGCTTTGATAAATGGATGGAATATGTATCTTTCCAATCATTTTTTTGCTCCATAAGGACATTATTTATGACCCTTATGTCATTTCTAGTGTTATCTCCTTTTTGGAATCGTGCCTACAACTATTTTGAATTCAAATTTTGCATGACAGAACCCATAGTGCTTAACATATGTCAATTGTTGGTATTTTTTTCTACTAGGTGAAATGCCCATTTGTTCAAGTTTAAAAATGACCCCATTCCTTATTTCAAAGTGGATAATTCTCAATTATCTTTTTAAAACTTTATGGAAAAAATTATCAATTTTTTTTGGTCCACTCATTGACCAATTTTTTTATTATTTGAATTTATAACTTTCCAAATCGCGATGATAACCCTCATTTGAATTAAATGTTTCAAACATTTCAAATGAAAAAACCAGGGCCAAGAGGTTTCCCGTCAAATGCATTGGAGACTGCTAACCATTTATCTCCAAATGCATATAAAGGTATTTTAATCAGTGTATAATTTTTTATGTGTTTTCATTACGTTCGTTCATTTGCTAATCATGTACCTCCTTATTTAGGCTTAAAATATCTTGTTGCTAAGGAACTCGTGGCCATAAGGAGTCATTCTTCCTCGAGGTATCATGTTCATAATTGGAAGCCTATTAAGGTTCTATTGCATTGCGCTAGAGATAAGGATGATTCCCAGACCTATTAAAATAGACTATTGACGGCGCTTTACCTCACTGCCCAACTTTTAATGAAGTAGGGTTAAGCATCTTGACTCCTAAGCCAATTTTTCGATCTTATAAGGGCTAACTTCATACACCTCTACAACTGACTCTCCAACCCTTAATCTCTCTTAGAAAGTTGGTCTCTTTTCAAGAGAAACCACAATAATCACTTTGCCAAAGATTGTACTATTCAACAGTAGTAGTTTCTCCTATTGATATGGAGAAGAATATAAGAAAATTATTAAGACTAAACAACTTGAATCTTTCCCACGCTTTTCATATGCTCAAAATTTTTTCTGTTGTTTTTTATTAGGCACCATTTGATTTTACTTTTTCCTTTTAGTTCCGTCTAACATATGAGAATTTGAATAGACTTGGGATTGTTAATACACACATTAGCTAAAAAATTATGAATTTTTTCTCCTCTTTATATTTTTAGTTGTCTTTAGCAACTCAAGCTGATGAGGTAGAGTTCATTTTTAACAAATGGCCAAATGATCAAATTCGTGTTGAATATTTCTTATGTTAAAAAAGTGTCTTTTTGCCCCAAACAAACTAATATCATTTACTTTTAGTAAATTCCTCATAGTAAGTTGGGTAACTTCCTAGATTTTGGTTAACTCCCATGTTCTGATCCACTGAATACTAAAAGTTCTTAATTTATGTATTTATCTATGTTGGGCATGGTTGAGTTCCATTCTTATGTACTCACTTCAAATGAATATATGGTTGTGCCAGAAGTTCCTTTTGTCTAGTTATTTCATTATCAAACTATTAGTTTTTATACATTGTAGATGCAGACATGAAAATTGAATGACTCTACAACAATTTAAGATTTTGTTCAATCAGATACTACTTTTTTGGCCCTTTATAACTACTCTTCGCCTTGATTTGTTGCTACTTCTTTACTTATGGAACTATCATTTACAAGAAATATATTGTTTTTTCAAGAGGAAGTATCGATGGTACACCCTCCTATGGAATGAAAAATGACTTGCAGGTCATCTCACATGATGGTATATATCAAAAAATATCTGTACATCACAATTTTGTAAATTTTTATATATGCCTCCTCATTACTTTTGAACAGGTGACACTAATAGCACATCCTCTTATAAGAGGAAAGTTAGAGGGAGTGCCAGACAATGGAATGAATGGGGTAATTGTGCGAAAAAGATAATTGGTTGGGACGCAAATTTCCTACCAATTGGACCATATGCGAAGAAGTTGGCGAGTCAACTCGATTATTATGCACGTCAAGGGGATTTTTTTTGCTTTGACTTCACCTTCTTGGGCAAAAGAGAATCAACGAAAGCTCATCTTTGTTTGGGAACAAGTGCAGGTAATATTAAATTAATCTCGTATTAGTAAAATTGAATATTTAAAATTATTAGTATTTCTAACTAATGTATTTTTTTGTTCTTAAATTAAAACATGTGTTGTTGTAAGCTTGGAATTCAATGGATATCCTTTAATTATGAGAACAAGAAGAAGTATTATACGGAATTGAACATGGATGCTGAGCATTTAACAACGACCCCCCACCCCACCCCCCACCCCAAGTCAGCCGGAATCAATGGAAAGTCTTAGTGAAACAGTGGGGTCAAGAAACAACAAAGGTATCACATTGAATTAGTAGACGAAAATTTGCATGCTATTTTTTTAATTACTGATGTTATGTTAATGATTAAATAGGTTGGATTACATGTAAAAACAAAGAAGACTATCTTAAAATTTTCTAAAAATAATAAATTGAATTGGTGAGGAGAGTATACAATACCAAGTAACTTGAAATGTCATTAACATTATTTATTTTCACTTGCAGTGAGTGGCAAATAGCAATATCATTAACCGAGTTTATCTTTGTTCCCACCCTAGAATTGGGAGAACTTCAATTGTCGTAATAAAGCAACAAGTTAGTATATGTTCTTACTTTAGTATAATTATATATATGTTCTACTAAACTATGATTATATTTATGTTATGTTAGGATTTTGTTAACATGTTTTCTATTTATATATAAATTAGATGAAGTCAAAACAGGAGCCCATCGACAAATTGAGTGTTTGGAGATGGACACGTAAGAAAAAGGATCTTACATACGATGTCGATGATGGAGCGGTTGGTAGAGAGGTATAAATATGTTGATAATTGCAATCCAAAAGCCTTAGTTACATTACGAATTTTATTTTGGTGGATGTTTGCAAGTTTCATTTACGAAAAGAGGTTGATTGTGCTATATGTTTTTTCTCAATTTGTAGGATATGATTAAAAGACAATTGGATGTGCTACCAATTGATCAACAAAATCGAACTGAAGTGAGGGATGTTATATTTGAGGACGTGATAGGACCTGACGAACATGGATGAGCATTGTGTATGGGAGTATGCATTAAACCAACTTCTTCACGCTCAACCACATCATCTAATTATTATCATAGTGAGATTTTTCGATTAGAGAAGGAGGCCAATGAGCGAGATACTCTTTATCGGGAAGAGGTTGAGGCACGAGAGAATTGTCATCAAGAAGAAATTTATATAGTGCGTGCCAATTTAGAAAATAAAATACAAGAAAGAGTCGTGACGGCCAAGACATAAACTCTAGCAAAAACTAGTCTTGAAATCGCTCGTATGATACGAGAGGCGGTCATCCCACTACCACCATCAGCACCAGCCACAGTTGATACTATCGATAACCACGCTTGACTATGTATTAATGTAATTTACTTAGAAGTGGAAATGACAATTTGAAACTATGTGGTGGTGTTTATTTTTTCAAGTGTGATAAGATACTATTTGGTTTTGTTATTATATTTAAGGTTAAATTTTGGTATAATATGTCATTGCGTTTTTGTTACTTAATTTAATGCTATTATATTAGAAATTGAATTTTGGTTGATTATAATATAAGTTTATAAAATATATATATATATATCTTTTAGGACAACTACAACTGTCTTTTCAAATATTCAATTGGCGCCACATTTATTACGCCAAAATATATTAAGGACAGCTAATTTTTTCCCTATTACTTCGTTTTAAAGGACAACAACATCTGTCCTTATGAATATTTAATAATATTTGGATTTGAGATGATGGAACAAAAAGGACATAAATTGTTGTCCTAAATACTCAAAAATGACAGCAATTACTGTCTTTTTAGCCTTTTATGACGCCCATCTATTAGGACAGCTCTTGTTATCCTTATGATTGTCCTAAATACTATTGGGGACAGAAAATGAGTTTTTGGTACAGTAAATTAGTTGTCCTTAATTGTTATTTTTCTAATGGTGGATATATTTGAGATCCGGGTATCACCAGTTGCGCATTCGGGAGCAAGACGTGTCTAAGACTTCTTTCTTGATGAGATATGGGTCCTATGAGTTTTGGGTTACATCATTTGGGCTAACCAATGCACCATCCATATTTATGGACTTAATGAATAGGGTGTTCAGAGAGTTCTTGGATTAGTTTGTTATCATCTTCATTGATGACATTCTAATTTATTCTCGAATCAAGGAAGAGCATGTCGATCATCTGCGTCGGGTCTTACAGACACTACGTGAGCATTAGTTGTTTGAAAAGTTTGCGAAATGCGGGTTCTAACTATGTGAGGTATAATTTTTTAGGCATATCATTTTCGAGTTGGGGATATCAATGGACCTGAGTAAGGTGTCTGCGATGAGGGAGTGGGGACAGTCCATGACACCGATAGAGGTGCGCAATTTCTTGGTGTTAATCAGGTATTGCAGATGGTTTGTTAGTAGGTTCTCGAAGATTGTGGGTCCATTGACTAATTTGACTCGCAAAGGTATCCCATTTGATTGGGATGACTCTTGTCAATTGGCTTTTGATGAGCTGAAGGACAAGTTGACTTCAGCATCCGTACTCTCACTTCCCAGGGCAGGAATATAGTATCTTGTTTTCATTGACGCATCCCTATAGGGACTTGGGAGTGTGTTACAACTGGAGGATCGGGGTATAGCGTATGCTTTCTGAAAGGTTAATCCTCATAAGAGGAATTACCCCACCCACAACTTGGAGTTAGCGGTAGTCATGTTTGCATTGCGGATTTGGAGATACTATTTGCTAGGGGAGAGATTTTGTCTGTTCATAGATCATAAGTCACTGCAGTACTTATTCACTCAAAGAGAGTTGAATATGCGTCTGTGAAAGTGGTTTGAATTTGTGAATAATTATCGGTTTGACATCGAGTATCACCCGAGAAAGGCTTACGTAGTGGCAGACGCGTTGAACCGCAGACCAGTAGGGGATGTAAATGAAGTGTCGAAGGTAAAATGGAAGGAGTTGGGACATCAGGATTCAGTGGCCCGATCATTTATGTCAGTTATGACCGTCACCCCTCAGATTGTCATGAGAGTGATACAGGCAAAGGCAGTGGATCCGTTTTATCAGGATCGGATTAGACATCTATTAGCTGGGGGAGCATAGTCGTACTCCATTAGTTTAGAGGGAGGTTTACGATTCAATGGGAGATTGATTGTCCATGAGGGGGAAGATTTATGACACGCAGTGATGGAATAGGCACACGGGTCGCGGTTTGCAGTACATCATGGAGGGGATAAAATGTACCAAGATATAAGATGGAAGAACTGGTGGATTGGGATAAAGAGAGACATCGTCGAGTTTGTTTCGAGATATACCACTTTTTAGTTAGTGAAAGTGGACCATCAGAATCCGGCAGGGGGTTTACAACCGTTAGAGATCCCGATGTGGAAATGGGAGAGCATTTTTATGGATTTTATTACTGGTTTACCTACTTCACAGTGAGGTCATGATTCAATATAGGTGATAGTGGATCGTTTGACTAAGGTAGCTCACTTCCTGCTATCTCGGACTGATTACACTACGGGGGATAGTATGCCCAGATTTTCATTGCTTAGATAGTGAGATTTCATAGGGTGCCATTAGATATTGTGTCCGATAGGGATAAGATTTTTGTGTCTCAGTTTTAGGAGAGTTTTCAGGAGGCTATGGGTACCGAGTTGCAGTTGAGTACGACTTATCACCCACAGATGGATAGGCAGACGGAGAGGAGTAATCAGATGTTGGAAGATATGATGCGGATGTGTATCCTTGATTTTAGGGGAGGTTAGGATCAATATCTTCCACTGGTGGAGTTCGCATATAACAACTCCTATTAGTTCAACATTGGCATGGCACCATTCGAGGCGTTGTACAGTATACCTCATTGTTCGCCCGCTTGTTGGTTGGAGGTGGGGGACAAAAAACTTCTTGGGCTGGAGTTGATTCCGGATACGTCGACCAAAATTGAGTTAATTTGGAGCCGTATAGAGATAGCCCAAGACCGATAGAAGAGTTATGCGTATGCTAAGCGGTACTTCGTGGAGTTTAATGTGGGGGATCAGGTTCAGCTACATGTATCTCTATGAATGGGATAATGAGGCTCGAGAAGAAAGGAAAGTTGGTGTCGAGATACGTGGGGCCATTCCCTATCATTGAGCGGATTGGTCCAGTTGCATACAGACTTAGGTTACTAGAGCATTTGCATCGGATTCACAATGTATTTCATATTTCTTTATTGAGGCGATATGTTCGGGATGAGTTGTCTCACACTCACATTGCTTTAAAGGAGAGCAATTTACAGCCCGATATTTCATATAAGGAGAGGTCGGCTGCTATCTTACACCATAGAGAGAGGAGACTCAAGTCGAAGGTAGTTTCACTTATACGGGATCAGTGGGGGCATCATAAAGCCGACGAGTCCACTTGGGAGCATGAGGATGAGATGCGCAAAAAGTATCCAGAGTTATTCGTACCAGATATTTACTTTTTCCCGAATTTTGGGATGAAATTCCATTATTAGGGGGGAAGTATGTAATACACCGTAATTTAATAGATTTTTATATTGGGAATTAATTGGGAAAAGTGAATTATATTTAGAAATTAATCCGAAAAACTAAATATTAATTGCGAGATAAGGGTTAATATTTTTTTATATTAAGTATTACTTAGTGAATGAGTAATAATAATGATAAGGAAATATTAAAATTGTCATGAGTGAAAAATACGACAGTTACGTTAAATGTAATCGGGATGCGCGTGTCAGTCGTGTCGGGACTTAATTTGAGAAATAAAATATAATCTTACTTTTGGTATTTCAAATGGTCATTTTGAGTGTGCCAATGTGTCATAAGGGGCGAAATAGTCAAAAAAATGTACTCAGGGCTTTAGTTTGGGTCCTGGGCAATTTTAGGTCAAACCGATACCCCGGGAGGGTATTTCGGTCTTTTGTAATTTTGAGGAAGGAGGACCTACGAAATTCATAGTCTTATATCATCTGATAAGTTAGGTTTTTTAGGGTTAGAAGTTACCCAGTTACAGAGAGGCCATATGAGGAAGGAGAGAGGAGTCCCAAAGCTTATCTTACACATTTCTTGCACCAAAACCACTGTCGTTGCGTAGATCGGAAGGAGAGGATCACACCCATACCATTCTTCTATAGAGATTCAGACCTACGAAACGAGACAAGTGTTTATCTTGATACAAATTAAGTACATATGATATCCATGTTAGTGTATGAAGGATTATATGGATGAATAAAGGAATTTGGCTTGAAATTGGAAGATTAAATCATGATTCTTGGGTAGAAATTATGTTAGGTTTAATCTATTATGCATATAGAACAAATCTGACATATTGTAAGGACATTTTTATCATGTTCGAAATGTTTCATTTGTATATGTCGTAAGCCGCTACATTTGGCATGTCTCTACACGATCTCACACGACGGCCTCAATCCGAATTTCGGGAATCAAGCATTTATTATCTCCATCATATGTCCCTCATCTGCCTCAACAACTTCACGTTCCATGATTTTAGGCTCGTAATGAAAGTAGTACGCAAGAGAAGTCAAAACAGTGAAACAAGGCCTAATAGGGATGTTCAAGGTCAATTTGGTAATTTTATAGCCACCGTCTGGAGGACCAGTCAACTAGAAAGTTGAAGAGCTTTTCGTAACAAAGATATTGGAAGAAACAACACCTCAATCCGAGCTACGGTGATCAAGTTATGGCCTATTGAAAATGGAGATAATTCCAATAAAAACCTTGGAATTTTTACCAAATGTTGAAAGACCTTTTTCCAGCGAATTTCCCCGAACCCAGCCCGAACCGGTTCGGGGGGGCAAACCGGTTCGCAGGGACCCCGAATCAGTTCGGGTACCCTGTACGCTGGCAGTGTTTTTAATTCGCAAAACTCTTCATTTGTTTTCCTATTTAAATCAAATTCGGGGGAGCTATTTAAGAGACATTGATAGACGAATTTGAGAGTCCTAATACCTTAAGTCTTCACCTTTTTGAGTCCCAAGACTCATGTTTTGATTCACACAACTTTGCCAAACCTTTGTGAATCCGTTTACAACCCAAGAACACATCAGTGTGTCTGTTCATACCCTTATGAAGAAGATCGTTCTTCTTCATTGCTGCCCTCCTGGAAAGGGAAAGTTCCAGCCGCCGACTATAGATCCGACGCCTGTGGGTAATTCTGTGTCACTGTATTTTCATTGTAATCTGAGAAATTGTATGTTACAATATTATAATGAAAATAAATGATTTTGCCCCTTTGGGGGATTTTTCCTCACATATATGTGTTTGAATGTTCTTACATGAGTTATCATCGTGTTCAATCACATATAGCTGCATGTTTAGGATTTAATTGATAAAAATTGAGTTTAATTAAATAATATCTATATTTGAACGCACGCGCACTCTTTCAAATTAGTATCAGAGCCAGTTACACAACTTTACCATGTAATTTTCCGCAAAATTTTTCTAAGATATCAATTTTCAGAAAAATTCATTTTTGAAAACAAGTGTGTTCATAATGGAGAAATTATATAATAAAATGCCAGTTTTTGACGGGACTAACTATGCGTACTGGAAAGTTCGCATGAGATCTTCTTTAAAAGCCATTGATGAATGTGTCTGGATTTTGGTTGAAAGAGGGTGGACTCCTCCCTCCGTCACTGTTGAAAATGTGATTAATTTAAAACCTGTCACCTCATGGACTAAAGAAGAATTTAAATGGTCATCTTTCAATTCTAAAGGGCTAAGTTCCATTTCGAGATCCGTCACTCCTGACAAGTTCTGACGTATAATGACGTGCACCACGTCAAAAGAGGCATGGGATGTTTTGCAAATTACCCATGAAGGTACGAATGTTGTGAAAGAATCTAAACTTTAAAATTTAACAACTCAATTTGAGATCATCACCATGCATGAAACTGAATGTTTTGATGATTTTTATGCTAGGCTTTCTGACATTGTTAATACTAGCTTTAATCTTGGTGAACATATTCCTAATGATAGAGTTGTTAAAAAGATTCTTCGTTCTCTGCCTAAGCGTTTTATCCCTAAAGTCACTGTGCTAAATTCTATGGGTAATTTAAATACGCTAAAATTGGAGGAACTTGTAGGAGATTTGCAAACATATGAAATTGATATGTTTCCTAAAACTGCTAAGCCTAAAGATAAGGGAATTGCACTTAATTCCCAAGAGAGAAAGAGTGAGGGGTTGGCAATAAAGAGGGGAGAGTCATCTAGAAAAAGAGAGACAGATACGTCAGATTCTGAGTGTGATTTTGACTTAGATGATTTGGCCCTTTTTGCTAAAAATTTCAAAAGAATTCTCAAATTCAAGAAAAATGGTAATTTTAAAGATAAAAAGAAGTTTGAGAAAAATAAGTTTGAAAAGAAAAATGAAAAAGTTTTTAAAGATCCTCCTAAGAAAGAAAGTGAGAGATGCTTTGAGTGCGACGGTAGGGGTCATAGAGCTTTTGAGTGTGCTACTAGGCTGAACAAAGAAAAGGGCAAAGATGTCCTTAATGCTACCCTTAGTGACGACAGTGAGGTGGAGTCGGTGGATTCCGGAGATGAGTCACCGCATGATTGTAACTTCACCGCATTCATGGCTAGTCATGTGAGCACTTATAGTATTTCTCACGACGATGAGGATGCTGCTTCACAGGGACACCTCGACAGTGAAAGTGATATGAGTGAGGGGATGATGACACAAGTGAAGGTGAGAGTGATCTTCAACGCGCCTACACCGAGCTATATTTTGAGTCCTTTAAAACTAAAAAGCGTAATAAAGCGTTAGTTCTTAGGATCACCACTTTAGAGGAAGATTTAGGAAAAGCGAGAGAGAGAGAGAGAGTCATCCACCTGCACTACCTTAAGAGAGAGAGAGAGAGTCTGCCTGTGTTGAGAAAGAAAGTTTGTTTAGAGAGATAAATAGTTGTTTTGAGAAAGAGAGAGGGGACTTGACTAAACAAGTGGCTAGTCTTACGAGTGAGCTCCATTCCTACGTGGAGACTCGGAAGAAACTTAAAGCCCTTATTACCCAGCTTACTCATGATCTCGAGAAAGCACGGGAAGTCAAGGTACAAATCGAGGATAGATCTGGGAAGATGGGAAAGATGCTCCTCGGCCCCGCTTTAGGTTTTGGTGATCGGCAGGGAATTGGTTATGATGGTGCCTCCACGTCCCAAATTGCACCTGGACCAGTCCCTGAGTTTACTACTACTCCTTATGGTTATCACCAAAATGCACGAAGGAGAGTTCGACCAAGAAAAGCAAACCAAGGTCCCCCTAAGACTATGTTCTTTTGTACATATTGCAAAAGAAAAGGCCACCTGAGGGAGTTTTGCTATAGTTTGGGTCGAACACGACGTACTTCTGCTTCACCTCATCATTATGATGAGTTTGCCAGTTTGAGAGAGCGTGTTGAATTTTTAGCCACCACATTACAGAGTTTGATGGAGGAATTCTGACGGATGTCTTTGTCGTCAGTGAATGCTTTTCTCATTCCGGCTAAAACCAACAACAACAAGGGTAAAGAAAAGGTTACTACTCCTTGGGTGCCTAATAAAGATAAGAAAGCCCTTGTTGTTCATGTTGCTCTCAAAGCTCATAATACCTCACAATGGTATTTTGATAGTGGGTGCTCCAGACACATGACAGGTGATGTCTCATTTTTTACCTCCCTAGAGGAATATAAGGAAGGTAGAGTCACCTTTGGAGATGGGAGCAAGTCTAGCATTGAAGGATGAGGTACTGTAGAGTTACCATGATTTCCTAAGCTATAGAATGTTTTGTAAGTCAAAGGTTTGAAAGCAAACCTTCTCAGCATTAGCAAGCTGTGCGACGTTGACTTTGCAGTAAAGTTTGACCAGGACGCGTGTAATGTCTACAATCAATCCGGTAAACTTTTAGTGCAAGGGGTGAGGACCTAGGATAATTTCTATGGGAATGTGCCCACTTCCTCACTTGTCTGCAACAGCACCACATTCTCTCCTATGGATTTGTGGCACTAACGTCTAGGTCACGTGAAAGTGAGAGATTTGACTCGTTTACCCAAAAAGGACCTAGTACGTGGCTTACCATCTCTTGGAAAGTCAACTTCCACGGTTTGTGGACCCTCACTACACCAAATCTGCCCATTTGTCAAGGTCATTGACCTTGACAAATTCACCTTGTCAAGGTCAATGACCGTGACATTTCGAGGCGAGACAACTTTTTTTGTCACGGTCGTGTCACGGTCATTGACCTTGACAAAAAACTCGCGTTTTGTGTCACGGTCGTGTCAAGGTCAATGACCGTGACACGTTTGTCACGGTTTATAATCGTGACAAAGCCGTGACCCTTTTTTTTAAAAAAATTGTCACGGTCAATGACCGTGACAATTCTGGGCAGAATTTAAAAAAAATCTGCTGGGCAGTATGGCCACTGCCACTGCCCAGCAGTATATTTGTACCTGTTATAGCAACGTTGTACCTGTTCCAAACATCATATATCCAACACAAACTAAAGATAATGCAAATATATATTCATGACAGTATAATCCAAATCTTCAAAGTAAAAATAATATACATGACGATATAATCCAAATATAATTAAAATGGACAAACTAGAAAATAATGTTACTACATGTCTTGGATAAAACTGAGGAGGTGAGTAGGCCACACGACATACGAATTGACGGACCCACTAATATACGTCGTGCCGCATTGTTCGCGCAACCACAATAGGGAGTTCTCCTTCCCGGTTATGACATGCGTGACGAGCACCTTGGACTCCATCTGTTGAAGCACACTTCCATGGACTATTCCACCCTCGACGATATTCGGGTCCCTCAACCCCCGCCCTATCCGCTGGCCATCAAATATGTCCAATATGAACACGCTCGGCCAACCAATTGTCGATAATGGTCTGTTGGAGGGCGTCAAATAGGGAAGTGGATC
This sequence comes from Sambucus nigra, assembly GCA_949130495.1. Lineage (NCBI taxonomy): Eukaryota > Viridiplantae > Streptophyta > Magnoliopsida > Dipsacales > Adoxaceae > Sambucus > Sambucus nigra. Next base: position 93,534,096 of record OX422210.1, on the reverse strand, counting down.
GTCGAAGTACGAACGTGTCGGTGATGAAGCAGCGAGGTCCACATCCTCGTCATCCTGCGCCTCGTCCTCCCGCACCTCCTCCTCCACCGCCTTCTCTTTCCCTTTCCCTTTACCTATCTCTTTACGGTCTCCACCCAACGTACGCTTCATGAATGCGTACATATCTTGGACCGTCGCCTCCAAACGGGACAGCTTCGCGTCGTGTGAATCCACCGTTCGAGCCAACCCGGTGTCGCTCGTCTCCAATCCGATGATCCTAGATTTGGCCACCCGCGAGCTCACTCCCCTTGTCCTCCCCTTGCGATCAGAGCCAAGCACTTGGCTGAGTGCGTCTGTGGACAAAGATGCCTTGTCGGCATCAGACTGCGACTCATGCACTTCCTTAAGCTTTGCCTGAAACGACAAAAAGCACATGATTAGTAAAATAAGTAAACTAAAAAATTATAACGTAATTAACAATAATTAAACTGTCGGATTACTTACAATCATGGCCGCGACGCTCGGGGACACCTCCTTGTCCTTCCCCTTCTTCGTCCGAAGAGCCACATAAGTATCGAGCCTATGTGGCTTACCCCCTGGCCCACTCCCTACCCCCTGAAATAAAATAAAGTAAAGTAAAATTAGTATCGGCCCCGCAAAGTAAAATAATATCCAATAATATATTTCTGTAGTTATAGATAAATTAAATATTACCTTCATCCTATGCTCCACCTCAGCGTAAGAGGTCCGGCCAGAGTAGTGCACGTCCGTCTTTTTAGCCCGATTTTCCCTCCCCGATTGGCGAGATGCCAATTGTCGATCCTCGATCTCATTGTCAATGAACTTTTTCCATTGTGCCAATGAGATCAGCTCCTTGGGCGGGACGGATCCGCGCCATTGTAAAATGGTCTCTCGTGTTTTTCCAAAGTACCGTGTCCGCATATTTTTTTTCCACGTCTTGTGTTGCTCCCTCAAGTGCTCCAAGACGGAATCGCGTAGCTTTGGATCCAAGTTGAATTGTTCCTGTCCAACAAATACAATGTTAGTTGCGAATAAATATAAATATAAATATAAATATAAATATAAATATAAATATAAATATAAATATAAATATAAATTGAAATTGAAATATTCATATAAATATTACCTGTAGTGCGCCCAAACAGCTAACTTGAGCTCATACGGCACCTCCTTCCAACTCATAAACCCCGGGCCGATGACCGTCTTTAGCAGCTCGAGGGATCTCGCTAAAAGCTCCGACTTGTTTTCGACGGTAATCCCAAATTTTCCATATTTGGGGAGCCTAGGGGCGGAGGAGCCCTCGTCGCCTCCGCTACCACCGAACCCAGACGACGACATCATCATAAACAGCATCATCATCTTCGCCCTAACATCTGAAGGAGACATTTTTGCTGTAAAAAAAATGTTATTAGTACAGATAAAAAAAATGTTATTAGTACAGATAAAAAAATGTTCCGTCTATATTATAACGTATGTGTAAGTTCCGTCAATACCATTTCGTTTCAATTTTGTAATATTATGTTTTTTCCAAATATTTAAAGAGTTATTAAATGGGTGCCCCACCCCTACACCCTCCCCCCGCCACACACACACGCACACCTACGCACACACACACACACACACACACACCACCCCTACCCACCCCACCCCCACCCCTACCCCCACCACGACCGTGACAACTACATATATTGTTTATCAATAAAATTATGACATGAGATAATTATAATTGTAGCATAAATTTCATTATCATGGGTTTTACCTAATTGAATTAAATGAACAATACTTTTAGCCCTTGTTATTCATCAAATTTGAGGCAAGTTAATTAGAATATTTGTATCGAGCCTATGTGATTTATATGGATTAATTCTATTACAATTCCAAATATTTAACTAACTTTGGTTTGGTTTATTTCTAGTTGAATCTGAGTTATAATTTTTAGATTATGTATAGGAATTGAATTTTAATATTAATCCTTCATAAATCCCTTGAATACATGCATAAATTTGTAGAGATTGAAATTAAATTGCTTGAGATTGAATTTCTATGTTTCGGGGTCATTATTTGAAAATACTTAATTACCCTTTGAAAACCTTTCATAACACACCTATGTATTAAATATGGGTTAGACCTCTTAGCTTGCTCAACCACCCATTTACACACTTACTTTACCTTTTATTTACATTATGGATATTAATCAATTCACACGTTTTTTGTCCACTTCAACCTTTACTGAAACATTTATTAATTCATTCAAGTTAGGTAAAACCACGCAAGTATCTAATACAAATATTATCATTCAACAAATTAAGTCCCATCGATAATAAACCCCCTCCCCCACCCTGCCCCACCCCGCCCCACCCCAATATTTTTCAACACTGTATCCCCCAATAGTAATAATGAATTAACATATAATTTTCAACTCCAACAACATATGCTTCAACTTAACCCAATCTTCCCAATAATACAAACTAATCAACACCCAACATCCAAATCCAACAACATAGGTCTAGAACCAAAGTTTGTACATAATAATTTATAGTCTCCAAGAAAGTACCATTTTTATTCATAATATTTACGATTATCAGTTTCTCGTGTATTAGCCAAATTTCCACCCCACCCCACCCCCCTTCACCACACCCTGCCCCACCCCCTGCCCCCCTCCACCACCCCCGCCCCACCCCCTCCCCCACCCTGCCCCACCCCGCCCCACCCCCACCCTGCCCCACCCCCACCCCGTGCCCCACCCTGCCCCACCTCGCCCCACCCCCTCCCCCTCCCCCACCCCCTGCCCCACCCTGCCCCACCCCGCCCCACCCCCTGCCCCCACCCTGCCCCACCCCCCACACACGCACACACATACACACATATATATATACACATACCCCCCACCCCCTCCCCCACCCCGCCCCACCCCCTGCCCCCCTCCACCACCCCCTACCCCCATCCCGCCCCACCCCCCACACACGCACACACATACACACATATATATATACACATACACACATAAATATATAGACAAATATATATATATAAATGGAAGAGAGAGAGAGAGAGAGAGAAATTGGACCTGAGAGAGGGAGAGAGAGAGAGAGCGTCGAGAGAGAGAGAGAGAGAGGGAAGGGTGCGGGAGGGAAAAAATAAGGGGGGTAGGGTTTTTGCTGGAAAAGTTGTCACGGTCGTGTCAAGGTCAATGACCGTGACATAAAACGCGTGTTTTTTTTTGTCACGGTCAATGACCTTGACAAGGCTGGCCGGCTGAAAGGTGACAATTTGCCCATTTTGGTGTAGTGCCTGTTAGTTGGGAAAGAAAATTCGGAGCCCTCGTAGGAAGTTGCATTCCATTACCACCTCACGAGTACTCGAGATGATTCACATGGATCTTATGGGTCCTACTCGTACTGAGAGTTTGGATGGTAAGAGGTATATCCTCGTGATGGTAGACGATTTCTCTAGATATTCTATTGTACGTTTTCTGAGGGAGAAATCCGATGTTGTAGAGTTTTTAACAACCAAGTGTTGTGTCCTAAAAAATCAATACGGAGTCACTATTAATAGGATCCGTAGTGACAACGACACAAAATTTAAGCAAAAGTAGATCTCTACTGTGATAGCCTTGGGATCAAATATGAGTTTTCTGTTGTGAAGACTCCTCGACAAAATGGGATTGTTGAGAGAAAAAATAGGACGATCCAGGAAATGGCTAGATCTATGCTTCTAGGTCGTAATGTTTCTAGGAGATTTTGGGCAGAGGCAGTGTCTACTGCATGCCACACGGTGAATAGGGTCTACCTGCGTCCACACACACTTAAGAAGCCTTATGAATTATGGACTGGCAAGAAACCCAACCTTGCATACTTCCGTGTTTTTTGGAGTAAATGCTATATCCTACGGGATAGAGAGAAATTAGGAAAGTTTGACTCCCGAAGAGACGACGGAATATTGCTAGGCTATTCATAGAACAGTAGAGCGTATCGGGTTTTTGACCTAAAGAGCTCTAAGGTTATGGAATCAATAAACGTCACCGTGCAAGATGGCGAACCTCTGACGGTTATAGATCCTAACCTTCAGTGTGAGGATGAGGACTTTTCTGGAAGTGATTTACTTGTCCCTCACTCACACTCTGTGGACCCTACTCCTGTGTTAGGGGACACACCTTCTTGGGTTCGTAAGAGTCATGACCCTGCCTCTATTGTAGGTGATCCCACTCTTGGGGTCAGGACTCGTGCTCAACTAGAGAACGTCGTTAGCCACTTTTGCTACACGTCCAAAGTCGAGCCCAATAATCACAAAGAAGCACTCAAGGATGAACACTGGATATCTGCTATGCAGGATGAGTTGCTTCAGTTTAAAAAGAAAAATGTCTGGGAGCTTGTCCCCCGACCTAGTGAGACTAATGTGATAGGTACCAGGTGGATTTTTAAGAATAAAATGGATGAAAATGGTACCATAATCAAAAACAAGGCTAGGTTGGTCGCTCAAGGCTACACACAGATAGAGGGTGTAGACTTCGGGAGACATTTTCTCCTGTCACGAGGCTTGAGTCCATCCGCTTACTACTCGCCATCGCATGTCATCTGCGCTTTAAGTTATATCAGATGGATGTCAAGAGTGCCTTCCTGAATGGCATTTTATAGGAGGAGGTCTACGTGGAACAACCAAAAGGGTTTGAAGACACTCAACACCCTGAGCACGTTTATTATCTTAGGAAAGCCTTGTATGGTTTGAAGTAAGAACCCCGTGCTTGTTATGAAAGGCTTACTTCATATCTCTTAGCTCGTGGCTTCAAGAGAGGGGGAGTTGATATGACATTGTTCGTCAGGAGAGATGACGGTGCTATTTTGGTTGCCCAGGTCTATGTGGACGGCATAGTCTTTGGATCCACGTGCTCCCAGCATGCTCACCACTTTTAGGAAGAGATGAAAAGTGAGTTTGAGATGAGCATGGTAGGTGAGCTTACTTTTTTCCTTGGTCTCCAGGTTCGTAAGCTAGAGGATGGGATGTTCATCTCCCAATTCAAGTATGCTAGAGAACTAGTGAAGAAATTTGGTCTAGGCTCCGCTAAGCATGCATGTACACCTATGAGTACTTCTATCAAGCTTAGTAAGGACACTTCAGGCAAGGACGTAGAGCAAACCTTGTATCGGAGTATGATAGGTAGTCTTCTCTATTTGGCTGCCAGTTGTCCCGACATAGCCTTTAGTGTTGGAGTCTGTGCACGATATCAGGCGTCCCCAAAAGAGTCACACTTACTCGCTCTAAAATATATTATCAAATATGTGAGTGGGACTCTCTCATATGGCATTTGGTATTCCTTTGATACCAATGACCGTTTGTCCGCCTATTCGGATGCCGATTGGGCCGGGGATGTAGATGGTTGTAGGATCACTTTTGGTGGGTGTTTCTATTTTGGTTATGCTCTTGTCTCCTGGTTGAGAAAGAAGCAAAACTCCATCTCTTTGTCCACTACGGAGGTTGAGTACATCGCCGCCGGGAGTTGTTGCACGCAACTCTTGTGGATGAAGCAGATGCTGGAGGATTATGGGATTTCACAGGACACCATGACCATTTACTATGATAACACGAGTGCGATACACATATCCCGCAATCCAGTCCAGCATTCGCGCACAAAGCACATCAGGATACGCGAGCACTTTATACGTCAGTTAGTTGAGGAGAAAGTCGTATCCCTGAGTTTCGTTCCCACCGACCATCAGTTAGCCGATATTTTCACGAAACATTTAGATGCCCTTAGATTTGAGAGTCTTAGAAAGTCTTTGGGGATTTGCACAGTTGACTGAGGCGTTGGTCTGTGTCTAGGATAGGATGCTTTTTCATGTTCATATCATATGCTTCCTATTGCTAGTTTGTTTTATATGTACTATTGCTTTGTTGTACAGATATTTATTTTTGAAAAATCCAAAAAGATTTTAGTTTTACAAAAATTTTTGAAAAATCCAAAAAGATTTTTGTACTTTTTTTGCACCTTTTATGGATGAGCATTTAAGATAGCCAACTCACAATTTCATTCCATTTATCCATGTGACTGCTTGATAGAAATTTGAGACACTACATCATTTCATCCATGTGCTTTACATTGTTTGGAGTCTTTGAGATGTGATTAGTGATATCTTTCTACATGTTTGACTCCTATCTCCTTTATTGCACACATTTACGACTTTATTTGATTATTGTACTTGTCTATCACATATTGGCTTGAGTGTTTCCATCTCAATTCTGTCTATACAACTAACCATATGCGATAAAACTTGACAAGATTGGAATGCATGTAAAAACTATTTTGGTGAGACTGTGTGTTTATTTGAAAATGGGGAAGGGATGTGAAAGGTTCATTTAGCCTTTGCGATTCTAATCCACCATTAAAACGGACCTAAAAAATGGAGGAGTTTTATTATCCGGGGTCAAAAGAGGTTAAAAGAGCTCGAAAAAATTTAAAGGTAATAAAAAGCAATACATGCCAAATATGGGCCATTAGGTTTCACCATCAATTCTCCAAAGTTTGAGAATTTAGATTACCTCTAAAAGAAAATATATATATATGAGGAAGTTTGGTTGGAGAATTTAAATGAGTTTGCACTTCTTTGAAAGTCCTAAAAAAGCATGAAATCGTTTTGGACGTTATTAGTGTGAAAATCACTTTGAGCTTTGATTTGTTGATTTGATTGAGTCAATGTCTCATATTTCCATTTTTTACACCAAAGGAAGATTTTGAGTTCATTCGTTAGGAGTATCCGATATTCATCGTGCACATATGTCATGTTTGTATGCATTGATTTTCCTATCGAATTTTATCACACCCATACATTCACGCAATCATAGACTTGGTTGTTTTGTGCTCGTTCATGGTGTGTTTCTTTGTTCATATACTTTGTGTGAAAAATTCAAAAATAGTGGTTTATTTCCTTGTGACATTCTCCATGTATATCTATTTCTGCTTTTCATATTTGTCTATTTGGGGACATCATAAAAAGGGGGAGAAGGAATTATCATCTTATGGGGGAGTTTTTGAGTTTGAGGATCTATTTTAAATTGGTATCTATATTTAGATCATTTCAAACTCGATATGTCACGTGGTATTTTCTTTTTCCCATGTGTGTAGGTACTCCATTGATGATCACTAAATTGCACACCTTGATGAGAAATGCTTTGAAAGTTATGAAGATTTGAAGAACAAACGATGAAGTCTTATTCATTTGTATCTTTCCAGTTTTGGGTTCATGGAAGGGTAGATTTGTATAGGCAATTTTATTATTCGATAATTCGGATTTTTTATGTATGTACCGGCATAAACATAGGGGGATATTTGTAAGGACATTTTTATCATGTCCGAAATGTTTCATTTGTATATGTCGTAAGCCGCTACATTTGGCATGTCTCTACACGATCTCACACGACGGCCTCAATCCGAATTTCGGGAATCAAGCATTTATTATCTCCATCATGTGTCCCTCATTTACCTCAACGATTTCATGTTCCATGATTTCAGGCTCGTAATGCAAGTAGTACACAAGAGAAGTCAAAATAGTGAAACAACGCTTGATAGGGATGTTTAAGGGCAATTTGGTAATTTTATAGCCACCGTCTGGAGGATCGGTCAACTGGAAAGTTGAAGAACTTTCTGCAAGAAAGATACTGGAAGAAACGAAACCTCAATCCGAGCTACGGTGATCAAGTTATGGCCTGTTGAAAATGGAGATAATTCTAAGAAAAACCTTAGAATTTTTACCAAGTGTTGAAAGCCCTTTTTCCAGTGAATTTCCCCGAACCCAGCCCGAATCGGTTCGTAAGGACCCCGAATCGGTTCAGGTACCCTGTACACTGGAAGTGTTTTTAATTCGCAAAACTCTCCATTTGTTTTCCTATTTAAATTAATTTCGGGGGAGCTATTTTAAGAGACTTTGATAGACGAATTTGAGAGTCCCAATACCTCAAGTGTTCACCTTTTTTAGTCCCAAGACTCATGTTTTGATTCACACAACTTTGCCAAACCTTTGTGAATCTGTTTGCAACCCAAGAACACATTTGTGTCTCTGTTCATACCCTTATGGAGAAGATCGTTCTTCTTCATTGCTGCCCTCCTGGAAAGGAAAATTTCCAGCCGCCGAATATAGATCCGACGCCCGTGGGTAATTCTGTGTCACTGTATTTTCATTGTAATCTGAGAAATTGTATGTTACAATATTATAATGAAAATAAATGGTTTTGCCCCTTTGGGGGATTTTTCCTCACATATATGTGTTTGAATGTTCATACATGAGTTATCATCTTGTTCAATCACATATAGCTGCATGTTTAGGATTTAATTGATAAAAATTGAGTTTAATTAAATAATATCTCTATTTGAACGCACGCGCACTCTTTCACATATTAGTGATATAAACTTGTGAATAAATCTAAATCTTTATTGAAGTCTTGGACACATATGGAAATCTAAGGGTTTGAAGATTTATTGTTGGAATTAATTAAATTCAAAGGTATTTCATATGCATTTAATGATTCTATGACATTGGAATTAATTTATATATATATATTACTAAGATGCTGGGTATACTTAGTTTGGAGTTTGGGAATGTTTAATGTTTATTTGTAGGGGTAACAATGTAGGATTCCCGTAATAGTGTAGGGAAGAAGATGATACCTGCTCCGTCGAATCGATTTGGCTCCTTGGCCAAATCGATTCGGAAGGTGAATCAATTCGGACCAAGGCCGAATCGATTTGTTTTCCCCAAAATTTCACATTTTCCCCCTTTTTGCTTAGAACTCATGGGAACCGATTGGGTTAACCTTTGAAGTAATTCTAAAACCTAATTAGAGATATTCTAATGTGTAGTAGGCTAATGTTGAGGTCAATATTAGTTACACAAAGAGAACTTGAGGCTAGAATCGATTTGGTAATGTCTTAATAAAACCTAATTTGGGAAATTCGTCATGTCACAGACAAATTGAGAAAACGTATGACTAGACTAGTAGGACATTAGTGAGATACCTACTGAATTTATTGATGGGACTACTGGTAACCTTTCGGGCAAGAGAGGTGATTGGAATTATACGATGAGAAGTATAATAATAAGGTACTGATACGTGGAATAATTGAGAGTTACTGTACTACTTATGGATTTATGAAATAGGTTGTGTGTATACCTAAACTGAATGTATGTTTATATATATATATATATATATATATATATATATATATATATATATATATATATATATGTGGTGTGAATACCTATTATTTGATATATCTATGTGTAATCATACCTAGGTTACTTGCTATCACAGGAGGTTTCATGTCGTGGACAGTCTTATTCTGATGAGCCCATAAGTGGGAATATCGACTTGTACCTTAGGACATAGACATTAGGGATTGAGCACCACTTGTGAGAATGAGGGTTTGACAGGTCATTTGGGTGCGTCGGGTATGAGAGTATCCCAAAGGCCTAGAGCTATGTTCACCTCCAATATGTATGATTTGATTTATGGTTCGGGGGAGATTATCCGAACTTGTGTCCTTACTTAGTACGTGATATACCATGATATGATATCAGAGTAGGCCCGTGCCGTACGTATATATATTATAAATGATAAAAAAATTTATCTACGTGTGATTAATTCTACTACGAGTGAATTAGTAGATAAGACATATAGTGATGTCTAAGTTATTCTAAGAGTAAGAGAATTAAATTTTAAACTAGTAACCCTTAACGAATATAAGTTAATTGAATATGTAGTAGCGTGTTATAAAGATAATACGAGTAGACATTATGAATTATTAGACGTTAAGAAATATGATTCAGACTAGTTAGGTGGTTAACATAACTAGGTGGGTTAGAGTAGTACGTTATACGTGCACAATAGTTGAGGCGTGAGGATCTCAAGTGAGAGCACGCGAAACTAACATGTATGTAATATTTTATCTTGAGGGGTAAGGATCTTAGGTGAAAGCACGCGGTACTAACATGTATGTAATATTTTCTCTTAATGCTCTTTAAACACTTGCTAATTTTTTTAAACTAATTTACTTGGGCTCTGACCCGTTTCAAATCCTTTTTGCAAAAATAATTTTAGGTTTCCAGCCATAAGGACACCATGCTCAAGAGTGCATATCATTTGACGTTCTACCACTGCTGTGGATGTTGCTGGACCTCGGTAGTAGATGCCTCCATGCTTATCATTCCTTCCTTATGAGATAGCTATTTCAGTCGAGCATGTCGCCCACTCTCATTCAGACATTATTTCAGTGATAGTGGATTTCATCTCTTTACTTTTCAGTTGTTGGACTAGTTTTTCATTTATGGATTACTGTAGTGGAGTTTCTGGCCTGGGTGTTTATTCCAGTCCTATCTATTTTATAGAATACGAGTTAAGAGGGAAATGTTTGAACTTTGGGCAAGCTCAAGGAGTGAGGTTTGTTTCTTCTGGTCGTAAGGGATTTATAGTAGGAGTTTAAATGAATTTATTGGAGCATTTTGGAGGTGTATTATTCCTTTATTTAAGAAAATAGAAAATTAATTATGGAAACTTGAACTTCACAAGGTTACATGGTGTAATCATGTATTTTTGGCTTTTACTGCCCATGTGGAGGTTGATGTGGTCAAGTGGAAGTGTGTAAATATTGAATATTTAAGTTTTAATCCTTGGTTTAAAGTTATTATATTTATTTGACATTAAATATGGTATTTTTTTAAGTTTTAGGGGTATTTTTATAATTTCATGAAAATATAGGGATGGGGTTGTACATTCTAGTTAGTTGAAATCTAGAGATTTGATTTGATATAAATTTTGGGTCTAGAGGTTAAGTATAGGATAAGTTATGCTAGTTTGAAGAGTTCAAGGGGAATTTAGAGAATGTTAAAACTTCTAAGGGTACTAGAGTAATTAAGTAAAGTTATCGGTTTGGCAGAGTAGTTTCATCTTTGTTAGGATATTTTTGAATTTGAATACTCCATGTGGAGTATAATGGGACTTGTAGGTAATAATTGATATTAACTAGCTCTATTAGGAAGTGCGGGTTTTACACTTATATAACGTGTATGGATATAAATTCATGTTTTGGGATCATGTTTTCGCTTGACACAACAAGATTTTGACAACACGAATATCACATGATACGATGTTGTATTTTTGTTACCATAAAAATTACCCATTTAAAATATGATATAACACGTTTTACACTTGTGTCCATACTTATGGGGTCACTCTTCGGAGGTGTATCCCTAAATCCTTTCCCTTTCTGACGTGTGTGTGGGATTGCATCCTTTATTGGAGTTCTCGGCCATCATCGATGTGGGATGATATATAAAGATAGAGTCGCTAGCCTATTTTACGCAAAACATGCAAAAGAAATGTCATCGCCTTGAGAGAAAAACATCAAGGACAATACTGATGTTTGTGAAACTAAGTAGTTTAAGGGTCTGGGGACTAAGTTATGGAATGGGAAGGTGTTAGGCACCCATCCCTCATCTTTGGTCTCTCATGGGCATGTGTTAATCTTCTCTTATTGAACTCCGTGATGTGTGTGCTTATGTGCATAATATAAATGGAGGATGGAATCGTTATGAAGGAACGATTTCATATATTGGACAAGACACAAGTAAAAAACATATAAAATATATATATCATGAATATATGATGAGAATAAAGTAAAAAATAGATGTGGGAGGACTCGAGTGGAGGGATTTACCCAAGACGCCTACATAGCCTGGGGGCATCAAAGTCCACATAGTTCGAATACAATACAAGGTGGGGTTTAACCCATAAATCTGATCAGGGACTTTATTATATTTGTGTTTATGGAAAAAAGGTGTTTTAGTGTGAGAAAATGTGATGAGAAATTTCCATTTGGAATTTACAAATGAACCCTCTTTTTCTTGTTTTGGGTTTTTTTTATGAAAATAAAGTATATGCGGATACTAATAATAAAAGTTTTGAAATTAAGACATGTGATGTAATGAAGTAAAGTACTAAAGCAAAAATAAAACAACCAATGCAAAATTAAGAAAATTTAGAGACAAATGGGAAGAAATGGACCTCCTTAGGAAGACTTGAAGTAGATCTTCCTTGTAGATGTGCTGATCTCAAGATGAGGTGATGGCCATTTAAGGAGGTGAGTAGGAATTTACTCAAAAGAGTATGAAAGTGATGAAAGGAATGTGGAAAATGGGCTTTTAAGGAAAGAGCAACTCTGAAATCAAGGAAATTCTCTCTGAATTGCTGAGAGGGATGTTCAGGGGGTCAGGGGTGATTTTTAAAGTGAGTCCATGGCCTTTATTTATAGGCCCAATGGGGTTCTGATCAGCATGGTCCTAGACCTTCCTATCAGCATAGAATACTAGACACACTACAGATATGCAAGGTCGTGGGGTTGCTAATTGGCAGTCTGAGGTAAGTTTTTCAAAAAAATGGTCGTAAAATGTGAACCGTAAGTCAGAATTGAGCATGGGGCAGACCATTGGAAAGTGTATTCAGAGACCTTTAATAATCCATTGAGATACTCCCAGGTTCGAGAGTTGACCGAGGTCAAACGGGGTTTGAAAGCATCCGTTGTTCAGTAAACAGGAAATTTTTGGAGGAAAATCGATCGATTGTCCGAACTGTAAGGCCGATTAATTTATTGGAAGGATTGTTGTAAAGGGTATTCCACTCCATTTGAGATTTCATTCATCTTTATTTGGTTCAGAGATTTAACCTTGGTCAAATTGTCCCTAAAAGTGCATGGTGACCCTTTAGAGTAAAGTGGGTCATTCGTCTGTACCGTAAGGCTAATTTATGCATGCGATGGACCGTTGGAAAGGGGATTCAGAGAATTTTGAAGAATCAATTATCTTCATTCGAGCTGAAGAGTTGACAGGAGTCAAATAAATCCCGAGAGCGCCCGGTGGCCTCCATGTCAGTTTTAGGGGATAAATGGATCATTCCTCTGAACCATAAGGCATATTCGTGTACGGGGTGGACCGTTGGAAAGGGAATTTGGATCCCTTCAAAGATTCATTGAGAGTTTTCTCAGGTGAGGAAGTGAACAGAGTTGAAACGGGTCCTGGGAGCGCCCGATGGCCCCTAGATCAGGTTTTAATAGTAAAATGGATCGTTCGTCCAAATTATAAGGTCGATTCATGAACAGGACAAACCATTGAAAAGGGGATTCAGAGCCCTTAGAATATTTCTTGAGGTTTTCTTGGATGACAAAGTTGACCAGAGTCAAATGGGGCTCGAGAGCGCCCCACTGTCCTCTAGATCGATTCTCGGGGTGTAACCCAGGGTTTACGGTGAATGGGTGAGTGTTAGGGACTTAAGGAGGCACTTAGGAGGGTCCTATGGTGGGGTGTATACAGAGATCCCCTCGATGAGTGAGCATGGAACAAGTGAAGGTCATCGAATGATATCAACATTTGGAAATAGATTTTGTAGGTCTATTATGAGGACCTAGAGGATGAGGTTGAACGATTCAGCGGGTCGAGGTCAATCTTGAGGACCTAGGGAGATGAGGATGGCCAAATTAGCGAGTCGAGATCAGTTCTGAGGACCTAAAGCGATAAGGACGAACAATACAATGGATCAAAGATTTTTTAAGATTGGTTAAATTCGACAAGTTGAGGTTAATTAGAAACCTGTGTTGGGGATGACGAATTCTGAGGGTTGAGTTCAATTCTGAGGAACAAAGTTGTAGTGATAAATTCTGAGGGCCGAGGCCGATTCTGAGGACCTTAAGTTGTAGCGACCAATTCTGAGGGTCGAGGTCGATTATAAGGACCTAAAGTGATGGCGATCGATTATACAGGTCAAGGTCTAAAGTGATGACGACTGATTATGAGGGTCAAAGTCAATTTTGAGGACCTAAAGTTGTAGCAACTAATTCTGAAGGTTGAGGCAAATTCTGAGGAGCTAAGTTGTAGGGTCCAATTTTGCGGGTCGAGACCTAAAGTGATGGCGATTGATTCTGAAGGTCGAGATAAATTTTGAGGACATAAAGTTATAGCGACAAATTCTAAGGGCCGAGGTCAATTTTGAGGACCTAAGTTGGGGACGACCAATTCTGAGGGTTGAGGTAAATTCTCAGGATCTAAATTCGTAAAGACCAATTCTGAGGGTCGAGGTCAATTCTAAGGACCTAAAGTTGTAGCGATTAATTCTGAGGGCCGAGGTCGATTTTGAGGTTGAGGTCAATTCTGAGGACCTTAAGTGATGACGGCCGATTTTGAGGTTCGGGGTCAATTCTCTTAACCCTAAATTATGATAACTAATTCAGAGGGCTGAGGTCAATTTTTAGGACCTAAAGTTGTAACGCGGGAAGTTACTCTCCTGGGAAATTTTACATCAGATGCATCCATGGTTCCGTTGGGAATTATGTTGTTTTAAGATTCTACTGGAGAAGGAATTATCTTTGAGATATCCGACGGGGATTATGTTTTCTTAAGACTACACTAGGGGATGTTTAGGTTGGGGAGTAATAAACTTGGATGTGGACGCATAGTTGGTTCTTCTGGTGATTTCGAGAGTTTGTAAAGGGCTTAGTGCTTTAAAGTGATTTTCTTGAGAAAAGTGAGGTTCCATGTTTTTTAGAATTTTCTTGGGTAATTTTTGGATTTTTTTGGAATTTTCTGGCATTTTTTGTACAAAATTTAGAATGGGGTGCCGATAGGCAGTCTTGGGAGGGTGCCAATCGGGAAGGGCACGGACTCATGGGATTTTTTAGAAGGAAAAGGTGGTTGTCAATCGGTATGGTTGGGGGATGCAAAACTTTGCTTCTTGGTGGATTTTTTATTCTATAATGGGGAGTGCAGGTGAACTTCTACCCTTGGAGTTTTCCTTCAGGGGACACAGGGGCTACAGACATACAAGTGTAGATAAGGAGGTTACTATCACATGATGTGCTGTCTGAATTGACGGGGCTTACAGATGAGGTGACATTTATTTTTTGTTTTTTCCTTTTGAGATTTTCTCGTAAGTCTGTCGTTGCGACTGAAGGAGCTTGGCGTTTACCTTGTTGTATGCTTGATGTAATGTTTTTGCACCTGAAAAGAAAGACTCAAGAAGGCAAAAATAATGCATATTTTGTTTGATTATCTTGATTTAGTGACGTATTCTTCATGAATTTTAATTTATTATTGAGGTTTTGTTAAAATCATGTTTTTTGAATTTTTTCAGTAGAGGAAAGCCTTGGAGTCTTGGTTGCGAAAAGCTTCCCTTTAAAGGGACTTATTTCGAGAAAAATGTGATTTTAGAAATTTTTGGATAGAGGAATGCCTGGGAGCCTTGGTTGGTATAGGTATGAGGAGATATAAAGCTTGATGTAAAGTAGAGCTTATTGTCTTTTTAGGTTTGTGTTGATTCTGGTGTGTTATAGAGACTGTACTGGTGATGGCTTTGCTGAAGTTGTTGACTGGAATCTACTAGTAGCGATGGTACAATTTTGTTACCTCGAGGATTATGTCTTCCATTTTGTCCTGGACGGCTCTCACTTATAAGGAATTTTCGGCCATGTTGGGGGTCAGCCCCAGTTTGGCGGCGGCTATGCCTGATTTCTCTCATTCTCCTCGGGTTTTTTTTGTCAAAGTTGCTTCACACTTCTCCCTTGGCGGCTAGACCATTGGTTATATTAAGGGCCATTTCTCTTTAAGCGGTTATGTATTTAAAGCGCCGGAGGGGTTTTGAGGATACCGACTTTGCTGGGGATGTCGCCTTAGGCATTATTGCGAAGCTATTATTGATGGTGACTTAACTGTGAATCCCTAGGTTGCTACGATAACGAACTGGATGTCTTACCGCTATAATCCTACAACGGTGGCGCTAGCTGAGACCCTGAACGACTTGGATGTCTGGAAGGTGGGTCGTTTTGACTTTATGAGGGGAGACCCATAATGCTATTTATATGGCTTGCGGAGGGGTTTCTTCTGGAGGCTCCTCATGATTATCCTTTGGAGATTGTGCCCAATTTCTCTGTCCAACCTTTCTTTAGCTTCGGCCCATTTGTGGAGAGTTGGGTAAACTGGCTTGTAGAGTATGGAGCCCGATGTCTTCGTTGGTCAGTGCCATGGTGGGGGGACTTACTGCCTGTCTTGCATCTTGGGGATTATCGCTATGTAGGGCTGGTGGGCCTTCGATAGACTTCTTTCTATTTCCCCTGGAGGCTCATATGCCAGTTCGGGTGGGACTAGATTGTGCCCTAAGTATAATAAATTTCTTTTCGGTGAAGGATTTGACTGAATCGTTGAGGATGATATTGGGCTCTTTATGGCAGCACTGTCGACCGTCTATTCATCCATCACAGTCCACAGGAGGGGCTTAGCATGTATCTAGGGACTACATGAAATGGCGATGAAAGAGGTTAATAGAGAAAGTCATGGAAGAATAGACAGGTCAAAGGTGGTTTGTGACGTTCGATGCCATGGAAGACGGTGTTGTGGTCATGTCTAGGTTTGTCAGGGAATACCTATCCATGGAGAGCATACGAAATGCCAACCAGGAGTGAGAAACTTGGGAACCTCCAGGGTCTAGTAATGATGAGGAGGTAAGGCCATCCGCTAGTTAAAGGTAGTGTCTTTTAAAGCTTTTGGTGATTTTTATGAAGCTATGGTGATTGGGTTTTTTTGTTTGGGGGTTTAAGGATAATTTTGTGTAGATTGGCTTAGGGTTAGGTTTGTTTATGAACAGTTTGTTTAACGGATATGGGTGGATGGTTTGACTCCCTTTACTGATGCTTCGTGTAACAACATTATGTTTTCCTTAATCGGAAATAAAAATTGTTTTTTATCATATTTTATTGTGCCACTTGATGAATTTTGCATTTGAATTGCCTATGTAAATCGTTAAGGCATACATAATCCTTTTGTTCATGTAAATAATAAAATAAACCACCGTTCTCGGAGGTTAGAAAAGAATAACATTTTATAACAAGAAGGGGACCGAACCTATATATGGCGTACGGGCTGCCTATGTAGCTCTTGTGGTTTTGAAAATTTTGATGAGTTTCATTGTTAAAAGAAAATGTTTTTGATAGGATCAGGTCACACATAGTTCTAGATAGGGGAAATGAAGAACTTTTTTTAGAATAAAATGGGGATGAGAAGAGTCGTAGCGCGCCAAGATTTTGGACTAAGGGTAAAATTTCTTGAGAAAGTCCAGGTTGACTGGATGCGCCATCTCTTCTCCATTGAGGTCTGTGAGCATAGCGATGCCTCCTAAGAGAATCTTCTGCACGATGTAGGGTCCACTCCAATTTGGTTTGAATTTCTCTCTGGGATCCCAATCAGGTCCTATGATCTCTTTAAGGGCAAGGTCTCCTTCCTGAACACCACGGTCCTTGACTTTCCTATTAAATGATCGCATTATCCGACAATGGTACCACTATATATGGTATAGAGCCATCAATCTCTTTTTATCTAAGAGTGATAATTCATTAAAATGGCTCTGATGCTATTCTTCTTTGTCAACTTGGCTTTTGAGTAAGATGAGAAGGGAAGGTATTTTTAGCTCAATGGGTAGGATTGCTTCCATTCCGTATACTAGAGAATAAGGGGTACCCCCAGTAGGTGTTCTTATTAAAGTGAGATATCCTCAGAGGGCGTAAGGGATCCGGTCGGCCCAATCTTTGCAACTCTAATTCATCTTGTTGATTATGGTTTTGAGGCTTTTATTGGCAGTTTCGACCACACCATTTGTTTGGGGTTATTATGGAGAAGATTTGTGTCTGTAAATCCCGTACTTTTCGAGTAGTTCTGTAACTTTAACTAGAAGTGGAGCCCATTATCTGACACTAACTCGTGGGGAACTCCGTATTAGCAAATGATGTTCTTTCTAATAAATTTGGCCACTTTCTTGGTATTCAACATCACGTATAACTCGGCTTTGACCCATTTGGTGAAGTAATCAATGGAAACTCGGATGAATTCATGACCATTTGAAGTTTTGGGAGTAACTTTCCATATGATGTCAATTCCCTAGGTAGATAAGATCGAAGGAGAGGTCATGTTGTATAGCTCATGGGGAGGAAAGTGTTCGAGATTGAAAAATAGTTAGCATTTGAGGCATCTTCTCACATAGACAGTGCAATCTTGAACTATGGTGGTCTAATATTACCCTTGACGGATTATCTTTTTGGCAAGCATGTGATCGTTCATGTGGGGCCCATATTCTCCATTGTGGATCTTTTGAATCATTTTTTCAACTTCAGCCCCTTCAATGCACTACAAATGGGTTATATCAAAGTTTCTCTTGAACAATGCTTTGTCACAAATGATATACTGCGAAGCCAAATTGTGAAGGGTCACATGGTCTATATTATTAGAGTCTTAGGGATACCTACCATGTCCGAGGAGGCACCAAATGTCATAGTACTATAACCCGATCATATCAGAATCCTTCTTGGGAATGAGTTCAATGTGGTAGCAATGGGTAGTCTTAACTTATTTTTTAACCAGGAAAGGGGCCATTGTTATTTCCTAGGACATATACACCATCGAGGCCAGGGTAACAAGGGCATCAGCTAAACTATTATTTTCACGGGGAAATTAGTGAAATGCAACATCTTTATACTGGGAGGACAACGGTTCTAGGTAGGCGTGGAAGGGTAGGATCTTTTCCTCTTTGACTTTCCATTTTATAAGGATTTGATCAATGATAAAGTCAGAGTCTCCGCAGACATCTAGGCGCTAGATTCCTTTTTGGTGGGTGATCTTGAGGCCTACAGTGAATGCCTCATACTCAGTCATGTTGTTGGTCTAGTTTGATGGCAATTGGGTTTGAAAGTTATCAGGGGAGATTAGGAGTATCCCAATGCCATATCTTTTCTTGTTGGAAAATCCGTCAAAAAACATTTACCATCTGAGGTTCTCTTGAGAGGTGCAGAGAATATCTTTGTTCGGGAATTTAGAGACCCAAACATCGTCTTTTTCCATGAGGTAATTGACAAGGTAGTTGGAGATGGCTCTCCCTTTTATAGTTTTTTGCGTGATGTACACGATATCAAACTCGGCTAGCAACATCAATCAACGGGCCATTTGGATGAATGGAGGGGGATTTTCTAGAAAATACTTGATGGGATCCGTACAAGATACAAGTCTAATGGGGAAGGCAAACATGTAATGCCATAATTTTTGTGTGACCCAGACCAGGGCGACACATGCTTTTTCCAAAGTGGTGTAGTTGACTTCGTATTTGGCCATATTTTGGCTCGTATAATACATAATTATTTCCTTACGGGATCCTTTAATGTATTATAATAACAAAGCCCTTATTGTAAAATCTGTCACGGTTAAGTAAAGGAGGAGGGAGAGACTGGCTGCGGAGGCATTAACATCGGATGTTGAGTAAGGTATCGTTTGATTATGTCAAAGGATTCTTGGCGGGCCTTATTCTATACTTTAGTAGACTCTTTTCAAAGAAGCTTGAAAATGGGTTCATAGATAGAAGTCAGCTGGATGATGAACTGACTAATGTATTATTATTTACCTAAGAGTCCTCAGACTTCCTTTTCTATCAATGGTGGTGGAATCTCAAGTATGGCTTTTAGTTTGGAAGGGTCTGCTTCAATTTTATTTTCACTGACCATAAATCCCAAGAGTTTTCATATTGTGATGCTGGAAACGTATTTTTGTGGGCTTAGCCACATTTGGTATTATCGCAGTCACTCAAAAAACTTCCAAAAGGAGGGAATATGACCTTCCTGAGTCTTAGATTTGATTATCATATCGTCCACTTAGAATTTAACCACTTTGTGAATAAGGTCATGCAGGATGGTTGTGGTAGCCCTCTAGTATGTATCTCTAGCATTCTTGAGTTTGAATGGCATGATAGTGTAACAAAAGGTTCCTCATGGGGTAATGAAGGAGGTTTTCTCCTCATGGCCAGGGTGCATCTTGATCTGGTTGTATCCAAAAAATCTATTAACAAATGATTTCAGGGTGTGGATAGCAGTATTCTCTATGATCATGTCGATGTTGGGTAGTGGGTAATCGTCCATCGGGGATGTTTTATTCAAATCCCAGTAGTCGATGCACATGCAGGCATTTTGTCCTAACTTGGGCACAAAGACAATATTGGCGAGCCATGTAGGATTTTCAACTACACTAAAGAAACGTACGTTGAGTTGCTTGACCACTTCTTCTTTGACTTTGAGAGATCATTCTGTGAGAAGCTTCCTTACATTTTATTTGATTGGTTTGCATTCCGAGAATTTTGGGATCTCGTGTTCATATGTTTATGGGTTAATGTCGGGCATGTCATTATAGGACCATGCAAATACATCCACTAATTCCTTTAGTTTCCCTTCGAATTGCGCATGCCCATACTTGTTAAGGGTGGACCCTATCCTAATCTCATGTTGATGGCTACTAAAATTGAGATTAATAACAAAAGTTTTGTCATCATTAATTTGAACGGGGTTATGTTGTTTATTATTCTCCTTATTAAGATCAGTTATGAATTTTTCATTTGCAAAATCATCATCATAAAGAGTTTGATTAGAATCAAGACAATTAATGTAAGGCACAGCTAAATTCTTGAAATATTTATTTATTTCATTTTTGAAAAAAATAGGATTGAGAACCTCGTCAAAAGAGGTCTCAGTTACATTGATATTAGAAAAAATAACAACAACATCAGATGAAGATATTTGGATAGGGTAGACAGCAAGGTCAGATTGAATTTGAGTTGGTGGGATAGGTAGAACGTTCCAGTTGATTAGAGGCATGTCAGTGGCTCTAATTTGAATGGACGGGTCCGACATTTGAATGGATCATGAAGAGACTCAGCCCCAATATTTACAGGCTGAATGAGTCCTTAGAATATCTTTCCTCAAAATCCTCGGTAACTGTCACGACTTTGTTAGTGATTGGTTGAAATTCATGCTGGCAGTCTGCGGCCTAAGAGTTTCTATCTTTATAAAATATTTCTAGCCCAGGTTTTACCTTCCTATTAACGTGATAATACCATGGTTTGGGGAAGCCGCATAAAGGTAAATATTCTCCTTCCTTGATCAACCATCCACTAAAAAATTCTCTTAAAATAGTCTTTCCTTCTTCTAGGCTTATTTTTTATTGTGGCAGTCGGAGGACTTTGAGTTCTTCTGGTGAGGATTGGTAGCCTAGGACACATGGAGGAAAGGCCTTCTTCAGGACTATGGGATCAAGGATACGTTATTGGAATCGCCTTAGCCTCATTCTTGGAATAAAGTGCATGTTCTTGAACATTTGAATCACGTTGATGTTTTCATAAGGGTTGCATTCTGGATAAAAATGATCTTTGAATCTATCTCTTGCTGAAAGGGGAAGTAGGTCAAATCTGAAGCTAGATATGAGCATGTCACTCATCCTATATTGGATCTCTAATATTGGCTTACTAGTACAGGTGGTATCTGAACTGTTATCATCCCCTAAGATGGTGATAAGTTGTCCATTGATGGAGAATTTTAATTTTTGATAAAGAGAAGATGATACCCCTCGGATACTTTGGAGCCATAGATGGCCAACGAGAAGGTTGAAACATGAAGGTATATCAATAACTCAGAACTCATTGATAGGATTTATAGGGTTAGGCCTTATCGTGAGTTTTATGGACCCCATTACCTCTCGTTGGGTATTTTCATAAGCACGCACGATGACAGAAGTGGGAGTGAGATCACTGACTCTCATGCCCAAGCAATTAAGGATTCTGAGGGGACAAACATTAAGGCAGATCCATTATTAACAAGTGAGAATGGGACTGTCTTTCCCAATACTTCAATGAAGATGTTGAGGGTATAATTTTGGTCAGGGCCGATCTTTGTTATCTCTATTTCAGAAAAGGAGAGGAGTCTAAAACAGGTTAAGGACCCAACCATATTTATGGCTTATTTGGGAGTGGTGGAAGGAGAGACTATAGGCCCAGGGAGGAGTTTTATCAAAGCATTCTGGTGCATCTGGGAGGGTATGAAAAGCCTCCATAAAGTGATGTCGGGTTGGGTTTTCTTGAGTTGGTAAAGGACTTTAGTTTCTTCGATGGTAAACTCTAGCATGGGAAGTTCTTCATTAACACCCTTTCCTTTATCTATCTCGATCACATAGGGAATTGGATCTTTGTAATGTCTCCCGAACCTTGTTATATGGTTTACTGAGATGGAAAAGAATAGGAACCTCATTTCTTAATCTATTTTTAGCCGAATGGCTACCTTGTTGATTTTCCTTGGCAGATCTTCGAAAAATATCATTCTGCACAAACTGGTTACTAGACTGGTGTCTTCCTGACTGGGCTCGTTATTCGAGCTGTCAAAGTCATCTCTTTATCCAGTGGCGACTATGTCCTATTGCCAAGAAAAATAAATACATTCAATAACGGTAATGAATCCATTGTATAAATCTTCCCACTCAGTGGGGAGGTGTAAGAGTGAAGGGACCAACCGTCCCTGAAGCTTCAAAGTGGTGAGTAGCTCATCAATGCTGCAAATTTCACATGTCTATCAAAATGCATTGTCCATTATATGTACCACATCATTGAGACTAATTTTTTCAACATGTACCACCCATTCATCTGACTCCAAAACCCATTTTTTGGATTTCATAAACAAGCCACTGAATTTGCTACCATCGGTAATCATCTCGATGGGAAATTTCATCCCAAACTCTAAGAGTTGGTTCAATACAACTGGTAAATCAATATCCTTCCCTTCAGATCCAGTGCGAACAATAATGCATGCCCTTGTGAGGAGTGACAAAGCTTGGTCGGTAAAGCAGGTAGGGTGTAGGAAAAAATACAGACAAAATTTGAGCGGTTTGGGTGAGATTATAGGGACGATGGGTGATTTACTGGGCACAATTTTAGCAAAGGGATTAAATTTTGGGTCACTTTCTAGAAAGATGGAATTTATATGGGTTGGAAGTGGGTTATGAGTGATGTTGGGTTTAGCATTGGCTGGTGGGGCGATGATATCCCAGGTAATTAAACCTTAGATCATGTTTCGAAGATGGAAGCATTAGTCGGTCATATAGCCAGCGGACTAGTGGAAATCACAACGGACATCATTTTTGAAATTTTTAGGGAGTGAATTTGGAAGTGGACGAGGGTCCAAGGGTCTGATAAGATTTCATCTCAGCAGGGTCTGTTAGACTTTTCATAGAGAAGAATAGAGCTTAGTGTGCTCTTTCTTGTTAGGGTTGGGTGACTTTTCGATTCCTAAGAGGTAGACAGTTGGAAATTGTTGTTGATGGTTTAGAATGTAACACTGGAGAGCTTATTATATTTTTGGGGAGTGAACTATCTGTTCACCTTCTTCGACTCAGATTATTCATTGGCAATGTCTTCCTTAATTTCTACACCAGTCTCTCGAAGGGCTCGGAAGCGTGGGTAGTATTGTCCTCTCATGGATGCTCGAATATAAGGCAAGAAGTTTCATAATACTGACTCCTTCCTCCTCGGAGGGTCTATTAGTCATGGAAGTAACTTTCTCTTTCCACCTTCCTGTGAAGCTACTAACTATTTCCCCAGGATTCTGTTTAAGAAGATCTATATCCTAGCGCATAACCTCTAGATCCTCATTGTACTTGTACTGTATCATGAATTCTCGAGTGACATCAACCCAACTACAAATTCGGGATTCTTAGAGGGATAGAAACCAATGAAAGGCACTTTATTTCAAGGTGTAATGGAATGTCTAGACCATTATATCTTCAAAGGAACCAAAGAGGTTCGTGGCTCGGTAATAACTTCAAAGCTGAATATTTAGGGGTCCGCTTCCCCCAAACTTCTCGATGTCTGGCATCTTGAACCTCTATGGAAGTTTGGATTTATGATATGACACATATGGGTGTAATTCATGTAGTTACCAGATATCTTAACTCGGTCAAACTTTTTCAACAACATCTTGAGGTCTTCTTTGACCTTGTTTAATTCCTCCTCCTTAGGATCCGTGGGTATTGGCAGGTTAGCCCCATATTGGGCAAGGTTTAGGACATGGATCTGAGCTAAAAGTGGCCCATTAGCAGGAGGGAAGAACGGAGCATGCTAATACTCTTCTGGGACCCAAATAGGTTCACAAGAGGGTGGACCCATGGCACAAGGAAAGAGAATCTCGGGTTCATCGAGAATCTGGGCCCAGTGATGCTGGATCTCATGGACCTCAATTTGAAGGTTGTCAATCTTAGCACAGAGCTGGGATAAGACGGTCATCAGATTAGGTTTAACATTTGGTGCTTGGTAGATGTTCTCCATGAAGAAATCTTGAAGGTAAATCCTAAACTCGGATGAGGTAGAAGAAGAACCAGTAGAGCTTCGGGGCGGTTTGACGAAAAATCAAAGTCAATAGGGAGCCAGGACAAAATCAGGTATCCGGTCAACCTGAGAGGGAGAAAGTTTTGAATTTATTTTTAAAAGAAGAAGGGAGAAAATTTTGGGTATTTCAGAAGGAGGAGAAAAAATGTTTTGGGTATTTTTGGAAAACGAGGGAGAAAGGAGATGAATCTTAGCATGATTATTATTGATGTTATTATTAGGTTCTCATTTGTATTAGGTTTGCCTAAATACAGAAAAAATGCCAAAAAAGACCCGAGCCTGTAAAAATAGGGTTTGAAAAAATATGTAAAATACGGTTGGGATTGTTTCCAGGCTCACGGACGACGTCATGTTTTGAAAAAAGGAAAAACTGCGTGAAAATTCGGGTGTTATGCTGACCCAAAATTTCGACTGAGTTTCGCATGGTAACCGACAAACTAAATATAGGTGTCCTAGATTTTCCACGTATATGATGTTTATATAATTATTAGGTTTGTGGAACGGTTCCCCCCTTTGGCATGACTTCCACGATATACCTCTTGCCTATAAGGGCAACATTCATCGGTACGTTTGGACAAGCCATTTGATATACCTGAGAGTAGGTAAATTGCCTTACTATATACCTCGTGGGGATAGTATGTGTGAGAGCGAATTCAATATACTCATTGTACGTGAACGAGTTCCTTGTTATATACCTCCCATCGTGAGTTCGGTCAAGCGGTACAATACGGGGGGAACTGTTTGATATATGTTGAAGGTACGAGGCCAATGGAAGGTGAGAGTCATATTGCTTAGGTTAACTATGACCCACAGTTCCTGCTCCCATCACAAAGTGTCCCCCCAGTATAGGATAAAATTTTGGTTAATATAGCCATACTCTTTGTGATGTAGTGTGAAAAAATGCATGAATCGTAATTAGCATATTACGGAGAGAGAGTATTTTTTTTATTATTATTATTTACTATTGGCATGATTAGTAAAGGAAAAAATACACTAATGGGGAGCATATACAAGTATATATATACTACGCATGGATACATGTCAGTGAGTATGTGGCATGGGAAAATATATACAAGTGAGTGTATGTGGTAGTAAACCTATACGTGGATCAACTACAAGTGGTGTGTGACATGTGTAAGTGAGCATATATACAAGTGTAGGAAGTGTGGTTGTGCGCTAGTAAAGCCTAAGCACAAATATTTTAAGTGGTGTGTGGAGCATGTGAGTGTAAAGTGAAGTTAGGAGTGTGTAAAGTGTTCATGGATAGTATATACAACTGTGTGAGGTGTATAAGTGAGTGGAAAGTGATACATACATGAGATAGATATATACAAAAAGGTAAATAGAGGATAAAAGGGAATACAGGTAGGTGCATACACACACATGCAAAAAATAATAACGCCCATGTAAAAATAAAGTCTAGTCCTCTTATAAAAATCCCCAGCAGAGTCGCCACTTTAGCCATCCAGAGGGGGGTCGCTCTCCAGAGGTGGATCCCTCATTCCTGCCCCTTTCTGGAGTGCACGTGGAATTGCATCCTTTATGGGGGGAACTCGACCGTCGTCGATGTGGGGTGATATGTAGAGATAGAGTCACTAGCCTATTTTGCACAAATCCGGTAAAAGAAATGTTGTCGCCTTGAGAGAACGTCATCAGGGATAGTACTGATGCTTGCAAAACCAAGTAATTCAAGGGTCCGGGGCCTAAGTTATGGAATGGGAAGGTGTTAGGCACCCATCACGTCCTTTAGGTATCTCATGGGCATGTGTTAATCTTCTCCTGTAGAACTCCTGATGTGTGTGCTTATGTTCTTAATATAAATAGAGGATATAATCGCTCAATTCGCGTTATGGATAAAGGCGGAGCAAGGTCATCCTTAGGAGTGTTCCCAAAATAGTAATAAAAACATAATGTAAGTTTTTGTCAATTTACAAGTCGTTATGAAGAAACGTGTAACACTCCACTCTTCCATCACCAATATTGTCCTCACTTTAACCACCGCACCCAGTGGTATGGGGTTTTTATTAGCTTTATATCCACAAACTGGTGTCAGTGGGGTTCGAACCCCAGACATGTGCATCATCAATCACATGCCTTAACAGTGGATCTAAAAGGCCTCGGTGTTAGAAGAGTGCAAATTTACATATATGAACCATTACTTTCCCTCACCTAGACGATGTGGGATGTAACTCTCTGGCAACCAAATCAACCATGACCCATTCTGTTACAATCCACCCCCCTCAGGGAGCCCAACGTCAACCATCACCCAACATTTTGGCACACTTATTCCTACTGGGTACACCACCAAAATTGTCCCTACTTTAACCACCGCACCCAGCAGTATGGGGTTTTTATTATCTCTGTATCCACAAACTAGTGTCAGTGGGGTTCGAACCCCTGACATGTGCATCATCAATCACATGCCTTACCAGTGGATTTAAAAGTCCTCGGTGTTAGAAGAGTGAAAATTTACATATATGAATCATTACTTTCCCTCACCTAGGCGATGTGGGATGTAACTCTCTAGAAACCAAATTAACCATGGCCTAGTCTGTTACAAAACTATTCATATAAAATGTTTGTATCATGAATATATAATGAGAATTAAGTAACAAATATATGTGGGAGGACTCGAGCCGAGGGATTTACCCAAGACACCTACGTAGCCTAGGGGGCATCAAAGTCCACGTAGTTTAAAGACAATATGAGGTGGAGTTTAACTAATAAATCCAAACGGGGACTTTATTATATGCGTGTGTAGAAAAAGGTGTTTTAGTGTGAGAAAATGATATGAGAAATCCCCGCTTGGAATTTGCAATTGAACCCTCTTTTTTCTTATTTTTGGGTTTTTCTACGAAAATAAAGTATGTGCGGATATCAATAATAAAATATTTGAAATTAAGATGTGTGATGTAATGAAGTAAAGTACTAAAGTGAAAATGAAATAACTAATGTAAAATTAAGAGAATTTAGAGACAAATAGGAAGAAATGGACGTCCTTATGAAGACTTGAAGTAGATCATGCTTGTAGATGTATCAACTCAAGATGAGGTGATGGTCATTTGAGGAGGTGGATGGGAATTTAATCAAAAGAGTATGAAAATTATGGAAGGAATGTGGAAAATGGGATTTTAAGGAAATAACAACTATAAATTCGAGGGAATTCTCTCTGAATTGGTGAGAGGGATGTCAAGGGGTCTTCAGGGTTGTTTTTCAATGTAAGGTCATGGACTCTATTTGTACGGCCAAGGGGAAGCCCATCAGCATGGTCCTAGACTGCCTATCGGCATAAAACCCTAGACACACTGCTAATAGGTAAGGTCCTGGGGTTGACAATTAGCAGTCTCAGGCAGGTTTTTCAAAAAAATGGTCGTAAAATGTGAATCGTAAGTTAGAATCCCACATGGGTCGACCGTTAAAAAAGGGCATTTGAATCCCTTTAAGAATACATTGAGCCACTCCCAGATTAGAGAATTGACTGAGGTCAAACGGGGCTTAATGTATTCTTAAAGGGATCCAAATGCGGATCGTTCATCTGAACCGTAAAGCTGATTCGCGCACGGGATGGGCCGTTGGAAAGGGTATTTAGTGGCCTTTGATATTTCATTATGCTTTGTTCTCTTCGAAGAGTTTACCTTGTTCAGAAAAATATCAAAAATGCCCAGTGACCCTTCAGAGTAAAATGGGTCATTTGTCCATACCGTAAGCCTGATTCGTACACGGGACGGACCATTGGAAAGGAGATTCAGATCACTTTGCTTTGTTCAAGATGAAGAGTTGACATGAGTCAAATGGAGCCCGAAAGCGCCCGGTGGCCTCCAAATCAGTTTTCGAGGTAAAACTGATCATTCGTACGAATCGTAAGGCCGATTTGCACACGGGGCGAACCATTGGAAAAGGGGATTCAGAGCCCTTCAAAGATTCATTGAGCTTGTGCTTAGGCGAGAAAGTTGACTGGAGTCAAACGGGGCTTAGGAAAGCCAGGTGGCCTCTAGATCAGTACTCGTGGTATGACCTAGGGGTGAATGAATGAGTGTCAGGGACCTAATGAGGAGCTTATGAGGGTGTTAGGATGGGGTGTCTACAAAACTATTAATTTTTTTCAATCCATTAAACACGACAACCACAAAAAAACGACTAAAAAAATAGGTTTTTGCCCAAATTCATTTTCTCATCATAAAATAAAGTTTAATTTTTTTTACCATATATCCTATCATGCATAGAAAAAATTCATTTTATCCATCATTATTGGATTCTCACGCTCAGTTTATTTTACCAAATATCATGCATAAAAATAATGTCAACATCCAAAAAGTAGATAATACCATATAGTTGATAGACAATAATATACAAAAAGTAGATAACAAAATAGATATTATTAATCCAAACTCCATTATGATGTAGCCATCAGAAAAGATGACAAAAAAAGACAATGCAAAAAGTCTTTTTGTTGTCAAATTTTAAATATTAAAACTACCGCTAGTACACGAGCTATTGAAATATATTGGGTGTAAGTACGGATCGAAAGTACAGAGATTTGGTTAATTTTTATAAACTATCGACTTTTCAACTAGACAAATGAGTGTATAGACATGATTGACTTCTAATTAAAACAAGATCAAATAAATAAAAAGGGTCATTTAAGATTTGACACCCATTTAATTCTCTATAATGAGTCAAACTACCAGAAATTGACTTTCTTAATGTTTGGCCCCCATTTTTAACATTCTGTCCATTCTGCCATTAACCCACATAATTATTACCGGTTATACACTTATTTTAATATGGGGATCAAACCTTAAATTAAAAAAATGCTCATAAAATTAAAAAAATAGAAAATAAATAAATATTAACCCCGGAATTAATTTAAAAAAACAACCAGAAATTTATTAAAAAGTTAAAATTTTATTAATTAAGAAAATAATAAAAAAAATAGAAAATGAATAAAAGCGGAAAATAAATATTAAACCCAAAATTAAATTTTTAAAAAAATAAAAATTTCATAAAAAGTCAAATTTATTAATTAAGAAAATTAAAAAAATGGTGAGAAAACAAAAAAAAAGTATATAAAAACCAAACCTAATGAAAAAAAAATACAGAAAATGAATAAAAAGTAGAAAATAAATATTAACCCCAGAACTAATTTTAAAAAATACCGAGAAATTTATTAAAAAGTAAAAAAATTATTAATTAAGAAAATAGATAACATAATATTAAAAAAAGCTTAGGAAATTAAAAAAAAACAAAAAATAAAAAAAAATAATGAAACAATGCATAAAATGATTAAAAACAAAAAATAAAGTCATACTTTTTACAAATTTAAGCTTTAACCACTCCATTTTTTACTCAAATTAAGTCGAAACATACCCTTTTGTCAAAACAAAATAAATAAATTAAGTTTATTTTAGATTCAATTAAGTTTAAATAATGAATATAACTATTTATTTTAAAAAAATAAATCTTTTCACGAAGTTGGTTAACGTTGCATCACATTAGAAAGTGCTTCCTCTCAAATATGAGTTATAAAGTGCAATTCAACTTGAATATTAAATAAATTATTTTAACATTCTTCATATGCGTCATTTGAACACGTTACACATTATAAAATAAAAAATATTTTTTAAACTGTTTTTTCTAAAACAGAAAAAAAAAGTAAAACATTTTTTTTTTTTGAATTTTTTGAGTTTTTTGAATTTCCTGTTATTTATTTTTTAATTAATAAATTTTTGACTTTTTAATAAATTTATGGTTGTTTTTTTAAATTAATTATGGGTTAATAGTTATTTTCTATTTTTTTATTCATTTTCTGTATTTTTTACATTATTTTTGTTTTTTTTTTATTTTTTTATTTTAATTTTCTGAGCGTTTTTTAATTTTCTGTTATTTCTTTTCTTAATTAATAATTTTTTTACTTTTTAATAAATTTTTGGGTGTTTTTTAAATTAATTATGGGTTTAATATTTATTTTTAGTATTCTTTTAATTATTTTTTTAGATTTTTTTAATTTTTCTGCTATTTATTTTCTTAATTAATAAATTTTTTACTTTAATAAATTTCTGGGAATTTTTTTAAATTAATTATGTCGTTAATATTTATTTATTTTATGTTATTTATTTTTGGTTTTTATTTTAATTTTCTCAGCTTTTTTTAATTTTAGGTTCGGCCCCCATATTAAAGTAATGGTATAACTGGTAGTAAATATGTGGGTTAACGGCTGAATGGACGGAATTTTAAAAATGGGGGTCAAACCTTAAGAAAATTAATTTTCGGGAGTTTGACTCATTATAGAGAATTAAATGGGGGCCAAACCTTAAATGACCCTAAATAAAATGACAACAATTTATATAAAATATGCGGGAAAAAATAGGACATCGGATCCGTTTATCAATTTTGATTAAAGTTATACATTAATTTAATCCTGTATTCCCAAATTTATAACTCAAATTGTATTGACTCTCGTTACACATTCTCAAAATATTTTAATGTCTCTTGAAATAAATGCCTTAAATCCCTGAGTATCAAAGTTTCAGTTTTAAAGTTATATTTAAGCATGAGATATCAAACAAATTAATGTAAACATAACCCATAAAAAATTACACCCTTAAATCCTTAAGGTATGCTTTGTCAAATAATTTTATAGTTTAAAACACACTCTCAAGTAGTTTTAAATGAATACCTAATTTCTATTTTCAATTAACACACGCGGAGAATTAACACTGAATTTAATTAACATGTAAAAATTAATTAATCATGATAAACTTCACATAATCCTATAAATAAAATTACTCACACGTCAAACACAAATATTGCAAGATAAAATAATAATTTTCATTAATAAATTCAAATTACAAAATTATGGGCCCAAGACTTGAGTACCAATACGTAATGTTTCTCCAAATTTGCACAAAAATAATATCCCAAACAATCAAAAATAACAAACAATGTATAATATTATGTTTCTCTATATAAATTTTTTTCTCTCTAAAAAAAATTATATCTTCTTAAAATTGGCTCCTTCATTTATATCCTCACACTTCAGTTCAGTATCTTTACGACAAAATATGGAGATAAGAGTTGATAATAAAATAGGGACATATGGGTCTGAAACACATGAAGCTGAAAAATTGGGTCTGTTTGTTTTCATGTAGAATGGAGTTTAGCATTGGGACAAAATAAAGTGGGTCGACTGTTTCTTAGCAAACAGAATAAAGTAGATAAAATGAGTGATGATGGACTTTTAAAAAGAAAAAGAAACAAAAATAAAACCAATAAAAAAATCACGGGAAAGTGGGCTGCGAGACAAAAGGGAGTAAAATAAAGTTTAGTCTTTAGCTAAGAACAAGACAAAAGGAAAAAACAATTTTAGAAAGGATTCTTGGTTTTATACATTTCGGCAAGCACCAAAACAGAAAAAGGTGTAGGAATTAAATAAAGTAAAGAAAGAACAAAAGTAAAAAGAAATAAATTCTCGGACATAAGCAAACATTAAGAAAGGTACAATTAAAATAGAAAGAAAGAGAGAAAAAGGGTAAAATAAGTGAAAGAAATGTCGGATATCATCAAAAATGGGGGACATGCTTGGGGAAAAGGGGAAGAAAAAAGGGGGGCGGGTTTAACCACATGAGCATGGAAGAGAGGCAACGCGCTTAGGGACGAGCCCGGGGAGATATTAGGATGCGTTGGACACGCTAAAACAATTAATGGGTTGGTTGACTCGAAACCCTAATCTCTCACACATGCATACCTACCCTACTACTGAACCAAATGGCTCTGCAAATGATGAATGCCTTTAATAATATAAGAGTCCTTTCAAAATTCAGAATTCCAAAATTACAATTAAGCCCCCAAAGACTTTATATCCTTCACATACTCCCTCCGATCAACACACCACAAAAACCAACGCGACCCACATTTTGGGCCCAATAATATTTCAATAGTGCTCGGGTCATGAAGTTTGACTTTAGGTTTGACCCGAGACATTAACTTTGACTTTATTTGAGTTTTAAATTTTTTTATGGTTTTACTTTCTTCTTTTGAGCTCCGCTTGACACATCGGTTGAACACAAGCATCCCTTGCTGCAAGGCCTAAATTTTTCGTGATTTGTTCGAGTTTAAATTTAATCGCCTGAATTTACCATATTGCCCCTGAAGGTGCATAAGGGACAGACTGCCCAATTTGCATACACACTTTGCCATTTGTATTGTAAAGCTTTCAATATTCAAAATAAATCTTGCACAAACTATTATCAATAAATATTTAAAGTCATGAGTATAAACGAGCCGATTTATGCTTAATTTGTAATTTTCTTTTAAATAACAAAAATGGCTCTAAAATCTCTTTATTTAAGATGCAATGGGGCTAACAAGTCCTAAACCTGGGTATAAATAATCCAAAATAATGCCCTTATCTCTCTTTTAGAACATCCTTCACTCAAACTCAAGTAACTTGAAAGGTCATAGTTGGATATTATTTCATACACATCAACGTGTAATAGGTTTAAAAAAATATTATTAGAAAAATGAAAAAAATCATAGGCAATATTTGAAAGGATAAATTTCAATTGAGTCAATTTGTATGTATTGGCCTAATTCCGAAAAAAAATATTTTGAGTCATAGGTTAGGCTTTAAGTTATTAACCTTTCAAGCCTATGACGTTATTTGATTGAAGATGTAGCTGCCAAGCTTCAGTGATTGTATCATCATGTCGTGTTTCATGCCATAGTTTTCTTTGTGTTTCTTAGGATCACTCAGGTATGAATGAATATGAATTTGATCCTTGGAAATTTAGTTTTGAGTTTTTTGTTTTTATGAAATTATTTAGAGCTCTTTTTAAAATATTTTTTAAAAGAAAAAATATTTTATTCATGTTCATTCAAATAAGATTAGATGTTTGTTCGAATGAGAATCATAATTTGTTAAAACGAACTTTAAACGAACATCCAACAGGATATCTCAGTTTAACAGAAGTCTACCCATTAGAAGCTCGTTCGAAATACTTTTAAACGAGATCACTCATTCATTCGATGAGACTAGAGTTCGTTTGAACGAAACAAAATTTTCATTTGAACGAATCTATAATTTTCATTCGAATGAGTTGCGCCACCTTGCTTTTTGTATTTTTTATATAAAGGGGTCACACAGTAATTTTTTGTAGAGATTTTTGCTAAGATTTATTTTCCAATACATATCCAAAAGCTCCCAAACTCTAGTTTCACAAAAACTATTTCAAGATCCAAGTTTCATCTTTCTTATGATTTGATATCTTATTTGTGGGCACTAAAGTTTATTTCTCTTCATGTTGATAGTGATTCGTTTAGTGCAGTGGACTCCTCACTTGGTTTGTTATTTACACATGATGGACTCCGTGGTGTGGTGTTGCGGTGAAGATGCTATGGATTTCGTGTTCATCCATAGACAGTTGCTGAGCCTGATTGGTGGATACCGAGGCGTGTGTGGACTCACACATTATGGAAGCTTATGTTGGAGGGTTCCTACATTTCATTATGGGGGAGTGGTTGAAGATCGAAGATGCATCAAGGCTTAGGAGGGCATCGACTTTATGAAATAAGTCATCTTTCGACTTTTATAATTCCTCATTATGGTGATTTATGTGGTTGGGCCGTTTGAGGTTTTTATCATTGTGGATTTTCCTCGTACATCTTCACTATGTTATGTTTGATTTATTTATTTTATCTGCTATCACCTAGATGCATGTTTTAGTTTAAAACGTAAAATTAGGTTAATCAGTTTATCACAACAATTTTGGATTAAAATTACTGTAGAGTTTTACTTGGGTTGATTATGTTTAGAGTTTTATATTGAATGTTGAAAAATTAAAAACTTGAAACTTTTATTATTTATGCCATCTTTCTCCCCATTTCTTCTTATTAGTATTTTCAAATTGGTATCAGAGCTAGAACACAAAGTTATCGTAACGAGATTTGTGTTTAGTCATTAATTTTGGCAATTTTTATTCGAAAGGTCCGTCGATTTATAGGGCACTAATGTTTGATGGGTCTAATTATGCATACTGGAAAATGCGTATGAAATTAACACTTAAGGCTATAGATGAGCGGGTTTTTCACCAACAACCACTAAACAAGGAGAAACGATTCTTTTAAACCCCGTAGAATCATAGAGTGAGTAAGAGCATAGGTTAGCAAATTATAATTCCCTTTATTTAAATTCTCTGTTTATTTCTATCACACTAGAGGAGTTCTGCCATATTATAACGTGTGAAACACAAAAAGAGGCTTTGTACATACTCTAACTCACCCATGAAGGTACTAGTAGTGTTAAGGCTTCCGAACTCCAAAACTTTGCCACTCATTTTGAAACCATTAAGATGAAGGAGAGTGAAACCTTCGATGAGTTCTACACTAGATTGTTAGATATAGTGAACGGCATCTTTTAACTTGGGAGAGAGAATACTCAAAAATTGAGTAATAAAAAACATCGTAAGGTCCTTGCCTAAAAGATTTAATTAAAAGAGATGGTTTTGAATTCCTTGGATACTTTATACTCTATGAAACTTAAAGAGCTTGTAGTATATGACCTACAAACTTATGAGCTTGACATGTGTTCCTCCAAAACGGAGAAGGACAAGGACATTGCTTTGAAATCCCAGAAGGAGAAACCACCTATTTCGAATGATAAGTCTAACATCGATTCCAATTTATATGGTCATGTTTTCCAAGAAATTTAGAAAACTTATCAAGTTTAAAAAACAATCAAAATATCAAAATATATGTAGAAGTTTGAGAAAAACAAGTACAATAAGGGCAACCAATTCCCTCAAAAAATCGCAATAAAAATCTTAAGAGGGATGAGTTAAATAGATGATTTATGTGTTAGGGTTATAGCCATAGGGAAGCTCAGTGTCCCACTAAAATAAGGAAGGAGGAAAAGAAACTAAACGTGTATAATGCCACTAATACGACGCAAATATTGCGTATTTCATCCCTCGAACCTACGTATTCTATCCCCCTTGGGTATCTTATTCCCTATATTTATGCTCGTTAACCAAACAACCTCGGATTTCTATGTTAACATGTTTTGCAGGGGTTAATTGAGCTTTTATAGGTAATTGGATGCTAAGTGTGAAGTTCGGACGCGTTCCGCTCGATTTTTGTACGCGATCGCATGTTCAAGGGAATTTTAGTCTTTTCACAGCTTGGGCACCTGGCCCAATGTCTACACAAAAGTTGTATCCCTCCTCGCTAGCTACGCGTGGTCGTAAATGGTGCACGATTTCGATTCATAACGAAGAAGTTACGGTGATTTCAGAGGACGGGAAAGTCAAACAACCAAAACAGCAATGCAGTGTGCTGATACCTGCTTGATCGATTGATCGACGATTTTGGTAGATCGATCGATCCTTCTCTGCAGTGGAATTTTTTCTTCTTGATCGATCGATCGACGATTTTGGTCTATCGATCGATCCCCTGTTTTCAGGAGATATTTTTCCTTTTAATTTCTTATCTCTTTTCTTTTCTTTAATTCTTCCAACTTACTATAAATACCAATTTTGTTGTAATATCAGTAATGAACGTTTTTAGGTAGTTTAAGAAGATAAAATAGCTTAGGGTTTGGGTTTTTAATTAGTTCTTCTTCATTTATTCTTGGATTGATACCCTTTTTGGTTTGTAAGTTGACTATTCATTACCCTCTCCATTAATATAGTTGTATTTACTTATTTCTTGCTTTGTTAATTAGGTTTACAAGCTTTCATAATTAATTTACATGCTTTGATTTACTTGCTATCTAGGTAGTTTTATCGCGTTTATTTATCACGTTTTTAACATGCTTTCTAGGTAATTTAAATTAGGTTGTGTTTGAATGGAACTCACTCGAGTTAACGTGTTGCTTGGCTTTGGTGATAGTGTTTATCGGTCTATTTCGGGTGCGTTGTCCTAGTTATTATGCCTAGGAGATTTGACGGGGCATATCCTATATGTCCCGTGCTTATGACCTTTCGTGCGTAATTTCTGGGATATTTGTTGACGCCAAAATCTTATTAGGTTTTTATGAGGATTTAGGGGCGTGACAACCCTTGATTCAATTAACTGTCGAAACGAGACACGTTTGTAATAAATCATCGACCCATGTAACCATTTTATACAAATTAACTCGGGTGAGGGATATTCGACGCAACCTATACTTTTTACCGCTTTGTTAGTCTAGTTTCAATACCCTCACCTAGATAATCATTTCCCTTTATGCATCTTTTTACTTTTTAGTTTGTAATTCACCTTTTACACTTTCATTTCGGAGTATTAAATCTTATAAATTCTAGCAACTCGTCTCAGTGGATCTTTCGATACCCGACTTACCGCTAGACTTGCCTCGCAAGTGTAGTCGTAATTTAGGTTTTTGCGTTACCGCGGTGAAACCAAAACAACGACCGTGCCCTTACACGATCACGCATTTCACGTGCGTAGTCAAAATGGCGCTGTTGCTGGGGATGAGTTTGTTTTAGAATTTATTTGATTTAGTATTTCATAGTATTTTCTTTCTATTTGTATTTTTTTGCCTAACATTTTTGTAGGACTTCCACATTTGAGCACTTAGAAACGCTTGAATCTCCCGCGCGCATCTACTTTGTGGAATTCGCCACTTCAAGCCATTTTTGGGGGTAAACATGTCTTATTCCAAGCCTTTCGGTAATCATTATGATAATTATCAAAATTCTCGTAAACCTTTGACTTTTGGTCAATACTTAGAATCCCAAAAAATTGAAACATCTAAAATGACTTTGGGTGAGTATTACGAAAGTCAAAACATGGGTTATTGGAATTTTGATGATGATGATAATGATTTTGGGCCTCTACCTACTTCTAATCGGAATTTTGAATCGAATTGCAATAGTTTTCAAAATTCCTATAATAATGAGTTTAACTTTAGTGTCACTAATGATTTTCAAACTCCTTATTTTCAAGCATCCGCACCTCGCCCTATGACTTTCGACGAGGGTTTGCTTATGCTTGAGCACGAGAGGTATGAAGAATATTATCGGGAAGAAAATTATTGTTGGGAGCAAGACTTGGATTTATTATTCGAATCCGACGATGATTTCTCTTCCGAGACTTTTGAAGTCGAGGAATGTTTTGAACCAAGTGAGGTTTTTGTGCCTACTTTGGAACAAACCATTCGTCACTTGGCCCATCTTGTAATTGATAATGAAAGCGAGGATGAAATGGGTGTAGTATCCATTTGCAATGAGATGATTTCTTCTTTGGATCCCAAAGAAGAAATTTCATTGAAAATGATCCTATCTCCTTTGAAATTCCAACTTTGAACGGTGATAACTCATCTCTTGAGTTTGAATTTCTTTCCTCCTCATTTTTATTCTCCGTTACCACACCGTGATAAGTACCCGATGAATCGGTGCCGAACTTTAAAACGTTCAATCCTTTCACCGACGAGGAGTACTTGCTCGAGTTTCTTTCCATAAAGGCATCTTTGCCCTCATGTGCGTCACCTCCCATTCCACCTGCTAAATCTTTGGGAGGATATTCTGCTTTTCTCGATCCCTACATGTTTTTATCACCTGTTCAATCCAAATCCCCCATCATCCCTCCAAAACTTTTAATTGACGATGGATCCTTTCTTACGCCTTACACGTGCCTTTCGTTTTTCAAACGGAATTCAAATTTTTTAGAAG
The DNA here is from genome assembly GCA_949130495.1 of Sambucus nigra. Lineage (NCBI taxonomy): Eukaryota > Viridiplantae > Streptophyta > Magnoliopsida > Dipsacales > Adoxaceae > Sambucus > Sambucus nigra. Next base: position 93,496,177 of record OX422210.1, on the reverse strand, counting down.
GCATGCTTGTATGTGAGGGTACACCGTTGATCCTCCAAAGTCAAATTATAGTTTGGGTGGACCCTCAAAAATTTCAACTTCTAGTGTATAGTTAGTTAGAAGTTAAAATTGTAGGTTGTATATAGTATCTTATTTTTCTTCTTACTTATAGTCTAATGTAATTAGTTAAAGTTTTATTTCTTCTTTTTATTATGCTTTGGTACTAACATGTTTTGTAGAATCTTTGGACTCGTACTTTTTGGAGATCGCTCCATTGTGGGTAATATCGCTATTTTTCTCTCTTTAACCTTGTTCTTAATTCACATTGAGGACAATGTCAAGTTTTAAGTTAGGGGTGTGGGATATTTTATCCATTTCTATGTTTAGTCCATGTTTTTTCTCACATGTTAGTTACTTAGTATGCTTTTCTTATAAAAAATTAAAATTTCAAAAATATTTTCTTTCTTTTTTCTCCTTTTTTTGGGCATTTTACCTTTGTTTTCGATGATAAATTTTAATAATTACCCGATCCAATAGACAACCCAATGATGCATGTTCTCTATTTTTGAAGTTATTAGACTTTAGTCTCAATTATTGATATTATGAATAACTTCATCAATTAAACTTTATTCCCATGAGCACATGCACTTTTATGGTCTTATTGATTTGGTTTAAGATTTTTATAACTCGGTACTCTTTTGTTGCATTGTATATACTTACACCGAGTAAGCTTTGTACCTTTTGTCGTTTGTGAGTGTATACACTATTCGTTTCTCATTGAAAACGTTGAATTCGTCGATAATATCACTATTCTTTCATTTGATTGTTCATTAATTGAGTTCATACTTGAAATGTGTTACTTGAGCATGATTTTCATATATTGTTTTGATTCAAGAATTGCATAAACTTTGTGAAATGATCACAGGCCCTCTTTGTTATATCACCCTTATTAGCCTTGACCTCACCCTTATATATTTACCCTCGTTAACCCTTTTGAGCCTAAATATTAGCCTTTCGTTTCATAACCCCAATCCATAACCAACTCCGCATTGGAGTTATATACCATGCATACACTTTTCATACCTTTGTTTGGAATGTATCTTAGGATTGAATGATGTTGTTGTGATGTCGGTTGCAATTTAGGCATATGAGAAATTGAAAAGTAAAGAAAAAGAAATAAGTGAAAAAGTGAAGAAAAATAGAAAGCAAAAAATAAAAGAAAACAAAAGAAAACATGAAAAAGAAGAAAAGAAAAAGAAAGAGAAAGTTGTATATGTTATATATAGTTCAATAAGCTTTGAGTACTCTCCAATTAATATATGTAATGCCTTTTTGGAACTTGTTTTTCAATTTTGATATTTCCCGCATTTTCGCATTATCCTTAGTTTTCATCCCGAACACTTTGAGTCCGTATATACATTCCTTCATTTCGTACCCTAGCCTATCCTACATTACAACCCTACAAGTACTATGTGATCTTAAGTAGATGTAATTCAAAAGGTTTAAATAGTTTTGATAATCTGTGAAAATGCATTTCGCCTCTTTTAATGAGAGTTATCCTTTCATTGAGATTACAGTTTTTCATTTTATATATAGCGTTCTTCATTTGTGATATGTGTGCGACCTTGTTTCCATTTACATTTACTCTTTATGCCCGCATGTTCCGTGTGTTGCCTCCCTATTTTGAGTGAATTCACTTGATGAGTGTAATGCCCGTGAGGATTGAATGTATGCTTGCTTTAATATATATCCGGTTTATATATGTTTTTTGCCAAATCACACTTTGCATGTGCTCGCTCCCATCCCACATTTTAAGGTTTCAATTCTACGAGGTGCATTCTATAATGTTAATTATTTGGACTTTTGTTTGAATTCGTTCATTTTTCTAATAATGCGTATGAATTTTTTTCGCCATTGTTGGGCTTGTCGCATGTTGGGTTGGGCATATTTTGAGGAAACCATGTGATGTTTGTGGGTAGCATCTCTGAAAACCCTCACGAGACGACACTCGTCCACTAGGGTGACCTTGGGATTTAACGGCTTATTGCATACGCTAATGCAATCGAATCGCCCGCGAAAGTGGCCTTATGCTTTTATACAAAACTTTTGTACTATATCCTACTTTTGGTTTGCTTGTAGTTCTTATTGCATCCTATTTCATTACTAGGGACTAGCAATGTGTAAGTTAGGGGGTGTGATATGACGCAAATATTGCGTATTTTATCCCTCGAACATACGCATTTTAGCCCCCTCGGGTATCTTATTTCCTATATTTATGCTCGTTAACCAGACAACCTCGGATTTCTACGTTAACATGTTTTGCAGGGGTTAATTGAGCTTTTATAGGTAATTGGATGCTAAGTGTGGAATTCGGACACGTTTCGCTCGATTTTCGTATGCGATTGGACGTTCAAGGGCATTTTAGTCTTTTCACAGCTTGGGCACCTAGCCCAACGTCTACACGGAAGTTGTATCCCTCCTCTCTAGGTTCACGTGGTCATGAATAGTGCGTGATTCCGATTCATAACAAGAAGTTACGGCAATTTCAGCAGACGGGAAAGGCAAACAACCAAAACAACAATGCAGTGTGCTGATACCTGCTTGATCGATCGATCGACGATTTTAGTAGATCGATTGATCCTTCTTTGCAGTGGAATTTTTTCTTTTTGATCGATCGATCGACGATTTTGGTCGATCGATCGATCCCCTATTTCCAGGAGGTATTTTGCCCTTTAATTTCTTTTCTCTTATCTTTTCTTTACTTCTTCCAACTTACTATAATAAGCAATTTGATATGAAAGATTTGGGTGTTGCTGATGTTATACTTGGAATTAAAATCATTAAAAATTCTGAAGGAATTGTTTTAACCCAATCTCATTATGTAGAGAAAGTTCTTAGAAAATTTGAACAATTTAATTGTATTCCTTTTAAAACACCTTATGACCCTAGTTGTCACTTAAGGAAACATTCGGGTCCTGGTGTATCATCATTAGAATATTCTAGAGTTATAGGTACTCAAATGTATCTTATGAACTGCACTAGACCTGATATTGCATATGTTGTGGGTAGACTTAGCAGATACACTTGTAATCCTAATAATGAACATTGGGATGCTTTGATTAGAGTTTTGAGATATCTTAAATACACAATAAATTATGGTATTGATTATATAAGATATCCTGCTGTAATTGAAGGCTTTTGTGATGCCAATTGGATTTCTGATAATGATGAATGTAAGTCTACGAGTAACTATGTTTTTGCCTTGGCAGGAGGCGCTATATCTTGGAAATCTACCAAGCAAACGTGCATAGCTAGATCCACTATGGAGTCAGAGTTCATAGCGTTGGATAAAGAAACTGAAGAGGCTGAATGGTTAAGGAACTTCATATTAGATATTCATTTGTGGCCTAAACCAGTTCCAGCCTTGTCCATTCACTGTGACAGTCAAGCAGCGATCGCAAGAGCACATAATAACTCCTACAACGGAAAGTCTAGACATATCAGGAGGAGACACGGCACAATGAGACAATTATTGAAAGATGGAGATATAGCAATCGACTATAATTGTCAAATGAAAACTTGGCGGATCGATTGACTAAAGGGCTATCTAGAGAGCTAGTTTATCAAACATCGAGGGGAATAGGCCTAAAGCCTATTAAAATCTAAATCATCTATAATGGAAACCCAACCCATATGACTGGAGATCCCAAGATCTGCGTTCAATGGGATAACAAAGTTATACGAGTGATTTGTGGGGGTACAAATTTAAGTTTTACTTAAAACCCATTCCTATGATGTAGTACCTCTGTATCTATTAAGGATGAGATTTAATCTCTTAATGCTTTCTATAGATGTTATTCAGTGGGGTGTGAGATACAATACACTCTTGATAGAAGCACCTATATGAGTGTGGTAGTGGGTTCGCTTCCTATGAGAATTAAGGTTGATTCTCTAGAGCACTCAAGAAACCTCGGAATGCTCAAGGCTGAAACGAGCACAACTGTGAGAACTCGATGATGATTTTTGGGAGTCACGTGTGTGTTCTATTGACTTAAGTTTACAAAAATGGTGAAATAGTTCAAGACATTAGTTCACTATCAACCGATAAACTCAATAGATCAACACAAAGCAAAGGTTCAAGTCGAATGACACCTTTGCCGTATACGTCACTCCTTATGATACTCCAGAGCGTCGTTTTATTTTACTTATTTATTTATTTCATTCATGTGGGGGATTGTTGGGTATATTATTGCTATATATATTTATTTTGAATGAAGTAAATAAGTTGGTGGGAGTGGCCAAGTGGTAAGTTAGTGGGTGTGTGTGCATGAGGTCATGGGTTCAAATCCTAGGGAGCACACTAATTATTAAGGGTCAAAGATTGGGCCTTGGGCTCTTGGGGATTTCTAATGTGCATTAAATCTTTTCAAAATTATTTGAATTTTAATTAAACCGTTTTTAAGTCTTTGACTATTCTTCCATTATATCTGTTAGTGGAGATATTAGTGGGTTAGTTGGCTAAAACCTCTACCCACGTTTTTTACCATTTCCCTTATATAAGAAAAGGCTACAGAGTAAAAAACGCGTTGAAAATATCACTCACCTTATCTGCAAAAATTCTTTTGCTATTTACTGCAAATCACTTTCTTTGTAAAAATAATTTTGCTACTTTCTACTTTTCGTTAATTTTTTTGGAGTGCTGGAGTATCCTGAGAGTTCAAAGATTTAACACAAAGCTGGTGTGTAAACCTAATCGTTGAATCCTGGGAGGTGTATGTTCACGAGGCTGACAGCTACAAATATCAGCAAGCAATTTCACCTTTAGGACTTTGTGTCAAACACAAACCTCGATCGATAAGTCCTTCTAATTTTATCTATTTCGAATTTGGGTTTTTTCGTTTATTCTGCATATAATAATTCCAAAAATCTAAAGGTGAAATTATGTTGTTATTCTATAACCCACTATGGAAAATCCTAATGCAAAATACTCTGAAAAACCTGAATTGTTTGATGGAAATAATTTTAAGAGATGGCAAATGAAACTGCAATTTTATCTAACAACTCTTAAGGTTGTTGACGTTATTGCATCTGATAGACCTTCTACACCTGAAGAACTGGTTGTTTGGAAACAAATGGATTATATGTGTAGAAATTATATATTGAACTGTCTCTGCCTTGAATTATATGATGTTTATTGGTCATGTCCTACTGCTAAAGAATTATGGAACTTACTGGATAAAAAATATGCAACTGAAGATGCTGGGTCTAAAAAATTTATGGTTGGAAACTTTTTGGTTTTTAAAATGGAAGATAATAAATCTGTTGTGTTGCAACTAGAAGAACTACAAATTATTATTCATGAAATTCTGGCCGAGGGTTATAATATATGTGAGGGATTTCAGGTGTCTGCTATAATTGAAAAACTGCAACCTTCTTGGAAAGATTACAAAAACGGTCTGAAACATAAGAAAAAGGAGATGTCACTAGAAGATTTGATAGTTCGTATGAGAATTGAAGAACATAATAGGAATGCATAACTTAGGGAGAAAAATTTTGAATTCAGTTCTAAAGCTAATATCGTACAGGGAAATCAAATGGAAACTAAAAACAGAACCAGTCCAAGCCTAACTATTCAAACCAGAAACATGGACACCATAAACCAAACCAGAATTCGAGGTCTAACCATAAATTCAAACCTAACGATAAGAATAAAAATTTTAAACCTCAGTTTAAATCTAAACCTATAGGTCAATGCCATGTATGTGGAAAACCAAGTCATTATGCTGAAGATTGCAAGTTTAGGAAGATTCAGGATGTGAAGCCTCAAGCAAATGTAACCGAGGAGGGTAACTTTTCTGCTGTTGTGACCGAGGCAACATTGTGAGTAACATGACACACTGGTGGCTTGATTCTGGCACCACCAAATATATTTTCGGCACGAGAGGTACCTTCACTACCTTCACTGCTGTGGGTGAGGACGAACGTCTATACGTGGGAAACTCCTATTCGTCTAAGGTTGAGGGCAAGGGAACCGTAGTTTTAAAGTTCACTTCAGGAAATGTTCTTACCTTGAAAGATGTTTGGTATGTCCCTGAGGTTAGGAAGAATCTGGTGTTTGTTTTTGTCTTAGTTAAGAAGGGTTTTAAAATTGTTCTAGAGGGTGATAAGGTAGTTGTAACTAAGGGAGGTGCTTTTGTGGGGAAAGGTTATGTTCATGAGGGTCTTTTCAAACTAAATGTAACCGTGGATGACAATAACAAAACATCTACTTCTTCTGCTTATTGGATTGACTCTTGTGATATGTGGCATTTTTGGTCCCGTAAATAAGGCCTCCATTAAAAAATTAATGTTTTTGGGAAACATTCCAAAATCTGATATTTCTACCAACTCTAATTGTGAAACATGTGTTGAATCAAAATATGCTAAAAAACCTTTTCCAAGTGTCGAAAGAAGTTCAACTCTTTTAAGTTTAATACATTCTGATCTTTATGATTTAAAAGGTTATGTGACACGTGGTGGAAATAAACATTTTGTTACTTTTATTGATGATTGCTCTCGTTATTGTTATATTTATCTCCTTATGAGTAAAGATGAGAGTTTTTCAAAATTTAATTCTTATAAATTAGAAGTTGAAAAACAATTGGAGAAATTCATTAAAACATTAAGATCCGATAGGGGAGGATAATACACCGGTGATCTTGATAAATATTGTAAAGAAAATGGAATAATTCATCAAGTTACTCCTCCTTATTCACCCCAATTTATTGGTGTAGCTGAAAGAAAAAACAGAACTCTTAAGGATATGATAGATTCTATGTTAAGCACTTCGGGATTACCTTATAATATGTGGGGTGAGGCACTTCTTACTGCTTGTTATATCCTTAATAAAATACCTTTTAAGAATATTAATAAAACTCCTTATGAAATGTGGAAAAATAGAAAACCTTCTTATAAACACCTTAAAGTGTGAGGGTGTCTTGCTAAGGTTTCAATACCAGTACCTAAGAGAACAAAACTTGGCCCAAAGACTGTTGATCGGTTTTTATAGGTTATGCTAAAAACAGTAATGCTTATAGGTTTCTTGTAATTGATTCTAAAAATCAATATAGGGATAAAAACACTATTTTTGAGTCAAGAGATGCTGAATTTTATAAGGACAAATTTCCTTTTAAATTGAGAAGTGAGGGAACTAGTAGTTCTGTTCCAGTGGGTCCTAGTGTTAGAAATGAATCTCCAAATTCAGAAGATATTGAAATTAGAAAAAGTAAAAGACCTAAGATAGCTACTTCTTTTGGTCCTGAATTTTTAGCATACTTAATGGAAAATGACCCCGTCACTTTTAGTGCGGCAATGTCCTCACCCGATTCTATTTTTTTGAAAGAAGCTATTAATAATGAATATGATTCTATTATTTCTATCAACACTTGGGAGTTAGTTGACTTGCCTAAAGGATGTAAAACTAATGGATGAAAATGGATTTTTAAAAAGAAATTAAAAGCTGATGGTTCTACTGATAAATTTAAGGCAAGATTGGTAGCTAAAGGCTATAGGCAAAAGGAAGGAATTGATTTCTTTGATACTTAATCTCCTGTTACTAGAATCACATCTATTAGGCTATTAATTGCTATTGCTTCATTACATAATCTGATAATTCATCAAATGGATGTTAAAACGCCTTTTTTAAATGGAGATCTTGGAGAAGAAATTTATATGGATCAACTTGAGGGGTTTGTAGTCCAAGGCCTAGATAAAAAAGTGTGTAGACTGAAAAAATCTTTATACGGACTAAAACAAGCTCCTAAACAATGGAATGAAAAATTTGATCAAGTAATGATCTCTAATGGTTTTTACATTAATGAAGCGGATAAATATATTTATAGCAAATTCAAGGATAATTCAGGTGTGATTATTTGCTTATATGTGGATGATATGCTTCTTTTTGGAACTGATATGGATGTAGTTAACAAAACTAAAAGTTTCCTTAATAAGCAATTTGATATGAAAGATTTCAGTGTTGCTGATGTTATACTTGGAATTAAAATTATTAAAAATTTTGAAGGAATTGTTTTAACCCAATCTCATTATGTAGAGCAAGTTGTTAGAAAATTTGAACAATTTAATTGTATTCCTGCTAAAACACCTTATGACCCTAGTTGTCACTTAAGGAAACATTCGGGTCCTGGTGTATCATCATTAGAATATTCTAGAGTTATAGGTAGTCTAATGTATCTTATGAACTGCACTAGACCTCATATTGCATATGTTGTTGGTAGACTTAGCAGATACACTTATAATCGTAATAATGAACATTGGGATGCTTTGATTAGAGTTTTGAGATATCTTAAATACAAAATAAATTATGATATTCATTATATCAGATATACTGCTGTAATTGAAGGCTTTTGTGATGCTAATTAGATTTCTGATAATGATGAATGTAAGTCTACGAGTGGCTATGTTTTTGCCTTGGCAGGAGGCGCTATATCTTGGAAATCTACCAAGCAAACTTGCATAGCTAGATCCACTATGGAGTCAGAGTTCATAGCGTTGGATAAAGTAAGTGAAGAGGCTGAATGGTTAAGGAACTTCATATTAGATATTAATTTGTGGCCTAAACCAGTTCCAACCTTGTCCATTCACTGTGACAGTCAAGCAACGATCGCAAGAGCACATAATAACTCCTACAACGGAAAGTCTAGACATATCAGGAGGAGACAAAACACAGTGAGACAATTATTGAAAGATGGAGTTATAGCAATCGACTATGTCAAGTCAAAAAAAAACTTACCGGATCCATTGATTAAACGGCTATCTAGAGAGCTAGTTTATCAAACATCGAGGGGAATGGGCCTAAAGCCTATTAAAATCTAAATCATCTATAATGGAAACCCAACCCATATGACTAGAGATCACAAGATCTGGGTTCAATGGGATAACAAAGTTATACGAGTGATTTGTGGGGGTACAAATTTAAGTTTTACTTAAAATCCATTCCTATGATGTAGTACCTCTGTATCGATGGAGGATGAGATTTAATCTCTTAATGCTTTCTATAGCTGTTATTCAGTAGGGTGTGTGATACAATACACACTTGATAGAAGAACCTATATGAGTGTGGTAGTGGGGCCGCTGCCTATGAGAATTAAGGTTGATTCTCTTGAGAACTCAAGAAATCTGGGCATGCTCAAGGCCGAAACGGGAACAACTGTGAGAACTCGATGATGATTTCTGGGAGTCACGGGTGTGTTATATTGACTTAAGTTTACAACAACGGTGAAATAGTTCAAGACATTAGTTCACTATCAACCGGTAAACTCAATAGATCAACACAAAGCGAAGGTTCAAGTCGAATGACACCTTTGCCTTATACGTCACTCCTTATGATACTCCAGAGCCTCGTTTTATTTTACTTATTTATTTATTTCAGTCATGTGGGGGATAGTTGGGTATATTATTTCCATATATATATATATATTTATTTTGAATGAAGTAAATAAGTTAGTGGGAGTGGCCAAGTGATAAGTTAGTGAGGGTGTGTGCATGAGGTCATGGGTTCAAATCCTAGGGAGCACACTAATTATTAAGGGTCAAAGATTGGGCCTTGGGCCTTGGGATCTTGGGGATTTCTAATGTGCATTAAATCTTTTCAAAATTGTTTTAATTTTAATTAAACCGTTTTTAAGCCTTTGACGGTTTCTTCCACTATAGTTGTTAGTTGAGATATTAGTGGGTTAGTTGGCTAAAACCTCTACCCACGTTTTTTACCATTTCCCTTATATAAGAAAAGGCTACAGAGTAAAAAACGCATTGAAAATCTCTCTCACCTTATCTGCAAAAATTCTTTTGCTATTTTCTGCAAATCACTTTCTCTGTAAAAATAATTTTGCTACTTTCTACTTTTCATTAATTTTTTTGGAGTGCTAGAGTATCCTGAGAGTTCAAAGATTTAACACAAAGTTGGTGTGTAAATCTAATCGTTGAATCCTGGGAGGTGTATGTTCACGAGGCTGACAGCTACAAATATCAGCAAGCAATTTCACCTTTAGGACTTTGTGTCAAACACAAACCTCGATCGATAAGTCCTTCTAATTTTATCTATTTCGAATTTGGGTTTTTTCGTTTATTCTGCATATAATAATTCCAACAATCTAAAGGTGAAATTATGTTGTTATTCTACAACCTGCTTTGGAAAATCCTAATGCAAAATACTTTGAAAAACCTAAATTGTTTAATGGAAAAAATTTTAAGAGATGGCAAATGAAACTGCAATTTCATCTAACAACTCTTAAGGTTGTTGACGTTATTGCATCTGATAGACCTTCTACACCTGAAGAACTGGTTGTTTGGAAACAAAGGGATTATATGTGTAGAAATTATATATATTGAACTATCTCGGCCTTGAATTGTATGATGTTTATTAGTCATGTCCTACTAATAAAGAATTATGGAACTTACTAGATAAAAAATATGCAACTGAAGATGCTGGGTCTAAAAAATTTGTGGTTGGAAAATTTTTGGATTTTAAAATAAAAGATAATAAATCTGTTGTGTCGCAACTGGATGAACTACAAATTATTATTCATGAAATTCTGGCTGAGGTATATAATATATGTGAGGGATTTCAGGTGTCTGCTATAATTGAAAAACTGCAACCTTCTTGGAAAGATTACAAAAACGGTCTGAAACATAAGAAAAAGGACATGTCACTAGAAGAATTGATAGTTCGTTTGAGAATTGAGGAAGATAACAGGATTGCAGAACTTTTTGATAAAAATTCTGAATTCAGTTCTAAGGCAAATGTAGTAGAGGGAAAATCAAATGGAAACCAAAAACAGAACCAGTCCAAGCCTAACCATTCAAACCAGAAACATGGGCACCATAAACCAAACCAGAATTCGAGGTCCAACCATAAATTCAAACCTAACAATAAGAATAAAAATTCTAAACCTCAGTTTAAATCTAAACCTGCAGGTCAATGCTATGTATGTGGAAAACCTGGTAATTACGCTAAAGATTGCAAGTTAAGGAAGAGCAGGATGTGAAGCCTCAAGAAAATGTAACCGAGGAGGGTAACTTTTCTGCTGTTGTGACCGAGGAAAACATTGTGAGTAACATCACAAATAGGGGGCTTGATTCTGGCACCACCAAACATATTTACGGCACGAGAGGTGCCTTCACTACCTTCACTGCTGTGGGTGAGGATGAACGTATGTACATTGGAAACTCCTCTTCGTCTAAGGTTGAGGGCAAGGGAACCGTAGTTTTAAAGTTCACTTCAGGAAGGGTTCTTACCATGAAAGATGTTTTGTATGTCCCTGAGGTTAGGAAGAATCTCGTGTCTGGTTTTGTCTTAGTTAACAAGGGTTTTAAAATTATTCTAGAGAGTGATAAGGTAGTTGTGACTAAGGGAGGTGCTTTTGTGGGGAAAGGTTATGTTCATGAGGGTCTTTTCAAACTAAATGTAACCGTGGATGATAATAATAAAACATCTACTTCTTCTACTTATTTGATTGACTCTTGTGATATGTGGCATTTTTGGTCATGTAAATAAGGCATCCATTAAAAAATTAATGTTTTTGGGACACATATCAAAATCTGATATTTCTACCAACTCTAATTGTGAAATATGTGTTGAATCAAAATATGCTAAGAAACCTTTTCCAAGTGTCGAAAGAAGTTCAACTCTTTTAAGTTTAAAACATTCTGATCTTTGTGATTTAAAAGGTTATGTGACACGTGGTGGAAATAAATATTTTGTTACTTTTATTGATGATTACTCTCGTTATTGTTATATTTATCTCCTTACTAGTAAAGATGAGAGTTTTGCACAAAAAATTTCTTATAAATTAAAAGTTGAAAAACAATTGGAGAAATCCATTAAAACATTAAGATCCGATAGGGGAGGAGAATACACCGGTGATCTTGATAAATATTGTAAAGAAAATGGAATAATTTATTAAGTTACTCCTCTTTATTCACCCCAATCTATTGGTGTAGCTGAAAGAAAAAACAGAACTCTTAAGGATATGATAAATTCTATGTTAAGCACTTCGGGATTACCTTATAATATGTGGGGTGAGGCACTTCTTACTGCTTGTTATATCCTTAATAAAATACCTTTTAAGAATAACGAGAAAACTCCTTATGAAATGTGGAAAAATAGAAAACCTTCTTATAAACACCTTAAAGTGTGGGGGTGTCTTGCTAAGGATTCAATACCAGTACCTAAGAGAACTAAACTTGGCCCAATGACTGTTTATTGTGTTTTTATAGGTTATGCTAAAAACAGTAATGCTTATAGATTTCTTGTAATTGATTCTAAAAATCAATATAGGGATAAAAACACTATTTTTGAGTCAAGAGATGCTGAAGTTTATGAGGACAAATTTCCTTTTAAATTGAAAAGTGAGGGAACTAGTAGTTCTGCTCCAGTGGGTCCTAGTGTTAGAAATGAATCTCCAAATTCAGAAGATATTGAAATTAGAAAAAGTAAAAGACCTAAGATAGCTACTTCTTTTGGTCCTAAATTTTTAGCATACTTAATGAAAAATGACCCCGTCACTTTTAGTGAGGCAATGTCCTCACCCGATTCTATTTTTTGGAAAGAAGTTACTAATAGTGAATATGATTCTATTATTTCTAACAACACGTGGGAGTTAGTTGACTTGCCTAAAGGATGTAAAACTAATTGATGCAAATGAATTTTTAAAAAGAAATTAAAAGTTGATGGTTCTACTGATAAATTTAAGGCAAGATTGGTAGCTAAAGGTTATAGGCAAAAGGAAGGAATTGATTTCTTTGATAGTTAATCTCTTGTTACTAGAATCACATCTATTAGGCTATTAATTTCTATTGCTTCATTACAATATCCGATAATTCATAAAATGGATGTTAAAACGCCTTTTTTAAATGGAGATCTTGAAGAAGAAATTTATATGGATCAAGCCGAAGGGTTTCTAGTCCAAGGCATAGATAAAAATAAGTGTGTAGACTTAAAAAATCTTTACTTGGACTAAAACAAGCTCCTAAACAATTGTATGAAAAATTTGATCAAGTAATGATCTCTAATGGTTTTAACATTAATGAAGCGGATAAATGTATTTATAGAAAATTCAAGGATAATTCTGGTGTGATTATTTGCTTATATGTGGATGATATGCTTATTTTTCGAACTGATATGGATGTATTTAATAAAACTAAAAGTTTCCTTAATAAGCAATTTGATATGAAAGATTAGGGTGTTGCTGAGGTTATACTTGGAATTAAAATCATTAAAAATTCTGAAGGAATTGTTTTAACCCAATCTCATTATGTAGAGAAAGTTGCTAGAAAATTTGAACAATTTAATTGTATTCCTGCTAAAACACCTTATGACCCTAGTTGTCACTTAAGGAAACATTCGGGTCCTGGTGTATCATCATTAGGATATTCTAGAGTTACAGGTAGTCTAATGTATCTTATGAACTGCACTAGACCTGATATAGCATATGCCATGGGTAGACTTAGCAGATACACTTATATTCCGAATATTGAACATTGGGATGCTTTGATTAGAGTTTTGAGATATATTAAATACACAATAAATTATGGTATTCATTATATCAGATATCCTGCTGTAATTGAAGGCTTTTGTGATGCCAATTTTTCTTTAAATCACTTTCTCTGTAAAAATAATTTTCCTACTTTCTACTTTTCGTTAATTTTTTGGGAGTGTTGGAGTATCCTGGGGGTTCAATGATTTAACACAAAGATGGTGTGTAAATGTGATCGTTGAATCCTGGGAGGTATATGTTCACGAGGCTGACAGCTACAAATATCAGCAAGCAATTTAACCTTTACGACTTTGTGTCAAACACAAACCTCGATCGATAAGTCCTTCTAATTTCATCTATTTCAAATTTGTGTTTTATAGTTTATTCTGCATATAATAATTCCAACAATCTAAAGGTGAAATTATGTTGTTATTCTACAGCCTGCTATGGAAAATCCTAATGCAAAATACTCTGAAAAACCTGAATTGTTTGGTGGAAAGAATTTTAAGAGATGGCAAACGAAACTTCAATTTTATCTAACAACTCTTAACGTCGTTGATGTTATTGCATCTGATAGACCTTCTACACCTGAAGAACTGGTTGTTCGGAAATAAAGGAATTATATGTGCACAAATTATATATTGGACTGTCTCTACCTTGAATTGTATGATGTTTATTGGTCATGTCCTACTGCTAAAGAATTATGGAACTTAGGGGATAAAAAATATGCAACTGAAGATGTTGGGTCTAAAAAATTTGTGGTTGGAAAATTTTTGGATTTTAAAATGGAAGATAATAAATTTGTTGTGTCGCAACTGGAAGAACTACAAATTATTATTCATGAAATTCTTGCCGAGGGTTATAATATATGCGAGGAATTTCAGGTGTCTGCTATAATTGAAAAACTACAAACTTCTTGGAAACATTACAAAAACGGTCTGAAACATAAGAAAAAGGACATCTCACTAGAAGATTTGATAGTTCGTTTGAGAATTGAGGAAGATAATGGGAATGCAAAACTTAGGGAGAAAAATTATGAATTCAGTTCTAAGGCTAATTTGGTAGAGGGAAAATAAAATGGAAACAAAAAACAGAACCACTCCATGCCTAATCATTCAAACCAGAAACATGGGCACCATAAACCAAACCAGAATTCGAGGTCCAACCATAAATTCAAACCTAACGATAAGAATAAAAATTCTAAACCTCAGTTTAAATCTAAACCTACAGGTCAATGATATGTATGTGGAAAACCATGTCATTACGCTAAAGATTGCATGTTTAGGAAGAGTCAGGATGTGAAGCCTCAAGCAAATGTAACCGGGGAGGGTAACTTTTCTGCTGTTGTGACCGAGGCAAACATTGTGAGTAACATGATAGACTGGTGGCTTGATTCTAGCACCACCAAACATATTTATGGCATGAGAGGTGCCTTCACTACCTTCACTGCTGTGGGTGAGGATGAACGTCTGTACGTGGGAAACCCCTCTTCGTCTAAGGTTGAGGGCAAGGGAACCGTAGTTTTAAAGTTCACTTAAGGAAATGTTCTTACCTTGAAAGATGTTTTGTTTGTCCCTGAGGTTAGGAAGAATCTGGTGTCTGGTTTTCTCTTAGTTAAGAAGGGTTTTAAAATTGTTCTAGAGAGTGATAAGGTAGTTGTGACTAAGGGAGGTTCTTTTGTGGGGAAAGGTTATCTTCATGAGGATCTTTTCAAACTAAATGTAACCATGGATGATAATAATAAAATATCTACTTCTTCTGCTTATTTGATTGACTCTTGTGATATGTGGCATTTTTGGTCATGTAAATAAGGCATCCATTAAAAAATTAATGTTTTTGGGAAACATACCAAAATCTGATATTTCTACCGACTCTAATTGTGAAATATGTGTTGAATCAAAATATGATAAAAAACCTTTTCCAAGTGTCGAAAGAAGTTCAACTCTTTTAAGTTTAATACATTCTGATCTTTATGATTTAAAAGGTTATGTGACACGTTGTGTAAATAAATATTTTGTTACTTTTATTGATGATTACTCTCGTTATTGTTATATTTATCTCCTTACGAGTAAAGATGAGAGTTTTGCAAAATTTATTTCTTATAAATTAGAAGTTGAAAAATAATTGGAGATATCCATTAAAACATTAAGATCCGATAGGGGAGGAGAATACACCTGTGATCTTGATAAATATTGTTAAGAAAATTTAATAATTCATCAAGTTACTCCTCCTTATTCACCCCAATCTATGGTGTAGCGGAAAGAAAAAACCGAACTCTTAAGGATATGATAAATTCTATGTTAAGCACTTCGGGATTACCTTATAATATGTGGGGTGAGGCACTTCTTACTGCTTGTTATATCCTTAATAAAATACCTTTTAAGAATAATGATAAAACTCCTTATGAAATGTCGAAAAATAGAAAACCTTCTTATAAACACCTTAAAGTGTGGGGGTGTCTTGCTAAGGTTTCAATACCAGTACCTAAGAGAACTAAACATGGCCCAAAGACTGTTGATTGTGTTTTTATAGGTTATGCTAAAAACAGTAATGCTTATAGGTTTCTTGTAATTGATTCTAAAAATCAATATATGGATAAAAACACTATTTTTGAGTCAAGAGATGCTGAATTTTATGAGGACAAATTTCCTTTTATATTGAGAAGTGAGGGAACTTGTAGTTCTGTTCCGGTGGGTACTAGTGTTAGAAATCAATATTCAAATTAAGAAGATATTGAACTTAGGAAAAGTAAAAGACCTAAGATAGCTACTTCTTTTGGTCCTGAATTTTTAGCATACTTAATGGAAAATGACCCCGTCACTTTTAGTGAGGCAATGTCCTCACCCGATTCTATTTTTTGGAAAGAAGCTATTAATATTGAATATGATTCTATTATTTCTAACAACACGTGGGACTTAGTTGACTTGCCTAAAGGATGTAAAACTATTGGATGCAAATGGATTTTTAAAAAGAAATTAAAAGGTGATGGTTCTACTAATAAATTTAAGGCAAGATTGGTAGCTAAAGGCTATAGGCAAAAGGAAGGAATTGATTTCTTTGATACTTAATCTCTTGTTACTAGAATCACATCTATTAGGCTATTAATTTCTATTGCTTTATTAAATAATCTGATAATTCATCAAATGGATGTTAAAACGCCTTTTTTAAATGGAGATCTTGAAGAAGAAATTTATATGGATCAACCCGAAGGGTTTGTAGTCCAAGGCCAAGATAAAAAAGTGTGTAGACTTAAAAAATCTTTATACGGACTAAAACAAGCTCCTAAACAATGGCATGAAAAATTTGATCAAGTAATGATCTCTAATGGTTTTAACATTAATGAAGCGGATAAATGTATTCATAGCAAATTAAAGGATAATTCTGGTTTGATTATTTGCTTATATGTGGACGGTAGGATTATTTTTGGAACTGATATGGATGTAGTTAAGAAAACTAAAAGTTTCCTTAATAAGCAATTTGATATGAAAGATTTGGTTGTTGCTGATATTATACTTGGAATTAAAATCATTAAAAATTCTGAAGGCATTGTTTTAACCCAATCACATTATGTAGAGAAAGTTCTTAGAAAATTTGAATAATTTTATTGTATTCCTGCTAAAACATCTTATGACCCTAGTTGTCACTTACGGAAACATTCGGGTCCTGGTGTATCATCATTAGAATATTCTAGAGTTATAGGTAGTCTAATGTATCTTACGAACTGCACTAGACCTAATATTGCATATGCCATGGGTAGACTTAGCAGATACACTTCTAATCCTAATAATGAACATTGGGATGCTTTGATTAGAGTTTTGAGATATCTTAAATACACAATAAATTATGGTATTCATTATATCAGATATCCTGCTGTAATTGAAGGCTTTTGTGATGCTAATTGGATTTCTGATAATGATGAATGTAAGTCTACGAGTGGCTATGTTGTTGCCTTGTTCGGAGGCGCTATATCTTGGAAATCTACCAAGCAAACGCGCATAGCTAGATCCACTCTGGAGTCAGAGTTCATAGCGTTGGATAAAGCAAGTGAAGAGGCAGAATGGTTAAGGAACTTCATATTAGATATTCATTTGTGTCCTAAACCAGTTCCAGCCTTATCCATTCACTGTGACAGTCAAGCAGCGATCGCAAGAGCACATAATAACTCCTACAACGGAAAGTCTAGACATATCAGGAGGAGACATAAAACAGTGAGACAATTATTGAAAGATGGAGTTATAGCAATCGACTATGTCAAGTCAAAGGAAAACTTGGTGGATAACTAAAGGGCTATGTAGAGAGCTAGTTTATCAAACATCGAGGGGAATTGGCCTAAAGCCTATTAAAATCTAAATCATCTATAATGGAAACCCAACCCATATGACTGGAGATCCCAAGATCTGGGTTCAGTGGGATAACAAAGTTATACGAGTGATTTGTGGGGGTACAAATCTAAGTTTTACTTAAAACCCATTCCTATGATGTAGTAGCTTTGTATCGATGGAGGATGAGATTTAATCTCTTAATGCTTTCTATAGTTGTTATTCAGCGGGGTGTGAGATAGAGTACACTCTTGATAGAAACACCTATATGAGTGTGGTAGTGGGGATGCTTCCTATGAGAATTAAGGCTAATTCTCTAGAGCACTCAAGAAACCTAGGCATGCTCAAGGCCGAAACGAGCACAACTGTTAGAACTTGATGATGATTTTTGGGAGTCACGTGTGTGTTCTATTGGCTTAAGTTTACAACAACGGTGAAATAGTTCAAGACATTAGTTCACTATCAACCGGTAAACTCAATAGATCAACACAAAGAAAAGGTTCAAGTCGAATGACCCCTTTGCCTTATACGTCACTCCTTATGATACTCCAGAACATCGTTTTATTTTACTTATTTATTTATTTAATTCATGTGGGGGATTGTAGGGTATATTATTTCTATATATATTTATTTTGAATAATGTAAATAAGTTAGTGGGAGTGGACAAGTGCTAAGTTAGTGGGGGTGTATGCATGAGGTCATGGTTTCAAATCCTAGGGAGCACACTAATTATTAAGGGTCAAAGATTGGGCCTTGGGCCTTGGGCTCTTTGGGATTTCTAATGTGCATTAAATCTTTTCAAAGTTGTTTTAATTTTAATTAAACAGTTTATAAGTCTTTGTCTATTTCTTCCACTATAGTTGTTAGTGGAGATATTAGTGGGTTAGTTGGCTAAAATCTCTACCCACGTTTTTTATCATTTCCCTTATATAAGAAAAGGCTACAGAGTTAAAAACGCATTAAAAATCTCTCTCACGTTATCTGCAAAAATTCTTTTGCTATTTTCTGCAAATCACTTTCTCTGCAAAAATAATTTTGCTACTTTCTACTTTTCGTTAATTTTTTGGGAGTGTTGGAGTATCCTGAGAGTTCAAAGATTTAACACAAATCTGGTGTTTAAATCTGATCGTTGAATCCTGGGAGGTGTATGTTCACGAGGCTGACAGCTACAAATATCAGTAAGCAATTTCACCTTTAGGACTTCGTGTCAAACACAAACCTCGATCGATAAGTCCTTCTAATTTTATCTATTTCGAATTTGGGTTTTTCGTTTATTCTGCGTATAATAATTCCAACAATCTAAAGGTGAAATTTTGTTGTTGTTCTACAACCTGCTATGGAAAATCCTAATGCAAAATACTCTGAAAAACCTGAATTGTTTGATGGAAAGAATTTTAAGAGATGGCAAATGAAACTGCAATTTTATCTAATAACTCTTAAGGTTGTTGACGTTATTGCACCTGATAGACCTTCTACACCTGAAGAACTGGTTGTTTGGAAACAAACGGATTATATGTGTAGAAATTATATGTTGAACTCTCTCTGCCTTGAATTGTATGATGTTTATTGGTCATGTCCTACTGCTAAAGAATTATGGAACTTACTGGATAAAAAATATGCAACTGAAGATGCTGGGTCTAAAAAATTTGTGGTTGGAAAATTTTTCGATTTAAAAATGGAAGATAATAAATGTGTTGTGTCGCAACTGGAAGAACTACAAATTATTATTCCGCAAATTCTGGCCGAGGGTTATAATATATGTGAGGAATTTCAGGTGTCTGCTATAATTGAAAAACTGCAACCTTCTTGGAAACATTACAAAAACGGTCTGAAACATAAGAAAAAAGAGATCTCACTAGAAGATTTGATAGTTTGTTTGAGAATTGAGGAAGATAATGGGAATGCAGAACTTAGGGAGAAAAATTCTGAATTTAGTTCTAAGGCTAATTTGGTAGAGGGAAAATCAAATGGAAACTAAAAACAGAACCATTCCATGCCTAACCATTCAAACCAGAAACATGGGCACCATAAACCAAACCAGAATTCGAGGTCCAACCATAAATTCAAACCTAACGATAAGAATAAAAATTCTAAACCTCAGTTTAAATCTAAACCTACAGGTCAATGATATATATGTGGAAAACCAGGTCATTACGCTAAAGATATCATGTTTAGGAAGATTCAGGATGTGAAGCCTCAAGCAAATGTAACCGGGGAGGGTAACTTTTCTGCTGTTGTGAACGAAGGAAACATTGTGAGTAATATGATAGACTGGTGGCTTGATTCTGGCACCACCAAACATATTTGTGGCATGAGAGGTGACTTCACTACCTTCACTGATGTGGGTGAGGACGAACGTCTGTACGTGGGAAATGTAATAACCCTCTCTTCTGATAGCCCACTTTATATTTATTTACAATGTGTAGTGGTTAATTTTAAAATGATAGATGTTGAGTAAATATTAATTTGTATGTCAAGGTCAATATTTACCAAAATGTTGTATAGTTACCCCGTGAGTAGAGAAAATGTTCATGTGGTGATTTTTTTTTATGTCATAAGGATTTAAAATGACATTTTGGTTTATTATGAAACCGGAAGTAAAATGAGTTATAAAATTTCCAAATGATACTTTGGATAGTGTAGTTAGTCCCGGTAGGTGTGAGACAGTCAAAATAAGTGGCATATTGTATTTTGGCATTTCGGGCACTTTTGACTGGTTTTGGCTTAAATAGTGATATCGCGTATTATTTTATCGCGCATTAGTTATTAGAGTTGGACATTTTAGACTTATGGCCCGATTTAGTCTTGCTAAGACTTACTATTCCTTTTATGCCCCAATTTGTTAACTTAGAGAGAAAGAGAGAGAGGAAGAAAGCTTTGGAGAAAAATAGAGATTGGAGCTTGAATTGTTGCTTCCTTCTTCATCAAATCAGATTCTTACACTTGAGGCAAGTAATCTACATGCAAATTTATGATTTAAGTAGAATAATTAGTCTTGATATTTATGGATTTGTTATGATTTAGAAATGTTAGGGTTTTGGTTGGATTTTTGGGTATTAACCACTAGAAATGAATTTGGATGATAAATGATGTTTAAGGTTGATAGTTAGATGTATTTAGGATGTAGAAATTGCAGCAAATGATTCTGGTTGGGCTTGGTTTTGGAGTTGGTCAAATTTGGAGTTCAAGACTCCATAGCCATTCTTGGCTATTCCTAGTTGCAGTCCCCAGGTCTATGTACCCGAATCGATTCGGATTAAGGCCGAATCGATTCGGCTGTATGCAGAAAGTTGATTTTGTCTTCCGAATCGATTCGCTTTAAGGGCGAATCGATTCGGTAGGGCGAATCGATTCGGCCCTTGGGGCGAATCGATTCGGTTCCTGCAATTTTGAGTCATTTTCCCTTTTTAATATTTTGATCTTTTCCTTAGGTTTAGGATCTAGGGACCTTCTTGGAAGAAGTAAACTTAGATTCCTAGAGTATTAGTTGAGTTTGGACGTTACCCTAGACTGGAAATGGGTTCATCTGGGGTTTTCTCCGGGGAGGTTTAAAGAAATGTTAAAGCATTACTCCTTCCATTCAAACTTTTAGAAGTTTGGAAGTTAAATGCCCAACTTGGAGACTTATGGGCTTATCAATTTATATGAAATTTTTAGGATCATAATGATCATTTGGAGACCTAGCCTGGAATTGTAATTTGAGGTAAAATAAATGATAATGTTCGATGGGAATTAGGTTCGCATAAAATGAACCCATAGGTGTTTAAAGATGATAGGTTCAATTAGAATGAACCCCGTTGTTTAATGATGTTAGGTTTAAATAAAAAGACCCAAACTCATGATTAATGGAAATGGGTAATGAATATGATGATAAAAATGTAAATGTTAATTTACTGTTACACACCTCTCTAAATGACATCATAAGGGAAGTTCGCTCGTGAGGTGAAGCCCCCTGGCTAATGAATGCAGGGTGGATATAGTCCTAGGCCATGGGAGCGCTTATTGTTATATTTTTTCTGCGATGGGTAGGAGATTCCGGGGGTGGTCTTGACTATCCCGCAGGCTCATGGCCGCTTCCCGACGTATTGCGATAGGTGCCCAGGTTGTCTTATGTTAGGCCCTGGAAGATGATGGTCATTTAGGGGCGCGCACAGTGGGGAAACCCGGACGGGCGGTCTTAGATATCGTT
Organism: Sambucus nigra; assembly: GCA_949130495.1. Classification (NCBI taxonomy): domain Eukaryota; kingdom Viridiplantae; phylum Streptophyta; class Magnoliopsida; order Dipsacales; family Adoxaceae; genus Sambucus; species Sambucus nigra. The sequence continues at coordinate 93,474,158 of OX422210.1, read as the reverse complement.
ATATGTATATGAATATAACTATATTTTTCATCAAGTTGGACTTGATGGTTGATAAACGCCACAAAGAGCGTATGTTAAATGCCATATTGAGCATAGATATGTGCCATGAAGAGCACGGGAATAATATATGTGCCATAAAGAGCACTTGATGTAAATGATATTCCTAATAAGGAATGGAAAGATAATATGGGAAGTTTTAATTAATGCTTAGAAGTTAAAACTCCTTGATCAAACTGAAATGGTTTTTTTCCTAATAAGGAATGTCAGAAGGAAATGGAAATTGTATTATTAAAGAAGGGTTTTAAATTAAAGTGCTTTACTTTCAATTCTTGTTGTATTTGTAGATAGCATGTCATCCTATCATCCTTATCATTCATGCATAAATATTCATATCTATCATGATTTTTATTCTTCTGGTAATCATATAGAACCCGGCCCTGACCGGTTTACTTCCTTGTTGTATATATATGATTGTATCCGCTCAGGTGCTCCACAGCAAGGACGCCCGATTTGACTTTCCCAAGTTCCCGTCATTTTCGATGAGCAGTAAGGTTTTGCGAGTTATTACAGGGCGTTGTATTAGACGCTTTCATTCTTGTTATTCTAGATATGATCGGGTCTTGTCACTCGGGCGTGTGGCCCAAACATTTGTATTTGATTAATGGATGTACTATGTAAGATATTTATATTGTTGTACGTCGTTATATGTAGCTGTGGACCGACAACTTATTCGGTCCATTTGTGTACATTCGTCTTAGTTGTATTATATATTATCTTTTGGAATTCCACTTGCTCGTCAGATTGGGTTGTTAGTTTAAATTTTCGTAACCGCATTTTTAAAATTTTTACACTTTTTGGCAACCCGTTTTCTGATTTATTGGGTGGTTTTCCCGTATACTCAGTTTATTATTGTGATGCTGAGAATGATATCCATCCATGATTCCTGTTACGTTTGAGTATCGGGCTGGCCACCCCTTATCTCGGATTGCGAGTTGTCACAGATGGTATCAGAGCATCAGGTTCTAGAGTACTAGGATCTGTGTGGACTTGTCTCGTTCTACCGTAGCGTTCTTTGATGTAGAGCCTAATGCTAGGACTTCTTGTTGCTTATGTTTGCGATCTTCTGCAAAATAGATTGTTTTAACCAGTATTTTAATACTATTGTTTTTCTATCTCAGATGCCGCCTAAGAGAGGTCGCCCAGCGAGACGTATTAAGGTCGTAGAGAAGGAAGTAGGTCCTCCACCGCCACTACAAGGGACTGTTAATGTTGCGGATGTAGCAAGCATAGTGGCTGGAGCGATTAATGCCGCCATGACCGTAGTGATCCAACAATTACCATGGGCTCCAGGTGTTCAAGATCCTACGGGACTTACTCCGTGGGAAAGGGTTCGGGAGTCCTTTCTAAAGGGCAATCCCCCAGAATTCGAGGGAGGCACAGATGCGGTTAAAGCCGATCAATGGAAGAAAAACATGCAACGCCACCTTCGTATGATAGAATGTAGTGAGGATAAGAAACAAGTCCTGACCACCTTTAAGCTTGTCGGATCCTCTTTACACTGGTGGGAGACGATGACCACACCAGAGCAAAGAGACACAATGTCAATTACTGAGTTCTGGGCTTTGTTTGATCTTAAGTATTTTCCTCCCGCGGTCCAGAGGGAAATGAAGAGGAAGTTACAAGATGTAGTGCAAGGGGAGAGGTCTATAGCGGAGTATGAGGAGGAGTTCACCCGGTTAGCGAGTTTTACACCAGATGAGGTGACTCCGGAAGAGAGGAAGATCTCGAAGTTTATGGGAGGTCTAAACTGGAGAATCCTAAAACACTTAATGGGTAACCCAGCTTTCCAGACTTTTGGTGAGGTTATGAATGCAGCCTTACTCCATTGCCAGGAGCATCGATTATATATGCAGGGTAGCAAGAAAGCTACTGAAATGAGGCAAGTAGGGAAGCTTGGAGAGTTTATTGCGAGTGGCAATAATAATAGTCACGGACAAGGTGCTTTGCATCAGGAAGATCGGGGTGGCCCTGGAGGTAGAGGTCATCCGGACCGAGGCATTCCCAGTTTAGGAATAACAGGGGTAGAGGTCGGGAGGACATGAAGGGACGGTACTTCCAATGTGGGGAGGCAGGTCATTACAAGAAGGAATGTCCTCAGATGATTGGGGGTCAGTTTCCTAGGGCTCCGCAGCAGCCAGATGTTCAGTATCCACCTCCGGTACCAATTATGGTTGTTCATCCGCATCAGGGACAACTACAGTATGGGCGTGTTTGTCATGATCAGGAGGCTATGCTTCCTCCAGCTCTACCGGCATCGCCCATTATTGAGGGTAAGTTTACTCAGAGATACATGAGTCATTTGTATCGAGTTCTATGGGTAATGGTTCGCTCATTTCTTTTGTTTGTAGGTATGTAGAAATTTATCTTATTAAATTTTGCTTAAGGCCGATTTACTCGTCCTTAACATGGTCGAGTATGATGTAATATTAGTATGTGATTGCTATGCCTTATCTCCACGACCAACAAGTTGAGTAGTAGCGTATAGGAGGGGTTCCTTGTCTGGATTCCGCTTCTGCGGGACGCTCCACGCGTGAACCTTAACAACGTTGAGAGTGGAGATATACCACCTTTCCTTTCTCTTATCTTATGTGTATTACGCTCTATCTCCATGATCAACTAGTTAAGTAGGCATGTTTCGGAGGGGTTCCTTGTTTGGATTTCGCTTTGCGAGACACTCCGCCTCATGAACACTTAACGATATTGTGAGTGGAGATATGCTATTCTTTCCTTTTATTTTATTTTGTTTTATTAAATTATTGTTGAAAGTGGGATTGGAAAGTTTAGCCGAGAATCACGTAGGAGGGTGATTAATGGCTATTAAAGTGCGACATAGAAGCGCTGCATATAGTTTTCTCCTCTGATCGATGTGAGGGAGACCGAGGTACAAAGTCGAATTGAGACTTCGGGTTATGCCTTGATATAGAAGGCTATTTATTGAGATGCATATGTTATAGGGTATATAACCCTAGGGTTTCACGAAGGGTCAGCTTTGGATTGTTAATATTTTTTGTTGTTATTTTAAATTGTTAGTGTGTAGCTGTAGAATCTTTTGGTCCCGAACATATGTCTTAGAATTGTACCCCTCGATGACTGACAACGCGAGGTAGTAGTGTAACGGGAGGGTTCCTTGTTTGGATTTCGCTTCGGCGAGACGTCCCATGCACGAAACTGAGCAAATGTCGGTAGTTGAGAAAGGTCTTGGGCACTAGGGATATACTTAGAATTAGGTGTATACGACTTAGATAGGGTATAGGTAGATAGACTTTAGGATTGTTTAGACGTAGGGCCTTTTAGTATGGGACGTAAGTTTAGGAGGGTTGTTGGGAGTTGACCATGACTAAGTCATGCGTAACCTCTAAAAAGGGATTGGTTCCATTATATGAGAAGTGGGAGGATTTCGAGAAGTTGGTAGTTAAGGCTGAATGAGTTGAGGCCTCTCATAGTAGAGTGTTACAGAGGTAACGAAGGGGTGAATTTATTCGCACCCATGAGCCATGCAGTTAAGCTCGAAGGTAGATTCAATTAGCAAGTCTCTGCCATGATGGGGAGTGATAATACTGGAGTATCGATTTATTGTTGATGCGACTCACAAGTTTAAACTTGTGAGGAGTATTATCCCCTATTTAAGTTGAAGTCCATCTTGGGGGTGATCGCTGTATAGGAAGGGAGATGCTACTTCCTGGGCAGAATTTAGTCTTTCGTGTGAACAACATTTCATTGCAAGATGTCGCAGGAAGAAACAAGGGCGGTTAAAACCATAAATAAGCTGTTGATTTAGGAAACGGAACTCTGCTCTTTTGACATTGAGGGTGGGGTGCGTTCCCATAAGAAAATTTTGTCCCGAACGAAAGGGACTTAAGTAAAGCAGATATGGACAAATCACGCGGTTCTAACGTTTCGGTGCATCAAGGTAATGACGAAATGTGCTAAGTTGTACGTCGCTAGTATTATTGGTTGGGCATAGTAAGGTTGTTGTACTACATGGGGTGCCCTTGACTATAGTCCTGACTAGAATAAGACTTCCGTTTCTCATTCTTGGCAAGTTTCCAAGAAGTCATGGGAATCGAATTATGGTTAATCACTTTTTGTCATTTTTCCAGATGGCCAGACCAATAGAATAACCATATGTTGGGGCATATACTCCTTATATGCGTGCTTAACTTTAAGAGTAGTCTGGAACAATGCTTTCTAATCATTGAATTCGCCTATAAGAATTTGTGTCGAATCACTATTAGGACGGCGCTATAGGAGAAGCCTTGTATGGTAGGCCTTGTTGATTCCCCACTTATTGGTTAGAAGGGCGAGATGATGGGTCCCTCGTATAACCAAGATCGACGAAAAGAGCTCAGTCGATGCGGGAAGAAGGCATCTGGAGTTTGAGGTCATTAGACCAAGAGTTGTGGTGGGTATCGCTTATGAAAGGCATTAAGCGTTTCGAGTAGAAGAAGGAAAACTTGCACCGCATGATGTTGTACCTTTCCTAGAAATGTTACGGTGGGTCCGGTAACCTATTAGCTCGCTTTATTGAAACATTTTGCGGCAAGTTCATAATTTGTTCCTTGTCTCTCATACAAGGGAGTACGAGAGATACGACGGTGCCTTTAGGCACATTCCTTTTGAAGAAGGTGCAACGTGACGGTTCTTATTAGATGTAGTCGGTTGCTATCTTAGAGCGTAGAGTGACGTTTGGGATCGCTGGTAGTACCTTGGGGGATGAGTTCTATATAGTCAGCATAGTGTCGAGAAATTGACATAGGGTCGCAAGGATGACTTGCGGGAAGAGCATCCGCACTTCTTCTTGTGAGGTATACCTGAATTTTGGGGGCAAAATTCCCTCTTAAGGGGGGGAGTATGTAATAACCCTCTCTTCTGATAGCCCACTTTATATTTATTTACAATGTGTAGTGGTTAATTTTAAAATGATAGATGTTGAGTAAATATTAATTTGTTATGTCAAGGTCAATATTTACCAAAATGTTGTATAGTTACCCCGTGAGTAGAGAAAATGTTCATGTGGTGATTTTTTTTTATGTCATAAGGATTTAAAATGACATTTTGGTTTATTATGAAACCGGAAGTAAAATGAGTTATAAAATTTCCAAATGATAATTTGTATAGTGTAGTTAGTCCCGGTAGGTGTGAGACAGTCAAAATAAGTGCCATATTGTATTTTGGCATTTCGGGCACTTTTGACTGGTTTTGGCTTAAATAGTGATATCGTGTATTATTTTATCGCGCATTAGTTATTAGAGTTGGACATTTTAGACTTATGGCCCGATTTAGTCTTGCTAAGACTTACTATTCCTTTTATGCCCCAATTTGTTAACTTAGAGAGAAAGAGAGAGAGGAAGAAAGCTTTGGAGAAAAAGAGAGATTGGAGCTTGCATTGTTGCTTCCTTCTTCATCAAATCAGATTCTTACACTTGAGGCAAGTAATCTACTTGCAAATTTATGATTTAAGTAGAATAATTAGCCTTGATATTTATGGATTTGTTATGATTTAGAAATGTTAGGGTTTTGGTTGGATTTTTGGGTATTAACCACTAGAAATGAATTTGGATGATAAATGATGTTTAAGGTTGATAGCAAGATGTATTTAGGATGTAGAAATTGCAGCAAATGATTCTGGTTGGGCTTGGTTTTGGAGTTGGTCAAATTTGGAGTTCAAGACTCCATAGCCATTCTTGGCTATTCCTAGTTGCAGTCCCCAGGTCTATGTACCCGAATCGATTCGAATTAAGGCCGAATCGATTCGGCTGTATGCAGAAAGTTGATTTTGTCTTCCGAACCGATTCGCTTTAAGGGAGAATCGATTCGGTAGGGCGAATCGATTCGGCCCTTGGGGCGAATCGATTCGATTCCTGCAGTTTTGAGTCATTTTCCCTTTTTAATATTTTGATCTTTTCCTTAGGTTTAGGATCTAGGGACCTTCTTGGAAGAAGTAAACTTAGATTCCTAGAGTATTAGTTGAGTTTGGACGTTACCCTAGACTGGAAATGGGTTCATCTGGGGTTTTCTCCGGGGAGGTTTAAAGAAATGTTAAAGCATTACTCCTTCCATTCAAACTTTTAGAAGTTTGGAAGTTAAATGCCCAACTTGGAGACTTATGGGCTTATCAATTTATATGAAATTTCTAGGATCATAATGATCATTTGGAGACCTAGCCTGGAATTGTAATTTGAGGTAAAATAAATGATAATGTTCGATGGGAATTAGGTTCGCATAAAATGAACCCATAGGTGTTTAAAGATGATAGGTTCAACTAGAATGAACCCCGTTGTTTAATGATGTTAGGTTTAAATAAAAAGAACCAAACTCATGATTAATGGAAATGGGTAATGAATATGATGATAAAAATGTTAATGTTAATTTACTGTTACACACCTCTCTAAATGACATCATAAGGGAAGTTCACTCGTGAGGTGAAGCCCCCTGGCTAATGAATGCAGGGTGGATATAGTCCTAGGCCATGGGAGCGCTTATTGTTATATTTTTTCTGCGATGGGTAGGAGATTCCGGGTGTGGTCTTGACTATCCCGCAGGCTCATGGCCGCTTCTCGACGTATTGCGATAGGTGCCCAGGTTGTCTTATGTTAGGCCCTGGAAGATGATGGTCATTTAGGGGCGCGCACAGTGGGGAAAGCCGGACGGGCGGTCTTAGATATCATTATATGTATATGAATATAACTATATTTTTCATCAAGTTGGACTTGATGGTTGATAAACGCCACAAAGAGCGTATGTTAAATGCCATATAGAGCATAGATATGTGCCATGAAGAGCACGGGAATAATATATGTGCCATAAAGAGCACTTGATGTAAATGATATTCCTAATAAGGAATGGAAAGATAATATGGGAAGTTTTAATTAATGCTTAGAAGTTAAAACTCCTTGATTAAACTGAAATGGTTTTATTCCTAATAAGGAATGTCAGAAGGAAATGGAAATTGTATTATTAAAGAAGGATTTTAAATTAAAGTGCTTTACTTTCAATTCTTGTTGTATTTGTAGATAGCATGTCATACTATCATCCTTATCATTCATGCATAACTATTCATATCTATCATGATTTTTATTCTTCTGGTAATCATATAGAACCCGGCCCTGACCGGTTTACTTCCTTGTTGTATATATATGATTGTATCCGCTCAGGTGCTCCACCGCAAGGACGCCCGATTTGACTTTCCCAAGTTCCCTTCATTTTCGACGAGCTATAAGGTTTTGCGGGGTTTTTACAGGATGTTGTATTAGACGCTTTCATTCTTGTTATTCTAGATATGATCGGGTCTTGTCACTCGGGCGTGTGGCCCAAACATTTGTATTTGATTAATGGATGTACTATGTAAGATATTTATATTGTTGTACGTCGTTATATGTAGCTGTGGACCGATAGCTTATTCGGTCCATTTGTGTACATTCGTCTTAGTTGTATTATATATTATCTTTTGGAATTCCACTTGCTCGTCAGATTGGGTTGTTAGTTTAAATTTTCATAACCGCATTTTTAAAATTTTTACACTTTTTGGCAACCCGTTTTCTGATTTATTGGGTGGTTTTACCGTATACTCATTTTATTATTGTGATGCTGAGAATGATATCCATCCATGATTCCTGTTACGTTGAGTATCGGGCTGGCCACCCCTTATCTCGAATTGCGGGTTGTCACTGGAAACTCCTATTCATCTATGGTTGCGGGCAAGGGAACCGTAGTTTTAAAGTTCACTTCAGGAAATGTTCTTACCTTGAAAGATGTTTTGAATGTCCCTGAGGTTAGGAAGAATCTGGTGTCTGGTTTTGTCTTAGTTAAAAAGGGTTTTAAAATTGTTCTAGAGAGTGATAAGGTAGTTGTGACTAAGGGAGGTGCTTTTGTGGGGAAAGGTTATGTTCATGAGGGTCTTTTCAAACCAAATGTAACCGTGGATGATAATAATAAAATATCTACTTCTTCTGCTTATTTGATTGACTCTTGTGATATGTGGCATTTTTGGTCATGTAAATAAGGCATCCATTAAAAAATTAATGTTTTTGGGAAACAAACCAAAATCTGATATTTCTACCGACTCTAATTGTGAAATATGTGTTGAATCAAAATATGCTAAAAAACCTTTTCCAAGTGTCAAAAGAAGTTCAACTCTTTTAAGTTTAATACATTCTGATCTTTATGATTTAAAAGGTTATGTGACACGTGGTGTAAATAAATATTTTGTTACTTTTATTGATGATTACTCTCGTTATTGTTATATTTATCTCCTTACGAGTAAAGATGAGAGTTTTGCAAAATTTATTTCATATAAATTAGAAGTTGAAAAACAATTGGAGATATCCATTAAAACATTAAGATCCGATAGGGGAGGAGAATACACCGGTGATCTTGATAAATATTGTAAAGAAAATGGAATAATTCATCAAGTTACTCCTCCTTATTCACCCCAATCTATGGTGTAGCTGAAAGAAAAAATAGAACTCTTAAGGATATGATAAATTCTATGTTAAGCACTTCGGGATTACCTTATAATATGTGGGGTGAGGCACTTATTACTGCTTGTTATATCCTTAATAAAATACCTTTTAAGAATAATGATAAAACTCCTTATGAAATGTCGAAAAATAGAAAACCTTCTTATAAACACCTTAAAGTGTGGGGGTGTCTTACTAAGGTTTCAATACCAGTACCTAAGAGAACTAAACATGGCCCAAAGACTGTTGATTGTGTTTTTATAGGTTATGCTAAAAATAGTAATGCTTATAGGTTTCTTGTAATTGATTCTAAAAATCAATATATGGATAAAACCATTATTTTTGAGTCAAGAGATGCTGAATTTTATAAGGACAAATTTCCTTTTAAATGAGAAGTGAGGGAACTTGTAGTTCTGTTGCGGTGGGTCCTAGTGTTAGAAATGAATATACAAATTCAGAAGAGATTGACCTTAGGAAAAGTAAAAGACCTAAGATAGCTACTTCTTTTGGTCCTAAATTTTTAGCATACTTAATGGAAAATGACCCCATCACTTTTAGTGAGGCAATGTCCTCACCCGATTTTGTTTTTTGGAAAGAAACTATTAATAGTGAATATGATTCTATTATTTCTAACAACACGTGGGAGTTAGTTGACTTGCCTAAAGGATGTAAAAATATTGGATGCAAATGGATTTTTAAAAAGAAATTAAAAGGTGATGGTTCTACTAATAAATTTAAGGCAAGATTGGTAGCTAAAGGCTATAGGCAAAAAGGAAGGAATTGATTTCTTTGATACTTAATCTCTTGTTACTAGAATCACATCTATTAGGCTATTAATTGCTATTGCTTCATTACATAATCTGATAATTTATCAAATGGATGTTAAAACGCCTTTTTTAAATGGATATCTTGAAGAAGAAATTTATATGGATCAACCCGAGGGGTTTGTAGTCCAAGGCCTAGATAAAAAAGTGTGTAGACTTAAAAAATCTTAATACGAACTAAAACAAGCTCCTAAATAATGGCATGAAAAACTTGATCAAGTAATGATCTCTAATGGTTTTAACATTAATGAAGAGGATAAATGAATTTATAGCAAATTCAAGGATAATTCTGGTGTGATTATTTGCTTATATGTGGACGATATGCTTATTTTTGGAACTGATATAGATGTAGTTAATAAAACTAAAAGTTTCCTTAATAAGAAATTTGATATGAAAGATTTGGTTATTGCTGATATTATACTTGGAATTAAAAGCATTAAAAATTCTGAAGGCATTGGTTTAACCCAATCCCATTATGTAGAGAAAGTTCTTAGAAAATTTGAACAATTTAATTATATTCCTGCTAAAACACCTTATGACCCTAGTTGTCACTTAAGGAAACATTCGGGTCCTAGTGTATCATCATTAGAATATTCTAGAGTTATAGGTAGTCTAATGTATCTTATGAACTGCACTAGACCTGATATTGCATATGCCATGGGTAGACTTAGCAGATACACTTATAATCCTAATATTGAACATTGGGATGCTTTGATTAGAGTTTTGAGATATATTAAATACACAATAAATTATGGTATTCATTATATCAGATATCCTGCTGTAATTGAAGGCTTTTGTGATGCCAATTAGATTTCTGATAATGATGAATGTAAGTCTACGAGTCGCTATGTTTTTGCATTGGCAGGAGGCACTATATCTTAGAAATACACCAAGCAAACGTGCATAGCTAGATCAACTCTGGAGTCAAAGTTCATAGCATTGGATAAAGCAAGTGAAGAGGCAGAATGGTTAAGGAACTTCATATTAGATATTCATTTGTGTCCTAAACCAGTTCCAGCCTGATCCATTCACTGTGACAGTGAAGCAGCGATCGCAAGAGCACATAATAACTCGTACAACAAAAAGTCTAGACATATCAGGAGGAGACACAACATAGTGAGACAATTACTGAAAGATGGAGTTATAGCAATCGACTATGTCAAGTGAAAGGAAAACTTGGCAGATCTATTGACTAAAGGGCTATCTAGAGAGCTAGTTTATCAAACATCGAGTGGAATGGGCCTAAAGCCTATTAAAATCTAAGTCATCTATAATGGAAATCCAACCCATATGACTGGAGATCCCAAGATTTGGGTTCAATGGGATAACAAATTTATACGAGTGATTTGTGGGGGTACAAATTTAAGTTTTACTTAAAACCCATTCCTATGATGTAGTACCTCTGTATCGATGGAGGATGAGATTTAATCTCTTAATGCTTTCTATAGCTATTATTCAGTAGGGTATGAGATACAGTACACTCTTGATAGAAGCACCTATATGAGTGTGGTAGTGGGGACGCTTCCTACGAGAATTAAGGCTAATTCTCTAGAGCACTCAAGAAACCTAGGCATGTTAAAGGCCAAAATGAGCACAACTATGAGAACTTGATGATTATTTTTGGGAGTCACGTGTGTGTTCTATTGACTTAAGTTTACAACAACGGTGAAATAGTTCAAGACATTAATTCACTATCAACCGGTCAACTCAACAGATCAACACAAAGCAAAGGTTCAAGTCGAATGACACCTTTGCCTTATACGTCACTCCTTATGATGTTCCAGAACGTCCTTTTATTTTACTTATTTATTTATTTAATTCATGTGGGGGATTGTAGGGTATATTATTACTATATATATTTATTTTGAATGAAGTAAATAAGTTAGTGGGAGTGGCCAAGTGCTAAGTTAGTGGGGGTGTATGCATGAGGTCATGGTTTTAAATTCTAGGGAGCACACTAATTATTAAGGGTCAAAGATTGGGCCTTGGGCTCTTGGGGATTTCTAATGTGCATTAAATCTTTTCAAAATTGTTTTAATTTTAATTAAACCGTTTTTAAGTCTTTGACTATTTCTTCCACTATAGATGTTAGTGGAGATATTAGTGGGTTAGTTGGCTAAAACCTCTACCCACGTTTTTTACCATTTCCCTTATATAAGAAAAGGCTACAGAGTCAAAAACGCATTAAAAATCTCTCTCACGTTATCTGCAAAATTTTGTTTGCTATTTTCTGCAACTCACTTTCTCTGCAAAAATAATTTTGCTACTTTCTACTTTTCGTTAATTTTTTGGGAGTGTTGGTGTATCCTGAGAGTTCAAAGATTTAACACAAAGCTGGTGTTTAAATCTGATCGTTGAATCCTGGGAGGTGTATGTTCACGAGGCTGATAGCTACAAATATCAGCAAGAAATTTCACCTTTAGGAATTTGTGTCAAACACAAACCTCGATCGATAAGTCCTTCTAATTTTATCTATTTCGAATTTGGGTTTTTCATTTATTCTGCATATAATAATTCCAACAATATAAAGGTGAAATTCTGTTGTTATTCTACAACCTGCTATGGAAAATCCTAATGCAAAATACTCTGAAAAACCTGAATTGTTTGATGGAAAGAATTTTAAGAGATGACAAATGAAACTGCAATTTTATCTAATTACTCTTAAGGTCGACATTATTGCACCTGATAGACCTTCTACACCTGAAGAACTAGTTGTTTGGAAACAAAGGGATTATATGTGTAGAAATTATATGTTGAACTGTCTCTGCCTTGAATTGTATGATGTTTATTGGTCATGTCCTACTGCTAAAGAATTATGGAGCTTATTGGATAAAAAATATGCAACTGAAGATGCTGGGTCTAAAAAATTTGTGGATGGAAAAATTTTGGATTTTAAAATGGAAGATAATAAATCTGTTGTGTCGTAACTAGAAGAACTACAAATTATTATTCATGAAATTCTGGCTGAGGGTTATAATATACGTGAGGGATTTCAGGTGTCTGCTATAATTGAAAAACTGCAACCTTCTTGAAAAGATTACAAAAATGGTCTGAAACATAAGAAAAAGGAGATGTCACTAGAAGATTTGATAGTTCGTTTGAGAATTGAGGAAGATAATATGAATGCAGAACTTAGGGAGAAAAATTCTAAATTCAGTTCTAAGGCTAATTTGGTAGAGGGAAAATCAAATGGAAACCAAAAACAGAACCATTCCAAGCCTAACCATTCAAACCAGAAACATGGGCACCATAAACCAAACCAGAATTCGAGGTCCAACCATAAATTCAAACCAAATGATAAGAATAAAAAATTCTAAACCTCAGTTTAAATCTAAACCTGCAGTTCAATGCTATGTATGTGGAAAACCAGGTCATTACGCTAAAGATTGCAAGTTTAGGAAGAGTCAGGATGTGAAGCCTCAACCAAATGTAACCGAGGAGGGTAACTTTTCTGTTGTTGTGACGGAGGCAAAAATTATGAGTAACATGACAGACTGGTGGTTTGATTCTGGTGCCACCAAACATATTTTCGGCACGAGAGGTGCCTTCACTACTTTCACTGCTGTGGGTGAGGATGAACGTCTGTACATGGGAAACTCCTCTTCGTCTAAGGTTGAGGTCAAGGGAACTGTAGTTTTAAAGTTCACTTCAAGAAATGTTCTTACCTTGAATGATGTTTTGTATGTCCCTGAGGTTAGGAAGACTCTGGTGTCGGGTTCTTTTTTAGTTAAGAAGGGTTTTAAAATTATTCTAGAGAGTGATAAGGTAGTTGTGACTAAAGGAGGTGCTTTTGTGGGGAAAGGTTATGTTCATGAGGGTCTTTTCAAACTAAATGTAACCGTGGATGATAATAATAAAGCATTTACTTCTTCTTCTTATTTGATTAACTCTTGTGATATGTGGCATTTTTGGTCATGTAAATAAGGCATCCATTAAAAAATAAATGTATTTGGGAAGCATACCAAAATCTGATATTTCTACCAACTATAAATGTGAAATATGTGTTGAATCAATATATGCTAAAAAATCTTTTCCAAGTGTCGAAAGAAGTTCAACGGTTTTAAGTGTAATATATTCTGATCTTTGTGATTTAAAAGTTTATGTGACACGTGGTGGAAATAAATATTTTGTTACTTTTATTGATGATTACTCTCGTTATTGTTATATTTATCTCCTTACGAGTAAAGATGAAAGTTTTTCAAAATTTATTTCATATAAATTAGAAGTTGAAAAACAATTGTAGAAATCCATTAAAACATTAAGATCTGATAGGGGAGGAGAATACACCGGTGATCTTGATAAATATTGTAAAGAAAATGGAATAATTCATCAAGTTACTCCTCCTTATTCACCCCAATCTATTGGTGTAGCTGAAAGAAAAAACAGAACTCTTAAGGATATGATAAATTCTATGTTAAGAACTTTGGGATTACCTTATAATATGTGGGGTGAGGCACTTCTTACTGCTTGTTGCATCCTTAATGAAATACCTTTTAAGAATAATGATAAAACTCCTTATGAATTGTCGAAAAATAGAAAACCTTCTTATAAACACCTTAAAGTGTGGGTGTGTCTTGCTAAGGTTTCAATACCAGTATCTAAGAGAACTAAACTTGGCCCAAAGACTGTTGATTGTGTTTTTATAGGTTATTCGAAAAACAATAATGCTTATAGGTTTCTTGTAATTGATTCTAAAAATCAATATATGGATAAAAACACTATTTTTGAGTCAAGAGATGCTGAATTTTATGAGGACAAATTTCCTTTTAAATTGAGAAGTGAGGGAACTAGTAGTTCTATTCCAGTGGGTCCTAGTGTTAAAAATGAATCTCCAAATTCAGAAGATATTGAAATTAGGAAAAGTAAAAGACCTAAGATAGCTACTTCTTTTGGTCCTGAATTTTTAGCATACTTAATGGAAAATGACCCCGCCACTTTTAGTTAGGCAATGTCCTCACGCGATTCTATTTTTTGGAAAGATGCTATTAATAGTGAATATAATTCTATTATTTCTCACAACATGTGGGAGTTAGTTGACTTGCCTAAAGGATGTAAAACTATTGGATGCAAATGGATTTTTAAAAAGAAATTAAAATCTGATGGTTCTACTGATAAATTTAAGTCAATATTGTTAGCTAAAAGCTATAGGCAAAAGGTAGGAATTGATTTCTTTGATACTTAATCTCCTGTTACTAGAATCACATATGTTAGGCTATTAATTTCTATTGCTTCATTACATAATCTGATAATTCATCAAATGGATGTTAAAACGCCTTTTTTAAACGGAGATCTTGAAGAAGAAATTTATATGAATCAACGCGAGGGGTTTGTAGTCCAAGGCCTAGATAAAAAAGTGTGTAGACTTAAAAAATCTTTATATGGACTAAAACAAGCTCCTAAACAATGGCATGAAAAATTTGATCAAGTAATGATCTCAAATGATTTTAACATTAATGAAACAGATAAATTTATTTATAGCAAATTCAAGGATAATTTTGGTGCGATTATTTGCTTATATGTGGATGGTATGCTTATTTTTGGAACTGATATGGATGTAGTTAATAAAACTAAAAGTTTCCTTAACAAGCAATTTGATATGAAAAATTTGGGTGTTGCTGATGTTATACTTGGAATTAAAATCATTAAAAATTATGAAGGAATTGTTTTAACCCAATCTCATTATGTAGAGAAAGTTCTTTGAAAATTTGAACAATTTAGTTGTATTCGTGCTAAAACACTTTATGACCCTAGTTGTCACTTAAGGAAACATTCGGGTTCTGGTGAATCATCATTAGAATATTCTAGAGTTATAGGTAGTCTAATGTATCTTATGAACTGCACTAGACCTGATATAGCATATGCTATGGGTAGACTTAGCAGATACACGTGTAATCCTAATAATGAACATCGGGATGCTTTGATTAAAGTTTTGAGATATCTTAAATACACAATAAATTATGGTATTTATTGTATCAGATATCCTGCTGTAATTGAAGGCTTTTGTGACGTTAATTGGATTTCTGATAATGATGAATGTAAGTCTACGAGTGGCTATGATTTTGCCTAGGCAGGAGGCGCTATATATTGGAAATATACCAAGCAAATGTGCATAGCTAGATCCACTATGGAGTCAGAGTTCATAGCGTTGGATAAAGTAAGTGAAGAGGCTGAATGGTTAAGGAACTTCATATTACATATTCATTTGTGGCCTAAACTAGTTTCAGCCTTGTCCATTCACTATGACAATCAAGCAGCAATCGCAAGAGCACATAATAACTCCTACAACGGAAAGTCTAGATGTATCAGGAGGAGACACAACACAGTGAGACAATTATTGAAATATGGATTTATAGCAATCGACTATGTCATGTCAAAGGAAAACTTGGCGAATCCATTGACTAAAGGGCTATCTAGAGAGCTAGTTTATCAAACGTCGAGGGGAATGGGCCTAAAGCCTATTAAAATCTAAATCATCTGCAATGGGAACCCAACCCATATGACTTGAGATCCCAAGATCTGGGTTCAATGGGATAACAAAGTTATACGAGTGATTTGTGGGGGTACCAATTTAAGTTTTACTTAAAACCCATTCCTATGATGTAGTACCTATGTATCGATGGAGGATGAGATTTAATCTTTTGATGCTTTCTATAGTTGTTATTCAGTGGGGTGTGAGATACAGTACACTCTTGATAGAAGCACCTATATGAGTGTGGTAGTGGGGCCGCTTCCTATGAGAATTAAGGATGATTCTCTAGAGCACTTAAGAAACCTGGGCATGCTCAAGGCCGAAACGAGCACACTTGTGAGAACTCGATGATGATTTTTGGGAGTCACGTGTGTGTTCTATTGACTTAAGTTTACAACAACGTTGAAATAGTTCAAGACATTAGTTCACTATCAACCGGTAAACTCAATAGATCAACACAAAGCAAAGGTTCAAGTCGAATGACACCTTTGCCTTATACGTCACTCCTTATGATACTCCAGAGCATCATTTTATTTTACTTATTTATTTATTTCATTCATGTGGGGGATTGTTGGGTATATAATTTCTATATATATATTTATTTTGAATGAAGTAAATAAGTTAGTGGGAGTGGCCAACTGGTAAGTTAGTGGGGGTGTGTGCATGAGGTCATGGGTTCAAATCCTAGGAAGAACACTAATTATTAAGGGTCAAAGATTGGGCCTTGGGCTCTTGGGGATTTCTAATGTGCATTATACCTTTTCAAAATTGTTTTAATTTTAATCAAACCATTTTGAAGTCTTTGACTGTTTCTTCCACTATAGCTGTTAGTGGAGATATTAGTTGGTTAGTTGGATAAAACCTCTACCCACGTTTTTTTACCATTTTCCTTATATATGATAAGGCTACATAGTAAAAAACGCATTGAAAATCTCTCTCACGTTATCTGCAAAAATTCTTTTGCTATTTTCTACAAATCATTTTCTCTGCAAAAATAATTTTGCTACTTTTTACTTTTTGTTAATTTTTTGGGAGTCTCTCTCACGTTATCTGCAAAAATTCTTTTGTTATTTTCTGCAAATCATTTTCTCTGCAAAAATAATTTTGCTACTTTCTACTTTTCGTTAATTTTTTGGGAGTGCTGGAGTATCCTGAGAGTTCAAATATTTAACACAAAGCTGGTGTGTAAATCTGATCATTGAATCCTGGGAGGTGCATGTTCACGAGGCTGAAAGCTACAAATATCAGCAAGCAATTTCACCCGTAGGACTTTGTGTCAAACACAAACCTCGATCGATAAGTCCTTCTAATTTTATCTCTTTCGAATTTGGGTTTTTTCGTTTATTCCTCATATAATAATTCCAACAATCTAAAGGTGAAATTCTGTTGTTATTCTACAACCTGCTATGGAAAATCCTAATGCAAAATACTTTGAAAAACCTGAATTGTTTAATGGAAAGAATTTTAAGAGATGGCAAATAAACTGCAATTTTATCTAACTCTTAAGGTCGTTGAAGTTATTGCATCTGATAGACCTTCTACACCTAAAGAAATGGTTGTTTGGAAATAAAGGGATTATATGTGTAGAAATTATATACTGAACTGTCTCTGCCTTGAATTGTATGATGTTTATTGGTCATGTCCTACTGCTAAATCATTATGGAACTTACTGGATAAAAAATATGCAACTGAAGATGCTGGGTCTAAAAAAATTGTGGTTGGAAAATTTTTGGATTTTAAAATGGAAGATAATAAATCTGTTGTGTCGCAACTGGAAGAACTACAAATTATTATTCCTGAAATTTTGGCCGAGGGTTATAATATATGTGAGGAATTTCAGGTGTCTGCTATAATTAAAAAACTGCAACCTTCTGGGAAAGATTATAAAAATGGTCTGAAACATAAGAAAAAGGAGATGTCACTAGAAGATTTTATAGTTCGTTTGAGAATTGAGGAAGATAATAGGAATGCAGAACTTAGGGAGAAAAATTCTGAATTCAGTTCTAAGGCTAATTTGGTAGAGGGAATATCAAATGGAAACCAAAAATAGAACCAGTCCAAGCCTAACCATTCAAACCTGAAACATGGGCACCATAAACCAAACCAGAATTCGAGGTCCAACCATAAATTCAAACCTAACGATAAGAATAAAAATTCTAAACCTCAGTTTAAATCTAAACCTGCAGGTCAATGTTATGTATGTGGAAAACCAGGTCATTACGCTAAAGATTGCAAGTTTAGGAAGAGTCAGGATGTGAAGCCTCAAGAAAATGTAACCGAGGAGGGTAACTTTTCTGCTGTTGTGACCGAGGCAAATATTGTGAGTAACATGATAGATTGGTGGCTTGATTCTGCCGCTACCATATATATTTACGGCCCGAGAGGTGCCTTTACTACATTCACTGTTGTGGGTGAGGATGAATGTATGTACATGGGAAACTCCTCTTCGTCAAAGGTTGAGGGCAATGGAACCGTAGTTTTAAAGTTCACTTCAGTAAATGTTCTTACCTTAAAAGATGTTTTATATGTCCCTGAGGTTAGGAAGAATCTGGTGTCTGGTTTTGTCTTAGTTAAGAAGGGTTTTAAAATTGTTCTAGAGAGTGATAAGGTAGTTGTGACTAAGGGAACTGCTTTTGTGGGGAAAGGTTATGTTCATGAGGATCTTTTCAAACTAAATGTAACCGTGGATGATAATAATAAAACATTTACTTCTTCTTCTTATTTGATTGACTCTTGTGATATGTGGCATTTTTGGTCATGTAAATAAGGCATCCATTAAAAAATTAGTGTTTTTGGGAAATATACCAAAATCTGATATTTCTACCAACTCTAAATGTGAAATATGTGTTGAATCAAAATATGATAAAAAACCTTTTCCAAGTGTCGAAAGAAGTTCAACTGTTTTAAGTTTAATACATTCTGATCTTTGTGATTTAAAAGGTTATGTGACACGTGGTGGAAATAAATATTTTGTTACTTTTATTTATGATTACTCTCGTTATTGTTATATGTATCTCCTTACGAGTAAAGATGAGAGTTTTTCAAAATTTAATTCTTATAAATTAGAAGTTGAAAAACAATTGGAGAACTCCATTAAAACATTAGATGTGACATATATTAACTACTACCTATTTTGACATATAAATGTATGTATCATTGAATGCATTTATTTGTTTGTCAATATCAAAATTTTTTGTGGTTTGGGTTTACTCATTTTTATAAAAACTTGTGAGGTTTGGAATCTATGCTTAAGTCGATGGGGATTTTTTTTTGGTTGGGAGGAGGACGGGGGTAGGGGATGGTTCTTATGGCAGGAGAGAAAAACTGTGAAATTAAGATTTGACCCCTCATTTGGAGTAGATCGACAATGGAATCCGTGATAATTTTTTAGATCTCGCATATGTACCCTCACCCTACACACACACACACACTCTTGAAAAATATTTATACAAATCTTAATTGTTGATGATAAAGAATTTGACTTGAGGAATTTTTAGCTAATATGAGACGTTTTATCGTGAATAATAACATCGATATATCTTAAATACTATCATCTTACTAAATGGATACTTTGCATAATACTTGATATGAGTTGCATAACTAAGTTATTAGTGATCATGAATGTTAAGAAAATTATATTATAAGATTTGATTTACTGAACTATAGATTTTCAATTTATTGAGTAATGCAAGAGCTATGGTCAATGATTTATGAGTTATGAATATATACAGTTTCAAAAGAAGTATATTATATATTAGTTTACTTGATATTTTTGAAGAGATTTATTAGTATTCTTTTAGCTTTCCAATGCCATTTTTTCTATCTAGATTCTTTTAGTAAAAATGTTCTCTCTCAATTAATGATATATCTAGTTCGACGAATTTAACATTGCAGTTAAGCGAGAAGATGAAAAGTGGGATATATGAGATTGATCTATATTGTTCTAGACATTGTAAGGTGGGAGTGGATATTGGTTTTCAAAATTTAAATTGTTAATGATATTTGGACTTTGTGAGCTCACTTTAATCCATTGTATAACATCTCTTATAACTTATGTGTAACAACCCTCACTTTTGATAGCCTATTTTATATTTATTTACTATGTGTAGTAATTAATTATAAAATGATGGATGTTGAGTAAATATTAATTTAATATGAAAAAGGTTAATATTTACTGAAATGTTGTATGATTACCTGATGAGTAGGTAAAAATATCCATGTGGTGATTTATGGTGTCATAAGATATAAAATGACATTTTGGTTTAATGAGAAACCGGAACTTAAAATGAGTTATAAAATTTCCAAATGATAATTTGGAGGGTGTAGTTAGTCCCGGTAGGTGCGAGACAGTCAAAATAAGTGCCATATTGTATTTTGGCATTTCGGGCACTTTTGACTGGTTATAGCTTAAATGTGTAGTGCGTATCATTTTATCGCGTATTAGTCATTAAAGTTGGACATTTTAGAATAATGGTCCTATTTAGTCTTGCTAACCTCATTATTTTCCTCATTTTCTCTTAACACACAATTGTTAACCTAGAGAGAGAAAGGAGAAAGAAGAGAGCTTTGGACAAAAGAGAGATTGGAGCTTGGATCTTGCTTGCATCTTCCTCAAATCTGATTTTTCTACATCAAGGCAAGTTATCTACTTGCTATTATATGATTTAAGTAGATAATTAGTTGTGATAGTTATGAATTTGTTGTGTTTAATCATTTTAGGGTTTTGTTGGATTTATGGGTTTTAACCCTTGGAAATTGATTTGGATGATTAATATTGTAAATGATGGTAATTAGACATATTTTTGGTGTATTAGTTCCATTAAATGGTATGGTCTTTGGTTGTTGGAAGAAGAAATAGGTAGGCTAGGTCTTCTATGATCGGTCGACCGCGGTTCCAGGACCGGTCGACCGGGCCTCCAGGGATGGGCACACTGCTCTCCCACCAAGGCCTAAATTTTGGTGTGTGGTCGACCGTCCCCTTTGCTTGGACATTCTTCTTTTCTTCGTAGGCTAAAACTTGAGATGCGGTCGACCGCGGTCTCAGGATCGGTCGACCGGTCCCCTGTTTTCCACCCTTAAACCTCATTTTTGTTTCCTAAGTTTCTTCTTTTAATTAGGGACTAGGAACCTTCTTGTATGAAGTAAACTTAGAGTCCTAGAATTTTAGTTGAGTTTGGCCATTGCCCTAGACTAGAATTGGGTCATCTGGGGTTTATTCTGGGGAGGTTTAAAGAAATGTTAAGGCATTTCTTCTTTTATTGAATTTTTCTAGAAGTTAGAAGTTTAAATGCCCATGTTTGGAGACTTTAGGGGCATATTGAGGTTATATGAACTTTGGGAACTTGTAGGATCATGATGATCATTTGGAGACTAAGCCGGGATTTGTAATTTGAGGAATGTCAATGATGATGCTCAATGGGAATAGGTTCGCATAAAATGATCCCAATGGTTTAAAAATGATAGGTTCAAGTAAAATGAACCCAAATTGTGTTAATGATGATTAGTTCAAATAAAATGAACCTAGTTGTTTAATAATGATAGGTTCGAATAAAATGAACCAAATACATGGATAATGTAAATGGAAATTTGGTAATGGTAATTGAAAATGAAAGTGAGATTTAAATGGTAAATGTTAATTTACTTAAACACACCTCTCTAAATGACATCATAAGGGAAGTTCGCGAGCTTGGTGATGTCCCCTGGATAATGAATGCAGGGAGGGTATAGTCCTAGCTATATGCGGGGTTTTTATATGATTTTTTGCGCTGGTTAGGGGATTCCGGGTGTGGTCCTAACTTTTTCGCAGGCATATGGCCGCTTCCCGACATTGCGTTATGATCCCAGGTTGTCTTGTATAGATAGGCCCTGGAAGATGATGGTCATTTAGGGGCGCGCCCAGTGGGGAAACTCGGAGGGGCGATCTTAGAATCGTTATATGTATATGAATATAACTTTTCTGCATCAAGTGGGACTTAATGGATATATGCCATAAAGAGCATGATACGTGCCATAAAGAGCACGAGAATGAGATTAATTAGATATGTGCCATAAAGAGCACTTGATATTAATGGTATTCCTATTAAGGAATGGAAAGATGAAATGGTAAGATAATTAACTATGGAAGTTAATAAATGGTTTTATTCCTATTAAGGAATACAAAAAGGTATTGGAAGTTTGATAAATGAGGAAAGGTTTTAAATTTAAGTTATTACTTTTCTTTCTTTATGTAAATGACATTTCATTTCATCATTTAGTTAAATTGTAATGTAAATTTATCATCCTTATCATTCATGCATAGCTGTTCATTTCTATCATGCTTTTTATTTCTTCTGGTGATTATATAGAACCCAGCCCTGACCGGTTTACTTTCCTTGTCGTGTATATGATTGTATCCGCTCAAGTGCTCCCCCGCAAGGACGCCAGTTTTGATGTTCCCATTCCTTCGCTTTCGACGAGCTGTAAGATTTTGCGGGTTATTACAGGACATTGTATTAGACGCTCTCATATTTGTATTCTAGATATGATCGGGGCTTTTCATCGGGCGTGTGGCCCAAACTTTTGTACTTGTTTAATGAATGTATTATGTAAAATATTTAAATTGTGGTACTTCGTTGTATGTTGCTGTGGATCGACAGCTTATTCGGTCCTTTTGTATACATTCGTCTTAATTGTATTATATATATATATACTCTTTTGGAATTCCACTTGCTTGTCATATTGGGTTGTTTAAATTTAATTTCCTTAACTGGTTTTAAATTTCTAAACTTTTTGGCAACCCGTTTTCTGATTTATTGGGTGGTTTTCCCGTATACTCAGTTTATTTTTTGTTGATGCTGAGAATGATATCCATCCATGATCCCTGTTACGTTTGAGTATCGGGTTGGCCACCCCTTATCTCGGATCTCGGGTTGTCACATTATGATGTGTGACCAATAATCATCTTTTAAACATGTGATTATATATTTCATATTACTTTACATACCATATCAACAAGGTTTGTTTGTGCATTAAACAAGTAGAATTTTTTCGGCACTTGAGATCGTGAATTTAATTAATTCAAAACAAGAGATTCCCTCGATATACATGCACTCTACTACAAAGTACTATAGAACACGCGCACATCGCGCGGGAATAAAACCTAGTTTATTATATAACCATGTAAGGAGAGGATTTTAATAACTATCAAGAAATTAATTGAAATCAATTATTCTCTTTGTGAGGCCTTACTTCATATCTTCCTATCCTGTTTAATTTCTTTGATTACATATTCTTCATCAATAATCCACGATTTAGTAAGAATTGTGAGCCTTAAGGTATGACAATATTCGTCTTAGAGACGTGGATCCTAATAAAATCCCGTCAGCTACTAGCAGTGTGCACTCGAATCTCGAATGTAGTATATGATAACGTGATTGGTGAATTCCATAAATGATCTTGAAGAATTGAAACCAATGATCATGTCTAAAACAGGGGACTTTCCGCAAAATACTTCATATTTAGCTGGATATTTGCTTAGTGGATTAAGATATGAAAGAATGATACCGATTCAAATATTCGATTCGTAAAACCACGCCATCCTCTTGCCTAGACTCTTTATAGTAGACTCCATAATCAACCAACTTTGACCAAGAGTTTATGATCCTGTTATCAGTTACTGGATTGAGATATGAGTCAGATGTTCCATTATTTTGTATGGTATGAGAACAAACTATAAGTGGCCCATTTACTTCACGTCTTTTTATATAATTCCTTCCACTTATTAGGTTCTAAGTCACATCGCGCATAAGAGGGAATGTTGCGAATATCTTAGTACCACATGGGGAAATCAAACCTTGAAAATCAATATTTAAGATCATGACGACTATCCATCCATCAGTAATCGGTTACAGATTGGTTGCTCTAATATTTAATGATATTCATTGGGCCAAAAGGAAGAAAATATGAATAACATAAAGGAGGAAGTTTTAGATGAAAGAGTAAATGAAGAAGACAATAAAACTATTGACGATACAAAATTGACAGTGGGTATAGATATATCCCTAAGGGACATATCAGATACTCCACCTCATCACGCATTAATCATCAAAGAGAAGGCCACGAAACAACCAATAACTTTATTAAATGACATTAGGATTTCCCATTTTCGGATAGCCAAACAATAGTAACTACAATTTCATGTCCTCATTTCTCATGTGTATGCAAGGTGAAAGACTCTTAACTTAGATGAATCTATCACCTCATGGAGGAAGCGACATGACATGGATAGCCCAATGATTAAGATCTTGTTTGGGAGTTCTATTTTAGAGAGAAAAGAAAGAAAAGGAAGGGAAATTGTGTTACCTTTTTTTTTCATTTGGGAGTTTAAATAGGGAAGTATTTTAGTGGAAATGGTTTGTTACCTTTTCTCTCCCAAATGAGCTCTAAAAATCATCAACTTTACAACCCTTGATTTTAGCAAGTTGTACAAGGGTTGGTAGATGACGCCCCCGCCTTAGGCCCCGACAAAATGAGAGTAGGAGGAGGCCCCAAAATTCTCTCTCTCTCTCTCTATATATATATATATATATATATATATATATATATAGTCCAAACGACTATGAAATTGTTTCCTCGATAAGATGGTTGTTGGATCTTATTCAGAACTCAGGGTCGGGGGCTCAAAACTTTGGCCTTTTACTTTTTCCCCATTCTAATCACACACTACTTTTCTTTTTCCTTTTTAACAAAAAATAGGTGAATTACCTTGATTAATTATAATACCTTACATTTTACAAAAAATAAAAATTACCTTGAATATCATTGTGCAGTATAAAACATCTTTTTAAGATTCTTAAAGCTAACGTTTAATATTGAATATTTTTTGTAGCTTATCTAAAATATTTTTTTAATATATAACATTTTGCGTTCATGTTTTATGGATTCATTATTCTTTGATTGGTTTAAAAAAAGAAAAAGCAACATTTGTCAAAGCTTTTAACCATGTCAAATGTTGTCCATTCCCAATCAATTATATATATATGTGTGTGTGTGTGTGTGTGTGTGTGTGTGTGAACTAACAGACAAGATATTCAAGGAAATTTATTTTTTTATATAATCTTAGTTATTGGGTGTTTTATTTTTTATTCAAATTCTATCATAAGATTATTCTCTATCATAAAATAGATAAATAAAATATTCATTGATTTTCAGCTGATGTTTTTGAATAAGTACGAGGGGACCATGTTAAATTTCTCCTTGGGCCCCAAAAACTTTAGGTCCGCCATGTTTCCGTTTTTCTTTGTTATAGATGGAAGGAAGATTACTTGGTAGCAATGAGCAATGGCAATTACAGATAATTAGTTGCAAATCTCTAGGCTATGTCAAAGGCAAAATATGGAATTCCCAAAGACATTTTAGATGATCCTCATATTATGTTTAGGATGAAAAGCGGGTTTGGTCAGGATTGGTCTAGCCAAGTAAAAGCATCCACAATGGTGGGGGAAGAAGATAAGAAATCGGGTAGCTTTACGGAATGGGTGGCTTGCAATGGTGGGTTGAACAATAGAGAAAGTGTAAGAGAATATGTAAGCATTCTCTATATTTGGAGAATGCTCACCCAATACGTAAGCATTGGTACGAACAAATGTTATTTGTATCAATCCATACGAACAACTAAAATTTGTATGGGTGTAAATTTATGTTGATACGATATAATATCATTCATATAATTTTATTCGAACAAATGTTGTTCGTATCAACTGTTATTTATTTAATACGAACAACATTGTTTATGTGGATGGAAAAACAAGGTAATATCTCTCTACCCCTTTGGAGTTCTCATGCTCAAAGCGAAAAAAAATCACTTTTTAATTTTTATATCTATTTCACCATTGTGGATGCTCTACGTAAATTGTTTAAAAGATAACCCATAAGGCACTTTTAGAAGTTGTATGATACCCCCCTTATCATTGGTAACTCAGGGCTCCAACCCTCTATTTTAGACCTTTATATACTCCAAAACTTCTAATATTTTGTCTATGTGGAATTTTGTTTTTTCTCTTGACATCAATAAAGATATATAATTCAAGTGAAAAAGAATAGATCTCAACGTCTCACATAGAGGTTAACACATTTGAATATATACACACAAGTTTTGATATCCTCTAAGATGAAACACACTGCAATGTGGACCCAGGGGAGGCCCGATAGTCATCCACCTCGGGCCTCGAATTTTGAGAATTTTTAAGTGCTTATATATATTTGTTTCTTTAAAAGGAGTAATTATGGTGTTTATACAAACTGTCACAAAAATGTTCAAAACCTAATATAAAAAAGGTAAAACCATAGTAATAATTGTTATAATGATATAAATGATCATTTTTATATTGCTTATTAGTCTTTTATGTTGATTAATATTCCTTATGTTGTTTTTCGAAGAAAAACAAATCACACTAATATGTATTTGGTTTTTGCAATTTTGATATATAATAAAGGCTCCATTTTAATGTTTCATAGTAGGCACTTAAAACCTCAACGGTCGATCGCCTCGGGGACCTTAATTTTGAATCTCTTTAACGGGGCACGTTTTTAAATAAAAAGGAAGCATAAGTATAAACCACAAACACCACCTTTCTCTCTCTCTCTCTCTCTGTACAACACACGTGTATAACAAATCGATTGGTGTATGTATATATGTATACATGTTTTTAAAAAATGTGTATAGTTGTATACATGTATGCAAGTTTGTGTATATGTTTTCATATGTGCGAGTGGGTGTGTATATATGTGAGAGTATGACTCTCTCTCTCTCTCTCTCTCTCTCTCTCTCTCTCTCTCTCTCTCTCTCTATATATATATATATATATATATATATATATATATATGTGTGTGTGTGTGTCTGTGTGTGTGTGTGAGTGCGTGTATTTTTTAGAGTGTACATGTGTGTTTTGTCGAGGGAGAGAATTTCATGTGAGTGTGTGTATATGTATTTGTCGTGTTGGATCTAGTATTGTGTGATGGATATAAAAACATTCTGAGTAAGTATTTACATAGTGTGAATATTTTCCCAACTATAAGAGAATAAATGTATAAACTCTAGGGAAACATGGTGATAAATAGTTAGACTCTTAAAAAAAATAAGGACAAGTTAAAAATATTTTTTTTTAATAAGTCCATGTGTTACAATTATTGATGTAGATATATGAATAAAGATACAATTACACTTAAAAAGGTCGTACCCAATGCGCAAGGCTCCCGCGTAACTGCAAAGTCCGGGAGAGGCAGATATCGACTGGCTTTATCCTTATATATGGAAAGGCTACTCTGATGTATCGAACCCGAGACCAAGCGTAGCTTGGACGAGGGAACTTTCCATCGCACTAAGATACAATTACACTTATTAATGTAGATACAGTTTGTAGAGGGGGCTTGAAGATAATCCTGAGATTAGGAACAATTCCCTAATTAGCAACAGTGTTTGAGGACTAACGCAATAAGAGGCAACTCAAGCGTGGCATCTTGGTGAGGCAGCTCAGCGTGGCAACTCAGCGCGGCATCTTGATGAGGCAGCTCAGTGTGGCAACTCAAGCGTGGCATCTTGGTGAGGCAGCTCAGCGTGGCAACTCAGCGTGGCAGCTTTGTGAGGCATCTTAGCGTGGCAACTCAAGCGTGGCAACTCATACTTTAGCTTGTTATGTTAATCATATTGTACCTTTGATTACATTCACTGTAAAGCTATAACGGTTGTAATGACATAACGATAATAATAATACAGTTTGGGTGAGGTCAAACGGTACTCACGAGAGACCAGGCATGGCAGGACCTGGGAGGGCTTTCATGCCCTATCGAATGACCTCACCATGGGAACTTCAGAGGGACTTGGTTTGGAGGATTGAGAAGTAAGGCACCGTTGGGGCTTGTCCTGACCATCTTAGATACACCTGGTAAAACACCGAAGGACTCTGACCGTGGAACCTCAAGCGGAGCAGCTTGGAGTTCCATCGGGCATTGAGTTATGGACCAAACAACCCTCTACTTAATGTCACATCTACTGTGGGTGATGTCACTAGCCATCTAAACAATGTCAGACATGCACTTGAGTAAACCACCGTGGTATTTGGGGCTGTCAGGCAGTTGGTGAGCCACCTCTGCGACAACAACCCCCTGACACACAGTGGTTAGGCAAAAGGCATGTCTTGGCATTTAATGTTTATGACATGGAGACAACTAGTGCATCAGGCATTTAATGTTGTGACATAAAGTATGAGGGATGTCTTTCATAGTCTTTAATGACTGAGTTGCCTCGGGGGTGGTGTGGGGGGCTATTTAAGGACCCCAACCACCTTTGAGGAGAGGATCCCTTTTTGAGAATAGAAAAGAGTTATTGCAAACTAGAGAGTTCATTTTGACTCACCATTGTCATTTATTATGAAGCTTTTAATACTTGACAGAGCTTCTTGAGGGTGTTTTATGTGTTTCTACTTGCCCGCCAGGGTGTATCTAGGGTGCTTACTTCTCTCTCCCTCTAGCTAAGCCACTTCTAAAGTTCATTATTATTCCCTGAGTTATACACGAGAGTTTTTGTGAGTTTAAGTTGAGTATATCCTCATTGGGTTCATGTTTATGTGTTCTATCATTAATCCAAAGCTTTGGCCAATTAACTTGTGATTACCATACTCAATAGGGGTTACGCCTCCATTTATAATCTAAAGTACCCTCTTACATTTGGCGACTCTGCTGGGGAGGCATCCTTCTAGGGAAGGAGTATGGCGCAGGATAATGCTACTAGAAGACTCAATTTCGATGACATGCAGCATAATGAAGAACAGGCTGCGAGGGAGCAGGAGGCCCTGAGAGATGGGGCTCATCGAGTAGAGGTACCGCTGGCTCCAACAACGATAGGCGTCCCAGGGGCTGCACAACCTTCCACGAGCGCGGGGTTGGGACCTGCCCAGATGGCGCTCCTCATGAGAAAATTTTACGAGTTTTTGCAAACCCCAGTAGCTTCAACTATGCTGGGAGGATTGGAGACTAATGCCTTCGTAACACCAGGAGTGGCCCCAGGGGCCCCACCAGGGGCAGGCATTACAGGAGCGGTCCCAGCAAGTGTACCCTCTGTTGTGAACCCAACTGTGGGAGGCTCAGGAGTTTCAACGGCGCAACCGATAACGTTGGCTCCGGTTGCAACGAGCGCTCAACCGTCTGCCCCGTTGCAGGTGGCCCCAGTAGCCTCGCCCTTGGAAGAGATGAGAAAAGAGATGCAGAACGAGATGCTGAAGTTCATGCAATCTTCCTCGCAGGCTGTGGGCGAGGTGGCAGCGGTCTAAGATAACTTTCGGACACCCTACCCCCAGGAGTACAATGATGAACCCTACCCGAAGGAATATATTCCCCCTACCTTTGAAAAATACTCAGGGAAGGGCGGGAACCCGAAGGAACACATTAAGCGTTTCGTTGAACACTTGGGGGCGCATTGCAATGACAAAAATCTTAGGCTGAGGGATTTTTCCAAATCCCTGACTGATAAAGCATACACTTGGTACTCTCACCTGCCTCCCAATAGTGTCTCCACGTGGGAGGAGATGCATGTATTGTTTGTCCGAAAGTTCTTCTTGGTAGAAGATGAGTTCACCTTAACCCAACT
Organism: Sambucus nigra; assembly: GCA_949130495.1. Classification (NCBI taxonomy): domain Eukaryota; kingdom Viridiplantae; phylum Streptophyta; class Magnoliopsida; order Dipsacales; family Adoxaceae; genus Sambucus; species Sambucus nigra. The sequence continues at coordinate 93,444,725 of OX422210.1, read as the reverse complement.
TGGCAGGGAGAGGCAAAGGCCAGGAGAGGAGGTAGTGGCCTACATCCAAAGGTTTAGGGAAAGGTCCCTCGACGTGAGGGAAGAAGCTAAGGAGGCTAGGTTACTACAAATTTGTGCTGAGGGATTACTTCCGAAGTATATCTATTACCTGATCAATGAGACACGCGAGGGAACATTTTCAGCATTCTTAAAGTCCGCAAGAAATATATCTTTGGTGGTGTGACCTAGCCCGGTAGTAGCTCCCATGATGTTCAGACAGCCGATACAACCCATCGGGGGAAGGTCTCAGGCCCCACGGGTGGGATATGTCGAGAGAGAGGATGGGGGCAAGGCCCAGAGGAAGGACAACAAAAGAAAGTTTGGAAGGGATAGAGAAGACCCGCCACTGTTGCCTTGTACGGTGGATGAGGCTATGAGTTGCTATAACGCAATGGTACAAGGCAGAACGGTTTACGAACCGAAAGGCGTCCCGGCGGAAGAACCTAACGCGGCAACCAGGGCCAATCCCAAATATTGTCAGGTTCATCGAAAGGTCCAGCATCCAACAGAAAGCTGCTTCACACTGCGAAGAATCATCGACAAGTACATGAAGGTCGGAACATTACAAATCCCCCCGCAGAACATTAACAATAACCCGCTCCCGGCGCATGGGGCCAATGTTGTAACGACCTATGATAAGGAGGCAGAGCGGGAGGGGGGAGGGGCAACAATGGAGTTCGATAAAGCACTGGAGTATTGCACTAGGGGAATGGCTAACGTAGTTCTGGCTTATGATGAAGCAAGTGCTAGGGACGTAGAAGACGCCTACAGCGTTGAGGGCGAGGAAACGGACCCAGTCATAGAATATAGCGCAGTTTCAAAATCTCCAAAGTTCATTTGGTTCTTCGACCAAGTGGGAATCCCAAAAGAGAGCAGAATGGAGATAACGCAGGCGATCTTGGATATTGCAAGAAGAAATGCGGTCCCCTCGCTAAGGTGGAGGGGACCCATGGCTAGGCTGGTAAAGAAGTTCCTATCAGAGGTAACGTTCAGTGATGCGGATAGATCTGTAAGGTTCCCCCATAACAGGCCCCTGTATGTAACGTCCAGTATTAACGGGGTTAGCTTTGCCAGGACTCTTATGGACGGGGGTGCTTCCATCAACATTATGCCAATCAACTCCATCCACACGGCTAATATTCCGGAAGAAAGATTGGTTGCCATGCCCTTGGTAATCTTGGGCTACGATAATCAATCTTCCAAGTCCATTGGGTATGTAAACGTGGGGATAGTAATGGGAAATCTGAGTTCCCATATCAAATTCCATGTAATAGAAAGCGCAACTTCCTATCATTTGTTAGTGGGGAGAGTATGGATGCACAACCAAGGGTTAGTTCCCTCAACTTACCACCAATGTGCTAAGGCGAATATCAAGGGGACAGAAGTGACTATTAGGGCAACTAAGAGGCCTTTCGCTATCGAAGAAGCACACTTGGTGGATGCAGCCTTTTATACAGAGCTCGAAGAGGACGTGCGAGTTCTAACGAGGATAATGGAGGGAGCATGGGTCCCCTCAATTAGAGAAATAATGGGACCTTTAAACGAGAGTGGCGAGGAGAAGAGGAGAGGGGAAACATATAGTGCGGTCCCTTGACCCCAGAACATTCCGAAGCAACTCAAAGAAAAGATAAGACCTAGGACAGACCCGGGCGAGCATGAGGCCCAACGACAGAGCGTGTTAAGTCATTTTTCAGGGGAAAGGATCGCTGAAGCTTCCAGAGAAAGGAAGAGAAAAGCCATAGCAACAGCCACCAGTAGGCAATGCAAGAAGATTGTCACTGAAGAGGGAAAAGTGGTGTACCGCTTGTAACGGTGTGAATGGGCGGCCGAAAAGACTAACAATGAGGTTGACCCGATATACGAGTGCTTTTTAGTGGATCAACGGGGGCAGTGTATGGTGATAGACAACTCTAGCATATAAGAGTTCGTAGAAGATGTCGCCGAAGAACCAGACTACATGACAGACCAACCAAGGCCCCAGGCGCAAGAGTTGGAGCAACTAAACCTAACAGAAGAAGGGGAAGACCCAAGGCCTATCTTCATCTCGAAGGATCTTGTTAAGGAGAGACGAGAAGCCTTGGTTGACCTAATTCGGGAGTTCATAGATGTCTTCGCATGGAAGTACACTAAAATGGAAGGGCTGGATGAGGAACTGAGCTGCCACAAGTTGAACGTGATCCCTTCGGCTATTCCAGTAAAACAGGCAACATGAACGTACAAGCCTGAAATAGATTTAAAGATTAAAGAAGAGGTCCAACGCTTGTTAGCAGCAGGGTTTATCAAGCTTATACAACACCCCCTCTGGCTATCTAGCATTGTGCCAGTAGGGAAGAAAGACAAAAACCAAATAAGGATCTACGTGGATTTCAGAGACTTGAATAGGGCCTGCCCTAAGGATGAGTTTCCCCTACCCTCCATCGACAGTTTGATAGACGCCACGGCTGGTCATGAGATGTACAGCTTCATGGATGGATATGTGGGATACAACCAGATCAAGATGGACCCTTTTGACGCAGAGAAAACAACATTCAGAACGCCGTTGGGCAACTTCATGTACAAAGAAATGTCGTTTGGACTCAAGAACGCCGGAGCTACGTACCAAAGAACGATGATGACCATTTTTCATGACTTCTTCCACAAATTTGTGGAATTCTACGTGGATGACTTGGTCATCAAATCGAAGAAGGAGGATTCCCATCTGAACGATTTAAGGAAGGTGTTTTCTCTGTGCAGGAGGTACAAGTTAAGGATGAACCCATTGAAGTGTGTCTTCGGGGTAACAAGTGGTAAGTTTTTAGGCTTCGTGGTTAATAGGCAAGGGGTACAGATGGACCAGGACAAACAGCGGGCAATCCTGGAAATGCCATGTCCAAGAACCGCGAAGGAGCTGAAAAGTTTTCTTGGTAAAGTCTCCTACCTTAGGAGATTTGTGCCTGGATTGGCCGAAATAACACACCCACTGATGTAGCTGCTACGAAGGAACACGAAATTCAGATGGGAAGGGGTTCACCAGAAGTCCCTCATTGGGCTAAAAAAGCTGCTCGTATCACCACAAATCATGGTTCCTCCTCAGGCGGGAGCCCCGTTACAGCTATACCTCACATCCACCACGAGGTCCGTTGGAGCTCTGCTAGCACAAGAAGTAGATGGACAAGAACGTCTGATTTACTACCTCAGCGGAATTATACATGGGCCAGAAATTAGATATACTAGCTTAGAAAGGCATTGTTTAGCCCTGGTCTTTGTGGTACAAAAACTTAGGCACTATATGCTGTCTTTTACCATTCATATTGTAACTAGATGTGACCCAATTAGATATTTGCTCGTAAAGACTATATTGATTGGAAGGGAAGCTAGATCGTTCCTCATTCTCTCTGAATATGACTTAAAATGCGTGGTCCCTCGCACAATCAAAAGCCAGACGTATGCTGACTTATTGGCTATCTTCCCTTCAGGAACCTTTGAGCCACCTACGGAAGACATTCCAGGAGATGATCTGCAGTCCAATTACTTAGATGCAGCTGAGGAGGAATGGACGATGCAGTTCGACGGATCTTCGGCAGAAAAGAAGGGAGGGGCATGGGTTGTTCTTTCAAAAGGGATGAAAGAGATTTGCCTTTCCTACAAACTAGATTTCCCTTGCTTTAATAACGAAGCAGAGTACGAGGCATTGGTACTAGGGCTTCTAGAGGCTCTTCGGAGGGGAATCCGTTCACTCTGCATTAAGGGTGACTCGAACTTGGTAATTCAGCAGGTAAACGGAGAATATGCGTTGAAACACATGAGCCTGGCGCCCTATCGAGCAATCATTCAAAGGCTCCTCAACCAGTTCCATCGGACCAAGATCAGGAGACATCCCAGAATGATGAACCGCCATCCCGATGCCTGTGCCACCATTGCCCAGAAGATGATAATGAAAACCAATGAGACTACAGTTGTGATCCAACGAAGAACAGCCCCTTCGGTAGTACAGTCAATACTACCAATGGAGGAAGAAGTGGGTTGGAGAAGGGATATTAAGATACAATTGGAGTCTGGTGAGGGGGCAATGGGGCTAAGAGATTTGGCCCAATATTTTACATGCCAGGGGAATCTCTATTTTAGAAATACAGGAGGATGGTTGTCGAGATGCGTTAGTCCAGAGGAGGCCGAGAAAATATTAAAGAAGATGCATAATGAACACTGCAAAACGACCGAGATACCTCTATACAGGAGAATTCAGAGGGAGGGGTATTTCTGGCCTAGAATGAAGCAAGATGCGGCAGAGCTACAACGGAAATGTAATAAGTGTCAGCTATTCTTCGAAGCAGCTGAGTGCCATTTTATTGAAGCTCAAACGGACTGGAGGCAGCCCTACATCGACTTCATTCAGGAGGGGGTTGTCCCAACTGAGAAAATAGATGCAATGGGTATGAGGCGAAGGCCTCCAAGGTTCTACGTCCAGGAGCGGAAGCTTTATCGAAAGGGGTACTTTAATAGGCCCTTGCGATGTGTCACAAGGGAAGAAGCATTGGAGGTCCTCAAACAAGTGCACGATCCAGCACATATAGGAGGTGCCAAGCTGTATGATCAGTTGTTGACATTGGGGTACTATTGGCCAACAATGGAGAAAGACTCTGCTGAGTTTGTTCGAAAATGCAAGGCTTGGCAACTTCATGGGAATATGATCCATGCCCCATCAGCAGACTTGCACTCTCTATCAACGCCCTATCCATTTCATACTTGGGCGTTCAACCTAGTGGGGGCAATCCACCCCTCTTCGAGAGGCAAGATATGGATACTAGTAGCAATAGAATGTTTCACAAAATGGGCCGAGGCAATACCACTCAAACGGGCAACGGCTGGGGTGGTGAGCAACTTCATCAGAGAATACATCATTTGCCATTTTGGGATCCCAAAAGTAATTCTCTCGGATAATGGGACCCCCTTCGTCAATTCTGAAGTAACAATGCTCACGGACAAATACTCCATTGTTCATCACACTTCAACAGTGGCATACCCAAAGGGAAATGGTCAGGCCGAAGAAACTAACAAAACCCTGATTAACATTTTAGCCAAGATGATGGAAGACTTTCCAGGGGCGTGGGATGACAAGATACCAGCTTTCTTATGGTCCTATCGAACAACCAAGCGAAAACCCACAGGATACACGCCGTTTTCTCTTGTCTATGGGGCTGAGGCAATCCTCCCAGTAGAATTGGAAGTTCCCTCTGCTCATTATGCCTTGAGAAGTAGCATGCTCCCTCACAGCAGACATGTACAGCTGGAAGCGTTGGATGAGCACAGAGATAACTCGATGCAACACTTTCAAATATATACGAAACAACTCTTCAGGGCATATGACAACTTGGTGAGACCAAGGAGGTTCGTGGAAGGAGACCTCGTATTGAAAGCAGCAGTGAAGCACATCAGGGGACTTCCTCTACCAAAGTTCGCAGCCAACTGGGAGGGACCTTACGTTGTGAAGGAAGCGCATGACTCAGGTTATTGCTTAATTTCGAAGATAGAAGAAGACAAGCCATTTAAGATTAACAATAAGTGTCTGAAGGTTTATCATGTGTAAAAAAAACTTAACGAGTGTTTGCATTGTTAAGTCATCGTTATAAGGTGAAGATTAAGAAGAATCTTATGAATAATATACCTCAGTCACAACGGGAGCATATGAGGCAGCCACAGGGACAGGAACCGTTTGGGGAGAGATTACTACCCCAAAAGCCATAACGGGGTCCCTAGACGCAGAAGCTTCCACGCTTGGCAAAACCCTTGGCAAAACTTTATCACCCGTATAGGGCACAAGGTCCAGCACACGGGGTTCATCATGCGAAGACACTGAGCCATCAAGCACAGCCACATCAGGATGGGGTGTAAACACACCAACCCGGGCCCTCACTGCAGGAGTTGGTGCAAGATCAGGAGAAAACTGTGCACAAAGCCAAGTGTTAGAAAAAAAGAATGGGCACAGAAAATATGAAGAAATATCTCAACGTGTTACTTACCTCGGTTATGGTGCTAAACAAAAGAATGATAGTCGGGGCCTCATCAGCATCGTTGGAAGAAGAATGCTTGCCAACAACGAGGACATTTCCACCTGGGGTACCCAAAACATATCACAGTTCAGTAAGCCAAATAAGAAAAGAGTATGACCGAAAGGACTACAACAAATAAATTATAGAGCACATCATACCTCGGGCTCACTTTCCTCAACAAGTACAATGGGCAGAAGAACCTCAGGTGAGGCCTATGAATCAGAAGGGACTAAGGCTGTTATCTAGGGATGTGCCACTTCGGGCAGGGTTAACACTTCAGGCGAGGAATCACTCGCAGGATCAACGGCATCACCTCCCACAATGACTTCCCTCGCACGTTGGCTGACTCCACGGCGAGAATACGTAAGCCCTGTCATGGGGGAACGGGGAGGAGTCACATCGGTATGAGATGCACCGAATCGTCCCCCCACAAAAGGGCTCACGGGAGGACTGGAAGGGTCTGGTCTTTCTATTTCAGCTCCCTGCACCACAATTGTCAGAAAAAAGAGAGAAGGGAAAACATGTGTATAAGAAAAGATAGTCCTCCTTAAGCAAAAGGGCAATAATAACTAAATCAGGCATACATACCTCTGATTCAGAAGGAGAATGAGAATACACGACCACGGGCGAAGAGGGAGGAGTAGCAGCAACTGAGGGGGCAGGGGTGGATTGCACCTCAGGGGTCGAGTATACCTCAGGAGTCCGTTTCTTCTGGGACTTGGTGCCCAGAGTCTTCTTCCTTGAGCCAGCTGCACTAATACTGACCCCTTGAGGAGCCCTGGAACTCTTCCTCTTCCTAGCCGTTGGCTCTGAAGGATCCACCACCACCGTGGGAAAATCAATGGAGGAGGGGACGACGACTGCATGCCATTGATACTCGGCATTTATTCGATCTAGCTCTGCTTGGGCCTCCCTCCTTACACGCTCAGCCATCTCGGCAGGCATAGGAGGTGGAACGGAGGCTATGGGAAGAGCTGCCACGGGAGTCTGGGGCTTCTGGGACTTCAATTTCAATTTCGATGTCCCACTCTTGGCCATTTTTGCCTTCTTAGCAGGTGGTTGAGAAGCCCCCTCGTCGGTAGTAGCTGCAGCTGAGGGGGCAGCCTTCTTCGCAGCAGCAGTTTTGGACTTTTGGCATGGCAACTGGGACCATGGCACAAAGTGGGGGAAGCTCGTTGGGAGGTGCTTTGTGGGTTGAACTTAGAGGGAATTCTATCCCAAGCACAGAGTTGCCTTTTAGCCCTAACTCCAGGGCAGAAAATGAACAAACAGGAGGGTACATCGGCTCTCCCTCAATGAACTTAGCAATTTCAGCTAGTTGTTTTGGCCAATACTTGGTGGCAAATAGAGGGGTCACATCCCCATGCCTAGTAATACTGGGAATGGTGACAAGCCCAGCCATTGTTGAGGATATCCCCCACGCAGCAGTTGCAGAAAACAACGAACATGCCTTGCCAAAGGAGACTTTGGGGTTTGATGATTGGAAAACTGGACGTGGCACCCCCTGGTCAAACCCGAACTGACGGCTGCATCGGTTGGGGTTATAATGCTCGCTCGAGTATCCCCACTCGGTGTAGGAGGGTAGATATCCATGAGAAAGAAGAAGAACCACGGCCAGCGAGGGGTCCTCAATGTCGGGAGAAGGGCCCCGTATCACTCTGGCATCATGATGAAAAAATTTACAAGTATGGAAAAAGGCCTCTTCTTGATAGGGCCTCATAACGAAGCTCTCTAAACGATCAATCATGGAAATCAACTCCTTTCGGCTTTGTCTCTTATGATAAATGAAAGACCGTGGAGGCAAAATTGTTTCAGCCGAAGGAGGACTGTTGGACTTGGCCGCTACGGCAGGAAAGCGGAAGTAGAGAAAGCTAGTCAGAAGCACACTGTTGGCAAAATTGGCCAAGTTATAATGGCCAATGGAGCGTTCCATGTCAAATAATACCCTATCCAACCAAGTGTACAGGGATCCCAAGGCAATTGCAGCCAGGGGAAGCTTTATGCCTCGAGCTAAGCGAAGGGACAGGTTGATAAGGTCCCTTCGGGGCTGGTCGTTGGGCTTGCCCGTCAAAAAGAAGCGGGAAAGAATCACAAGAATGTAAGCGGGAAGCTCCAACGGCGTACCTTGACCAGGTGCAGTTGATGAGGAACTGCCTTCACCAGCACCCTTGAAGAAGTAATTGATCAAGGGAGAGAAAGTAGCTTTGTTGGAAGAACCGATGCAGCTTCGGCATATGCGATCCAACTCCAAACGATCTGCGATCTCTCGAGCATCGAGAGCCTCATCGGTGTAGGGCTCATGGCCTGTTGCATCGAGTCCCAGGAGCTCGCACACGTCCTCCAGAGTTATAGTAAACTCACCCCAGGCAGCAATGAACGTATGAGTATCCACGTTCCAGCGAGAGACCAGGACAGGTAGGGCAGTGTTGTTCTTTGATAGAGTAAACTCACAAAACCATCTAGCCCGTTGAAGGCCGATCTTAGCAAGGACATCAACATAAGAACTCTGCATGTGAGAGTTCCACGCAGAAAAGTGCGCGGGGGACCCCCCGGGTGCTTCAAAATCAATATGGGACCATGGAAAGTCCCCTCGCTCTAAGCGAAATCTGAGAGTTCCTTCTGGGGGCAGAAATCCCCACTTAGACACCTCTTCGTCCTCATCACCCAACAAGAGGGCGTCAAACTTGTAGGAAAAGCAGACAGCCTTACAGGCAATAGCAAAGCCATCACCCTCCCCAAAAATGGGAGAGCGACGGTAAAATCTCAGCTGTTCTTGGCGAGCAGCACCCAGGGCGGAGGCAGCAGTGGTGGTGGCAGACGGAACACTGGTGGCGGAAATGGTGGGGTTGCTTGAAGACGCCATGACAAACAGTGAAGCTGTAATAAAGAAAGCTTCGAGAAAAAAAGGATTGAGAGCAACAATGGAGACGGACGATCACAAACGGTGGTATAGCTCTTGCAACAATGGAGTCTCTCTCTCTCTCTTTCTAAAAAAGAAGCGACAGTCTGATGAAGAAGATAATAACGAAGTAAGGAAATAAGCAAAGAAGAAGGAAGAAGTGGAAAGAGACCCCTGAGGCCCACGTGTTTAAGGTTCAAAGTATTTTGAATATGGCTGATGAGAATTTCGAGTTTGGCGTTTAGATTTCCCCACCCTCGCACGTGCACGGCCGCCTGTAATCATTTCACATGAACACGTGGCACTTCGGGAAGTGCTGTGACAGTTGAAAAGACAGCGCACGTCATTAATGAAATGACGCATAGAGAACAGGAAGCGTTGCCTTCTTTAGCAAGCTTGAGTTTTTGGCGCCAATCTTTTTGTCAGACTTATCTAACAAGACCCCAACAAAGAACGTGTCCCAACGATTTCGTCTATTTCAGTCATTTCGTGCAGACATTTCGTGTCCCAACAAATCTCTCCACGAGGGGTCAAATGTAGAGGGGGCTTGAAGATAATCCTGAGATTAGGAACAATTCCCTAATTAGCAACAGTGTTTGAGGACTAACGCAATAAGAGGCAACTCAAGCGTGGCATCTTGGTGAGGCAGCTCAGCGTGGCATCTTGGTGAGGTAGCTCATCGTGGCAACTCAAGCGTGGCATCTTGGTGAGGCAGCTCAGCGTGGCAGCTTTGTGAGGCATCTTAGCGTCGCAACTCAAGCATGGCAACTCATACTTTAGCTTGTTATGTTAATCATATTGTACCTTTGATTACATTCACTGTAAAGCTATAACGGTTGTAATGACATAACGATAATAATAATACAGTTTGGGTGAGGTCAAATGGTACTCACGAGAGACCAGGCATGGTAGGACCTGGGAGGGCTTTCATGCCCTATCGAATGACCTCACCATGGGAACTTCAGAGGGACTTGGTTTGGAGGATTGAGAAGTAAGGCACCGTTGGGGTTTGTCCTGACCATCTTAGATACACCTGGTAAAACATCGAAGGACCCTGACCGTGGAACCTCAAGAGGAGCAGCTTGGAGTTCCATCGGGCATTGAGTTATGGACCAAAAAACCCTCTACTTAATGTCACATCTACTGTGGGTGATGTCACTAGCCATCTAAACAATGTCAGACATGCACTTGAGTAAACCACCGTGGTATTTGGGGTTGTCAGGCAGTTGGTGAGCCACCTCTGCGACAACAACCCCCTGACACACAGTGGTTAGGCAAAAGGCATGTCTTGGCATTTAATGTTTATGACATGGAGACAACTAGTGCATCAGGCATTTAATGTTGTGACATAAAGTATGAGGGATGTCTTTCATAGTCTTTAATGACTGAGTTGCCTCGGGGGTGGTGTGGGGGGCTATTTAAGGACCCCAACCACCTTTGAGGAGAGGATCCCTTTTTGAGAATAGAAAAGAGTTATTGCAAACCAGAGAGTTCATTTTGACTCACCATTGTCATTTATTACGAAGCTTTTAATACTTGACAGAGCTTCTTGAGGGTGTTTTATGTGTTTCTACTTACCCGCCAGGGTGTATCTAGGGTGCTTACTTCTCTCTCCCTCTAGCTAAGCCACTTCTAAAGTTCATTATTATTCCCTGAGTTATACACGAGAGTTTTTGTGAGTTTAAGTTGAGTATATCCTCATTGGGTTCATGTTTATGTGTTCTATCATTAATCCAAAGCTTTGGCCAATTAACTTGTGATTACCATACTCAATAGGGGTTACGCCTCCATTTATAATCTAAAGTACCCTCTTACACAGTTAAATTTATTAATGTAGATAAAGTTAAATTACTATTGTATCTACATTAGTAAGTGCATGGGTCTACAATTGTATCTACAATAATAAGCGTATGGGTTTAAGATACCAGCAAGATTATCTCTTCGACTGATCATGTATAAATAGACATGTAAGTGATTTATTAGTTAATGCCCTGAACTCTAACATAGATATTTACTAAGAAGAATAATAACACGAAAACAAAGATGAATAATGAGGAGAAAAGATGAGAAGGTTAATAGATATGTTGTAGATAATAATATTTTGTGATAATAAATATTTTCACTGAAGTATATATTTATTTTGACTAAACTTTTGTTGTGATATTATATATTTACACTTACAGTAAATATACATTGTCAATGGATTATATTGTCAGAGTGTATATTTACACTTGTGGTAAATATTATTGTGAGTTGATCGTTCTCCTTCTCTGCATTCTTCTTATTAAAAGGTTTGTTGTAAGTGTAAATATTTAGTATTAGTTTTTTTCACTTATTCTTTCTTCTTTATTTCTTTTTTATACTACATATTTGCACTTGGCGATGGAAAAGGTGGTGGTGGCACGGACAGGTGACGGCAGTGGCAATGGTGGCAGCGACATGTAGTGTGTGGTAGTGGCAATGGCAAGTGGTAATGGTAGTGTCGACAGAAGGCGATGGTGATGATCGCGAGCTAGGGAGAGGCCAGGATTCAAACGTGAGGGGTACCGGACTGACCCAATGTATTTGATCGAGATTGGGTTGGTCATTGATCGATCTGAAGTTAGTGAGGGGTTTGATGGTCTAGCTTAGCTAATTTTGATGTTATCTACGAAATAGGCATTAATATATACTCAATTTTTGCTCATTTGAAGAAAAATAAATTTTTTCTAGCAAAAATATGGAATGTGGATTTCCATTTAAAACTAGATAGTATCAATTCCTTAATTGAAAAATAAAAAACGGAATTGTGTTAATATGGTGAGTGTGATATTAAAGGAATATTTATAGTATATTTGACAATTTTTTTATATATAAGTAATACAAATTTAAAAATATAAAACTTATGATATCATATGAATTTAAAATTCTTATACGTGAGATTTGTAATTAATTGTTTAGTGGAATGAAAATATGGGGAGACCATAAAGAAGCTTTTTCAGTAAAATAAAGAAATGTTCATTGAATTTTAGTTATATATAAAAAAGATAAAATAAAGAAATGCTCATTGGATCATGTTTATATATATATATATATATATATAAGCAAAACAAGAATGAAAAAAATCAGTTTTCTTTCTTTCTTTTTAGTTTAGAATGTTGATGGGAAGTTTATGGGAAGTGATAAATAAGAAATACTTCCAGGTTTTTGCCATTAGTAATGTAGCCGTCGATTAGAGTTGGGCATTAACTCGGGGTGTCACGTTGGTAGATCACTAACCCTCTTCTCTTTGGCATCATGGAAAAGACTATATAAAATGAGACTTACCGTGAAAGTTAAATTACTCCAGGAATATTATAACTCTGAAACAGAGTATATTCATGTAAGAACCTTGGAAATATAGGGGGAGGTAGTGTCCCCCTTCAGTCATGCTGGTGGTGGTGGTGGGCAACCTTATTAGCTATATTTCAGATTTAGTTTTTTTAATGTTAGGGTATTTTGGTCACGAGTGTTTTTTTAATTTGAGATAATAAGACTTATTTAATAGTAGAATATTCAATATGACTAATATACAAAAGTCCCTTTTTAAGGGTTAGGCCTTTATGGACTTGGACGTGTTACATCTATTTTGCTTCAAAGGTTTTTTGGGTACGAAATGTTATTTATCACGAGTTAGCTTGTGCTCACCTCATACTATTCCCTAAACCTCGAAAAAAACTTGCCAAACTGAGATTATTTTTTGCGATCTCTGGCCCGAAGTTTACGTTGGCAAAAGAATCGAGGGGTGATACCTTTTGGGGTTTGCATCAAAGTTAACTACAACTAAAAGCTAAATTCCCTAAAACCTAAGTTTCCAACAGGGATGCAAAGAACAAAATAAGACTAAAAAAGTACTGCATGAATTCAAGACCAATGACATCATAACATTACCAACAAAGAAATGTACCTTCTTCGGCCATCAAAGTACGTTGGATAGACTAAAAAAATTCATAAAATTAAAAAACAAACAAACAAGTAAGGAAAAAAGGGAAAAGTGGCTTCAAACCAGCTAATTATTGCTTTGTGATCACAAAAGAAACCCAAATCCAATAAGAGAGCTTGCTTAAACTTTTTGAGCTGATAATTTGCACCTTAACAAGAACAACACTTAGATGGACAACAACTAAAGAACATGAAGACGACTATTTATGATGAATGTGAATCCTTATCTATCTATATATTTGTATGCGTAATGAGAGTGGCATTTGACGAAGAAATCTAAAAATTTAGAGAGTAACGCCTCCACTTTCACACAAGTCATCCCATATTTTTTACACATGTTGGCATATCGGAATAAAGATACCTTATATGAAATACCAATATTATCACCTCCACATCACTCGCGTACACACACGAGTGCTTTGACGACTATTTTGAGGCAATATATATTATTAATGATGAAATATAATTCAATGCATCTGATAACAGAATTATTCTATTATTTTCATAGTTAAAGATAATAAATAATTATGACCATTTTTAGCCGAGGAAATTAATGTTTTGTATAATTGTCTTAATTATACATACGTTATATTACACTAATATAATTGTACAAAATAACTATATTACGAGAATATGACTGTACAAAGAGGCAGATTACATAATATTATATTATGTAAGATTATAGTCGTATATGTAGTGTTATAGTTGTATTAGAAAGTGATGTAGTTTTTGTTAACAAGTTGCTTAGGGCACACCGTGAAGTTACTCTCAAATACCACAATAATTTTCTATGTAAAATTTGTTAGGTTAGCCACGTTATTAAGGGTGTCAATTTTGGAAACGACACAAAAATTGCTCTCAAGCCTCCCTTTGTCTACCTCCCTTTGGCTATGCCCACCGATGATGGCTTCCTTTCTTTGATATAAATAACAAGGGTTAAAATTCTCTCAAGCCTCAATACCCTCTCAAAGTATAAACAATAGAATTGAATGGTGAACAATAAAATCTCTCTTCTTTTTCTCTGTGTTTTGAACGATGGCTGATACCCTCCTTAAATAAGGAGTGAAAGTGAACAATACCCCGTGTGTGAATAGTATTTGTGTGCGAACAATAAAATTCAAGCTAATTTCCATAGATCTCCACATCGGAGAAATAATTTTGTAGCCCCACACATTAGCTCAATAATTTAGGAACACCACCACTAGTCAACCCCGAAGGGCCTCAATAATATAGAACATTAATCAACTTTGAACAATGCTCAAATTGGACCACCAGTACTAACTTCGTCAACATGTTATCCTGATCTTTGGGGCTAATTTTCTTTAAAACAACAATACCCCCATCGATAACCTCCTGTATGAAATGAAATCGGACATCAATATACTTGAAGTTCCCATGATGAACTTGGTTCTTGGCCAAGTGGATAGCATTTTAGCTATCGTAATGAAGCTCCACACAATCCTATGTAATCCCCAAATCACCAGTAAGACCTTGAAGCCACATGGCATCCTTCACGGACTCCGTTATCGCCGTATACTCGACTCCATAATAGAAAAGCAATTGTGGCTTGTAGCAAGGACCTCTAACTCGTCGAACCACTTACTAGTAAAAACATACCCCGTAGTTGATCTACTCTTGTCCAAATCACCCGCATAGGGTGAATACACATACTCGTACACATCTGACTTTTCCAACCATTGGTACACAATTCTCACATCAAATGAACCTCGTAATACCATAAAATCCACTTCATCGCATTCCAAGGCTCTCTGCCTGGATTTTCCATATACCTACTCACAACGCTCATTGCTTGAGAAATATTTAATTGAATAAAAACTATAGCACACATCAAGCTACCCACCGCACTTGCATACAGAAATTGACTCATATAATCTAAGTCATCCTCGGTGCTTAGAGCCATCATAGCTGAGAGTCTAAAGTGTGCAGCTAAGGAATTATTCATAGGCTTTTCATCCTGCATCCCGAAGCGTGCTATAACTTTCTCTATCTATTATCTATAATTAAGACTCAAAATTCCCTTTTTCTTTACTCTACTAATCTCCATGCCGAGAATTTTGTTATCTTTAACTAAATCTTTCCTCTCAAACTCTTGGCTCAATTGAGCCTTCATCTTATTAATTTTTATAATGCTCGAACAATCAATGAGCATGTCATCAACATAAAAGAGTAAATAGATGAAAGTATATTCCTTAAGCCACTTGAAATAGAAATAATAATCAAAATCACTCCGTATGAATTTATGTCCAAACATAAATATGTCAAATCACTTGTAACACTGTGGAGGCAAGTGCTTAAACCCAAATAAATACTTTCACTATTTTCACACATGATCTCTCTTGCCAATAACCTTGGGATGCACTCACTATCCAAAACAATGTTCTATGCTTGTCCACTAAATGCTTACCCACAGCCTCTATATAGGGTGATATAGATAATATCATGATTTGGACCACATTCCTAACCCCAACCTTCTCAAAAAATTCATCAAAGAAAAACCACATGGTGTCCACATCTTCAGTAATAGCTGAAATATCAGATGAAGGGAGATAAGTCACATCCTTTGGACATTCCACGAGAATATTATTCAGGTTTCGAATCATTTTATCTATTTATCCATCCAACAAAATACTATTATGACCAACAATAATCCAGAAATCAAACTCACACTCAATCACACACAATAATAAGATATTTACGTTGTTCGATAATTTTCTTATGTCCACGTAGACAACAAAATCATATTATCAGAAGAGGAGAATTACAAAACACTCTTTCTCATATGATTCTCTCTCAAATAAAAATTCTCCATATGATTTTGCTTTTCTCCTATTTACTAGTGTTTTTGTCCTCTCAATACATATGTCTTATTTATAGGTGAGTAAGAGGAATAATAGCCACATAAAATGGCTTTGTTGATTTCCACCTAGAGAAAAACTTATGGAGCACAATACTCCATCACCAAATGGGTGAGAGCCTTGTCACAAGCAAAATACTCCACCAAATGGTGGAGCTTTATCACAAGCCAACAATATCCACCTTGGCAAGAGTCCACCAATCAATGTTGCCCCATATGCGCCCTTAGGCACCACGAGCTCTAGAGATGTAGATCAAATCCAAATAGTATTATTACTTGATCCCTATAACCATTTTTGTCAGCATATCTGTAGGATTATCTGCAGTCCTGATTGTCTGGAGTAGAATGTCTCCTTCATCTATAATTTCCTTAATGAAGTGAAAATGGACATTAATAAGCTTAGTACAATAATGATGAACCTGTATCTTTTCCAAATAGATGGCACTATGATTATTGCAGAAAACCTTCATGTTTTCCTAAATAATAAACAAGTCATAAATCAAACCATGAAGTTAAATGGTTTCTGTGAAAGTTACAGCCATGCATATACTATTCCTCTATTGTAGACAAAGCCAATGTTCAGTATAAAATTAATCTCCAACTCACTGGTCCTTTTATTATATTTAACACATAACCAATAGTAGTCGATGCTTGTCAAGATCTGCAGCATAATTAGAATCCATATCCAACTAGATTATTACGAACTATCTTGTCTCTATCAAACTTCAAACCGACATCCATAGTACCTTGAATGTACTATAGTATCCACTTCACTACCTGTCAGTGTCCTTTCCCTAGATTGAGCATGTAATGACTCACCATGCTCACTGCATATGAAGTATCTGGTTTGGTACACACCATTGCATACATTAAGGCACCAACTGCATTTTCATATAGAACATAATCCATCTGTTTATTCTCATTATATGTATGTGATTACATTATCACACTTAGCTTGAAATATGGAGCCAATTGTGTACTTACAGGTTTAGACTTGTCATCAATGCCAAACCTCTAAAGTAGTCCAGTTTTCATATCCAAGAGTTTTACATGTAGATTTCCTCCTCTAAATAAGCATAGAAGCATGACGTTTTCATTTCAAGTTGAGATAAATCGAGATCAAACTGTGCTACCAAATCCAATGATATCCGAATGGATGAATTCTTAACAACAAGTGAGAAAACCTCGTTGTAGTTGATTCCTTATTTCTGAGCATAGATTTTCACCACCAGTATGGCCTTTTATCTGATGTCATCTTTTCTATGAATACCTTCCTTTTTAGTATAGATCCATTTGTAATCGCCATCTTTCTCACCTTTTGGAAGATAAACCAACTTCCAAGTCTGATTCTTTTGAAGTGATGTCATTTTTTCATCAATTGCCTTCTTCCACTTGATAATATTTGTATTATATATGTATACTATATAAGTGCATGTACATCATCATCGATCACTGTGGCCATCCCTGTCGATCCCCACCGCGGAAGGAGGAGGAATCCTTCGGGTCCCGCGCATCCCCTCTAGGGAGAGCGCTTCGGCCGGCGTCGATTTTGTAAGGTGTGATAAATGTAGAGAGATTCAGAGTCGCCAGTCTATTTTACTCAAAACAGACAAAAGAAAAAGAGGAAGCCACCCCGAAGGATGGCATCCAAAGACATACTGGTGCGTGCGAAACCAAAGTGATTCGAAAAGGGTTCGGAGGCTTAGTTACGAATTGGGAAGGTGTTAGGCACCCATTTCGCCCTTTCGGTCTCTCATGGTTATTTGCTATTTTCCTTTATGTTTCCCCCCGTGAGATGTGTGCATGTGTATATATATATAGAATGGAGGTAGGAATACTCGGCTTGTATCATGGAAAAGATAAAGCGAGTCATCCATAGGAAGATTATAAAAGTAATATTAGAAAAATAAGATTTACGAGGTTACCCCTTCGTTGATCGCTATAAAGGAACGATAATGCACATGGAGTAATGTGTCACTAAGACTAAGGATATATATAATATAAGAAAAATGGATTTAGAGAAAATAGGAAATGAGAGAAAAAGTGAGAGAAAGGACTCGAGTCTCGGGTTTTACCCCGAGATGCCTACGTAGCCTATAAAGGCATCAAAGTCCACGTAGTTCGCATACAAAGCAAAGGGGTGGGGTTTATCCCATAAATCCAAATGTGGGATCTCTTATTTGTAAGTGTGTGTGTGTGTGTAGAAGAGGTGTTTTAGTTGTGAGAAAAATGTGGAAAAAGTGTGAGAATCCCTACTTCGAATTTATGAGCAAACCCTTTTTTTCTTATTTTGGGGTTTTTATTTATATGAAAATAAGAGATGTGCAATAATACTAAATAAAAAGTATATTAGGATGTGTGAGATGAGATTATAAAAGTGTTAAGTAAGAAAACAAGTTATTGGGAATTCAAGAGAATTTAAGAGAGAGAGTTTGAGAAAGTTGAACCTTCTTGAAGATCTTGAGCTTGATCTTGAATGTTGGAGAGCAGCCCTTGAGCTTGGATGATGATGGAGAGTGGTTAATTCACCAAGTTTGATGAAAAGGATGATGAAAAGTGAAGGTAAAAGAGGGATTTGGAAGTTGAAATCACGCTGCCTTCGAGAGAGGTTTCTGGGATTCGTTCAAAGAGATTTCTATCAGATCTGGGCTCCCCTTGAAAATGAGGCCAAGGCCTCCTTTTATAACCCCAGGGGACTGCCGATCGGCCCTATCATGGCACTGCCTATCGGCAGGATCTGGGACCTGTCATTTAGTAGTGCGCCTCAGGCTTTTTCGGAAAATTGGCCACCGAGTTCAAACCGTTGGTCAGAATCGTGCACGAGGCATACCGTTGGAAACGTATTTCACATACCTTTGAAAGTCCTTTGGACCACTCCCGAGTTCAGGAGTTGACTTTGGGTCAAATGTGGCTCGGAAGCGTTTGTCGGTCCATTGGACGGGGAATCGCGCGGACGCAAACGGCGCGTTCGTCGGCATGGTAAGTCCGAATCATGCACGGGGCATAATGTTGAAAAGGTTAGGAGATGTATTTAGACATTCCAAAGAGTTTGACCCGGTTTGGGGAGTTGACTTTGGTCAACCGGGCCCGAGAAGCGCTCGGTGGCTTCCCGAAGTCAAACGGATCGTTCGTCCGCATGGAAAGTCAAAATTGCGCACGGGATGGACCGTTGGAAAGGGTATTTAGTGCCCTTCGAAGATTCATTTAGCCTCGGTCGAGATGAAGAGTTTACATAGATCAAATAGAGCCTGGGAGCGCCTAGTGGCCTCTAGGTCAGGTTTCGGACGCAAATGGCGCGTTCGTCCGCATGGTAAGTCAGAATCGCGCACGAGGTGGATCGTTGGAAAGGGTATTTAGTGCCCTTCGAATATTTATTGAGTCTCGTTCGAGACGAGGAGTTTGACTTTTGGGTCAAACTGAGCCGGGGGGTGCCCGATGGCTTCCAGGTTAGTACTCGGGATGTGACCTGGGTTTATAGGGATAAAGGGAGGTACTAGGGGCCTAAGGATAGTTAAGGGGTAACAGAATGGGGTGTCTACAGTCACTAAAAGTGCATAGGCCACCATCTATGCATACCAAACAGGTTTTCGAGTATCCATTTTAGGTTTACTAGAGGCAATGGAGTTGACTACAGGTTAATCACCGGTGCTGCTACTGGAACCTCCACCTCAACTGAGATTTAGTCCTCATTATTAGATTCAAGATCAGGATAATTGACTGTCTAAACAGTCCTTACTAGAATATAAAGCTCATGATAATTGATTATCTAAACAGTCCTTAGTGGAATATAAAGCTCCACGTTCTATAAAGAACCTGGATTCACCTTCTCTTCTCTGAAACTTTCAGTTTTAACACTACAAAATCGTCAAAAGTAACATCTCAGATCATAAAAAAAAAAAATTATTCAGAGAACCAGAGTCTATATGCTTTTATGCCGAGCTAAAACCCAATAATACATCTTTCTTGGCTTTGGGATCTAACTTTGATTCGATCACATGATAATAAGAAGGATAACTAAAAATATGTAACCAGTCATAATTTATAGAAGATTTATCAAACCATGCCTCCATAGGAGTCTTCCCACCAATTACATCTATATGAATTCTATTGATGAGGTGACAAGCACAATTCACTGCCTGGCCCCAGAATGCCTTTCCTAATCCCACATGGGACAACATACACCGAAGTATGGTTCATAAATTTTTCAACTCTATTTTGTTGTGGTGTTATTGATACAGTGAAATGTTTGGCAATTCCCCCGTCCTGGAAGATTTTAAGGAACGGGTCTAAAGTGCACTCTCCGCCACTATCTGTTTGGAGTTTCTTAATCTTCAAACCAGTTTGAGTTTCCATCATCTTTTCCAGTTAAGGAAAGTCTTCGGAACATCATCTTCTGATGCATAGTGTATACCTAGACTCGTCTGGAGTAATCATCAATGAAAGTTACGAACAATATTTACCTCCTAAAGTTACATTTTTAATAGGTCCCCATATATTCGAGTGAATATTGTCAATAATTACTTACGTGTGGTGAACAGTAGTACCAACTTAACTCGGATCTTCTTATCCAAGACACATTATTCAAAGCAATCACTCTTTCCTATATTATCTCCTTTTATCATGCATTAATTCATTAAACTTTAAAAAGGGTTTTTGCTATCATGCCCTAAGTGTATGTTCCATAGTCTGGATTTATTTGAATCTTCTGATCTCTTGGAGATTGTTGCTCTTCCAGTGACTATACTCCCATTCAGGAAATGCAAATTTCCTTTTCGGGTACCTTTCATTGTAATAAGTGCTCCTTGAACCCCCTTTAGGACTCCACCTTTGATGATAACGAAATAACCTTTAACATCAAAGGTTCCTAGTGAAATAAGATTCTTCTTCAAGTCTAGAATGTATCGAACATCTGTCAGTACTCTAATTGATCCATTGTGAAGCTTTAATCAGATCAAGCATATCCCTTTTATTTTTATAGCCATTGTCATTGACCATCAAAACACACCCTCCGTTAAGCTCTTGGAAACTTGAAAAGCATTCCATGTTAGGATACATAGGATATGAACACCCTGAATCAAGAATTAACTCCTCGTAATGGAAGGTTGATGATGAAGCAGTCAAAGTTATATACATATTATCTTCTTTGTTTTGTGAAACATTCACATTTAGTTCCTTTTTCTTCTCTATGTTCGGACAATCTTTCTTCGAGAGTCCCTTTTGATGACAATAGGCATATTCGTCTTTCGTAAGTTGTCGTCTATCAGATGATTTTCCCCTTGACTTTGAGCATAATTTTTTTCCTCATCCTTTATTGGGCGTACTCCATCTGACTGTGAGAGCTTCTGATGATGAGGGATCTCGATGGACCTACAAATTTCTTACCTCATTGTTCATCAAAGAATTGGAAACATCATTAAATTTTATCTCATCTTTTCCATACAATAAGGTAGTAGTCAAGTGATCAAACGAATCAGGTAATAAATATAGCAATAATGACGCCTTATCCTCATCAGTAATTTTAACATCTAAATATTGCAAATCATCTAGAATTTTATTGAAACTATCTAAATGGGAATTCATAGACGTACCCTGATTAAATTGAAAGAGAAAGTTTTTTTCTTGAGATAGAACCTATTTTTTATGCTTTTTGTCTTCTAGTTTTCCTCTAGCTTCTTTTAGTGACTTGTTGCCACGGTCTTCTTCATGATAAAATACTTCTGGTCCTTGGCTAAGCATAGTCAAATTGTATCGCATGCTTGATGGTTTATTAAATTCCAATACTCCTCTTAAATATCCTTGGGCTTGGAATCCTAGGCAATATGTGACCCTTCTCAAAATAACACATTCAAAACTTTCACACTACCACATGCTGAAGTTATTTGTACCGTTAAATTTTTCGACATCAAACTTTGCATTTTATATAGAACTTATCTTTTAAGATCTACTGGTGGTTTCCATAGTTTGTACTTTAGTTGAATCGAAAGATCTTTCACATTTCATTATTCCTTAGACTCCACCTAAAATAGAATCTGCGCTTGAAAGTGCGTGAAAACACAGTTATATGGATTTATTAAACCAATACAGTAAGTTAAGAGCAGAATCATCATAAACGAAGGGCATAGTTGCGTTTCAAACGATCGAAATAGCTTGGAAAGGGTCCAACTCGGTAAAAAATGGGTCCAAAATGGATTGAGTTGGCCAAAAAATAGATTTCTATACTGAGTTGACTTAGGGGAATATTCTATTAAATTTAATAGAATATTCTAACGGAATATTCCTCTGTTGTTTTATGACATGAGCGAATTGATTAATAGCTCGGTCAAATGTCTTAGCGGTTCGATCAACGGCTCTATCAAAAGGTATAGTCGCTCGGTTAAATGGCTTAGTCTCTCGATCAAATGTCTTAGTGGCTCGATTAAAAATCTTGGTCAATGGTCATCGACCTGGCAGCTCAGCTCGAAGAACAAAAGAATATTTTTGCCTTTTCTTCAGTTGGCAAATTTGGGAGTTGGGGAGCTCCGTTTGGCCTCCGATTTGTTTCGTTGGATTCATATCAACGATTCTCTCCTCCTGATGTGTTCAATTTTGAGATTTGAAGATTATGATTTTGGGTAAAAAAGAAATAAAACTCTAATAATTGCTTTGTTTGGCTCTGATACCAATTGTTATGCTCATCGATAATCAAAAAATCAAACGGACACTCAATTACACACAATAACAAGAGATTTACATGGTTTGGTAATTTGCTTATGTCCACAGGGATAAAAAAATCGTATTATCAGAAGAAAAGAATAACAAAACACTCTTACTCACATGATTCTATCTTTAAAAAACTCAATATATGCTTTTGTTTCTCTTTTATTTGCTGGTTTGTTTTTCTCTTAATATATATGGCTATTTATAACTGAATAGGAGGAATAGTGGCCAATAAAATGGCTTTGTTGATTTCCACCTAGAGAAAAACTCATGAAGCAAAATACTCCACCACCAAATGGGTAAGAGTCTTGTTATAAACCAAATACTCTACCAAATGGTGGAGTCTTGTCACAAACCAACAAATGTTATATCCCATGTTTACCCATGATTTTCAAAACTCTTCACATATTGTTTCGTCTCTCGCCCTTATTCCTCGAGGACTTCCCTTTATCTCGTGAAAACCAATAATCTTAAACCTAGTTTTACCATAGCCAAGGATGGCATTTATCATTTTCTAGAAACTAGGAAATTTTGCAGTGATGAAATCAATACCTATTTCTTGAAGAAAAAAAATCTACCGATTTTTTTTATTAGACTAAAAAAAATGAGGGATCTTATTTTATGCTTTCCAAAGTTTCTTGCGAACCCATTCTACCTTTTGAAAAACGAATTGATTCTTCCCCACAATTATCGGATAAATATTCCATTTTCACAGGCCTTTGACTCTCAAATACGGTAGTTTAAGAGATTTTTGAATTTCTATTTGTCTGATAGTAGAAATTCCTCTTCCAGGGAAGATTTGGATGGTAAAGCTCTCTAACTTACTTGATCAAACTCTCTCATTTATTTTTGAGTAACATGTTTCTCATTAAATCCTTCACAATTATGGAAACTTTCTGATATAAGCTACATCAGTCCCTACACGACCTAAGTGACACTTAAGGAAGCTGAAGAAACCAACAACTTTACCACAATAATTACATTAGACTATCCTCTTCTTCTCATCAAGAGTAAAACCATGATCATGAACATCCAAAGATATTTCATTTGCAGCCATGTCCCTGATTATGTACACAACAACTGTAAGGGAAAATATTTTAGCTTAGGATGTTTATTTATTTTATTGTTACTTTTAGATATTTGGTGTATCCCATTACAAAATGACACATGCCGACACAATGAACCGAACCTCAACATCTGCAGGATTAAAGACTTCCCTAGATCTAAAAAAAGGTATAAAGCTTTTAAGATTTCAAAATTCTTCATAAAATTTACTTAGGATGTTTATTTTAATTTAATCGAAGTTGGATTTTTTAATTTAAAAAATAATTTTTTTAACCTCATTCAAACGAGATTGCAATCTCGTTCGATTGAAATTCAATTTCCTTTTGAAGGGTCATTTGATATTACATCGAACTAACATCTAACGAGGGCGTTCGGTTTGAATTCGTATGAAGCTCGTTGGAAGCTGTAAGGACACAAATTTCCAATTGAGTCCTTTGTAGTTTTGGCTCAATTTCGGACAAAAACATTTGAGTCATAGGATAGACTTAAATTTGAAGTTGCAAGGTTATATGTTCTTAGTTTAATTCGTAGAATACACACACGCAATCCAATTTTAATATTAGCTATAAAGTGATATTCTCCAATTTCAATTTAAAAGCAGATTCACAAGTAGTTCGCAAGAACAAATTTCAATAAATGCAATGGGATTGATAACTTGATTAATTAAAATAAAATTATTCCAATTTTATTCATTTTATCCTAAGCATACATCTAGGTTATTTAATAAAGTAAAATGCGAAAATCCCAACCACAACACGCCAATGTACGAGGAAAACTCAAATGGGAAAAACTTCGGACGACTGGGCCTAGACAAAATCCACTACAAAATAGGTTTTACAAGAGACTCAAAAGACTTACAGACATTGACTCACTCAAGACTTGCTTATGCCGTCCTCGACCTCTGAATTTGTAGTAAGCGAAGCTCCAACGCATTGCTCGACACTCCTCGTGTCACGGTATCCACCGAAGCCCAAAACCACCATCTCCTCAAAGCTTGAATGCAGAGATCCACAACAAACTTGCTTATTGAATGTCAATTTGATTGAAGGGGTTTTGTTTCAAAAGATGATAAAAGTGTTGGAGATGATTTTTACCAAAAAGAGGGAAGTTTTAGAAAAAGCTCTCAAGAGAATAATGAACTTCCTTAGCCTTTGAAACTGATTTTCGTCCGTATAATATAACTGAAAAAGTAGTGGACCAAAACAGTTGAGGAAAAAACTGCTTAAAAAGTAAGTTTAAAAAATCAGATCTGGCAGAACTCGTTCGAACGAGGTCGTTCGAACGACTTGTCGTTCGAACGAGTTATCTAACGAAGTTCCAGTTTCAAATTAGATAGGTCGTTAGAAACCTCATTCGAACGAGATCGTTTGAACGACATTTCTAACGAAGTTCCAGTATAGCCTATGAAAATTACTTATTTAAGAACATTTCTCTATATGAAAATTTCTTGATTAGACAAAATACTCCAACACATAAAATTTATTTTGGTTATATACCTTTTTAGGATAGCTAGCATGGCGTGCATATTGATGACGTGTGAACTTTGGATGCGATGCTTGAATCTTTACGTTGAATGATGCTTGATGCAGAATGACCCAAAATTGTTTTGTCCAACGGAATATAGCCAATATAACAAATGACTCGATTGGAAATTTGTCCTTACAAATCTCCCCCTTTGGCAATTCCGGGACAAAACAGAATAATAAAAAATAAATAAAAGACATAATTTGCTAAGCCAGTCGTCAAGCCGTTTCTAAGGCCCGTCACAAAAACCCAGAAAAAAGACAGACTCAAAGACAAGACTGACGAGCTGCAAAGAAGTAGGAGATGTATCCTACACACATGGGGAAGTAGAGAATGAAATATATATAGAACTATGTGTTAGCATATGTTGTGAATGGTAAATGAAAGTCTCAATATTCAATATTAAGAATTTAACTCCCCCTAAATTATGCTTATGATCAATATTAAAATCAATATTAAATCCAATTAATTTATTCAACTCCCCCTAAATATGAATTCTCCCCCTAAATGTGAATTCCCATTAATTAATGTTTCTCCCCCTTTTTTCCCAGAAAAGACAAAGGGATAAGGGGCCTGCATGATAAAGGATAATAGGCAACAAATCAAGAAATATGAAGAAATAAGAGTGACAAGTGAGAAGTGCGAACTGTGTGATAATTGATTAAACTAGATTCGCAAGTTTCCAAGTAACCCTTATTTAATTAGAGTCCCTAAAAATGCATCTAAGGTGCGTGTGTCAACCCATAAATAAATAAAGCATGTGACACAAAAATATGCTGAGACACAGATTTCAGGAAAAAACCCCTTTCGGGTAAAACCTTTATTTCACTATGAAAATACATGTCGCAACTTACAATTACATAGAGAAATCTGCAATGGATCAACACGCAGCCAACCCACAAAGACATGCAGTCTTGAACTCAGCAAGAGAATACACGCAGCACCCTCCAAGGACTCGCAGCCCAAACAACAAAGGAAGAACCGCAACTCTCCTCAATGACACGCAGCCATAACACTTTGTAGAGACTCCCTCAGCAATGACACGCAGCCCTTATTTGCAAAGATCTCCCCACAAAGGTTGAACAACAACAAAACTTGTGTTCTAGGGTTCCAAAAGATTCACAAAAGCAATTGGGATTTTTGTGTGTGAATCAAAAAGATGTTTGGCACATCAAAAATTGAAGTCTTGTTGTGTTTGTACTCTTAGAAACGTTTTCTCAAAGACTTGAAAAATATACCACCGAAAAAGGTATATATATAGGAAAAATAAGTTGGTGGATAAAAAACTCACGGAACTGATCGAGTTTATCCCAGGCAGACCGGTCCGGGTTGGAGGCGGATTGGTCCGACCTCGGATCGGTTCTTTTAAAATATGGCTTTATCGGTTCGCTACCAGTCCGGGGTCTACTGGATCTTCAGCAAGGCGGATCGATCCAGGTAGAGGGTGGACCGTTCCGGAGGCGGATCGGTCCGGTATAGAGGCGGACCGGTCCGGAGGTCCAGAAAAATTAAAATTCTTTTAAAAGCCTCATTTTGCTTGAAAAAACTTACTTCTAATTTTTATAAAAAACATTTTATGAAAATTTCCCAATACTAAGTATGAACTTTAAGGAACTTAAAAACAAAACTTTACCAAGTTCATTCTCGTAGAGGCTATGATGTTGAAGAAGCTTTGATATTCGGATCCGTTGATGTAGATGCGATCTTGAATTTCTTCAACACTGTAACGGCGTACGACATACAAATTGATAATGGAAAAAAATGTCCTTACAACAAGGGAAATAATGAGGATTCATTAAGTAAGGGGAAAGGGGAAATAGTTAAGGTTCATACATGAAAATATCCAAACCAAAGTAAAACAATACATGAAATAAAACAACCACTCATCCTCACAAATACAAGTAAATAGGAAATGAAAAACAAATCACATCAAGAGCCAGGAGCATCAGGTGGAGTATCATCGGGAAGAGAGCCGGTGCCGGAAGAGCCTGCCCCGCGGCGCATCTCCATACGGCGAATGGCATCAAGATGCTCTAAAAGGAGAGAGTCCCGACGATCCTGGGCTTCATCTTGACGCGCTTGTGCCTCCTCCCGGGCTGCATCTCGGCACGCTTGTGCCTCCTCCCGGCGAGCGTGTGCCTCGCGGTCCTGCTGCATAGAAACTAAAAGCTCCTGCATAAGCGCCCTGTCCTGACGTCGATCCTCCTGAAGCTGTTCAACCTGAGAACGGACAAAAAAAATTCTCCAACTCGATGGGTGCGGGAATATGGGAAAGGGATGGGCGATGGATAGAGCGGGAGGGAGCTGGACGACTGGGGGCAGGGTGAGAGGAATCGGCGGAGTGGGAAGAGGTGGAGGGGGTGAGGTGAGGGGTATTCGGGGGAAAATGACCACGAGATCGGCTGATCGAGGACATGTCGATGCTTTGATATTTGGTGAAGGGAATATCGGTGGACACGTGGGGGCAGCTAGCGGCTAGATAAAAATGGGTAATAATGGCAGCAAAAGGGAGGGCTTGGCGAGCGGGACTGGAAAGGAGGATCCTGACAGTCCGAATGACACTAAAAATGTAGGCGGGGAGGTCGATGTGAGCCCGAATGCTAATAGCAAACATAAGGTCCATATGCTGCTTGGTTATTTGGGTTGTGTTTGCACGTGGAAGAAGACAGGCACATACGATCCAATTTAGGACCATAAAGTCAGGATGTAAATGTATATGGAAGATTGTGACAGTTCCGGGAGGGAGGAACATAAAAATGGTGTTGATAACAAGGGAAGGATCGGGACGGGTATCGGATGTCCAAGGGAAGGAGGGATTAGTGACCCTAGGTAGGGGGATGAGTTGAGCTATCGAGTCAGGAGAGACAATAATCTCCCTACCGCGCACCTTAGAATAAATGTCATTATTCTTATCGTGCATCCCAAAATAAAATTTCCGAACAGGGTCGGGAAAAACGGCATCCGTGAGAGAGAAGAGAGGGTCCCACCCTAAATCAGAAATCCACGAATGCACAGTTATTCCGTGGAAAGAGTGGAGATTAATAATTTTCTCCCGAACGATAGAACGTGTAGGGAAACCTTGTGTGTGATAAAGAGTGTGTTTGGAAAGGGTCCTCCAACGCATCCTAAGGTCGGGAATAGCTGCATTGGCACGGGTCTCCTCATCAGAGGACGAGGATCGTTCCTCGGGGGAATTGCTTAGACGCGTTGGCGACGGTTACGGGCCATGGTAAACACGAAGGAAACTAGAACCTACCCGAACAAATTCCAACCAAACCACCAATCACACCAACAAACCAACAATCAATCAACAACCAATCAGAATAATCCCATCCTCCGTTAAAAAAAAAATAAAAAAATAAAAGAAAATTAATAAAAATGGATTAAGATAAATTCCATGAAAGTAACTGAAATTTAATTTGAGAAAAATAATATTATTATGGAATATATTTTAGTCGGGGGCAACACAAACAAAATCAGAAAATAAGATAGCCCCCAAAAAAATTGTAGAGATATACACACATTGATATATATAACTATTGGGAAAAAGATGAAATCGATTGGAATTTTATTATAAGACCCAACAACATATATATATATATATATATATATATATATATATATATATATATATATATATATATATATATATATATATATATATATATGTGTGTGTGTGTGTGTGTGTGTGTGTGTGTGTGTGTGTGTGTATCTATATATAAATATATATACATATATAGGTATATGTATATATAAATATATATAAAATAGAAAGATAAGTATATATATATATTGAGAGAGAGCAATGAAAAGAAAAAATACCTTGAAGAGAAGAGGGAAAAATAGCAAACACAGATCGGCAGAACAAATGGGTGGATGAAATAAGGTTTATGGAGGTTGAAATCGTGGGAAGAGGAAGATAGTGGGTGATAGGGAGAAAGAGAGATAGAGGAAAGAGAGTGGGAAAAATGGAAGATGTGGGAGAGAGAAAATCTGGGAAAACGTGGTGAGTGGAGAGAGAGAGGCGGCAGTTTTGGGAAGCGTAACTGGACGATTTAAACGATGGTCGTTCGAACGAGTGATGTCGTTCGAACGAGGTATTTCGAACGAAGTCACAGTAGAGATTCGTTAGATATCTTGTTAGAAGTTTGTTCGAACGAACTTTGTCGTTCGAACGAAGTGATAGAATGAGGGTTATAAATGTCGTTAGAAATCTTGTTCGAACGAGAATTTCTGACGAAAATCAATAATTTTTAAATAAAAATAACATAAAATAGGGTCGAAAATAGCATAATATCAGGAATTGGGAAGGCCAGAACAATCCCAAAATGTGATTTTTATAGTCCTAGCTTGAGTCAACATATCCAAATGGTGGGAGCGAGAATGTAGGGGTGTGAAAAATACGAGTGAGAGTTTTTAGCCACAACAATGTACAAGTGCGTAATGCTAAACAATATATACGCGCAATATTCACTCACATTAGCCTTGTGTCAAGAAGGAATATTATTGAACACTTAAACACGAATGTAACAAGCATACAAAATAGATGATTCTCTCGCCAATAATGTCACAATGAGAAAGCAATGAATCGATTACATGTGCATGCCCATTGATC
The DNA here is from genome assembly GCA_949130495.1 of Sambucus nigra. NCBI lineage: Eukaryota > Viridiplantae > Streptophyta > Magnoliopsida > Dipsacales > Adoxaceae > Sambucus > Sambucus nigra. Next base: position 93,415,026 of record OX422210.1, on the reverse strand, counting down.
TTCAACTTATGTCTCCCATGAGTAACAATAGATTGAGACTATTCTTTTTGAAGAATCAATCAAGCTAATAATTTTGGCCTTGGCATTATATAACATTTTCAATGCTTCTATTTTAGGCACACAACTGAAAATGCAAATGGTGGCATTTCACACAAAAACTTTATGTTTTTCGCAGCCCTAGTTTATTGCTTGAAATGGTAACCAACCGAAAGAATATAATCACTTTTGTTTCAATCCGGGCAACGGATGATCATGCACAATTTCAATTGCTTATAACACATGTGACAGGATTGAGAAGACAACACCAAATCTCATTTTTGCAAGTATAATGTGAACAAGATATCCGTAATATTTTGTGAACGGTGTGTGTAAAACGACAAAGGTGTGAAGAATTCACAATAATATATATCATAAAAGAGCATTTTTGTGCACAATATAAGCAAGGTCTAGATTAACTACTCATCGAAGGACACGTGAACATGGAAAAAGATAGGGATCCGAATACATCGACCACAAAGCCATATGGACAAAAATTTTTAAAGCTTTTCTAACCATTCCCGTTTTCCTTGAAAATAAAAGAAAAAATATTTTTGAGATTTTGAATAAAATATATACAAAAGAAATCTAGTTCATAGGTATAAAAATATACAAGAGGAGTAACCTAAACTAGATAAACGGCTTCGATCTCAATCAATGGAGCGAACCCCAATTGATTTCCTAAGGTTTTCAAACCTAAGGGCATCTAGAGGTTTAGTAAAGATATCGGTCAATTGTTGATCGGTAGGAACGAAGCTTAGAGAAACAATTTTCTCTTCAACCAAGTCACGAATGAAATGTTCACGTATCTTAATATGCTTGGTTCTAGAATGTTGAACGGGATTACGGGAAATATGAATTGCACTAGTATTGTCACAATATATACTCATAGTGCCTTGGGAAATACCGTAATCTTCCAACATTTGTTTCATCCAAATGAGATGAGTGCAACAACTCCCGGTGGCAATGTATTTGGCCTCTGCCGTGGACAAAGAAATAGAATTTTGTTTCTTGCTCATCCATGAGATAAGTGCACTTCCAAAATAGAAACAACCGCCAGATGTACTTTTACATCCATCAACATCTCCTGCCCAATCGGCGTCTGAATATGTCGATAGACAATCATTGGTGTCAAAAGAGTATTAAATTCCAAAAGACAGGGTCCCACTAACATATTTGATGATAAGTTTGATAGCATGTAAATGAGACTCTTTTGGAGTGGCTTGATAACGAGCACAAACTCCTACACTAAAGGAAATATCCGGACGGCTAGAAATTAGGTAAAGTAAACTGCATATCATACTTCGAAAAAGAGTATGCTCTACATCCTTTCCGTCGGTATCCTTACTAAGTTTAATAGATGAACTCATAGGGGTACGAGCATGTTTAGCGGATTCGAGTTTAAATTTCTTAACGAGGTCTTTAGCATACTTAGTTTGGGACAAAAATATCCCACTTTTGAGTTGACAAACTTGAAGACCTAGAAAGAAAGTAAGTTCACCTACCATACTCATCTCAAATTCATTATGCATTTCTTTTGAAAAAAAATTGAGAATGTTTATCACACGTAGACCCAAACACTATGTCGTCGACATAAACTTGAGCAACTAGGATACCTTTTTCATCACGAGGAACGAAAAGTGTCATATCTACTCTCCCTCTCAAAAAACCACGAGAAAGGAGATAAGAGGTGAGTCTTTCATACCAAGCACGGGGTGCTTGTTTCAAGCCATATAGAGCTTTCTTTAGGAAGAAGACATGAGTAGGATGTTTTGGGTCCTCAAACCCTTTTGGTTGTTCAATATAGACTTCCTCTTGAATAATACCATTTAAAAAAGAACTTTTTACATCCATTTGATATAATTTAAATTGAAGGTGACATGCTATGGCAAGTAAAAGGCGAACTGATTTTAATCTAGCAACAGGATCAATAGTTTCTTCAAAGTCAACACCTTCTATTTGGGTGTATCCTTGAGCAACTAATCTAGCTTTATTTCGAACAATGACACCATTTTCATCCATTTTATTTTTGAAAATCCATTTAGTTCCAATGACATTGGTATTAGAAGGCTTAGGGACTAATTCCCAGACATCATTTTTCTTAAATTGAAACAGTTCTTCTTGCATATCATTAATCCAATGTTCATCTTTTAATGCTTCTTTAAAGTTTTTAGGTTCAATTTTAAAAGTATAGCACAGATAGGTAACTTCATTTTCTAATTACGCCCTAGTCTTGACACCTACCTCGGGATCTCCTATAATTTTTGAAGTGTCATGACTTTTATGCACCCAAAGAGTAGGATCCTTTTTCTCGGTAGTTGGAACAACCAAATCATTTTGAGATTCAATACTTTCAGCATTTGACACAACATCACACTCACATGATAAATCTTCCTCATTATCAATTGATGTGGCCGGAGCATCATCTTTTATGACAACATTAATGGATTCCATGACTTTAGAGTTACTTAAGTTGAATAATCTAAAGGCTCTACTATTTTGAGAATATCCTAGGAAAATACCCTCATCACTCCTTGAGTTAAATTTGCCTAGAAGTTCTCTATCTCGAAGAATATAGTATGGACTCCCAAACACTCTAAAATAGGACAAATTAGGTTTCTTACCCATCCACAATTCATAAGGAGTTTTGTTAGTGTTAGGGAGCAAATAAACTCTATTTACTGTGTGACATGTAGTGTTAACCGCTTCGGCCTAAAACCTACGGGGCACATTTCTTCCTAGGAGCATAGATCTTTCCATTTCTTGGATCGTTCAATTTTTTCTTTCAACTATACCATTTTGTTGTGGTGTTCGAACGACCGAGAATTCATGTTTTATTCCTATTTCATCACAAAAGGAATTCACACTAGATTCCTTAAATTCGGTTCCATTATCACTCCTAAAGCGGTTTATGGTAACACCGTGTAGATTTTGAAGAGCTCTACATTTAACAGTAAGAAAATCAACAGTCTCTAATTTTTCTCTTAGAAAGCGTACAATAGAGTACCTAGAGAAATCATCCACCAGAATTAAGATGTATCTTTTTCCTCCTATGCTCTCGGTACGAGTGGGACCCATAAGGTCCATGTGTATCAATTCTAAGACACGAAATGTTGTTATAGAGTTTAACTTCTTATGAGGACTCTTAATTTGTTTTCCTAATTGACACGGACCGCAAATGGTGGACGTTGACTTTCCTAGTGGCGGTAAGCCTCGAACGAGATCTTTTCTCACTAGTCTATCAAGATCTCTAAAGTTTACATGACCTAATCTTTGATGCCAAAGATCGGCTGATGATGCTTTTGCATTATTGTAAACTAAAGATGATTTAGGAATAATTCCATAGAAATTGTCACTAGTTCTAACACCATGTAAAATAGATTCACCTGACTGATCATAAACAGTGCATTCCGATTGACTAAATTTCACATCAAGATTTTCATCACATAGTTGGCTAATACTTATCAAATTAGCCTTGAGACCATCAATATAAAGAACGTTTTCAAGTTTAGGAAACCCGACGATTTCAATAGATCCTCTACCTATGATTTGAGACTTGCTACCATCCCCGAAAGTGACTTTACCATCTTTATAGTTTTCGAGAGTGGTAAATAGAGATTTATCACCAGTCATATGTCTTGAACAACCACTATCAAAGTACCATTGAGAGGTATTTTGAGCCTTTAGTGCAACATGAGCAACAAATGCTTTCTTGGTATGATTTTTCTTAACCCAAACTTGAGTTGTTTTCTTTCCTTGATTGGCTCTAGTCTTATAATTAGAATTATTTCCTTGGACTTTAGAAAACCTAAGAAACTCTTCCATTAGACTTTTAGAAGTATTGACAAGATACTCGACTTGAGTCTTAAGACTAGCAAAGGAGCTATAGGGTTGTTTAGAATTTCTGAATTGAGAGTTCTTTCCAAGCTTATAACAAAAATCTTTAAGATGACCCTATTTGTGACAATATGAGCACACATAGGGTTGTTTTGGGCCAGCTTTTAAAGGTTTCTTAGAAGGACTTATTTTAGAAACATTAGATTTGGTAACAAACTTAGCTACTGGTTCAGGTTTGACTTTCGATGAATCTCCTTCTTCACATCCTATACCCTTTCTCTCTTGATAACCTTTCTCCTTATATCCTAAAACAAGACCTAGAAATAATTTTCCCATTCTTCCTGAATTATCCTCGAGTGTGACTTTAACTTCTCGAGAGGACTCTAGATCTTTTTCAAGTTGGGAAATTTTAGCTTCTAGAGATTTTCTAATTTCTAAAGACTCATAAAGATCTTTGTTAACACCTTCCAAGGAGATAGTTAAGTCATATTTTTCTTTACCAATCATGATAAGCTTTTCAGAAAGGGATAGCTTAATTGCCTCGAGTTGACTAACTAAAGCCTCCTTCTCCTTTAGGCCTTTCAACTCTTTTTCTAAAGTTAAGACTTTAAAGGTTAATCTTTTGTTAGATTTTTTAATGTGAAGAGATTCATTGTAGAGTTCAGAATAAGCAGATTATAGTTCACTCTCATCTATATCACTATCACTTTCTTTTTCATCACTACTAGTAGAATGAGTAGAAACAACCTCAAGATTTTGTTCGGAATTGTCAACATTAAGGTATGACACACTCGAATTACTGGCATGGCTTGCCATAAAGGCAGTGAAGTTATTTCTAGACGGGTTAGAGTCTTCAGACTCATTATCACTGTCACTTAGAGTAGCATTGTAAACATCTTTTTCTTTGCATTGTCTTTTAAGTTTTGTAGGCCACTCGAAAGCTCTATGACCACGTCCCTCACACTCAAAGTATCTCTCTGAATCATCCTTTTTAAAGTTATCTTTGTTGAGCTTCTTTGGATCCTGATTATTGAATTTTGTATTTCCTCCTTTGTTTTTGTTCCCAAATTTAGGTTTTTCAAATTTAGAGTTTTGTTTTTTAAACTTGAGAAATGTTTTAAAATTTTTAGCAAATAAGGCTATATCATCAGGATCAAAGTCAGACTCATCAGAATCAGACACATCGACTTTCTTAACTTTTAAAGCAACACCTTTATCTTTGCCTTTGTTATCTTTAGGAAACATATCTAGTTCATAGGCTTGCAGATCACCAACAAGTTCTTCAAGTTTTAACGTATTTAGGTTTCCTAAAGAATTAAGAACAGTGACTTTAGGAATGAATCGCTTAGTAAGACATCTAAGTATTTTCTTAACAACACGATTTTCAGGTATTTTTTCACCTAAGTTAAAGCAAGAGTTAACTATGTCAGATAAACGAGCATAAAACTCATCAAATGTTTCAGTTTCTTTCATGGTGATCGTTTCAAATTGTGTAGTTAAAATTTGAAGTTTTGACGCTTTAACAACATTAGTTCCCGCATGAGTAACTTGGATAATGTTCCAAGATTCCTTTGACGTTTTGCACGTCATTATACGACGAAATTCATCGGGAGACACGACACCAAATAAGGCATTTAATCCTTTAGAGTTAAAGTTACACCATTTTAGTTCTTCCTCACACCACTGTTCAACAAGAGTCAAAATAATTTCATCATTAACAACCATAATAGGAGGGGACCATCCTCTTTTAATAGTAATCCAAACACGTTCATCAACTGATTTAAGAGCAGATTTCATACGTGCTTTCCAATAGGTGTAATTAGTTCCATCAAACAAAGGTAGTCTATTTGACGAAAAACTATCCATATAACCTCCAGTATTCATCTAAATAACTTTTAGAGACTAGCTCTGATACCAATCTGAAAGTGCAAGGTTATATGTTCTTAGTTTAATTCGTAGAATACACACACGCAATCCAATTTTAATATTAGCTATAAAGTGATATTCTCCAATTTCAATTTAAAAGCAGATTCACAAGTAGTTCGCAAGAACAAATTTCAATAAATGCAATGGGATTGATAACTTGATTAATTAAAATAAAATTATTCCAATTTTATTCATTTTATCCTAAGCATACATCTAGGTGATTTAATAAAGTAAAATGCGAAAATCACAACCACAACACGCCGATGTACGAGGAAAACCCAAATGGGAAAAACCTCGGACGACTGGGCCTAGACAAAATCCACTACAAAGTAGGTTTTATAAGAGACTCAAAAGACTTACAGACATTGACTCACTCAAGACTTGCTTATGCCGTCCTCGACCTCTGAATTTGTAGTACGCGAAGCTCCAACGCATTGCTCGACACTCCTCGTGTCGCGGTATCCACCGAAGCCCAAAACCATCATCTCCTCAAAGCTTGAATGCAGAGATCCACCGCAAACTTGCTTATTGAATGTCAATTTGATTGAAGGGGTTTTGTTTCAAAAGATGATAAAAGTGTTGGAGATGATTTTTACCAAAAAGAGGGAAGTTTTGGAAAAAACTCTCAAGAGAATAATGAACTTCCTTAGCCTTTGAAACTGATTTTTGTCCGTATAATATAACTAAAAAAGTAGTGGACCAAAATAGTTGAGGGGAAAAACTGCTTAAAAAGTAAGTTTAAAAAATCAGATCTGGCAGAACTCGTTCGAACGACTTGTCGTTCGAACGAGTTATCTAACGAAGTTCCAGTTTAGAATTAGATAGGTCGTTAGAAACCTCATTTGAATGAGATCGTTTGAACGACATTTCTAACGAAGTTCCAGTATAGCCTGGGGAAAGTCGTTAGATCCAGGTCGTTTGAACGACCTGGATAAACTTCAAACGAGATTTCATATTTTACACAAATTTGTTCAAATTTATTTCAAAGATTTTTCTTTATGAAAATTACTTATTTAAGAACATTTCTCTATATGAAAATTTCTTGATTAGACAAAATACTCCAACACATAAAATTTATTTTGGTCATATACCTTTTTAGGATAGCTAGCATGGCGTGCATATTGATGACACGTGAACTTTGGATGCGATGCTTGAATCTTTACGTTGAATGATGCTTGATGTAGAATGACCCAAAATTGTTTTGTCCAGCGGAATATAGCCAATATAACAAATGACTCGATTGGAAATTTGTCCTTACAAAATGGTATCCATTCAAGCCTATGACGTGTTTGTTGAAGACGTAGCGGCAAAGAGTATAAAGCTTCATCAAATTGCCGAGTTTCATGTGCCTCGTTTCTACATCATCAACATGGATCCATTGTTCCTAAGGTATGAATGCAATTGAATATATATATATATAGGAGCTTGGAAAATTTTATATTGGGTGTACTTTATTTTTAAAACTGTTGTTTATTTTCACAAAGATTTTATTAAAACTTTAAAATAAAGTATATAAAGTTTATGGGCCAAAAATAGAAATTTTCAAACTTTCTGGAAGTTCATTCGAAATGTCGTTCCAACGAGTTTGTCATTCGAACAACAATGTCGAACGAGTTTGCCAATGAGTTCCCAAATAGGCCACTGGAATGTCGTTCGAAGTATCGTTCGAATGAGAATGATGGTTCAAACGAGATATCCAACAAGATTTCTAATGAGTTCACACTGGAACTTCTTTAGAAGGCTCGTTCGAACGAAAAATCTCGTTCGAATGAGTATTGGAGGGAACAGGTTTTTGGCAGTTTTGAGTAGTTTTTGACCCACTTTCCCACTATCTTTTGACGGAACTTCTTAAGTGCGAAAATGAACTTTTTCTAATTAACTTTGTCACCATCCTACATCTCTAAGAGAGAGTTTTAAGAGTTCATCTTTCCTAAGGAAAATTTCAAGTTTAAGTGTTCATTTTTCAAAGAAAAAACCTTTTAAACACTTGTTTTACACCCAAAGTTTGTTTATCCAAGTTCCTTTATATATATATATATATATATATATATATACATTGCTTGGAGTTTTGGCACCAGTTTACTCAACATATTGAAGAGTTCATTTGGGTTTACTTCTACATCCCATAAAGAAGAAGTACATTGTTTTTCTGTAACATTCTCATATGGTGAAAGGCACCATATGTATTTGATGGTTGTTTTCTAGTCCTCATTGGTGAATTCCAAGGTTCCGGTGGAGTTCGGGATTGTCAACTAAGCGGAGGTCGGTACAAGAAGGAGCATCGAGGCTTGAAAGGAGTCGAGTCGAGTGTTGTAAGTCTTTTGTGTCTTGTACTTATAAAATACCATACTTAGTGGACTTATGGATAGGGCCATCCGAGGTTATTTCCCGGTTGTGGATTTTTCCTCGTACATCGTGGCGTAGTGATTTATTATTTATTTTATCTTGTGCAAACTCACCTAGAACGCATGCTTAGGTAATTCAAGATAATATCTGGTTTAATCACTACTTGTTTAATTTGGTGCTAAAATAAATTTGGGTAATGTGTAGTTAATTCAAGTCATTAAGTTAATTTGTTAAAATTTGTTTGGCCTAATTTCCTAAAATGAATCAAATATTTTGTTAGGCAAATTTCTAGGACTTGAGTTAATTAAATTGGATTTAGTGAAATTAACATAAGTGTGTGTTTAATCTAATTTCACTTGGTATTAATTTTAATTTAGAAAAGAAATTAAAATTTGTTGACTTTGTTTTTATTTGAACCATCATCTCTTCGCGTCCGCATCTTATAAAAGGAAATAATTGATTTTAAAGTATAAGTATTTTAAAATTGGGGGCCTTCTATTTTTCAAATTGGTATCAAAGACAAAACGATATATTATTTCGTTAAGATCTTTTTACTTAGTTTTGGCTAAATATGGAATTTTCCTCATTTTCCAAATTTTCTATTTTCGATGGTTCTAATTACGCGTACTGGAAAGCCCGTATGAAATCGGCACTTAAATCTATCGACGAGAGGGTTTGGTTATCTGTAGTTAATGGGTGGTCTCCACCAACTCATTTAGTAGATAATGTACGTGTTCCCAAACCGGCCGATAGATGAAGTGAGAAAGAATTTAAACTTTCTAATTTTAATTCCCGAGGTTTAAATGCCTTGTTTAGTGCGGTCACACCGATGAATTCCGACTCATTATGACGTGTGAAACCGCTAAAGAAGCTTGGGATATTTTACAACTCACTCGTGAAGGTACAAGTGTTATAAAAGCTTCGAAACTCCAAAACCTCACCACTCAATTTGAAAACCATCAAAATGAACGAAAAAGAAACTTTTGATGAATTTTATGCTAGACTTTCCGATATTGTTAATTCATCTTTTAATTTGGGAGAGAAAATACCCGACAACCGAGCAGTAAAGAAAATTTTAAGGTCCCTACCCGATAGATTTATTCCAAAAGTGACCATTTTAAATTCTTTACCAATTTTAGCCTCTACAAAATTAGAAGAGCTCGTAGGTGATTTGCAAACCTATGAACTGGACATGTTTCCCTCTAAAACCGAAAAGAAAATAGAAAATGGTGTTTCTTTAAGAGCCCGAAAAGAGGAAAAACAAGTAGTAAAGTGTGATAGTGATAGTGACTCGGATGACATGGATATGTTTGCTAGAAAATTTCAAAATTTTCTTAAATTGAACAAAGATAAATTTAAAAATGATTTTAAGAAATTTGAAAAATCTACGCATGACAAAGCCGAGAAGATCCCTAAAACTATTAATGAAAATTTAAATAGGGACGAGTTAAATAGGTGTTTTGGTTGTGAAGGGTATGGCCATAGGGCTTTTGAGTCCCCACTAAACTAAGGAGAGAGGGTAAGCAACCAAAGTCTTTTAATGTAACCTTTAGTGATAGTGATAGTGATAATGAAGAGGTACCCGATTCCTCCTCTAAGACCAATATTGTGGCTCTTATGGCTAGTCATGTGAGTGATAGTGAGCATTCTTCTATTGATAAAATTTCAACACATGACACTTCCAAGGTCAAAGTTTATGATTCCATTGTTTTTTTATGGTAGTGAGAGTGAAGAAGAAAGAGAGAGTGAAAACGAAGAAGAGGTTGATGTGAGTGAACTTCAAAATTCTTTTCAAGAACTTTATGAAGAATCTATAAAATTAAAAAGATCAAATTTGAAGTTAGAAGCTTGTTTAAGAGAGTGTGTCAAGGTCGTTGATGATAGTGCATTAGTGGAAGACCTAAGGACACGAGAGAGATCTCTTTGAGAGAAGCTAGAATATATAGAAGGCGAGAGAGATAGCCTTAGGGGTTTAATGGAATCCTTAAAAAAGGGGTTTCTCGAGTTTGAAGAGAGAAATATTTTTTTAGAGTCTAATATTTTAGAATTAGAGAATAAATTAAAAGACTCTACTAAAGTCAAATTTGATTTGGAGTGTAGGTCCGAAAAACTTGATAAAATCTTAGTCACGGTCCAAATAAAAAATGATACTTGTGTTATAGTCTTCGATACTTGTAATGAATTTACTCATAAAGCCAAAAACCATGTTTTAGGAGAATCTCCTAGGAATGTCTTTAGAGATCAATCCTTAGGTACCAACTTTCGACGTGTTTTTTCTTATGCACATTGTGATTGAAAAGGTCATCCTAAAAAATTTTGTTTTGATCTTAAACGAGGTCCTAGAAAATCCCAATGTAAGACAACCAAGGTAGCCAAGATTCCTACACCCCGAGATAGTCACTCGTCATTAGTTTGGGTTAGGAGATGCGACTTGGTAGCTTTACAAGATAGGATTTTTTATTCTCATTTGATTTCACATGCTTCCTCCCTTGCAAAATCTAAAGGTTGAATGTGTTAGTTTTGTTTGCATACTTTAGCTTTTGTACTTCATGCTAAATGTATGTTTATTTTAGTCATTTTCTAGTCTATGCCCCATGCTTAATCACATGCTAGAATAATGATTTTTGTTTATCTTTTATATTTTATTTCTTTCATTTTTGTTTGCATTAAACAAAAAATACAAAAAGATTTTTGTTTATCATTTGGGTTTTTATCTCTTAGTAATTTAAGCTTAATGAAAAACTTCAAATGATTTTTGTTTGTCTTTTGAGTATATAATTTTATTTTTGGTTAAAAATTGTCAAAAAAATCTAAAAGATTTTTATTTTGTGTGTATTTTAGTTTGACACACTTTATGTGGCATATACTTATGTTTGAATGCCATCTTTTACGCTCCCATGTGGCTAGAACTTTTGGTTTAGATTGTCAATCCTTATTATGTTCTTTACCATGCTTACATGGAGTAGTTGGATTTTGTGTTTTTTAAATGGATTCTATTTTTATATGCCTCTATTCACACATGCACGAGCTCTTTTGAATGTTAACTTCATATGTATATTTAAGCTTTGTGAGGTGTTCTCCTACCAATCTTGTCATCTACATATTTGTGACCTAGGAGGACTAGTGCATGTCAAAATCTGTTGCACGTGATATTTGTGAGGATGATAAATATAAATGTGCATGGGGAAGGGGAAGGGCTTCGAAAGGATTTATTTTCCTTTGCGAATAGTAAGCCACCGTTTGTTTGGACCTAAAAGAAATACGTGGTCCAAAGGCCTAAGAAGAAAAATATGGCATCAAAAAGAAAAATTGTTATGGCCTATGTTGAATTGATATATTCATTCAAAAATATATATGCTTATTGAGGGAGATTGTATGGTATATCAACGGTTTGCACAATGTTCGTTTATCCTAGTTGCGATTTCAATGTCATGACTCTATTGGTTTGTAGAATCATCAACATGCTAGGCTTGTATTCATAGTGTATGTTTGTTCATCGAGTTCAATTTATATTGTCACATGAGGTTATATTCAAATGTGATGAATTTTGCAATCAATTGAGCACTCCGTGAACATATTTTAAGTAATTGGGTCTAAATTTAATCGTTACTAGTTCACACCCCAACACTTCCGCTTCCATATGACACATTTTTGCCATACGAGTGTGAAAAGCTTATCTTATTTTGTGTCATTTGTGTGTTTATATCTATATATATGTGCGTGTGCATCTTTGGTATATCTAGAGTATGTATATATATGATATTTTTCTTGGTCTTTGCCTTGCTTTCTAGTCCATATATGCTTTAATTTATAATTGGTATCCATTTTGTTGCATTCTTTGTTGCTATCGCATGCTTAATACTTTATGTATCATATTGGTATCATTTTCTTGCATCCTAGTTGGTATCCGTTAATTTTTATTGGATTAGTTGAATTTTGGTTGTCTATGTGCTTTCATGTTCTCATCACTTTTTGCACAATTGCATGTTTTTAGCTTGTTATCCCATTCTATTTATCCCTTATTTAATTTAAGGGTAATATGCTTTATTTGGGGGAGATAAGTTAATTTTTTATTCTTAATCCTTTGTCTAATCCTGAACAAAAAGGGGGAGAAATGGTATCTATTCCTATTGTAATCGTATCTTTGTTTGGGGGAGATTTAAATTAGGGGGATTCGTGAGCTTCTTAGGTAGATCACATGTTGATAAAGGGGAGAATTAATTTAGGGAGAGTACTTACTTTAATTAATTGCATTTAATCTTTTGATATTCCCTATGCGTTTGATAGTTGGCTTAAGTGTGCAGGAATTATTCTAAGCGGCAACTTTCACCGGAAAAAAGTTTGATCCTTCGGTCTTGAGTCAAGTTTGGGTGGGATGTTTTATGTCTAGTAGAGCTTGACGACCCTTTATGATTTTTGTTTAGTTTTTATCCCGGAATATCCAAAGGGAGAGATTTGTAAGGACACAAATTTCCAATTAAGTCCTTTGTAGTTTTGGCTCAATTCCGGACAAAAACATTTGAGTCATAGGATAGAGTTAAATTGTATCCATTCAAGCCTATGACGTGTTTGTTGAAGACGTAGCGACCAAGAGTATAAAGCTTCATCAAATTGCCGAGTTTAATGCGCCTCGTTTCTACGTCATCAACATGGTTCCATTTCTCCTAAGGTATGAATGCAATTGAATATATATATATATATATATATATATATATATATATATATATATATATAGTAGCTTGGAACATTTTATATTGGGTGTACTTTGTTTTTAAAACTGTTGTTTATTTTCAGAAAGATTTTATTAAAACTTTAAAATAAAGTATATAAAGTTTATGGGCCAAAAATAGAAATTTTCAAACTTTCTGGAAGTTTGTTCGAAATGTCGTTCCAACGAGTTTGTCGTTCGAACAACAATGTCGTTCGAACTAGTTTGCCAACGAGTTCCCAGATAGGCCACTAGAATGTCGTTCGAACGAGAATGATGGTTCGAACGAGATATCCAACGAGATTTCTAATGAGTTCACACTGGAACTTCGTTAGAAGGCTCGTTCGAACGAAAAATCTCGTTCTAACGATTTTTGGCGAGAACAGGTTTTTGGCAGTTTTGAGCAGTTTTTGACCCACTTTCCCACTTCTTTTTCCACTATCTTTTGACAAAACTTCTTAAGTGTGGAAATGAACTTTTTTTAATTAACTTTTTCACTATCCTACATCTCTAAGAGAGAGTTTTGAGAGTTCATCTTTCCTAAGAAAAATTTCAAGTTTAAGTGTTCATTTTTCAAAGAAAAATCGTTTTAAACACTTGTTTTACACCCAACGTTTGTTTATCCAAGTTCCTTTATATATATATATATATATATATATATATATATATATATATATATATACATTGCTTGGAGTTTTAGCACCGGTTTACTCTACATATTGAAGAGTTCATTTGGGTTTCCTTCTGCATCCCATAAAGAAGAAGTACATTATTTTGTTGCGGCATTCTCATATGGTGAAAGGCACCATATGTGGTTGACGGTTGCTTCCTAGTTCCTCATTGGTGAATTCCAAGGTTCTGGTGGAGTTCGGGATTGTCAACTAAGCGGAGGTCGATACAAGAAGGAGCATCGGGGCTTGAAAGGAGTCGAGTTGAGTGTTGTAAGTATTTCGTGTCTTGTACTTGTAAAATACCATACTTAGTAGACTTATGGCTAGGGCCATCCGTGGTTGTTTCCCGGTTGTGGGTTTTTCCACGTACATCGCGACGTAGTGATTTATTGTTTATTTTATCTTGTGCAAACTCACCTAGAACGCATGCTTAGGTAATTCAAGATAAAATCTGGTTTTAATCACTACTTGTTTAATTTGGTGCTAAAATAAATTTGGGTAATGTGTAGTTAATTCAAGTCATTAAGTTAATTTGTTAAAATTGGTTTGGCCTAATTTACTAAAATGAATCAAATATTTTGTTAGGCAAATTTCTAGGACTTGAGTTAATTAAATTGGTTTTAGTGAAATTAATATAATTGTGTGTTTAATATAATTTCACTTGGTATTAATTTTAATTTAGAAAAGAAATTAAAATTTTTTGACTTTGTTTTTATTTCAACCATCATCTCTTCGCTTCCGCATCTTATAAAAGGAAATAATTGATTTGAAAGTATAAGTATTTTAAGATTGGGGGCCTTCTATTTTTCAGAAGCTAGTTCAAACGAGATTGGAGTCTCATTTGAACAAACTTTATTTTCATTCAAACGAAATACCTTTCTCGGTCAAACGAATTATATTTTTGTTGGAACGATTTCGTCGCCTCGAATTTCATGTCAGGTTTTTAAATACCCGTTTTGAGTTCTTTTTTCATGGCACTTCAAAAAAAATGTAAATTGCCAAAGTTTTTTCGTCTTTTGGGCTTCCAAACACTTTTCTATTCACACTTTACATCCCCAAATAGTTTTGTAAATCTTTTTGAAACCCTAGAAGTTTTGTATCTTGTATACACAATTTGTGGAGAGACATCTCTATTAGTGACCTTATAGACCCCAGGGATTACGGCTGAAGAAGGAAGAAACAGGTTGAAGGTTGATCAGTGGATACAGAGGGTGGACAGCAACCTGTTGATAACTTTGGACTTGATCATTTTCTTTAAAGGTTTTGAAGACACTTCACATTATACTTATGGGTGTATCAAGTAGTTTGTAAGTCGATAGTCTTATAAAACTCTCTAAAGTGATTATTAAAATATTTTTCCCTACAAAGGGATTTTTCCTCAATAATTGTGTTCTCTACATGCATAGTTTAAATCATTACACTAAACTAAACTAGGCGAAGGGTCACGGATTTTATCCCTAACCATTGGACATGGGTCGCGGATTTGGTATGTGACCAAATCGGGCTTGACCATAAACGCTGGTCATGAGCCATATTCATGACCACAGTACTGGTCTTTAAATTGTTAGCTCCTCCCACTCGCACATTCATTTTTTTCAAGGACAAACACTGGGCTTTTAATTATTGAACGTGATTCTTATCCCCTGTGGGGTTATTTACCAAAAGAGAGAACCCAATGGGTTTTTTCTCAACTAACCCGGTAGTTTCAGGAGCGATGGGCGTGTCTGTTGGATTAGTGGAGTATCTTATCTACTACAACTCGGAATATTGGAGTGTATTTATGATGGGGATGTGTATTTCTCACCAATTTGTGATGAGAATTCTCCTTGAGGTTGTATCATGTCGTCGATTGGAGCGTTGTTTCCATTACCGCTCGACATTATCTACAAAAATAATAAATGTTCAATGTGTATATAATAATAAATGCATAATTTCAAAGTTCAATATGAAATTTTAACTAACAGAAATAATTATTTGACCAGATATTATAATCTACCTTTTCATGGTCAGACTTTAATCAAAGTTCAATGTGTCTGATCTCCATCCAGTCAGGATTTGTTTTTAAAAACGTGCGGATTTTTGCACGTGGCCAATTAGGAGGAACCGTATCTATAATAGATGCATTGATGTCAGAGACATGAACTCGAAATCTCATCCTCTTCAGCCATTTGGCAAGATTGAGTTTGGCGTGCATGTGTCGTGAGACATCACAGTCTTCGGCAATGCTCTTTGTAAATAATTCTATCCATTAAGGGTGAATTTTTTTTCTGCCTTCTCTAACAACGTAAGAAATTTCAGTGCTCTATCGGGATTATGTACACAAAATATATATTGTACAGCTTCATCCCGATACTTTGGTAGGGAAAACAGAATACGATTGAACAGGTACTCTTGCTGGAGATGATCTCCACTGTTTATAAGGTAGTTAAATTGTTCGATCTTCCTATTCCCATAACAATAAGTGGGAGTACCCACTGAATGAGGCTCATTAATCAAAGATGTGCGAGTGAGGTCCAATTGCAACCTTTCCCACTCCTATTTCCATTCATTAGCACCGTGACTCATTTTTTCTAAGAAAAATGAACAAGGGCGTGATTATGGTTCGTATAAATAATGTCTCTAATAAATCATTAACTAGTTATTACGTACGAGGGCGTGAATCTTGTGCACACATACATACATAAATACATACGTAAAGATATATGAATGCGATTGTGGAGTCACTTCGGGTTGAATAATCCCGCAACTGACATAGCTTGTAATTGAAGTAGAGAATGGTACGACCCAGGTCGCGAAAATCTTTGTGACCCAACCTTGGATTTCCTTCACACAACGGTTACTTTCTCTCTTATAATAAGTTTTCTATTTACAATGTAAATCCCCCCCCCCCCCCCCCCCCCCCCAATAATATGGCATTTGAGAAGGAGAGCGTGGAATTAAACTATAGTTGCATAACAAGCCTTACTTCCCCTCATTCTCCTCAACAAAATCAAACTCCACCATCTAAAATCAGTAATGGCAACACTGATTTATTAGGTTTTAAATCCCATGTATGTGTGTTTACCTCCCATGAGTGAATCCCGTGTATGTGTGTTTATCTCCCACGAGTGAATCTCGTGTATATGTGTGTATATCACCATTAATTTATTAGGTTTTGAATACCTATTTTTGTCATTTAAGCCAACAATCCGTAAAATCAATCCTAACATCAACCCTAAAATTAACCCTTACAAACATTAGTCGTAAAATTAACCCTTACGAAAATTAGTCATAAAATTAATCCCTTACAAACATTACCCCTAAAATTAATCCCGGATTTAGCATCATTATTAAACTTAAACCAACATTAGTCATATATTTTGTTTCTAGACTTAAACCAACATTAGTCATATATTTTTTATATTTTTTATATTTTTTTAGCATCAATATTAAAGGGCACACATTTTTGTTATATTTCAGCCCTAAACCTACACCAACATTAGCATCAATACACACACATATACATTATACATACACATACACACATATTCACTATACACCCATACATACACATATAAACATATACACACTGAAATACACACACACATACGCATACATACACACATATACACACTGAAATACACACACACACACACATACATACACACACAGAAATACACTGAGCTTAAAATATCACCTTAGAGATTGAAAGAGAGATGGAGATTGAAAGAGAGATGGAGATTTAAATCTCCAGATTGAGAGCACAAAATCGCACGAGAGCCGAAAATTTGGAGGGCTTAGGGTTTTTGTGAGGGAAATGAAATAGTTTCTCTAGGTATTAAGTATAAAGACACTGGTCATGGCTAAAGGCCGTGACCCCATGCCGTGACAACATTCATTTTTAACATGTCAGCATGTAAATAATAACCTGGTCACGGTCAAAAGCCGTGACCCAGTTCCCAGAATGGTCACAGTCAAAAGTCGAGACTATATAAGTGTGGCTTTGGTTTATGGCCATGGTCTAAGGCCGTGACCCTATCCTAGACCAAATTTGGAGGGAAACTTGGCGCCATAATGGTCACGGTTGGATCATGGCTTATATCCATGACTCACACGAGTCACGGTGATTATCTGTGACTACATACGAGACGATACATTACCACACTACATTATGGACTTCATCACGCCTATTTTATGTATGGTCACAGCTATGGGTCGTGACCCCTTTTCCGTGACTATTTGCCCAGTTTAGTGTAGTGTTCTGTTTAAAACACATATATGCTTTCATAATTAATTTAATCAAAGATTAAAATTTGTTTTAAATTGGATTTTGTGATTAGGACTTAAATTGATAAAAATACAAAAACAAAATTTTTTATTGTAACCATCCTTGTCGGGCGTATTCACTACATGCTTACATAGTGATATCAGAGCATGGCAACTCTAACATAGTGGTATCAGATTAGGTTACACCAAATTATCATGCGATCCCGATTTTTGAAGAGTTTTTCTCACTGATACCAAATCTTAAATAGTGGTTTCCGAGCAGGTTGCACGGATTTATCGTGTAGATCCTTGTTTAGTGCTATTTGAGGGTAGTTGTTTATTCATCTCTCTTGTGTTGATTTTATTTTCTATATATGGATAGCCATAGTGATGACGACTTAAATCATTTGAATTTAAAGTTCTCTAAAAGAATTAAAATTCTTGAAAATGAAAATTTGCGTTTTGAAGCTGCTATGGAACTTTTGTAAAGTGTTTAAACTCAAAGAGATTTCTTTCGTGAAAAACTTGTGGACATGAACCATGATTTTAAAATTTTAGAGTTGTCTAAGAAAAAGATTCATGATAGAGTTAGGTTTTTAAATAAAGAATTATAAGACTCTAAAATTTCTAGGGTGAGTTTATGTGCCAAGAGGAAAATGATAAATTGATTTTAGATTTGAAGGCACGTGAGAAGACTCTTAGGGATAAGTTCACTTTCATTGAGGAGGATCAAGACAATCTTCAAGAAATGATTGAAAATTGAAAGAATGAGTTCCTAAAACATGAAGAGTCTAATTCTTTGCTTGAGTCTAAAATTCTAAGGTTAAAAGATTATTTAAAGGACTATAGTAGTGTTGGTAGGGATGGTACTAGCTCTCATATTTCTAATTCTCCCATTGCCAAAGTTAAGACCATTATTTATTTTAGTTGGTCAACTGCATCCAAGGACATTAGAAAAGTTCAACCCATAGGTAACATTACTCACGTTTACACATGTTGGCATTATGGTGGAAAGGTCACCTTAGATATTTTTTCAATGATCTTGGAAGAAGTCCTAGGAAGTTGAAGTCTAGTGTCCCTTGGTTCCCAAAACTCGACCTATTAAGTATAGATATGTTTGGGTTAGGAAATCTTTTTTTGAGGCTCTAAATATTCGACTGCTTGATTCTCGCATGCTTGCACATGACTCTTCACATGCTATACGTTTTGGATGATTAATTGCATAAATTTGTTTGTCATACTCTAGTTGTGCTTCATGATATATATCTTCCAGTGTTATAACATGTGTATCTTTTGTATTTTTATTTATATTTTGAGTCATATTAAAAAAATATTAAAAGATTTTACTTTGATAAATGTTTTTTGAAAAATACAAAAAGATTTTTATTTTTTCTATCTATTTACATTTTGTATGGAATATTGGTGTGTTTAAATTCTATTCATCCCATACTTTCCATGTGGCTAGGATATTTGGTTATGATTGTATATACTTGGATTGTTCTTAACCATGCTATCATGGAGTTGTTTCAAACTTGATCTGCTATGCGAATTCGACTTTGTATATGCTTCCGCACACACATGCCTGGTATTGTTTAACGTTAGCATCACATGTATATTTGAGTTTTTGTGACACCCCATCTATTTTAATTACGGGTGATCAGTCCTTTATCAAAATAATTAGGAATCTCATTTGGTTGATTCTTAGCATTACTGTCAAAAAACTTTTTAATTACTAACCATTTATGTTAAATTAAGTTGGTGCCAAATTTTATCTTTCATTTATACAACAACATGCAAAATTAAAATAAATAAACCAAATCATCCACACAATAATAGTCTGATCAATCATATGACGTATATATAAATAAGTGAGACCGAATAAACCATTGATTCCTAAAGAAAATCCAAATACAAGTCTGAAATAATAAAATTGAATATGAATAAAGTCTAATTAATAAAGTGAAGAACTAAATAATCTCAAGGGGAAACATGCCCAAATGAAATACTGAAGAATCTTCTATCTAGAAATAAATGAACTGAAGCGTCTAAAGCAATTCTTGCAATTCTCCAAAAGTGCTGGAATTACGCACCTTTAGATAGAATCATCAAGCCTGGCGTCTCTATGGCTGGACACCTAAAAGGTTTTGAAAATATTTTGACATGGGTCAGAGCCCAAAGAACAGTTTAAAAATATTTTGCAAGTGTTTAAATCACAATTAAATAAGTTATTAGATACACATGTTAGTTTCCACGTACACTCCCTTGAGATTCTCACATCTCAACTAATGTGCACGCCTAACTTACCCTATCTAGCTATGATACCCATGGCAACTAGATAACGTATCTAAATAACCTCGATAGGTGTAGCTCACTCGTATTACCCATATTACATGATACCAAAATATCAATAATATATTAACCACATATAATTATTGAGTCATTCATTTATGTTTCTCCACTTATATTTCTTTTAGATATACATAACCTATTAGCTCTACTATCACACATAAGTAGGTACATTGCACTTGTATATATTTAACACTCATATAATATATATACAACTATAGCATCCCCGGAATGGCCCCTCGTGATGCCGACACACTCTGCTATCAAGTCCATATACCTCTCATACCAAATCAAGGACTATCGGTTCAGAATGTCTCCTCGAACCCAAAATCAATCAATACACACTGGAGGTGAACATGGTTCTGAGCATTTGGTATATGCACATACCTAACGTACCCAAATAACTAGTTGGTTCTACTAATACACAACACATAATGAGCCTCCCTAAGTTCCATGTTTTGGGTCACACACCAAACCGCAGTGGAATCGTTAAAGTGGGATCGGCCTTTATAGGGAAACCTCCTGATAGCACACAACATAGGTATGTTCACACACATAATCAAACCACAGCCATATGCATTCACACAACCTATATATGCATATTATTCATTACGTATACACACAATCCATCAATATAATCCATACGTAGTATATAACTCTAGAATACTCAACGTACAAATTATAACTTCTTTCCATATAATCCTAAGTATCACTCGCTACCCGAAGGGTTCTAGTTATGCCTTAATTAATATAAGTAGTTAATATATCTCTACCCTACTGGTATTTGTCTTAGATTACCATTTACCCTTCCCATAATCTGGATTATAATTTTCAATACGCTTCATGATCGGTGGATTCTCGTCAGTTTAAGCCTTTAACCTTACGCTCATTAAAATTAAACCGGCCTCACCGATGCGTCTACTGACCTTCCCTCAGTCCTTATATTGTTAAAAGATAATTACTAAGATTTTGAGCAAATCGGGGTAAGTAAAACTTTGAAATTAAAACAAGTCCCCAATTTCAGCAGCCATCGACCGATCGAAGGATTTAATCGATCGATCCATCGATCGATCTACATTCATAGGTTGATCGATAAAAACTGGGTTGATAATTTTGTCCCATTTCATTTTTCTCCCTGCTCATCACCTCGAAACCTCATAGATCTTTCCCAAACTCCCAACTAACATTACTAAAATCCATATATATATTTATGTGTGGGGATTATTGCTAACGTAAATCATGTATCAAATCCATACAAATTTCATATAAGATCAGATTAAAACTCCATATTCACGAAAACATTAGTTTTAGTGTTTTTCATGCATAATCATCCATTTACCCAGATTCCTCCCATTTTAATTATCACATCTAATCTAATTTCGTGTCCTCTACATATTTGATTCATTCTACATGTAATCCTACCTAGAATTATGAGTTATATTCATTAAACTCCTAAGAACGTCATCAATTATCATTAAATCAAAAACCTTATACTACATGGGTATTATAACTCATAAAATCATTCAAGATAAACACTTGCCTTATCATACAGGTCAGAATTCATTTTGTGTTATGTGATGAAGGTTCCTTCCTTGCTTTCGATCATGATTCCGATAACAACTGGGGATAAATTGCGATGTTTTACCACCAAACTCTCTTTTTTCCCCTATAATGGAATCTCCTCTCTTATCCTTTGATTATTAGGGTTTAAGATATGTTATGCTTTTGCCCCAAATGACTAACCTTAGGTTTTAAATCCTAATTCCTGAAATTAGACTAACGGGCCATGCCCAAATGAACCGAACACTCTCGTACGGGCTCGATCATGACAAAAAAAGGCCCCATAACCAAATTACAACCCTCGGGTACACTATTTTGACAATCTCGACCCATTCGAAATCACTCGTGATCTCAAAATAGTCATTCAAGTCACTCTACAATAAATTCCTATCCCGACCTCAATTAGTCTACACGCGACTTCTGGTTGGGATACAATGCTACCCGGTCACTATCGCTTTCTAGGACATAAAAATAATAATTTATTATTCACTTGGTAATCTTATTCCACAAATATTAACCATTCTCTCTCACTCGATTAATATTTTAATCAATAAATAATATTTAATTCCATTAAATTACGTCCCACTTGTAATTTAAGATTAACCGACTTAATTCAATATGAGGTGTTATATACTTTCCCACTTACAAAGGGATTTCGCCCTCAAAATTAGGACGTACCTACGGTGAATAACTCTAGATACTGCTCATGCATGTCATCCTTCTGCTCCCACATTGACTCATCAACATTGTGGTGCCACCACTGAACTCCAACCAAGGGTACCACTTTAGACTGCAATTTATGCTCACTACGATCAAGTATCAACACTGGTCTCTCCTCGTATGAGATATTTGGGTGCAAGTTGATATCCTCTAATGGAACATGCCAGAAGGCCTTCTCACTCCTCTAGTATTTCTTTAGCGATGACACATGTAAAGCATCGTGGATCCGCTGTGGGTGCTCCAATAGTCCCAGCCCGTATGCCACTGGTCCCACCCTCTCGATAATAGGGAACGGTCCCACATATCTCGGCACTAGCTTCCTCTTCTTATTGAATCTCATGACCCCTTAATAAGAGACACCCGCACTAGCACCTAGTCACCTACCTCAATATCTATGTTCCTCTTATTTGTATCAGCATAACTCTTCTCCGTGTCTTCAGCTATACGGATGCACCCTCGAATCAGCTCAATCTTGGAAGTGTTTTCTTGAATCATCTATGAACCCAATAACTTGTTGTCCACCACGTCTAAATAGTAAGCGGGTGTATGAGAATACCGACTATACAGTGCCTCAAATGGTGCCATGCTGATGGTGAACTGGTATGAGTTGTTATACGCAAACTCTACCAAAGGAAAGGACTGATCACGTCCTCCCATGATGTCAAGTGTGCACATCCACAACATATCTTTAATAATTTTATTAACTCTCTTTGTCTTCCCATCTGTCTGTGGGTGATACGCAGTACTCAAATGTAAATCTGTCCCATCGCCTCCTGAAATCTCTACTAGAAATAGTACATATAGATATTTTTCGAATCGAACACAATATTAATCAAAATCCCATGTAGCCATACTATCTTAGCAATGAATAAATGTGCATACTGCCTCATCTTAAAATTCATATGAACAAGAAGAAATTTGTCCGCCTTAGTAAATCGATCCATTATTACTCATATGGAGTCGTGACCCCGCTGCGATGTCGGTAGCCCAGTAACGAAATCCATGGATATACTCCCACTTCCACATAGGAATCTTGAGTGGATAAAATATCCCTACAAATATTTGGTGGTCTACCTTCACTAGCTAGCAGGTAGCACACTTTGAGACAAATTTCGCTATGTCCCGCCTCATCCTCGACCACTAATACTACCTGCGCATATTCTGGTACATCTTATCCCCATCGGGATGTATCACAAATTTAGACCCATGAGACTCTGACATCACTATATGTCCTAAATCCTCATCCTCTAGAACCATGAGTCTCCCATTAAAATTCAAACCACCCTTTGTACTGATCAAGTACGACTATGTCCCATCGGCTAATAACTGGCGAACCCTATCTTGGAAATACCGATTCCATGCCTGTGCTTTCACCACCTTCATAACAATCCTAGGTACAATAGCTAATACGGACATAAAAACCATGACAATCTCATCATCGTGTCGAAGTTCTCTCCACTTCGCCTTCAAAACCTCTGATATATCCCTAGCAGGTCGCCAACTCAACTTGTCTGCCACCATGCTAGCCTTCCTAGGATGATACTAAATATCAAAACCATAATCCTTCATTAACTCCAACCACCTCCTCTGCCTCATGTAAAGATCCTTCTGCGTGAAAATATAATAAAGATATTTATGGTTCGTGAATAAGGTAAACTGATCTCCCGATAGATAGTGACTCCAAATCCTAAAGGAAAAAATAATCGCAGATAACTCCAACTCATGTGTGGGGTAATTCCTATCGTGGGGCTTTATCTTCTGAGATTCATAAGCTATAACCCTCTCCTCCTGCTGTAATAAACTTCCAATTCCCTATTAGGATGCATCAGTGTAGACACGGTAATCCACTCCTCCCCTAGGTAGTGCAAGTACAGGTACTGAGGTCAATTTTCCCTTTAGCTCATCGAAGGCTAACTGATAATGGTCGTCCTAAATAAATGGTACCCCATTGGGAGTCAGATTCATCAACGAGCCCGAAATCTTCAATAAACTGAATGAATCTTCTATAATACTCGACCAATCCTAGAAAGTTGTGAACCTCGATTGGTGTCGTGGATTGTCCCCACTCCTCACCTTCGATATCTTACTCGGATCAACTTTTATATCCCTGTCAAAGACAATGTAGCCCAAAAAATGCACCTCCCGAAGCCAAAACCCATATTTCTCAAATTTGGCATACAGCTGGTGATCACGTAATGTCTGTAAAACCATCCGTAGATACTCGGCATGCTCATCCTCAGAGCGAGAGTAAACCAGAATATCGTCGATGAACACAATCATAAACTGGTCAAGGAACTCTCTAAAAACTCGGTTAATCAAATCCATGAACACTGTTGGTGCGTTGGTGAACCCGAATGGCATTACCCTAAACTCATATGATCCATATCGTATCAGAAAAGCAATCTTGATAACCTCCTCCTCTTTGACGTGCAATTGATGATAACTAAACCTCAGATCTATCTTGGAAAAGTAAGCTCCTCCCCTTAGCTGGTCGAACAGATCATCAATTCGAGGTAGGGGTACTTATTTCGAATCGTGACCTTGTTTAACTCCTTGTAATCGATACACAATTGAAGCAACCCATCCCTCTTCTTAACAAACAACACTGATGCACCCCATGGTGATATATTGCGTCTAATGAAACCCTTACCCAAGTGCTGTTGAATCTGCTCCCTTAACTCTCTCATCTTGGATAGGGCCATGCGATACGGATCTCGATCTATAGGCCTCGTACCTAGTGCTAGGTCAATAACAAACTCAAATTTCTAGCTTGGCGATAGCCCAGCTATATCTTAAAATACTTCCTCAAAATCCCTCACTACTGGAATCGAGTCTAACGAAACAACCACCTTCTGTAAGGTCTCATCCTAAATGTAATACAAATGCATTCTCGACCCTCCTTTAGGAAGAGGCATCACCACTAAGAACATCTCCTGCCCTGGAATTGAGAACACAATAGTCCTCCCGAAACAATCCACCATCGCCTAGTATCCAGCTAGCCAATCTATACCCAAAATGACATCGTATCCCTCCATATATAACACAGTAAGGTCGACGACTAAACATAATCTACCCACATCAATGTCCACACCCCTACAGATCAAGTGTATGAGCAACCCACTACCCAATGATGACTCCACACACATAATAAGACTATCAACTGAATAGACTGACAACTCGTGCAAATCTAGTCGCTATGAAAGAGTGTGATGCCTTATTATCAAATAAAATACTACCCTTAAGCCCGTGAATAGGAAACGTACCCTCTGTTATTGGTGGTGACTGTGGGGTGTGTTATATGATGGCATCTCAGATGTTGTAAACATGTTCATATTATAACTACCCATGTTATGGTGGGGAGGGTGTAGCACGTGGCCTCTGTGCCTTCTGCTTCTGCGGGGAACCATGTTTTAGCTATACTCTACCCTGCTGTGGGAAATCTCTCCTCTTGTGTACCATTTGTCCACGAATAAAGCATTTGCCTGGGAACTCTCTCTGCCTCTGGCCCTAATGGTGTTGACCCTACTATTGGCCCTGATGGCCTCGGTGAAGCTAGCCTCCCCCATTACTCCCTTGGCCCTGATGGTCCTAAGGAACCTGTTGCCGCTGAGGAGCCTACTGGGCCTCCCTGTAACCTTCATCGGGTCGATAGCCCCCATATCTAAACCTCTGGGCCTGATCCCCCCTACCAGGAATCCTTCCCCTAGTGTCGACCTGACTGTTGTTCCTATTGCGGTGCTCCACTAGCACCGCTCCCTCCTGCCTTTCTCAGCTGGATATGATTACCTACTCTCTTGCTTAACTTCACATGGAAGTGATGGTCCTGGCAGTGTAAAAATATGGTATTGACGACATTCGTATAACTCACCAATGCAGGGATGCCAATCAAATGCTTCCTGATCTAATAGGCTAGCCCATCCATAAACTTCACATTCTTCCTTTCCTCGCAGTTCACCTCGTTTGGCATAAAATTAGCCAAACAAGTGAACTCCCCCTCTTACTCAGCTACTGAGCGGTCACCATGAGTCACCTCACTTAACCTATTTCGCATCTCTGTCTCAACAGCTGGCGAAAAGTATTTGCGGTCGAACCACACCCATAACTCTGCAATCAACATCGTGTCCCTCTCATCCACGATGGTAACTGACTCTTACCACTGTAATGTTTCTCTAACCAGCCTAAAAGTGGCTAACATTTTCTTTCGTACCTCGCTACACTATACTATGCGCAGGTGGTACTGAATGTTCTTTTTCCACTGGCACATCACAATCACATCTAAACTACCCTGGAACTCGATTGGGTGGCCCTTCTGAAAAGTCTCCCCAACTCTCTACCAATCTGACGGCCCCGGGTGGGCCTGGACAACCGTTTCCACTAGATGTGATGGCTGCAAGGCCTGAGGAAAATAGAGAGCCATGGATGTCATCGCTATATTAACTTCCTATGTCACAATCTCTGCCACCTCTACTACTGACAATGATCCCTATGGTGGATGTGGTTGCGGTGCCCGTGGCTCCTACTGAGCCTCTCTCACATTATCCCTAGCCACTACTCTCACCACTCATACTCTCTTTGGTGGCATCTGAAAATAGATCGAATTGTATAAGTTACTAGTCAATACAAATATAACATCGAAGAACATAATCTCAAATGCGTATGCACGAATGCAAAAGTCCTAATAATAGGGCTCTATGTCAATGAACGCTAAGCTGAAATCGTAATAAGTCGTACAGATCCTATGGACAATAAAACCTAATGCTCTGATACCATCTGTGACACCCCGCCTATTTTAATCAAGGATGGTCAATCCTTTATCAAAATAACCAGAAATCTCATTTGGTTCATTCTTAGCATCATTGTCAAAAAACATTTTAATTACTATACACCTATGTTAAATTAAGTGGGTGCCAATTACACAAGTGCGGAAAAGATCGGAATGGTATTGAATTAATATTCTGGAAAATGTTACAAAAGAGAGAGAAGATAAAAATTACAAATGATGATTACAACTGAGGCGAAGCTCTCCTTTTATAGCCTCTAAAAGATGACCTTATCTTTTTCTTAATGAATAAACAAAGAAAAGAAAACATAAACGTGGGTTGCTAAATGTAAAGTGCACAGTGATTGCACAGTAAAAGCACATAGTAATTTACAATGATTCAAAAAGTAAATAGTAACTGATTTGGATGTTTTTATTTTAAACGTCCAAATCGTCATCACATGCGTCAGCTGATTACTGACCGTATGCATATCCCACTTCGTGTGCTGGATGATTTGCAGTCGTCCACATGGGTTAATTTTCTTCGTCCAATTGTCATGCATCAAATGCATTGGCAATGTTGGCCTCAGCAATAGAGTCGAAGGACATGCTGTCGTTAGGGATGTGGTTTGGAGGTCCATGTAATTGGGCTTGTTCGTATTCCTCCGCATGGCTTAATTGTTCAAAGGGAACATCTAAATTATTTTTGTTTTTCAAGTTATTTAGAAACTCCCTTACTGCCGCTCGTTGTTCAAGTGAGGTAGTATAATTTATCGGTAATTCAGTAACAAATAATCGTCTGCCATCAGTTACCATAAATTTTAATGTTGATTCCCGATAAAAATATTCTGCATAATTTGAAGTATTGATCAGGTTTTGTGACCAATATCTCGTTGTGTCCAACTGGTCCAACGGTACATTAAGTTCAATTTCCCAATTTTGTTCAATCTCGTCCCATTCATAGTCCTCAGTGGCTCTAAGGTACCAGATCTGGTAGGGTTGATAGAAAATTTCTCTTGATCGCCAACCAATTGTGCTTGTGATATGAAATGGCAGATAGCGAGTATATTTATACTTGCTTTTTGTCAATACATGATAGATCATGGTTTTGATCATCATAGGTAAAAATTCAAAATGATTGAAATAAGCTACACTGAAGAAGATTAGTTTGTTTACTAACCCCCATTCAATTGTTTCAATATCCCAAGGTGGATACCCTTCTTCAGTAATGAAATGCAGTTTTGGCATGTCATCACTATAATTTAAGCTAGAGTAAAAATGTTGCAGTAAAAGACTTTTTATCTTTTGCTCATGGTCCTCAATTTTTGGTAAAATTTTAATTTGGAATAGAGGACGTGGGAGAATTATCTTTGCTTTTTCAAATAGACAAATTCTCCTAATAGTATTGAAGATCTTGCCAGAAAAATCATTTTCCAGTAATTCAGAAAATTCCAGAAAAGTATCAATTTTTTCTAAAGAAAAATCTTCATTTTCATAGTTTAAGCCTTTTATGAGTTTGAGGCTCAGACTTTTGAATTTATCCAAAGTTGTTGTTTGTTCAGCAATTTTGTTAGCAAGGATACTCATATTTCTTCTAAAATCTTTTCTCTTATCTCGGAGATGAGATTTCCATGCTTCATTTAATGGTGTATACAACTCGCAGGGGATTCCTGGGTTGTGAAAGTCATAAGTTTCAGTATCAAGGAGGCTTTTCTTGATCGGAAGTTTGGAGAACTGGTAAATCATATTAGGATCCAATTTTCCCATGCTGTAATGGCTTCTGGCATAGTATTATATTTTTGGTGACATGCACCAGGGAATTTGTTTACTTGCATAAAACATTGATTCCAGTTGTCATAGAAGCCTGGGTTTCTTCCACTGAATACAACATAAACAGGGTTTGGTTTAGGCTGTGTGGATGATGATGCTTGAGTTTTTGCCTTTTTAGCAATAGTCACCCAATCTCCTTTGGTTTCTCCTGGATGCTTATCTCCCATCCTGAAAATAGAAAAGAAAGGCCACTTGTTTAGTGGTTTTAATAAAATATATTTCAAAATATTCCACTTGTTTAGTGGGTGTTATTTTAAAATATTTAATATTCTCCACTTGTT
The DNA here is from genome assembly GCA_949130495.1 of Sambucus nigra. NCBI lineage: Eukaryota > Viridiplantae > Streptophyta > Magnoliopsida > Dipsacales > Adoxaceae > Sambucus > Sambucus nigra. Next base: position 93,385,761 of record OX422210.1, on the reverse strand, counting down.
TAGTGGGTTTCTAAAAACTCTACTTGGTTAGTAGGTTTTTCATCACAGTTCCTGCTAAGATAATCTGCAAGAAAATTATTAGTACTATTTAAATGTTCAACTTCAAAAGTATAAATAGCAATTTGGTTGAACCATTTAAGTTTTCTTTCTTCTAAAATATTTCTTTTGTTTATCAGGAAGTCTTTTACAGCTTTATTATCCGTTCTGACAATAAAGTCTTCAGGTGCTAAGAAAATATGGAATTTTTTAATAGCAAGTTTTATTGCTAGTAATTCTTTTTCAAAAATAATATAATTCAGTTCATTTGGTTCAAATTTTCCTGAATTATATCCACATATTAATTCATGTTTTTGAATTGATTTTGGTATAGCAGTTTTCTTACCACGAATACCGAAATTATTGGAAGGATTGTTTTCATTCCAATATTCTGAAGGAATTGCTTTGAGAACACATCCCCAGCAATTATCCGAAGCATCAGTTTCCAATATTAATTTATCTCCTGTTTTAGGAAAATAAACTTTTGGACAATTATTAATGATTTCTTGTTTAATTGTTTTAACAACAAGAGTATCATTAGCACTCCATGTAAAAACTTCATTCTTTTTATGTTTTTCAAGAAGTGGTAATTCTTTTTGAGATAATCCTTTTATGAAATTTCTTCCATAATTAAGGATTCCTAGGAAACTTTGTAATTGTTTTTTATCCAAAATTTCCTCATTAAAATCTCTTATTTTAGAGATGATATGATCTTGTAATTGTAGGCCATCAAGATTTAGGATTATGCCAAGAAAATTAATTTCTGTTTTTTCAACATAAATTTTCTTAGGTGATAAAATGATTCCATATTTTTGGAATTTTTCACAAATAATTTTTAGATGATATCTACGTTCTTTTATGGTTTTGGAAAAAACAAGGAGGTCATCTATATAGACCACACAAAAATCTTTAAGGTCTTTAAAGATTTTGTCCATCCATCTTTGATATACCCGAGGAGCTGTGTTTAGTCCAAAAGGCATAACATTCCATTGATACTGTCCTCTAGGAGTACTAAAGGTTGTCAATGGCTTGGATTCTTCAGTTAGTTTTAACTGCCAAAATCCAGATTTACAATCGAATTTGCTAAAGAACTTTTTTCCTTTAGTTTGGTTAATTAATACATCCTTTCTTAGAATAAAATAGCCATCAAATTCTAATTGTTCATTTAGTCTTTTATAATTTATAACCATTCTAGATTTTCCTCTTATAACTTCACTTTGTTTTCTCACCATGAAGGCAGGGCTAGAGTGTGGACTTATTGTTTCTTCAATAAGGTTTATATCCAATAATTCTTTGATTTGTTTATCAAATTCATCTATATCATTTCTGGTATAGATCATTGGTTTTACTCTTATAATGACATTGGGATCTCTTAGTTTGAGATTACAATATCTTGAACTTTTATTCCATAATTTTAATGGGTTTTCACTAAAATTGTCTTTTAATATAGTATAAAGCCAATGAGTTTCTTCAAGGGCTTTGATAAAAGGAGTTATATCCCCTTTCTTAGTAGGGCGAAAATCTCTTTCGCACTTATATTTATGTTGTTGTAGTAAATGGATTTTTACTACATCTTTGTTGAGGGTTAAATTTATAGTTCCCTCATCAATACTTATAGGCAAATATTCTGAGATAAAAATGTTGCCTAATATAAAATCTCCATGCATTTCTGGAAAGCATAAGATTTTTGGAATAATGAATTTCTTTTCGTTAAACCATATAGCCATTTTTTTTGCTTTTAAATCAATGAAATGTTGTGTCCCATTGATGCCTGTTACAGCAATTGGATTTTTCATTTTTATCCATTTTTCAGGAGGTAGAGCATTAGGTCTACAAGAACATATGGTTTCTCTTGTATCAATTAATGTGCAAAGACTATATGGTTTATCGCCTGCAAAATTGAAGTAACCTAATACATAAGTATATCTTCTCTTTCCATGGCTTGGTGAGAAGATTATTTCTTCTTTTCCTAATTGAAAATAATAAATTTGACTTAATTTTATATTATCTTCTTTTAGATAATTTGTTCCAGGTAATATTGGTACTTGTATATTTTTCATAGCAATAGGAGGTTTACTATTACTATTATTACTACTCTCGCCTTTTAAAAGGTTTTTTCCTTTTAATTTTTCCCAATCATTGTCAGGAAAATTATTTTGAGAATTTTCTGAATGTTTATTTTTAAAATAAACATTATTACCAGATACTTGTAATTCAACGTTGTTTCGTTGTTTTTCAGGAGGTGGATCTGTTATTTGGGGTGGTATCCATTGTTTTGGTACTTCCAAATCTCTCCAGTTGATTAATCTGGGCTGGATTGCCGAATCAAATGGTCGAGGTTCAAATATTTCTATAATATTTCTATCCACATTCTGTGTATTTGTATGTGGTAGAGTTGTCAATTCATGAATTGTTTTCCAATGTATTGACATATTTCTTGAGGTATCTTTCATTCCTATTCCTTTGGTTTGGATTTTTATAATGACGGATTCCTCAATATTTGGATCATCAATAGATATGAAGAAATTTGGTTTTATGTTAAACCAAATAACTCCATTTACCAAATTGGATTGGACTCCTCAAATTATGGAATTCATAGGGTTACTGAATCTTTTGTCTAAGACCAGTATAGCTACGGGTGTATCCATACCTTGTCTAAACAGGGCAGTAATACATATTTGAATAAAACCTATATGTATATATTTAATATTTGGGTGTTTTTTCTTCCATCTTTTGATCTTTTTTAGATCAAAAAGTTTAATATATGTTGTTTTATCATCTGTTGATCCAACAGTAGTATTACCATTAAATTATTCAAATATTCTTGTTGAGAATAATTTGAATTTTGATAATTTATAGACATCTTCCTTTTTTATAAGTCGTCTTGGATTATCAAAATCTTACAATTGTTCATTGGTAAAGGTGATTTCTTCTCCAACTATTTCACGAAGGGCTATTGTTTGTAGCTCATCTTCGCTACTACCTCGTACTTCTGCAGTATTATACATAAATACAAGTTCTTCATCAGATGTTTCTGATTCAGATTCAAGCTCATATAAAATTTCATTAGAATAATTAGAAATATCATAATCAGATAAATCTTCTCCATAAAATATTTCTAATTCTTATTCTTCAAGAAATTTTATCATTTTATTTGCACTTTTTCCTTTTTTAGGACAATCAGGTGCATAATGGCCTTCTTCGTTACAAATATAACAACGACACTTCTTTTTTAGAGGTGTTTTTTTAGAAGGTTTCTTTTTCCTAATATATTTTTTATTCTTTGAAAAAGATGTTTTCTTTTTCCAAGGTTTCCATTTAAATTTTCTCTTTCGAGAATATTTAAAATATTTGGAATTTCTAGGAGGTGGATTACATCCTATTTTCCAGTTTTCTTTTAAAATCTTATCACAACATTTATAACCAGCTTTTGATTTTGTGATTTGATTTTTAATTTGTTTCTTGGCTTTTATTTCAATGCATTTGTCAGATATTTTTCTTAATACCCAATTAATGCGAAAACCAAGATTGTCATCTGTCTCATCCTTTCCGATAGTTTTTAACCAGCCAGGATAAGATTGTAAGGATATTTCATCCCATGGATTTGGGAGTTTGTGAAATAATTGATCCATCCATTGTTTGGTTTCTGAATGTTTTAGTTTGAAATAATATTTTTTATATATTTCAACAAATTCTTCAAATTGCCAAATGTTACATAATTCCAGTTTAGATAATATGTAACACGCATCTTCTTGGAGTCTAGGTTCTCCAGTATATCCAATCATATTTTATTTAATTATTTCAACAAATCCTTTTAATATTTCATCAAAAGATTTGAAAGTTTGTAGGAGTTCAGTTTTTTGCTGAATTCCTTTATTTGAGCTTTCCCATTGTTGCAACCATTGTAAAACATCTACTTGGAGTGTTGCAGCAAGGTAGTCTAAATTTTTTTCATTAGACCATGTACTCTTATAGTTAGTAATGAGTATAGACATGGATTGTGCCCACTCATTAATAGTTTGTTCTTGATCTTTAAAAGGGACATGCCTTAGATCAAGATACATACCATGTTGAGATATATTTTGTTTGTTCAAATTATCTCTTCTTAAGAAAAAAGGATTTGGTTCATCCTCATTTTTAGTGTTACTTGTATAAGCATTGCCTGTTTTAACAAAATCTTCTTTTTCATTTTTATATGCAGGGGTTTGCATATAATCTTCAAAAGCCTCCCAATTTTGGAATTCCTGTAGTGGTTCTTCAGCCTTCCTTTTTCCATCAATTGTATTTACTAAATGTGGTGGATTTTCTTCTTCATCAGATGAATATTGGTTTAATTCATACTGATAATATTGTAATAATTTTTCATTTTCTAAATATGTAGTTTGTATTTGTTCAATGAGTTTATTACGTTCTGAGACAGTTAATATTGGATCTTTGTATAGATGTCTCCAATAATCTAATATTTCACGAACGTTTATATATTCGGTGTAATTAAATTCTTCTGTTTGAAGAGCTTTAATTTATTCCGAACCATAATATAACCTAGGAATTTTTTTATCCCCTGGGTTATTCATTCTAGTTTGTTCTGGATTTTGATTATCTATTTTGTTTAATAGATTTTCAATTTTTTGTTTAGTCTCCTCTTTTAGATCTAAATTTGTAACCGTTCGAGTTGACTAATTTTTTTATCAACTTTGTTTAAGTTGAATTCAATACAATCTAATTTTTTCTCTACATAATTTTGATTAACGACCTGATGTCTTTCAGTTCGTTTTACCCAACTAAAAACTATATCAATTAAACTATTTAACGTAGTACTAATTTTACTAATATCATTTTCAAATTTTTTTTCTATATGCAAACTATGATTATACGTAGACTCATCTTTTTGTAACCATGGTGCTAAACATTGTAAATTAATATTATCATTATTTTGTTCATCTTTTCCAGATTCCATTGGTACCTAAGACCTCCTATTATATGTTGTTTCAGGTGCCTAAAACCGATTTTCCTAACGCCAATTGCTATCTACAGTAGCTTTTTGGCAAACGGAAATATGCTCTTTGAAACAATAATAGGGATATGGGTTTTATGAAAACTTTAAAGATTTTCAAAGTAACTTTTTTTTAACACACTTATTTATATAGAACTAAGATTAAACGGTATTTCATACAACAATTATTACGACACTTAATTCCAATAACTTTATGTTTTACCCTAAAATTTTCTCCAGCAACATAAGTTATGTGATGGAGTATAACAGTTTCTACTTTAACATTCATATTAGCATAACAATATAAACATAATTAGAATACTAACAAAATGGTAGAATACTAACCTTTAATAACAAGAAGTAATAAGGCTCTAATACCAATTACACAATTTGTAATAATACCAATTGCACCAGGGTACACAGCGTGAAGCGTGCGTGTGGCATCCAAAGGTCCCTCAGAACTACTTTTTACACATGTTGCCTCTCGACAACTACAACCCACCCCGGACCTTAACCGACGGGTCACTCTAGGGGTAAGAGTCATCACTTCGCCACCAATCGTGAAGAACTGTCATGAGTCGAGAACCCCCTATGAGTCTGGTTCCTCCTAAAGGCGAGGTCTTATACCATAGTAGCTCTGATACCAATTGCACCAGGGTACACAGTGCGAAGCGTGCGTGTGGCATGCAAAGGTCCCTCAGAACTACTTTTCATTTTTATATGCAGGGGTTTGCATATAATCTTCAAAAGCCTCCCAATTTTGGAATTCCTGAAGTGGTTCTTCAGCCTTCCCTTTTCCATCAATTGTATTTACTACATGTGGTGGATTTTCTTCTCATCTCCGAGATAGGAGAAAAGATTTTAGAGGAAATATGAGTATCCTTGCTGACAAAATTTCTGAACAAACAGCAACTCTGGATAAATTCAAAAGTCTGAGCCTCAAACCCATAAAAGGCTTAAACTATGAAAATGAAGATTTTTCTTTAGAAAAAATAGATACTTTTCTGGAATTTTCTGAATTACTGGAAAATGATTTTTCTGACAAGATCTTCAATACTATCAGGAGAATTTGTCTATTTGAAAAAGCAAAGATAATTCTCCCACGTCCTCTATTCCAAATTGAAATTTTACCAAAAATTGAGGACCATGAGCAAAAGATATAATAACATGTGGAAATTAAAATAAATAAACCAAACCATCCACACAATAATAGTCTGAATAATCATACGACATATATATAAATAAGTGAGACCGAATAAACCATCGGTTCCTAAAGCAAATCCAAATACAAGTCTGAAATATAAAAACTGAATCCGAATAAAATTTGGTAAATAAACGAAAGAACTAAATAGTATGAAGGGGCAACACGCCCAAATGAAATACTGAATAATCTCCTATCTAGAACTGAATGAACTGAAGCGTCTAAAGCAACTCCTCCAAGCCTCCAAAGTGATGCAGTTATGCATCCCTAGATAGAATCATCAAGCTTGGCATCTTTGTGGCAGGACACCTAAAATGTTTTAAAAATATTTTGACACGGATCAGAGCCAAATAAAATAGTTTGAAAATATTTTGCAAGTGTTTAAACCAAATTTAAATAATTTATTAGATACACATGTTAATTTCCACGTACACTCCCTTGATATCCTTAACTCTCAACTAATGTGCATGCCTGACGTACCCTATCTAGCTATGCTGTCCATCCCAACTAGATAACGTATCTAAATAACCTCGATAATTCTAGCTCATTCGTATTACCTATATGACATGCTACTGCAGTATCAATAATATATTACCCACATATTATTATTGAGTCATATATTTAATTTTCTCCACTTATCTTTCTTTTACATATACACATCCTATTAGCTCTACTATCATACATAAGTAGTTGTATCACATATGTATATATTTAACACACATATAATATATACAATTATAGAATCCATGTAACGGCCCCTCATGATGATGGCATATTCCTCTATCAAGTCCATATACCTCTCGTACCAAATCCATTACTGCCGGCTCGGACTGTCTCCTTGAACCCAAAATCAATCAACACATACTGGAGGCAAATATGGTTATAATCCTTTCGGATACACACATACCTAATGGACCCACCCGAAACACCGATCCCACTAATACACAACACATAGTGAGCCTCCCTAAGTTCCATGTTCTGGGGCACACATCCAGACCTCACTCGAATCGTTAAGGTGGGATCGCCCTCTGTGCGAAAACCTCCTGATAGCAGGAAGCGTAGGTAAGTTCACACACATAATAAAATCACAACCATAGGTATTCACACAACCTATATATGCATATTATTCAGTTGGTATACACATAACCCATCATAACAACCCGTACATAGTATATAACTCTCAAATGATCAACATACTAATTATAACTTCTTTTCATATAATCCAGAGTATCACTCGCTACCCGAAGGGTCCTAGTTACCCCTTAATTAATCTTAGTAGCTAATATATCTCTAACCTATTGGAATTTGTCTTAGATTACCATTTACCCTTCCCATAACCCGGTTTGTAATTTTTTATACACGTCACGGTCGGTAGATTCTCATCGATTTAAGTCATAAACCTTACGCTCAATTAAACTAAACCGACCTCAATAATGCATCTACTGACCTTCCCTCAGCCCATATATTGTTAAAAGATAATTACTAAGATTTTGAGAAAATCGGGGTAAAGAAAACTTTGTAATTAAAACAAGTCCCCAATTTCAGCAGCCATCGACCGATCGAAGGATTTGATCGATTGATCAACATTCATGGGTCGATCGATCGAGCCTGGGTTGACAGCTTCATTCAAGTTGTGTTTTTCTCCATGTTAAACACCTCGAATCCCCATGGATATTTCCCAAACTCCCAACTAACATTACTAAACATCATATATTTATATATATATAAAATAAGGGAGCATAGTTTCTTCTCTATTCACATGACATCATATAAACTATCTTATATGTCACAAGTTAAATTAATTTTGTACTACCTATTTTATCCCTCAACATTTTAATTCCCCCTTTTTTTCAACACTCTAATTTATTTCCCCTCGCTATCAAAATTCAAAAATAAGGACAAAATAGTATTATACTTATTTTGGTCTCACTTTTCAACCCCCGTAGTCTCACTACCTCCTCCTCTCTCTCTCTCCTCTCACACATAAGTTATGTGACATAACCCACTCTCTCTTCAACCTATCACTTTTTACACCTTATGTTTCTCTCATACCCCACCCCACTCTCTCATACACCACTACCGTCACTGTTATTGAACAAAACCCTCAGTATTTCCCTACTGTCGCAAATTTTGACCACAAATCGTGGAGATGTCATAACCTTACTGCCGCAAATCTCGACGCAGTTACACTCCCTCTCCACGAACCGGTCGTCCCAATCCCTCCCTTTGTATTTCTCTCGGCAGACGAACTGCGACCAACCATAAATCCTTAAACCAACTCTGGCATCAACGAACAGCAAACCAAGGCAATTTTTTTAGGTGTACGTATTCTCATCATTTTTGGCGTTTGAGATTGTTATTTTTAGCTAACAACGAACAACTCTGGTATCATTTTTTACGAAACTCTATTTTACCCCAAACCTTCAATCATTTTAAACATGTATGGTTCTATTTGGTACTTGTTTATAGTGTCTTCATCTTAAACCGTTGGTACCTATTTTACCCCAAACCTTCAATCTTTTGCTATAAAAAGGTGTATAAACCTTCAATCATTTGGGGTTGAGATAAAGATTCGGGAATTTGAATTTGGTTTTTTCAAATCTATAAGTTATAGTACTTCATTACGCCTCTCTTTCTCAAAACCACACCTCATGTTCTTTTTTTTTCGTTTCATATTCTTAGATATGTTATATATCCTTTGTCTATTTATTTGAATTTGAATTCATAACAATATAGGCAACTCTCTCTCTCTCTCTCTCTCTCTCTCTCTCTCATGCATCCCTATTCATATCTGATTCAATTTTTTTGGGTTAGTTCCTTGAACTCTCTGTTGTGGTTCATTTTTGTAAGTTTGACCTATAAGGCACTTGATGGAGTTTATCCCCAGAGAGAGGCCCTTGCAGGTTTTACTTTTATTTGGATTTAGGGTAATATGTATGTTTAGTTGTTTATTTTTTTGGTCTTCATTTTGGTTTCAAAATGTTTGGGTTTGTTTTAGGTGTTTTCATATTAGTTTTCAGATTTTTGGCTCTCCATCAGATTTTTTGCCATTATGTATGTTGTGATTTGTAAGTATGGGTTTCTTTTTTTCCATATCCGTATCTCTCTCTCTATAAACTTTTTGGGATCTTAAGTATTTAGTCCTATTTATATAGATTTATTTGTCTCCACACCCATGTTTTTATTTTTTTAATTGTTGGTCCTATATGGGACAAGTGTCATTCTCTGCAAAACGAAGGATGTGTGATTATAGAGAAGTTATATGCGGTTTTGGGTGGTTATGGGACTTTTTACAATTTTAAAAACACATGGTAGTGGACCATAAATACATCTTTGTAGATGGGACTAAAGCCAAAAAACTAAAACTTTTTTATTTCTTTATTTGTTGATTTAGTCGATGATTTTTAGAAATTTCCCTCCCTCGGAATTTAAAAAAATGGTTATTGGGTTTTGTGGATGCAGTTATTATGCAACACAAATAAATATGAGAGAAAGATTATCAATAAGAGGATAAGGAATACAAGATACCAATCACACAACAAAGGATGTACGTGGTTCAGCCAAGATGTGCCTACGCCCACGGTGGTGCAGTCGATATTATTTCTATATACTCCAGAGAGTGATTACAGAGAATACAACTTGTCCTTTTGCCCCGGACCTAGGGTTTAATATATACATGTGCATGTAGATGAGTGGAGGTGATGGGTTCCTCCATGTTTTCCATTTCCCCCATAACTTCCCTTCATGGGATCGTGGGAGGAGACCGGATCAATTATAAAAGATGAGGGGCCTGGACTTTGGGCCGCCAGGACTGGGCTACTCGTCCAGGCCCATAGTTCTAAATTTCGGGTATCCACAATTGCCCCTAAATTTGTTGGGCCGCATTTATGGGTCCAATGGATTTAAATGATCAGCCATTATGGCTGATTTGTGATTCTTCGAAAACTGTGAAGTTGCTTTGGCGGCACTCGCTTCGCTATCTGTGCGCTATGATTAGAATTGAAGGCTTATTTGGGATAGCAACTTTTTCTTCCGTCGTTTCAGCTTTTCCAGTACTCTTCCTTCTTCTGAGAACTCTAGCGCCTCGTACCTTCTTCTCTGAATCTCCATTCCCATTGCTTCTTAGTCGTCTTGAGCTCGTGCTTCTTCATCACTCGAACCGATCTTCTGTTTTGTAAGTTTCTCGTGCCCTTTCTTTGCACTTTCTCTTTGGTTTGCAGAATTTCTTGAGTTTTTAAATGGCGAAGATTGGGAATAGGTCAATCTCTGAGTTCAGGAAGTTCTACAATATTCCTGAGTGGGTAGATATTGAATGTTGTGCCTCCCCTCCTAGGAATGTTAGGGATATAGAGGATGCCCACTGGATCCATGTTTTGTTGCTCTCCCAGGGGGGACTTACTTTTCCCCCTAATGATCTATTTCTGCATTTTTTTGGTTATTTCAATATTGTTCCCGCACAGTGCTCGCCCAATGTGTGGAAGATAGTAAATGGCGTCCATAGAATAAACCAGTTGTATGGTACTAGGTTAGGACTTGCCGAGATCTATTTTTATTATTCCTTCTCTCGAACTAGCTCGGGTGTCTTATACCTCAAAGCTAGGAGTCCTGATAGGGTATTGGTAGTAAACCTACCTGATTCCCATAAGGACTACTGGCAAGAGGGTTTCCTTGTTAGGAATTGGCAGTTCCCTCCCCAGTATGAAGGGTCGAGGTCTGAGAGGTTCACCGTCCCTTTTTACGGGGAAGAATATATAGGTAGACATTGTACTGTTGCTTCAACCTTTGCTGACTTGTGACTTTTCTAACCTCTTTTTGCTTTTTCTCCCACAGTGAGGACAAAGAATTTGGAGCCTGCTCTCAGCGAGGTTCGTATCTCAGAGTTGGTGAAAGCTTGGAATATCAGAGAGCCTCTGGGTGACGGCGAGCATCCCAGGTCTGCTGCCTTTTTGCTCGAGTACAAGAACGCAGGCTCTAGCTTCATAGCACGGCCTGTGGATAGTGTTCCAGAGTTTGATTCTTTCAGGGAGACTACTATTGAGCCTATCCAGTTGGACGAAGAGGAGAGAAGTTCTGAGAGTGAGCCTGCAGGAGCTGCAAGTAATTTGGGTGGAGGGAGCTCTGACAGTAGCAGTTCTTCTGAAGAGGATTCTGAAGCTCGAGAATCGTCGAGCACTTCCAGCAGTTCAGGCAAAGAGATGCCTCCAAGAAAGAACCTGATTAGAGACGATGATGATGAGGACCATGTGCTTCTTGCACAGAGGTCAAAGAAACAAAAGTCTTCTTCTGGGGACGTGGCTACTGGTTCTCGGTCTTCCACTCAGGAGAAAGAGAGGAAGAGGAGAGAGGAAGAGCAGGTGAGGGAGAGGGAGAGAAAGAAGGAGGAGGAGAGAAAGAAGGTGGAGGAAAAGAAGAGGGTGGAGGAGAGGAATAGGATGGAGAGGGAGAGAGAGGAAGATAGGAGGAGGATGGAGTCAAGGACAAAGGCTAGGCAAGCCTTAGTCCCGGTGTCTGCTTTTCCCGAGGGGGCCTCGGTTGCCACTTCTCCTCAGCTGGCTCCTGCGCTTATCGAGAGGGCAGTTATTCCTGCAGATTGCCAGAGGGCGCTGGGGTCTGACCAATTAGCCCTTCAAGCTAGCCAGGGACTAGCCTTGGTAAGGTTCTCTCTCTTTTTCAATTCCTTAACAAGTTTTAATTGTTTCTCCTTCCTGATTTCTTCTTTATTTTTGGCAGTTTGTGACTGACTTTGTCGTGCTTTACCGTTCTCGCGATGAGTTGGTGAGAATGAATGGCGAGCTGGAGCAGCAGAAGTCTGCTCTGGAAGACAGGGGTTCTCAGTTGGAGGCTGATTTGAAGGCTACTAATGCCGCCCGAGCTTCGTCTGATCTGGCCCTTATCAATTCCAATCGAGAGAGGGATGCGGCAATTAAGGAGCTAAGCGAGCTGAGGCAGGCCTATGACTTAGTCTGCTCGAGCAAGCTGGGGGTTGTGGAGGAGAACAACGCTCTGACCGAGCAACTGAAGGAGAAGGAGTCCCAGGTAGCCACCATCAAGGAGGATTCATACAACTCCGGGTGGACTGCTGCTTATGAAGATGCCGAAGTTCAGATAGGCTATATTAGCCATTTGAACTTTAAGAAGGGCTGGAACAAGGCCCTCCTAGCTGCTGGTGTTGATGCTGAGTCTCCTCTGTTCGACGAGCACGACCCGGGTCCAAGGACAACCGTGGATGAAGAAGCCCCTTCCCCAACCATCGAGGGTGTTGATCTCACTTCTCAGACAACTCCTACTGATGCTAGTCCTGCCTAGGCGAATGAGGGCATCCCTGTAGAGGGGGATGCCTCTACTGATGCTGACAAGGGGAAGCAGCCAGCCACCTCTGGGCAGCCTGAGGTTGCTAGTTAATTTTCTCTTAGGATTATTTTTGTATTTCTGCTTGTAATTTTTCCATTTCTGCTCGATGTACTTGACCTTTCTTAATGAAATAAAAAGGCTTATTTTTCCAATGCATTGATTGATTTTTCTTTCCCTTGCCCTTTTATGTCTTATAGTTGACTGATGTAGAAGAGTATATTCCTTCCACATCTCAATTAGGCAGGACTCTTGGTCCCAATGCCAGTCCTCAGGTTCGTCAGGCCTTTGTTAGGCTTTGCAAGTCTATTAGGTCAAGGAATCAAAAGTACAAGGAGCAGTCCGAGCTAGTGGCTAGGCTGAAGGACAGGCTCCAGGATATGGAAGGCATTGGTGCCTCTGTACAAGAGGAAGTTAATGTACTGAGATCTAGGTTGCTGGAGGCCACCGAGATAAATCAAGTTGGGGAATTCCTGCAGCAGGAGAATGAAAACCTGCAGAGGGAAGTCCTGCAACTTAGAGAGCATGCGCCGAGCACTATTTCAGCGGTTCTGTAAGGCTCCTCGTCTTCGCGAGCTGGACATAATCCTCCTATGCCGCGAGGTTCCACTCGTCTTCCCCTCCCGCGAGCTGGTAGGAGCACCAGGGGCAGGAACAGGGAAGCAGAAGAACAGCGGGATAAGGAGATGGAAGAGCTCCGTGATGATGTCTGCCGAGGATACGTAACTGCTGCTGGGCTTCAAAGGGACGTTACTCGATTGCGGTATTTATTCAAGAGGGGTCCTCGATAAGAATGGGCTGACGGGTATGATCAAGGCTGGCTAGATGCTCCCACAAGACTATCCGAGTTTAAGGAACTTTATTTCATCAGAGGGTGGTTGAGTGCCTTGAAAGATCTTCAGGTCCCGAGGAACACGATGTTATGGTACCGTCATGAGATGTCCTCTTCCACTCTGTTGCCCAATCCATTCAGGAGGGATGATAGATGGATCCCCATTGATGTTATTCCTCGGCAACTATTAGAGTTGGATGCAGATGACGTCGTGGAAGAGCTGGTTCTTGCTCCTGATGATGGACGAAGAGCTAGAGTGGCAGACTATCTTGTTCGGAGGCTTTCACCTTCTTGAATTTTTTGCAATTTGTTTTTCTTTTGATAATGTAAACGCTTTGGGCGAGCTTCACCGACTAAACGTGTATTATCATTGTTGTAAATATAATCAAGTTGTTATTCCTTTGTCTTTTTTGATAATGTAAATGCTTTGGGTGAGCTTTGTCGACTAAACATGTATTATCACTGTTGTAAATATAAGAGATTAATGAAGAGTTCATGTTTTGGGCAATTTTGCAGACTAAACGTGTTCATCCAATCTTTTTATATTCCTGATGTTTCATAATTCTTTTTGTTTTGCCATGCAAATGTCCCCCCTATCCAGTATAGTACCAAAATACCATTGTGCCCCATTTTATCTTTTAGGTTGTGTCGTCACACTCCCTTAGGCCTAAGTAGGGCAATTGGCGAGGACACACCTGGTATTGGATGTCTTCATCCGGTCAGGATTTTGCTCAACCAAAGTAGGTTTGATGGCCAGTATAAAATCTGGTCGCATTGCCTAAGAATCCTCTGTAGGGCTTTATATATTGCCAGGGGCAATGCTAAGAGGTCTCTCATGTTTCATGACGATGACCTGAGGAGGGGTATCCCCCTGCTATATCGACTATCGTGCCTGTGATTTGGAAAAAGATGTGTGATAAAATGCATTTACTGATTTCATTAGTAATAAGGGGAATGAATTGTTCCTTTCACATAACAAATACAAGAAAAAGATTCATCAATAGAATTCCTTGAAAATCTAAAAATAGAATTTCTTGAGATTAGCTTCATTCCATGCTCGTGGTATCTCTATGCCTTCCATCGTTTCCAAATGATATGCACCTTGCAGGTCGTCCCTAGTTACTTTAAAGGGTCCTTCCCAGTTTGGGCCTAGCTTGTCGTCTGATGACCTTACTGTGTTGCCCAGGACTTTCCTTAGAACATAGTCTCCAACTTGGAATCTTCTCGGGTTAACCCTTTTGTGGTAATGCCTTGCGAGCTGTTGCTGATAGCTCGCAAGCTTCACCAGGGCCAGTTCCCTACGCTCGTCGGCGAGGTCGAGTTCAGCGAGCAACGCTCCATCATTTTGGCCTTGGTCGACAAGGTCGGATCTCATTGTTGGCAAGCCCACCTCTAGTGGAATGACTGCTTCCATGCCATATGTTAGTGAAAATGGGGTTTCTCCTATTTCTCACCGAGGAGTTATTCGGTATGCCCATAGGACATGGGGTAGCTCGGTTGCCCATGCGCCCTTGGCTCGCTCTAGTCGCTTCTTCAATCCATCGATCACAGTTTTGTTGGAAGCTTCTGCTTGCCCATTTCTCTGAGGGTAGGCCACCGAACTAAAGTTGTGCCTGATCCCGTGTTCATTACAGAATTCCTGGAAGGGGCCACTCACGAATTGTGTCCCATTATCAGTGATGATGGTTCTGGGGATTCTGAATCGAGTGATGATATTCCTCCATATGAATCTTATCATGTCAGCGTCTTGGATGTTTTCCAATGGTTCTGACTCGATCCATTTGGTGAAGTAGTCAGTTGCAACCAACAGGTATTTGAGATTGCCGGCAGCAGTGGGTAGTGGTCCCACGATGTCCATCCCCCATTGGGGGAAGGGGCACGGGCTGGTCAGGGATTTTAGGTCGCTGGCTGGTTGGTGGACCATTGGAGCGTGAAGCTGGCATTTCGGGCATTTGCAGACATATACTGCGGAGTCCTTTTGCATATATGGCCACCAATAGCCTTCCTTCATTGCTCGAAAGGCTAGAGACCTTCCTCCGACATGACTTCCACAGATTCCTTCGTGAAGCTCGCGCAGTACTTGCTCAACATCGCCTGGGTGGACGCATCTAAGGTAGGGACCGTAGAAGGACCTCTTATACAAGTCGCCTCCGGTGGATAAGTAAAAGCGAGCAGCTTTGACTCTTATCTGGTGGGCGGATTTCTTATCCTCGGGGAGCGTGCCCTCCTTTAAATAGTCTCTTCAGGGGTCTATCCAGCTGGGGGAAGATCCCACCTGGAGTATTTGTTCCACGTTTGGCAGCTTTCTGTTGTGGTTAATGCTTGGACAAATTTGGAAATCGATGGGAATGACCCTTTTAAGGCTAGAATCAACTGTCGAGCTTAGGGCTGCTAAGGCGTCGGCATGACTATTTTTCCCTCTGGGAAACTGCTGGATGTTGATCTCCTCAAAGCTCGTCATTAGTTTCCTCACCAGGGCGAGGTAGGCTTCCATTCTTTCATCCTTTACGTTGTAATCTCCACTTATCTGATTGGAGACTAGTTGAGAATCGCCGAACACCTGTAAATGTTTTTCTCCCAGAGTTTGTGCCTTTTGGAGACCGGCTATTAGGGCTTCGTACTCTGCTTCATTGTTGGAGGCTGCAAATCCAAGCCTGATTCCTTGCTCAAGGATGGTGTTTTCTGGGGTGATGAGAACGATGCCTACGCCTGCCCCCTTTGAGTTGGAGGCTCCATCAACGAATAGTTTCCAGGTTTCCACTGTTGTTGGGTCCTCTTTTTGCTTTGTTGGTTGAGGTTGGTCGGGGAATTCTTCGCCAGTGAATTCGCCTATGAAATCTGCGAGGATCTGACCCTTGATAGCGATCCTTTGTTGAAATTGGATATCGAATCGGCCGAGCTCGACTGACCATTTAGATAATATGCCCGACAAATCCTCTTTCCTTAGGACCGCCTTAAGGGGGTGCGATGTAAGGATGATGATAGTATGAGCTTCGAAATAATGCTTCAGTTTCCTCGAGGCTATCACTAGTGCAAAGGCGAGCTTCTCCAATGGCAGGTATCTTTGCTCGGCGTCTAATAAGGTCTTGCTCGCATAGTAGACGGGGTGTTGGATTCCTACGACCCCGCATATTAAGGCCGAGCTAGCAGTGTGGATGGATACCGAGAGGTACAGGTATAAAGAATCCATTTGCTGTGGTATGACAAGCAGCGGTGGAGAGCTTAAGTAAGACTTGATCTCGTCCAAAGCTCACGATCAGTCCAGGCTCCATTCTATTGGTTTACTCCCTTGTAGAAGCTGGAAAAAGGGCTTGCACTTCTCAGAGGATTTGGAAATGAAGCGATTTAAGGCAGCGAGCATTCCAGTGAGCTTCTGCACGTCTCGGACTGTTCGAGGGGGTTGTACCCTGTTGATTGCATCGATCTAGTCCAGATTAGCTTCTATGCCTCTCTTACTGACCAAGTATCCAAGAAATTTTCCTGACTGGACACCGAAGGAACACTTGCTCGCATTAAGCTTCATTCGATACTTCCTAAGGATTTCGAAGGTCTTTGACAGGTCTGAGAGGTGATTTTCCTTCTTTTTTCTCTTAACGAGCATGTCATCAATGTAGACCTCCATTGTGTTTCCCATTTGATCCTTGAACATTTTTGTGACCAGCGGCTGGTAGGTTACCCCTGCATTCTTGAGCCCAAATGGCATGACCTTGTAGTAATACAACCCAACCGTCGTGATAAACGTCGTTTTATCCTGGTCCGGGGCATACAAGGGGATCTGGTGATATCCTGAGTATGCGTCTAGGAAACTCATTCGCTCGTGAGATGCAGTGGCGTCTACTAGTTGGTCTATCTTTGGGAGGGGGAAACTATCCTTAGGGCATGCTTTGTTGAGGTCAGTGAAGTCGATGCAAACTCTCCACTTCCCATTGTTCTTCGGAACTACTACTGGGTTGGACAACCACTTGGGGAATTATACTTATCGTATGGATCCTGCATCCAGTATTTTTTTGACCTCCTTTTCGACCGCTTTAGCCATCTCGGGTGCGGTTCTTCGTGCCTTCTGCGTGACTGGCTTAAATGTGGGGTCGACGTGCAGCTGATGACAGACCAAATCAGGATCAATGCCAGGCAGCTCGTATGGTTCCCATGCGAAAACATCTATGTTGCGTCTCACCAAGGTCGTCAACTCCTTCTGTTCTTGATCGGTGAGAGATGCTCCAATCAAGAAAACTCTTCTACTGTCACCAACTTTGGCTATAACTTCTACCAGGTCCTCGATGACACGCTCGGAGGGGAGGAGCCTGGTCTCCTCTACTCCTGGTCTTCCATACTTTAGTTGCTATTTGGAAGGTATCACACCCTCTTCAACTTTCTCGCTGGGTTGACCGGCTTTCTTCTCTAGCTTTGGTCGGATGGCTGCTATGAAGCACTTCTTCGCCATCGCTTGGTCACCGTGGATCTCCATTACTCCTCGCTCGGTTACATACTTGAGCTTCTGATGGTAGGTCGAGGAGACTTCCTTCATTGCATGAAGCCATCCTCTGCCGAGGATGGCCTGGTACGGTGATTCGATGTTAACTACCAAAAACTCAATCATCTTGGAGACATTCCCAGCACGAACTGGCAGCACTATCTTGCCTAGGGGCATGGTCATTTTCCCAGCGAAGCCGACCAAAGGAACAGTAGCTTCCTTTAGGTCGGCGACGCTCAACTTCAATTTCCTGAACAGATCGAGGTACATTACTTCGGATGAGATTCCTTGATCGACGAGCAGCTTGTCGATGTCAAAGTTGGCTATCCTGAGTGTAATGACCAGGGCATCATGATGTGGGATCCTTACTCCCATCAAATCTTCATCCGTGAAAACAATATGCTTGTCATAGTTGACGTCCTCTGCTCGTCGATGCTTTCCTGACTGTGACTTTGCTGGATCAATTTGAAAAGCCTGCATTACCGCTGTAAGTTTTTTCATCTCCATTCGAGATGAGTTCCCTTGTATCTGCTTGACGTCAGATACTCCATGAATTACGGTGAACTCATGTCCAGCATCATCCTCCAGCACATTGTCGGGTCTCATCTCTCTGTTGGCAATCACTTTCTCTACCCTTTTCTCCACAAAGTCGTTCAAATGCCCGGACTGGGCCAGTTCTTCGAGGTGAGACTTAAGAGCCTTGCAGTGCTTGGTCTTGTGCCCTCCCTCTTTGTGAAAAGCTCATCTCAACGCATTGTTCCTCTTTAAGGGATCTCCCCCTATCTTCCTGGGCCACTTGATGAATGGCGCATCCTTGATCTTCGCGAGAACCTTATAAATTGGTTCTTTGAAGACGGTGTTGACCGCCTGGAATGCTTTCGACGCGTCCTGGTTCCCTCCAGTCTTGGAGCCATTTTTGCCTCCGTTCTTTCCTCCTTTCCTCTGGTTCTCAGTTTTCTCACCTACCCTGGTAGTGAGCTTAGCTCGACCGTTTTCTCCTGTATTAGAGCGGGTGACATCTTCTACCTTTGCGTATTTCTCGATTCAGGCCATAAGGTCATCAATAGTCATAGCTTCCTTCTTCGTCAGGGATTGGTAGAGGAGGGAAGAACTAGGGAGCCCAATTTTAAAGGAGGCCACTGCCACCTCCTCCGCGCATTCCTCGATCTCATTGAATAACTCCCAGTACCTCTTCGCGTACTCTCGGAGGGTCTCTTGAAATGTTTTCTTCATTCTCAGTAGAACATCCATCCTTTTGGGATGGGAGCTACTGGTAATGAATCGGGCCGTAAAGAGTTCGGCTAGGGATTTGAAATTCCTGATCGACCAGTGGGGGAGCCTTTCGAACCACTTATGTGCTACATCATGAAGGCTCGAGGGGAAAATATGGCACATCAAGGCATCTTGGTGACTCCAGAGGGTCATGGCCTGTCGGTATTGCTTGACGTGATCGATGGGATCAGTCTTTTCGTCGTAAATCTTGAACCTTGGAATGGCAAATTTCTTGGGAGCTTCCTCCTCTTCTATTTCTCTTGTGAAAGGTGACTTCATCTGGGTTTTGAGAGCTCGCCTCGTGAGTTCTCTAGTTGATCTTGTTCCGTGGTGAGTGGGATGCTGGTCCATCTCCCTCTGGACCATGTTTTGTATGTGCTCGTCGCTGCGAGTAGGGCTCTGGTGGAGGCGAGCTCTTCACAGCTTTTTGCGGAGGTCGTCGTCTGATTCACCTCCTTCGTCCCTTTGAGATTCTCGCCTAGGGCTCCTTCCTCATCTGCGAGACTTGCTCTCCTGAGGACTAGGAGTGCGATATGGGCGTCTCCGGTTATCAGGGAGAAGCTCCCTTTCTAGTCTTTCCAGTCTTCTTTTCAAGCGAGCATTCTCAGCCTCGTATCTTCGAGAAGACTCCCTCTGCTCGTGGAGCCTTGCCTCGTACGCATAAATCAACCTGGATATCTGCGTGGACCTCGCTGGTCCTTGACTTTCTTCGGAGGCTGGTCTTTCCAAGCGATCTCTCTGATCTAAACGTCGGACCTCGGACCTAATCCTGCGAGTAGCAGGTGGCTCTTGAATATCTCCTGCTTGGGGGGCATTGCTGTTGTGACCAGACATCTTAAACTCCTTTCTTGATGTGGGCTCTTCTCAGGGAAAGATGAATGCTTCCCACAGACGGCGCCAATTGTGGATGCAGTTATTATGCAACACAAATAAATATGAGAGAAATATTATCAAGAAGAGGATAAGGAATACAAGATACCAATCACACAACAAAGGATGTACGTGGTTCAGCCAAGATGTGCCTACGTCCACAGTGGTGCAGTTGATATTATTTCTATATACTACGGAGAGTGATTACAGAGAATAAAACTTGTCCTTTTGCCCCGGACCTAGGGTTTAATATATACATGTGCATGTAGATGAGTGGAGGTGATGGGTTCCTCCATGTTTTCCATTTCCCCCATAACTTCCCTTCATGGGATCGTGGGGGGAGACCGGATCAATTATAAAATATGAGGGGCCTGGACTTTGGGCCGCCAGGACTGGGCTACTCGTCCAAGACCATAGCTCTAAATTTCGGGTATCCACAGGTTTGATTTTTTTTTACACAGATCGCTAAATGTCAAACCCAAATCAGTTTTGAAAAATGGAAATCAGAACGTTCGGGTTTTATAAACGATTCAGATCGTTTAGGTTCATTTGATTTTTAGAAACGGTTCAAATCATTCTTGAAGAAAAATAGCGCCATTAAAATCGCTTCAGATCGTTCGGGTTTTATAAACGGTTCAGGTCAAATATGAGGTGATTAACAATTTTTTTTAAATATCTCTTATTATTGTTTTGCTTTGAAAGTGATTTTCTTTTTTTTTTGGGTTTTAGGTTCATTGGTTGGTTGTGAATATAGATCCCAATTTCACAAACTTTATTGAGGTAGTCAGGTTCAAAACAAACTTTGTTTTTCTTTGAGGTTCAACATTCTACAACTGTGTGTTTATGTATACCTGAAGAGTTAACATATTTTTTTGAAAATAATTTAGATATTTGGTTTACATAAACTTTTACCAGTTAGTATTAAAAGCCTAATGATTTTTTATGAGACTTTATGGGTTTATAATTGTAGTACATTACAACGCGAGATGTAATTCTGACTATGTGGTGTCAGCCATATATATCTTAAATCCATAATTTCCTATCATATTCATGTTTGTAATAAGAAATATTTTTACATTGTAATATGAGATCTTTATTCCTATAACAGAGGGGTAAGAAAATGGTATTTTTACATTGTAAGTGTTGAACTCAGGTGTTGGCATTCATTCCCTGGCCTAGAATGGACAAAAAGAAGTGCAGGTATTGTGGTTTTTCATCAGTTTAACACTTTTGTGATACAACCTGCAAAATATGCTGTCACTTTTTTGTGCAGTTGTGTGATACTTGGGTATTTGATATGTTTGTGTAATTTCGACGTGAACTAACATATTGAGTTGAAAACTTATTTGTGTCGTATTTTTTTTACTTAATCGTACATGACTCAATACTTTGCAATTTTTCCTTCGTGCCTTCAGGCACGGATAGTGAAAGAGTTATCCAAAGTTGATTCTAGACTTTGCATTCAAATATCTAAGGTATTTTCACTCTACCCTCTTTGTTTGTCTTTATCTCTATCTCACGCGCACATTATGTATTATGTTTGGTATTGATTGTTTAGCCGTCAAATTAATTTTTGTATATTTATTATGAATTTGAAGTAATAGGTCTATTGTTTGTTGTTTAATTTTCAGATTATGATAAATGTGAGGAGAACATGTCAATTATAAGCTTGAGTTTGGGACCCGTTCAACTTTGAGCTCCATCCACCTAATTACACATGTGCCAGAGTTGTTTGATCGATCAACCATTTATATTTTTTATTAGATTGAAAATTTATTAGTGTTTCAGCATTATTTTTACCATCATTTTGTTGGTAAAGTTACCAATAATAATTTTTTGTGTAATCATATTTGATGTTTATTATAGTCATAAATTGATGATTTAGTTTATATAATGTCCGGGATGGAGTGTTTGTATAGTTGAGTAGTTTTGGTTCCTTAAACAAATGGATAGCCCTATTAATAGGATAAATTTTGTCCAAAATTTTTAAATCTTGTGCACATTTTTGTGTTGGATAATAAATTTTATGATTACAAGTCTTAGTCGACACAGTTTCTTGAAAGTGTTCGTCATGCCTTTAGGCACGGGCATACCCTAGTGCATATATATATATATATGAGGATAATTTCTAATGTAAATCATGTATCAAATTCATACAAATTTCATCCTAGATCAGATTAAAACTCCATATTCATAAAAACCTTAGTTTTAGTGTTTTTCATGCATAATCATCCATTTACCTAGATTCCTCCCACATTAATTATCATATATAATCTAATTTCATGTCCTCTACATATGTGGATTCATTCGACATGCAATCATACCCAAAATTATGAGTTATATTCATCAAACTCTGAAGAACATCATCAATTTTCATTAAATCAAAAACCCTACACTACATGGATACTATAACTCATAAAATCATGCAAGATAAACGCTTGACATGTCTGAATTCATTTTGTGTTGTGTGATGAATGTTCCTTCCTTGCTTTCGATCATGATTCCAGAAATAATTGTGGATGAATTGAGATGTTTCACCACCAAACTCTCTTTTCTTCCCCTCTAATGGCCTCTCCTCTCTTCTCATTTGATTTTTAGGGTTTGAGATATGTTATATTGCTTCCCCAAATTATAACCATAGGTTTTAAATCCTAATTTCCAAAATTAGGCTAACGGGCCAAGCCCAAATGACCTGAACACTGCCGTACGGGCTCGATTATGATTAAAAAGGCCCTGAAACCTAATTATAACCCCCGGTTACATTATTCCGACTACGTCAACCCATTCGAAATCAATGGTCACCTCAAAATCGACATCCAAGTCACTCTACTATAAAGTCCTATCCCGACCCCAATTAGTCTACACGCGACTCTCGATTGGAATATAATGCTACAACGTCACTATCACTCGTTAGAACGTAAAAATAATCATTTACTATTCACTTAGTAATCTTATTCCACAAATATTAACCATTATCTCTCTCTATTAATATTTTAATCAACACATAACATTTAATTCAATTAAATTATGTCGCACATGTAATTTAAGATTAACCTAATTAATTCAATTTTAAATACTCAGAAATACGGGGTACTACAGCTTAGTGAGATGTTCTCCCATCAATTTTGTTATCTATATGTTTATGTGGCTATGGGGGATTTGTGTAAGTAAGAAACGTTCTCTGTGAGAGATTTTGTTTAGTATTAGAAAAAAATATATGAGTATGTACGGAAAGGGCTGCGAAAGGAGCAAATCTCCTTTGCGGGAAATCCTTCGTTGGCAAAAGCTCAATAAAAGGATTAAATGCAATAAAAATAGAAAAAATGCCAAAGAGGGTCCAACTTAGTTTAATGATTGATCATTCAAAATAAATAACTTTAAAATGATTGAGAAACGAGAAGAAAACAAATGAAAATATGACATGTGTTTATCTTTTGAGGGTGTTTAGTTGAAGATCAATGGGTCTGCACAATGAATCCTAGTTATGCTTATTTTTTATGACACTAATGATTTGTAGAATCATCAATATCGTAGGCTTGTGTGCATTATGCTTATTTATTCATTTAGTTCACTTTATCTTGTCACTTGAGGCTAAATTTTAGTTTGATAAAGTTTTGCGATCAGTTAAAACTTCTTGAACATATGTTGTATCTATTTCACGCCCACTCATTCCATCTCACATGTTTAGACACATCAATACCATACTAGTGTGTAAAACTTACGTGTTTTGTGTCGATTTTTATGGTTGTTTATACCTATATATGTGTGTGCCAGATTTTCTTTGGTGTATTTTGCGTATATTATATAAGATATTGTGTTGTATTTGAATCATTTACACTTTTTAAAAAATTTGAAAATTTTCAAAAAAATATTTGATGGTGCCTTTGAGATTATAATTAAACGTGCGTTATTTACATATCTATGTGATGATATCTTACTTCTTCTATGTGATGCTTTACTCTTCATGTTTAGCTTCCACTCCTTTGTCTACTTTGGACAAAAAGAGGGAGAACAAATTAAGGGGGAGATTTTTTGATAAGTTTGATTTATGGGGGAGATTGCTTTATGAGTTTTTATTTTCTATTTCAAACTCGATGCATGACAAGGTATTTTTCTTTGTTGCATGTGTGTAGGTATCCAATTGAAGAACATAGTGCACAATATCAAAACAAAGTACCCAAGGGAAGATCAATAAGAACAAGTGGAGATTGAAGACAAAGTTTATCTATGTCATTAAATTTCTAGGATTTTGGAAAGGTATTAGAATTTTTGTCTTGGAGGGGCAATTTTTTTAATTTGAGTTTCGGCTAGTTTTGTAACGGGAATAGCCAAAGTGGGAGATTTGTAAGGGTGAATATTTGAGCTTAGGATGTTTACTTATTTTATTTGCACTTTGGCATATTTGTCGTATACCATTATAAAATGACACGTGCCTACTCGATGAATCGAACCTCAATATCTCCAAGATTGAAGACTTATATAAAAGAGGTATAAAGCTTTTAGGATTTTAAAATTATTCATAAACTTTATTTAGGATGTTTATTTTTATTTAAATCGAGCCTAGATTTTCTAATTTAAAAACAAATATTTTTAACCTCGTTCAAATGAGAATGTTATCTCGTTCGAACGAAGTTTGATTTTCTTTTGAAGGGTCGTTAGATCTTACATCGAATGAACATCCAATGAGTGCCTTCTGTTTGAATTCATTTGGAGCTCAAAAAATTCTGGTTCAAACGAGATTAAAGTCTCATTCGAATGAACTGTATTTTCATTCAAACAAAATGCCTTTCTCGTTTGAATGACTTCTATTTTCGTTCGAACGAATTCTCTGCCTCGAATTTGTATCAGGTCTATAAATACTTATTTGAGTTATTTTTCATGGGACTTTGGAAAAAATGTAAATAGAATATCTTTATCAAAACTTTTCCATCTTTTGGGTTTCCAAACATTTTTTTATTTACACTTTACATCCCCAAATAATTTTCTATATCTTTTTGAAATTGTAGAAGTTTTGTGTCTTGTATACACACTTTGTAGAGAGAGACCTCTACGGATGACCTTGTGAGGCCCATGGATCACGACTGAAGAAGGCATAAGAAGGATAAAGCATGATCGGTGGATACCGAGTGTGGATCGCCACATGTGG
Source organism: Sambucus nigra (assembly GCA_949130495.1). Taxonomy (NCBI): domain Eukaryota; kingdom Viridiplantae; phylum Streptophyta; class Magnoliopsida; order Dipsacales; family Adoxaceae; genus Sambucus; species Sambucus nigra. The sequence goes on along the minus strand of OX422210.1, from coordinate 93,360,592 downwards.
ACAACTCTAGATTGAGTCGTTTTCTTTAGAGGTTTTGAAGACACTGCACATTATATTTGTGGGTGTATCAACTAGTCTGTAAATCAATAGTCTTGTAAAACTTTTTAAAGTGATGATTAAAAGGTTTTTCCTTGCAAAGGTATATTTCCTCAATATTTGTGTTCTCTGCATGCATAGTTTAAATCATCATATTTATAACACATATTTTCCTTCACACCAAATTTAATCAAAGATTTAAAATTTGTTTAAAATTGGATTTGCGTGATTGGGACTTAAATTGATAAAAAAACAAAAATAGATTTTTTTTTATTGTAACCATCCTTATCGGGTATGTTCACTACGCACTTATATAGTGGTATCAGAGCATACCAACTCTAACAACACCCCTAAACTTTTTGGGGATGGGACTGACAAAACAAATATATATATATGAACTGAATACTAGAATATGGAATATTATCCCCCTTTTCTTTTTTGTCCTTTGGTCTAGGATTGGTCACTACTATCAAAGTAAAATAATAGTAAGTTCCAGAACTTATGTATTAATATGTTGAAATTAGTTATAGAGACACGCGAGACTTTGTGACCTAAAAGATATATTTCATCATTGAACTAGTCAATAACAATCAAGGATCTCATTTATCAGTCAACAACAATTGATAACTTTGTCCTAAGATCTTAAACTCTGTTCAGAAAGTGTAAATTCTATAATTAAGTGTTTAAGTTCTATTAGAGAGATAGAAAGTGACTCAGTAGAAAAAAGGGCTTCCCAATACATAAGGTTCTCATAGCACATACATAATATACAATAAGTTAAAGCATTAAAGTTTTCCTTGGAAAAATGTTTCCACCCATCCACAACGTCCATCTTTTTCACACAACGTCAACTACAATCGAATACATAAAATATACAATTATAGAAAAAAAATTGGATAACCTATAACCAACAATATCCCCCTGGTGTACATTTATTGAGCTTCTAATTTTTGGGTAAATTTATTCATAAGAATGTGGTGGCCTACTGATACTTAGATCCCTTCGAGAACGAACAATGCATATTTCATGAAAAGAAAGGCTCGGTAACGCACTCAACAGTATGAAGACCTTTATCCAAAATAGTGAACATCTGGCACATGGAAATAAGTACCAAATGTGCAGTTCAATAATTAACATATTTGAAAAAAGGGGCTTAAGAGCATATAGAGATTTAGAGTATTCAGATGTGCCACTGATCAACAATAGTTAGTTCATCCCTATAGGAAAATAATAGTGTTAGAGCCGTACATCCAATAAAATATTAGGATGAAAATATTTTATTAGGATCAACAATAGGTGACATTTTATTAGGATGAAAATATTGGAGTTATAGACGTACATCCTAATAAAATCCAGTAATCCATGACCTAAATGAGTTGGCAGTGTGTGCTCAAATCATCGAAGTATATGATAACGTGATTGGTAAATTCAACAAATGATCTTAAAGAATTGAAACCAATGATCTTGTCTAAAACAAGGGACTCTATGAAAAATACTACATATTTAGTTGGATATTTTCTCAGTGGATGAGATATGAAAGAAGGATACTGGTTCAAATATTTGATTCATAAAACCTAAACCACACCATTCTCATTCCTAGATTCTCTACAGGAGACTCCCTAATTAAGAAACTTCCAACAAAAGTTTATGCTCCTGTTATCAACACCTGGATTTAGATATGAGCTATATCTTGCACTATTCTATTTGGTATATGAACAAAGTATAAGTGTCCCAATTACTTCAAGTCTCTTTATATAAATTCTTCCACTTATTAGTTCTAAGTCATGTCACATGTGGGGAGCATGTTGCGAATATATTGGTCCCACATTGGGAAATCAAACCTTGCAAATCATTATTTAAGATCGTGATGACTATACATCCATCAATAATAGGTTATAGATTGGATGCTCGAAGATTTAATACTATTTATGGGACCAGAAGGAAAAAAATATGAGTAACACAAAGGAGGAAGTTCTGGAGGAAAGAAAGAATTAAAGAATAAAGGAAGAAGACAATAAAACTATCGAGGATACAAAATTGAGAGTGGATATAGATATATCACTAAGGGCCATGTCAAATACTTTACCTAATCGAGAATTAATCAACAAAGAGAAGGCCACGAAACAACCAATAACTATATTAAATGACGTTAGGATTTCCCACAATTTCCTTGATCCCCGGATAACCAAACAATAATAATTTTGTTTCTTATACTCATTTCTCATGATGAATGCCAGGTGAAATACTCCTAACTGAAATGAATATATCATCTCACAGAGGAAGTAACACTATGTGGGATACCCAAGGACTAAGAGATCATTTGGAAGTTCTATTTTTTAGAGAAAAGAAAGGAAATGAAGGGTTTTGTTAGGAGTTTTAATAAGAGAGATGTTGGCCTAAATTTTGAAAGCCTCGAAACACCTCTTGTTGGTTGTGTAGAATACAACCCAAGACCTTTTTACTCAAGTTACTTAATCAACCTAACAATATAATTATGAAATAAAATAAGCATATAATAAGCACAAAAATTGAGAGACACAAATATTTAACACGATTCACCAAAATTGGTTACGTCCACAAAAGGAGATGAGTGGTTTTCATTGTATTAGAATATGTGTTACACACTGAATCATTCTTTTGAACACTTATTCAACTGACAATATTAATCTCAGAATATTATAGGAACCTAACATAAGAAACTCACAAAATGGTCTTGTTTATTATGCTCACTTACAACTATAATACCTTATTTGTAAATCGCACTCTAGTTACCCTCTCACTTGATTTATGGTGTGTCTTTCAACAATAAAATCCCTTCATTTATATAGAAAACCAAAGGAAGATTAAAAAATTAAACAAATCCTTAGTGAAATAGTGGTGGAGCTCTTAATGGGGTTGTTGAGCTCATAATGGATCATTACTAAAAACGGAGCAATAGAGAAATTGGGGTTGCCACTTCACTTTCTTACTCAGATTAGCGGGCTATCACTTTCAATTTCTTGGTCAGATTCCCATATTCTCTAACAACTGATACCCTCTTAAGGACTATCCCGGTATCCATTAAACCCACATGACTCCACCCTACGTGGATCCACCTTCAACTTCAATAAGAGGGGAGATTGAGAACTTTTAGGCAATGTCTAAACTTCTTTACCGTAACTAGTTTTGTGAGTATGTCCGTCATATTTTCATTAGTGTGCACCTTGTCGATGACAACATCGTCACAAGTCACCCAATCCCATATCCTATGGTATCGCACATCAATATTATTTGTGCGATCGTGGTACACTTGATTCTTATCATATGGTATCACCCATCACACACGCGTAAGATGTTGTCCACATATCTATGATCTCAGCATCTGTAGAAGAACATTACTTTGCGGACAAAGTAAAATAAGAAGCTAACAACATAGATATAGTATTGGCATCCATCATGCCAAATTGATGGATTCTTTGTAAGTAGTTGAATTTCCCTCGCTTGATACAAGGGAAAAGTGCACTTCATCTTCCCAACCATATCGTGAGATCAGTTTGATTACACAAAGAGTTCGATAAAATGTTATAGATGATTCTTGATTCGCTCGATGGTTGCTCCACATGAACCAGACTTTTTTCATATTCCTTTTCCTCATGTTCCATCTCAACTATATTGTTATTTAGTTAAGTGTCAATAGTGGTTTAGTGAAGGCTTCATCACTTTGAGTAACTGACGGTCTTGGAACATAAATAGGAATCTCGCCATTTTTAACACCGCCATAATTTGAAACTTCTTAATATTTCTTGGGCGTAAGCATAGCCCGACATCAGTTATCACATGTCGGCTAATAAATATCTTTCTTGATGTAGGATTTCAAATGTTTCACCCCTTCGCCCCCTTTCATAAAACTAAGAAAGATACATGGGTGAGACCTTAGGTCATTTTTGCCCCTTTAATCACTACGAATATGAAGATATTTTGGACACCCGAATACTCTTAGTCGTGAGTATTCAACATCTTGCCCAGACCATAATTCTTCGGGGCAATTCAATCCAATAATTGCATTTAAATACCTATTAACTAAATAAATGGTGTGGTAAATAGCCACTGCCTATAATTATTTTGGCAACCCAACATGAAACCTCATGCACCTTTCTATATGTATAATGATGCGGTTCATCCGCATCGCAACACCATTTTATTGTGGCATTTTCTTCGCATTAAGGTGACTTGTGATGCCAGAACCTTTGTAAAACTGAAGGAAATTTCCATCCTTATATTCTCCTCTGTTATCGCTCCTCAAATACTTGAGCTTCTTTTCGGTTTGATTTTCCCCCATAGCCTTCTCGTCCTTGAATTTGTCAAAAACCTCTAATTTTTCTTTCAAAGACCAAGCCCAAACTTTGCAAGAGAAATCATCAATGAAAGTCAAAAAATATTTAAACCCGCCCAACGATACTATATCTGAAGGCCCATAAACATTAGAATGAATATAGTTAATAACACCTTTACTTTTGGTCGAAGAGGTATTGAACTAAACTTTAGTTTTCTTTCCCATCACACAATACTTGAAAATTTTGAGTTTGAATTTGTAAACTCCTTTCAACAACTTCCATCGATGAAGTTCTTCCATGCCTCTTTTGCTCATGTAAACAAGTCTCATGTTCCATAATTGTAGTTCACCAAATTCTAGTTTTGTAGAGACTGTTGCTCCACTGGTTATCATAGTTCCCCTTAATCTATAAAGATTGTTCGGTGATTTTTTGTTGCACAAAACCACTAATGGTCCCTTTTTCACTTTCAAAATCCCATCTTCAGCTTGAATCACACATCCACTACCGTAGAGTGTTCCCAAAGAGATCATTTTTTTCTTGAGTGACAGATAATGTCTAACGTCACTTAGCATCCGAATAACACCATCCCACATCTTCTTATCATGCCAATCCCACTACGTTGAATGTAGCATTGTTTCCTATGAGAATATTTCCACCATTTTGTGGTTTGTTGTGATTAAACCTCTCCTAGTGGGGGCATATCTGATAGGAGCATCCTGAGTAAAGAATCCACCAACTTTCATGATTGGCATAAAAGACAATAAGTATCTCTGTGACATTTTCTCGTGTTGCAACACCCTCAACATATTTTGTAGCAATGCATTTCTTATCTTTCTTTTGCATCTTCAGGCAATTCTTCTTGATGAGTCTTTTTTTTAACTTTTTAACACTCAAAGTTTCCATGATCTTGTGTTTGAGATCTATAAGTGCCCCCATTTTTGACATCGGGTGACTTTTATCTTCCTCTTCGTCCATCACTACCAGTCTTGGAAAATAAGCCCTCATGTTGAGAAGATGAGACATCATTTTCGTTCTATTTTGTGGTCACATGGGAAAAAATTCCTTGCACTACCTCATTGAATTTGAGCGTAGTCTTCCCGAACATTAGGGTGGTGGTGAAATGTTCATGTGAATCGGGTAATGATGCAAATAATAACAGGGCTAGATCTTCCTCTGTGATTTGAACATCTATATGAGTCAAATAATTGATCAAGACTTTTAATGTGGTGATGTGCTTCATCGTATCTCCGTCGTCTTTCATTTCTATCTTGAAGAGTTTCTTCTTGACAAAACGTTTATTAGACAAACTTTGCCCTAACTATACATCTTCTAACTTAAGATCCACATGCCCTTAGCAGTGGTCTCCTTCACCAAGTTATTTAACACCTCATCAGTGATGTATTATTCAAAATAATAAGTCGCTTATCTGTCAATATCAATCCACTCTACATCGGAGAAGCCTTTTGATTTGTTTTGAATGCCTAATAAAGCTATTGCATGCCTTTGTTTAACTAGAAAGCCTCGCATTAATTGTTTCCATGGGCTAAAATTGATATTCTCGTCACAAGGCTTAATTTCAAACTTCACAGAACCACCGATTAATAACTAGGAATCCATTTCTTTGAGCTTATGCTCTTAGATGAAGTGTTAAGAGTAACATCTGATTCAGTTTTCTTCATTAGGAAAAATTCATTATCTTGTGCTTGAACTTCCCTTGAACACTTCAAACCATTCTACCAGTGTAATTAGCAATTGTAGCTCGGATACCACTTATTAGCTTAAAGTTTGAAATCCTCAAAACACGGCCTATCGATTGAGAGGAATACAACCCAAGACTTTTTCCCTCAAGATATTAAATCAAGTCACTAATAGAATTATGAAATGAAATAAGCACATAGCAACCACCCAAATTTAGAGACACAAATATTTAACGTGGTTCACCAAAATTGGCTACGTCCACAGTAGGGGAGAAGAGGTTTCACTATAGAAGAATATGTGTTACAAACTAAATCACTATTTATGAACACTCATTTAATTCACAATGTTAATCTCATAATATTGTAGGAACCCTCATATATAAAACTCACAAAATGGTCTTGTTTCTTGCACTCACTTATAACTAAAACACCTTAGTTGTAAACCTCTCCCTAATTGCTCTCTTAGTTGATTTATGGTGTGTCTTTCAATAATGAAATCCCTTCATATATATAGGCTGCCAAAGGAAGATTATAGGATTAAACAAATCATTGATACGATTACAGTAGAGTACTTAATGAGGCTGCTAAACTTTTAATGGGGCTACTGGTGGTGAAGTTCATAATGGAGAATTAGAGAAAATAGAGCTACCACTTTTAGTTTCTTAGTGAAATTATGGAGCTTACACTTTCAATTCCATGGTTAGATTCCAACAAGAGAAAATATCTTTCTCTAGTTTAGGAGTTTAAAAGGAAAGCAAAGAAAGGATTCTTTTTTCAAACTTTCGCTTCCTTTCTCTGGAAAATTTTCTTTATAAATCAGAACGAAATGGAGAAAGGAATTTTTTTTAATGAATTGTACATTTTTTCCCTTTAAAAAAATATTTTCCTCCTAACTTCCAAACAACAAGAAAGAAAGTGATTTTCTCTTCTCTCCTAAGTTCCCCAATAAAGGAAGGAATATAAATTTCTCTTCTTTTCTCTTCTCTCTTATTACCTTTACCTTATTTTATTTTTCCTCCTAATAAAACTTTATTGTCCTTTCTTTTCTCTCCAAAACTCCCAAACGATCTCCAAAAATCATCAACCCTGAGCATGTTGCATAGGGTTGACCCAAAGGGGTCGGCAGAAGAGGCTGCCCCCTAAGGCTCCCAAAAGAATTAGATAAGTAAGATTTTACTATATATATAAATGACTGTGAAATTCTTTCCTCGCTAAGATAGTTGTTGGGTCTTACTTATTTGTGGGTTCAGAACATCGTTATTTTACTTTCTTGTTCTAATCTCATACTCTTTTTCTTTTCCTATTTTAACAAAAAATAGATAATTTTACTTTTTGAAGATATATAATAAAACATAACTTACATTTCTAAAACCTCTCTCGTCTCTTAATTTTCTGCTATTATTGCTCCAAGAGCATTAATTTTTTCCTCTTGGTTCCTTTGCTTACAATAGGTGAACTACCTTGAGTAAATTATAATACCCTATATTTTACAACAAAAAAAAATACCTTGAATAGCATTGAGTAGTATAAAACATCTTCTTAAGATGGTTAAAGCCGATGTTCAATATTAAATATTTTGTGTAGCTTCTTTAAAACTAATTTTTTAATATATAACATTTTACTTTTATATTTAGAAAACAAATTTTAATTAAACTCATAATAATATTTTTTTTGGATTCAATATTCTACAAGTAATTTCTTGGGGTTATTTCAATACTTTGGAACACATATGCCATGTTCGTCGGCAAAGACGTGAGCTTCTCAACAACTAGGGGAACAAGTTCCAAGCTAAGTACCCAATTGTTGACCATTGCTTCTTATTTTTGTATAATATGCTTCTAATGTCTCTGTGTTGTTTGTTGTAAGGGGATTCATTGAATGCTTATAAAAAATAAATGGATGGAGTTACGTTGTGTCAAAAAAAATTGGGTTTTTTATACCTCTATCTCCCGTGTCTATCTTTTGCTGTTTTTCTCTCAGAGTTCATTTGACTGAGAGTGTAAACCACCATTTTCCAAAATCCCAAATGAGTCTTTCACAGGTTTGAAATTGGGACAGTGGTTCAAAATACAGGCTTCAAGTTTTTTATTTATTAATGTTGATATTTTTTTCTACTTCTATTTGAAAGAACTAATTCCTTTTTATATGTTTATTTTGCTGGTTTAATCCTTAAAATATGCCTCTCTCTCTTAGTCAGAAAATAATTTATGATCAAAATGTCTTTGTGATTTATATTGATAACTTTTTTTCCTCTACTTCTATTTGAAATAACTAATGTTCTGTCTCTTTTCATAATATCTCTCAATAATTGGTGATTCCCAAGTCGTCTTTGTGCAAGTACACGGTAGATCTCTCATGTATGGTTAAATACACTCATTTGAAGATGTTTTTTTTCGTGAGTTGCATCCAAATGGTTGTAACATTTTTTTATATTAGGTTATTTCATATTCTTTTGCTAAGGTTTTGATTTTTGAAGTTTATGTTTAACTAAAGATAAAAGATTAGAACATTTGAATTTTAATATGTACAATATTGATTAAATGCCAACTTTGGTGTACATGAGTGAACCATTTGTCTTTAATTATCATTATCACCAAACAATGATTCAATTTTTTATTTTTTATTTTTGTTTGGTTAATAATTATATGTCCACTTTGGTAGAGATGTGGCTTATTTGTAGTTGGTGTGAACTTATGAGAATGAAATACAAAATATCTAGCAAATATAATCATTAAAAAGAAATGTGAAAAAAGAGAATGTGTATAAATTACCAAATATATGGAACTAGCATACGTAAAAGGGATATGAGAATTTTCTTTCCCAAATAATAGTAAGAATACATAAATACAAGAAGGAATATTAATAGTTGCATAAGAAAATAACATACGGAGTGGGAAGAAAAATGATCTATAATTCGATCATTATTTATGCTTATTTGCTTCCTCCATACTTAAAAAATAAACATAGTATCCTCTTCATTTATAAAAAAAACATGAAATTTATAAAACCATGAAATTTCTTATGAAGTTATAGAGTAGGAAAATTTCCCAAACGCGGTAATATCAATATAATAAAAACCAATAGGAACAACAAAGAAAAACTATCCTACAAATAGTAGATATGATGACAAATAACCAAAAAAAACATTGAAGCCTCTTCAATATCATTCAACCTCCAAACTGTATGAAGAGAAGAAGAACCAAACACCAAATCATAATCTCTCTGATATAAATAAATTAACCAAATAATATACCAGTCTTAACTGAAACAGAGAAACCAAAGGTAATAATTCAAAATCTTTGTTACACCTATAGAAACACATCAAATCACCGGACTTATCACATTCAACACATAGAAAAAAATTGAAACCCAACCATTTTGAAACTCGAAACATCAAAATATCAAAACTCAAAATAGGTACGTCTCTCCATTATTTAACATCCAACAAACACACTTTTTATCTCCATAAACTGTTTTGAAGTAGAGAATTTAAGTCTAACATTATTTAACAAAAAAATAGATTATTGAAGTGGAACAATTCTAGAGGCCGCATTTTGTTCGTATTGGCTACCAATGGGGGAATACCATCATCATCGCTTGAGTTAGATTTATTCTTTTCTTACAAGGCAGTAGGTGTTTTCAAATCTCCATTAGAACTATCGAGGCTTGTGGATTTAAAGATTTCTGGCCACTAGGTAGACTTTTGAAGCAAGCGAGCTTGTTCATAGAAAAGAACTTGAGAAAACATGGATCATACTTTTCTACCATTCTCAACATCCTCTTCTCTCCCACTCTCATCGACTATAACAAAGCTACCTTTTTTTACCCACACGCTCTATTGTATTACCACCCACAAACATATTTGTCATAACGGAAGATAAATTACAAATGTTTTTCCTTTTACTACAAATTGATAGATAAAGAAGATACAGGTATATATGAACTTCTACCAATTTTATGAAATACAAAGATAAAAGCCAATACAATTTTGAACGATGTGTTTCTAGTAGAAAATAAAACACATAAGCTTTTACTTTCACTAAAAAATTATATATAAACACGTAAGGTAGTCTATATAAACTTCCACCCATTTTAAACAATACAAAGATAAATGACGAAGGTAGTCATGACAGTTGTGATGCCACAGAGTTGTTTTGGTTAGGTTGTTTGTAGCCATCACAAAGATGTGAGAGAGGGGAAATAAGAGAAGTGAGTAAGATGAAAAGAGTCAATTACATGTTATTTTGGTTGGGTTGTTTATAGCCGTTACAAATATGTGAGAGAGGGGAAAGAGGAGAAGTGAGTAAGATGAAAAGAATCAATTAATTGGTATTATAAAGGTAGAAAAATTGTACAGTCAAAGAAGGAGAAGTGGTGAGTTTAAAAGATACATGGTACCTCCATTTAAAGAAGGCAGAACGAAAAGTTGAGAGAAAGGGGGATACATAGGCTAAAAGGGAGTAAACGACCTTGAAAATGGTGACAAATAAATTGATGGGATGAAGTCTTTTTAGTGGTCATTGAAGAAATAGGAGAGAGAAGCTAACATGAATGAGACATGAATAAGATGCTACGTAGACAATCTGAGTGATCAAGAGCTTTAATTTTTGTAGTGCATTTTTTAGAGTATTATACAGATATGTAAACCTTAGGACTACTTGATATATGATTGGCACAGGTTGACATATTTATGTAGAATTTTTGAAGATAGAATCTCTTAACTTGCTATTACATATTTGTGATTCTTCTCAACCTAGGGTTTTGGTGTTATTTTGAAAATTAACTGTCATTGTATTGAATTTTTTGTCATCTTTTGAAAATTAATTGTCCTTCTTCTCAACCTCAGTATCCAAAAATATTGCCTTTTGAAAATTGACTGTCATTTTTTGTTTTATTTCTACACATGAACTAAGTTTTTATGAGGTTTTGGAATCAATAAACGTAGCGTAAACACAATATGATAGCTTCGTAGTAATAAGAACGCTTTATGTTTATATTTAATGATACATGATGACTTATTTTTTTCCAAATGTGATGACCTATTATTAAGGTCCCGATTGTGTTTCATATTTTAAATCACATGGTTAAGTCTATGAGAGAGAGCTACCGGGATGAAATTCGCTACTAGGGATTGTAGGAAATTTAATGAGAAAAAATGAGTAAAACATCGAGGGATTGTAGAAAATTTCCATATTGGATGACACGTGTCCAATTATGATTGGTCCATATAAGTGGATAATTTTTGTTATCAACAGAAGACCCCAATATTCTATGCTTGATGCTTGCTTGAAAGAATGGAGCATTTAATCTTGGTAGTAGCTTAGGCTATATTCTTGATGCTTGGTCAGTTGCCAACTTCCCACACTTGTACAATTTTATTGGTATGGGTGGTAGCATGTATTGTTGATGGCACTTTTCTTAATATTCCAAACTTTAGCGAACAGTCCTAGGGCAAAAACGTCTTTTTTTGCCTCATCGCCAAAATTTCAATCATCGCTTCTCTTTAATCATTGCGCTCACCGATTTTTGAGGCAATTTATAAAAGGAGATACATTTTCTTTGTCTCTTACTTCAAACTTTCTAAGTTTTTTCTCCAAATTCTTGAGATTTTGTGCGATCGTTCTTCCTGTCTTCTAGTTCTTACTGAATCCTTAAGTTTTTGTAAGAATTCTTTCTCTTTCTTCTTTTCTTCATAATTAATCATGGTTTACGTTGTTATCTCTCTAGATGAGTTTAGAAAGGAATGGAATATACCAGACTGGGTAGACTTAGAGTTCCTTAATCTCCCTGCAGATGTTTTCTCTTTGTCTGAAGGTCATTGGATTCCTTCCTTATTCATAGCTGAATATGGCTTCACTTTTCCCCCAAATCATTTTTGCTTAGAGTTTTATCATTACTTTGATATTGCACCTGCTATAGTAGCCCCCAACACCTGGAGAATAATTAATGGTGTCTATAGGTTTAATCAAATCCATAGGACCCATGTCGGTATCCCTGAGATCATGTTCTGTTATAAATTGGTCACAAGTGACAGTATATATTATTTGAAAACTAGGTCTGTTAATAAAGCTCTAGTCATCAATCTGACTGATTCCAGTAGGGATTACTTTGATCGTGGATTTATTGCTAAAAATTGGCAATATGTACCTCTTGAAGGGGAAGAAGTATATACTGGACCAAGACGTCCTTAAGAGGGTCATAGCCTAGGTTGTACTAAATATATTTTATATGCTTATGCTGTTGAATTACCTGGTGAAATGTTAATTAAAATTGTTTTTTTTTACTTGCAGTTTATAGGAAGAGAAAGTGTCGTAAGGAGGGTGATATTAAGATTGAAGAGATCAAGTTTCTTTGGGGCTTTCATAAAAAAATTGGTGAGGAGCATACTAGGTCAGCCTCATACTTGCTGAAATACAGGAGCTCTATCACCTCCTTTATTACCCGACCATCTACTATTGCTCCTACCATTGTGTTTGACTTGGACCAGGACCCAATGTCCACTTCATCAGAAAGTGGTGAAATTGTTATTGGCCCTTCTTCCTCCCTTGACACTACACCAAAAACAGGATTCTGGCACAGTTCAAAACCGTGCCAGATCAAATCTGGCACGGTTTTGAACTGTGCCAGAATCAGGTGTTCCAAAATGGGAATTTTTTTCTGGCACGGTTTAAAAGTGTGCCAGAATCAGTCAAACAGGAACACTTCTGGCACACTTTTAAACCGTGCCAGAATTTGATATTTCGGGCACACTTTTGGCACAGTTTTTAACTGTGCCAGATTCTTCAAAATAAGAACATTTCTGGCACACTTTTAAACCGTGCCAGAATTTGATATTTCTGGCACACTTTTGGCACAGTTTTTAACTGTGCCAGATTCAGCATAATTTAAAAAAAATAGCACAGTTTAAAACCGTGCCAAAATATGATACATTTTTGCCACGGTTTTGAACTGTGGCAAATTTTTTTAATTTAAAAAAAAATATTTGAAAGCACAAAATTCACAAATTAATAATATTGCGCGTTATTAATAAACTAATGTACATACAAACTTCAAAATATTACAAGTCTTTAATTGCTCGCATGCCAAAAAAAATTGGGCAGAGTTTCCTCTATTTTCTGGACATTCCAAAACCTGTTAATACAAAACCTGCCTAACATAAAGCCCGCACGGCCACAAAATATAACAATTAACTTACAAAAGCCCTCATGGCCATAAAAGTCAATAATAAAACAACAAAAGACCGTACGGTCATGACACAAAAAAATGGATTCATTAATAAACCCCTTGTTGTAAACCATTGAGTTCTTTGTGTATTCCACGCGAATAAAAGCCAACGATAAACTGTTATCCTGCAAAAAAAATAGAATACAAAAAAGATACGATATTAGTAACCCAATAATTTATAAAAAAAAATACTCAAAACAAAAAAATTACATATATGAATGGAAATTAACGTCATACTCACAAACCGGGAGACCCGGGACTACGCGGTCAGTTCCTACAAGTTACATTGGTCCCGTGCCAGGTGTCCGTGCCTCCTACGGGGTCGTTTGGGGGGTGTTTGGGGTTTTCACCCTTTAACGGCTTGTTTTTAAGTTTAAGTGTTGATTTTTGCAAATTATCGTCATACTCTCAAATCGAGAGACTCGGGACTACGCGATCATTCCTACAAGTTACATTGGTCCCATGCGAGGTGTTCGTGCCTCCTACGGGGTCGTTTGGGGGATGGTTTGGGTATTCACCCTTTGACGGCATGTTTTTTTTACTAAGTGTGTTTTTTGCAAATTATCGTCATATTCACAAACCAGGAGACCTGGGACTACGCGGTCAGTTCCTACAAGTTACATTGGTCCCGTGCGAGGTGTTCGTGCCCCCTACGGGGTCGTTTAGGGGGTGGTTTGGGTTTTCACCCATTAACGGCTTGTTTTTAAGTTTAAGTGCTGATTTTTGCAAATTATCGTCATATTCACAAACCGGGAGACCCGGGACTACGCGATCAGTGCCTACAAGTTACATTGGTCCCGTGCGAGGTGTTCGTGCCTCCTACGGGGTCGTTTGGGAGGTGGTTTGGGTTTTCACCCATTAACGGCTTGTTTTTAAGTTTAAGTGCTGATTTTTGCAAATTATCGTCATATTCACAAACCGGGAGACCCGGGACTACATGGTCAGTTCCTACAAGTTACATTGGTCCCGTGCGAGGTGTTCGTGCCCCCTACGGGGTCGTTTGGGGGGTGGTTTGGGTATTCACACATTGACGGCATGTTTTTAACTAAGTGTGATTTTTGCAAATTATCGTCATATTCACAAACTGGGAGACCCGGGACTACGCAGTCAGTTCCTACAAGTTACATGGGTCCCGTGCGAGGTGTTCGTGCCCCCTACGGGGTGGGTTTTCACCCATTAACGGCTTGTTTTTAAGTTTAAGTGATGATTTTTGCAAATTATCATCATATTCACAAACCGGGAGACCCGGGACTACGCGATCAGTTCCTACAAGTTACATTGGTCCCGTGCGAGGTGTTCGTGCCTCCTACGGGGTCGTTTGGGGGGTGGTTTGGGTTTTCACCCATTAACGGCTTGTTTTTAAGTTTAAGTGCTGATTTTTGCAAATTATCGTCATATTCACAAACCGGGAGACCCGGGACTACGTGGTCAGTTCCTACAAGTTACATTGGTCCCGTGCGAGGTGTTCGTGCCCCCTACGGGGTCGTTTGGGGGGTGGTTTGGGTATTCACCCATTGACGGCATGTTTTTAACTAAGTGTGATTTTTGCAAATTATCGTCATATTCACAAACCGGGAGACCCGGGACTACGCGGTCAGTTCCTACAAGTTACATTGGTCCCGTGCGAGGTGTTCGTGCCCCCCTACGGGGTCGTTTGGGGGGTGGTTTGGGTTTTCACCCATTAACGGCTTGTTTTTAAGTTTAAATGCTGATTTTTGCAAATTATCGTCATATTCACAAACCGGGAGACCCGGGACTACGCAGTCAGTTCCTACAAGTTACATTGGTCCCGTGCGAGGTGTTCGTGCCCCGGTGATTTACTCTTCATTACTATTGTTCCTACAAGTTATACTCAACCCAAATATAATAAATATAGGAGAAAAAACTTCTCCTAGATGGAACTCATAATCAAAACAAGGTTTTAAAAAACATAAACTTGGGAATTTATTACATTCCCATTACATCACATACGAATGAGAGGAATCTAAACAATTCTAATACTAGGAACACCTTTTCTATCTAAATTAAAGAGACCTTTAATAACATGAGGGAGACCATTAAAAGAATAAATATTGTTGGACTATCTAGTTGAAGAATCAATGTCAGCAAGAGCATTTATCATTGAATTCTTTTGTCTCCATATATGGGAAATAAACACCTGCTTTGATTCAATCATTGAATTAATGTCCTGAAAATATTTCCTATCACTCCAAGGAGGTTTTCAGATTTCTAGATACATATTTACAGCATCCATTGAGTCTTATCCAGCATACAGGTGCATAAAGCCAAGACTAATACACAATTCAATACCTCTTTTAAGGTCCAACACATTTGCCATTAAGCTAGAATTATGAACAATGAACTCATAAAAGTCTAATATGAAACAACCCTTCTCTCCTCTTATAATACCCCATATCCCACTGTCACCAAAATTATCTTTAGTAGAGCCATCAACATTGATTTTTATAGTGCCTGAAGGACATAATTATCTGGTAATAATTAACTTGGGCTTTTTTACTTTCACTTTGAGATGAAATGTATCAACTAAGGACACATGGTTTTGATTTACTCGATTAACAAAAAGAGTGGAACTGGCTTTAGATGAAATTAAGTCTTATTATATCAGCAGCACACATAGGAACACCTTCAAATAAGCTATTACATCTAGCATTCTAAATCTCCAATAAAATCACCATAGGAAAACTTTATAAATAAATTTGATGTAGTCCTTATTGGACTTGAAAAACCACCAAGAGATAAGCATAGATAGAATACACTTTAAGCAAGGAAAAATCTCTACCTGAGCAGAAAAATGAGCATAAATGGTTTGAGACATTTCACTGTGTAAGAACAAATGCTGAATTATTTCTACATGATTGTGGAAGTATTGGCATCTAGAATCAAGAGAAATCATTATTCTTTGGACTTGATTATCAAAAGGAATATCACCAAGAAGCAGTTTCCAAAGGTTCAAATGTGGAGGAATAGCATGTCAGGGACGTGATCAAAATAGCAATGGAGGACGTGATCAAAAGTTGCACAAGCTTCACAACGCACACACAAACACACACATATATGTGCATATGCAACTGCATATATATGCAGCATATGCATATATATGCACTGCATATATATGCATATGCAGCATATGCATATATGTGTGTGTGCGTGTGTGCGTGTGTGAGTGGGGAAGGGGGGGGCAGGGGACGGGGCAGGGGCAGGGGACGGGGCAGGGCAACTGCATATATATGCATATATGTGTGTGTTTGTGTGTGCGTGTGTGAGTTGGGAAGGGGGGGGGGAGGGGCAGGGGACGGGGCACGGGGGGTGCGTGTGTGAGTGAAATTTTGTGAAGTCGGTTACTGTCTCACGACTACTAGTGCCTGAAATCTTAAGATCGATCACAATATCCTCCATCTGATCAGAACGAACCCCCATTCGATCAAAATAATATTCTAATAAGTCATGACATAAATATATTCCCGACCATACTCTTAGGGTGATAAGTCAAGTCAAGTCAGTCCGGCCATTTTGTCTAGCTATCTAAGATGTCAGTTCATGATTATTGTCTAGAAAAATCCTTCAATTTGTGTTCGGTTAAATATATGTTTGCATTTGATGGTTATTTGTCTCTTTTGGTGTTGTGGTAGGATTCAAATACCCGTAAATATCTACGGCGCCATATAAATGTAATCGGAATTGCCCACCAGAGAAGAGCTTATCTTTAATGATGAAGGGGGGGGGGGGCAGGGGCAGGGGCAAGGGCAGGGCCAGGGCAACTGCATATATATGCATATGCAGCATATGCATATATGTGTGTGTTTGTGTGTGCGTGTGTGAGTGGGGAAGGGGGGGAGGGGCAGGGGACGGGGCAGGGCAACTGCATATATATGCAGCATATGCATATATATGCACTGCATATATATGCATATGCAGCATATGCATATATGTGTGTGTTTGATTAGTACACCTTACCTCTTTAACGATTGATTACACATGTTATATATAATAGCTTGCCCGTGCTTCCCGCTCAATAATGATAAATAAATAACTGGTTTTCCTAGTTGATTGCATAACGATTATAGAAACAACATAACTCAATTCAGTAGATGGTGGAGCAGGATTATAGAAGCATGAATTAGGAATATAAGTAGAGATTTTGCAGATTTGTACCTTAGAGGGAAGTACTTCGAAGCAAGTCATTCGTCAGTGTCACCAATGGGAGGACAAAGGTCGTCGAGCCAATACATAATTCCATTTTTACCAACATCTTCCAAGTTCTCGCAATGAACTTGTTTTCCACCCCAAACTGGATACTCGGGCACTTTGATGTCATCGAGTAAAACTCGCACTTCATTCTTTCTCAACTTATGGAAGTGAATGGTCGAGACGGCTCCTGGTTACGTTTTCCTCCCATAACCAACAAGTTCACGTGTGTGGGATAGTATTTTGCATTCAATTAGCGAGGTGAAATTTGGAACCTCGAATGCAGGGGAGGAATGAGAACACGAAAGAGTTCCAGTGCCTATAGTAGGTAACTCCTGAACGTTGTGTCCAACACATGAAAATTTTCCGGTTTTGAAGTCGGTAATGAATTCATCTAGTGAGGATTTTATCCCATCTATGTCACTCCTAAGGTGATCAACATGATCCTTCCAATTTCTGGTGTCCTCTTTCACCTCCTCAAGCATTTCTCTAGCAAATGCCGACCCTAATATAGCGGTTCTCGAAATTGTGGACCCAACACAACGAACACGTCCTCGCGTATCTTTTCCGAAAACCTCAAAAATAGGCCCGACATCCAAGGTCTCCTCCTGACCACTCGCTTTGTATACATCCAGAAGCATTTGAATTTGGTCCTGTATAAAAATATATTAACATTAGGTTTGATGATACGATACTTTGTTTAAACAAAACGAACATTAAAAAATTTAAATTACCGCAAATATTTTATCATGAGGGGCATAACCACCTCCTTTGATTATATGAGTTGCCAACCACAATTCAGCACGAGTGGGTGCACGCCCATGCTCCTTTCTCCAATTCTCTGAAGCTCGGGCATAACCATGACGACCTGTATTATGAGTTGTCTTTCTCACACAATTTAGTTTAGTCTCTTTGTTCTTTCTTCGCAAAGCCCTTTGAACCTCTAAAACTTCATTATTACAAAACACCTCCCAGTCCTCAGATTTGACATTTCGTGGCACTTTCTCCTTCCACTTTCCAATATCACCATCCTTCAAATTAACCCTTAGCTTGGACTTGAACTTTTTCCAAGCATCGTTCGCTTTTTTCATAAAAATTTGCTTCTGACTTTCGCGCACATCTGGGAACTCTTTCTACAATATATGAAGAAATAAAATTAAAACATCACATAATTGAATTTACATTCTTTTGAATATAAAGGAATAGTATACCATTAATGATGACCAAACTGAGTTCTTATATCGCACATCCACTTGTTTCCAACTCATATAAGATATGGGAACATGTGTCCTTGCTAAGTCTCCCAACCTGGTTGAGAGTGTATATGAGTCTTCACCAACTGGAAGGCCGTGCTCATTAAATTTTCACTTCTTAGTGGAAGAGTCACCACCTACTCTTGAAGCACCCGAAGCAACCTTAGAACGGGAGGTTGATATAGGTGTCTCCACATTTATTGACGGTTGCGAAGTATCACCCATATGAGACATTTATCTGGAAAAAAGTGACTATTGGAGACCAAAATAATCAAAATAAACATTTACAAGAATATTACATGTTAAAATAGCAATATAAAGAAGATGGCATGTTCAAATAGAATTATAATTTCAAACAACCATACATGTATTAAATGTTCAAAAAGAAATAAACTATTAAATGTTTACAACAACAACAACAACAACAACAACAACAACAACAACAACAACAACAACAACAAACGGAATAAATAGAATATCGCATATTCAAAAACAAGTTCAGAACTAAATCATTGCACTAGAAATCTGTGTCCAAAAGCTCCAGCAATTTATCATTTTCCTCGAGAATGGAGTCATACATCGTACGGTCAATATCAATCGCATCTATTTCTTTCGTCAGTCTCTTGGGAGAGTGTAAAACAACTGACCACCCATTCAGCTTTACATCTTGACAATAAAATACTTGACTGGCTTGAGATGCAAGGATGAACGGATCATCGTGAATGGTATTTTTACTCACGAGCTTACTAAGATTCACCATCACCAATTTTGAGATGGGTTCAACTTTGCAAGCATTATTATCATCAACATCCACCCAATCACAATAAAAGACAGTATGTGCGAACTCAATGTAATTGAGGTCGAGTATTTGTCTAATAACTCCATAAAAGGTTGTCATAATCCCCTTCTTATTAAAGGCCTTAGTGGATACACCACTACTCTGAAAGTTATGATTCTCTTCATGTCCAGAAGTACAAAAGGTGTACCCATTGCATTGAAATTTCTCATAAATGGTAACCCTATGGAGAGGACCATCAGCATATGGCAAAATTCCCGTATCATTAAATCTTGAGGCCTGTAAGGAATTGATAATTTTTTAAAGTTTCATTAAAAATAATTACGGTTGATAAAAAAGTACATGTATAAATAAAGACTTGCCTCGTTCCTTAGCCAAGGGATGAAATCATCAATTCTATGCGTCGATTGAGTCTCAGTTACCACAAATTTTCTACAAGAAATTAGTTTCAAAATTAAGAAATATCACATTACAATCAATTAATATGAATTAACATAGAACTAAGTGTGTACCTTCTCCATTCATCAACACCGTCGCATTGAGATAAAACCCATCTTCGCACTTGCTCATATTGTACATTATTTAAGATCAATTCTTTACTTTTACCCAATGGCCGTTGGCATTCCGAGTCATCAAACTCATCATCAAGAAAATCCTCAAGATTCCTCTTATGAGTTCCTTCACCTCTTTTCGATATGTACTCCATGGCATACAAAGAAGCTTCATGTAACAAATATGCATTAGCAATGCTCCCTTCAATGTACCTCTTGTTTCGTGACCACTTTTTATATCTTCCCATTTCTCTCTCAAATAACCACATCGCCCGATATCTTGGTGGCCCAGCTGTCAAAGCTTCATCGGCTAAATGGTGCATGAGGTGGATCATCACCACAAAAAAGGCAGGTGGAAAATAAATTTCAAAGACACAAAGTGCCTCTACTAATGCGTTTTTAGCCTTCAAAAGATGTTCTCTAAATATCACTTTGGCACACAACACATTAAAGAATATGCTGATCCGTTGTATAGCTTTAAACAAAGGCTTATCATCCGGAAATGAATGCATAAGCAATGCAGGAAGCAACCGTTGCATAATGACGTGATAATCGTGGGACTTGAGATTGGTAAATCCAGGTGGATTGAGGTTAACATTGTTGCTGAAATTTGATGAAAATCCAATCGGTACCTTTAATGTTTTTAGTGTACGAAAAAAGGCTTCTTTCTCTTCCTTTCCTAATGCGAAAGGTGCCTTTGGCATAAGCCTTTTTTTACTGCCTTCAACATCTTTCATCTATAATTTCCTTTTAAGCTTCAAATGAACTTTCAAGTCTTCACGGGCTTTGACCGTATCTTTATTTGATGAACCTTTCACCGAGAGTATTGTACCTAAAAGAGTCTCTGTGACATTCTTTTCAACATGCATAACATCTAAATTATGTCTAATAGCATAATCCTTCCAATACTCTAAGTCAAAGAAAATTGACCTCCTTGAAAAACCCTCGGTACCTGCTAGATTCTCATCGTCACCCTCACTTGGATAATCATCGTCTTCCATTACAACATCCTCCTTCTCCTTCCCCTTCTCCTTCCCCTTCCCCTTCCCCTTTCCCTTTCCCTTTCCCTTTCCCTTTCCCTTTTTGTCTCCCTCTCCCTCTCTTTGAGCACCTTCTCGAGCGATAAGTGACACTATCTGCTCAACTTCTGCACTTGTTAACTTTCTTGGAGACATAGCATCCTCTATTTTACCATTAAATGTTTGCTTTGATGTGTCA
Source organism: Sambucus nigra (assembly GCA_949130495.1). NCBI lineage: Eukaryota > Viridiplantae > Streptophyta > Magnoliopsida > Dipsacales > Adoxaceae > Sambucus > Sambucus nigra. The sequence goes on along the minus strand of OX422210.1, from coordinate 93,339,298 downwards.
AACCTATAAGGATGGTCTTTAGGAAGGAACATACGAGATCGTTGGTAACAACATTTCGTTGACTTAGAAAGATATTCAGAAGGTGTATTTGTAGAACAAACAGGGCACCCATTGTAACCTTGAGTTGAACAACCTGCTAACATCCCATAAGCTGGAAAATTATGTATACCCCACATCAACATGGCTTTTAACTGAAATTTCTCATTTTTGTACGCATCCCAAGCCTCAACTCCAGACCATAAGATCTTTAACTCATCGACCAACGGTTTGAGGAAGACATCAATATTACTTGATGGTGACTTTGGTCCGGGAATCAATACAGACAACATTGAAAACTCACTTTTCATACACATTGATGGGGGAGGGTTGAGAGGTTGAATTATCACTAGCCAACAACTATACTTACGGCCAAACATGTTATTCGGGCTGAAACCATCAGTTGCTATTGCAAGTCGAATATTCCGCGGATCTTTTGCAAAATCTCTCCACATAATGTTTGAATTTACCCATTCTGCTGAATCTCGGGGATGACGCAAGAATTCCATACAAGAGCTTGCACGAGCGTGCCAAGTCATTTTCTCTGCTATCCATTTTATGGTATACAACCGTTTTAGCCTAGGGATTAGAGGGAAATGTCGCATTACCTTCTTAGGAACCCTAGAGTACTTTTTTTTCCATTAGTATTCTGAATTTCTACCCCGTCCTCGTCTAGACAAGTAAACTTGTAGCGTAAAGAACCACATTTTATACATCTAGTAGATTTTTCATGCTCTTTCCAAAATATCATACAGTTGTTAATGCATACGTCATACTTAACATAATCCATACCGAGATCTCTAACGGTGTTTTTCATTTCTGTATAACTAGTTGTCAAGTTGTTCTCTTCAGGAAGTAGTTCATTTAACAATCTAAGAATTCCACCTGTAGTACCATCCGATAAATTGAATTGTGTTTTCAAATCATTCAACTTTATAAGAGCATACATTGTGGTATGACGCGAAGAACCGGTAGCTAGGTGCAATGGCTCCTGTGCGAGTTGATGTAAACGATCATACTTCTTGCCTTTGTATTTATGTGTGTGAGAATCATTGGGAACCTCAGAAGTTGGGGGGGCTACACAATTAGGTTCACTAGGTTTCGCTTCACCCATAAACATCTCACAAGCATCATTCACAAGATCATTCAAAATTGGAATATTGTGCACATCAGCGTGTTCTGTCGGTGTCACAGATTGCGGTGGTGGTTGGACTTGATCAACAACTAATGTCTCACCATGAAATTGCCATAAGGTATAGTTCATGTCCATACCATATGTCATTAAATGAATGAATATGTCATCTATAACAACATGTCCTTTCCCATTTCGACAACGTCTACAGGGACATGAATGTTTAACAGTCGAACTATTACTACGCACATAATGAAGAAACTGTAACACCCTATCTCTATATGTATCGGTCTCGATATTTTTCTCATTTATCCATTCTTTGTTGATTTTCGACGACATCCTGATAAGTTTAAAGAGCACACATTATAATATAAACGCTTACTGTAAATATATTTAAGTTTATTCAAGTGTAAATATGTATATATTTGAGCTCCTATATTTCCTCCATCTCCTCTACAGGGTAAGGGTCCTATCCCATTCGAAAATGCATATTTTGTATTGTTCATAATGTCTCATGCCATGTCCTAATCTAGAAAATTTCGCCAGCATCTCCCTACAGTTCTTCAATTACACAACTTAAATTGGGAGTGTTCATGTGTTATTTAAGTTTTTCAACCAAGAAAACACAAAACACTACATCAATCTAGTATGCACCCAAAGAACATAAAGAGATGCCACCGAATTTCTCAAAATAGGACATGCATAATCATTATGCACAATACAAACTTTTGCATTTCCAAACTGTCCAAAAATGGGACAATTCAAGAGTTCTCACCACAGTCATAGTGAGACCTCTTGAACGGGTCTAAGGTTTTTCTACATGTGTAACATCATTATTGAATGTTTAGTATTAATGTCTACTTACTATTTAAATAGTTTTTTTTGTTTTTTCTTAAATTTTCAACACATAATCTCATTTATCCATTTAATTAGTGGGGTGTCTACTTTTCAATTTGTTATTTTTACATTATTATTGAATATTTAGCACTTAAATTTTCTTAAAACTACGTAACATTTACAAATCAGATCAAATATACATTTTTGTTAAAGGGGTAAGAACATAAAAACCCATGATTTATTTTTTTTTTTCATTATCAACATTCAATTTGCACCAAAAACTCACACATTAAAAAAAATAATAAATATGTATATATGTATATATAAAACCCTAAAAATCAAATACGAATCAAATCAAGCATATCATAAACTCTAGGATCAAATCTTAAATCTAACTTAGGTTAAAAAAAATACAATGCTTTAAAGAAATTACCTGATTGGGATGAGTGTAGTGAGAGAACAAGGCAGTGACCAGAGAAAGAGAGAATGGGCGGGAGAGAGAGTGTCGGCAGTAGAGATGCTGACCTAGGGCAGTGTCAGCAGAAGCCGCCGAGAGAGAGAGACCGCCGAGAGACCGTCGAGAGAGAGAGAGACCGCCGAGAGAGAGAGAGAGAGAGAGAGAGAGAGAGAGAGACCGCTGCGAGAGAGAGAGACCGCTGGGAGAGAGAGAGGAGAGGCAGGAGAGCGCATAGGCTAGAGAGAGGCGGGAATCGTGAGCGGGAACAAGAGAAAGAGGGAAGTGTAATGTTTTTTTTTTTGGGTATTATATATTTTAGTAAGTGTACTCAATTTTGGCACACTTTAAAACAGTGCCAAATTTTGGCACTGTTTTAAAGTGTGCCAAATCTCTATAAAACCGTGCCAAAATCTGGCACAGTTTTAAACTGTGCCAGATTTTTAATATCAGGGTGTGCCAAAATGCTGTTTTTGGTGTAGTGTGAGTCAAACGTTACTCTCTCTACAGCCATGGGCAAAAGAAAATTTCCCAACCTTCTTGGACATAATGTTGCTACTGGAACCCATAAGTCTGTGGATGGTGGGGCCAAAAAGAAGGATGATGCTGGGAAACATCCCCCAACCACCAAGGGAGATGATTATCTCTTAAAAAGATAGAGAAGAGGTCCTGCTACTAAGCAGGTTGAGGAAACTATTGATGCCGACCAACAAAGCTTGGTCAGTGTTACTCAGTCTGTTATTGGCTCCTCTGTAGCCATAAGTCTTGGCTTGTCACGGAAATTAATTAAGTCTGCTAGTCTTCCAGATCACAGGGGTGCTGTTACTTAAATTCCCCTACTTAAAATTTCTGAAAGGGCAGCTCAGAACCTTGCTATGGTGAGAATTCTTCTTTTGCTCTTTTGTACTTTGTATTTTGTCTTTGACTTCTTGTAGTGATTTTTTCTTTCTTCTTTGAAGTTACTGGTTGATTTTAAACAGATGTTAGAGAAGGATAATGCTCTTAGTTCTTCTTCAAGCAATATTGAGGAGGCCTTTGTTGGTCTCAAGAAATCCTTACTTGACTCCTGACAAGCATTGGGACTGAAAAGAAATCTTGGGAGAACAAAATAAAAGCTGCTGAGGAAACTCGACAGAAGGCTGAAGATAAGGCTGTTGAGGCTCAGAAGCAAGTGGCTGAGTTGGCTAAAGGCCTAACTGCTGAGAAGTCCAAAAGGAAGAAGGTTAGGGAAAATTCCTTCAATAAAGGCTGGGATAAATCTATCACTGCTGCCTCTACTCAGATTGAGTATGGAAAGAAGAAATTTTTCAATGAAGCGATTGTTATCATGTTAGGAAGCAAAACATATGGAGTCCTTTATTATAGATCTCCCGTTTCTCTTAGGCTTCAATTGATCTCCAAAATATAGTGATCATTTTTAAATTATAACTATTGATTTAGCCCTATAAAATCTTCATTTCGGCATTTGTATAACTCATTAACCTAACTTTTTCGTTGGAATTTAATTAGATTTACACTAAAATTTTGTAATAATATATTGTACTACACAATTTTATTCTCCTTAAATAACATCATTATTAGCTCTTATGCACATGGAATTTATTTTAGTATTTGTAACCTTCAAATCATAGAATATTTTCTAGGAGGGTGAGGATATGTGATCATTTCTTTAATATTTTACATGAGATCAATTTTGTGGGTGTTTCTTCTCAATGTGAGTTTTATCTAAATATTATGTGTTTCTTCTCAGTGTAAATTCTATATAAATATTATGTGTCGTGTTATAAGCATGTTTACATTGAGAACGAAATGTAAGTAGTGTTGTACATGCGATGAACAAATTCATCATCAGCGTGAGCATTACAATGATTCGTTGAAGGCAATAAGGTCTATACAATTTCATTTATAGTTTCATTGCGTTTTTGCGGTACCGAGCCTTTTTTTGTATATTCCATTCCCAAATACAAAGAATCTAAAATATATCCAAGTCGAAATCATATTAATTTCTTTCTGAACTGGGGAAGATGATATCCTAATCAGAATCATAGTCAAAAGCCAACCTCCAGGACCAAAAATAGGTTGATCGCCGAAAAAACGACGACTAATATTTTTTCTGTAGAAACGGTTGATATAGTCAAACACTAACCGACTAAAAAATTTGTATTATAATTATATTTCAGAAGTTGGACGACTCCACGAAGGTCTTGAAGGCCGAGGACATAGTGTCCTAATAAGGACTACAGTTATGGATGACTCCAGCCACTGTAATTTGCACTATAGTTATTATTAATATTATTAAGACTTGGTCTTGAGTTTTCTTATTTGACGACTGCTCTTTTTACATTTTGTTTTAATTGTTGCATTTTGTTTGAATTAAGTACATTTTTAAAGGTTGAATTTATTACACTGAATTAGCTCTTTGATAAATTTAACTTACTTCTATAAACATATTTTCTAACGTAAGGAGAAAAGGTTTCACAAAACATCCTGGCTATTTATATTTTTATCCCATTGTTGATCTCTCCCTACCTTATAATTACATTCAAAAATGTCACTCAATCTCCCAGTAGCTAGAATTTTGATTTTGATAGTAAGTTAATAGTATGGTAAGAGCATGGCGTGGGGGAGGTGTTGGGGGGTAGTATAGTATGATATTTTTCAATGGGTAAGGTATTGTTCAGAGATGTAGATAGGATTCTTTAGGTGGGTTTTTGTTTAGCTTAGTAATATTAATGTATAATACTAATAATAATAACAATGGGGGAGGTAGTGGTGGAAAGAGGGGAAAGAAAAATGTGACGTTTTTTCGAAAATAGGTAAAAGAAGAAAATTAATGTTAATTTATTGTGATCTTTGTGATTAAATTTATATAGTTATCCACTATAAGTTCATTTTGTATTTTTTTATCTCTCTTATGTTCTGCACATTGCACCTCGACCACGCTTCTCACGGGCTTACACCTACGATTTGAATGTATTTATTACCAGTGTAAAATTACTAATTTATTCTACTCTGTATTAATGTCAATCTCACTCGTGCATTTTTGATAAATTTGGGTATGAATTACATATGTTGTACTTATATTTTCTACCAATGGTGTGTTTGATTACAAAGATGAAAAATAAAGTGGCAAAAGTAGTTATGGAAAATTTTGTTTTGGACAGATTATAAAAATACATTTATATATGGATAAGACAATTTTGTTTTTCCTAAATTAAATACATATGAGGTGACTAATATTTTTCTCACAACTGAACATATAAGAACACAAATTAATGCAAGTTATACATGTTCAATTTATGAGATAACCAATTTACATAATAAAGGGAAGAGAATAAGAAGAGGAAGGGAGAGAAGAGAGAATTCGACAAAGAAGAATGAATGAATGAAATTATGTCATTCATCTCCCATCACATTCTATTTATAAAATAGAGTTTCAATATTTACATATAGGACCCTATAGAATTAAATGATAGCAAATCTGTTACAAATAAGCCCCTCACAACACTTCCCCTCAAGCAAGTGAAAGATATCTATCATAGCCAGCTTGACTAACATTTTATGCAAGGTATCTTTACTTACACCCCTTAGTCAACACATCATCCATTTGGTCAAACGTGTTGACATAAGGAGTATAAATGAGACCAAGACGAAGTTTTTCCTTGATGAAATGTTAATCAACCTCAACATGCTTTATCATATCATGTTAAACTAGATTGTATGCAATATTAATGGTAGTCTTGTTGTCATAATACAAGTTCATCGACTCCCGTACTAGATATCCCAACTCATTTATTATAGTTTGTAACCATAACAATTCGTCTATGTGCTATGGATCTGAACTCAACCTTGCACTAGATATTGCTATTACATACAATTTTTTTATTTATCGAGAAATAAGAATACCACCACCAAATGTGCAATATCCTGAAATTGATCGTTGATCAGTCACAAATCCTTCCCAATTAGCATCAGTATAAGCTTCGACATTCAAGTGACCATGTCTCCCAAAAAATATTCCTTACCAGGTCAACCTTTGAGGTGACGAAGAACATGATATGCGGCCTCGAGGTGAGAAGACTGTATTGATGTAACCTTGATACATTTTTTATGAAAAGAGTATGATCTGTCTTATTCTATGTGAACCCCATCCTCTTCACTACAATTCTAAACCTCTTAAACCAGGCACCCAGAGACGTTTTCAGCCCGTACAAGGCCTTATTTAGTTTTCCCACTAAATCCTGACCATCAAAAAGTTTAAATCCTAGAATCGTCATCTTGTACACTTCTCCCTTTAAATCACCATGAAGGAAGGCATTATTTACATCCAACTAGTGTAGTGGCCAAGATAAATTTGTTGACATGTAAATAAGGAAACATGTTGAGTTCATGTTAGCAACTGAAGCAAATGTTTCAGGGTAATCAATCCCATAAGTCTGAGTGAAGACCTTTGCAACTAGTTAGCCTTTGTACCTCTCGATTTTTCCATCCTCTTGATGCTTTATTGTACAGGCCCATTTTCACTCTACTGCCTTTTTCCTCTAGGCAATTGAAAAAGATACCATGTACCATTTTTCTCAAGAGCCTCCATTTTCTCAACCATGACTCTCTTCCATTGAATTTGACGAAGGGCATCTGACATATTAGTAGGAACAAAAATAGAAGATATAGATGAAGTAGAGGAGCAATATGATTGAGATAAGGCATTATAAGAAGCAAACTAAGAAATATGGTTTTTCGTATAATCATGAACACCCTTATGAATGGTAATATAGAAATCAATATCAATTGAGAGATTACAAGGATTAAGGGAGACTTCAGAGTCATCAGCACAAATTCCCCCCATTCCTATAGGAATAAACAATGGAAGTAGACATCCAAATTGAGTGGAAGGCATGTTCTCTATACTTAAAGGAGTATCCCCTTGTAGAGAATCCCCAATGTTGGAGAAAAAAGGTACTAACTCAAAGAATGTAACATCTGTGCAGACAATACAATAACGAGTGGGGGGTTATAATTATAAGAGGGTACTTTAGATTAGATGGAGGCGTAACCCCTTTTGAGTATGGTAATGATAAGTTAAGTAGCAACGCTATTGATTAACCACATGACATACAAACACGACTCAATGAAGATAGACTCAGTTTAAACTCACAAATCTCTCGTGTATAACTCAGAAGGTAGTAATGAACTTAGAAGCAACTTTGCTTAGAGGGAGAGAGAAAATGAGCACCCTAGATACACCTTGGTAGGCAGCAAAACACCCCTACCACCCTCAATAATCTCTGTCAAATATTAAATCTTCGTAATAAATGACAATGGTGGGTGAGTAGACTCTTTGGTTCGTAATAAATCTCGCTTGTAATAACTTCTGAACTCTCAATCATAACGTGATCCCTCCTCAGAGGTGGTTGGGGTCCTTAAATACCTCCCCCCCCCCCCCCCCCCCCAACCCCTGAGGTAACTTAGCCATTAATGATTTTGAAAGACACCCCTCATACTTTATGTCATAAGCATTAAATACCTGATGCACTAGTTATCTCCACGTCATAAGCATTAAATGCCAAGACATGGCTTTTGCCTAACCACTGTGTGTCTGGGGGCTGCCATTACAGAGGTGGCTCAACAACTGTCTGACAGCCCCAAATACCACGGTGGTTTACTCAAGTGCAGGTCTAACATTGCCTAGCTTGTTAATGACATCAGATAAAGTGGATGTGACATTAAGTAGAGGGTTGTTTGGCTCATAACTCAACGCTCGATGACACTCAAGGTTGCTCCCCCCCCCCCCCCCCGAGGTTCCACAGTCAGGGTCTTTCATTGTTTTACCAGTTGTATTTAAGATGGTCAGGACAAGCCCCAACGGTGCCTCACTTCTCAATCCTTCAAACCAAGTCCCTCTGAAGGTCCCACGACGAGGTCATTCGATAGAGCATGAAAGCTCTCCCAGGCCCTGCCAAGCCTGGTCTCTCGCAAGTACCGTTCGACCTCACACAGAATCATTATACTCATTACATCTTTACCATCGTTATAGCTTCGAGTTAATATAAACAAAAGATACAACAAGACTAAATTAACAGGACTAAATGACGAGCTCTCTCGGTCAGCTTCTTCACTAAAAGGTTCCTCTGGGCTGCCACGCTGAGCTACCTTAATCCCAAACACTGTTGTAAATGGGAGGATTATCTCTAAACTCAAGATTACCTCCAAGCCCCCTTTACATTTGCCCCTTCGTGTGGAGATTTGTTATGGGAACAAGAAATGTCTACACGAAAACTTCTCAATCCGATGAACTTTCTCTGCGTGAAAAAATTCTGGCCTCTTTTCTCCCGTTACAACCACTGTGGCTTTTGTCTCCAGGAAAAAAGTAAATTCTCCCCGATGTATCTGAGTCAAAATGTTGTGGCTTATTGGCGCTTTGGCGAAGGGACATCGCCATTTTTTCTGTTTCACTGAGCTTCAACCATTCTGGCCTGACTATTTGAAATTCTCCCGATACACCTGCTGAATTTCTCAGATACCCATTTTGACTCTTGGTAAGTGAAATTCTCCCATTTGTGCCGGTGTGGATTATAGTTGTAGGTGGTGAGTTTGTCGTTAGGACTTCCCCTATCGTTGTGACTTGTGAAATTCTCCCTTTTAACGTTTCACCATGTTAAAAAAAGTAGAAATTATCTGCGATGTAGCTGAGTCATAATTAAACAACGTTTAGACTTGTGGCGAGGGGGCATCATAGCTTTTTTGAACCGTTGGGGCAGTGTCTTCATTGCGAGTTAGTGGATATGTCTGATAAAAATTCTAGCGCCAAAACTCAAACTTTCTTAATAAGGCAACCCATTCCATTGCCCAGGCATCACTTCATTAATGATGTTGCACTGTCTTTTTAACTGTCAAGGCACTTCCTGAATTTCCACGTATCCATTTAAAATGATTATAGGAGGCCTTGCACATGTGGTGGTGGGAAACTCAACGGACGAGTTCTTTAAAAGGTTTCAAACGTCTACTTTTTCAAAACCCTTATCTTTCCTTCGTCTTCTTCAAAACTCCCGTCTACCTTAGAGAGAGAAACTTTGCCCAAAAACTCTATTGTTGCCTAGCCTCTTTCTCCTCATTCCTTTCATCTGCAACCATTCTCACTTTCTAGACTCTTTATTGTTACTTCTCTGGTGCTTTTTCTAAGCTTTTCTTGTACTTCATTGCCATCTGCAATGTCCTCTTCAAGCAACCCTACCACTTCTACCACCAATGCTCCGTCTTCCACCCCTGTTGCCACCACCTCCACTACCACCTCTTTGACTACTGCCCGCCAGGACCAGTTGTGCTTCTACCGTCGGTCCCCTATATTCGACAGGGTGATGATTTTGTTGGGTTTGGAAAGACTTGCGTTTGGCCCGGGGTATCTACATCCTTGTCATTCTTTCTCATTTCCTTTTAACGGGGAAAGCTAACGACTAACCTCGAAGGGACCTCATCAACATATCCCTCCATTTGGCCCCAAGGTATCAAGCTTCCTCTGGCTGCAATTGCCCTGGGATCCCTCTATACGTGGCTTGATAGAACCCTTTTCGATATGGAGTGATTTCTTGGTCTTTATAACCTAGCCAACTTTTCCAACTGTGTCCTTTTGACTGGCTTCCTTTATATTCGTTTCCCAGCCATAGCAGCCAAGACCAATCGCCCTCCTTCGAGTGAAGTAATTCTGCCCCCACGCTCCTTTGTTTATCACAAAAGAAAAAGCAAAAAGGAGTTGACCTCTATCATTGATCAATATGGAAATTTTGTGATGAGGCCTTACGAAGAGGATATCTTCCTCCACACTTGGGCTTTTTTCAGACATGAAGCAAGGGTGGTCGAGGAAACTACCTTAGACCTCATTATTGAAAACCTTTCGCTAGTTGTGGTCCTTCTCTTTTTGTCGAGGTACCTGCCTTCCTACACCGAGTGGGGATACACCAGCGAGAACTACAACCCCAATCGATGCAGCTGTCAATTCGGTTTCGATCAGGGGGATCCTCACCCAGTTTTCCAGTTATCTCTTCCCAAAGTCTCTTTTAGTGAGGCATGTTCCCTGTTCTCATCAACTGTTGCACGGGGAGTAAGTTCTACCATGGATGGGCGAGTCACTATTCTAAGCATCACCAGACAAGGGGACGTGACCCCCTTATTCACAATGAAGTACTAGCCGAGACAACTGGCCCAAATTTTTTATTTCATCTAGGGGGATCCCGTATATCCTTCGGTTCTTTCATTTTCTGCCCTGGAGCTGGGGATAAAAGATAATTTCATTCTTGGGATTGAGTTCCCTCTAAGCAAAACCCCCAAAGTACCTCCCACTGAGCTTCCTCCATATTGCCCCATGATCCCTACTGCCACGCCTAAGCCCAAGACCGTTGCAACCCCCAAATAGCCTGCCCCTTCAACCGAAGCAACCACTAGTGAAGGACCTTCCCAGCCACCAGCCAAAAGGACTAGGAAGTCCAAGAGTGGGACTTCCTCAAAATCCAAGTCCTCAAAATACAAATCTCAAACTCAACCACAAACCCCTTTGGAGGCATTCCTTATCGCCTTCGTTCCCCCTCCCATGTCTGCAGAGGTAACTGAAGAGATGAGAAGGCAGGTTCAGGCTGAGGTGGAATGGATAAATGCCGAGTTTAAACAATCCGCTCATGTCGTTCCTCCTTCTACTGCCTTCCCTACTATCTTGGTAGATCCAACTGAACCGGAGGCAAAGAGGAAGAAGAGTTTAAAGGCTCCTCAGGGCACTGGTGTTGTGGGTGCGAGGAAGAAGACTCTGGGTACCAAGTCCTAGAGGAAACGAACCTCGGAGGTACATCTCTTCCCAGTTCCTCTGTTGCTGCCTCCTCTCCTCCTTCTCTAGTGGTTATATCCTCCCATTCTCCAACTATAACCGAGGTATGTATGTGTGTTGTTGATTTTATTCACATTATTATTTTTTTTCTAAGGCAAGCTGCATCTGTTTACCTCTTAATCACTCTGGTGTAGGAATTTGGAGAAGAAAGACCCAACCCCCCGTGAGCCCTTTCGTGGGGGGACGTTTTGGCTCTTCTCAGGTCTATATAACTCCCGCCGTTCTCCCATGATCGGGCTTACCTACTTTCGTCGTTCAACCTCTCAACGTGTGAAGGATGCTACCGTGGGGGGTGAGTCTATTGAGTCTGTGGGCATCTCTTCCCAACCAGAGATAACTCCCCCAGCTACTTCTGAATTATCATCTCCACTTGAGGTTACTCTACCCCTCGTTCTAGCTACGGGAAGTGCTCCCGAGGTAACATATAATCTATTACTTGTCAGGTCTCATGTCTTTTTTCTTTTGCCATCCATTTGTTTATCATGCTGAATTTTAATATGTTGTGATGTCTTAGGTTGAAATGGCATCTTTATTAGCTGGCATTATTCTTCCCCCTATGCTGACGAAACCCATAACTGCGGTTCCCCTTTTTGGTGACATAACTGAGGTAAGTAACACTTAGATGCATTTCTCCCTTTTTTTGTACTTGTTCCTCGTGTCTAACACTTAGCTTTCTGTTTACAGCTTTCGCCAAGTCTTACCCTCCCCTTTTCTCTAAGTGGTTTGCATATTTCCAAGGCCAAGGTGGATGCTTCTACGCAGCGTGGTGGTTCTTCTGTACCTACCCATGATGGGGCATCGTTTGGAGGTTCATTGTCTTCTCTCAGCGAAACTCCTACGTTGGCCTTGGTACCTTTTCTTAGCGAGGGAGCTTTACCGACCGTTGAGGCTTCTTCAGTTAAGTGCGTCGTTGAGGCCTCTGAGGGAATAAGCCTGACCCCAATGGTTTTTGCCATTATAGCCTCCATTGTGACTCCCCTTCCCGATCTCGCTACTGCTGAGGTATTTCACTAATTTCTCTATATTTCTCAACCTTTCAAACTTCACTTATGATGATGGCTTAACACTGAAAACACTTGTTAAGATTTTCCATAAACTCGACCTATATTGGTGACTTAACAACGAAAACTCTTATTAAGGTTTTTTCATAAACTCCACCTATAACGGTGACTTAACAACGAAAATGCTTGTTAAGATTTTTTCACAAACTCCACCTATTACGGTGACTTAACAACGAAAACACTTGTTAAGATTTTTTTTTGTAAACTCCACCTATATCAGCAACTTAACAACAAAAATGCTTGTTAAGTTTTTTCATAAACTCCACCTATATCGGTGACTTAACAACGAAAGCACTTGTTAAAGTTTTTTCATAAACTCCACCTATATCGGTGACTTAACAATGAAAATGCTTGTTAAGATTTTTTCATAAACTCCACCTATATCAGTGACTTAACAACGAAAACACCTGTTAAGATTTTTTCATAAACTCCATCGATATTGGTGACTTAACAACGAAAATGCTTATTAAGATTTTTCTTTTAACTCATTATTTCTTCTACCTGTTCTCAGGTTACTCAGGAGTATTCTCCACTAGTTCTTTTGCCCATCGCTTCACCCCATCGGGAACCCATTATCTCAGAAGGTTCTAGTCATAATGATCAAGGTTCCATGACTGGTGTTGCTGTCGAGAGAGAATTTGGCTGTGAGATCCCTCTGCTCGACTTAGATCCTCATGTCTTTTGCCTCATGGTCCTTCAGTGTTCGCCTCAAATGCCTGCCAGCCATCGCTTGGTAGTTGAGCAGCTTGCAAGCCACCATCTTGAGACTTTTATTGTGGATTTCCTGCATTCCAACATCCCCGTGATAAGCTACAGACTTCAGGGCATGGCTACCGTTATTGCTGAAATCGCCAGCACTCCCACTTCAAATGTTACCAGAGCCCTCCTCAACCAATTCCTAGTCTACCTAAGGGAGTTGGGTCATGATGGCTTCCGTTTTGACTGGCTTATTTCACACTTAAAAACTTTGAAGAGTAAGCGACTGGATAGTCAGAGGGAGTTGATGTAGAAACATCAGGAGGATCAACGAGCTGAGGAGGCTAAGTTGGCTGAGCTAGCACCTCTACTTGAATCTATTAATAAGGAGGTAGAAGATGTCGAAAATCTTTGCGGCTAGTGAAGCTGAAACGAGAGAAACTCCTCATCAAACGTACACAAGCGCAAACGAGATTGGAGGTCTCTATAAGTGCTCAATAGTCTTGCCTAGCAGCTTCTTCGGGCCTTCCTGGAGATTTTTTCTCTGCTCCAGATATTTGGTTCCTCTTAGGTCAATGATTTGTTGTAAACATTTTCCTTTTCTTTTTTATGTAATTCTTGGGCAATAGCTCCTAATTTTGTAATGCCCCAAAGTTTATGAATGAAAAAAAATGTATGTTTTCCCATGTCATTTCTTTGTGCTACAACTGTTTGCGTATATTATGAAATTTTATAATTTTTTCATCTCCACTTGAGTTATAATAAAAAAATAACTTGTATACTCATAACAACAGCTAGATACATCAGTGGTCCAAACTTAATTGCTTACACATGATAAACTTTCAACCATTTATTGTTAATCCTGAATGGCTTATCTTCTTCCATCTTAGAGATTAAGCAATAACCAAAATCATGATCTTCTTTTACAATTAAAGGTCCCTCCCAATTTGCTACAAACTTAGGTAGAGGAAGCCCCCTAACGTGCTTTACTGTTGCCTTCAAAACGAGGTCTCCCTTTAAGGTCTTCCTTAGTCTCACCAATTTATCATATGCCCTGGAGAGCTGCTTCGTGTACATTTGAAAGTGTTGCATCGCATTATCTCTGTGTCCATCCAATGTTTCCAATTTCACATGTCTATTCTGGGGAAGCATGCTACTTCGCAAGGCATATCGAGCGGAGGGAACTTCCAAATCTACCGAAAGAATCGCCTCAGCCCCATAAACAAGGGAGAATGGAGTATACCCTGTGGTCTTCCTCTTGGTTGTTCGATAGGCCCACAACACAGCTGGTATTTTGTCATTCCACGATCCTGGAAAATCCTCCATTATTTTGGCCAAAATATTAACCAAAATTTTGTTAGTTGCCTCGGCTTGACCATTAACCTTTGGGTATGCCACCGTTGAAGTATGATGAACAGTGGAGTACTTGTCTGTGAGCATTGTTACGTCTGAATTGATGAAAGGGGTTTCGTTATCTGAGAGGATAACCTTTGGAATCCTAAAATGACAGATGATGTATTCTCTGATGAAGTTGCTCACCACCCCCGTTGTTGCCCTTCTTAGTGGTATTTTTTTGGCCCACTTTGTGAAGCACTCTGTTGCTACTAGTATCTATATATTCCCCCTCGAAGAGGGATGTATTGCCCCTACCATGTCGAACGCCCAAGTGTGAAAAGGATAAGGCGTGGCCAGGGAGTATAGGTCCACCGATGGGGCATGGATCATATTTCCATGAAGTTGACAAGCCTTGCACTTTCAAACGAACTCAGCAGAGTCTTTCTCCATTGTTGGCCAATAATACCCCCAACGTCATAAACTGGTCATACAACTTGGCCCCTCCTATGTGAGCTGGATCGTGCGCTTGTTTGAGGACTTCGGTTGCTTCTTCCTTCGTGATGCAACGCAACAACCTGTTGAAGTAGCCCATTCAATAAAGTTGCCCCTCCTGAATGTAGAACCTCTGGGCCCTTCGCTTAAGTCCCATCGCATTAGTCTTATTCATTGGTATGACTCCATATTTAATGAAGTCAATATAAGGTTGCCTCTAGTCAGGTTGAGCTTCAACAAAATGGAATTCAGCTGCTTCGAAGAATAACTGGCACTTAGGGCACTTTCGTTGTACCTCCGCTGCATCCTGTTTCATTCTAGACTAGAAATAATCATCCCTTTGAATTCTCCTGTAAATAGGTATCTCGGTTGTTTCGCAGTGCTCTTCATGTGTCTTCTTCAACCTCTGTTCTACTTCTTCTGGGCTGATGCATCTTGATAACCATCCCCCTGCATTTCTGAAGTAAAGATTTCCCTGGTTTGTGTCTCTCCCCTCTAATCATCATCCTCCTCCATCGACAGAATTGACTGTACCACCCAAGGATCAGTTCTTTATTGAATCACGACTGTAGTTGTATCGTTCCTCATGACCATTTTCTGGGTGATGGTGGCATAAGCGTCTGGATGTCGGTTCATCGTTCGGGGATGTCTCTTGATCTTGGTCCGATGGAATTGGCTGAGAATCCTCTAAACAATTGTTCAGTATGGCGCTAGGCTCAGGTGTTTTGACGTATATTCTCCATTCACTTGTTGAATTACAAAGTTCGAATCACCTTTGATACAAAGTGAAAGAATCCCCCTTTGAAGGGCCTCCAGCAACCCCAGTACTAACGCTTCATACTCTGCTTCATTGTTGGAACAAGGGAAATCTAATTTGTAGGAAAGACAAATCTCCTCCATTCCTTCACTACACCAAAATGGATAAATTGGCACCCTTCCAACGGCTAGCCTTGTCACGATCATTAACCGTGACAAGTTCGTGACAAAGACTTATCACGGTCAATGATCGTGACATAACCGTAACAAGTACAGTTGTCACGGGCTTGTCACGGTCAATGACCGTGACACGTCCGTGACAAATGTTATAGCAAAAAACCCTTTCCCCTCCTTTTTTTTCCCCATCGACTTCTTCCCTCCTTTTTTCTCTATCTCTCTACGCGACTCTCCCTCTCTCTCTCTCTATTTTCAGGTTAGTTTCTCTCTCTCTCTCTCTCTCTCTCTTCCATTTATATATATGTGTGTGTCTATATATATATATATATATATATATATATATATATATATGTGTGTGCGTGTGTGTGTGTGTGTGTGTGTGTGTGTGTGTGTGTGGTGGGTGGGGTGGGGGTGGGGAGGGGAAGGGGGTGAGGCAGGGTGGGGGAAGGGGGTGGGGCAGCTTGGGGGGAGGGGGTAGGGATGGGGGGTTATTTGTGTGTGTGTGTGTATGTGGTGTGTGTGCATGTGTGTGTAGTGGTGTGTGGTATGTGTGTGTGTGTGGTTGGGGAAGGGGGGCAGGGATGGGTGGGGGGTGGGGGGCTGCCTGTGTGTGTGTGAATGTGCGCGTGTGTGTGTGTGTGTATGTGCACGTATGTGTATATGTGTGTGTAGTGTGCGTGTTTGTGCGTAATGTCCCTTGTAAATGAATTGATTGGTTATTAATTGTTTTAGTAAATTAATATATGATTACCCCTCATTGTATTAATATATGATTAATTATGAAAGTAGGATTGCCCCTCATTGTAAATTGGTAAATTAATAATTGTATACTTTCATTATTAGTTTAATTGATGAAAATAATTAATTGAGTAGATGAATTAGAAGGAGTACGGGATACACATTTGTTGTTGACATTGCTGTTGGATTATAGTGGATCGATGTTGGGTTGGCTAATTTTAAAAGTGGCATGACCACTGGATTATTTTCCATATGGGGGTGGGATTTTTCAACTTTTTTTGAAAATTACTTTGTATATCGAACAATATATATTTAGTATGATAATTAAATGAAACATACTTGAAATTACATATAGTGCACATAGATACTAGCCTTCTAGTTCTTATGAGTACGGATTCAATAGCCCTTAGACCCGTTCGAGAGTCATTACCCTTGTAATGAGATTTCTCGAATTGTCCCGTTTGGACCGTTTGGGACTGCATAATTTCTGTATAATATTCTTAGTGGCTTAAAGTTGTTACTTTCGGAGGAAGTTCTGCAGTCGTATCCTAATGTTCTCTGGGTACATACTAGATTGATAAGTGTGACTATTATTTCAATTGATCAATTGAAATAATACTCACACTTGCCAATCTACGTCGTGTACTTGGAGAACTACGGGGATATGCTGCCAAATTTTTTTCAAATCGTAACAATGTGCATGAGCTGTGAAGTATATTACAGAAAAATGCGGTCTTGAATGGGATAGGACCACTCACCCTTTAGAGGAGATTGAGGAAATAGAAATTTCTATTATAAATTGAATTTGAATATAAATAAGACATAATTAAATGAAACATACTATAAATCTAAGTTTTGTTTATACTATTCCATGAATATATGCTTCGTACCTTTAATAGGTGATTAGTTGTGGTAGTTGTGATGGGATATCTGAAATACAAAGAGTGGATGGGTGAGACAAATATAATGGGGGATGTGTTTCGCAGAGGTGCTAACGAATTTGTGAAATATGCAAAGAGATGTCATAATGATGAAGAGTTTCCGTGCCCGTGTGCTAGGTGTAAGAATGGTAAGGTGTTTGGGTGGAAAACATTTGAACTACATTTGTTAAGATCGAGTATGCAAGATAGTTATCGATTTTGGATTTTTCACGGTGAATTGAAAGTTCCTTTTGTCCCCGACCAACCTTCACAACAACCTTCAATAAGTAGGATAGATGTAGAAGGGGATGGCGTAGATCATGATATGTTAGAGGATTTAGTTGATGATGCGTACGGAGTTCATGAAGCAGAAGAGAATGAAGTTACTGATGATGTAGAAGGTTCAAGTGCTCGTGAAGATATCACGATCAACCATTATACTCTGTCTATGAGAAAGATCAAACAACTTTACATGCCATGGTTGGTTTGTACAGTTTGAAGACGCAATACAGTTTGTCTGGCAATAGCGTGACATCAAGGCTTGCTCGTCTAGCCACTGGACCCTTGTTTGTAGCACAAAAGTACAAAAAGTATCGATTGAACGGTTACATTCTCGGAGCTAAAGTGTACGAGGAAAGTACAAATGTACAGAACTCGGGCATTTCATACAATGCTCTTACTTTCTTTCGAGCGAGCGCAAAAGATAAAAACCTCGTCGAAGCTGAAATGACTTACTATGGTGTAATCCGAAATATATTTGAATTGGATTATATAAGATTCAAAGAGGTTATATTTTACTGTGACTGGGTAAGAGTTGAGGATAAAAATGCTTGTAAAGTTGATCACGTCACCAATTTCATCATGGTTGACTTGTCCAAGTTGAAGATCAACGACCACGTGAGCGATGAGTCGTTTGTTTGTGCATTTTAAAAGGTTAACCAAGTGTTTTACTCGGAGTATATCAACAACGAGCCGTGGTCAATTGTCCAACACGTGCCAAAATTTCTAAATAGTAGTGTGGATTACTTGGCTGGTCCAACCGAATATCAATCCATTTTTTATGATAATTTGAATTTTAAACAATTTTTCATTTGTAATAAATATTCCAATTTGTACCGAAACATCCATTTTTAATGCTTTTAATTGATTTGCACTTTGTCATTTTCACTCTTGTGTAGTGTGCGTGTGTGTGGGCAGTAGGGGTGGGGGTGGGGATATTTCGAATTTTTAGTAATTGTACATATTATGAGCTAGATGTTGTTGTTTTGGAATTCAGAATTGAGGTGTTTGATAGTAATAATTCATTTTTATTTGTAGTAATTTTACATATTTGCATGTCTTCTTTTAATTCATTTTGATATGTACTAATAACATTTTTTTACAGCAAATGTCTCCTTCAGGTATTAAGGCGAGGATGATGATACTTGTTATGATGATGTCGTCTGGGCTCAGTGGTAGGGGAGCTGATGAGGGCTCCTAGGCTCCCCAAATATGGTAAATTGGGGATGGCCATCCAGAACAAGTCGGGGATATTAGCAGGATCCCTCGAGCTGGTAAAGACGATCATCGGCCCGGGGTACATTAGTTGGAAGGAATTGCCATATGAGCTCAAGTTAGTTGTTTGGGTGGCACTACAGGTAATGTATTTATATTTATATTTATATTTATATTTATATTTATATTTATATTTATATTTATATTTATATTTATATTTATATTCATATGAATATTTCAATTTCAATTTCAAATTCATTTTATATTTATATTTATTTGCAACTAACATTGTATTTGTTGGACATGAACAATTCTGCCTGGATCCAAAGTTACGTCATTCCGTATTGGAGCAGTTGAAGGAGCAACACAAGACATGGAAGAAAAATATGCGGACCCGGTACTTTGGGAAAACACGAGAGTCCATTATCCAAAGAAATGAGTCTGTCCCGTTGAAGGAGCCGATCTCATTGGCACAATGGAAAAAGTTCGTTGACAATGAGATCGAGGAGCGACAATTGGCATCTCGCCAATCGGGGGGAGGGGAGGGGGAACCGGGCAAAAAAGACGGACGTGCACTACTCCGGTCGGAAGTCTTACGCCGAGGTGGAGCATAGGATGATGGTAAGATTTAATTTTTCTATAACTACAGAAATATATTATTCTGCATAATTTTACTTTGCGGGGCTGATACTAATTTTACTTTATTTTATTTCAGGGGACAAGGAGTGGCCCTGGGGGTAGGCCACATAGGCTCGATACTTATGTGGCTCTTCGAACGAAGAAGGGAAAGGACAAGGAGGTGTCCCCGAGCATCGTGGCCACGATTGTAAGTAATCCGAGAGTTTACTTTTTGTTAATTATGTTATAATTTTTTTATTTACTTATTTTACTAATTATGAGCTTTTTGTCGTTTCAGGCAAAGCTTAAGGAAGTGCATGAGTCACGGTCTGATGT
Source organism: Sambucus nigra (assembly GCA_949130495.1). Taxonomy (NCBI): domain Eukaryota; kingdom Viridiplantae; phylum Streptophyta; class Magnoliopsida; order Dipsacales; family Adoxaceae; genus Sambucus; species Sambucus nigra. The sequence continues at coordinate 93,319,347 of OX422210.1, read as the reverse complement.
CGACAAGACATCTTTGTCCACAGACGCACTCATCCAAGTGTTTGGCTTTGATCTCAAGAGGAGGACAAGGGGGTGAGCTCACGAGTGGCCAAATCTAGGATCATCGAATTGAAGACGAGCGACACCGGGTTGGCTCGAACGGTGGACTCGCATGACGCGAAATTGTCCCGTTTGGAGGCGACGGTCCAAGATATGTTCTCATTCATGAAGCGTTCGTTGGACAGCGGAAAACGCAAGGGGAAAGGGAAGGAGAAGGTGGGGGGAGGAGGTGCAGGATGACGAGGATGTGGACCTCACGGCTTCATCGCCGACACATGCGAACTTTGATGATCCACTTCCCTATTTGGCTCCCTTCGACCGACTTATGTCGACACTTGGTTGGCCGAGCGTATTTATACTGGACATATTTGATGGCCAGCGGATAGGGCGGGGGTTAAGGGACTCGAATATCGTCCAGGCCGGACTAGTTCATGGACGTGAGCTTCAAGACATCGAGTCCAAGGTGCTCGTCACGCATGTGATACCCAGGAAGGAGAACTCCCCATTGTGGTTGCGCGAACAATGTGGCACGATGTATATCAGTGGGTGTGTCAATTCGTATATCGTGTGGCCTACTCACCTCCTTGGATTTAACCTTACCCAAGACATGTAGTGACATTATTTGAATTGAACTGTTTTTAAGTTGGTACATTTGAATTATATTTGGATTATATCGTGATGCATATTGTCTCTATTTTGAATGTATATTTGCATTATCTCTATTTTATTTGGATATATGATGCTTGAACATGTACAACGTTGCTATAACAGGTACAAATATACTGATGGGCAGTGGCAGTGGCCAAGCTGCCCAGCAAATTTTTTTTCAATGCTGCCCAGAATTGTCATGGTCATTGACCGTGACAAGTACGTGACAAAGAAAACTTATCACAAACTTGTCACGATCAATGACCATGATAATTTTTTAAATATTATCACGGGTTTGTCACGATCCTTAACCGTGACAAACTTGTCAAGGTCAAGGACCATGACACGACCGTGACAATTCTAACGAACTTATCACGGTCAATGACCGTGATAAGTCCATGACAAAAATAGTTGTCTCGCCCAGAATTGTCACGATCATTGACCTTGACAAGTTAAACTTGTCAAGTTCAATGATCGTGACAATTCGGCAGATTTGGTTTAGTACTTCTGAAAGAATAACCCCTGCCCCTCCTTTCTTTTCCGCCGAAGATCCATCAAACTGTATCATCCATTCTTCATCACTTGCATCCAAGTAATTGGCATGTAAGTCGTCTCTTGGAATACTTTCTTTTGGTGGCTCAAACGTTCCAGAGGGGAAGATTGCCAACAGGTCAGCGTACGCCCAGCTCTTGATCACGCGAGGAACCACACACTTCAAGTCATATTCTGAGAGGATGAGGAACCACCTAGCAACCCTACCAATCAATATAGTTCTTGCCAGGAAATACTTAATAGGATCACATTCAGTTATAATATGAATTGTAAAAGATAGAATTTAATGTCTAAGTTTTTGCGCTACAAAGACTAAGGCTAAACAATGCCGTTCCAAGCTACTATATCTGACCTCTGGCCCATGTATGATTCTACTGAGGTAGTAGACTGGTCGTTCTTGCCCATTAACCTCTTGTGCCAACAAAGCTCTAATGGACCTTGTAGTGGATGTAAGGTATAGCTGCAACGGTATTCCCGCCTTTAGGGGAACCATAGTCTGTGGTGAAACGAGTAGTTTCTTCAGCCCAGCGAGAGACGCCCAGCCTCCCACTTGAATTTCGTGTTCTTTCACAATAGCTGCATCAATGGGTGTGTCATTTTGGCCAATCCAGGCACAAATCTCATAAGATAGGAAACTTTACCGAGGAAACTCTTTAGTTCCCTCGTCGTTCTTGGACTTGGCATCTCCAAGATCGCTCGTTGTTTGCCCTGGTCCATCTGCACTCCCTGTCGATCAACCACGAAACCCAAAAAATTTCCACTAGTTACTCTAAAGACGCATTTTAGTGGGTTCATCTTGAGTTTATACTTCCTACATGGGGAAAACACCTTCCTCAAATTGCTCAGATGGGACTCCTCCTTCCTCGATTTGATGACTAAATCATCTACATAAGATTCCACAAATTTGTGAAAGAAGTCATGGAAAATGGCCATCATTATTCTCTGGTAAGTAGCCCTAGCGTTCTCGAGTCCAAACGGCATCACCTTGTACATGAAGTTGCCCAATGGGGTTCTAAAAGTCATTTTATCTGCATCCATGGGGTCCATCTTAATCTGGTTGTACCCTACATACCCATCCATGAAGCTGTACATCTCATGGCTAGCCGTTGCATCTATTAGGCTATCGATGGAGGGTAGAGGGAACTCATCCTTGGGGTAACCCCTGTTCAAGTCTCTAAAATCCACGCAGATCCTTATTTGATTCTTGTATTTCTTTCCCACTGAGACAATACTAGATAGCCAAAGTGGGTGTTGTATCGGTTTGATGAACCCTGCCGTCAGTAAGCGTTGGACATCTTCTTTGATCTTCAAGTCTAGCTAAGGCTTGTACATTCTCATTGCTTGCTTCACTGGAATGACTGAAGGCATCACGTTCAACTTGTGGAAGCTCACTTCCTCATCCAGCCCTTCCATCTCTATGTACTTCCAGAAAAAATGTTTATGAACTCCCAAATCAATTCAACCAAGGCCTCTCATTTCCCTTTACTGGGATCTTTTGAGATAAAAATAGGCCTTGGATCCTCCCCTTCTTTAAGTCGGGTTCAACTGCTCCAACTCTTATGCCTGCAGTTTTGGTTGATCTGACATGTAATCTGGTTCCTCGAAGACTTCTTCCACAAATTCCTATATGTTAGAGTTGTTTAGCACCATACATTATCCCCGTTGATCCACCAAAAATCATTCATATATCGGGTCAGCCTCATTATCAATTTCTTCGATCGCCCGCTCACACCATTATAACCAATAAACCACCTTTCCTTCTTCGGTAACTAACTTTTTGCATTGTCTACTGGTAGTCGTCACTGCCTTCCTTTTCTTTTCCCAAGAAGCCTCAGCAACTCTTCCTCTTGAAAATTGACTCAGCACGCTTTTTCGTTTAACCTCATGCTCCATTGGGTCCACTCAAGGCCTCATCCTGTCTTTGAGCTACTGCGAAATGTTTTGGGACCGAGAGACCACCTAATGGGATTCTTCGTCCATCACTCCTGTGTTGCTTGCAACCTCTTTATTCTGCTCGTTCAAGGGCCCCATCCTTTTTCTGATCGAGGGAACCCATGCTCCCTCCATTCTTCTCGTTAGGACCCGAACATACTCCTCCAATTCTGTGTAAAATGTTGCATTTACCAAGTGAGCTTCCTCAACAGCGAATGGCCTCTTCGTAGCCCTAATGGTCACCTTCATCCCCTTGATATTCACCTTGGCGCATTGGTGATACGTCGAAGGAACTAGCCCTTGGTTGTGCATCCACACTCTTCCTATCAGAAGATGGTAGGAAGTTGCACTCTCTATTACGTGGAACTTGATATGTGAACTCATATTTCGCATCACAATCCCAACATTCACGTGCCCAATGGACTTGGAAGACTATTTGTCATATCCTGAAATCACCAAAGGCCTGGAAATATTGGTTGTGTGGAAAGAGTTGATTGACATGATATTGATGAAAGTTCCCTTATCCATAAGAGTCCTTGCAAAACTAACTTCATTGACATTGGCGGTCACATACAATGGCCTGTTATGAGGGAACCTTATGGCCCTATCTGCATCGCTGAAAGTTACTTCTGACAGAAACCTCTTTACCAACCTAGCCATGGGTCCCTTCCATATCAGCGAAGGGACTGAGTTCTTCCTCGTAATGTCAAGTATTGCCTGGGTTATTTCTAATCTAATCTCCTTTGGTATCCCTACTTGGTCGAAGAACCAGGTGAACTTTGGGTATTTTGAAACTGCACAGTATTCTATGACTGGGTCTGCTTCCTCACCTTCAATGTTGTATACATCATCCATGTCTTTAGCGTTTGATTCATCGTAGGCTAATATTACGTTAGTCATTCCCTTAGTACAATCTTTCAAAGCTTCTTCGAACTCCCCCTGCTTTGTCGTTAGCTCTCTTTCTTCTCTCTCTGCCTCCTCATCATAGGCCACCACCAGATTGGCCCTATGTGCTGGGAGTGAGTTGTTGTTAACGTTCTGCGAAGTGATTTGCAATGGCCTTGCCTTCACATACATGTCGATGATTCTTCTTAGCGTGAAACAGCTCTCTGTTGGATGCTGGATCTTCCGATGAATCTAAAAATATTTGGGATCCGCCCTTGTTGTCGCATTGGGTTCCCCAATGGGAATGCCCTTTGGTTCGTAGACCTTTTCTCCTTAGACCGTTGCGTTGTAACAGCTGACAGCCTCCTCCAATGTGCAAGGCAATGGTGGTGGGTCCTCCCTGTCTCTTCCAAACTTCCTCTTGTTGTCCTTCTTCAACACTTCCAAACTTCCATCTGCTCCCTCAGTGTACCCTACCCGTGGGGGCAGAGACTTCCCCCCCACAGGTTGTATCGACTGCCTAAACATCATAGGTACCACCACTAGGTTTGGTCGCACCACCAATGAGATATTTCTTACTGCCTTTAGGAATGCAGAAAAAGTCCCCTCGTGCGTCTCATTAATGAGATGGAATATGTACTCAGGAAGCAGCCCCTCCACGCAGATCTATAATAACTTGGACTCTTTGGCCTCCTCCCTCACATTGAGGGACTTTTTCTTGAACCTTCAAACGTAAGCCACCACTTCTTCTCTGGGTCATTGCTTCTCCCTCCCCAGTTGGGTCAAAGTAAACTCATCTTTCGCCAAAAAGAACTTCTGGACAAACAAAACATGCATATCCTCCCATGTGGAAACACTCTTGGGAGCAAAGTGAGAATACCAAGTGTATGCCTTATCGGTTAAGGATTTAGAAAATTCCCTCAACCTGAGTTTCTTGTTATTGCAATGCGCCCCCAAATGTTCAACGAAGCGTTTGATATGTTCCTTCGGGTTTCCACCCTTTCCTGTGTATTTTTCAAAAATAGGAGGAATATAATCTTTTGGGTAGGGATCATCATTGTATTCCTGGGGGTAAGGCGTCTGAAGATCGTCATAGGTCGAAGCTACCTCGCTCGCAGATTGCGAGGAGGCTTGCATGAACTTCAGCATCTCCTTCCTCATCTCTTCCATGAGCAACGCCATTAAAGAGGCAGCCAACGGGACTATAGGCTATGTGCTCGTTACAGCTTGATAAATCATCACAGTTGGAGCCGTTGATGCTCCTGGGGTTCCCGCTGTTTGATTTACAATAGGGGGTATACTTATTGGGATCGTTCCCGTTTTTACTTCACTTGGTGGGGATGGGGTTTCCCCTAGTGTTACGAAGGAATTGGCTTCAAATCCTCCCAACATCGTTGAAGCTACAGGAGTTTGCAAAAACTCATAAAATTTATTCATAAGGAGTGCCACTTGAGCTGGTCCCAACCCAGTGCTCGTTGAAGCCTGTGCCGGTCCTAGGACAAATGTTGCCACCTTAATTGGAGGTACCTCTACCTGAGGAACCCCATCCCTTGAAACCTCCATCTCTCTCGTTGCCTGCTCTTCATTATGTTGAATGTCGTCAAAGTTAAGCCTTCGATTAACGTTATCTTACGCCATACTCCTTGCTTAGAAGATGCATCCCCAGCAGAGTCGCCAAATGTAAGAGGGTACTTTAGATTAGATGGAGGCGTAAACCCTTTTGAGTATGGTAATGATACGTTAAGTACCAACACTATTGATTAACCACAGGACATACAAACACGACTCAATGAAGATAGACTCAGTTTAAACTCACAAATCTCTCGTGTATAACTCAGAAGGTAGTAATGAACTTAGAAGAAACTTTGCTTAGAGGGAGAGAGAAAATGAGAACCCTAGATACACCTTGGTAGGCATCAAAACACCCCTACCACCCTCAATACTCTCTGTCAAATATTAAAGCTTCGTAATAAATGACAATGGTGGGTGAGTCGACTCTCTGGTTTGTAATAAATCTCTCTTGTAATAACTTCTGAACTCTCAATCATAACATGATCCCTCCTCAGAAGTGGTTAGGGTCCTTAAATAGCCCCCCCACACTACCCCCGAGGTAACTCGGCTATTAATGCTTTTGAAAGACATCCCTCATACTTTATGTCACAAGCATTAAATACCTGATGCACTAGTTATCTCCACGTCATAAGCATTAAATGCCAAGACATGCCTTTTGCCTAAACACTGTGTGTCAGGGAGCTGCCGTCACAGAGGTGACTCACCAACTGTTTGACAGCCCCAAATACCACGGTGGTTTACTCAAGTGAAAGTTTGACATTGCTTAGCTGGTTAGTGACATCAAATAAAGTGGATGTGACATTAAGTATAGGGTTGTTTGGCTCATAACTCAACGCCCAATGACAGTCAAGGTTGCTCCCCCCCCCCCCCCCCCCCCCCCGAGGTTCCACGGTCAGGATCTTTCGGTATTTTACCAGGTGTATCTAATATAGTCAGGACAAGACCCAACGGTGCCCCAGTTCTCAATCCTCCAAACTAAGTCCCTCCGAAGTTCCCACGACGACGTCGTTCAATAGAGCATGAAAGATCTCCCAGGCCCTTCCAAGCCTGGTCTCTCGCGAGTACCGTTCGACCTCACACAGAATCATTATACTCATTACATATTTACCATCGTTATAGCTAATAGTCAATATAAACAAAAGATACAACAATACTAAATTAACAGGACTAAAGGACGAGCTCTCTCGGTCAGCTTCTTCGCTGGAAGGTCCCTCTAGGCTGCCACGCTGAGTTGCCTTAATCCCAAACACTGTTGTAAATGGGTGGATTATCTCCAATCTTAAGATTACCTTCAAGCCCCCTCTATAATAACAATGATACCCCTTTTGAGTGACGAATTATCCTTAGAACACACAACGGAAGGTCTTATGGTCCATTTTATTCGTCCCGTGATAAAGGTGAACATGACAAACACACCCAAAGACTTTTGGAGGAATGTTAAATAAAGGAGAGTTAGGATGTAAAACAGAGAAGGGGGATTGGTTGCCAATAACCTGAGACGACATGCGATTAAGGAGATAAATCGCAATTAGGGTTGCATCAGCCTAATATGGTTTAGGCACTCCCATACCCATAAAAAGAGAATGAGTTACCTCTATAATATGACGGTGTTTTCTTTTAGCTACACTATGTTATTGTGTTGTATCAACACACAAGATTTGGTGTACAATCTTGTGATCATCAAAAAATGAGGCATGACCATCGTACACTAACTCCCCTCCGTTATTAGATCCGAGTGTCTTGAGGTGACAGTCAAACTAAGTACAACCCATCATATGAAAATTCTTAAAAATGAAATGAACTTCACTTTTATGCTTCATGAAATAGAGGCAAGTATACCTGCTAAAGTCATCAATATATACCACAAAGTATCGAAAGTCAAGAAAGGAAGTAGTAGGTTCAAGATCCCACACATTAAAATGAACAAGCTACAAAGGATCTATAGTTTCACTAATACTAGTAGGATAAGTGATATGACATTATTTATCCATAACACATGGTTCATAATTTAACTCAACGGATGCAATAGAAGAAAATTAAGGAAGCATACACTTCAATATAGAAATGGGAACATGACCTAGTCTATTATGCCATTGCATTAATAGATCTTTATTCACACCACTAGACCTAACACTGGACTGATTTGTAACATAAGAAAAAAATTGGCCTGACGTCCAGTAAGTACAAGCCATTGTACTCACGCCCACTTCCAATCCTCTTCCTCATAACCAAGTCCTAAAACCCACAATGAGAAGAAAAGAATGCCACACTACAATTCAAACTTTTGGTAATATGGATGATCGAAAAAAGATTATTGGTAAGTTTTGGACCATGAAGAATGGATGAGAGGGTAATATTTACAGAGGCTAGAATCATTCCCTTACCCACAATGGGTGAGAATGATTCATCAAACACTTTACTATATGAAGACAAATCAGGTGTCATACCAGTCATATGATATGTGGCTCCAAAGTCAATGATCCAAGGGAACACACCAAATGATGCGAAAATATTATGTGTCGAATGAGAAATACCTGTCTGAGCAAAATTAGAGGTGGAGAGAACATCAAAAGTGTACTGGAGATCGAGTTGAACTAGCCTATATAAAAATAAGCATTATCTTGTTAGCTTGTATTGACATATTCCTTGATGATTCGGGAGAGATATGACCAGTAAAGGCAGGATCATTCGATGTGGTATGTGCCAAAGGAGGTCTCCTTAATAAAATAGCTGACAGTGGTGGCCCTCTAACTAGTGGTGTTCTCTTTCTAATAGGGGTTGAGGCTGGTCTCTCATGATGATCCTAGTAAGTTTCTAGGGTCTGATCCATGCGACTACAGTTGTCACACTTCAGGTAGCTCTTGTTATACTTCCTTCCTCCCTTGGAGGAATTTTTTTCCATTGTTGGTGGCAAGAGAAAACCTATCAGGTAGAGGTACTTATGATTCAACCTTAGGTAACATAGCCTTTTTCCTATTTTCTTCAGCTTGTATGAATGATAACACCTCACGAACAGAAGTGAGGCAGGATACCAACCCAATAATTTCATCCTTACATGATCATATTATAAGTGCATACCACCCAAAAACACATAAATACGGATCCGTTCTACCATATCCTGGTATTCCTTAACATCAACTATAGAAACAAGTATAGTCTTGCAAGTGGTCATCCTCTTCCCACCTCGTAGAGAATGGTAATACGTGGAATGAGAATGGTCTTCGTGTTTAAATTTTGCAATACTCTGCTCAAGTTCCTATAACTTGATAAAATTTTCAACAGATGAATACATTTCTTCTACGACAGTCCCTAACTCTCTTACTATTTTCACAAATAGAAAACCCTTGCTAATTTGTGGTTGCATTGACTGCAACAATCATGTCATAACTAAGGTATTATCAACCCCCCAGTCATTGTATTTAGGGTCGTTTGTTGGAGGATAAGGTACGGTTCCATCAATACAGGCAATCATTTTACGGCCAATAATGTACATACGAATAGATTGAGACCACTGCATATAATTTGTTTCATCAAGTCTAACGGTCATAATATATAGGCTTGGATTATTATCACCGTTATTACCCATAACGGGAGTCCCACCAGTAAAAAAAATTAGTTGCTCCTGATTTATCTTCTAAGGTAGAAATTTTTACAAATAGTTTTGAGGCACGCACCTCTCAAAAAAAATACCAACTGTGTAGAGAACCACATCTCTAACACACACAAAATAACCACTAACACATAATAATTACTATGATGGCTATCTGAACATCAGATTAATAACCTAAAGAGAAGAACAAGGAAGACCTAGACTTTTAACTAGCAACGAAGTAGACCTTACCTGAACAGTGAGCGAACAATGAGAATCCAAGGGAAAATGTACTAATCTATGTAGATCGGGTCGAAATACAACGATCCAGAACTTGCGATTCAAAAACGGGTCACAGTTCTCATTTTTCAGAAATACATTTTCATGCACTAAGGGTCAAACAATCAGCTCTAGAGATTCAAAACCATACACTTGAGCATTACACACCATGCTCTGATATCATGTTATATTTATGAGATAACCAATTTACGTAATAAAGTGAAGGGAAGAAGAAGGAGGAGAGGAAGAAAAATAAGAGAGAAATCAACAAAGAGGAATATATGAATGAAATTAGGTCACTCATCCCCCATCGCAATCTATTTATAACGTAAAGTTTTAATATTTACACATAGGTCCCTACATAATTAAATGCTAGTTAAACTGTTACAATTAATCCCCTCACAATAATATCGTTATAAATTAGATGTCGTGTCATCGTGTCGTATCTAAATTTTATTGTAAATTTTTATTTTTATTAAAAAATAAATCTTCAATTTGTTTACGTTATTATGTTAATCTATTTAAAATACTAACTCTCATACACTAGTTAAATGAGTCAAAATTTTGTAACGAACATGACACGTTCATGTAAGTAAATCTCGAACATAAATACGTTTTTTAAAAAGGCAATTTCGAATCAATGTGCTCATATTCCTTTTGTGTATAAAATTATTAATTACTCTAGAATGATTAAAACTAATAAATTTGAGGAATAACAAATTATTAAAATATTTTCACTGTCATCGATATAGGTACATCCACACACACACATATAAGGATTCTCTTAAACAAATAAAAAAATAGACAACAATTGTCAAGGTCAAAAGTCGTGATAAATGCACTGCTTTAAAAAAAATGAGAAACAAGTGTGACAAATGTTGTCCTTTTATTTGTTTAATATGAACAACATTTGTTCGTATGAATGGAAAAAATAAGGTAATACCTCTCCACTCCTTTGGAGTTCCCATGCTCAATGCGAAAAAATAACTTTTTAATTTGTAATTCTACCTATTCGAAGCATTCACCATTGTGGATGCTCCACGAAAAATCAATTGTTTAAAAATATAACCCATAAGGAGCTTTAGAAGTTGTACGTGACTCCCTTATCATTGGTACCCGAGGGCTCCAAGCCTTTATTTCTAACCTTAACATCTATAAAGATATATAATCTAAGGGAAAAATAATATATGCTAATGTCTCACGTAGCAATTAACACATTTGAGCATATACACATAAGTTTTGATATCCTCGAAGATGAAATGCACTGCAATGTGGAGCAGGGAAGGCCCAATAGGTATCCACCTTAAGCCCCGAATTTTGAGAATTTTTAAGGGCTTAGATTTATTTGTTTCTTTAAAAGGAGTAATTATGGTGTTTATACAAAACCGTCACAAATGTGTTTAAAACCTAATATAAAAAAGGTACATCCATTGTAATGATTGTTAAAATGATATAAATGATCGTTTGTGTCGCTTATTAGTCTTTTATATTGCTTATAGTCCTTATGTCATTTAACCAAAAATAACAAATCACACTAATACGTTTTTTTTTATTTTGATATATTACAAAGTCTCCATTTTTAATGTTCATATTAGGCACCTAAAATCTCAAGGGCCAGCGACCTTAATTTTGAATCTCTTTAGGGGGAGAGCAAGTTTCTAAATAAAAAGAAAGAGTAATTATGAGTTACAGACACCACCTCTCTCTCTCTCTCTCTCTCTCTCTCTCTCTATATATATATATATATATATATATATATATATATATATATATGAGAGAGAGCAGTTCTCATGCATACCCCAGTTTGCATACCGCTGGCGCGGACCATTTTTGATAAAATAGTAAAAAAAAATGATCTAATTTTTTTTTTAGTTTTTAAACATTTCAGTAGGACCATAAAAAAAATTCAACTCAAAATGAATTTTTTTGCTATTTTAAAAAAATCGGTCAAACTTTGTTAGTTTTTAACAACTTAAAAACTCACAAAGTTTGACCAAATTTTTTAAAATAGCAAAACAATTCATTTTGAGTTGATTATTTTTTCATGGTCCTACTGAAATGTTTAAAAATGATAAAAAAAAAATCAGCCCAAAATTATTATTTTTTTTACTATTTTAAAAAAATGGTCCGCACGGAGGGTATGCAAACTGGGTATGCATGAGATCCTTTCTGTATATATATAGGGGGCGCTCGTGGGCATGCGTTTGTGTATTTTTTAGCATGTGTATCTGTGTTTTGGCGCGAGAGAGAATTTCTGGTGAAACTGTATATGTGTATGTTGTATTAAATCTGGTATTGCGTGATGGATATAAAAACATTATGAGTAAGTATTTACTTTGAGTGTGAATATTCTCTCAACTACAAGAGAGTGAATGTATAACTCCAAGAAACATAGAGATTAATCGTTAGACTCCTTAGAAAACAATAATATGAACAAGATAAAAATAATTTTTTTAATAAGTCCACGTATGTTACAATTATTTAAAAAGTTTGTATCTAGTGCACAAGGATCCTGCTTAACCACAGAGTCTAGAAGAGGCAGATGTCGGTTGGCCTTACCTCTACATATGCGAAGGATGCTCCCATGTCTCGAACCCGAGACCAACCGTAGCTTGGGCGAGGGTACTTGTCATCGCACCAAGATACAATTGCACATATTAATGTAAACACAATCACACTTATTAATGTAGATATAATTACAATTATAATTGTATCTACATTAATAAGTGTAATTGTATGTACAATAATAAGTGTAACTATATCGTTTGGACTTATCGTTAATTAATTAAACAGATTATGGGTTTAAGATACCAATAAGATTTTCGCATGGATTGATCATATATAAATAGATTTTTATGGGATTCATGAGCTAATGCCATAGCTCTAAAGTAAATATTTATTAAGAAAAATAATAACACAATGATAAGATAAATAATGAGGAGAAAAAATGAGAAGATTAATTGGTATGTTGCCAATGATAATATTTCGTGAAAGTTAATATTTACACTAAAGTAAATATTTATTTTGACAAAACTTTTGTTATGATATTATATATTTACACTTAAAATAAATGTACATTGTGAGTGGATTATGTTGTGATAGTATATATTTACAAACACGGTAAATATTACTGTGAGTTGATCATTCTCCATTCTACGTATTCTTCTTATTAAAAGGTTTGCTGTGAGTGTAAATATTTAGTATAAGTTTTTTTTCACTTATTATTTCTTCTTTATTCCTTTTCTTTTATTTGATAGTACATATTTACACTCGTTGGCGAAAAAGGTGGTAGTGGCACGGACTAGTGATGGTGGTGGCAGGTGTGGTAGCGACATGTAGTGTATGGTAGTGGTGGTCATCGATGGAAGGTGGAGGTGATGATGGCGGGAAGTTGGGATTCAAGCATGAGAGGTACTAGACTAACTCAATATATACTCAGTTTTTTTTCATTTATAGAAAAATAGATTTTTTCTAACAAAAATATGGAATATGGATTTCCGTTTGAAACTACCTAGTATCAATTTTTTAATTGAAAAACAAATATGGAATTGTGTTAACATGGTGAGTGTGATATTAGAGGAATATTTAGAGTCTATTTGATAATTTGTTTATATATGAGTAATAGAACTTTACAAATATAAAGCTTATAATCTATATAACTATATAAAAACTGTAGACCCAATTCGTGTGAGGCTGATACGTGGCAGTAATAAATGCCCAAATCTTATGAGGCTGACACATGGCAATAAGTAATAAAGGCTTACTAGCATTTATCATCAATGTTTGTTTCTCCCTCTTTTACGAATTACGCTGCTCCACAATTTCCAACTCATCTAACTGTACACATTTATGTACTTACAAATATGCCTACATTCATGTACTTACAAATATTATATACTTACAAATATGCCTACATTCATGTAATTACAAATATACATGTAATTCATCTCCCCCCACATCTATTATATATATATATATATATATATATATATATATATATATATATATAAACTGTAGACCCAAATCCTCTGAGGATGACACGTGACAGTAATAAATGATTCAAGGCTTGGTAAATGAATTTGTCTCCACTTTGTATTCCAACGTTTTTCATCTATCTATTCTTAAAAACGGTGTCTTCATTTTTAGTTTTTCCATGTGGCTTTAAAAAGCTATGAAATTAGCAAACCCAATTGTTTCTTTTCAAGAGAGTGTTTTCTCTATCTAAATATTGTATGTATCCATATAATGTAACTCTCCACCTCCTCTATAGGAAGACTCTATCTTACTTCGTCTTTATGAGTCGGCTCTCTTTTTGGGTTTCCAAAGGTCCTATATATTCAAAGATTAGCTCTCTCTTGCTTAGACTATTTATAGTTGACGATCACTTATCCTCTTCCCTCTTTATGTCTCCGTTTTATATATGTCTTCTGCCACCCATTACAACAAATTTTAAGGAATCAAAACATCTAGAGGTATTTACCCTTTCACACTCCCATTTTTGCATTTTAGGGTTTTGTTCTTTTAATCTTTTTTTATTGTTGTGCATTATAGGTTATTTTTTTAATCAAATCTAATCTTTAGACCAAATTTAAAACAAAGTGAAACAAATTTCAAATATAATTATATAGGAAAAAGTTCAGACAACTTAATCAATAAATTGGAGACTTACAAATTATAATAAAATGAATCTGGAAGTAGTATATTGTTAACTCTTCTCAAGGGTGGGGTAAATATATATTCACTTACGTAATAGATTTTTAAAAATCTATATATAAACACATAATATATTTTAATATCATTAGCTTCAATTCGAGGATTAGTGTTGACGAATCTGTCAAGAGGCTTCAAACATATTTTCAACATAATTGTTGGTTGCATTAAAATTAGTTTTTCTTGAATTATTATTTGACCCCTAATTTTAAAATGGAATGTCTATCTTTAAGACATCTTGAATTACTTTGTCTACCGTTGTGTTCAATTTGCAAATATTTTGATATGTAAATATTCGAGCAGGTAGGTGACTTATAATTGTGGAAACGCAAAAATTAACATAGTTTCACTTTGGAGTTATTTTGGAAAATTCTGAAATAGCTTGAAAGCACACTAAGCCGTAAAAATCAATACGGAGGTTGTTTTCATTTCCAATTGTTAATTGATTATGATAATATAATGGCCGACACTCCAATTTATCAAACATAATTGGCAAGTTGTTTGTTTTCTTTTATAATTTAGTATATTTATTTGAATTGGCATTATGCAATTGTGTTACAGTAGTTGTGGGCAAGTTGTCTATTTTCCTCAATCTTAATGGCAAGTTCGTTATTTTCTTTGATAATATATAATTATTTTGAATTTGATACTATGAAAATTTATGTTCCTTGACCTATATATTTTATATAAGCAAAATGTTTATGTTCTTATCATTTGATGAGTATAAAAACTTTCTTAAAAATGATATATATTTTCAGGGCAATGGTTTGACATTACATGGAAACTAATGTCAATCAAACAATTAAATGTGGAAAATCAAATATCATTCTCAATGTTTTGGCCACAAGTTATGACACCATTCCAAATATTGTTCGATGGTATTGTGTTTCATCTTTTTATTCCTTTCACTTTTTTTAATCTCTATTTTGCTTTATGTTACACTTAATTTGATTTAGTTTTATGTTTTAAATTTGTAGTGCTTTGTACAATAAATTTGTAGTGTTTTAAACTTATGTCTACACTTTTTTAGGGGGTTTTCCCTTTATTGGAAATATCAAGAGTTCACCCCTCCACCTTCCTTTGTTCTTTAAATACCTATAACAAGTTATCTGAATTACATGGTTTTGAGGGTGAAGGTCACATTGGTTAATTTACTAATATTATTGGAGATTGATTGTATCCCTTTTTTATTGAGGGCCTTTTCGTTTTTACTTTAGGTTGAGGTACAAAATTTAGTATTTGATTACATAATTTTAGACTTTGATGTGCAATAGGAATTGAATTCTATTTTTTTTTGTAACTAAACAAATTCATTTCAAATCAAAGGTTCATTACATCATATCTCAAGGAGGCTACCAAAACAAGAGGATTTTTTAAGATGTCTAAAACACTATTTATGTCGTTACTAATATTTGGAATTTTTTATTTTAGTTCCCAATATTTTAAAATTGGAAAATACTATATGACACACGGAGTGAACTATACATGTCTTGATTGATTTGTTGGTATTCGACCACGCATCGCGTGGCCTATATGCTAGTCTATAATATCTATAGTATATAATAAAAATTGTAGAGGCAATAAATATCATTAAGTCCCAAATTGGAGTCTTTTCTACGGTCCCTTCATTTTCAGCAGATCCCATTATTCACGTTTTTCAAGTCTTATACAATTCCTCTATTCCACTTAATCCAAATGAACCAAAATAACACCCATAGAAAACAACCTTTGAATGATCCCCCAAACGTTTAAATTCCCAACGCCGCAAGTCATAGGTTTTAAAGGCAAGGTCCCCATCAAATTCATCTCCTCAAACACCTTTCTCCAGAAAATCAGAATTTACAAAGTCTGCTTTTCTCCTACAATTCCGATCAAGATGACGATTTTCTACTTTTTAAATTGTGCCATCCATGGATATCCTTAATGTTATAACCTTCTAGCTCTGGTCTATATCAGGTTCATTCCCTTCAAAATGTTCTTTCTTAATTCCTCCTTTCTCTTTTATATATATGCGCTTTCATTATTTCATGAGTATATATGTGCTTTCATTATTTTCGGGAAGAAGTTACCATTTGACCATTTTTGTATCTGTTTACTTTAATTTTATTGTTAGCCAATATTTATTGGATCAAATGATTTTAACAATTAACGAAAAATTTATACTTCTTGAAGAAATAATTAAGTACTTTTAACAATGTATATTTTTTAACTTGATATATGCTTTTTAACATTTAACATTCCATTATTTATATTAACATCTCATTGTTTATAATTTTATTCTAACAATTTTTTCAGAAATATATATTACAAATCTAGGGTTCAATCGAATTTTTAAGGTCTCAATTTCAAGGTAACTTCCTATAATTTTCATTGGTTACATTTTGTATATGCCATGTTTATGCTACTGCACATTTATCAATCTTTTTTACTTAATGGGTCTTTAAATTGAATCTAAAGAAATAAAATTACATGTCCTAAATAATTAAGTTATTTCGATTTGCGATTTTCGATTGGATTGCTAATAATCAATTTGTGTGCATTTCATAGTCTTGCTCTTTAAATATATATATATTCGACCACGCATCGCGTGTCCTGATAAATTTAAAGTTCTCATATGTGAGGGTTATACTTGTAATTAATTGTTTAGTGGAATAAAAAGATGAGGAGCAGTAAAGAAATCTTTTTTAGTAAAATAAAGAAATGTTCGTTGAATCGTGGTTATAGATATTAAAAAAAAAGAGAAAGAGAAAGAGAAATATATATATATATATTAGCACAACAAGAAAGAAAAAATCAGTTTCACAATTCCTTCTTTTCTAGTTAAGAATGTCGATGGGAGGTTTATGGGAAGTGACAAACGAGATATACTTCCAGGTTTTTTCCATTAGTAATGTCGCAGTTGATTAGGGTTAGGCATTAGATCAGGGTTCCATGGAAAATATTATGTAGACAGAGGCTTACCATGAAAATTAAACTACTTTGGGAATATTATAACTATGAAACAAAGTATGTCAATATAAGAACCTTGGAAATATTGGGGGAGGTAGTGCCCCCCTCCGTCATGCAAGTGGTAGCGGCGGGCAACCTTGTTAGCTATATTTCGGATTCAGGTTTTTTTTAATCTTAGGTATTTTGGTCATAAGTATTTTTAGTTTGAGATAGCAAGACGTATTTAGTAGTAAAATATTCAAGATGAGTCATGTACAAAACATTTTTTTAAGGGTCAATCTTTTATAAACCTGAACGTGTTACGTCTATTTTGCATAGAGTGTTGATAGAGAGACCCACTTTTGGGACTCAATTTTGAAACCCACATATAAGACAAAAATAGGTACAAATTTTTAATACACATTTTGATGCCCTGACAGGACCCACAACAATAAGGTATAAGCTTTTAATGCAGTGGGTTTCAAAATTGAGTTTTTTTACTGGGTCTCCCTAGATTTATTCATTTTGCATAAAAGGTTTTTTTTTTTGTACGAAACGCTATTTATCACGGGTTAATATGTGCACATGTTAGACTATTCCTTACGAAACTCGCTGAACATAAATTACTTTTTTGCGGTCTCTGGCCGGAAGTTTAAGTTAGAGGAAGAATAGAGGGATACCTTTTGGGGTTTGCATCAAAGTTAAATAAAACTGAAAGCCAAATACTCAAAAACACAAGTTTCCAACACAGATGCAAAGAACAAAATAAGACTAAAAAAGGACCGCATGAATTTGAGACCACTGTCAACATAACATTACGAACAAAGAAAAGTATTTACCTGCTTCGGCCATTAAAGTATGTTGGATAGACGAAACAGAAAAATCATAGAATAAATAAACAAATAAGTAAGGAAGAAAAAGAAAAGTGGCTTCAAATTGGGTTGTTGATTAGTGATCACAAAAGAAACCCATATCCGAAAAGAGAGCTTGCTTAAGCTTTATGAGCTGATGATTTGCACCACTTAGATGGAAAATAACTAAACAACATGATGAAGACTTCTTAGGATGAATGTGAAGCCTTCCCCCCCTCCCTCTCTCTCTCTCTCTCTCTCTCTCTCTCTCTCTCTCTCTCTCTCTCTCTCTATATATATATATATATATATATATATACAGAAATCCTCATGTAAGAATTTCTTATGTTGCAGACCCCGATACATACCATTTTTTTAAAATAGTAAAAAAATAAATTTTTTGATGAAACTTCATGAATATGATTTCCACGGTTAGAAGATCATCTCCAATTTTTTTCATTAAAAAATTCAATAAAAAAACCATTGAGATGTGGTAATATGTAAAAAAATAGTATAAATATTCATTTTCAACCGTTGAAATGATAGGTCGGCCCCAGCCACTTTATTGATTGAATTTTTTGACGAAACTTCATGGATATGATCTTTTCACTGTCGAGATCATATCCATGAAGTTTCGTCAAAAAATTCAATCAAAAAGTGGGTGAAATGATCGTCAACATTTCAACGGTCGAAAATGCATATTTATACCATTTTTTCACATATCACCTCATCTCAACGGATTTTTTATTGAATTTTTTGATGAAAAAAATTGGAGATGGTCTTCTCACCATGAGATCATATCCATGAAGTTTCATCAAAAAATTCATTTTTTTTGCTATTTTAAAAAAATGGTATGTACCGGGGTCTGCACCATAAGGACTCCTTATAGGAGGGGGCCTCTCTCTCTCTCTCTCTCTCTCTCTCTCTCTCTCTCTCTCTCTCTCTCCATATATATATATATATATATATATATATATATATATATATATATATATATAGTACTGCTCTTGTGCGGAGCAGTCCGTATTTTAAGAGTGCGGACCAGACATGTGTCACCTGGCGGTGCGCCTAGAAATTATCGACACACTTTCTTTCTTTTCTGGGCTCACCGCCAGATGACACATGTTCGGTCCACACTCTTAAAATGCGGACTGGTCCGCATAAGAGCAGTACTGTATATATATGTGTGTGTGTGTGTGTGTGTGTGTGTGTGTGTGTGTGTGTGTGTGTGTGTGTAATTTGACAAAGAAATCTGGAATTTTAACACCTCCACTTTTACAAAAGTCATCCCATATTTTCGATGTGTGTTGGCCTTCTGGGACAGAGATACCTTATATGAACTACCAGTACTATGACCCCCACACCATATGCCTACACACATGAGTTCTTTGATGATTATTTTGAAGCTTCGATTCGAATAATTTGAAGCTTTTATTTAAATCATTTGAACCATCCAAAGCGTTTTTTTTAACTTTTTTCTCGTTATAAATCTTATAGTTTTTTTTCCAGTCTCTCTCACATTTCAATACTCTTGGTTATTTTCACTCTATTACACAAATAGTCAAGTGATCTAGTTCGAATATACTTTGAATGAGCTTTTAACAGGAAGATTTTTGTCAAACAGAGAAATCTCATTGGATATCAGTTTGAAGTTTGTTCTAATGAACTTAGCTTTTCGTTCGAACGAACGCTTAATCTCATTCGAACAAACCAAAGCAAAAATATTCTTTCTTTTGAAAAATATTTTTAAAACAACTCAAAACAATTTCGTAAACACGGAACACCCAAAACTAAATTTTCAAGGATCACATCATATGCATTAATACTTAAGAGATCCTTGGGAATGCGAAGACAAATATGGCATAAAATACGACACGATGATGCAATCACTGAAGGTTGGTCATTGATCTTCAATCAAACACGGAGTAGGCATGAAAGGTCAACAACTTAAAGATTAACCTATGAATTAAAATATTTTATCCAAAATTAAGCCAATACATACAAATTGAATAAATTGGAAATATATCCTTACAAATCTTCGCCTTTGGCTATTCCGAATAAAAACCTTATGGGCCATCAAGATCTCTAAACGGATCAATCACCAACCCCAAAAAGGAAAAAGTACAGACGCTAAACAGATACATGATGAATAGCGTTGCTCGCTTGTTAACTTTTTCGTATGTTGTAAACCCTCACACTTAAACACACCTTCAAATGCAAAGATAATATATAAACGTTATAAATCTGCAAATGAATAAACTCTCTTTATGTATAACTATCCCAACCTAAGTAAGACGTCTCGCCCTAAGATAAATATCTCCTAAAACTAAAGTTAAAGATACCTTTTCTTCCCCTTTTTTCATGAATAGACAAAGATATTATCCATAAAAATATTTCTCCCTCATAAACTTTTTCTTCTCTAAATGTGTGAACATATAATACTAAGAGAAATTAAGGAAAAGGTAATAATATCATATAACCGCATAAAGTGCAACAAACACAACATGGCAATATAAGCACATATAATTTTACACAATTATCAATTAATACCAATACTAATGCAAATATAATACAAACTTTAATACACAATAAACCATGAGATGCCAATTCAAACAAGAGATACCGATATGATCATATAGCATGCCAATTTGATCCAAAGATAAAGCACAAGGAAACACGGATTAAATGTAAATGTAAAGACTTAAAACAAAACTATACCATATACATAAATATGCAAAATATACCAATGACACATATGTACGTATACATATGTATAAAAAATCACAAAACTGACACAATACACATAAGCTTTACACACTAACATAATATCAATGTGTCTAAGCATATGGGATGGAATGAATGGATGTGAATTAGATACAAATCAATTATAACCCAGTCACTCAAATATGTTCAAGGAGTTTTTTTTACCATAAAACTTTATCAAACTAAGATTTAGCCTTAAGGGACCGATAAAGTGAACTCTATGAATAATTAATGACAATTCACACGAGCCTAGAATTTTTATAACTCTATAAATCAATAGCATCATGACATGAGAAGAATAACTAGGATTCATTCTGCAAACCCATTAATCTTCAATTATAAAACCCTCAAAAGCTAAAAGTATATCATATTTTTCCACTAAATTCTTTTGATGATACTATACTTGAACACTAAATAAATAAACTTGTTGGCCTTAATCTTTTCAATTTTTGCCTCTCATTGTTTTAGGCTCTTGCCAACAGTGGATTTCCCGCGAAGGAGATTTTCTCCTTTCGTATCCCTTTCTCATGCATCCTCATAGTTTTCATAAAATTCAAACAAACTCGCGAGCAACGGTTCTTACAGGCTCAAGTATCCTATAGTCAATATATATCTAGATGACAAGTGAGAATGCGTGATATTGAAAAACTTTGCAAATTTCTAATTTGGCAAACTTATTAAATTTCAGCCCCTAAACATGCATCTAAAGTGCGTGTGTGTGTCAACCCATAAACAAATAAATTATGTGACACCAAGTTAAGGAAAAATCCCCGCAGGGCAAAACCTTTTATTTCACTATAAAGAGTAAATCGCAACTTACAAGATTTACAATGAAATACAGCAATGAATCCACACGCAGCGAACCCACATGAACCTCAATCCAATTGGCAAAGGAAGAACCGCAGCACTCCTTAATGACACGCAGTCATAACACTTCGTAGAGACTCCCTCGGCAATGACACGTAGCCCTCGGTTGCAAAGTTCTCTCCACAAAGATGAAAAATACACAAAGTTTGTGTTCTAGGGTTCCAAAAGATTCACAATGGTATGGCAAAGTTGTGTGAATCAAACATGAGTTGGGGAACTCAAAAAAAATGAAGACTTGGAGTATTAGGACTCTGGATTTTATCTTTGAAAGTCTTAAGAAAACCAACCTCCGAACGTGTTTTAAATAGGAAGTCAAAACCCTAAAAAATCTGAATCACGATCTGTTTGTGATTATCCTCATCGGATCGGTCCGGTCCCTTTAGGCGGATCGGTCCGATGACTTCGGATCGGTTCTTTTTCTGAAGACGGATCCATCCGGTTGGCATCGGATCGGTTCGGCATTTTGGCTTCATCGGTTCGTTATGGATCCGGGGTATACTAGCCTCAACTCAGCAGGCGGATCGGTCCGGTCCCTTTAGGCGGATCGGTCCGGATGAACCGGATCGGTTCTTTTATCTGGGCTGGATCGGTCCGGTCAGGTCTGTTTCCCCTGATTCCTTTTTCTCCTTTTGATATTCGTATCCGTTGATGATGAATGGACTTTGAATCTTTTCAACGGTGTTACGGCTAATGACATATACAAGTATGTTGGACAAAAATGTCCTTACAAATCTCCCCCTATGTCTATGCCGGAACAAACATAAAAAAAAAACGAATTATCAAGTATGAACAAAGCCTATACAAATCTACCCTTCCATGAACCCAAAACTGAAAGAGGTACATATGACTAAGGCTGCATCGTTTGTTCTTCAATTCTTCGGGAATCTTCATGCTTTTCTCATCAGGGTGTGCAACATGGGATTATCAAAAGATGTACCTACACACATGAGATAAAGCAAATACCAAGTGACGTATCGTGTTTGAAATGAGTTAATAAACATATGCGTATATACCAGATTTATGATAATTCTCAAATTTCAAAACTCCCCCATAATCAGATAATTCATTCTCCCCCTTTTTATGATGTCCCCAAATAGACAAATGAGAGAAATAAATCAATCAATCAAGTACCGGGGTGACACAAGGCATAAAATCACACCATGAATGAACATAAAACAACCAAGTCGGTGATAGCGTAAAAGAATGGGTGTGATCAAAATTCGATAGGAAAATCAAAGCATACAAACATGACATATGTGCACGATGAATATTGGATATTCCTAACGAATGAACTCAAATGCTTCCTTTGGTGTAAAAGATTGGAAATATAAGACATTGACTATATCAATATCTACAAATCAAAGCTCAAAGTGATTTCTACACCAATAACGTCCAAAATGATTTTCATGCTTTTTCAGGACTTTCAAGGAAGTGCAAACCCGTTTTTCAATCTCCAACCAAACTCCCTCAGATTTATATTTTGAAAAGAGGAATACTAAATTCTCAAACTTTGGAGAATTGGGTGAAACCTAAATGGCCCATATTTGGCATGAATTGGTTTTTATTGCCTTATCAATTTTTTTGGTCTCTTTTAACCTCTTAGGACCTCGGATATTAAAATTCCTCCATTTTTTAGGTCCTTTTAAACGGTGGCTTTTGCGCAAAGGATAAAGAATCAACTTTCGCAGCCCCTCCCCGTTATGCAAATTAACACACAGTCTCACCAAAACGGTTTTTACATGCATTCCAATCTGGTCAAGTTTTATCGCATATTGTACATTGTATAGACAGAATTGAGATAGAAACACTCAAGCCAATATGTGATAGACAAGTGCAATAATCAAATAAAGCCTTGCATGTGTGCAGTAAAGGATATAGGAGTCAAACATGTAGGAAGATATCATTAATTACATCTCAAGGACTCCAATCAATGTTAAGCACATGGATGAATTGATGTAGCCTCTCAAATCTCTATCAAGCAGTCACGTGGATATATGGAGTGAAGTTGTGACTAGGCTAACTTAAATGCTCATCCATAAAAGGTGCAAAAACAGAAAAATCTTTTTGGCCCTTATTCAAAAAAATTATCAAAATAAAATCTTTTTGTATTTTTCAAAATTTTTCAAAACAAAAATATATACAAAAATGATACATACTAGCAATAGGCAAACAATGACATCATGCAAATCATCCTATGCTAGTAAGCAAGTCAACCCTCAATCATTAGGTGCGGAGGGGTTTTCCAAAGGTGGTGACAACTTATGAAAAACCTCCATCAGTTCTTGTGAAGTTTTGACTAAAAACTTAACTTGCTCTCCTAAATGTGCAAACTCTCTCATGTAGTCTCCGGGAGCATGTAAAGTATCATGTGTGGGTGCATGTGTGCCAGAAACACGTGTAGAAGCAAAACGTGACACATACCCCAACTTAAAGCAAAATTCCCTAAGGTGTCCTCTTCTTTTGCAATGTGAGCAAACATAAATGGGCCTAGGAACACCTTTCTCAAAAACTCTAGGACGCACTTTCCTAAACGGAATGGGATGCCTAGGTGGGTTAGGGTGAGACACATGTGAAACTGTCACTAAAGTGGGAACCGGCTCGGGTGCTAATTGGGAAGAAGAAGCACCGTCATGACTTATTCCTAACTTCTCACCTTTACCCTTAAGAACCACCGTTTCAACCTTCTTAGGTGCGTTCTCAAACTTGACTTTGACCACCCTGGCACATTCGAGATCACTCTCGAGTTGGGATACACGTGTCGTCAGACTAGACAACGTGTCGGTCAAATCACACTTCTCCTTTCTCAAAACCTCCTTCTCTTTCTCCAAATCTAAAACCCGACGACCTAAATCCCTATTATACCTTTTTGTTTTCAAGGTCTCGGTGTACAAATCTCTAAAAGATTTTTGGAGCTCACTTTCATCTCCACTCTCACTTTCACTTTCTCCCTCACTCAAAGAACATGAATCACTACTATCGCTCTCGTGTGCACTTTTGTGAGACAAACTGGGTGTGCTTACACGACTAGAAAAGGCGACAACCATCCCATGTCCTAAACCTTTATCCGACTCATCTCCCTCATCATCACTAAGTGTGGCAGGCATGGCTACTTTCTTCCCTTTCTTTCTAAGCCAAGTAGGACACTCAAACGACTTATGCCCCTTACCCCCACATTCAAAACAGGTGATGTTCTCTAAATCTTCCTCACACTCCTCATTAGAGTCATTCCTCTCATCACTTTCTTTGGCCTTTCCTTTCCTTTTATTTTTCTCAAAAAAATTCTTTTTATTGAAAGAATTATTTCTTTTCATGTTGAGAAATTTTTTAAAGTTTTTCGCAAACAAGGCCATATTATCAAAATCAACATCTTCCTCAGAATCAGACTCACAAACTTTTTCTTTCTTTTTCTTAAAATGAGTCTTTAAAGCAATACCATTATCCTTAGCCTTAATGGTTTTAGGAAACATGTCAATCTCATAGGTTTGAAGATCTCCTACAAGTTCTTCCAACTTAAGTGATTTCAGATTTCCCAAAGAGTTCAAAACAGTGACTTTAGGAATAAAGCGTTTTGGAAGAGATCTCAAAATCTTTTTAACGACACGCGTGTTATCAATCACCTCACCCAAATTAAAACTAGTGTTAACAATGTCCGACAAACGTGCATAAAAATCATCAAAGCATTCGGACTCGGACATGGTGATAGTCTCAAATTGGGTGGCCAGATTTTGTAACTTAGACTCTTTAACAGCGTTCGTACCCTCATGTGTCAGTTTTAAAACATCCCAAGCCTCCTTAGATGTGGAGCACGTCATGATTCGGCGATACTCATCAGGAGTGATAGCACCAGAAATAGCACTCAGACCACGGGAGTTAAAATTGGACAACTTATAATCATCCTCAGTCCAGGCTGACACGGGTTTTAGAGAGGTGATGTTATTAACAGTGACCGTGGGAGGAGTCCAACCATTTTCGCAAAGCAACCAAACCCGCTCGTCAATAGATTTTAAAATCGATTTCATACGAGCTTTCCAATAGGCATAATTAGACCCATCAAAAATAGGCATCTGATTATATAAGTGCTCCATAGGAAAAATGCGAATATTCACAAAACTGATTTTTCAAAAAATCCATATCACACGATTTTGCGGAAAATAGGAATACGCAATAAATTAGCGTAACCCGCTCTGATACCAATTTGAGAATGTGTGATATTGAAAAACTTCGCAAATTTCTAATTTGGCAAACTTATTAAATTTCAGCCCCTAAACATGCATCTAAAGTGCGTGTGTGTGTCAACCCATAAACAAATAAATTATGTGACACCAAGTTAAGGAAAAATCCCCGCAGGGCAAAACCTTTTATTTCACTATAAAGAGTAAATCGCAACTTACAAGATTTACAATGAAATACAGCAATGAATCCACACGCAGCGAACCCACATGAACCTCAGTCCAATCGGCAAAGGAAGAACCGCAGCACTCCTTAATGACACACAGTCATAACACTTCGTAGAGACTCCCTCGACAATGACACGCAGCCCTCGGTTGCAAAGTTCTCTCCACAAAGATGAAAAATACACAAAGTTTGTGTTCTAGGGTTCCAAAAGATTCACAATGGTATGGCAAAGTTGTGTGAATCAAACATGAGTTGGGGAACTCAAAAAAAATGAAGACTTGGAGTATTAAGACTCTGGATTTTATCTTTTAAAGTCTTAAGAAAACCAACCTCCGAACGTGGTTTAAATAGGAAGTCAAAACCCTAAAAAATCTGAATCACGATCTGTTTGTGATTATCCTCGTCGGATCGGTCCGGTCCCTTTAGGCGGATCGGTCCGGTGACTTCGGATCGATTCTTTTTCTGAAGACGGATCCATCCGGTTGGCATTGGATCGGTTCGGCATTTTGGCTTCATCGGTTCGTTATGGATCCGGGGTATACTGGCCTCAACTCAGCAGGCGGATCGGTCCGGTCCCTTTAGGCGGATCGGTCCGGATGAACCGGATCGGTTCTTTTATCTGGGCCGGATTGGTCCGGTCAGGTCTGTTTCCCCTGATTCCTTTTTCTCCTTTTGATTTTCGGATCCGTTGATGATGAATGGACTTTGAATCTTTGCAACGGTGTTACGGCTAATGACATATACAAGTATGTTGGACAAAAATGTCCTTACAACAAGATTGATGGGAGAACATTACATAGCTCAAATATGACATGTGAATTTAATATTCAAAATAGCTCGTGCATATATGTGGAGCCATATAAAAAGTGAATTCATTAAGAAAATCAAAATCGAACAACTCCATGCAAGCATGATAAAGAACAATCTAAGCATTAAAAGTCATAATGAAATGTCCTAGGCACATGGAAACATGGAATGGAGTGGATTCAAACACACCAATATGACACACAAAATGTGTAAAACTAAACTATAGATAAACCAAAAAATCTCTTTGAGTTTTTAAACATATTTTTAAAATAAAATATAAATTTAAGAAAATAACTTAAAAGATAAACGAAATATTTTTGTATTTTTCAATATAACCCAACAAATAAATTAACAATGTAAAAAAGACTCAAACCACATACAACTAGCAAACACATATAACATGAAGTACAAAATTTAGTGCATGCGAACACAATTAACCATTAGATATAGCATGATAAGTATCATGTTCAAGCATTCGAGACTTAATAAGTATATCATGTAAAGTCGCCCAATCTGAATTCCTAACCTATTTAAGTAAAATGAGATGCTCTAAAGTTTTTGCAACTTAGTGACTCTAAACTTAGACTTTCTAGGGCCATTTCTAAGATCAAAGAAAAACACCTAAGGTGACCTTTCCTACCATAATGTGTGCATGTGTAGAGATGGCAAGGGGTGTTACCTAAGGGTTGACCTATCCTAATATTGTTAAAAACGGTTGAATCCCTCAAACACATGGTATTGGATTCATTAGTGGAAGAATCTTAATCATTAAAGCCAATCCCACGCTTGCCATCTTTGATTTGGATGGTGCCTAACATTTTATCCAACTTTTCAAATCTAGATTCCAAATCAATTTGACATGACTCGAGTCTCTCAATCTATCATCGAGCTTTACTATCCTAGACTAGGGTAAATGCCTAGACTCTTCAAACTCAAGAATATCCTTCTTTAAAACCTCCATCAAACCATGAAGGCTATCTCTCTCGACTTTAACATACTCTAGCTTCTCTCAAAGAGTCATCTTATGTGTCCTAAGGTCCTCAGCCAATTTAGCATTATCACCTCCTATAGCACGTTCTTTGAACCTAGCTTCTAACTTGAAGTTTGCCATTTTCACTCGTAATATCTTTTTCATACAACTCACAAAAGGTAACTTGGAGTTCCTTTTTTCCTTCTCTACTTCATACTGATCTTCTTCTTTACTCTATCTACCATCACACACTTAGGAATAGAGAACAATGACCTCGAAAGTGTCATGCACAGAATTGTCTTTATGAAAAGATTTTTAATTAAGGCTATCATGTCTAGGCATGAACGTCGTGTAGTTGCACTCAATGAGGGAATTGGTTCCCTCTTCTAGATCACTATCACTATGGGTAGCATTATACACCTTCAATTTCCTACCCTCCTTCCTTAGTTTTATTGGACACTCAGCTTCCATATGGCTATAACCCTTATACATAAATTATTGATCATATTCATCCCTCTTAAGATCTTCATTATGATTTTTAGGGAATTAATCGTCTTTATTATACTTATTTTTCTCATACTTCTTCACATCTTTTGATTATTTTTGAAACTTTAGAAATTTTCAAAAGTTCTTAGCAAACATGGCCACATCATCATAATCTATGTCAGACTCATCATTCGAAATAGGTGGTTCCTCCTTGTGGGCTTTCAAAGCAAAGCCCTTGTCCTTCTTCATCATTTTGGAGGAAAACATGTCTTGCTCATAAGTTTGTAGGTCACATATAAGCTCTTCAAGTTTTGTAGAGTCCAAAGTACCCCAAGGAATGAAAAATCATCATTTTTGAATTAAATCTTTCAGGCAAGGACATTAAGATTTTCTTCATTACTCGATTTTTAAGTATTTACTCTCCCAAGTTAAAAGACGAGTTCACGGTATCGTACCATCTAGCGTAGAACTCATCAAAGGTTTCACTTTCCTACATCTTAATGGTTTTAAACTGAGTGGCAAGGTTTTGGAGTTTAGAAGACTAGCACTGGTACTTTCATGGATGAGTTGGAGTATATCCAAGCCTCTTTAGATGTTTTACAACTCATAATATGGCAGAACTCCTTGAGTGTTACTAAACAAAACAGGCCATTTAAACCATGAGAATTATAATTTACCAACATACGCTCTAACTCACTCCAATATTCTACGGGTTTTAAAATAAACTCTTCTCCTTATTTGATGGTTAATGGAGTCCATACTTTAACTACTGTTAACCAAACCCGCTCATCTATAGCCTTAAGTGAGGATTTCATATGCATTTTCTAGTATTCATAAACCCATTAAACGTTGGTTCCCTAGAAAATGACTGTCCCTCCTAATAAAAATCGACAAATTTCATGTCTAAGCATGGATCTCAATACGATAACTTAGTGTTATAACTCTAATACAATTTAAAAACACTAATAGGAAGTAACGGGGAGACTAATGGTCTAAACATCAAAAGGTTCAAATTTTTAATTTTTCAAAATTCAATATAAAACTTTAAATAAAATTAACCCAAGTAAAACTTTGCATCGGTTTTAAAACAAATTGTTATGATAAAACAATTTACCCAATGCTATCTTTTAACCTGAAAAATGTATCTAGGTGATAGAAAATAAAATAAATAAATCAAACACAACAAGTCGATGCAAGATGAAAACCCGCAACAAGAAAAACATGAGACGACCCAGACACACAAATCACTATGATGAGGAATTACGAAAGTCGACAAATGATTTAGTTCACAGACTCGATGCCCTCGTAAGCCTTGATGCATCTTCAATCTTCAAACTCCCTAACACAATGCAATGTAGGAATCCACTCATGCAAGATGACACGACGTGTGAGTCCACACACTCCTCGATATTCGCATATCAAACTTAACAACCGTCTATGGATTGGAACACGAAATCCACCTATCCTTTAATGCAACACCACACCACGGAGTCCACCACATGTAAACATCATACTAAGGACAGAGTCCATGTCAGGGAACAAATCTCTATCAAGATAAAGAGAAACAAACTTTGGTTCTCATAAATAATATCTCAAAGTATAATAAATATGAAACTTGAATATTAAAAGATTTTGGGTGAAACTAAGGTTTGGGAGCTTTTAAGATGTATTGGAAAATAAATCTTGGCAAACGTCTCTTCAAAAAACTGATGTGTGACCCCCCTTTATGTAAAAAACATAAAATTCGAAGTGGGAGAACTCGTTCGAATAGAAATTATAAATTCTTTAGAATGAGAACTTTGTTTCGTCCAAATGAACTCTAGTCTCATCGAGTGAACAAGTGATCTCATTCGAACGTACATCGAACGGGCTTTTAATGGTTAGACTGTTGTCAATTAGAGATATCTCATTGCATGTCCGTTTAAAGTTCGTTTTAACAAAGTCAGATTCTCGTTCGAACAAAAGCTTAATCTCATTTGAATGAACCAAAATAAAAATATTTTTTCTTTTGAAAAACATTTTAAAAAGAGATCTAAAAGATTTTGTAAAAACTGAACACCTAAAACTAATTTTTCAAGGATTAAATTTATAATCATTCATACCTTAGATATCCTAGGAAACACGAAGACAAATGTAGCATGAAACACGAAACAATGATACATCATCACTGAAGCTTGGCGGATATGTCTTTAATCAAACACGGCACATGCTTAAAAGGCCAATAATTCAAAGCCTAACCTATGACTCAAAATGTTCTTTCTAGAATTAAGCCAATACATACAAATTAACTCAATTGAAAATTTATCCTTATAAACATTGCATATGATTTTTTTTTCATTTTTGTTATAAATTTTTTTTAAACTATTGCATGGTTGATGGGTATTAAATAATCCAACTATGACATTTCATGTTACTGGAGTTAGAGTGAAGGAAGAGTGATAAGTGCATTATTTTGTATTATTTATACCCAAATCTAGGACTTGTTAGCCTCGTTACTTCTTAAATAAAGAGATTCTGAATCATTTTTGTTATTTAAAAGAAAAACACAAATCAAGCATAAATCGGGCTAACAGTGCAATTTTGAGAAGCCCATGCTCGTTTATACTCATGACCTTAAATATTCATTTATAATCACTTATTCAAAGTTTATTTTGAGTATTGACAGGTTTATAATGTAAGCGGAAAAGTGTGGATACAAATTGGGCAATAAATTGTCACTTGCCACCTTTAGGGGCAATATGGCAAATTCAAATGGCGAAATTCAAACTTGAACAAATCACGATAATTATAGGCCTTGAAGCAATGACTTTTGTGTTCAAACAACGTGTCAATCAGATCTCAGATGAAGAAATTATGATCGTGCAAAGTTTAAAACCAAAAGAAATCCAAAGCCAAAGCCTTGAGTCAAACCTCGTGACCCGAGCACTATTGAAATATTACTGAGCCCGAAATTTGGGTCACGTTGATTTTTACGATGTGTTGATCGGAGGGCATATGTGAAAGATATGAAGTTTTGGGGGTAAATTTTAATTTTGAAATGAGTCTTATATTAACGAAGCCATTTATTATTTGTAGAGCCATTTGAGCGGCGAGGAAAGTATGCATGCGTGAGAGGTCAGGGGTTCGAGTCCCCCAACCCATTAATCTTTTTAGCACGTTCAGTGCATCCCAATCTCTCCCCAGGCTCGCCCCTAAGCGCGCGGCCTCTCTTCCACACTCGCGTGGTCAAGTCTCTGCCCTTTTTCTTTATTTTTTTACCCATGTGTCCCCCATTTGTGCTGATACCCGAGATTTCTTTCACTTATTTTACCCTTTTACTCTCTTTCTTTTAATTTTAGTTTTACCTTCCCCAATGTTTTCTTCTATCCAGGAATTTATTTCTTTTTATTTTTGTTCTTTCATTATTTTATTTAAATCCTCCCCCTTTTTCTGTTTTGGTGCTTGGCAAAATGTATAAAACCAAGAATCATTTTCCTTAATGGTCCGTTTGGCAGCCCAATTCCAATCCATGGAAATGGAATTCGAAGACCAATTTTAATTCTACGGAATTGAAATTAGCCTTCGAATTCCAATTTCAAGCCTTAGAATTGGATTGACAAACGGACCCTAATTGTTTTTTCCTTTTGTCTAGTTTTTAGTCAAAAGACTAAACTTTATTTCATTCTTTTTCGTCTGGCAGCCCACTTTCCAACGGTTTCTTTTTGTTTTGTTTTTGTTTATTTTTCTTTTTAAAAATCCATCCTCACTCCTTTCATCTCCTTTATTCTGCTTTCCAAGAAATAATTCACCCACTTTGTTTTAGCCCATTGTTAAAGCTCCATTCTCCACGAAAACAAACTGACCCAAAATTCCAGTTCCATGTTTCAAGACCCAATTGTTCAAATTTTATTATCAATTCTGTTCTCCATACTTTTGTTTGACATACTAAGCAGAAGTGTGAGGATATAAATGAAGGAGCCAATTTTGGTAAGGAAGACATGATTTTTTTGGAGAGAAACAAATTTTTATAGAGGAAAACAGTGGAAAGATAATTTAGTAACACCCAAATATATTATACATTGTTTGTTATTTTTAAGTGTTTGGGAGATTATTTATGTGCAAATTTGGAGGAACATCGTATATTGGTACTCAAGTCTTGGACTCAAAATTTTGTAAGTTGAATGAAAATTATTACTTCATACTACAATATTTGTATTTCAATTATGACATGTAAGTAATTTTATTTCTAGCACTACATGAAGTTTATCATGATTAATTAATTTTTACATGTTAATTTAATTTAGTGTTAATTCTCGGCATGTCTTAATCAAAAATAAAAATTTAGTATTCATTTAAAACTACACGAGAGTGTATTTTAAACTTCTAAAAATTATTTAATAATTCATATTTTAAGGATTTAAGTCTGTATTTTTTATGGGTTATGCTTACATTAATTTGTTTGATATCTCATGATTAAATTTAACACTTAAACTTAAACTTTGATATATTTGATGGAATAGGGATTTAAAGCATCTTTTTCAAGAGACGTTAAAATGTTTTGAGAATGTGTATTCCTATAATTTTTGAAATGTACACGACGGGAGTCTGTAAATTTTGAGTTATAAATTTGGTAATACATGATTAAATTAATGTGTGAATTTAATCAAAATTGATATAAAGATCTGATGTCCTGGTTTTCTTCCACATTTTCTAAAAACTGTAGTCATTTTATTCCTCCACACTTGTTTTAATACATAACTCAATTATATATATTCATTTGTCTAGTTAAAAAGTCGATAGTTTATAAAAATTGACCAAATCTCTGTGGGTTCGACTCGTGAAAAACGTTGCTAATGCTGTTTAATACAAAGATTAAACTGTATAAGCAACTCCGAGATGTTTGTTGAAGAAACCCTTTTCTTTTGAAAATAAAAATGATAAACAACAAGATGTGTTTACACAAAAAAACTTATGTACGAGAATAACCAAGACTTTGTAATCAGTTTTTAAAACAAAGATAGTTTTAAAATATCAGCACACTATAGAATGAGATGAGGAGATGAAGATAATCAGAACACACTATTTTTAACGTGGTAAAACCTCTCCCAATAGAGGAAACATCCACGGTAACTTCTAAGTCACAAAAGTAAAAATCCACTAAAAACAAATAACAGTTACAAACAATACAACATACATGCACACAACTCAGCCTATTCTAAGTTTAGAATATACCCCACTTGGTGTCCTTCTAACTTCTTGTAGATCTGATTATTGATGATGTTCTTCCAGTTTGATAACTTCCTTTGCTTTAGTTTTCCTTGCGTCGACTCAATAATCTTTGATCTTATACCCAACACTTTCAGTGTGGTAGTGTGTCAAGTGTTTGTGATGTGATTTCTAAACACATGCATGAACTCACACACACTTAGTTTTTACAGAGAGTCCTAGAAAATTACATATAAAGACTATATGCTGTGATTTTCTTTTCTTTCTTTCTTACTGAACTTAAAACCTTTTTGACCTTTTAATCTATCCCAGATTCCACGAATATCTTGCTTCAAAATCGGTCAAGATCTTAATCAATCTCAGTTTTAAAAATATTTTCGAGATCGAAAATCTCCAAGTGAGAATCCAACTAGGTCAAGGTTTAGTTTCGTAAGAACAGAAAACATAAAACATTTATAGATCTAAATCAGCAAAGATTTTCTTAAGACGAAAAACAAATATGCAGATCTAGTGATATGTGACATGCAAAGTGTAGATCTAAGATTTCTATGACAAAGAAATATAGATCTCACCAAAAATGTCTAAGTTGGTAACAAGATCATAGATCAAGAGGTTACAGCTACAAACGATTAAACCAGTAACACCAATCTCTCTCAAACACTCAAGGTTGTGTTTGGAGTTTTGAATATACGAAGGTTTAAAGATGGTTTGAAGTTGTTTAGGGTTAGGGTTAGGGTTTCACTAACACAATTTCCCTTTCTCTCTCTTCTCTCTTTTCTTTTCTCTCTTCTCTCTCACTTCTCTCTTCTCTCTTTTTTTTCTCTCAATTTGGATGACAGCCAAAAGTTCCAAAAGGTTGAGAATAAGAGGGTTTATATAGGAGCCAAGGAAGGTTCTGGATTGCTGATCGAAATCAACGATTGAGATTCGGTCTTCCTTACATTGACTTGATCCAAGGGTGATAAAACAGCGGTGGTTAAAATGAAGGTGATTGGTCCAACGTGATAGCACATGGATAGACTATAAACACATGCAGGCCATAGATTAGGTTTGATCTAACGATCCACAATACACCAGGCAGTCCTCTCACAAAACAAA
This sequence comes from Sambucus nigra, assembly GCA_949130495.1. Lineage (NCBI taxonomy): Eukaryota > Viridiplantae > Streptophyta > Magnoliopsida > Dipsacales > Adoxaceae > Sambucus > Sambucus nigra. The sequence goes on along the minus strand of OX422210.1, from coordinate 93,284,771 downwards.
CACAAAATGAGATAACAGGAGCATGACAAGTGTTGGCATTCCATAGGCTGGCAAACGCGCGTCCCAAAATAATTACAGGCAACACCCTGAAGTCTCTGGCGCATTGATATTCTACCCAATCAAACATTTTAATGAAAAACTGATTTTTCATAATAGCATTTTAACCCCCACAAAGTTTATAAACACACTTTTATTTAAGAAAACATTATTTTAAAAATGTTTAAAAATTCCCAAAAATTATTAAAACACCATTTTAAGGGGAATTTAACACAAAATCAATTATGAGCAATATATACACATGTATGCACTTCTAATGTGTGTAGTGTGATTCAATTTATACCTTGTTTGGATCATTGAAGAGGATTAGAGAGAATAATTCAGAGGTTCTTTGGATTCTAGGTTAGATAACCAATTTTGTCACTATTTCCAAATTAGTTGAACACTTATACAATATAGACTTAAGTAAGTCAAAGGTATAAGGTGCTTCAATCTCCCCCTTTGGAAATATGAGACAAAATCTCCTTTGAGTTAGCTTAAACTCTTAGGGAACCAAAGAAAATAAAACCTAGTCCTATACAAAAGATACTATCTACCCATTTCCTAGAAAGTAAAAATTACATAACTCAACTATTTACAAATTTGTACACTAGAAAGAAATGGTAGAAAACCAGTAGAAACAGTTCCTGCAAATATGCACTAAGATCAAGCAGTTTAGATGAAATGTGAACAAAACATTGAACCCGTAAGACTCAAATTTCTCCCCCATTTTGTCTCAAATGGACAAAGGGTAAAAATTAAGGTCTTAAGAGATTAATCAGCACATACCATACCTATTGAATTACGCAAATACAGAAATCTGTTATAGTCTAGAGGTTTAGTGAACATGTCTACAAGTTGCAGATCAGTAGGTAGGTAATGAATTTCTAACTCCTTAGTCTCAACAAGTTCACGTATAAAGTGATGTCTTATTTTAATATGCTTAGTTCGCGAGTGTTGAACCGGGTTTTTAGATATGTTAATGGCGCTTTGATTGTCACAATACAATTGTAACTGATCTTCTTTAATCCCATAATCGCTTAACATTTGTTTTATCCATAACAATTGAGCACAGCAACTACCAGCTGCTATATATTCGGACTCAGCCGTAGATAAAGATGTGCAATTCTGTTTTTTGCTACTCCAACCTACTAAATTATTACCGACATAATAACAGGCACCTGATGTACTCTTACTATCATCAGTACAACCGGCCCAATCAGCATCAGTATACCCTATGATGGTGCTGCAGGTATCATTAGTGTACCTAAGTCCAAGATTAAGAGTGCCCTTTATGTACTTTATAATATGTTTTACGCAAGATAAATGGCTCTCTTTAGGGTTATTCTGGTAACTAGCACACAGACATACAGCATACATTATATCTGGTCGTGAGGCAGTTAGATAGAGTAGACTACCAATCATACTACGATAAAGTGTGGAATCAACTGACTTCCCATTTTCAGTTTTACATAATTTAACAGTAGTACTCATAGGCGTTTTGGCAACTTTAGCATTATCTAAACCAAATTTCTTAACAAGATCTAAGGCATACTTAGTTTGAGAGACAAATAATCCATTAGAATTCTGTTTCACTTGAAATCCTAAGAAAAGTTGTAGCTCCCCCATAAGGGACATGTGAAACTCCTTATGCATAATAGCAGAAAAGGATTTAACTTCAGATGTTGAAGTAGACCCAAAGATGATGTCGTCTACATAGACTTGGGCTATAATAATGTGTTTGTCAAAATGTTTGACACAGAGAGTCTGGTCATTTCCTCCTCTCTTAAAACCCTTATCCAACAAAAAGTTGGATAGGCGTTCATACCAAGCTCTAGGAGCTTGTTTTAAGCCATACAAAGCCTTTTTTAAACGAAAGACATGGTCTGGGTATTTTGGGTCAATGAACCCTTTGGGTTGTTCTATATACGTCTCTTCGGATAGAATTCCATTGAGGAAGGCAGACTTGACATCCATTTGATAAAGTGTAAATTTTAAGTGACACGCTATGGCGAAAAGAAGTCGAACAGATTCAAGACGAGTGACTGGGGCAAATGTCTCGCTAAAATCTATCCCTTCTATTTGTGAGTAACCTTGAGCAACTAGTCTAGCTTTGTTTCCAAGGATTACCCCATTTTCGTCAGATTTGTTCTTAAATATCCAACGTGTGCCAATAACATTTTTGTTTTGAGGCCGCGGTACAAGATACCAGACATCGTGAATGACAAATTGTAAAAGTTCTTCCTGCATTGCAGAAATCCAGTGTGTATCATTCAATGCTTCATTAACATTTTTCGATTCCACAAGGGAGACGAAACATGCATAATTAGCATAATTTCTTAACTGGGATCTAGTACGGACAGGCTCATTAGGATTATCGACCACGTTGTCAATGGGATGATCTTTAGAGACCCAGCCAGGTACTTCTGGACTCTCAATAGGTAATGAGTCATCTATTTCTGGTGAGTTATTTTTGAAATCATTTTCAGATTCAACCACAATAGGTGATTCAGATATCTTATTTTCAACAATAGTGTCGCTTATAATTACATTTATCGACTCCATAAGGGTCTTAGTACGCAGATTGTATATACGATAAGCACGATTGTTTGGAGAGTAACCTAAAAAGATGGCTTTATCACCACGCGTCTCAAATTTAGACAAATGTTCTCTGTCTTTACAGACATAACACTGACTTTCGAAGGTTCTTAGATATTTCAGATTAGGCTTCTTACCGTACCACAACTCATAAGGGGTTTGTTTAGTGTTTTTCCTAAGGTAAACCCGATTAATGATATGACATGCAGTTCTAATAGATTCTACCCAAAAGTACTTAGGTAGAGATTTGGCATGCAACATGGCACGTGCCATCTCTTGAAGAGTTCGGTTTTTCCTTTCGGAAACACCGTTCTGCTGAGGTGTCTTAGGGGCACTAAATTCGTGTTTGTAATCGTTGTAGTCACAATATTCAACTATTCCCGTGTCTATGAACTCTCCCCCTCTATCGCTACGAATGCGATTGACTTGTGTGTCCTTCTCATTTTTAATTCTGAGTAAAATTTTCAAAAATTTCTGAAACGTGTCAGATTTATGTTTCAAGAAGGCAACCCAAGTGAATCGTGTAAAATCATCAACCATGACTAAGATATAACTGTGTCCACAAAGACTAACAGTTCTAGAGGGACAAATAAGGTCCATATGGATGAGATCTAAAGGTCTAGAGGTGAGAATGTCTTTAACCTTTTTATGCGAAGTCTTAACTATTTTTCCTTCCTGGCAATGACCACAAACAACACTGGAAATAGGTTTAATTTTAGGAATTCCTCTAACAATCTCTTGACTAGACAATCTACCAAGGATATCATAACTTAGGTGACCCATACGATTATGCCAGATTTCATTGTCATCCATTCTGACAATGTTACAGGTTTCAGAACTATTCTTGACAGTATAACAGTTGTCAGGAGTTCTAAATCCAATAATAATGCATTCACCTTTATCATTTAGAATTTTGCAATTGTTCTTTGAAAAGGTAACTGTATGGTCTGAGTCACAAAATTGTGATATACTTAGGAGGTTGGCTTTAAGGCCTTTAACTAAAAGTACATTTTCCAAAACAGGCATTCCCTCTTCTTTTAGGATTCCTTTACCTATGATCTGGGATGAAACTCCATCACCAAAAACTGCTTTACCTCCAGAAAATCTGGTTTTGTTTAAGAGTTTGGTTTCATCTCCTGTCATATGTTTGGAGCATCCTGAATCTAAGTACCAACCAGATGAAGTGTGTTCAGCCTTTAAGGCAGTGATAACAATGTTATACTTCATTTGGGGTACAAGATCATCTTTTCTAACCCAAATAGCTCGAGTTTTAATTTTGCGCAAGTTTGCTCTCATTTGATAAAATTTTCGAGAAGTAGTTTTTTGTCGAAAAACATTTGGAGCAACAAACTGATTTTTGTGGAAAAGTTGAGCTTTTGGTTTAGGAAAGTTTCTGGGAGCCTTTCTCTTAAATGAACTCTTAGTCTTGGTCTTTCTATTCCTGTAGTTAGAGTTCTTGTCAGGTTGTTTTGGAAGGACATAATGGTTACGATTTTACCTAGAATAGTTAAAGTTCTTGTAAACAGGAGTGTTGTACACAGGGGTGTTTAGACGCCTAGCATAACAACCTTCAAAAGAATGACCATAACCATCACAGTAGGAGAAGTATTGATTGCTTGAGGGATGTACTTCCTTAGGGAAACTTCTAAAGATGGGTTTAACAGGATTCTGTTCAGAAGTCTTATTCCTAGGAGGTATGGTTTTAAAGGTAGATTCAGCCTTTCTGATCAAAGGACAGACGTATTTAGTCTCAAGTGTACTGTTAGCCTTAGAGTTACTAGACTCTCCAATGTCTTTCTGTTGTTGCTTTTGATCATATTCCTTTTTAATAAAATGAAAATCTGGACATGTTTCGATTGGTCTTTTGCCCCCAGACACAAACTTAATAGTTTCAAGATTTTTAGTTTGTGGTTTATTCTTAGGGCAGAATCCAATACTGGTTCTATCATCAGAATTGGTCTTGGAGTCAACAACAAAGTCAGTGAAACAGTTTGAATTGTTTTCAAACTTAGAAAATTTTTTGAAAACAGTTGTTGTCTTTGTTTTTGCTTCCTCCAGTTCTAATAATGTTCCCTTGTATTTCATTTCCAGGGTTTCATTAGTTTTAGTCAACTCTTTTAATTTTTGATCAAAAGTTCCAATTTCAGATTCATGTGTCAGACACTGGTTAGTGTACTCTTCGGCATTCAGCTTCACAATAAGACTTAGATCATCTAATTTCTTAGTCAGGTCTCTAACAGTCTTCTCCAGTCTAGTTCCTTTTTTAAGAGTTTTAGCATACAAAGTATGAATATCTGGGAGGTCATCTGTGTCTGAGTCGCTAAGTGAAGTGTGTGTATTGACCCCTAACGATTCAGTTTTAGTACTCACGCACCCATTTACATCATCATTATCGATATCTCTTTGACTCACACACACGGAACTAGAGCTAGCAACATTTTCTGATAACAAGGCATCTAGGCCAGTCAAAGCAGTATTCTCAAAAGCAGGAGTAGAGGTATCATTATCACACACAGGCATATCATCATTGTAAATGATCTTAGCAAAAAAGGACATGCAAGGGTCAAGTACATTTGATGACTCAAGTTCCTCTTCATTAGAGTCACTTGAATCATCCCAAGTTTTACAGACATTGGCTCGATTGTGTGTGTTGGTTTTATTCAGATTAACTCTGCAATCATGAGCAATGTGACCTAGTTTCCCACATCTAAAACATTCAATCTTTTTAAGATCTCTGTTAGATCTGAAGTTGTTTTCCTTAGGATGTTTGTCAAGACCTCTCTCATGAGGTTTGGGATTAGACACAGTTGGATAATTAGGCTTGCCTTGTTTAGATGCCTATTTGTTTCTAAATTGATCAATTTTCTTAAATTGTTTGGACATTAAGGCAATCTGATTATCTAGTTTGTCTATATCACACTCCTCATCAGAGTTATAGTTGGTCAAATTAGCCTCATGTTTAGATATCTTAGAGGAAAAACTCAAGTTAGAGTTGGGTTGTTTTCTTTGAGACTGATTTAATTGTTTCTTAAAGTCTAATTCCATTTCCACAGTCCTAAGTTTACTACTGAGTAACTCAGGGGTGAGGTTTTGATCACTCATCTCCTCAATAGCATACCTCTTGCTGTCAAACTTTTGTGGTAATGATCTTAGGATTTTAGAAACAATCTCATTCCTATCATATGTTATACCATTAGCATGCAACTTAGTAACTATATCAGTTAGGTTCATGTAAAAGTCGTCAAAAAACTCAGAGTCAGACATAATTAAAGAGTTGTACTGCTGGGTAAGCATTTGAGTTTTAGCAGCTTTAACTCTGGAGTCTCTTTCATGGGCAGTGATTAATGTGTCCCAAGCTTCCTTAGAAGTGGCACAAGATGAGATTCTCTTGAACTCATACTCATTAATAGACATAAAGATGGCATTCTTGCCTTTATTATTATTGCGAGAAATTGTTTTCTCTTCCTGGGTAAACTCACTTAAGATTTTCTTTACCCTCTCATCACTTCCTTCAGTGGCTGGTTTAGTAGGATAAGTATATCTATTTTCAATAATGTCCCAGACATCATGTCCTAAAGTCCCTTGGATGAAGGCAACCATTCTTACTTTCCAGTAAGCAAAGTTGTTTCCATCAAAGAGTGGAGGTCTGGACAGATTACCAAACCTTTCATTCTTCTCGTCCATAGTTAGGATTTTCAGAAAACGATTTCAGAAACACAATATCCTTTTTGAAATAAAAGTTTACAGGGCTCTGATACCAATTGAAAAATGTTGCTAATGCCGTTTAATACAAAGATTAAACTGTATAAGCAACTCCGAGATGTTTGTTGAAGAAACCCTTTTCTTTTGAAAATAAAAATGATAAACAACAAGATGTGTTTACACAAAAAAACTTATGTACGAGAATAACCAAGACTTTGTAATCAATTTTTAAAACAAAGATAGTTTTAAAATATCAGCACACTATAGAATGAGATGAGGAGATGAAGATAATCAGAACACACTATTTTTAACATGGTAATACCTCTCCCAATAGAGGAAACATCCACGGTGACTTCTAAGTCACAAAAGTAAATATCCACTAAAAACAAATAACAGTTACAAACAATACAACATACATGCACACAACTCAGCCTATTCTAAGTTTAGGAATATACCCCACTTGGTGTCCTTCTAACTTCTTGTAGATCTGATTGTTGATGATGTTCTTCCAGTTTGATAACTTCCTTTGCTTTAGCTTTCCTTGCGTCGACTCAATAATCTTTGATCTTATACCCAACACTTTCAGTGTGGTAGTGTGTCAAGTGTTTGTGATGTGATTTCTAAACACATGCATGAATTCACATACACTTAGTTTTTACAGACAGTCCTAGAAAATTACATATAAAGACTATATGCTGTGATTTTCTTTTCTTTCTTTCTTACTGAACTTAAAACCTTTTTGACCTTTTAATCTATCCCAGATTCCACGGATATCTTGCTTCAAAATCGGTAAAGATCTTAATCAATCTCAGTTTTAAAAATATTTTCGAGATCGAAAATCTCCAAGTGAGAATCCAACTAGGTCAAGGTTTAGTTTCGTAAGAGCAGAAAACATAAAACATTTATAGATCTAAATCAGCAAAGATTTTCTTAAGACGAAAAACAAATATGCAGATCTAGTGATATGTGACATGCAAAGTGTAGATATAAGATTTCTATGACAAAGAAATACAGATCTCACCAAAAATGTCTAAGTTGGTAACAAGATCATAGATCAAGAGGTTACAGCTACAAACGATTAAACCAGTAACACCAATCTCTCTCAAACACTCAAGGTTGTGTTTGGGGTTTTGAATATACGAAGGTTTAAAGATGGTTTGAAGTTGTTTAGGGTTAGGGTTAGGGTTAGGGTTAGGGTTTCACTAACACAATTTCCCTTTCTCTCTCTTCTCTCTTTTCTTTTCTCTCTTCTCTCTCACTTCTCTCTTCTCTCTTTTTTTTCTCTCAATTTGGACGACTGCCAAAAGTTCCAAAAGGTTGAGAATAAGAGGGTTTATATAGGAGCCAAGGAAGGTTCTGGATTGCTGATCGAAATCAACGATTGAGATTCGGTCTTCCTTACATTGACTTGATCCAAGGGTGATAAAACAGCGGTGGTTAAAATGAAGGTGATTGGTTCAACGTGATAGCACGCGGATAGACTATAAACACATGCAGACCATAGATTAGGTTTGATCTAACGATCCACAATACACCAGGCAGTCCTCTCACAAAACAAACACAAAATGAGATAACATGAGCATGACAAGTGTTGGCATTCCATAGGCTGGCAAACGCGCGTCCCAAAATAATTATAGGCAATACCCTGAAGTCTCTGGCGCATTGATATTCTACCCAATCAAACATTTTAATGAAAAACTGATTTTTCATAATAGCATTTTAACCCCACAAAGTTTATAAACACACTTTTATTTAAGAAAACATTATTTTAAAATGTTTAAAAATTCCCAAAATTATTAAAACACCATTTTAAAGGGAATTTAACACACAATCAATTATGAGCAATATATACACATGTATGCACTTCTAATGTGTGTAGTGTGATTCAATTTATACCTTGTTTGGATCATTGAAGAGGATTAGAGAGAATAATTCTGAGGTTCTTTGGATTCTAGGTTAGACAACCAATTTTGTCACTATTTCCAAATTAGTTGAACACTTATAAAATATAGACTTAAGTAAGTCAAAGGTATAAGGTGCTTCAACTCGTACTAACACCCGTTATATTTCAATACCCCATGCATTTATTGTAATTCTGACATTAAAAATTCGACGAAACGTTTTTGGTGCCGTTACCATGGATTTCAGTCGATTTAAAAATATTGATTTTTGGACTAGTTTAAATTAAAGAAATCCAAAAATTCAAAAATTACGTAGCATTTTTATGAGATTGTCATTACCCATGGTGAACAATTATATATATATATATATATACTAGGGTATGCCCGTGCCTGAAGGCACGCTAATAATTTTAAAAAGCATAAAGTCGTCTATAATATATATAACAAATATTTTATATGTTAGAAGTGTAAATTTTCAAAGTATAGAATCGAAAAAATTTAAGCCAAACAATTTTTTCACAACGCAAGCGTATAAATGTTTTAAAGTATTCCCGTGCCTAATGGCACAACAAAAATTTCCAAATTGCTTAATCACAAAATTGACAAAGATAAAGGAATGGGTAGGAAGCATATCTCGAAAATAAGTGAATAAATTTTACATTACATCTACAACAAATGTAACTTACACAATATATCTCAAATATCATTTACGGTTCTAAACATGACACCAAAGTCCGCAATTACATTTTATTTTTATAAGAGGAACACCTTTTTTTCGTAGCACCAGTGTAGTTGAAGAGGTCCCCCACGTCCCAGAAGCCCAAAGACATGCCTTAAAAGTTAGGAGTTGAGGCTTGAGCTTAAGTTCCTCCGTAAGTGAAATAGCATCTTTATGTTCCAACTCATCCTCCCCTACAGCCTTTTTCGCAACCTAGATGGCATCATCCACTTGAAAAGCTTGTGTCTCGAATAAACCAAAAGTCGCTAATGTCATAACAGCGCGACAAATGAATTAGATAGGGATAACTCTGTTAACATAATACTTGTTCTTTCATAGTTAATACAGTAGCAAATAAACAATCAAAGCAATCCCAAGAAACTACAAAAAAATATTTGAAATAAATTAAGAGAAAGCATTTGGGATTTGTATGGTTTTAAGAATATGTATACATTAAAAAGAAACAATGTAAACCAAATTTTGCATACAAATCAGCTTTAATGTATACAAACCAAAATATCAGCAACAGTTCAAACACCTATGCCATATGGACCATGACAATGGCATCGTACGACCACCGGGCTAGGAAAACTTCAATGATGTGTATATTGTGTATGAGTTAATGGACACATATTTATACCAAAGGATATACTCTTCTCAATCACTCACAGAGGATCACAGTCAATCAGTATTTCTGTATCATATCAGTTAATGTGGGGACTGAAATATATACTCGGCAAATGTTTTTTACCATGATTTAAAACCAAGAAACCTGCTTCTGAATGAAAACTGTGACCTCAACATTTGTGACTTTGGGATTGCAAGGACCACTTCAGAGATAGATTTCATTTCTGATATAATACACCTCCTGAGTTGTTACTCAATTGTTCAGAATACACAACCAGAAATGATAATGCGGAACGATACGTCAAGCAGCTCTTTTCCTAAATAGACCTTTTTCGCATAAGTTCACAGATGTTACCCCTCTATTAATTAATCTTGTGGAGAAAACGTTATTTTTTATCCATCAAAATGCATATCCATTGAGGAGGCACTGAATCACCCATTTGAACAATCACCATATAAAGCAACTACAATTCAAATGAAAACAAAAATCAATAAAAATTGCATATATGAGCATAATTATCTCATGGCCATCCATTGCAAAAAAATCATCGAGGAAAATAATACAAAAAAAAAATACAACCGATTCAAATTCAAAAGATTGAAGGAAGGACAAACTATTTCTTGATTTCCATATTTATAATAGTCAAGAGATTCATATATCAAAACACACAACTACATGCATAAACGAAAGAGGAATTCGCAAACAAACACGTTACCATTCTTTGCCTAAGCAAAACACATCAAATGGGACAAAATTTATAGAACAAACTTTAAAAATTGAATTTATCGAACCTGCCATTTAAGAAAACAGTTATGTTGATTTACGTCACTCGGTTTTTGCATCATTTGTGTCTCGATACCCTTACTGCATTCCCTCATATGCGTCCCAATGTCACTGCATCAATTACAGCATTAACAATGATGAACACATTTGAAGAAAATGGCAATTAAGGATGTCGACTTTGAGTCAAACAAAAATCAATCTACTGCCATTTTCCAAATAAATTGATGGAAGGCAAAAAATAGGAAAACTCCATAAAATGAAGTCTTGGAATTTTACCCCAAGAACTCCAAATACTACAGGAAGTATGAGGCATGTCATATACTCCAATAACCATGGAAAGTCTTTTTTAATTTCCTGCATACATAAGGATGTCCCTCATAAGTCACTCACAAACGTTTGTCATATAAAATTTTCACTGGCAATACCAATGATAAAATGAAATATTGTATGAAAACTTACTCTCTTTTTGTCTCCAAAGTGTACAATTGCATCAAAAGGAATAACACAACTATTTTCTACTCTGAAACTGTTGCCTGAGAATCCCCTATCCCTGATGTCCATTTTCTCAAAAACAGATTCGATTTCCATTTCATCTTCTGCTCGAAAACTTGATGTAGGCATCCTCAAAGAAAATTATTCACTGCTCATATGGCTAAGTGATTCAACTGAAATGAAATACAGTTGATGTCACAAACTTTAGAACCAATAGCAATGAAAGTATTCTAGAAATTAAACTAAATAAATTAACTTTAAAACACCCATAGATAACAGATGTCCCAAAAATAAGAAAATATATCCCCAAATTTTTCATACAAAATGAAAAATGTAAAACCTTGTCTCACTCCTATTGAATCAACCAACGCCATTGAGTTTCACCATTGCGGTAGAGACTGAAAAAATAATAAAAAAGAAATTATTTAGAACATAAGTTTATAAATATTTCCAAATTCAAAACCCAACACTGAAAATCGAGGTCAGGATAGATTCAAACATTGCACATAGGTGAATTTCGAAAGGACAAAAAAATAAATTTTAGTTTTAAGACAGGACACCCATAGATAACAGATGTCCCAAAAATAACTTGTTCACATGAATTTCTTGACGGGATTTTTTGTTTGAAATTCCAAAACCGAAATATCACCAGCAAAAAAAATTAAAAACAAAATCCAATCAGATTTATTTCCAACAAAAACAGATCGGTGTGTTTAAAAAAACAGTTTGATTTCAAAAATAGCAGTAGAAGATCTTTTTTCAAAAGAGATTGAACGTTTTTTAAAATATAAACTCGATCAATAACAGATTTGACCTTCTCTTTTGTTTACACCGAGACTTTGATTTCCGTTCACCTGCAAAGTTAACTATATGTGATGAAGTTGAAGTATTCAGAAAACCAATCAGATCTTTATAAAAAATAATAGAGCAGCCAATATGAAGATGAAATCTTCAGATCTATATAAGAAAAAATTTATTCCGGAAAAAAAGAGGGATATAATGAATACCTATATAAGGAAGAATAAAGCAACCGCATGAAATCAAATGTCTACAGAAACTATTCAGAAAACAATAAGATCTTTATAAGAAAGTAAATAGCAGCCAATATGAAGATGAAATCAAATGAATAACTGTATAAGGAAGAATAGAGCTGCCATTTTTGGTATGAAATCAAATGTGTACGAAAACAATCAGATCTATATATAATCAGATAAATCCCATATGAAGGTTTTAAAACATCCAAGCCATAAGAACACACATTAGATACCAGTATGAATACCTATTAAAATAATCAAATCAGATCTGTATGAATACTTGTACGAAGGTTTTAAAATAATCAGATCTGTATGAATACCTGTTAAAAGATCTGCGTGAGAAACAAAGATTTGCGTTAGAAAATAAACACACATTAGATCCCATATGAAGGTTTTAGAAATCTAATCTTCAATAAACCGAAAAGGAGAGGAAATAAAGAGAAGGTATATATACATCCCTTTGGTTATGCTCTCTAATGTAGACCAATTTCGGGCAAAAGTTCACCACTCCTCTAATTTCTTGAAAAAAATCATGGTTCAACTAACTGAAAAGTGATATCCAATCTGTCTAGAACATATATATTTGTGGAAATTTCAATAATCTGAGAAGATTAAGGATATGCACATGAATTGACTCTATTTTTACAGTCTGAGATGCTCAATCATCAACTGTGTAATACTGTAATACGCCTAACTTTGATCTGTATCATAAATGATGTCTTCCTCTGAGTAAGAACACTACAATATATTTGGAATATGCCCAGAGCCAAATAATCCACTACAATATATTTGGAATATCCCCATGGAGAGGATTTAACGCATTATCATTATCATTATCATTCTCTCTCTATCTCTGTCTCACGCAATCTCTCCAACTATGTGTGAGACGTTTTGTGAACCCTTTCTTGGCTCGGTGTCCATCTGAAAGCCGGTAGTTGTTTTAAGGGTTTACTAAAATGCCCCCAATTTTGAATTCAAAATGAAAGTTTGGAGAGTAATAAAGAGGGGAAACTAAAAATTTAAAGGATAAAATAGAAAATGTAAAAAAAACTCTTATAGATGACATCATTGTTTCAACTTGTGACATGCATAAGTTTTCTACTTCAAAATGAACACATTCAAAGCTTCTTAATATTAGTATTATTTGGATATTTAATAAGAACAACCACTATAGTCTAGGCACCACAAAGCAATCGAAATATCATTAAAAAATAGATCTTGCGTCTCATATATGCATAAAACTCTATTATGTTCACGATACATACCTCAACAAATAGATATTCATGAAAAACTAACATACATAATATAAAATATGAGTCCCTTTAACATACATGAAAAACTAGCATACATAATATCCAAAGTTTTGTTAAAACAATGCACGTGTCAACATCAAAAGAATGAACTTTCCAATTAATATCCAAAATTTTGTTCAATACCAATGCGTGCAAGATCTTGCCCATCATGAACTTTCCAATCCATATCGAATTACATCAACGTGGAAGTCGAGGTTGTACTGAGTAACTGATTTAAAACAGAGACTCAAAAATGGGAAGATTTAAAACCCATCTAAAAAATGACAAAGATGGGGAAAGGTGAAGATCTTACCACAACATAGGGTGATAATGCAAGTCGATGGTCGGTTGGATCTGTATACCATAAAATATTTAAAAAAAAAGATATTGATTTTTAAATTAATACCTCCACTCCTATTATTCTACCAAAATAAAAATCCCTAAAATATTTATAACATCCACAAAATAAATCTTTTTGAAATGTGAACTATTTCCAAGATTTAAAAGTGAATAAAAATTGGAAATGTGAAATAACTTCAGGAAAAAGCCCTAATCAAGTATCTACAAATCACCCATCCAAATACCCAAAACAAATGTCACAAAATAAAGAAATGAACAAAGAGGATTATAAACATACATTAGGGTTTAAAAATTGGTTGATTTCGTTCACAATCGCAACCTAAAAAATAGAAAATCGCAATCTCAAACTTCTACAAACGTACGATGTAAATGAAAAGGAGGTTACCTAAAAATTACTTGAGCTCGCACCTACATCCATCGATAGAGGTAGGTTTGGATCTCATGGAGAGAAGAGAAAGCCGAAATGAAGAAAAGAGGGAGGTTGGATTACATAAGATTTACAGCACATTACCTAAGATTTATGCACCAATATGCATGAATATTAAACAAACGAAAGCTAAAATCAAAAATGAAACTTACGTAAGGAAAGCGGCGTGTAGAGAGAGAATCGACGGCGTGTAGAGAGGAGGGGCGGTAGATCAAGCAAGAGATGTTTTAGGTAGGGTTTTTTAGGTCGTTGATGAGAGAACGGGAAATGTGTTCTTTGTGTGAGAAATGAGAGAGGGTCTAAGCAGGAGAGAGAAGTAGAGAATGAAGAGGTTCGGACGAAAGTACCCCAAATTTTGAATTAGAGTGTAAATTTGATAAGAAAAAAAAGAGGGGGAAATCAAAGATTTAAGGGGTAAAATAGGAAGTGCAAAAAAAATTCATCCAGATGACATCATCTTTTGATCTTATGACATACACAACTTTCATACTTTATTATATAGATATATATATACAGTCCTACTCTTGTGCGGACTAGTCCGCATTTTAAGAGTGCGAACCGGACATGTGTCACTTGGCGGTGAACCCAGAAAAGAGAGAGAGTGTGCCTATAATTTAGGAGGTAATTTTTAGGCACACCGTTAAGTGACACATGTCCGGTCCACATTCTTAAACTGCGAACTAGTCGGCACACGAGTGGGAGCCATGCGCCCAAAATAAGGGTCATCTGCAGGTAAGGTTAGTGCCTCCTTTTCTCTCTCTCTCACCCCAAGTGAGTTTTATCTAAATAACAAAGATTAATAATGATAATGTGATACTAACATTTTTACAAAAGGGGTTGTCTCTTTATCATACCAAAAAATTATACAATTGGATTTATAAGGTTTATAAAATCAAGAATTTATTAACGTTTATTCAATTATAAAAAAATTCGAATTCCCATAATAAATATTTTATATATAATCCAATTTCGACCAAGGATCTTTTAATTTAAATAGTCCACCAATTAAATGCAAAAAATATTAAATCTAAAACAAATACCTTTTGGACTTTTAATTTAAAACGCGCTATTTAAGTTTTAAAAAATTTACGGGATGTTACAGCCTTACACTCAAATGGGATGATATAACACTCTAATTTTTGAAATTCCCTCCACCCTAGGCTCCTAAATGATCGAAATGCCCTTACGTGATGTCGGGTTGGTCTAAAATTATCCTGGGACCCAATCAGCACACCTTGGTGTACTATTCTAACTATTTAGACCAATTCGGAACCAACCGTGTCCTCAAAATCGCTATCTGACTTACTCTACAATAATTTCATATCTCGATCTCATATGACTACACTCGACTCTCGATTGAGATTTAACACAATCACGTCGATATCACTGGTTACGACGTATAGTAATTATCACAGGTTATTTACTACTCACTTAGTAAATTTATTCCAAAAATATTAATAATTATATCTCTCGATTAATATTTTAAATAAACACATAATATTTAATTAAATTAAATTACGACACATGTCTAATTTAAAAATTATCAAATTAATTAAATTCTAAATACTCGAAAATACGGGGTGTTACAATTATATATTTTCACCGGAACATAGAAAACCTAAGGGAATCAATCTTAGATGATTCTAACATCAAACAATCATGCTACAATCACCAAAATTATTCCATTAAAATGGGTCTAATGGTAAACACTTCGAATAACCCTAGATTTGATTTAAAACCCGAATTAATCATGATTAACCTATGAATCTCTAACAAAATCTAATTTTCAGCATTTATAAATCATTCAAAAACATTAAATATGTATTTACTCTACAAGTTATGGGATAATTTCTGAAAACCTCTTTTTAACATGTGAAAATAGCCACCCAAAAATAGCTTTTCACAACACCAACCATAATATAAATATAATCTACTACTATTCAACAAAGACATTTGATTACTTTCATTGGGATGTTTGTAGGGTACGATTTACTTCGTGTGTGATGGATTGTTGCTAGATTTTCCCCGAATCCTTTCCTGAATTGGCCTCCTCTTGCTTTCTCCCTTGATTTTGGTTCTTTCTCCCCTCTTCCTTCTCTCTTGGTGTTTAGAAATAATGATATGTCTCCCTCACCCACCTAACCCTTATGGTTTCAAACACAAATTCTGAAATTAGGTTATTAGGCTACATCAAAATGACCTAAATACCCCTACAAAAGTTTGAGCTAGTCTAAAAAGCCTCCGGAGCCAAAATACTACCTCTGAGTACTTATTGTTTACTATTTCGACCTATTCGGAACCACCCGTGCACTCAACATTTCCATCTGAGTCACTATACATAAATTTTTCTTCTCAAACTTAATATAGTCTACTCACAAGCCCTAGTTGAGATATCATCACAATCTTGTCATTATTACTCATTACGACGTACTAACAATTCACCGTATTTTATTTACTATATACACACTTAGTAAATTTACCACATAAATATTAATCTTATTCCCACAAATTAATATTTATTAAATATACAATATTTTAATTTAATTAAATTACTGTACACGTGTAATTTAAAATACTAGAAATAATAAAATCCATAATTATTCAAAAATACAGGTTGTTACATACTTCCATCTGTGACACCCCGCCTATTTAAATATTGGGTGATCAGTCATGTACTAAAATAAAATATGAATCTCATTTGGTTCATTCTTAGCATTGTTGTCGCAAAATATTTTAAATTACTAACTATCTATTAGTTAAATAAGTCGAAGCCAAATTTATCTTTCATTAAAAGCCGACAAGTAAAACATTAACTCAAACCAATGTGGAAATAAAATTTAACCAAATCATTCACATCAATAACGAACTCTAAACATTATAGAATAAAAACCAAGCACCAAATAAACCATTGGTTACATAATCCAAAATAACATCTGAATAAAATAATCATTAAAAGTAACTGACTCTGGAAATAAAGGGGTAACACGCCCAAATGAAAACTGAAATAAAGAACCTATTATAGAATATAATGATTGAAGTGGCTAATTAGCGACCTGCAAGCCTCCACATCAGTTATAGCTTCGTATCCCTGGAATGAATAATCATCCATGGCGTCCCTGTGGATGAAAACCTAAAAGTTTTTTTGGAAAATAATTTGACACGGGACAAAGCCCAAAATATTTTTAAAAATATTTGCAAGTAATTAAGATGCATTAATAAATATACAGTACAACTTTCTATATTAAATCTCGTGTCGTATTCCCATGAGATAACCCTCACCTCTCAAATATAGTGTGCACCTAACGTATGCTTTTAACTTTCCTAGTTATTCTACCCCGCCTAACTAGCCTCCATATAATCATAGGCCCACAACTACCCTATGTTATGTATATTTTATACAATTATCTTTCATATTCTCTAAACAATTATAATTAAATCAATTCATTTCAAATAACTTTCACTAGTTATTAATTCAATATTCACAAATTAATATCACTTAATTCGTTTCCAATAGCTTTCATTAGTTATCAACTAATTATTCACATTTAATAGCTTAAGTCCGTATATAATTTGCTTCACGTATATATATGTATATTCCACATCACAATAAGTACACATGCACACACACAAACACACACACACACACACACACATATATATATATATATATATATATATATATATGTGTGTGTGTGTGTGTGTGTGTGTGTGTGTGTGTGTGTGTATCACTCATTATATATGTAATTGCATTCACAAATGTCTTCCACATTCTGGGCGCGAACTCACTAGCATGCTATCATGCTCCGTGAATATCATCCACACTCTGGGTAGCTGGGTTGGAATCTCACCACCGAACCCCGCAGATCATAAACGAACATTGGAGGTGGTCATGATCTTAAGTCTGTGGCCATAACTATACCACATTATTCCACTGGACACCAACCCTATATCACATGGGCTTGCACAACACCTATAACCCAAGGGAAGGGTACTACCACTAATGAGATTCGCCAGAGTGACCTCCCACAACGTACAACCTCCTTGATAGCATATCTGCTGGGATGGATATGTTTCATATAAATATCATGCACCCATATATTATTCTTATTCATATATATATTCTCTCTATACTCGTGTG
This sequence comes from Sambucus nigra, assembly GCA_949130495.1. Lineage (NCBI taxonomy): Eukaryota > Viridiplantae > Streptophyta > Magnoliopsida > Dipsacales > Adoxaceae > Sambucus > Sambucus nigra. The sequence goes on along the minus strand of OX422210.1, from coordinate 93,266,662 downwards.
TATATATATATATATATATATATATATATATATATATTCACAAATTTTGGCTAACTGTGCCTATTGTAACACCCCGTCTAATTAAATGCTGGGTAGCTGCTCCTTTATCAAATTAATACAGAATATCGACTTGGTTCAGTCTTAGCATCACTGTCGAAAAATATTTAATTAATTATTAGCCACCTAATATTTAAAAAGAGAGATGTCAAATTTTATTAATTAAGCCAACAATTAAACAATAATTTAATTATAAACCATCTAACGCATAAACAATCTCATATAAATGCTCAATGAGAATAAATCAAATAAGTCTGGAGTAAACACTCCCATAATAAAGATGCCAGAATAAATAATGTCCCAATATAAGAGTTTGAAATAAATAATAAGTCAAAAACTGAAATACTGAAAGTCTGCAACTACAACCTCTAACTAAGAATGGGCGATATGCCCTAACTGATACAAATGACTCTGAAGGAATCAAGAAAAAAATGAGTGTCTACTACCAAGATCCTGTAACTTCCACAGCAGCTACAGCACGTCATCAGAATGGAGCTCCTATGCTTGGCGCCCCTGTGGCTGGGCACCTAAAATATTTTTACAAAACAAAAATAGATTTGGAGTAAAACGGGTCAGAGCCCGATGTGAAACAGTTTAAAAGTTCAGCAAGTGATTTAAATTACAATTAAACATCACATATTATAAACACGTTAGTTGCGTACTCTCACATGAGTTTCTTACCTCTCAACTACAGTGCACGCCTAACGTATGCTATTAACCCATCCTAGTTACGTCACTATCTAACTAGTTTATACCACTCCTGCCTTCGCATTCTAACAGAGTATCTACACGTAACCCCCAAGTAAGCCATATTTATAACCCATGTTCACATTCATTAAATTACTTATCTCAAGTGTTAATTGAATTCTCATACTTAACCCATTCAAGATATCTTAGTTAATCACCTCTACTAAGCAATAATGAACCAGTCACAAGTACATAAGTATATCACTCTCAGTACATAAATACATATATGGCACCACTACGCTAAGCTGCGGTGCACGCATACTCTGTTATTAAATCCATGTACATCACGTACGTAATGATCACGTGTTCCGAATCTCTCATGAACCGTCTAAATACAAATCACACATATTGGAGGTGAACATAGTTCACATACCTATGAGTCACGCACATACCTACGCTCCCATGGTCAGCTGACTTATCAACTCACAAATAAGTCATTCACAGTACTATGCCCTTAAGGTACCAGTCTAAATCCCCCCGAAGTCACACAAGGATAAGAGTCCTTTTTCAGAATAAAAACTAACCTCCCGTGATAGCAAGTATGGTGGGTATGTCATACACATAATAAATCCATACACTAGGCATTCACACAACCTAAGTAATAATATATCAATATAAATGTTCATACATTTCATCTAGTTAGTCTCGTACATAGTAAGTTTACCCCGAACATTACACATAATATAAATTCCGTTTGATAACTCTCTCGTCGTATCAATTTGGTTACTTAAACCTATCTTAAAAGTTTACTAGGTTTCTTATTAAATTCTTATGTTATAACAGCACTTAAAGTCACTCCGTTCCTGCCCTTAACCTTACATTATCATAAATTTCCATTATAGTTACAATTTGAACGCTCTCTAATCGTACCTCACTCGGTAGACCCTCATAAGCAATATCAATCAATCCCATAAGTTATACCATTCTCCGATAATAATTTACCACCCTACGGACCTTATCTAAGTCCCACCATATTATATTTAACTCTCTAATAACTAACATCATCTTTGGAATAATATTTAACCTTAAAGAGAAACAGTTGTCAAAAACCAGAAGGGGTCGATCGATCGAAGAAAGGGTATCGATCGATTGACATTCTTGAGTCGATCTATCGATCGATTAAGCAAGCATCAGCCCAGAAATTCGTTAACAGTTACTGTTTATCAACTTTTTACACCTCTAAATCTTCATTCTAACGTCCAAAACTCACAAATGAATATACCAATCCTCCTACTAACATGTTTACTTCATTCCCCACTTTTTAGATTCATCAAATCAACATAGAACATCACTTTCTTGGATCAAAATACCCAAAAATCATATAAAAACCTAGCTTTCCTATTTCTTCAAGAACATCCCATAATCCCCTCAAATTTTGAAATTCTCTACCCATCAATCATGAATTCGTAGTTGTTATCATCTCCAACATAAACCTACATGCAAGTCCTACCCAGATTATGATTTAAACCATTCAATTTTCATTATTTATGAGAAATCTTCAATTCTATAAAAAACATGTAAAATATATGCTTTGAATCTTTGCAAGATAAACCACTTGCCTGTAAATCTGATGTTCTAATCCATTGTTGTTGTTCAAGGGCTGGTCCTCTCTTCTTTCCGGTCACAATGCCGTCTAAATTGGTGGTGGTGGTGGGCGGTGGTTTTGGTTTGGGGACATTTTGTAACCTCTCCTCTAACTCACGTAACTCCCCCCATTTGTTCTTGGCTCATAATGGCCCTAATAGCCTAACCAAAAATAAATAAATCAACACTAAAAATCGTGGGTCTTAATTCCTTAATTTTTAAAATTACCAAAATACCCTTCCGGGGTGCCGATTTGGCCTAGAAATTCCCCGGGACCCAAACTAAACCCCCGGCTAGTGTTTTTTTACTATCTCGACCCTTCCGGACACGTTGGAGCACTCAAAAAGCTCATACGGATGACATAAAAATAAAATACTTTTAAATCCATTAAATTGGATCCTGACACGACTGACACGCACGTCCCAACTAAATTATCGAAACTGTCGTATTTTCAACTCACGACATTTTAATAAATTCAATGATCACATATTACCATAATCACTCAGTAATATTCGATAACATATTAATAACCAAATACTAACTCTCGTCTCGCTAGCATTTAAATCCGAATTAATTTTCAATTAATTATTCCAAATTAATTTAATAAATCCCATAATTAAAAGCAACTCCATTTAATTAACCCCAAAATTAAAAGTCACAAAAATACGGGGTATTACCTACTTTCCCCCTAATAACGGAATTTCGTCTCGAAATTCAGAAAGGTAAGTCTTACCTGGAAAAATTAGGTATCCTCCAGTACTTAAAATAAAATATAAAGAAAGACCCAATCACTAAAGCCCTCCCTTCACAACAAACTTGTTTAATAGTTTTGACACTTTATCAGATTACACTTCAATAATTACACGTCACATTGTGCTCTTACTAAACAACATTCGAATAAAAATAGCCTATACATCATTGGTCGCATTATCTCAATATTATTGTGCGTCCGCACCTCACTACGCATTAACTCCCGCGTTTATTAAAACACCCAACTCCCATTCTGGAAGAAATCAATAACACATCTGACTACTCTTGTCCGTTATTTGAATCTCTGTTACCGGTGTTGTGACTCTTACACAAGGGAAAACCACTTCAGCCGGTTGGTGTTACACAAAACATTTGTAAGCACCTTGTCCACTATAATTAGATACGGGTGCTCTCCCCCAACTCTACCCTTAGGTACTATATTCTCCCCATTATCACAATATACCACACTTACTAGTAATACCCGATTTTGAAATGAAAAGATCGCAATGAATCCAAAATTTCTTTCATACAATCCATCAGTCGTCAATCACCTTGCGCCTACACCTCGGGCTATAGGTGATACAACCCTTAAAACGAAGCATTATTTCCACTACTTCTTGCTACCCCACACTGAAGGTGGATTTTGGGGATCTCCTATTGGTTCTGAATAATACTGCGTAGGACCATGTACCGGCGTGTTCACTATCTAATAGTGTAAATCACCCAATATAACCGTTTCTCTCCTTCTGGACAACCTGTCCCGCATATTCAAAGGAACTCGTTACTTATCTATAAGTTGGCAACCCCTCAAGGAAATTTATAAACTTGACTCTTCCATCCCTGGAATCGTCGACTTGATACAAAATCATCTGGTTGTACATATAACCCCAACCGTTCTACTACTCACTACACCCCTTTCAATGCCGATCTTCATGTATAATTCTTCCCGTCAAGTGATACTTAATGATCTTCTTTTTTTTCTCTCGGCATATACCAAAAGTTTCGACGCTTGCACTTTTCACCACGTTGTGCACCTCTGGACCCTTTTACCTTATTGACATCCTCATTCTATTTACTCTTGAGTCACCCTCAACACTCGATTGGTCGGAACTCTACTCCAAATTGCCCATAATAATTAAATAATTGCCTTCTCAAGAGATATCCCTTTATTAAATGTCTTTCCACAGCCTTTTCACCAAATTCGGACGTGCTACTCTGATTGCACAAGAATCAATAGATTGTCACCTTACCATGACGCTTAATCCACTCTACCACTCCCATTGCATCATATTAGTCTCACAAGTAAAAATTTCACCGACCTATGTCTCTTCTTTCGGCAATTAACACGTAAGCAAACCAGGGTGTCTACACCCTTATAACCCATGCATGCGGGTTTAAACATCATATACGCTTCATACGTACTCCAAACTCTTTGTTGACCCCTATATTTGTAACGTGGCTTTACCACTTGGGCGTCCTCAATCACCCCCGAATTTTGAAATCCTAAATCCTCCTTAACCTCAATGCCTCCTTCAATCCGAACAAAAACCAAAATTATTAGTACTCTTTCACTAACAATTGGATCTACTGGCCTTATATCATAATTTACCTTGTTAATTCCCATTATAACTACTTACTTCTATAACGATCGAGGTATCCAAATCATGAACTAATGGCCACACATCTCCTTACTACCAACCTTACGCTAAGTTTCATGCGTGGGGTGTCTCGCAAAGTGAAATCCAAGCAAGGAACCCCCTCGATACACTACTACTTAACATTGTCGTTCATCGGGATTCGTTAAGCCCTCAGTCCATAACATGTACCCCTACATTCCCGTCTCTTAACAATAATGTTATATCTCCTTCTGCAATGACACTTAAACAAGGAACTCCTTTCGAAAGACATTTTCTCTTGACCTTGATGGTAATCACATTTCATATACATCATGCAAATATAATCGGGGCTCTCAGAATCCCGTCCCCAGACACACAACTATGAGTATAAACTCCCAAATCTCTAAAGGGTGATAAAACAATGCACTCTTCTTATTACGACATCCTGAGCATTAATTATAATAACCAGCTAAACCTTTTCACTGACTAGTAAACCAATTACATACGAATCATGTCAATTAAATCCGTACGCATACTGGGATTAAATATTCGAGACCATTATACCCTTTTGAAATCTCGACAATACATATATATATATATATATATATATATATATATATATATATATATATATATATATATATATATATATATATATATATATATATATGCAAAAATACAATTATGAGCCCGACCCTCTCACAGATGGGGCCTCACAAGAACGAAACATTCTACCCCAAGGCAGTGACTTCGATAAGCTTACAATACCAACACACTATCGGTACAATCATATATAAAACCACAATTAGGATAATATCATACTCGTATAAAACAGCACTAAAACGAGCAATTTTTTTTAATAAAGTAAATACCGCTATCAATATACCCATTCATCCTCCGCGGATGACAATAAAGGTAACCCCACACTATCAGGGAAAATATTCTCATAAATAATAAAATTGTTGATACTCACTAAACTCGACTCTCCAGCAAAAATAAAAATAATAACAATTGTAGCAACTCATTCATGCCACAAACAACATGCAACATCATCTGAGGATATAACTCACACTTTTATCCTGACAATCATCCTGGCTTCTCAATTGGTTCCTGGACTTAACATACCTGTCCGTACCAAATCGAATATTTTAATAACTGTTGCCCTTGCCACGCACAATACCTTTATCCCTACACTTGCATTGAATTTTTTGTTTATAACGCACGAGTTTCACTCCCCACAAAATACCTCTACACATACTCCACTTATCTTCGGTCACACTGACCATGTTAAGGTGGTCCTTCTCTCAGATGTTGGTAGTCTCGGCTCTGATGACTACCTCCATTGTTCCCTTAGCTTGATGGACCTTAGGAATACGCTACTAGTTTCCACATATCTTACTGAAATCACCATTGCTCGGTAAAAATTCAACTAAATGAATCATTTCAACGAGTTCTTCATTGGGTCTTCCCCTTGGGATGTTTCTCCAACACCATTTTCCCAGTCTTACTCTATAGAAACTTCTCGATTCTTGCTTCTCCCAACCCAAGGAAACGTTTACCTACAAATTAACACTACGCGACATTATTACCATCTGCGTTGACCGTCCAAGCAGAATTTCCCAGAAGATCTAACAATTCTTCTTGTATGTAACTTCTCCCTTTAATATCCTCTTCTCCATTTCACCTACTTCACCCGGTGTAAGGTTCGCTACATAATTAAATTTTTCCTCACGAAGTGACTTCTGTTCGTCCCTCTTGTGTGAGTTCTAGATAACATTTTCCTTTCACCCTGAACATCTGGTGAAGGAACTTATGGTCAGGCCATACGTGCATGCCTTCTTTCGACGTCACATTCCACTCCTAAGTGTGGTGATTGTCTCTCACCATTGAAACTTCGCTCTTACGAGCCAAGAAAAATCTTCCCCAAATTTTCACTCTCGATTTGCCATACCCCGACATATGTCCAAGCCTTTGGATATATTACGTTCATTTGGCTAGCACACGCCATCTCCACATTTCAAGTATTTCCACTGCTGGTTCTCTTCAATGTTTCACCTAACTCTTTCCCTCTCCTAATTCAACCTTGTTGGGTGAGTCTCATTTGACCCCACTTTCTACTATAGTTGTGCCTGGAAGTCCCAAGTCGCGCCTTGGTCGTCTGTACCGTCATGGACTCCCGTGCCATAATATGGGTGACTTCAACTATGGTCATCCTTCTTTAATATATTAAATAACCTCAACTTATCTTTTTCCTCCTGCTGTTCGCCCAACCGTCTTCGCCTGGCGTACTACATTGTTCGGCGCACCAACACACTCGACTGTAAATAAGATTCACTGTCATCTACGTCATAGTAGGAGAACGAAATCTTACCAGAGAAATCAACAATCCTAAACATAGGTCTCTACATCAAAGAAAGTTACGCTAGAAGCATAATAAGCCGCACAGATCCTAAAGGACACTAGAACCTGATGCTCTGATACCACCTGTAACACCCCGTCAAATTAAAGACCGGGTAACTACTCCTTTATCAAATTAATACAGAATATCCAGTTGGTTCAGTCTTAGCATCACTATCGAAAAACATTTAATTAATTACTAGCCACCTAATATTTAAAAAGAGAGATGTCAAATTTTATTAATTACGCCAACAATTAGACAAGAATTTAATTATAAACCAATGAACGCATAAATAATCTCATATAAATGCTCAATGAGAAGAAATCAAATAAGTCTGGGGTAAACACTCCCATAATAAAGATGCGAGAATAAATAATGTCCCCCAATACAAGAGTCTGAAATAAATAATAAGTCAAAAACTGAAATACTGAAAGTCTGCAACTGCAACCTCTAACTAAGAATGGGCGACTCTGAAGGAATCAAGAATAAAATGAACATCTACTACCAAGATCCTGTAACTTCCACAGCAGCTACACCACGTCATCAGAATGGAACTCCTATGCTGCGTCCCTGTGGCTGGGCACCTAAAATGTTTTTACAAAACAAAAATAGATTTGGAGGAAAACGGGTCAGAGCCCGATGTGAAAACAGTTTAAAAGTTTCGCAAGTGATTTAAATTACAATTAAACATCACATATTATAAACACGTTAGTTGCGTACTCTCACATGAGTTTCTTACCTCTTAACTACAGTGCATGCCTAACGTATGCCTTTAACCCATCCTAGTTATGTCACTATCTAACTAGTTTGTACCACTCATGCCTTCGCATTCTAACAGGGTATCTACACATAACCCCCAAGTAAGCCATATTAATAACCCATGTTCACATTCATTAAATTACTTATCTCAAGTGTTAATTGAATTCTCATACTTAACCCATTCAAAATATCTTAGTTAATCACCTCTACTAAGCAATAATGAACCAGTCACAAGTACATAAGTATATCACTCTCAGTACATAAATACATATATGGCACCCCTAGACTAAGTTGTGGTGCACGCATACTCACGTACGTAAGGATCACGTGTTCCGAATCTCTCAGGAACCGTCTAAATACAAATCACACATATTGGAGGCGGACATAGTTCACATACCCATGGGTCACGTACATACCAACGCTCCCATGGTCAGCGGACTTATCAACTCACAAATAAGTCATTCACAGTACTATGCCCTTAAGGTACCAGTCTAAATCCCCCCGAAGGCACACAAGGATAAGAGGGTCCTTTTCCAGAATAAAAACTAACCTCTCGTGATAGCAAGTATGGTAGGTATGTCATACACATAAGAAATCCATACACTAGGCATTCACACAACCTAAGTAATCATTTATCAATATAGATGTTCACACATTTCATCTAGTTAGTCTCGTACGTAGTAAGTTTATCCCGAACATTACACATAATATAAATTCCGTTTGATAACTCTCTCGTAGTATCAATTTGGTTACTTAAACCTATCTCAAAAGTTTACTAGGTTTCTTATTAAATTCTTATGTTATAACAACACTTAAAGTCACTCCGTTCCTACCCTTAACCTTACATTATCATAAATTTCCATTATAGTTTCAATTCAAACGCTCTCTAATCGTACCTCATTCGGTAGACCTCATAAGCAATATCAATCAATCCCATAAGTTATACCATTCTCCGATAATAATTTACCACCCTACGGACCTTATCTAAGTCTCACCATATTATATTTAACACTCTAATAACTAACATCGGCTTTGGAATAATCTTTAACCTTAAAGAGAAACAGTTGTCAAAAACCAGAAGGGGTCGATCGATCGAAGAAAGGGTATCGATCGATCGATCGACATTCTTGAGTCGATCGATCGATCGATTAAGCAGGCATCAGCCCAGAAATTCGTTAACAGTTACGGTTTATCAACTTTTTACACCTCTAAATCTTCATTCTAACGTCCAAAACTCACAAATTAATATACCAATCCTCCTACTAACATGTTTACTTCATTCCCCACGTTTTAGATTCATCAAATCAACATAGAACATCACTTTCTTGGATCAAAATACCTAAAAATCATATAAAAACCTAGTTTTCCTATTTCTTCAAGAACATCCCATAATCCCCTCAAATTTTGAAATTCTCTACCCATCAATCATGAATTCGTAGTTGTTATCATCTCCAACATAAACCTACATGCAAGTCCTACCCAGATTATGATTTAAACCATTCAATTTTCATTATTTATGAGAAATCTTCAATTCTATAAAAAAAACATGTAAAATATATGCTTTGAATCTTTGCAAGATAAAGCACTTGCCTGTAAATCTGATGTTCTGATCCGTTGTTGTTGTTCAAGGGCTGGTCCTCTCTTCTTTTCGGTCACAATTTCGTCCAAATTGGTGGTGGTGGGCGGTGGTTTTGGTTTAGGGACTTTTTGTAACCTCTCCTCTAACTCACGTAACTCGCCCCTTTGTTCTTGGATGATAATGGCCCTAATAGCCTAACCAAAAACAAATAAATCAACACTAAAAATCGTGGGTCTTAATTCCTTAATTATTAAAATTACCAAAATACCCTTTCGGGGTGCCGATTTGGCCTAAAAATGCCCCGGGACCCAAACTAAACCCCCGGCTAGTGTTTTTTGACTATCTCGACCCTTCCAGACACGTTGGAGCACTCAAAAAGCTCATACGGATGACATAAAAATAAAATACTTTTAAATTCATTTAATTGGGTCCTGACACGACTGACACGCGCGTCCCAACTAAATTATCGAAACTGTCGTATTTTCAACTCACGACATTTTAATAAATTCAATGATCACATATTACCATAATCACTCAGTAATATTCGATAACATATCAATAACCAAATACTAACTCTCGTCTCGCTAGCATTTAAATCCGAATTAATTTCCAATTAATTATACCAAATTAATTTAATAAATCCCATAATTAAAAGCAACTCCATTTAATTAACCCCAAAATTAAAAGTCACAAAAATACGGGGTATTACACCTATCACCCGAAGCACTAGCCCACTCATCTCGAGTATATCCCCCGACTCGTTAAAATACCCGTACTTACCCAATTAACCCATAAATAAAAATAATTAAGTTAATGATATAGCATCACCCTAGTAAAGTATCAGAACTTACCCAACTAGCCCTAAAATAAAAATAATTATATTAATGACATAACATCACCCTGCAAAAATACCCCGAGTTACCCAACCAGCCCGTAAATAGAAATAATTAAATTAATGACATAGCATTGTAAAATACTCGAACGTACCCAAACAACCCGTAAATCATATGTTTTCGAATATTTCTCTCACAATTCGTCATTTAAAAATCTCCGTGAATCATTTCTCTCAAAATTTCTAATCAATATTCAATTATCCTATCGTCCAAAGGTAATGTAAACCCCCTAGATCACTTCTAATAATATATTTTTTTTACAAAAGTTATAAATCGATATGTACCCTCCTGAATTAAAAAACCTAAACTAAAACTGCCCAGAATTTCGAACTAGTTAGGCCAAGATGTGAACCGATTCTCTTTCCCAGACAGTGAACTCGACCCCTATTTTTCTTCCCACCATCTACCCCAATCACTTTCAACATGATTATATATTTTCACTGGAACATAGGAAACCTAAGGGAATAAATCTTAGATGATTCTAACATCAAACAATCATCCTAATATCAAAGATTAACTACAATCACAAAAATCATTTCATTAAAATGGGTCTACATGGTAAACATTTCAAATAACCTTAGATTTGATTTAAAACCACAATTAATCATGATTAACCTATGAATCTCTAACAAAATCCAACTTTCAGAAAGTATAATTATTCAAAAATATCAAATATTCATTTACTCTACAAGTTTTGGGATAATTTCTCAAAACCTCCTTTTTACATGTGAAAACCCCCACCTAAAAATAGTTTTTCAGATCACCTACCATAATATGAATAGAATCTAGTACTATTCAATAAAGCAAGTCGATTACTTGCATTGGGATGTTTTTAGGGTCTGATCTACATCATGTGTGATGGATTGTTGTTAGATTTTTCTCGAATCCCTTCTTGAATTAGCATCCTTTAGCTTTCTTGTAACACCCCGCGTAATTCTGGCATCGACTACCACCAAAACTATGTCGGGCATTAACTAAATAAAATATCATTCTTAGCATGTAACAGATACGAGACATATTAAATTCATTCCACAAGGCAATGATGAATCAATCCCAATAATAAATAATCATTTATGCGATACAAAAATCCATCACCATGCTGATCTCCAAATTAATCAAATCTCCAATAAATATAAAACTGAATAAAAGACCCAACTATGAATATCTGAATAAAAATTGTAACAACTGTGGAACCAAATGGCCCACCAAATCCATAAATTGAGTCTCAATATAAATGCGAAGGAATGGAAATTAATCAAAACTATTAAACATGAAATAAATAAACTCCAGTTGCACATCCAAGATATACCTCCAAACTCCGATATAGCTACTCCAAAACTTATACCTGAAAAAGTTAATCAACGCACAGGGTCAGAGCCCCGAGCATGAATACACACTACTCCCCTCAATTAGGGTTCGTGAACCCAGACAGTAACATTATACATGATAAATATCACAATAGAGTATTTTAAATTAAACAAGATAAATAAACATGCGATAGAAATAAATCACTGTCTACCCATAACAAAATCTATCAAAAAACCCAAGTTCAATTATTTAATTTTAATAACTCCATTTCTATTTAATAAATCAATTTACTCAAATTTATCATTTTTCTCATTTTATTATCAGTTGTGGTGCTCCCGCATATAAGTCTTACATTATCTCAGTTGTCGGACTACCACTAGATTCTCATCATTTTAGTGCGGGACTCCGGGTAAAGTTTTCTGTCATATTTAGTTGTGGGACTCCCACGAGTTCTACACCACATCCATTCCCCCCTCTAATAGCCAGACAGTCCGTAATCTGGCAACCCTGCACTTATTGACGAGGTTCCACACACGACACGTCATAATAGCCAGCCAACCCATTGAACTATCAGCCCTGCACTTATTACGCCATCACACACCCCATACCGCAATAGCCAGCCAACCCGTTTAACTATCAGTCGTGCACTTATTAACGGCGCCAATATATTTTAATACTCGTTTTATTATCTTAGGCATTAATTCTCAGTTTCTCATCTCTCTCATTATCATAATTTTATTCACCCCACCCTTATTATTGATGTGAGATCCTCAAAACACCCTTAGTCCTACACCTAAAGGCCTTCAAAATACAAATACGTCCTACCCTATAATATAGGATGAATTTCTAATAATAATCTCTCCTTAGTCTTAATCTTAGGCTAGGGAATCGAAAACACGACATAAAAATCAGCCCCACCCTGGAATATCTCATCCGTAAAAATCTACACTAACTAGTCTCATACCTAGAAAGTATAAATCGTAACTAAGGCCTACCCATTAGTCCCGTACCTAGCGAGCATCCTAAAATATAGGTGAGAGAATACTACCAAAAATTCCGTCGTCTCTGCAATGGCAAATATGAATAACAATTAATCACGCAATCCAACAACATGTATGAACAATATTGCAATTTACTCATAATGACACAATTTAATTTAATTTAATTAATAACACCGTCGCCATTCTAAACACAATTATTTCCATCTTTAGATTCATCAATATGCAAGTTTATGAAACATATAATAATCGTCCACTTTTATTAACTACATAATTTCTATGAGTGTGTACGTGCCCCATTTTCATTTAAATAAACTACATAAAATTCTACATATGAACCTACACCCATAATAACCCAAATTCAATACTCTGTCCTACGCACTAAGGGTTTTCAATATTATTTCATATTAAAAAAATTCATCAAAACAATACCAAATTAGTTCTCACTTTTTCTGATTGAAGTTGCTATTTTATTTTAAGAGAAACATGTAATTAATTGTTTAGGCGACACTTAAAACGCATAATACTTAAGGAAGATAGTAGAGTATCCATGCTTGATAAAATGTCAAATGATAAATCTTATTAGACGGTTGTAATCCTCTCGAAAAATTAACAAAGTACGTTTCTTGTACGATATTGAGAAAACACCATTTGAGTCTTCAAATCTTGAGTTAAAACTTGATAACTTTAGGGTTAGGTTCTGTAAGAGGAAGATAATGAAAATAAAATAGGTCTTCTGCTTTTAGAGTTTCTAAATTGTGGTTTAAAAGTTCTAATCTCGTATTATTTATATATATAAAATCTAGAGGAAACTAAAACAGTTCGCCCATTAGTCACGGTCCAGAACCGTGTCAAACATTTAGTCACGGTTTAAGGCCGTGACAAATCACTAAAGCGGGATTTTTATTTTGGCCCTATTTTTTTTTCTTAGAGAGTTTTATGTTATGAGGACTCTTCTAAATGACAAAACTTATATATACTTATATTAGGAGTCTTTTATGATAGTTTTCGAATTTTGAATTAATTTAATTAATTAGCGGATAAAATTACGAGTTATTACATTTCTCCCTTGATTTCTCTTCTTTCTCCCCTCTACCTTCTCTCTTAGGGTTTAAAAATAATGATATGGCTGCCTAATCCACCTAATCCATATGATTTAAAAAACAAATCCCAAAATTAGGTTATTAGGTTACATCAAAATGACCTAAATACCCGTACATAAGTACGAGTTAGTCTAAAAAACTTTTGGAACTCAATTACTACCCCCGGATACTTTTTTTTTACTATTTAGACATATTCAGAATGAACCATGCACTCAAAATCTCCATCCGAGTCACTATACATAAATTTTCCTTCTCGAGCTTAATATAGTCTACTCACAACCCCGAGTTGAGATATCATTACAATCCCGTCGTTATAACTCACTACGACGTACTAACAATTCAACATATTTTATTTACCATAAACACACTTAGTAAATTTACCACATAAATATCAATCTTATTCTCACAAATTAAAATTTATTAAATATCCAATATTTTATTTTAATTGAATTACTACACACATTTAATTTAAAATACCAGAAATAATAAAATCCATAATTATTAAAAAATACGGGGTGTTACAGGATAGATGTAGATGACACTTTCGCCCCGATTACTCGGATGGAGTCTGTACATCTTCTCTTGGTTGTTGCCTATCATTTACAGTTTAAGATTTTTCAAATGGATGTTAGATCCATATTTTTTAATAATATTTTATCTGAGGAAGTTTATGTCGAGCAGCCAAAAGATTTTATTGACCCAAAATATCCTGAATATGTCTTTTGACTCAAGAAGGCATTATATAGTTTAAAGTAAGCCCCCATGGCCCGGTACGATGACTTTTTGGATTTTTTTACTCAATAAAGTGATTCGATCCCGGTGGCAATGAACAAACATTATGTGTTCGAAAATTTAAAGACTTTTTTATTTCACAAGTATATGTAGATGATATTATTTTTTATTCAGCTTCCCCTCAAGAAGTCAAAATATTTTCAAATTTTATGAGTGGGGAGTTCTATATATCGCTTATATGGGAGTTGTAATATTTCCTCGAACTTCAAGTGAAACAATTTGATGATGGCTTATTTACATATCAAACAAAATATGCTAAAGACTTAATAAAGAAGTTTAATTTGAATGATGCCAAATAGCATGTACACCTATGAACACAACCACAAAACTGACTAAAGATTAAAGTGGTAAATGCATAGATTATACTTTATATAGAATCATGATTGATAGTTTATTATATTTTTCTACTTCTCGAATCGATATCATGTTTTTTTTGTGTTTGTGTTCCTTATCAGTCCGCTCCTAAAGAGAGTCCCCTTAAAAGCATTAAGATAATTCTAAAAGGGACTTTAGAGTTAGTATAGTGGTTCATAAAAGACATAACCAATAGTATTTTAGGGTACAGTAATGCCAACTGGGTAGGTTGTTCTGACGATAGTAAGAGTACCTCTGGTGTTTGTTATTATGTTGAAAACAACCTGGTTGGTTGGGGATATGAAAAACAGAATTATATTTCCTTACAAATGTTGAGACATAATATATTGTAGATGGAATCTATTGTGCCTAATTAATGTGGATCAAACAGGTGCTAAGTGATTACGGTATTATAGAAACTCAATCTACTTTATTTTGTGATAACGAGATCACTATAAACATAACCAAAAATCCAGCATTCTTAAATCAAACACATAAAAAATTGTCATCATTTTATTAGAGACTTGGTAGAATCTAAAGAACTTTCAATTGAATATGTTAACATTGACAAGAAACTTGTTGATTTTCTAACTAAGTCTCTAGATAATATTCGTTTTGAAAGTATAAGAAGAGAAATAGTCATTGACAAGAAACTTGTTGATTTTCTAACTAAGTCTCTAGATAATATTCGTTTTGAAAGTATAAGAAGAGAAATAGTTATGCTTATGCTTGATTGATTTACTTGTTATACACTAACATACATTCTTGTCTTTATTATGCTAATAAATTGTTATCTGAGATTATGGGGAATGGATGTTTGTGAACAATAAAAGGCTAATAACTTGTTAATGTAGGATTATCACCTGTTAAGGCATGTTTTGTATGCTCATTACTTTACAACCTTATCTATTTGAGCTAAAATGGGGGAGTGCAGTACATCCATATTATTGCATATATTGCTCCTTATATTCTTTATACTTATCTTAACAGTACTCACTTGATGAAAGTGTATATTTCTTGTGCAGATTTTATCATTTTTTTATTTTTTTTATGTCTAGGATCAAATGTTGTTAATTGAGTTTTATTTTACACCCTTTTTCTTATTTTTGGTTCTAGTTGGGGTAGATTAGTTTTTTATATGATTAGATTTTATTTTTGTTTAAAGAGTTTAAAAGTATTTCACGGAATATGTATGTACTCGATGTAGTTTTTCCACAAATAGACAAAATGAGAGATTAAAACACTTTTGATAGAAGACTATTTAGCATTTATTGAGTGTAGACTATCAAGTGTTCAGCTACTTTGGATATTGTGCCAAAATATTGATTTTAGAGGAGATCCTGCTCTCAAGTTTCATTCAAAACTGAAGACCCCAAAGGGATTCCTATCAACATCAAGCTCCATGTATATAATGAAGACAAAAGATAATAGTGAAAAAACACTTCACTACACTATATACACACACATGCATTTATTAGAATATTTCAAAATCATTGAGATAATCTTTTTAAGTATTAAAATTGATTTAATTAGATTTAATTGAATTTAATTTTGGAATTAATCATTTTTTTGTTCTATGCTTAATAATGCCAAAATTGTGGAATATGATAGTTTGATAAAATATTCTGTGAAAATATTTTAGGATTTTTTTCTTGAATTCAAAATATTTTTTTTGTATTTTTAATTGAATTATTAAACATTTTTAACTTAAGGCTATGTTTGTTTGTTTGAGACGCACCCTTCGAGTGTGTTTTCGTCTAAGTTTGATTAATAGCTTTCAACTGTTAAATCATTTTTATCAAGGGTTGAGAAATATTAGTGTTTTTACGAGGATTGGGATTAGTTGGGTTTTACCGACTGACCTCAATTTTGACTGTTGGATTGGCCTTGATTTAATACTTTCATTCCCATCCATTGATTTCATCCGGTTAAAACCTGTTTATAACCTCTCCTATATAAATCCTTGCTTCGTCTTTTGGTCACTTTTTGGTTAGATGGTTAAGGTTTTTAGAGAGATAATGAGAGATTTTTGGAGAGAGAGAAAAGAGTTCCAGAGAGAACCAGAGAAAGAAGAAAGAAGAACAGAGGGTTTTTGAGTGAGTTCGATTATGGTTCATCCTCTCGTTTCAAATCCATTAAAACTTGGACAAAAAAACTAAAATATATTTTTACTTTTTTATTCTTCTAGGTGTTTTAGCTTTTATCTTAACATTTCTATTTTTTACAAAACCAAAATTTTGAAAACTTTGAACTCGTGAAACTTTTCATTATGTTTCAAACCTTCAAATCCGATTTGAGATTTTCAAGACAGTTTTGGTTCTATATTTGTGTATATATTGTATATAACTATTTTGAAGGAAAACGTTTTATTTTTCGAACAAGTTTTGAGAACTAGGGTTGGTTTTATTAAAATTCAGTTTGTAAAACTTAGATCTAAAACTTTTGTGAAAATTCGAGATTTGGTCTTGAGATTCTTAAGACCGTGTACATGCATGTTGAGATCGTTTGGTTTGTTCAAAAGAACGGTTTGTAAAAAATTTATGAGTGTTTATTTTAATTGTAATTTCACCTCACTACACATTGCACCAAATTCACTGTAATTTATTGATATTTGGAGGCTCTATTGGTCCGTTCAACTTGGAACAGTTACATCAACATTCAGAGGCCTTTTACTTGCGTTTGAGAGGGTATCTCAGTTAGGTATTTTTCTTTTGCCATTTTCTGATATTTATTGTATTTGTAACCCATTATTGATTATTAATAAATTTGTTTTTGCTTTGGAGCGGAGAGGCCCTCTTGGATGTTTCGTTTGGGGAGGTTTAACCACATTAAAAAACTCATATGTTGTGGATCCTTTGTACTTTACATATTTGCATGGATGTTTACTCTTGCTGATTGGTTAATAGTTTTTTAAACTAAATAAAGATCTTAAAATTAAGATCAGTTTAGATTTTAGATCACACATCTTGTGTCATCTATTAAACTTCATTTTTGTGTTAAAGGGTTTCTTCAAAAAACTTATGGTTTACAAGAAACACATTTGATTAACCATGTTAATCATTTTCCTCCTAAGTGTTTTTTAAGTTCCCACTAGTAAACTCTCTTTTGATGGAGTTTTTATTTTTTTTATAAAAATCATTTTAAACCAATTTGATAGATGTTTTATCCCCAATCAAGTACTTCATATTTTGGCCTATAAAAAAGACCTTGGTCTCACCATTTCGGAGAATTTTAGAGACAATTTTTGAAGTAGTTTATTTTTAGGAGCACCAAAAGTAATTGTATTCTTATTTTTTAGTGTTTGCGAGGAAATTTTGCATGCAAGTTTGGGAGTTACTTTTTTATGTTCGCATTCAAGGGTTAGAGGCAAGTATTTAAAAGTCTGCAATATCAATGAGAATTGGTATCCTTATTACTTTCTAATGGTTCCAAAACAAAATTTTGGCAAGACAAGTGGTTGCCCATCTACAATAATTTTAACAACTTCAAGTATTAATTGATGAAAATGCTAGAAAATGGAAAATTGACTCTCCAGGAAAACTGTAATGAGGAAGAGGTGGAATTAATCTTAAAATCCCGTTAAATAGACAAACCACAGAAGATATAGATGTTGTGCCCAGTAACAATCCAGAAATCAAACTCACACACAATAACAAGAGATTTACGTGGTTTGGAAATTTGCCTACGTCCACGGGGGCAGCGGAATTGTATTATCAGAAGAGGAGAATTACAAACACTCTTTCTCTCTTGATTCTCTCTCAAACAAGACTCTCCATATGCTTTGTTTCTCTCCTATTTGTTGGTGTGTTTTTCTCTTAATACATAGAGCTTATTTATAGGTGAGTAAAAGGAATTATGGCCATATAAAATGACTTAGTTGAGTGTCCACTTAGAGCGCATCTTTTGGAGAAGGAGACTCCACCACCAAATGGGTGAGAGATTTGTCATAAATAAATATACTCCCCCAAATGGTGGAGTCTTGTCATAACACAACAATCTCCACCTTGGCAAGAGTCCACCATTCAACGTTGCCCCATATGTGCCATTAGGCGCCACGAGCTCGAGAAATGTTGATCAAGTCCAAATAGTGTTGGAACTTAATCCCTGTAACCACATTTGTCAGCATATCTGCAGGATTATCTGCAGTCCTGATTTTTTGGAGTAGAATATCCCTTTCAACTATAATTTCTCGAATGAAGTGAAAGCGGACATCAATATGCTTGGTGTGAGAATGATCAACCTGATTCTTTGCCAAACAGATGGCACTCTGACTATCACAGAAAACCTCCACATTTTCCTGAACAATATCCAAGTCATCAATCAAACCATAAAGCTAAATGGCTTCCTTAAAAGATTATGTTATAGCCATTTACTCTGCCTCTGTTGTAGACAAAGCCACTGTTAACTATAAAGTTGATCTCCAACTCACTGGTCCTCCTGCTATAGTGAACACATAACCAGTAGTAGATCGACGCTTGTCAAGATCTCCACCATAATTAGAATCCACATATCCGACTAGATACTTACCAACTATCATGTCTCTCTCAAACTTTAAACCGACATCCACAGTACCTTGAATGTACCGTAGTATCCACTTCACTGCCTTCCAGTGTCCTTTCCATGGATTGTGCATGTAACGACTCACCATGCTCACTGCGTGTAAAATGTCTGGTCTGGTACACACCCTGGCATACAATAAAGCACCAACTGCATTTGCATATGGAACATGATCCATCTGCCTCTTCTCATCATTTGTATCTGATGACATCAGCGCACTTAGCTTGAAATGTGGATCCAATGGAATACTTACAGGTTTAGACTTGTAATCGATGCCAAACCTCTGAAGTACTTTCTTCAAATATTGAGTCTGTGTCAAACTGACTGTGCCTTTTACTCTATCTCGCTTGAACTCCATCCCAAGAATTTTCTTGGCCTCTCCAAGATCCTTCATCTCGAATTTTGAACTCAACTGAATATTCAGCCTGTCGATCTCCACCTTGCTCTTAGATGCAATTAGCATACCATCCACATATAAGAGAAAATAGACAAAATTCCCATCTTAGAGCTTATGAAAGTAAACGCAATGATCAAACTGACTGCGTATGTACTTGTGATCCATTATAAAGCGGTCAAATCTCTTGTACCACTGTCGTGGTGACTGGTTCAAACCATACAACTACTTGCTCAACTTGCAAGCCCAGTTCTCACGTCCAGGAGTTTTAAAACCATCTGGCTGAGACATGTAAATTTCCTCCTATAAGTCACCATGGAGGAATGCATTTTTCACGTCGAGTTGAGCTAACTCGAGATCAAACTGTGCTACGAAAACCAATAATATCCGAATGGACGAATGCTTAACAACAGGTGAGAAAATCTCGTTGTAGTAGATTCCTTCCTTCTGAGCGTAGACTTTTGCCACCAGTCTGGCCTTGCATCTAATGTTTTCTTTGCCGAGAACACCTTCCTTTTTAGCATAGATCCACTTGCAGCCGATATCTTTCTTACCCTTTGGAAGCTGAACCAACTTCCAAGTCTGATTCTTCTGAAGTGATGTCATTTCTTTGTCCATCGCCTTCTTCCACTTGACACTGTCTGTATTCTGTACGGTTTCTCTGTAAGTGCATGGGACATCATGATCGGTCACTGGAAGTGCATAGGACACCATGTATGTTAATCGAGCAAGTTTTCGAGTATCTCTTTTAGGTCTGCCAGTAGCAATAGAGTAAGGCTACTGATTGATCACAAGTGTTGGTGCTGGTGCTGGTGTTGGAATCTCCAACTCAACTGAGATATCGTCCTCATCATTAGATTCCACATCTAGAAAATTGATTGTCTGAACAGTCTTTACTAGAATATCAAGCTCCACCTGTTGTAAAGAACTTGGATTCGCGTTCTCTTTCTCCAAAACTATCGGTTTCAACAATACAGACTCGTCAAAAGTAACATCTCTTCTCAAAACAATTTTCTTTGATTCGGGGCACCAGAGTCTATACGTTTTTACTCCAGCACTAAAGCCCAAGAATACATCTTTCTTGGCACTAGGATCTAACTTTGATTCGGTCACATGATAATAAGCAAGACAACCAAAAACATGTAACCAATCATAATCTGTAGCAGGTTTACCAAACCATACCTCCATAGGAGTCTTCCCACCAATTGCGACTGTAGGAAGTCTATTGATGAGGTGAGAAGCATAATTCACTGCTTCACCCCATAATGCCTTTCCCAATCTAGCATGGGACAACATACACCAAAATTTCTCCACCAAAGTACGATTCATACGTTCTGCAACTCTATTTTGTTATGGCGTTCTTCATACGGTAAAATGTCTGACAATTCCTCATCTTGGCAGATTTGAAGGAATGGGTCTAAAGTGTACTCTCCACCATTATCTGTTCAGAGTTTCTATCATCTTTTGCCAGTTAAAAAAAATCTCCAGAACTTCATCTTTCCGACGCATCGTGTATACCCAGACTCGTCTGAAGTAATCATCAATGAAAGTCACGAACCACCGTTTACCTCCCAAAGTTGCATTTTTGGTAGGTCCCCATACATCTGAGTGAATATAGTTAAGAATTCCTTCGGTGCAGTGAACAGTAGTACCAAACTTGACTTCGGTCTGCTTACCCAAGACACAGTGTTCACAGAAATCAATCTTGCCTATCTTAGCTTCTTTTAACACGCCTTGCTTTATCAAACCTTGTAGATATTTCTCGCATCATGTCCTAAATGCATTTGCCACAGTTTGGATTCATCTAAATCGTCTGAGATTTTGGAGACTGTCGCTCTCCCAGTGACTGTGCTCCCGTCGAAGAAATACAAATTTCCTTTTCGGGTACCTTTCATGGTTATAAGTGCTCATCGAACGACCTTTAGGACTCCACCTTTGATGATAATAGAATAGCCTTTAACATCAAAGGTTCCCAGTAATATGAGATTCTTCTTCAAGTCTGGAATGTATCGTACATCTGTCACTACTCTGATTTATCCATCATCCAGCTTCAATCGGATCGAGCCTATCCCTTTTGTTTTACAGGCATTGTCATTGCCCATTAAAACACATCCCCCGTCAAGCTATTGGAAGCTTGAAAACCAGCCCCTGTTGGGATACATGTGATAGGAACACCCTGAATCAAAAATCCACTCCTCAGAATGGTAGGTTGGTGATGAAGCGGTCAACGCTAACTCCAAGTCATCTTCTTCATTTTGTGCAATGTTCACATTTGGCTTTTTTTTCTTGTCTCTGTTCGGATAGTTTTTCTTCCAGTACCCCTTTTGATGACAGTAGGCACATTCATCTTTAGCAAGTTGTCGTCTATCAGATGATTTCCCCTTGACTTTGAGCGAAATTTTCCTCCTCGTCCTCTATTGGGTGTCCTCCCTCTTGCTGTCAACGCTTCTGATGATGAGGGGTCTCGATGGACCTGTAGATCCTTCTTTCGTGTAACACCCCGCCTAATTAAATACCGGGTGGCCAGTCCCATACCAAATTAAAACAGAATATACAGTTGGCTCATTCTTAGCATCACTGTCGAAAACATTTACAACTCACCCAATACTCAATTAAGCTGGTATTAAAAACTTTCCAAATTTTAATTTAACAAAATCCATTTAAGTTTAAGAATAACACTACACATTTTATTCTACAACATTGATAACACAATAAATAACTCAAAAGAATTTAAATGCAATTGGAATAAACATTCCCAAATAATATAAATCCTTTACAATAATCCCAACAATGTTAAATGTATTTAAAAGACCCGAATACAATAGTATATGACCTCGATAGGAAAGATAACCGAATCCTTTGGGCGACATGCCCTAACTAAGAATACTGTGAATCAAAAGATGGAAGGCGTCTAAGCAAAACTCCATAGCTCCATAGTTCAACATCATCCGCTAAGGTTGGCGTCCCTGTTGCTGGACACCTGATATAGAAGATACAATAGAAAAGGAAATATGCAAGGAAACGGGTCAGAGCCCGAATGTGTATATGATTTTTAAAACAGCAAGTATTTAACAAGTGCAATAAAGCATTTATTATGTACATGTTAGATCTCACTCTCACTTGCTATTCTCACCTCTCAACTAGAGTGCACACTTAACGTTTCCTATTAACCTCCTAGTTAATGGTTCCTCTTTTCTAGTCTCCATATTATAATTCCATTCCCATATCATAATCCCCGTATGTCCCATACCATACGTCACATTATTATTCATTTACATTTCTCCTTTATATGATTAGTTTCTCATTAACATGAATCATTACTCATTAATATGAATCGTTTCTCATTAACATGAGTCATTACTCATTAATATGAATCGTTTCTCATTAACATGAGTTAAGCTTTTCAATTCTATAACCATAAACATTCATTAACTTAATTCGATTATCTTTCTCTATTCACCGTTATCTACAATTATCACCGTAGATATATTTAACGACAATATATCCATTCAATCATTTAATCCATTATACATATATTCATATATAATACAGCACCCCGAGTCACAGCTGCGGTGCAATGCATTACTCTGCTATCATGTCCCATCATCGCAGGTCGCCGAATAGGGGACTAAAGGTTCGGTAAGATTCCACGAACCACAAACAACAACACAATCATTGGAGGCGAACATAGTTCTCATATCCATGGGTCACGCACATACCTACGTGCCCATAGTCAGCGGACATATCAACTCCCCGATAAGTCTTTCATAGACCTATGTTCTCGAGCGACAAATCAAAGGTCCCATGGATTCATCAGGATATGACTGCCCTCACGCGCAAACCTCCCACCGATAGCAAGTAAGCTAGGTATGTCATACACATAAATCATCAATCAATCAAATAGGTATTATCATACCTATAACATAATATCAATAAGGTAATATCACTACCCTAAGATATTTTCCATACGTAGCATTATATCTCTTTAAATTCCACGTATTAAAATATCATA
The DNA here is from genome assembly GCA_949130495.1 of Sambucus nigra. NCBI lineage: Eukaryota > Viridiplantae > Streptophyta > Magnoliopsida > Dipsacales > Adoxaceae > Sambucus > Sambucus nigra. Next base: position 93,242,761 of record OX422210.1, on the reverse strand, counting down.
TCTTTACTTCATAATTTAATTATCCTCGCATCCTATAACCTCTCTCCACTCCCGACGTCGTTAAGGTTCATGCGCGGAGCGTCTCGCAAAGCGAAATCCAAACAAGGAACCCCTCCAATACACTACTACTTAACTTTGTCGATCGAGGAGGTCCGACAACTACAACTATGCGATCGGGATAACCTCATATCTTCTTTCAACCAAAAGTGTTCTAAACTCCCATCTCTATCCAGGAGACACATCACTACGCTCTTGTATTACACTCCGTCCTTGCGAAATCAATATTGAGCTTAAACTCAGTCCTTGATGTTCAAATTGTAACCCTAAGGCTACCCTCACTCAATACACATGATTCAAATAGGTTTTTCCTCAACATATATTCAGTAAGAAGTCACTAATATCCTACTGGTCCATAACATCATTTCTCCCGAATTACTACGAGTTTAATTCTCCTTTTAATTAAGGTTAAAATCGATAGTTTCAAATCTCTTATAAACACATCTTCTTTCACTTTGGATTAAACCCTCTTGTAAACTTAAGGATACTCAGGTGTTATATTAAATCACCCCTACTGGTCCTATCTTTAATCCTCATACATCTCCATTTAGAATTTAACAAAGGAATCTAGCAACCGAAATTCCATTCAATATAATTTTCATCAATTTAAATCACTTGAATCCAAATCAAATTAATTCAAATCTTATCAAGGGTTTACTGATATTTTCTAAGTCCCATAATATCCAAATAATAATCACCAAAGATCCACAAAAGTTTTGGGATAAGAATCAACATTTAAAAAAAAAAACTTTACATATTCTGGGGAGGTCGATCGATCGAAGGCAAGGGTCGATCGATCGATCACTCAGGTCCAAGCCTGGTTTTCTGCATTTTCTGCAACTACGGGTTTCACCATTTTTACTCATTCAAACCTTCATATTTACCTCCAAAATGAGTTATAATTATTTCTACATGATATATCAACATATATGAACGATTTTCAATACTCTAAACATCCTAGAATCATCAAGGGATTGGATTAAAAGCATGTTTCTCTCCTTATTTCCAGAAAATCATCAACATATTAACTTCAAGAACACTTCAATGGTTTTTCAGATTTTTCTTCAACATATTCATGATCATTTCGTGGATTAATATCATCCTACAATATAAGTTTACTTCCTATATTATTTCAGTTTCTATAAATCCATATAACAACTCCATTATGTCTTCCAAACAAGAAAATCATCTCTTTTCATAATTATTCTAACATGGACAATATACGAACTTAAGTTGCAATTATCAAACACTTGCCTTTACTGAAGGTCTGATCCTTTGGTGTAGTATATCTCAGTTGGTTGTCCCTTCTCCGGTCAAACTCCGGTGGTGGTTGGTGGTGGTGAACCTTGGTTCTTGTTCTTCTCCTTCCCAAGTAGGCTTTTCCCTTCCCAAACGCTCTTTCACTCTCTCTAGGAAGATGACTTCTCTAATTTGTGTAGAGGAGATGAATAACCCCCATACACTTAATCTACCAATACTTATAATAGTACCAAATCCGAAATCACTATTCATCCCCCTTAGAAAATGACCAAAATGCCCTTTCGGGTTGTCTATTCATTTCCAAATGACCCGAGACTCAAAATTAACATTCAAATAGACTTTTCTGACTATTTCGAACCTTCCGGACGCAACGACACAGTCGAAATGACTATAAGGTCGATAGAAAATAAATTTCCTTTTTAATTTAATAAACTAGTCCCGACACGTCCCATACCGCGTCTGACTAAAAAATATAAATTACCGAATTTATATCATACAGTCATATCAATGACATCACATTCATATATTACCTAAATATCTTTAAGTAATATTCAGAATCATCCATTTTAATATCCACCGTCCGGATAAAACCCAAATGAATTAATTAATAATAAAATCCAATTAATCCATTAATTTAAAATATAACCCATTTTAAAAGTCATTTAAAATTACGGGGTATTACATTTCGTACCTCGTTGTTCATCAAAGCATTGGAACATCGTTAAATTTTACCTCATCTTTTCCATACAGTAAGGTCGTAGTCAAGTGATCGTACGAATCAGGCAATGAATTTAGCAATAGCAGTGCCTTATCCTCATTAGCAATTTCAACCTCTAAATTTTGCAAATCGGCTAAAATTGTATTGAAACTGTCTAAATAAGTATTCATAGACGTACTGTGCTTAAATTGGAAGCGAAAAAGTTTCTCTTGAGATAGAGCCGATTTTCTATGCTTTTCGTCATGTACTTGTCCTCTAGCTTCTTCCAGACACTAGTTGCCACAGTCTCTTTCATGACAAAATACTCTTGGTCTTTGGCTAAGCACAATCGAATTGTACAGCAAGCTTGACGCTTTACAAAATACCAATCTTCCTCCGAAATATCCTTGGGCTTGGAATCCAAGGCAATATGTGAACCTTCTCGAAATAATAGATTTAAAACTTCATACTGCCACATGCCGAAGTTATTTGTACCATCAAATTTTTCGACATCAAACTTTGCATTTGACATAGAACTTCTTTTCCAAGAGCTACTGGTGGTTATCGGAGTTCGTACTTCAATTGAATCCGAAAAAGTTTCACCTTCCATTGTTCCTTAGACTCCACAAAAAAAACAGATTCGATGCCTGAAAGTGCATTAAAACACCGCTATATGTCCCTCTTAAGTCAATACAATAACTTAAGAGCGGAATCAGCAGAAATGGAGGACACGGTTGCGTCCGGAATGGTTGAAATAGCTAGGAAAGGATCAAACTCGATCGAAAATGGATCCAAAATGGACTGAGTTGGCCCAAAAAAAGATTTTTTGGACCGAGTTGACTCAAGGGGAATATTCTGTTAAAGTTAACTGAATATTCTAATAGAATATTCCTCTTCCGTTTGATGACATCAGTGGTTCGGTCAAACAGTTTGACGACTTGGTCAAACGACTCAGTGGCTTGGTCAACGGCTTGGTCAAACGGCTCAATGGCTTAGTCAACGACTTGGTCAAACAGCTTGGTGGCTTGGTCAACAGCTTGGTTGGATTTTTTTTCTTTTTCTTCAGTTGGCAAATTTGGGAACTTCAGAGCTCCGTTTAGCCTCCGGTTTGTTTCGTTGGACTCGTATCGACGATACGCTCCTCCTGGTGTGTTCAAATTTGAGATTTGAAGATTTTGATTTCTGGCTAAGAAAAAACGAACAAAGCGCCAATAACGGTTGTGTCTGGCTCTGATATCAATTGTTGTGCCCAATAACAATCCAGAAATCAAACTCACACTCAATCACACACAATAACAAGAGATTTACGTGGTTCGGCAATTTGCCTACGTCCACGAGGGCAGCGGAATTGTATTATCAGAAGAGGAGAATTACAAACACTCTTGCTCTCTTGATTCTCTCTCAAACAAGACTATCCATATGCTTTGTTTCTCTCCTATTTGCTGGTATGTTTTTCTCTTAATACATAAAGCTTATTTATAGGTGAGAAAGGGGAATTAAGGCCATATAAAATGCCTTAGTTGAGTGTCCACTTAGAGCACATCTTGTGGAGAAGAAGACTCCACCACCAAATGAGTGAGAGCTTTGTCATAAATAAATATACTCCACCATATGGTGGAGTCTTGTCATAACACAACAATAGAAATATGGCATCTGGAAAAGAATGGCCTTTATTCGGCAAAAAGTGGGTACAAACTCTTTATGGATCGCAATTTGTTAAATGATAACAATAGTATTCCGGGTGCATTATCAACAACTCAAAGCAACGAATGGAGGTATATTTGGAGCGGCGAGATCCCAAACAAGGTGAAGGATTTCATATGGAGGGTTTGGACTAATATATTTCCTACGGCAGAGAATACAAGTCGAAGAAACATATCCTCCTACAGGACGTGTTGTACGTGCAATGTAGATGATGACACGACCCTCCATGTCCTTCGGGATTGTTGTGTTGCAAAGGAGTTTTAGGCTTTTAACAAAGCTGCCCAAAACAGATAGTTGGGAGAATTTTGCTCAACGGAGTGCGTGGTTGATACAAGCGGCGGGGACATACGAAAAGGACCAATGGGATTTTTTTTCATATAAACAAAACATTTCATAAGAAAATTTAAATATGCTCTTGAGGGGTGATTATTCAGTACAAAATGGATGTTATTACACTTGCTCTAATATTGGATAGAGGTCTACCCAGATTTATTGGGACCCTTTATTCAACATGATTTATTGGATAGCTTTTCTCTTTCAATTTTTTTTTAATCACACCACTCAATTATTCTATATTCTAAACATACAAGAACCCTTGCCTCTTGGGTCTGTCCTTGTATATAAAAAAAAAAAACTGGAACAGCTTTGGGAAATACCCATATGACATATCTCCCTCTTATAGATCAACATGTAAAATTATAAGAATTCATCATTTAAGTTATAATCAACATTAAAATTTATCAAGCAAGCTCAAGCCAAACTCAACAAATTACAAGCATTAGAATGCTATGAAAGCAAAATTTGCTCTTGACCAAACAAGATTGAGCCAAGCTCTTAAACCTTTGATCTAGTTTCTGTTTTGCTATTAAGTTTCTCTTTTGTGTTCTTCCCAAAAATTAAAAAAAAAAAAATATTCGAGAAACTTGGAGCGCGATGGAAATCCTAACAAATCCTTAAGAGATATACATCAAAAGATTGAATTACCACCAAAAAAGAGAAAAGTTGACTCGCACTGTGTTCTACAGTTTTTAATAAAACCTTAACTGGGTTCCTCTTTTGGATAAATGGTAGAGGGTCCTTCTCTTGCAGTCGAATCTCTGTAGCCCAAGTCCATCCGGATTGGCTCACAATTTTGTGACAAGGCGTCAGACACACTGTTGCCCACTATCCAATCATCCATCGGATGAATTTCGTCAACTAAGATGTTATTGCTTACACCAATCGGCTCAAAGTTCCGTAACTGCAGAGTATAATGAACAAACGCTAGATCATTCAATCTCTGCTGCTCAACACAATTCCTTCCTTCCGTAAGCAGTCTCTCCGCCATAGTCCTCTTGAGCGCGTATTTTGAAGCACCATCACATGTCTGGCTTAAAATCCGAATCGCGAGTCGTTGCAACTGAGGACATTCTCCACCATAATTGGACCACCAAAGTGCTGCATCCAAACAGTTCACAGGTTATATTTATATATATATATATATATATATATATATATATATATATATATATATATATATATATACATGTATATATAAAAGAAGAGTAGACGTAGATAATCGAAGAAGACATAATTCTGTCACCTGGAGGAATATTCGATCGCTGATTCATGTCACTTCCTGTACCAAATGCGCCCCTGGCCCTTCGGTATTCTTCAACCTGTAGGGTGATCAAATCTTGAACGCGTCGATCTTCTGCCATACGCACAATGCAGCACAGTAGACCATTGGCAACTTCTGCATCGGCGAAGAAGTCAGTTGAATAGAATAGACGGGGGTTCAAAAAGTAACCTGCTGAATGAAGATGGCTGTGGAGATGATTGTTCCAAATTTCATCAATCACTTCCCAGAATAGTATGTACTGGGATTTCTTGCCTTTAAACTCCATTTTAATTGTTTCCTTGGCTTGATCAATGGTTTCGTATATATAACAAAGTTGATGTTTATCGCGCTCGCTTATCAGATCCAGCACACGCACCAGAGGAAAAGCTGCTTTTAACGCCATGATGGCCCCACTCCAGAAAGACCGACCTGACACTAAGTCAGCTACCCATTTTCCCTCTCTTGTCGAAGCCCAGATAGAAGAGTTCCACTCGGGTGAGATAAACATATTCTTTAACCTTTCCTTCTCTAAAACAATGTTCTCTAGGGTCAAGAAAGGCACTGCTGACCTAATGTTGGAAGGCTTAGCTAGATCACGTCCACAAGTATGATTTTTCAAGAGTTTTAAAACAGAGGCACTGCTGTGGATAAATTGCATAATCATTTTGGCCTTCTCTATTACCTCTTTAACGGGATCCATCATCGCTATTTTCTCTAACATCATTTCGATGCAATGGGTTGCACTCACTGTCCAAAACAACGTTCTATGCTTGTCCACCAAATACTTACCCACAGCCTCCATACAGGGTGATGTAGAATCTGTCATGATTTGAACCACATTGCTAACCCCAACCTCCTCAAGAACTTCATCGAAGAAAGCCCGCATGGCATCAACATCTTCAGCAATAGCTGAAATATCAGATGAACGGAGATAAGTCACACCCTTTGGACAGTCCACGAGAATAGTAATCAGGTTTCGACCCTTTTTGTCTATCCATCCATCCAACAGAATGCTACATCCCGTGTTTGCCCATGAATTTCGTATCTCATTCACATACTGCTTCGTCTCTCTCACTTCTTCCTCGAGGATCCTTCCTTTCAGCTCGTGACAACCAGGAATCTTAAACCCAGTTTTACCACAGCCAAGGGTCGCATTTATCATTTTCCGAAAGCTAGGAGATTTTGCAGCGCTGAAATCAATGCCTGTTTCAAAAAAAAATCTACCGATGTATTTTTCAGCCTGGCAAAATGACGGATCTTCTTCTATGCTTTCCACTTCTTCTTGTGAACCCATTCTACCTATGGAAAAAGGAATTGATTCTGCCCCACTGTTATCGGATAGAGATTCCATTTTCACGGGCCTTTTACTCTCAGAACCAGTAGTTTGAGAGATTTCCGAATTTCCATTTGTCTGATGGAAGAAATTCCTCTTCCAGGGAAGATTTGGATGGTAGAGCTCCCCAACTTCCTTGATCAAACTCTCTCGTTTCTTTTCGAGTAACATGTTTCTCATTAACTCCTTCACAATTGCGGAAGCTTTCTCACAAGAAGCTACATCAGTCCCTACACCACCTAAGTGACATTTAAGGCGGCTGAAGCCACCAACAACTTTACCACAATAATTACATTGGACTTTCCTCTTCTTCTCATCAAGAGCAATACCATGATCATGAACATCCACAGACGCTTCATTTGCAGCCATGCCCCTGATTACAGATGCACCAACTCTAAACCTGGTGGGGATGGGCCTGACAAGAAAAATATATATAAAAAAGAATATTACAATATAGAATATTGGCCTCCTTTTCTTTTTCGTTCTTTGGGCTAGGATGAGTCACTGCGTTCGAAGCAAAATAATAGTAAGTTCCAGCGCTTCTGTATTGATACGTTCAAATTAGTTGTAGACAATAACGAAGCTAGGAATTGAACTTAAGGGGGGCCAGTATAGATATATAATGAATTGTATACTATAAAAGTGGTATATTATAAAAATTCAAGGGCCATCTTTTGAAGTTTTCTAAAAGTTAAGGAGGGCCATGGCCCCCCTTGAAAATGGCTGGTTTCGTCCCTGGTTGTAGAGAAGAGACATGCGAGACTTTGTGACCTAATAGATATATTTCATCATTGAACTAGTCAATAACATTCAAGGATCTCATTTGTGAGTCAACAACAATTGACAACCTTGGCCTGAGATCTTGAAGCCTGTTCAGAAAGTGCAGATTCTACAACTAAGTGTTAGGGTGATAGAAAGAGACGCAGTAGAAAAAGGGGCTTCCCAGTACACTAGGTTCTCATAACGCATACATATTGTACAACTTGATAAAGCATTAATGTTTTCCTTGGAAAAATGTTTCCACCCACCCACAATGTCCATCATTTTCACAAAATGTCAACTACAATCGAATACAGAAAATATACAATTATAGAAAAAAATTGGATAACCTATAACCAATAATAGCCTACTAGTGTACATCCACTGAGCTTCTAATTTTCTGGAAAAATTATTCATAAGACTGGGGTGGCGTCCTGATACACAGGTTCCTCACGGAACGTACAATGCATATTTCATGAAAAGAAAGGCTCAGTAACGTAGTCAACAGTATGAAGAACTTTATCAAAAATACTGAACATCTAGTACATGGAAATAAGTACCAATCGTGCAGTTCAATAATTAGCAGATTTGAAAAAGAAGGCTCAAGAACATAGAGAGATTTATAGTATTCAAATGTGCTACTAATCAGTTATAGTTGGTTCATCCCAACAGGCAAATATACAAAATTTATCATTGGGCATCCCAGGAACAGCTTACATAGAACATGCTGGCAATCAGTTTAAACCACATTGTCATGTCTAACACCTTTTTTCTACTTTATAATCATTTTTTCTTTGTTTTCATTGTCTTTGTAGTATATTTAGCTACCCATTCCGTAAACCCACACCCGATTCAACCCAGATATGTCCGCGTGTGTAGGTGTGGGTGTTTGTGTGTGGGTGTTCGTGTGTGTGTGTGAGAGAGAGAGAGAGAAGGGGAGAGAGGAAGAAGAGAGAGGGAAAGCTGCAAATGAGAGAGAGGAAAGAGAAGAGAGTGAGAAAAAGTAAAAGTTTAAGATTTTAAAATAAGGTAAAATACTAAAAATGCCCTTTTAAAAATTGCTTTCCGTCATGTGCCACGCACATGACAAACTTTTCCAGCCAAAAACTAACGGAGTTGGAGGGTAGGAGGTTATTTGTAGCCGTTTTCAAAGTTTGGAGGGTTAAGTGCAGAAATTGGAAGTTAAAGTGATGAAGTGTAAGGGGGGTCAAAGTCCAGGAGTCCCTAAGTGTAATTAACCCATCATTTATGTATATGTATATGGGTTTTCGAACAAAATATCCACTTAGGCCCCTAAATATTAGGGCATTTGAGGGTTGGCCTTGATTTCGTGTTGGTATCATGGCCATAAATTATGGCTATATTTCCATTTAAATATTCAATTAACCTTCCACCACCTCATAGGTATCGATTGACATTAGAGTAGTAGTCATTATTAAGTTTATACCACCCACATATTGGTGTGGACCATATAGTGATAAAAGGTTTGTGGCTAAAAATTCTGAATTCGGAAAAATCGAAAAATCGGCAAAAAATCGGAAATTCACAAAATATATTAAAAATTCATAAATTTCAAAAATTCCAAAATTTCTTTATTCATATCAAGCGTTCTCCAAATGTGGAGAATGCTTACGTATTCTCTTACACTTTCTCTATTGTTCAACCCACCATTGCAAACTACCCATTCCGTAAAACTACCCGATTTCTTATCTTCTTCCCCCACCATTGTGGATGCTCTTACTTGGCTAGACCAATTCTGACCAAACCCGCTTTTCATCGTAAACATAATGTGGGATTCATTTAAAAATCTCTTTGGGAATTCCATATTTGGCATTTGACATAGCCTAGAGATTTGCAACTAATTAACTGTAATTGCCCTTGCTCCTTGCTACCAAGTAATCTATAACAAAGAAAAACTGTAACAGGGGCCCCTTGTACTTATTCAAAAATGTCATCATAAAATCAATGAATATTTTAGTTAACTATTTTAAGATAGAGAATTATCTTATGATAGAATTCAAATAACAAATAAAACAACCAATAACTAAGGTTTTATCTAAAAATAAATTTCCTTGAATATTTTGCCTGTTAATATATATATATCATGGCCCCTGACAAATGATGTTTCTTGTTTTTTTAGACCAATGCATTTGTCACGGGTTTTGACCATGGCTAGGGGTGTGCACGGGTCAGGTCGGTTCGGTTTTGGACCGCAATTCAAACCGAACCGATCGGTTCGATTTTAGAAAAAGTCAGACTGAAACCAAACTGATGATAGAAAAAACCGTCGGTTTCGGTTTCAGTTCGGTTTTGACTGATTTTCAGTTTTGGGCGGGTTTTTTAGGCCGATTTTCGGTTTTGGTCGGTTTTTATGATCGGTTAATGGTTTTTGGATATGAAAATAGAAATTATTTAAGGGATTTTAATATGAATATTAATGTCGGTTCGGTTCGGTTTAAATCGATTTTTTAGGTCTAAACCGCAAACCGAACCGACATGGTCGGTTTTTTAAATCCTTAAACCGCAAACCGGACCGGGGCTAAAAAAAACCGCCAGTTTCGGTTCGGTTCGGTTTTCGGGCCGGTCAGTGTTTTTGCACACCCCTAACCGTGACAATTGCTGTCCATTTTTCTATTTGTTTAAGTGAATATATATACATAATTACTTTAAATAACCCCAAAAAATTACCTAAGGAGTAATGACTAAAAAAAAACTGTTAGTGCAAGTTTAATTAAAATGTGGTTTCTAAACATGAACGCAAAATGTTATATATTAAAAAATTGGTTTTAAAGATGCTACACAAAATATTCAATATTGAACGTTGGCTTTAAGTATCTTAAGAAGATGTTTCACACTACACAATGTTATTTAAGGTATTTTTTATTTTTATATTTATTTTTTATTTTTTGAAAATGTAAGGTATTATAATTTACTCAGGGTAATTCACTTATTTTTTAGTTAAAAGAGAAAAAGAAAAAGAGTGAGATTAGAACAGGAAAAAAGTAAAGGGCCAAAGTTTTGAACCCCGACCATGAGTTCTGAATAAAATCCAACAACCATCTTATCGAGGAAAGAATTTCACAGTCGTTTGGACTATTTATATATAGAGTATATATACACACACACACACACACACACACACACACACTATATATATATAGAGAATTTTGGGGCCTTTTACTTCTCTCATTTTAGGGGGGCCCAAGGCGGCGGCCTCCTCGGCCGACCCCTTGGCCCGGTCCTGTGCAAATTGCTAAAATTAAGGGTTGTAGGGTTGATGATTTTTAGAGCTTGTTTGGGGGTTTTGGAGAAAAAAGAAGGAAAAATAAAGTTGTATTAGGAGGGAAAAGAAAAGAAAGAAAAATTAACAACGGAGAGGAGAAGAGAAATTAATATTCTTTCCTTTGTTTGGGAGTTTAGGAGAGAAGAGCAAACAACTTTCTTTCTTGTTGTTTGAGAGTTGGGAGGAAAATAATTTTTAAGGGGAAAAAGGTACAATTCATTAAAAAAAAAATCCTTTATCTCCATTTCGTTCTAATTTGGAAAGAAAGTTTTTGAGAGAAAAGAGGAGCATGTTCAAAAAAAAAATTATTTCTTCTCTACTTTTAGACTCCCAAACAGGAGAAAGACACTTTTATTGTTGGAATCTGACTAAGGAATTAAAAATGGGAGTCCCATTTTCTCTGATGCTCCATTATGAGCTCCACCACTAGCAGCCCCATTAAGTGCTCCACTACTATTCCACCAAGCATTTGTTTAATCTTCCTTTAGCAGTCTATATAAAGGAAGGGATTTCATTTTTGAAAGACACACCAGAAATCAAGTGGGAGAGCAATTAGAGTGTGGTTTACAACTACGGTATTTAGTTGTATGTGAGTGCAAGAAACAATAGCATTTTGTGAGTTTCTTGTGTGAGGGTTCCTACAATATTCTTATTCTGATATTAATATTGTTAGTTGAGTGTTCAAAAGAGTGATTGCGTGTGTAACACATATTCTCCTATAGTGAAACCTCTCCTCTCCTCCTGTGAACGTAGCGAAGTTTGGTGAACCGCGTTAAATATTTGTGTCTCTAAATTTGTGGGGTTGTTATATGCTTATTTCATTTCATAATTCTATTATTAAGTTGATTTAATAGATTATGGGAAAAGGTCTTTGGTTGTATTCCGCACAACCGGCACGCGGTGTTTCGAGGCTTTCAAAATTTATGCTAACATCCTTCCTAATTTAAACTCCAAACAAAGAAAAGGTAACACAATTTCCCTTTTCCTTTCTTTTCTCTTCAAAATAGAACTCTCAAACGAGCTCTTAGACATTGGGCATCCCACATCATGTCATTTCCTCCCTGAGGTGATAGATTCATTTCAGCTAGGAGTCTTTCTCCTAGCATACACCATGAGAAATGAGGACAGGAACAATAGTTACTACTGCTTGGCTGTCCGGGGATCAAAGAAATAGTGAGAACTCCTAATGTCATTTAATATAGTTATTGGTTATTTCATGGCCTTCTCTTTGATGATTAATGCCTGATGAGGTGATGAGGTGGAGAATCTGACATAGCCCTTAGGGATATATTTATATCCACTCTCAATTTTGTATCCTCGATAGTATTATTGTCTTTTTACTTTACGCTTCCATTGTTTCTTTCCTCTAGAACTTCCTTCTTTGTGTTACTCATCTTTTATTCCTTCTGGTATATAAATAGTATTAAATATTGGAGTATCCAATCCATAACCGATTACTATGGATGGAGAGTCGTCACGATCTTAAATATTGATTTTCAAGGTATGATTCCCCGATTTGGGATTAATATATTAGCAACAGGCACCCTCACGTGTGACATGACTTAGAACCTAATAAGTGGAAGAATGTATATAGAAAGACGAGAATTTCATTGGGCCACTTATAGTTTGTGTTGGAATTGGATATTTGGACAGTAATTTCTGAGCAAGTTTGAGCTCAAATTAAGGTGGGACCCACACCCCGATAATTGTGGGACCATATACAAACGCGTTCTCCTCCGCAAGGAGATTAACGTAGTATATTCACATGCCCAGTTCCATTAAGTTATTAATGATAAATATGTCTCCAAAGTGACTCAAAAAACAATGAAAGTTAATGAATTGGGTATGTTTTAACTCGTCCCACATTGGAAGAGTAGTAGAAAATTGATGAGTTAATAACACCCCAAGTATGGACTAGAGCTTGGATGCCTTAGGGTATCCCAACTCTTTGAAGGGGAGATGGCCTACACTATGCATGTGTTGCGCTTGGCCCAAAAGCCCACACGCGGGCGCGCGCCATTACGAAAATTAATTAGTAAACTGTTGACATTTAATGCCAACAGTCAGCAGTTAAAAACGAAATTAACTGTCAAGCAGTTAATCCCAACAGTCACTCACTTGGCTATATATATTCATGCGTCCCTCCAATTTTGAACTAATGAAAAACAAAACGAAAATTCCCTCCTGCATTCCAGAAAAACCAAAAATATTTTATGCATTTACTGTTCATCATGTCCAGTTTATGGTTTGAGAAAAGACACAGAATTGAGTTCGATGGAATCAATTCATAGCAGTGCTTCTTGATTTGATTCGAAATACATTGATTCGAAATACATTCTATCTTGGGAGACAATAATTCAAGCCTTAAAGCACCATAGAGGGAATTAATTTGTCTTAAAGGAAACTGTGTGATACCACAGGGCTCGGATTCTTTTTCTAATTTTATTATTTCTCTGCATATTCAAGTAAGTTCTTTAATTTATGTAATTATTATAATAATTTGTAATTCTGTACTTTTGTGTTAATTAAATAGTAGAAATAACAATCTTAAGACAAATTATATTTTTTCTACTGTTTATGTGTACAGAATTTTCTTTAATTACAGAAATTTCATTAGTGTAAAATAATTATGTTTTACAGAAAATTAGAATTAAATATTGTTTAATTACAAAAATTTAATTAAACAGTTACTATTAGAGAAAATTAATTTCTACACTGTTTATATATTCTTTTTTAGAAAATAAAAATTTTATTTGTAAATTTTTGTTAAATCAGTTTATATAAGTTTTTTTTTTAATCTTAAAATTATAATTCTGTTTTGTACGGAATTGTTTTTAATATTAAAAACAGTGTGACAAATTTTTTCTTGTTTAACTTAGACTAATATAAACTAATGTTTAATAATTTAGTCTAATTCTCTGACATAGAATTCTAAATATTGTGTAGATATTTTGCTTTATTCTATATTATATAATTCCGAAATTATATAGAATTCTTGTTAGAATTCAGTTAATCTTAATTATATTTGGAGGAAATTGGTGTACAGAATTTTGTATTCTGTTTTGATGATTTCATTACAAATTAATACAATCATTGATAAAATAAAAATTCTATTTTTGTAACAGAAATGGAATCAGAAAATGCAATCACCGTTCCACCACCGACCATGAACATTCCACCTACGGTGAATGTGACACACGCTCCTTTTGTTGCCCCCGTAACCATGCCACATGGGGAGAAACCGGAAAAATTTACCGGGGCTGATTTCAAACGTTGGCAAGGGCAGATGTACTTTTACCTCACGACTTTCCAATTGGCAAGGTTCGTGTATGAGGATTGTCCACCTTTGAAAGAAGGCGATGAGACTGAAAAGGTTGTTGCTGTTGAAGAATGGAACATTCTGATTATCTGTGTCGTAACTACGTCCTGACGTACTTGGACAAGACATTGTATCACGTGTACAGCACAATGAAAACCGCAAAAGAATTATGGAATTCTTTGGAGAAGAAGTACAAAACTAAAGACGCTGGTATGAAGAAATTCATCGCGAGCCGTTTTCTAGACTTCAAAATGATTGACTCCAAGCCGGTTATTGCACAAGTTCAAGAACTTCAGGTTATTCTTCATGACATTCATGCTGAAGGAATGTCAGTCAGTGACACATTTCAAGTGGCTGCAATAATTGAAAAATTGTCTCCATCTTGGAATTTGTTCAAAAATTATCTCAACCACAAACGCAGGGAGATGAATGTTGAAGAATTGGTAGTTCGATTGCGGATTGAAGAAAACAACCGTGAATCTCAAAAGAAAAGTGGGAAGAACATCATGGAGTCCAAGGCTCATGTGGTTGAAAGTCCTAAATCCAAACGTAACCACGATGGGGAAGGAACATCTAAGCAAAGAAAGAAGTTCAAAGGCAAATGCTACAATTATTGCAAGCTAGGACACCGCTCAAGCGAGTGTCGCAAACCAATGAACGCTAAGAAGCAAAATGCTCAAGCAAATGTCACGGAGGGTGAGAACATTTCTGACGGTATCGCAGACTTAAATCTTTCTGCTGTTATCTCTGAATGTAACTTGGTAGGAAATACCAAGGAATGGTGGGTAGATCCTGGGGCTACTCGCCACATTTGTGCAAACAAATGGATGTTCACTAGTTACAAAGCTTTGAAAAATGAGGAGACTCTCTTTATGGTAAACTCTTCAAGTTCTAAAGTTGTGGGACAAGGAAAGATTATTCTGAAGATGACCTCGGGAAAAGAGCTTACCCTTAACAATGTGCTGCATGTGTCTTACATTCGGAAAAATCTGATTTCCAGATCACTTCTAAGCAAGAATGGGTTTAAGCTTGTGTTTTTGTATTGTATAAAAATGATGTGTATGTGGGAAAGGGCTACCTGTCTAAGGGGCTCTTTAAAATGAATGTAATGACATTGATGCCTAAGGCATCCCCTATGAATGAAATTCCTAATTCTACTTATTTGATTGAGTCTTCTAATATTTGGCATGCTAGATTAGGACATGTTAATTTTGATACCTTGCGTGGATTAATTAACTTGGAATTTTTGCCAAAATTTAATATTGATAAAAATCATAAATGTGATATTTGTGTGGAATCAAAATTAGCTAGATTACCTTTTCATTCTATTGAAAGGGTCACCGAACCACTAGATTTAATTCACACAAATATTTGTGATTTAAAATTTGTACAAACTAGAGGTGGTAAAAAGTATTTTATTACTTTTATTGACGATAGCACAAAATATTGCTATGTATATTTATTACATTAAAAAGATGAGGCTATTAATGCATTTAAACAATATAAGAATGAAGTTGAGAATCAATTAAGCAAAAAGATACAGGCTATTAAGAGTGATAGAGGAGGTGAATATGAATATCCATTTGAGGAATTTTGTTCTGAAAATAGAATTATTCATCAAACCACCGCTCCTTATTCTCCTCAATCGAATGGTATTGCTGAACGCAAAAACCGTACATTGAAGGAGATGATAAACTCTATGTTGATAAGTTCAGAAGCTCCCCAGAACTTGTGGGGGGAAGCCTTATTATCTGCTAATTATATTCTTAACAAACTACCACACAAGAAAACTCATAAGACGCCTTATGAGTTATGGAAAGGTCGAAAACCTTGCTAAGTTGCTATAAATATTTACGAGTGTGGGGGTGCTTAGCCAAAGTAATGGTTCCTAAACCTAAAAAGGTAAAAATAGGGCCAAAGACCGTTGACTGTGTATTCATCGGTTATGCTACTAATAGCAGTGCATATCATTTCTTAGTTTGTAAATCTGAGATTTTGGATATTCATGTAAATACGGTTATTGAATCGAGGGACGCTTCATTTTTTGAAAATGAATTCCCGTATAACATGACCCGAGAATCTGGTTCTTCTAAAAGGACAAATCCAGCTACTACAAGTGGGACTCATCAACCTATTGAAACAATAGAGGATGAACCAAGACGTAATAAAAGAGCAAGAACCTCGACTTCTTTCGGTCCGGATTTTCTAACATATCTGCTAGAAAATGAACCTCAATCGTACAAAGAAGCTATATCCTTACCCGATGCTTCTAATTGGAAAGAAGCAGTTAATAGGGAAATTGAATCAATATTACAAAATCACGCATGGGAACTAGTGGATCTTCCACCAGGTTCAAAACCGTTAGGTTATAAATGGATCTTCAAAAAGAAATTGAAGGCCGATGGATCAATTGATAAATATAAAGCTAGACTTGTAGCTAAAGGCTATAGGCAAAAAGAAGGGTTGGATTACTTCGACACATTCACCGGTAACAAGAATTACGTCCATTCGGATGTTAATAGCAATAGCTGTTATTAATGGATTTGAAATACATCAAATGGATGTAAAAACCGCATTCTTAAACGGTGAACTTGATAAGGAAATTTATATGGAGCAACCTGAAGGGTTCAAGGCTCCCGAACAAGAAGGAAAAGTATGTAAGCTTGTTAAATAACTTTACGGATTAAAACAAGCAGTGGCATGAAAAATTTGATAATGTAATGTTATCAAACGGCTTCAAAATTAATGAATGCAATAAATGTGTTTATTTTAAATACATTAACAATGGATATGTCATTGTGTGTCATGGGTAGTAGTAACCTGAAAATTGTCAAAACTATAAAACAAATGTTAAGTAGTCGATTTGACATGAAAGATTTGGGTATTGCCGATGTTATATTAGGAATTAAAATTTCTAAAACATCGGATGGACTTATATTATCTCAATCTCATTATATAGAGAAAGTACTTGAAAAATTCAAGAAATATGATATTAGTGCTACCAAGACAACTGTAGATGTAAATTTACATCTAGCGAGAAATAATGGTGAAAGCATATCTCAACTAGAGTACTCTCGTATTATCGGCAATTTAATGTATATCATGAACTGTACACGACCGAACATAGCATACTCAATAGTAAGCTAAGTCGATTTACGAGTAATCCAGAGAGAGATCACTGGAAGGCAATATTAAGAGTTTTGGGTTATTTGAAATACACTCAAAACTATGCACTGCACTACTCAAAATATCCAGCTGTTCTCAAAGGACATTGGGATGCAAATTGGATATCTGATACAAAAGACTCAGTCTACGAGTGGGCATGTGTTTACCTTTAGAGGTGCAGTCGTATCTTGGAAATCCTCAAAACAAACATGCATTGCTAGATCGACAATAGAATCCGAATTCATTGCACTAGACAAAGCTGGAGAAGAAGCTGAATGGCTTCGAAATTTCTTAGAGGATGTTCCAAATTGGTCTAAACCTGTGCCCGCAATATGTATACATTGCGATAGTCAATCGGCGATTGGAAGGGCACAAAATCACATGTATAACGAAAAGTCACGACATATTCGTCGTCGACACAATACCGTAAGACAACTTCTCTCAAACGGAATTATCTCAATTGACTATGTAAAGTCAAAAGATAATATAGCAGATCCACGAACGAAAGGTTTAAACCGAGAGCAAGTCGAAAGATCATCGAGAGGAATGGGTCTAAAGCCTATTGTGGGTACATGAAATTAGAATGATGGGCCTGGACGAGTAGCCCACTTGTAGCGGCCCAAAGTCCAGGCCCCTTATACCTTAAACCGATTATGATGTAGTCTCTTCCCACGTTCCCATTAAAGGGCACTCTAAGAGGAGATGGGAAACATGGAGGAGTCCCACACCCCCACTCACCAGAACGAACATGTATATAACAAACCCTACGTTCGGGGTAAAGGACAAGTTGTATTCTCTGTAACCACTCTCCGGAGTATATAGAAATAACACTGACTACACCACCGTGGACGTAGGCACATCTTTGCTGAACCACGTACATCCTTTGTTGTGTGATTGTCATTTTACATTCCTTATTCTTGCTTCGTGATTGCTTTTCTCTTATCTATTTGTGTTGCACAATAATTGTCACCACAATTGGCGTCGTCTGTGGGAAGCGTTTATCTTCCCTGAGAAAACCCACGCCAAAAAAAGGAGTTTAAAATGTCTGATCACAGTAGCAATGCTCCCCAGGCAGGGGATATTCAAGAATCACCTGTTCCTCGTAGGATTAGATCTGAAGTCCGACGTTCAGGTCAGAGGGCTCGCTTAGAAACGCCAGCCTCAGAAGAAAGCCAAGGACCAGCGAGGTCCACGCAGATATCCAGGCTGATTGACGCATATGAGGCAAGGCTCCACGAGCAAAGGGAGTCCTCTCACAGACACGAGGCCGAGAATGCTCGCCTTAAAAGAAGATTAGAAAGATTGGAGAAAGAGCTCCATCGTGATACCAGGAGATGTCCGTACCGCACTCCTAGCGCTCAGGCGAGCAAGTCTCGCAGCCGAGGAAGGAGCCCCAGGCGAGGGTCCCAAAAGGTTGAGGAAAACGAGTCAGAAGACGACCTGCGCGAGCAGCTGCGACAAGCTCGCCATTTCCAGAGCCCAGATCGCAGCAACGAGAACATACGAAATCTGGTCCGAAGAGAGATGGACCAACATCCTGCCCATCACGGTACCAAATCGACCCGAGAACTCACTAGGCGAGCTCTCAAAACTCAGATAAAATCACCTTTCTCGAGGGAAATCGAAGAAGAGGAAGCCCCCAAGAAGTTCGCCATTCCAAGGTTCAAAATTTATGACGGTAAGACTGATCCCATCGATCACGTCAGGCAGTACCGGCTAGCCATGACCCTCTGGAACCACCGAGACGCACTAATGTGCCGAATTTTCCCCTCGAGCCTGCATGATGTGGCGTAGAAATGGTTCGAAAGGCTCCCCCACCGGTCCATCAGAAGTTTCAAATCCCTGGCCGAGCTCTTTACGGCGCGATTCATTACTAGCAACTCCCATCCCAAAAGGATGGATGCTCTGTTGACAATGAAGAAGGCGCCCCAAGAGACACTCCGAGACTAAGCGAAGAGGTACTGGGAATTGTTCAACGAGGTCGAGGATTGTTCGGAACAAGTGGCAGTGGCCTCTTTCAAAATTGGGCTACCCAGCTCTTCCCTTCTGTACCAATCCCTGACAAAGAAAGAGGCCATGGCCATCGACGACCTAATGGCCCGCATCGAGAAGTATGCCAAAGTGGAAGATGTGACCCGCCTCAGCACAGGGGAAAACAGTCGAACTAAAGCTTGCCGCCAAGGGCAGTGACAAGATTGAGAACCAGAAGAAAGGAGGAAAGAATGGGGGCAAAAATGGCTCCAAAAACGGAGGTAACAATGATGTGTCGAAAGCATTCCAGGCGGTCAACACCGTCTTCAAAGAACCAATTTACAAAATTCTCGCAAAAATCAAAGACGAGCCATTCATCAAATGGCCCAGGAAAATGGGAGGAGATCCCTCGAAGAGGAACAATGCGCTGAGATGCGCTTTTCACAAAGAGGGAGGACATAAGACTGAGCATTGCAAAGATCTTAAATCTCACCTCGAGGAGCTAGCCCAATCCGGGCATTTGAACGAGTTTGTGGAGAAAAAGGAAGAGAAAGTGGCTACCAATAGAGAGGCGAGACCTGACAACGTGCTCGAAGATGACGCTGGACATGAGTTCGCGGTTATTCATGGGGCATCTGATGCCAAGTAGATCCAAGGAAATTCAGCTCGAATGGAGATGAAGAAACTTACAGCGGTGATGCAAGCTTTTCAGATCGATCCAGCAAAGTCACAGTCAGGAAAGCGTCGACGAGCAGACGACATCAACTAAAACAAGCATATTGTCTGAAAAAATCAAATCTTCATCTCTAAAGACATCGGTGAAGACATCGAATGAAACAAGCATATATGCCCCAGACCAAGACATCGGTGAAGACATCGGATGAAACAAGCATGTAAATTGGTTCTGAGGTAATATATCATCAGATCCCCTTATATGCCCCAGACCAAGACAAAACAGCATTCCTCACGACAGTTGGATTATACTGCTACAAGGTCATGCCCTTTGGGCTCAAGAACGCAGGGGTAACCTACCAGCGGCTGGTCACCAAGATGTTCAAGGACCAGATGGGGAACACCATGGAAGTCTACATCGATGACATGCTCGTTAAAAGTAAAAGGAAAGAAGACCACCTCTCAGACCTAGCAAACACCTTCGAAATCCTCAAGAAATAC